>CM070007.1:35724543-37048293 GCA_036247105.1 Cirrhinus mrigala | reverse complement strand
AACCTTGAAACGTGTTTCAATCCCGTTCACATCAGCCCGTGAAGTCAAGCGTTGGCGCACAGCTCTAACAAATTCCTGCAGATATGGTATTCCACCTGCCAGCGATAATGGAGTAAGTCTGTGCTTCTGTTATGCCCGCAGGTGTGACATTATGCAGGGCGGTTAACAGTGTGTCAGGGAGCGAGCCTATTAAACACAGTAGTGGGTGGAGACGCATCCCAATAGGGAGGGAGACTAAGTCCAGTTAGCATATTTCATCTGGCTTAATACCCAAATAAAATGTAAAATAGCCAGGGGAGGATGTGTCAGGGCTCCATCGACTATGTCGAGCGTTTGAAAATATGCAATGTGAGAGACAGAGTATTCTTACTAGAACATGAGGCTCTTTACAAAATGCTTTTATGTTGCTCATATATAAGTGACATGCAAATATCATGATATATCATAGATATATGATCTATGTAATCATAATCATATACTACATATGATGGGTTTCAAGGTTTTCATTATATATGACCCTTGACCACAAAACCAGTCATAAGGGGTTTTTTTTTATTATTATTATTTATTATATATATACAATCTAAAATCTGATTACATAAACTTTTCATTGATGTACATCGACAACTGTTTTAAAATCTGGTATCTGAGGGTGCAAAAAAAACAAACAAAAAAAAAAAAAAATATATATATATATATATATATATATATATATTTTTTTTTTTTTTCTTTTTTTTTTTTGGGGGGGGGGAATGTACAAAATATCTTAATGGAAATCATTAATTTTGACCCATACGATGTATTTTTGGCTATAGCTACAAATACACCCATGCTACTTAAGTTTTGTGGTTCAGGGTCACATTTGATCATGTTCTCCTGTTCGTCTTTGTCTTTCTTTCTTTCTTTTTTTTTTTTTAGGTTAAAATTAGCCAGTATTTCATCATTCATTCATTATTTTCACTCAGGTTTACTCTGAATAAAATGTCATATTTAAGTTGATTAAAAACAGCATTTTACTTTAATGATAATTGTGCAAAATTTGGAATAGATCAAATTTTAACCACATTTTTTTAACACATTCAGATTAATTAAAAATTCAGATTAACTAATAGTTCAGTTATGTTTAGATATTTTCATAAATTTAGCCCTACTATTCCCTAAGTTTATTATATTTTATTTTATAATTTTTTAAAAGAAATACATTTTTTTTTTAAAAATTAATAATTTTCAGAAATGTATAATTATATTATTCGCAAAGTTTATTTTATTTTATTTTATTTTATTTTGTTTTATTTTATTTTATTTTATTTTATTTTATTTTATTTAAGGAATGATTATGTTTGTTCAGGAAGAATGCATTAAATTGATCAAAAGTGACAGCGAATATATTTATATTTTTACAAAATATTTATATTTTACAAAAATGCTATAATTATAAAGAATTAATAATTGTCAAAAATGTATAATAATACAATTCCCAGTGCACTATTTCCAAATTTTATTTTATTTTCTTTTATTTTTTAAAGAAATTAATACATTTATTCAGAAAGAATATTGTTACAAAAGATTTCTATTTCAACTAAATTCTAAATAAAGATAAAGGTTTTTTTTTTTTTTTTTTTTTTTTTTTTTTCTCTTTAATAGACATGCTTCTTGAGCAGAAAATCACCATATTAGAATGATTTCTGAAGAATCATGATGAAATAATGATGCTGAAAATTCAACTTTGATTACAGGAATAAATTACATTTAAAGTATATTCAAATAAAAAATAGTTATTTTAAATAGTAATAATATTTCACAATATTTTACTTATTTTTTATCAAATAAATTTTGCCTTGCTAAACATTTAAAACAAATAAACAAAATATTGTAAAAATAATGATTAAAAAAAACAACAACCTCAAACTTTAAATGTGTCAAACATAAAAAGATTAATGAGTATAAACACAACATATGAAACTGTCTTTAAAAACCTGAAACCAGAATTTCAGTCTCAGATTTTTGGACTCCACACATTCAATCTGTTCCCATCACTGCGCTTATGGATCCACCACAGTACAGTATAACTCCCAGAAAGTTAATTAGCTTTACAAATCTGCCAAGTGTCATTAGATCAGAACCTTATCGCGTGCTGCAGATTTGTTAATCTTTGAAGCGGTAATTAACTTATCAATAAAGATCAAGGAACCAAAACCTCACTGGCCAGAAACAAAACGAGGAAGCAGACCCGTGACCTTTTTTTATATTTCAGCACAAAAGAGCATCAGTATCACTGTGAGAAAAACAGCAACGACAGCCTCCAAGAATGGACTATGCAAACAATGTGCCGTTAAAGGCAATTTGCACCATCGACGCTCTTGATAACTAAGGGAAGGATTCCAGCGGAATGAAGTAATATCAAATATTCCCTGGTGTGGAGGCATTTAATGGTTGCCATAGAAACTGTTATGAGGAAGTAAATCAAATGCTGTGGTGTGCTTATCAGGATTCATTGGGATTCTGGAGGGCGTTCACACAACCCTACTCTAATAAACCTGAAAAGAGCATGAGGAATGATCATAACCCTGAGCCCATAGACACGAATCTCCTCAAATTGATTGGTTGTTGTTGGACGTGGTGAGATGTTATGATCTTGTCTTTCTCTCTCGCTCAGTCGCTCCCTCTTCACACGCTCTTCCTAGGATTTGGAGCTTTGTCTTCGCAGCAGGGTGAGAAATCTTGGGAAGGAGCGTCAGTGCGTTTTGTTGGTCAATTAAAAGTTGCTGGAAACTTTGTCCAGAGCTCTCCTGCCTCTGCTTGTTACTCACAACTTAAAAGCGAGTAAAGAAGCGTGCTGGACTCATGCTACTAATAGGGGTTTCTCAGCCATGCAGACAGCTAATGCTTCCATTAAAATAGATTCTGGTCTAGACGGTTACGCTCTGCGGTCAACATATGATTTAGAAAATGAAATACTTTTCAGAAGGGCACTAGATGTCTCGGAGAGAATTTCTGCCCGCTGTGCATGCTGGCAAGCACATAACCCCATGCTGGCTGTGGATTGATGATAGTATCACCTTCTTTCCTTATAGATCACCTCTACCTGTGCCTAAAACTATAAGGGCCTTTTCACACTGCAGACCTGAGTCCATTAGAAGTCAGAGTTCAGTTCCTCTGGGCGATGTAAAAGCTGTTTTCTGCACCCGTGGGATCTTGAACAAAAGTTGGTCAGTCACTAAAGATCTGCAACATGCTGGAATACACAATTTCAACAGCATTTGCGACATAACCACAAAAAAAATATTTTCTTAAAGGAACAGTTCGCCCCCAAAAAAATACAATTTCTTATAAACTCAACTTCAGGCTATTCAAGATGAGTTTGTTTCTTCATCAGATTTGTAGAAATGTAGCATTACATCACTTGCTCGCCGATGCAGTGAATGGGTGCCGTCAGAATGAGAGCCCAAACAGCTGATAAAAACACGACAACAAAAATCCACAAGTAATCCACACAGCTCCAGTCAATCAATTAATGTCTTGTGAAGTGAAAAGCTGTTTGTTTGTAAGAAACAAATCCATCATTAAGACATTTTTAACTTCAAACCAAGAGTCCTCTATCTATAATATGACTTTGTCAAGTCAAAAAGTTGTCTTGTCTGAATCAGGAGAGAAATGTGCACAGATCAAGCATCATTTACAAGCAAAAAACGTCCAATACACTTCTAAACAAATATGCTGGTAGATTTTAAGGTGAGAGGACAACTGTGATGGACTTTATCACTGGAGAAAGCAATATTATCAGCAGTTTGGAGTTTCATTCTGACGGCACCCATTCACTGCAGAAGATCAATGTGGCCGATCTGTTAAAAAAAAACAAAAAAAAAAAACTCACTGTTTCAATATTATAGCCAATATGTATGTTAGCATTTTTAATGATTTCAACGTTTTAGGTGTAAAGTTATATCCAATTTTACAATTTTGTTGCCATAACAAAATGTTATGCAAACTAAACATGTAATAAAATATTACATGTTTAGTTTGAAAAAAATGTAATAAAATAAATGTGAATAAATGTATGTATAAATGTGAAATGATTTTTTTTTTTTTTTTAATACCATCAAGCTTAAAGGGATAGGTCACCCAAAAACGACAATTCTGTCATTAATTACTCACCATAATGTCATTCAGAAGAAATAATTTTTGTTTTCTTTGCTCACGAAAAGTATTCTCATAGCTTCATAAAAAACGGTTGTAATAGCTTTCTCGGCCTTAAATGTCTCAGTTGCGTTGCTGTCTATGCAGGGTCAGAAAGCTCTCGGATTTCATTCAAAATATTTTAATTTTTGTTCCGAAGATGAACAAAGGTCTTACAGGATTGCAATGACATGAAGGTGAGTAATTAATGACACAATTTGCATTTTTGGGTAAACTATCACTTTAATTTGTATTGCACCTTGAATTAAAGACTACTAAAGAAAACGTCTGTCACAATTTTGCACGTCTTCAAACACTTAAAGCTCAGTGGAAACTTCATCTAGAATGTCTAGGATGTTTTTTTTATTTCCAGAACTCAGCCAAAATGTGAATATGCATCCCATTATGCCAGCAAAATAAAAATGTTTGGAACAAATCATGATGTCTTCACATTTATGTGACAGGTGCAGTTTTTCAGAAAGATAAATAATAGCTCATGATGCAATAACCTGCTCTATTATAGCAAATAATGGACAAACATCTAAACATTCCCTTAAATTCTCAAGAAAAATAAGGCAAAATAAAATTTCATAACCAGTAAGAAATAGTCATGGCCATTAAGTGTGACAAAAAGGTAATTTTGGACCCTGGGATGTATAATTCATGTGGTAAAGTTCACAATAGGTGTGCAACTGAACCATTCTTGATATGTAATTTCCATTTCCCCCGCCATCTCTTCTTGTGCTGTTACTCATACCATAGTCAAAGCTTGTAACTAGTATTTAGGGTGGTAATCACATTGATGATGCATATGCATCATGGTTTGGAGCCTAATAATACAATGTGGAAAATAGACCTGGAGTGAAAGGATGGTAGAATCAATTCTGTAATCAAACTCTGCTGAAAAGACTATGAGAAGTTGTGTTTTGGATGATCTCCAGTAGGCTTGGTCAACCAGTTTCACTTGAAAGATAATGTAGTTGGCCATCCTCACAAGCTACATTTTTCTGGTGAGCAGCATGGACAGCACACAAAACAAACAAACAAGTGAAAGCCTGATTTAGCTGCAAAAATGTAGTGTTAAATACACAAAATGTGTGTAAATACTGCGAATGTCTCTCATATAATCAGAGCAAGACAGTGAGACTGAAACAACACTTTCACCAGCTGTACAGGGCAATAAGTTGAGACTGCTGAAGGAAACAATGCTAACAATGAGCTGAGCTCCTTTAGTCTGACAGTGAATCAAACGGCTCCGTTGCACATGTATGATGCCAGCCACATTGATTGATTGCTCGTTCTCCTGATGAAAAAAAGAAATACTAACACTGTCGGGTTGCAGGTGTCATGAAGACTGAGTAATGTATTACACTTTCTTACCACTCCCAAGGTTGCCTTGCTTTATGAAAGCAAAAATAATAGATGAATCCGGTCCAGTGAACTGCAAAAATGCATTCCCTGGAATGGCAGCACCAAGGAATCAAACACGTTCAATGTATGTGTGGCTAAATAAGCAAATGACCGCTAAGATAACATGTCTGCTTATCACAGTGGAGAATATGTTAAACAGAAAGATTTTGACATTAAAGAAGAAATTCACTTCCAGAACAAAAATTTACAGATTATTTACTCACCCCCTTGTCATCCAAGATGTTTGTGTCTTTCTTTCCTCAGTCGATAAGAAATTATGTTTCTTGGGGGAAAAAAAATCAACGGTGCCCCCAAGTTTGAACTTCCAAAATGCAGTTTCAAATGGCTCTAAATAATCCCAGCCAATGGTCTTATCTAGTGAAACGATCTGTCATTTTTTAAAAAATTGACAATTTATATACTTTTTAACCTCAAACGCTTGTCTTGTCTAAGTCTGCATGAACTCCCATCTCGTTTTCTTCCCCAACTTCAAAATCGTCCTACATCGCTGCAGAAGTACCGACCCAGTGTTTACAAAGTGAACATGCAAAGAAGATCAAACGCCCTTTACAAAAAAATGGTAAAACAGCGATCTAGGATGATTTTGACGTTGAAGAAGAAAACGAGATGGGAGTTTTTCGACATACCCTAACTGTATTGACCCAGATTAAACAGACTATGCATGTGCGTCGCAGAGACGAGACAAGACAAGCATTTGAAGTAAAGAAGTATATAAATTGTCAAT
The DNA here is from genome assembly GCA_036247105.1 of Cirrhinus mrigala. NCBI lineage: Eukaryota > Metazoa > Chordata > Actinopteri > Cypriniformes > Cyprinidae > Cirrhinus > Cirrhinus mrigala. The sequence goes on along the minus strand of CM070007.1, from coordinate 37,041,962 downwards.
TTGTTTTGAAAATGGCCGATCGTTTCGCTAGGTAAGACCCTTCTTCCTCGGCCGGGTTCGTTTATAGTCCTTTGAAGCTGCATTTAAACTGCATTTTGGTAGTTCAAACTTGGGGGCACTATTGAAGTCCATTATATGGAGATAATTCCTGATTTTTTTCCTCAAGAAACATAATTTATTTACGATTGAAGAAAGAAAGACATGAACCTCTTGGATGACAAGGGGGTGAGTAAATTATCTGTACATTTTTGTTCTGAAAGTGGACTTTTCCTTTAAAACAAATGCCTTTTCCTGTCTGTTTTGTTGTTTCATACAGCAAAAATGCTGCACAAAACAAAATCTTAGCCATATCCAATGTAAAATAGAAGCTGCTGAACTACTGCTATATAACATGGCATATAAATGAAATAATTATTGAAACTCAGTACAGAAGCACTAAATCCACAGCGCAGAAGGTTTCGGCTCATTCAGCGTGATTCAGAAATGTGAAGTCTTGCAGTAAACACTCACACAGAGCAAAGCTCTCCACCAGTCATAAGCTGCAATGAGGCCTCTTCGGATGCTGCTTCGCTAATCTGCTGAACAAGATTTTCCATACTGGTTTACCAAACACGTTTTGGATTAAAGCCATTCTATTACAGAGCGGGGCTCCAATATATAGCAGAGGGGGAGAAAAAGAAATAACACGACTTGAGCCATGTTTTCTCAATAGCCCTTAAAGAGTATTTGCTTCTTGGTAGGGGATCATATGCAGCCGGGAATAAAGAAGGCTTCCTAAAATGGGACTTTGTGGGATTACGGCGGTTGTGGGTGAAAAGCGAGAGTTACAGTTTCTGCTCAAATGAGCTTAGCAGCAGTTTTAGCAGGAGTGTCAATCAAGGAAGCGTGGAAGACCGCCAAATGAGCCACTAATTGGAGGTCAAGTGGTCAAGAGCTGACACTGAAAAGCAGTTAAAATATAGTGTGCTTTAAGGATCTGATAGGAATCGTTCACCTCTCTCTTCACAACAACAACTTTTAAGGACATATGCATTGCCTACGGGACTTTAATGACAAGGACTGTGTTTTTTAATTAAGATAAGCATGCTCCTGGAAACAATAATTAGTGATTATGGCACTTATTTTGAATGACACATTTCATTATGCATCAATGACAGTGCTTTGGGCTCACTACAGTAACTCATTGTCCAAAAGTCAGTGCCACTGTGCTCCCACGGAGCGGCGTAATTGGTCTCAAAGCAGACAAACTGTGAACATGAGCCCCATGTCCATTAATCGAGACATGTTTGAGGGCGAAGATTCATCTTTGTGGGCTGAGCTCTGGCGATATTACCAAAGGGAACTGAAAGCCCCTGTATGGCCGAATGAAAACAAAACAATTTGTTGTTTGTGTCCTCCACACTGAAAAGCTGGTTAGATGTTGTGTTAAGGATGTTCCTCCTCAGTATTGGTATGCTGGCAAGCCTACAAATGTTGGCAAACCTACAAATCTTAATTAAAATGAACATTGAAAAGTTTTTCCTGGTAAAAAATTGTTTATTCATGCCTTAAAATGGCTTGAATATACTCTGCACTCTTACCTCATTTAGTAAATTAATAAATATGCAAATGAATCTCCTCCTCCACTAAATTACACCAGCTCCACTTTCACTTGGTTAACTGAAGTAGTAAATGCTACGCAATGGCAAGTGGAAATATTGGACTGATTCAACCATATATGCAGTTGAGGTCCAAAAGTTTAAATCCCCCTTTCAGAATCAAAATATGAGGGCTCATACAAAATGCATGTTTTTGTTTATTTAGAACTGAACTGAATAAGATATTTCACATAAAAAATGTTTACATATAATCCACAAGAGAAAATTGAATTTTTAAAAATGACCCGGTTCAAAAGTTTACATCCCCTTGATTCTTAATACTGTGTTCTCACCTGAATGATCCACAGCTGTGGGTTTTTTTTTTTTTTGTTTAGTGATAGTTGTTCATGAGTCCCTTGTTTGTCCTGAACTGCCTGCTGTTTTTCAGAAAAATCCTTCAGGTCCCACAAACAGCATTTTTGTGTATTTGAACCCTTTCCAGTAATGACTGTATGATTTTGAGATCCATCTTTTCACACTGAGGATAACTGAGGGACTCATATGCAACTATTACAGAAGGTTCAAACCCTCACTGATGCTTCAAAAGGAAAAGCCATGAATTAAGAGATTGGGAGTGAAAACTTTTGAACAGAATGGAGATGTGTACATTTTTCTTATTTTGGCTAAATATCATATTTTTTTGTTTTTAAATTAAGTACTGTCTTTCAAAGCTACAGAAGATAGTTACATGTTTCCCAGAAGACAAAATAAGTTAAATTGACCCTTCAAATTCAAAAAGTTTTCACCCCTGTTAAGTGAAGCGATCAGTCTGTGCAAGAAACTGAACATTAATTACAGCATTATTACCTGTAATCCAGAGCCAAAAAAAGGGAGAAGTCTGATTCTTTTTCGCAAACTGGTTCTTTTGGACAGTTCATTTCAATTAATTGGTTCAATTCACTAATTTGGTTCACGCATGTATCACCGGCTTATTGGTCTTCAGTCCGAGTCGGAAGTGTTTTCTCAGTTCTGTGACTAAAGCATCATAGGATCAAACCAGCATCATACGATCATATTGGTTCATTGTGAGTTTGAGTGACTGTCAGAAAGTCTGTTTCGATTGTGTAACTAGTAGATCTGTGCTGCTCAAGCTGTGAATTGTTTCACAATTCAGTTCGATTTGGTGAACTGGCTCAGCTAGTTCAAAATAGGCTCAGGTAGGCTAAAAAATGTTGTAAATAATGTTCAGTTTCTTGCACAGATTGATCGTTTCGCTTCATGAGACCTCAATATATCATTATGAGTCATGGGTATTAATTTTGTGTTCCTTGATGTGCTTTTTTATTCTCAAAGACAGGCAGCCGCTGACTTGCATTTTATGAATCACCAAGGACTACGGTTCTAGCTAAAACCTTCTTTACTGCTCCACTGAAGACAAAAAGTCACCTACATCTTGAATTGCCTGAGGGTGAACAAATTAACAGCAAATTTTCATTTTGGGGTGAACTATCCCTTTAAGGAAAAAATGCTCAACAGTGGTGCTGACTGATGAATTTGCACACGCTATGTCATTAAGCATATTGAAAACAGCAGACCATGGGGAGTCTTTAAAAGTTTCTAACTAGGAAACACTGCTCTTTATCAGACCAGTCCACTGCTCATCATCGAATGCATCCAGACTTTGTCCCCACCTACCCTTCATATTTGCTACATTATTGATCACCTTCAATTTTCCGTCCTGCCACTTTTCCTCAGTCTCAACAATGCATTTGCACCAAAGAATCAAGACCACGGCACCTCACCTTTGATAAGGACATCGATGTTAGTCATTACAAAAATATGACTCTGCCCTAGAAGTTTGTCCTCCCTAGAGGGTCTCTTGCATCAAATCGGAACTCGTCCTGACTTTCTATTTTCTCTTTGAGGAAGCCTGAGTTCACTCAACAGGCGCTAATGTCTTCAGATGTCTCTCACCCCCTCGGGCCACCAGACTCTTCCTGGACCACCCAATCCTCAGAGGAGCCCTACATATCTCCAACGTCTTCACTTTTCACCAAGCCTGCAAAGTACCTGAGAGGAAATTTGTTTTGGATGAGGAAGCAAAGGACTGAGTGCCAAGGTTTTTCTCAGCTTGTCACAGTCTGAAATGTTGTAGATCTGGAATTGCTGTGATAAAAATCACTGTTTAAAGAAGCAGGAGATTGGGATGGGGTGGATTTATTTCATATTTCAGTCTCATTTTAACCCTCTGATGTGTATGATCGCATTGGTAGATCATTTCACACTGGCTCCTGAAGTTTATGATCCCATTAGATTAGAACATCTTGATTAAATAAACGCAAAATCATATTTTATGCACAAATTTCTAAGGCAACTAAATTATTAACATAATCAAAACATTGCTTTAAAAAAAAAAATCGTTGTGCACACATGCCTTCTGTCATCTGATTAATATTTCATACTTTCTTTAGCAAGTCCATTTAGCAAAATTGTAAAAATTACAACCTTCAGGATATGCACTTGTTTTTTTTTTGTTTTTTTTTTTTTTGTTTTTTTTGCTGTGGGTTTTAGAAAATAACTTTTATCATTATTAATATTTAAGATGAACACTTACTTGATTGAAACAACTTAGTTTTACTTGATTATCTTATTTTTTAACATGAAAATATAAGTATATATCAAAAATTATACATCAGGCTTTTGAGGAATATTTATTTGTTCATCTCTCATTTATTATTGCATTGCAACGCATTTGACAACTGATATTTTTTTATGCATTTTATATAATTAGGCTGACATACTGTTATAAAGATCTCACTGATTTACATTTACATGATTTACATATATAAACCTTTGAATAACATTTAAATGTTTTTTTCTTCCCTGAGCATGAGCTTCATATTCTCCTATATCATATATAAACCATAAAAGCCTAATTTCTCAGATATTTCCTCAAAATATTCAGTAAACTTCTATTTCAAAGAAAGAAAGATGTTGTAGGTCCAGTTTTCAACAAAATACAGTAATGCTGTAAATTAGTAAAAAGACCTGTTCAGCATCAAAACATGATAAAGTCAATTTAGAGTCTATTTAGTGCATTTAGGGAACTGATGTGAAGCGTTAACTGTCCAATCTTAGCATAAGTTTCAATAAAACATATAATTTAGCAAGTCTCTTGTGAAACAACCTTTTTATTCCATCTGCATAGCCGATAATGTGTCTTGAGAGGTAATATAGGGCCACTGCATGAATATGAATTAGTGAATATGGAAATAGAAATATGCCTGAACAGACGGTGGTGATTAAAAGGGTTTTCAGTCAAGTCATGAGGCCCTAGTGTTATGACATATAGTATATTACTGATAATGAGAAACAGATTATTTACTGTAATCTGTTCTGGTTCTCTCACAGAGATATTCAACATGAAAAAGAGAAAAAAAAAATACACATGCAAAAAAAAGAGAGATGGAGAGAGATGTAATCATTCAGGGAGGACTTCACGGAGAGGCAAATTGAGAATGAAGTTGAAGTGGGTAAGTTAAAATATTGGCAAACGAGCAAGATAGAAAATAAGCATTAGATTTGTCATTATCGGGGACTTTTATTATGTGCTTTATATAGCAGCTAATTTTGGCCTTACAGTTTGATTCACTATGTGGTTGAGAGGGCTTACATATAATTCAGACCAGCATGCTAACTGTTTACTGCTATATTTACACTGTCTTTACTATTTCTGCCATATCTAGGCCTATTTCAAAAATAGTAAGTGTATTATGTAGTACTCTGTTACAAACACACAAAAAAAAAAAATAACCATGGTTTTATTACAGAAAAAGTATAGTAATCATGTTTTTTTGTCATATTGATTACCATTTGTAAAACCACAGTTTTACTACAAATACCATGGTTAAATTATGATTAGAATATCAAAACCATGGTTAATTTGTAGTCACCATGGTTTAAGTGTAGTAACCATGTTTTGTTTTTGTTTTTTTGTTTTTTTTATTTATTTTATTTTATTTGTAGTAAAAACATGGTTAATTTTCGTAAGGGTAGAACCATACTGTTTATAAATGAGCTATTAATGAAATCAAATGATTTGTTAAAAAATAGTAATCCATTCAGGAATTAAACAAATGAATCATTTACTCAAGCAATTTGTTTGAAAGAATAAATTCTTAATAAGTGCTTAATAAGTGCTTCATTTATTCAACTGATTTTTTAAAAACACTGAATCATTCAGTAGTGACTCTCTTTGATTCATTGAACCATTCACTCAACTGATTAGTTCAAAAAGTCTAATTCATTCAGCAATGAAACAACAGTCTGTATGAGTGAGTCAGTGAATCATTTACTCAACAGATTCATTCAAAAAGGAACAAAACCAGTGACTCTTTTAATAAATGAATCATTTACTCAATCAATCCATTCAAAACACTCAAGAACAAAGCAAGTGACTTCTTTTATAAGTGAATCATCAAGCCATTTTCTCAACTGATTTGTTTAAATATCTTGATTCATTCAAAAACAAAACAACTGACTGTCTTTAATGTGATTCTTTGAATCATTCACTCAATATTCGTTCTAAAACATTGATTCATAACAACCAAGTGTTGCATGGTTTTGCACAATGGCTTCGGATTCATTTGGAATTATGTTCAATGGTGGGACAAAGTAATTTGTAATGTAAATTACGCGCTATTAACTGTTATTTAAAAGCAACGTCATATTAGAAAATTGTCATTGGAGGAACAGGTCTTTTGCTCATGTGAAATTGTTTGACTGTCACTCTGCCATATATGAAACTGGATAATCCACATGCAACCTTCTGAATGGGGAACCAAATGTGTTTTTGGCTGCTTTGCTTTCCGTTTGATGTCCGTGATAATTGTAGTCAGTTCCTCTGTCAGCTTTTATTAACAAGTACAAAAAGTGTTTTTGTTTTTGTATTAATTTATTTTATTGTAACCTATTTTGACAGCGATTGCTAGTGATAATGAATGTGAAAAACAGACAATTTATATGTTTTGTTAACAAATGCAGGGGTTAATCAGAGATGCTCAGACGGGTAACCTAAACTTATTTGTTGTCCGGGTTTGTAGATTTAGACCAAGATTACTGCTCTTCTTCTTTCTATCTCTGTCTATCCATATAAACATCTCTTCATCCATGTTTTCCAGTGATGCATCATCTTGGATGGATTCGTTTCCCTTTGTGATCAAACAGTTTCTGGAGTCTGTGTAAGTCAGTGATTAACCCTCCACATGGTTTAACTAACCAAGCCAGAGCAAATGACAGAAGCATCATGGCCTTAAAGGCATAGTTCACTCAAAAATTCTGTTCTGTGCTGGAACAAAATGAGCAATTTTGGTGAGTATAATCCAGGTTATTGCACAAAGGTGGTGCAACCATTTAATGCATGTTCTCTCCTGCCTTTGCAAATCCCAATAACATCCATTATTGAAAGTGGTGTCGAGAGGAAAGCCTTTGGCTTGCCCCCATATATTGTCGCCCGGCAGTGGGGCATGTCTGATTACACAATATTTCCAGTGTGGCGATTGCCACTGTCCTTCAAGCTTGAGTCAATGTGATAATGGCCAGAGGAAGATGGAGTTTATAATGAACTGTTGACAGCCGTAATGGCGCTGGTTCATCCTGTTGATTTTCTGTTAATGCAGAATGGTCAGTCGAATGTCACTTTTTGAGATATTCTTCAAAGAGTGTGTGTGTGAGAGAGGAAATTCATAAAACCAGTGAGGCAGTCAGACTGGTAATTAATTACTTTAATACCATACTTTACAAGCAAGGCTGGCAGTATGACAGTATACGTAGAAATTTGTCAACCGGTAGAGATTATGCTATGCTGTTTGTACATTTGCTTAGCTATGACTGGGGAGGATTGCTCTGAGTTATTTGCATGTTTCAGTCATGGATAAACATGGAGTAACTGAAAGTACAGAGTGAGATGAGTCCTGAACAAGTTAAGGACAGATTTGCTAAGGGGTGTTTTCTAGTTTTCTAATATGGATGCTCTGAAATTTAGTTTGGAATACGTGTAATGCACGTAAAACTTTTTTTCTGTTTTTGAGGGAGTCATTATTCACTTAGATGATTTGTTCAAAACGCAGAATCTTTCAAGAACAAAGAAAGCGATTCTCTTTATAAGTGCATCATTGAATCATTCACTCAACCGATTCATTTAGTTTTCATGTAGAATGTTGCAACTTCTTGTTTTAATATAGAATGCGTAAACTGACTTTGAAAGTGGCTTCTCTAAACAGTCAATCAAAACTAATTTTGTATAATATTATTTGTATTCTTTCAAGTCTTTCATTTTCAGTTCACAGGAATCATTTAACATATAAAATTAAGTTAAAATTAAATATTTAATTTGATTAAATTATTTCATATTTAAATGTGTTTTTGTTTGTTTGTTTGTTTGCTTCCTATTTATCAAGGTGCAGCAAAGAAAAACAACAACAACAACAACAACAAAAGTGATATGCTATATTACAGCTGCATATTGTGATGCTGTTTGGCTAATGTTAAGACTTAATGCTTTTTGTTTTAAGAGGACATTAGTCATTATAACATATTAAAAATAGTCTTTGGAGCCGTGGCATCATTATACTGTGTTCTTCCATCAGTAGATTTCATTTATTCTGCATCATGACATACACAATTACTGATAGTTCCTGATCTCAAATATTTTCTAGAGTGATGTTAAATGTCCTGGCATGTGGCGCCCAGAGAAAACAAAAATACAAAATCAGGTCATATTTCAATTATGACATTAATTTCCTCTCTCAAGGAACTTAAAAATGTAAGATGAATATTTTATCAATAACCTACTTTTGTGATAACTCCTCCTTCATGTGTGTTAGGGAAAAATAGAACATTTTTAAATCAACATGTATTAAGTCTCTCAGATATTTGCATTGCATTGTGAATAGTCATGATAATAATATTAAACATTAGCATTTTGATTTGTTTTTAATTACATTACTAATTCAAAGGCAGTATTATTTCATAATGGTTGTAACATACTGTTTTATTTTTTATTTTAATGAATGTTTTGTTTGTCAGTAATTTATCATATGGCTTCAGAAGAGGTATATAGTGTGTGAGTCATATTAACACATGTGATAAAGCTCAATGTTTTTGTCCATTATGGCAGTCATATCATACTGATAGAGATAGTAGAGAGAGGGAAATGAAGGGAAATGAACCAGATTTGAACTCCCATCACTCACATGAATGCTATGATACAACAGGTCACAGCACTTACATGAACGACAAGGCCACGGCAAAATGATGCAGTCCTGTGTGCTAGTTTCATTTCCTACACTAGCTCAACTAGAAAGTTCTTCACCCACATCAATGCAGGATCAAATTGCATGATCAGTGAAGCATGACAGCTATTCCCATATTCCCAAACTAAGCCTCCAGTCATGTGGGATAGTTTTTATTTTCCTAAAATTTATCCAGAAATGCCTTGGCAGCAAAATTGCCCTGGCAGCATTAAACCTGAAATAAATTATCAATGCACTGAGGGGGAACAAAATGTAAAAACAATTTTCATTTCATTTTCTAGTAATTTTCATAAACAACAGCAAGTAATACATTGAATCAAATATTGAAAGCAAAAAAACTGAAATAGTATTTACTTTATTTATTTATTTATTTATTTATTTTTTACAGTGTAAATAAATTAATGCAGAAATAAATAAAGAATTGCATTTTGATTAAAATATGCCTGTAACGATGCCTCGATTCAAGCCGAGTCCTCAAAAAAAAAAAAAAAACAAACATACAAAAAATCCTCGATTGCATTTTGTCCCTGTCAAGTAACCGGCAAAATACCGGAAGTGGCGCATTCCATGAAGGAGAATGCATTATTAGAGCGTTTTTCAAGGCTGCATGATATATTAAACCTATTTTTAAAAATTATAATAGATCATAATGCTATTGTGAATTCACAAACCCTACGATTAAAATAAATGAATGCATGCGGTACAGATTCAATATATGCGCTTTAATTATTTACATGTGTGTAGGTTACGTACGTGCGTCTCAGAACGGCTCCATGCTGTTTCACACAAATTATCATTTTGTGGAGGGTCACAAACTCCATTTCTGCATATTGCTGTGAGTTTGGATTTATTATAAAGTTCATCTGGGAACGCAACGTGCGCCATTTCATCGGATTTGTAAGGTAAATCATTTATAAACCTACGCAAACAGTAAAATATATATAAAATGAATATAATTCTTAAAATGCTAACTGTTCATCGCGATTTCAAAATAAAAGTTTGAACCCTCACGTTTACACGTTTTGATGTCCACAGTCAAGAAATTACAGTGGCTGTAGTATTTCTGTTGTAAAAAAAAATGGCCAAATATTAAAGATTAAGTAGACATTTTAATTAAATGTTTGGTCAATATAAAACAAGGATTAGATCATGCAATAAAGTGTAAAAACAATGGTCAAGACAGTGGCGCCCTCAGCACTCATTTGTTATAATGTGTAATGTAGGTTAGCTCTATTGTTTATAATACATTATGTATTTTAGCTCTTTTGTTCAAGCTTTTGATTCTTTATTTGAACTAATTATTGCTGCCTCATTTTTTTATTACCAAAAAAAAAAAAAAAAAAAAGATAATAAAAGATTAAAAAGATAATTACTCTAATAATCACCAAAAATCGACAGATTACTTGATTACCCTTGATCAGTGTTTCTCAACTCCAGTCCTCCGGTCCTTTAAATTGTATTTATTTACAGAGGTATAAGATGTCACATGTCACACTTCTCTAGTAAGTTTCCTCTGTGTGTAGCAAATCCATGAAGGAACGTTCCGAAGTGAAAGACTGGCACGAAGACTGGAGTTGAGAAACGCAATCAGTCAGTCAGTCAATAAATCCAAAGACCAATTATCGGTTTGTAAACATTCGAGATGCACACGCATCATGGTTGCAGAAAACCCGGGGGAGATAACCTTTACGGCTAGAGAATTGCATGGATATGGTACAAAATAGTTAGATTTAAAAAGATTATAGATTATATTGATTGGATGTCATTTTCAAAATGTTCTCTGCATATTACAAGAGCTTGTCACCCAGCGATAAGCACTGTTATTCAAAAAATAATTAATAATTAACTTAAATAACAATAATTAACGAAATAATTAACTTAAATGATTAAGAGATATAAACTTGAATTTGTGAGAAAAAAAGCCAGAATTGTGAGATAAAATACATAAATGTTATGTAAAATGTTAATAGTAATAGGTTTAAATAATATTTCAGGCTGTAAAGCTAATACAATACGAACATCATCCCATATGAACAGCAAATGTGAATATTATGTAGACCTATCGTTTAAATCAAATTTATGCTTTAAAAGTATACTAATCATAGCAGTTTTTAGTATGTCCGTTTAAACGTCTGCGTTTAGCCAGGGTTGCCAACTTTTAAGTTCAGCTTGGAGTTAGATTTTTTTTTGTTTGTTTTGGAGTTGGGGGGATCTCAATTTCATGTCTATTTGCAGCTGAATGCCTTTTTTAGCACCATTTTAAACTTGCTTTAAATTCAGTATTTGCTTGCATTCATTGTGTGTACTTATGCAAGTATCATTAAAAGAGAATGTAAGTTATTAACTTTTTAAATTTTTCATTTAAAAATATAGTGTTTAATCATTTCTAAATATTTATTCAAATCAAAAACTTAAAAATAAGTAAGCAGGTATGACCTGCAATATTCTAGATAAATGTACTGTATATTTAGCAAAGAACCATACAGGTACCTAGTGGGTAAACCATGGCATTACAAATGATTTTTTTTTTTTCAACCACAAAATGACTCCAATTTTCCTCTTTGCATTGGAATTTAAAACACTTTTCTCTGTTTAACCTTAAATACTACACTAATTTTAATATAAGTAATAGAAATTTAAAATATATATTTTTAAAAGTCATTAATGGACCATAATTATTGGACAAATAGTATTTAGTACTAAATGATCTCCTTAAAATATTAAATTAATATTATTGAACTAAAATATAGAACATTTCACTTAAAAACAGTTAAACTGTATGGTCACATTATAAGTAAGCAATGCCTGAGGGTTAAATACAATAAAACCATATTAACCCTTACAAAAATTAACCATGGTTTTATTATAGTAAAAGTGTAGTAACCATGTCTTTTGGTGCATTGATTACCATTTGTATAACCATAGTTTTACTACAAATACCATAGTTAAACTATGGTTAGTGCAGCAAGATCATGGTTAATTTGTGGTTACCATGGTTTATCTATAGTAACCATGTTTTGTTTTTTTTTTTGTAGTAAAACCATATTTAATTTTTGTAAGGGTTGCCTCTCCATCACTCTCCAGAATAAAATTATACTGTAAATGTCATTGACGTAAAAATCAATGCATAATATGCTGTAATGTTTACCAAAAATTGCTGCAGATACCTGTATAGTGAAGCTGTCGACTCTATCCTACTTAAACACATTCAAATATACTGGCAACGCTGGTTTGTTTTGAGAGCTTCGTGAATCACGTGACCGTGTGGCGGTGACCCCGACGAGATCAAAGCTTGTCGCAGCTCTGTTTTTCAATGGCTCTGGCATTAACAGAAGGGCTACATTTTACGATTTACGCCACATTACCTGTGCCAAAACGGTATTTATCGTTTGAATTTAGTATTAAAATTTACAACATTTGAAAGCTGAAACTTAGTTTAAAATTGCAAGCAGGGTTGCCATTTTGGCGTGAGATTTACATGGGCAAAGTGAGAGCATGAGCCTGAAAGCGTGTGTCTCACGCCAAATGCGTGAGAGTTGGCAACCCTGGTTTAGCTTCAAATAGCGTTTTTGACGACAGTATTCTATAATAATTATTTGTATTCTGATTTTGACATCAAAAGGCACAAAAATATTTTTTCTTCTTATTTCATTGTTTTTTTCCATTTACCTCCACTTGTTACCAGTGTTTTTCTGCAACCACTATGCGCCTGCAGCTGCAAGTGACGTAACTGTGACGTCTATTCCAAATTGGTCTATAATGTGCACTGTTCAGAAATTCATGTTGACTTTAATATCAAGTATAGTTTCTTTTAGTCTTCTGATGGGATCCTGCAATTGTTGCTTTAACTTAGCTTTGACATCTGAGGGCATGAGAAGCCCTTCTCTAATTGGGTGTCAAGGGATTTCTGGTATTGTTACAGCGGCAGTAAACCCATCTTCTTAATTGGTTTGTTTGAGTGTTCACCGAACACCGATGAAGAATCTCATCTAATCACGCTCTCAAACATCAACCCCTATAGTGAGCTCTGGAAATTGTTGTTTGAAAAAAACTTTATTGGGCCAATCGTGCATGCAACGTTTTTGTGTTAAATGCACTTTTATTTGAATAAACCTCTTCATACTGTACATAACTTGTACATATGCTCTGACAGAAACTTGGGAGTTTTTAAGTTTCTGTCCAAACTTTCAGGAAAGATTGTTCCCAAACTCAAATCCTATTTTAGTGGCAATACTAAAGTATGTAGGTTATCTTGACAGGTGTCAGTTGTCCGTTGCTGCTTCTGAGTAGTTCTAGTAGGTTACAGATGAACGCAACCGAGTTTGCTGGTGAAGCTTAGTATTGCGCAGACATTAATAGTTAATATATTGAGGTTGTGTTTTTCCCCTAAAGTTTTAATCCAGATGACATTTTTTTCTGTCTGGTAGAGTAGATATTCAGGCACCATAAAGCATTTTAATATCTACTCTACTGGCTTTGCATAATAGTGTTAACAAGCAATTTGTAAGTACTTTCGAGCTCTACCTAATTGGTTTGCTTTGGAAACTCTTCAATTTTTAATCAGAACTCAAAGCTCCGCAGTGAATTACTTGATTCCCCAAAACTTGCAGTTTTCTTCCTCTGTGAAATGTTCTGCTTTCTGAATTTGTTTGGAGATTTTACTTGTCAATTAGCGGACGCTTTCTGTCCGACATGTGCTAGTTAAAAAGAGGCTGGGGACTGGAATAGCCCATCACACAAGAGAATGATTTAGAAACGAATGTGTTTGGAAATTTTAACATTTTTGTAACCAGTGCAGAATCATTCATTATCACCAATCTTGTCCTGCATAGCTGAACATTTGATTATTAGCATAAATTTGAGCTTATTTTAACCAAGAAGCACCTACTTTTTCTGAATAAGAATTATTTCCAGAATGTTGCATTAATATAACATTATGTCTTTTACCCTAGTTAACTAACAAATGGTCATTTGCACATGCAACAAAGCTGTATGTGGGCATACTGTAGTTCTTGACATATATTTCCTGGAACTCATTAATGCAAAGTGTAGTTATAAAATGTATGGGAATTATGACAGCCTGCCATTTCAAAAAAAGCTGAGGAAAAGCACCAGAGCAACACGTTCGTGTTGTCAGTCACGCTGTCTGCTAGTGCAATTTGTAATTCAAGATGCTGTTTTTAATAGCTACATGTTAATTAGTTTATTGTTTGTCATTTTTCATCAGTGACCTCTTTCATCCCGCAGTGATTGAATTTTTACAATTCGCTCAGTAAATTTCGCCTGTGGGTGATTGCTTCTAAAATGAATTTTAAAATAACCCTGATATCTGAAAAAAAGGTTGACACGCATGTTCCCGTTTTCATGTGGCGCATGTGATGTTTTGTACTAGATTTGATGTCAGTGCGGAGTGAACACATTTCCACATGCTGTTATAATTTCTAATGATAACTAGTGGTCGTGGGTTGGGGATCAAAACAGATAAAGAATAAATACATAATAAACAAGAACTGAAATTAAATAATATTATTATTATTATTATTATTATTATTATTATTATTATAGTTGTCAAGGCATCATTTCTCATTTTCTTTTAGTGTAGTTTGAAGTACTAAAATAAAACCAAAACCATAAAAACAGCTTTTTGAATCAATGTAAATAAACAAATAAAAGTATTATTATTATTATTATTATTATTATTATTATTATTATTATTATTATTATTATTATTATTATTATTAAAAATATCAATATAATAATTAAATAATAATTAAATAATTATTGGAATAATTAAATAATTAAGTTATTAAACTTTCTTTTATATCAGTGAGGTGTCAAGACATCATTTCTCATTTTCTTTTAGTTTATATTACTAAAATAACTCAAACTAAAATGCAAATAGAAGTAATAAAAACTATAAAAAACATTAAACATACTAATAAATGACAAAAAAAACACAAAAAAACTGGTAACACTTTACAATAAGGTTTGTTAACATTAGTTAATGTATTAACTAACATGAATGAACAATGAACAATACATTTATTACGCTTTTCATTAATCTTAGTTAATGTTAGTTAATAAAAATACAGTCATTCATTGTTTTTTCATGTCAGTTCACAGTGCATTAACTAATGTTAATAAACACAACTTGTGATTTTTACAATGCATTAGTAAATGCTGTAGTAGTATTGTATTGTAGTAGTATCATTCATTGTTTAACTAACGTAGTTAACTAATGAACCTTATTGTAAAGTGTTACCAAAAAAACTACTAAAACTTGAAATGAATTGAAAATAAAAACAGAACAAAAATAAAAAAAATAAATTATTATTATTATTATTATTATTATTATTATTATTATTATTATTATTATTATTACTGTTGTTGTTGTTGTTATTATTGTTGTCAAGGCATCATTTCTCATTTTCTTTTAACTTAACTTGAAGTACCGAAATAAAACCATAAAAACGGTTCCTAGAATACAGTGAAATAACTTAATGAATTAACTATTATTTATTTATTTATTTATTTATTTATTTATTATTGCTTATTTTTAGTTAATAATTACCAAAATAACTTAATCTAAAGCTGAAATAAAATGAATAAAAGCTATGTAAATGTTAAAAATAGCCTAATAAAAATGGCAAAACACCAAAACTACTAAAACTTGAACAGAATTTAAAATGAAAACAGAAAATATAAAAATTAAAACTGATTCTAAACCAAATAAATACACTGAAATAAAAATATTAATGAATGGATAACTATTTATTATTATTATTATTATTATTATTATTATTATTATTATTAATAATAATAATAATAAAAAGATTACCATAATAATTCAATTAAAATAATTAAATAATGAAACTTTCTTTTATTTTATCGAGTTGTCAAGGCATCATTTCTCATTTTCTTTTAATTTATAATTACTAAAATAACTCAAACTAAAATTGAAATAAAATGACTAAAAACTATATAACTATATCAATGGTATTAAAATAGCACTGGATCGGATGCATGTTTTCAACCTGCAGTTATATTCGCTCCCTGTGAAGAAACACTGCTGGGTTTTTCCAGCCTGTTTTTCCCCTAAACAGGGTCCTTAAGACAGATTTGTGTGTTTCTATTTATACCCCCCCAAATGTTACTTTCTAGCCCTTTTGCTATTTTGAATATTTCATAAGCAGCCAGTATGTCGTGATAATAGCCCTGTCAAACATCGTGAGGACGGTAAGCTGGCATGCAAATCTCTGGGATGTAAACCGAGGAGACAGATTTGATGAAGCCCGCAATAGCATGCAAATACAACACAAGAACAACAGCACCCTCGAGAGACCCTGCCACTGACTCACGGCTGATTTGATTCGATTAGATACACACACGATAAGAGACCTGAACTCTGTATATTTGCAACGTGAGAACGGAAGACCGTTTCCGCCGTCGAGGTTCGTGTCATTCAGACGCTCGTTTCGTCAATGACGGCGAGCGCTGCGTTTGTTGAGCCATAAAAAGACCATCGGCAGAATTAGTCCATGCCCTTATGGATTCGCCTCCCTGCTAAGGCGGCTTAACAAAACACATTTAAAAATCCAATCTACAGCTTCCAGAACCACAGTCTTCGATCCAAACGCATTGATGTTTTAATTCAATCACATCTGCCTTTTGAACACACTCTGGGAGATTAATGTACATGTCATAACGAAACAGAGCAGCATTATAATGTAAAATGGTGTTTTTAAAGTTTACTTTTTTTTTTCTTTTTTTTTTTTTGTGATGAAGTCACACTTCATTTTTTGAATGAAGTGTATGTTTAACTTACTGTAGCGTCAGAAGTTTAACCTTAATGCACAATCTACTATAACACTGCACTGTATCATATTTGCTGAATGAAATCCAGTACGTGTTTTTTTGGGCAGCTGATTCCAAAAATAGTGCGTGTTTGAAAAATATGATGCATTTTGTAGCACTTTTGTGTTTGAGAACAATTTAAGGTAAGGAAGTCTTGTATTAACCCTTAATCACCAGAAAAATCTGTCACAAGGATGTGATTCCTGTCTAAATTTTAGCCAGATTATAACTATTTGTTGAATTCCCAGCCCATTTTCACATGTGTGATGTGATTTCCAAATTTTCACAATTTTTTGCACACTTTGAAGATTGTAAATTAAATTTATATTCTGCCACTGGATGAATGGATGGATGGATGGATGGATGGGTAAAAAAAAAAGAACATTGCAACTTTTTATCTCACACTTTGGATTTTCTCAGACCTTAATAAAACACAGAATTATGAGATATAAACTCTATTTACTTACTTTTTATTTATTTATTTATTTATTTATTTATTTATTTATTTATTTATTTATTTATTTATTTATTTATTTATTTATTTAAAATCGAGGGTTTGGGATTTGTTGTATCATCAACTACAACTAAAACTATAACCAAACTAGAAAATAAATAAATAAATAAATAAATAAACAAACAAATAAATAAATAAATATCATTACTAAAATAAAAAAAGTACAGTATAATAAAGTAATAATAATTATTATTATTATTATTATTTTTATGTATTTAATTAATTATTACTATTATTATACTTGTCAAGGCATCATTTCTCATTTTCACTTCGTTAGCTTGAAGTAGAAAAAAAAACATAAAAATAAAAATAATAAATATAATAATATATAATTATATAATAATATTAAAATAAAATAATTTAATAATATAAGAATAAAATAATAAATAAACACACAAACAAACTTAGATTTTAGATCTCATACTTTTGTTTTTTATATCAATCCTGTTTTTTTTTCTGCCACAGAATTTAAAAAAAAAAGAAAAGGTAACTGCAACTTTTTCTTACAATCCATTTTTTCTTCTCAGAATTACCAGTTTATAATCTCAAAATTATGTTAATATTTCACAATTCTGCATTTGTCTTGCAGTTCTGAGTTTATACCTCACAATTTTATTATTGTGAGTTTATATCTCACAATAAAAAAAAAATTGTGAGATGTAAACTAGATCTTAATCTTAATTTTGAGATCATATTTATTTATTTATTTATTTATTTATTTATTTATTTATTTATTTATTTAATTCATTTACTTATTTATTTATTTATTTTATTTAAAATAAGTATGACATTTTTTTTAATTAGCCAGAAAGACTATTTTATTTTATTTTATTTATTTTATTTTATTTTGTTTTGTTTTGTTTTGTTTTGTTTTGTTTTGTTTTGTTCAGACTTTTCCCCACCACACAGTCACCCAAAAATGAAAATTCTTCCCTCATGTTGTTCCAAACCTGAAGAGTTGAATTTGTGATCCAAAAATGAACAAATGTCTTATGGGTTTGGAACGACATAACGGTGAATAATTAATGACAGAATTTTAATTTTTGGTGAACTATCCCTTTAAGGACTGTTTCACCTGGCTTTTCTCAATCAAACATGACTTTCAGAATGAAACAGTGCTGCATGTCTAGACGGGCACAAAATATATACAAAACTATAGTATATGACTTCAAATAATGTTCCTCCGCACACACTCGAATCCGCGAGTCGCGCCATCCATAAACGTCAATAAATTTCTTCTTTTTCTCCAGGCAGAGTTTTAAAATCTGAAGGCGCTGAACTCCACAGTGTAATCGATTGGAGTTGTTGCCAATGTACTTGTTGTTTAACTGGCTAGGGATGTGTAGGATTTTTTGGACAGAAAAGCGAGCAAAAACAGAACCAATCCGCTTGAGTCTTAATTGTTAATTGTTAATGTTTTAGATGCCTGTAGGCTCAGAACCGTTTTGCTCCCTTATCATGATGTTCACGATGTTATGTAATGAAATACTGTTTATATTGTGTGGAATCAAATACATCTGTAAGCTATCCATTAGCATTCCCATTCATGTCAGTGGTAGTCGCTAATAATTTATAATGAGAAAAAAAAGCATTAAATAAGAGAGCATTAAAATACAAGCAGTCTTTGCTTATGGACACTTTGCATTGGATCGAGATGCATTAGTTGTGTTAATTTTTCTGTAATAGTTGTGTTTTTGTTGTGTTTGACTCTCGAAAAATACAGTACTCTGCACACAGTGACTGTAAATTTCATGCTGCTTGCAGTGCTTTATTGATTAAAAGTATAGTGATGTAGATTTGTTGCATCATTCTGCCTAGCTTGCAGTGTAAACATGCACCGCATATGCCAGTGTGACTTAATTATAAGTAAAAGTAACTCATTACTGTACTTATTTGAAAAGAGTAAAAAAAAAACTTTACTCATTATAATAGGTAAACTTGTTTCATAACATGCATGACTTAGAGAGCTTTTAACCTCAACACAAAAATGAGCATAAAGTGAGACTACAACAAACACATCAGCTGTCTGTGAGAGTGAAACATGAAGCAAGCCACGAGCAACATCTCCCTGCAGCACTGAGAGAAGCTGACCCAGAAAACTCAACCTGAACTACAGAAATCATTGCAGCAATTAGGACGTTTTTAATACAGATAAAGTTGATGGAAAAAGCTGAACTCTGAAAAATACTCAGTGTAAATGGGACGGCATACACTCTTTTAGTTATACACAGTACTGTGCAAAAGTCTTAGGCCACTAGTATTTTCACCAGCTAAAAAATGGTTTAAAGTAAGTTATTTCTATCCTTTGCTGTAGTGTGTAGTGTGCAGTAAAAAATATCGGTTAATATTTCCAAACATTCTGTTTGCCATTAATTGTAATAATCTAGTGAGATTTTTGTTTGACAACAGCCAGTGCTCCACACTGAGATCTGATCTCACCATCTTCCAGTCTGTCTGGAATGACATGAACAAACAGAACAAACTGAGACAGACTAAATCCAGAAGGACTGTGGCAACGTCTCCAAGACGTTTCAAGTAACCTACCTGCAAAGCTACCTGAAAAACTATGCACAAGTGCACATAGGGCAAAAGCTACTTTAAACGCAAAGGATGGTCACATCAAATGCTTATTTATTTTAGTTAATAGAAGTTCATTGATAAAGAAAATCTGTTTATGACATTGTTTTTGACAGCATCCTCATTTTATGTGCCTAACTGCCTAATAATTTTAACAGTACTGTAGCTTTGTAGGTATAGGACTCTTAGAGCATCTTGGAGATTTTGCCACAGTTCTTCTGGATTTAGTCTGTCTCCGTTTTTTCTGTTTCTTAAGACAGACTGGATTGAATGATGGAGAGATCAGATCTCTGCTTGCACAAGGAGTCTGACAACAGCCTGTGCTCCATACAAAAATCTCACTGGATTATTATAATTAATGGCAAAATGAATGTTTAGAAATGTAAAGTTTGAAGTCAAATCGAACAAATCATTTACCGCCAGCAGATTTAGTTTCTTATTTAGAGTATCATTTCATTAATAATATTTGATAATAATAATAATAATAATAATAAAACATTAAAGGGATAGTTCACTCAAAAATGTTAAATTCTGTCATCATTTACTCACCCTCATGTCGTGCCAAACCTTTCTTTTGTGGAACATGAAAGAAGGTATTTTGAAGACTGTTGGTAACAAAGCTGTTTTGGTTTCCATGACTTTCATTGTATGAACAAAGAATACTGAGATTCTCAGATCATCTTTTTTTTTTTTTTTTTCCCATAGTTTACGTTAGGCTGTTGCAGCCTAAATGTTTATATGTAATAAATTCTTTGTTGAATCAAATAAAATATCTTTCTAAAGCTACACTTTGTAATGTCTACTTGATACTTTCTCTTTTAATACAAAAATAGCTTTGAATATTTTGTGGGTATTTTCACCGTCAATTTTATATATTATTTGTATATTAATATAGTATTTATTAATGTTTTGAATGAGCTTTTGTTTATGTTTTATGTTTTAGTAATTTTTTTGTGGTTTTATTATTTATTTATTTAGCTTTAAGAGGTAGGACACTTAAATAAATGTCTTTATTTGTTTTCCATTAGTGGTATTTTAGTATTATTTCCTTATATAGTATATTGTTTATTAATAATTTTAATTAGCTTTTTTATCATTTAAATTTTAGTAAATTTTTTTTGTATTGTCTTTTTTTTAAGTTTTATTTTCTTTTATTATTTGAGCTTAATTTTAATTTCAGTTATCTAGCAAAACAACATTTAAAATTTTTATATTTATTTCTGTAATATTTATGTTTATTTTAGCTACTAAAAGAACTAAAAACAATTATTAATAGCTTTATTTTAATTACTAATATCACTACACAAGGCAGCAATAGAAAAATAAAATATTGTATAATATTTAAAAAAATCATAGTTAAAAACTCAAAAGATTAGTGCGATATGCCACAAGTCTCCTGAAATTATACAGCTTATATATATATATATATATATATATATATATATATATATGAATGAGCATTGTTATATGGAAAAGAGCCGCTTGAAGATTTTCTAAAATGTTTCCTTTTTTCTTCCACAGTAAAAAAAACAACAAGCAAGTTCTGAAACAACACAGAGGTGAGTTAATAAAGACAGAAATGTATTAATTTAGTACGTGAGGTGCTGAAGCAAAATAAGGCACGATCTAATGCACTCCTTTTGTTGCTTCAAAAAGATCACGATGTTCCCTTTTCTCCTTTCTTTGATACTTCGCTTCAATTTCCAGCAAATCCATGCAAGTTTCTCCATCTATTTATAATATCAGGCGAATCTTTTATCTCTCGCCCACTTCATTTGACACGACGCGATGCATCCTTATGCTTAAAATCCAGGTTTCAAAAGAAAGCGAAATTCCGCCCGAGAAACAAAAGAGAGGAAAGTTTTCCGGATCATTTGCGATTTTCACTGGGAACGGGCCGTCGGGGTGGCGTTCTCACTTTCTTTACTGTAGTCCCTCAAGGTTAACTCCTGTTATTCGTCTATGCCTCCCTTGTCACTGATTGAAGATGTGATGAAGCCAGGGAAACCAGCTTGCCGTTGCCTAGCAACTGGACCAGAAGCGGCAGCGAGCGAAAGGATGCATAGAGGCCTCTTTTTTTCCCCTCCTTCTTAACTACTGGCTCCAAGGTAAGAGGACTGCAATGAAAGGGAGAGAAACTGAATATTTCAAAGTCCATGATCCAATTAGGGATGTCTGTGCTGTGTATATAATTAATGCGAAAGTAGCAAGGCAACAGAGAGTGAAATATTTGGCGGCTTAGATTGGTTCTCTCAGGTATAGCGCATCATGCTTTAGGACTCCTAATCCCAGGGAGAGCAACGAAGAAACAGCAGCATTTTCAAAAATAGATGATAAAACATCTAGGTCAGAACACAAACTTCTGCATTGATATGAAAGCGCTGCGGGAGCGATTCACTCGAGTTCGCCTTTTCAAGGTTACCCGGCTCTTATGTGGCTAGTATAAATTATGGACCTGACGCAAAGGACAAACGATCAGGCCGTATTACAACTTGTTCAAAATTATTTTTTTAGAGATGAAAAGAAAATGTTCTTTCTTAGTTTCGAGTCTTTGAATTCTGATCCCTTTCCTTCAAGACTAGCATTACGCTGACCGGCCATGAAGGCTCCAGGCAACAACATAAGCACTTTTTCCAGCTGAAGTAGCTTTTAGCAGTGCTGTCAACAGTTGTTGAACTGTTCTGAGAACAGAGCACAAACAAGGTTGAAAAATGACGTCCCAAACATCATAAGATGTTTCAAAACATGATTATTTTATAGTGCGTTTTGGAGAAAATGACTATATTTTTCTTACAAAAAGCACCAGAATAATAGACTGGGATTTTTGGACACTACTGATAGATGGTAATACTGTAGTATTACAATATGTACCTTACAGTACCGTTAAAGTTCAAAAACATATCAGGAATTCAAAATCTTTTTTTGAACCTGGAAGGTTATAAAACTTTCTGATGTAAAATGAATAAGAATGATTTCAAATTCTGCATTTCTGGGTCAATAAAAGAGGGGCATAACAAATACAAAGATAGTCTGTTAAAATGATAATTATGCTGATAAAACTATATGTGTAATTGATAATATAATTCATAATGGGGAAAATTTTGAAAAAATAATATAAATAAATAAATAATAATAATAATAATAATAATAATAATAATAATAATGCGACATAGACACTTTTTTTCTACTTTGGGACCTTACTGTAACTGTTACATGGTCATATAAGTAATAAGTAATTTTAAATTAATGTGTATATATATATATATATATATATATATATATATATATATATACATATATAACTTTTAAAAAATATGTAATAAACATTGTCATTAAAATGTATAAAAATGGATATATATTAATTCATGCATACTAGCATTTCTTTTAATTGATGCTTATTTAAATAAAAATACTATTTTATTACGGTGCTTAAAATCTAATGAGAATCACTAGAGAATGAAAAGGAAAAAAAAAAAAAAAAAACGCTAATGTAAAATGTTCATGTTAATGAGAAGTTGGTGTGGTTTGCTGAATGTGCTTAATTGTCATGAAAATAATGCAAATAATCTTAATGATCCTAAAAATAGGTTCCATTTTCTTTATGCAAAACATTGCCTTTTTTATTTAGTTTGCTTTTGGGTAGAAGTACAACCTGGACACGATTCTGTGGAAAGTCACCCTTTTATCAGTGATTTTGCTACTGTATGTATAATATAGAGCAGTGAAAGAGAGTAATTGTACCTCAGGTTGAAAATAAATCCCAAAGCCATCTGTCTGGTCAGGTCTTTCCGTTCACTGCATAAAGTTACTCTGAGGGCTTTTCTCCAAAGCTGTCTAAAACCTTGCTAGCTTCTCGTCCAATACATACTGAGACCCTTATGGGGCTCTGCGTAACAGACAGGTGTGAAACCTCTGCTGACTGGAGAGGCGCTTCGCAGAGCCAAGTCTGAATGTTCTTATTAACTTGCTCAGTCAATCGTAACCTCCTCACACAAAGGATACTGCTGTCGGGAGGTGGAGAGATGGGAAACAACTAATGATACACAGAGCAAAGAGACTCTACTGTGATAGATGTAATTGTGCATGTGGTAAACTACAGTGCGTATAGACAACATCAAACTCTGACCTTAGTGCAGATGAGGAGGAGGAAACTAGCGGCTTGTGAAACACAGGTCATGCTACCTTGGTGTGGCGCGTCACTTTTGTTTGTTCAGGAGGTTCAGGGGTTTGACAAGCATATAAAGTGGTCATATTGTGGAGAAAGAGCATCTGACGTCCATCTGTACTGATATCAAGGTTGCATTTGTTTTTTTTTTAGCATTACTAATCACTGTATCTCAAAAAAAAGTGTAAATTTCCAAATTAAGTCATGGAAGTGCAACCATGGCCACGCTCAGAAGATGTACATAGAGCTAAATGTTAATTGTTTAGCAAATTAACATGAACTTACGAGTCAAACTTTGTTCACCTAAAAAGCTAATGGTAGCATTATTATTATTATTTTTTTTATTATTTGGTATTATGGAGTGTGTCATGAAGTGTGGAAATGGGGTGAAAATAGGCATAAATAAATTATTTGAAACAAGTCTCTTATGCTTATCCAAGCTACGCTGTAAAAAGTCAACTTAAAATAATTTGTTACCCCGCTGCCTTAAAATTTTAAGTTCAGTCAATGTTAAGATATACTAAGTGACAACTTAAAAAGGAAAAAGGAGGATATGATATTTGAGTTGATTCAACTTAAAATTTTAAGGCGGCTGGGTAACAAACCCAGCTTTGAACCAATTTTTTTTTAATTTAGTCAACTCAAATATCTAAGTTATCTTAACATTTCAAGTTGACTGAACTTATTTGATTTGACTGCACTTTAAATTTTA
Organism: Cirrhinus mrigala; assembly: GCA_036247105.1. Taxonomy (NCBI): domain Eukaryota; kingdom Metazoa; phylum Chordata; class Actinopteri; order Cypriniformes; family Cyprinidae; genus Cirrhinus; species Cirrhinus mrigala. The sequence goes on along the minus strand of CM070007.1, from coordinate 37,017,250 downwards.
AGGCAGCAGCGTAACAAATTATTTTTAAGTTGACTCAACAAATTGTTTTGTATTGTTTTTTACAGTGTGCATTTAAGTGATCAAAATGCAGTAAAATTAGAAATATTGTGAAATATCATTCTAACTCTTTTCTATTATAATATATTTTAAAATGTAATTTATTCTTTTGATGCAAAGCTGAATTTTCAGCATCTTTTCTCCAGTCTTCAGTGTCACATGATCATTCTAATGTGCTGATTTGCTGCTCAAGAAATATTTCTGATTATTATCAGTGTGAAATTAGTTGTGATGCTTCATATTTTGTGAAAACTGTGATACATTTTTTTAAAAGATTTTTTTGATAAATGGAGATTTCAGACAGTTTTTTTTTTTAATATAGATATTTTTTGTAAAAATAATTTACTTTTTTATTTGATTAACGTCTGAATTCAAGTATTACTTTTCTTTTAAAAAAAACAAACAAACAAACAGTACTTTCTATACTCTTTTTATGCAGTCAAGTTTTTGCTGTCATAATCTAAGGGACATTTAATAAAATTAAACGCATTTGCTTGATTCTAATGCAGCTCATTGACTCAATTAGAAATGCCCTCAGAGTTATATAACTTGGTAGTGAATATCTTCATATTCTTAAAGAATCACTTAACTCATATTCTTAAAGACTTTCTTATCCACCATATTTTATTCCATCTTCAAAGATGCCAACATAGAATTAGTCACAAACACATATTTTCTTTGTTATTTTTTGCAAATGTGAGTGAAACTTGAAAGGACCCCCTTAAAGTAAAATAAAGCCATTTTGAATAATAAAATAAAGATGTTTTATGCAGTTTTCTTCTAGCAGTGTTTTGCAGTCGGCGAAATTAGAACCCCCAGGAATTTGCAGAGCAATTGTGTGTGTGTGTGTGTGTGTGGACATTTTAATCCAACAAATACACTTTTTATTCCACATTCATTTGTAATTCAGCAACAGTGAGACAAATTCTCTCAGCTCAATCAGTGTCTCTGTGAGTTTCACACTTCACTGGCGACCTCCTATGTGCTTCGCAAACATAATTTCTCAGAATGAGACCAAATTATTTAAATTCGGTAACAAGGAACAAAAGTATATTAACATTATGCGTTCATCACCATGGAACATTTGTGACAAGTCGAAGATTGTTAAACATTCCTCTCTAAAGCGTACACAGAATTATTTGTCTGGTAGCATCTCATTTGTGTAAACTACGAGAATGGCTCATTGATCAAAGTTTTCAGACGTCTACAGTCGGCTTTAAACGTTGCAAACAACTAAAGAATAAAAGACACACACAGTGGAACTCTTTGAATTTCCAGCTGCAAGTCTTAATTAAATGGCCTGTCGTTTTGTGTTGTCGGTGTAATTTTCTTTTGCCGTCTGCATTGGAATTAGCAGTTAAACAGACACATTTTCAGCTTCTTTGAGCAGGAAAAATAAAAGGAGCATTGAAATCCTGTTTTACTTCTTTAACTTGTCATGCTTTTGTATGAAACAGAATGGGACCTATCATTTTATTAATCAGGAACTGATTGGATTGTAAAAAGTGGGTATTCATGTCGTTAGAGGCAAGGGATTGGTGACATCAGATTAAAAGAAAGAGTGAATTATAATTTGATTAAAAATGATTAAAGAGCAGGTCATATGGTTTTTTAAAGTGTGTCCCCTACCAGGTTTAAATGCATTCAAGGTCAGAAAACATTGTAATTTTCTCAGAATATACAAAGTCATTTGTCAATGATTTTGAAACAAATTGTTTGAGACATCTTTGAGCATAAGGTTTATAAACCCCTCCCTTCCATAAGCCTACTCTGCTCTGATTGGTCAGCTGGCCAAGCCTGTTGTGACTGGCACAGAGAGGAGTACTTGAGCAAGTTAATGAGCGCCACCATCTGTGTTACCAAGTCCGCAGTTGTTTTTGATGTCCGCGGGTTGAAACGACCCCAATAATGTCATATTTAACCTCTGGAATGCGAATTTACCAGGGGAACCCTGACAAAAAGCGGGTATTTTACACCCTAAAATGCAACGGGGGAAAGGGGGAACTGGGCTAGATTTGAGTAGCAATTGGGTGGGTTTTGCGGTGGAAACCTGGAAACCCTGACATGCACCTTTACATTTACTTTATACCTTTACACTTTTTAAGTATCTTTGAGCTTAATGTCTGTAAACCCCTCCCTTCCATAAGGCTATTTAACTCTAATTGGTCAGCTGACCAAGCCTGTTATGATTGGCACAGAGAGGAGTACTTGAGCAAGTTAGTGTGTGCTACCATCTGTGTTGCCAAGTCCGCAGTTGTTTTTGGTGTCCGCGGGTTGAAACAACGGCAATAACGTCATATTTAGCCCCTCACTGTAAAAAACAATTTGTTGAGTCAACTTAAAATAATTTGTAACCTGGCTGCCTTAAAATTTTGAGTTCAGTCAAATCAAAAAAAGTTTATTCAACTTGAAATGTTAAATTATACTAAGTGACAACTTAGATATTTGAGATGAATCAGCTTTAGATTTTAAGGCAGCTGGGTTACTTACCCATCTGTTAAGTTTAGCAACCACAAATATCTAAGTTGTTACTTAGTACAACTTAACATTTCAAGTTGAATAAACTTATTTTAGTTGACTGAACTTAAAATTTTAAGGCAGCAGGGTAACAAATTATTTTAAGCTGACTCAACAAATTGTGTGTTTTATTTTTTACAGTGCTGGAACGCAAATTTACCAGGGCAACCCCAACAAAAAGCGTGTATTTGACACCCAGAATGTGATTATTAAAGGGGGCCCCTCTCGAAATGCAATTGAGCTAGTTTTGAGTAGCAATTGGGCTGGTTTTGTGGTGGAAACCTGCAACCTTGACATGGACCTTTACATTTACTTACATTCACACACACACACACACACACACACATATATTTATATATATTTGTATATGTGTCTGTGTGTATATGTTTCCAACTGTTTCCAACATTAATAATAAATCAGTGTAGTAGAATGATTTCTGAAGAATCATGTGACACTAAATACTGGTGTAATGATGCTAAAATTTCAGCGTTGATAACAAAAATAAATTAGATTTTAATGTATAGTTTTTTGTTTTGTTTTGTTTTTGTTTTTTGTTTTTTTACAGCTACACTGAAAACATATGGTGTAGAAACAAGTTTCACCTAAAAATTTCCTAGTACATTTTACGAATAATTACAAGATAATGGCGAGTAAAACACTGAATGAAATGTGAAATTTAGCAGAAAGTAGAAAAATAATATTTTGTAAAATTATACTCTTCAAATCTTTATTTACAACTTAAAAGCCACAATGCTCCAATTGTGATGCACTTGGGTCTTTAAGACAGTAAATGTGATGAATTTTTGATTCCGAGTCATCTTTTAGAACTCTTATCTAACACGGAGAGAAAATCAGCCAGTCCTTTCACACACGAGTAAAACACAAACACCTCTGTCTCTGGCAGTCTCGCTTGTGCAATTAAGACCTAGCCAGTGCTCTGCTGCGTCCCCCTCACCTCTCGCTCTTGCATGATAGTGCGTTTTGGCATTCAGTCGAGCTTCCCCGCGTGTCTTGTCAGAATGAGGCAGTGCGGGTGCTCACGGGGGCCACGTCTTTCAAAGCGACGCTGGCTACAATGAAGGCCACAGTGGCCTCCTTAATGCCGCGCTGTGTGCATTTCCTGTTGGCACACGTGGGAGGCAGCGCTCGTAAAGGACATGGGACGCTGATGAAACGAACTGTGATTTGTTAGCTGAGCTGTAGGAACCCCTACAGTGGCTTCGTGTTGCCACAAGCAAAGAAACAGCACCCTAACTGCTTTTTTATTTATGTACCAACCAGAGGGTCTATAGTCATCCATACATGTAGCTTTGCATCTGTTACGCGCCTCCCACAGAGAGACAGATGTTTTTCTTTTTCACTTTCATTCCAGCTTGCCTTCCCTCCCACTGTCTCTGTCTTTCATTCCCAGTCTTTCATGCCTTTCCATGTCTCTGCGTTCCTCCCGTCTTGCATTGTGTTGGTTTCCTGTCATTTTTAAGATGGATATCTTCATTGCTTTTGCTGTTACCGCTCTTTCAGCTCAGAAATTGATGTTCGTCTCTTCTAGTTTGACTTCTGACAAACGGCAAATTCAGTCCATTCTGCAGTTTGTTCTGGCCAACAACCACCCACTTAGACAGGAGGAAGCAGTCTAAATGACATGCAAATTGTAAATACAAATAAAGAAGCATAATAATAAACTATCATATATTTAAGCGTCGGCCAATTGTCTGGCCGATTATCGGTGCCGATATTAAGAATTTTTATGTTTATCAGTCATTTTCAAAATTGCCCATAAAATGATTTAAAAGCATTTAAAGAAAGTCCTTGTCATTTTTAAGAGAGTCTTTGTTATTTTTAATTTTGACATCATTTTTACACCAGGCATACATATCGGTTCAAAATATCAGTTATCAGTCTACTTGATCTGTAATAATCGCTATCGGTATCGGCATCGGGCCAACCCTTACCATACATTGTTTATTAAATATATATATATATATATATATATATATATATATATATATATATATATATATATATATATATTGCAAGAAAGTTATCTTTTAGTCTTTTTACTTCAAAATATTACATTTAATTCAGTGTGTACTTTGTGTTTGTGATTCCTTTGTAATAATGACAGGCAATGTCATTGTACATGAAAAACTAAAGTAAATAAAGTATCAGGGTTTTTACAAACAAACAAACAAATAAATAAATAAATAAGCAACCATTTTAATATTTATAGTAACAATAAATCAGCATATAAGAATTATTTGTGAAGGATCATGTGACACTAAAGATGCTGTGACATTGAAGTAATGATGCAGAAAATTCAATTTTGACATCACAACAATAAATTACATTTTAAACTATATTCAAATATTTATTTATTTTTTTTTATTTAAAAAAAAAAATATTTTGTGATATTTATGATTTCTTACTGTATTTTTGATCAAGAAAATGCAGCCTTGATAAAAGATAAGACTTCTTCAAAAAATATTTAAAAATGTACCCACCCCAAAATGTTTAAACAGAATTTTTTTAACCAACAAAAATTGAAACAAATTGAAATACATGTTTTATTTTGTTTTTGTAATTCTTTTTATATGATTTATTTTATTTATTTATTTTATTTTATTTTACACATTTTATTTCAAACAGTATCTTTCATGTATTTGATGGCACTAAACTGTATAACTTTGGTGAAGCCAGTATTTATTTATTTATTTTTTTTTTAATTGCTCATTTGATCAACCTGAAAATGTGAAAACACAGCTTTCTTTGTCTTTTATATGAGTCCACTATGAAACAATGTGTCCACACTCCCAGAAGTTGTTTAAAGTCAGCCAGTCAGGTCAGTGCTTGGTGGTAGACAGTTTTGTGTGAACAGACTGTGGGCGGTTTGTGGACGTGTTGTCTCTGGATAGAAAATCTGAGAAAAGAAAGTGAACATACAGTAATATTATGTACAGAACATGTTAAGCACAATTAGTTTCCCATTGTTGCTATTTACGCTTGATTTTTTTGCACTGTGAATCATTATAGCACTCACAAGTCTTGTATGAGTTGTATTTTTACTACTGACACAATTAGTGTTTGTTTCTTTTTCTTTGAGGTTAACTGCTGTCATGGTAAAGCAACAGTTTGAAGGTAATCTTGCTGCGCAAGTTACATTAATTTAAGTTGATGTGTTTATAGCTTGATACCTGATTAATATCCTATTTAATGAAACAAGCATTTAAAGATAACTCTAGCACCTCCTTGAATGCTGAGATTTGTTATGCAAGTGCAGCAAACAAGGTTGCATATAACAGCTCTGTCAAAGAATCTAGAAAGATCACTCTTGCATCTACAACAGAGGAGGATCTAAAGATTTCAAGGGATGAATTCAAAGGCTTCAGATCCCTCTGAAACGCTGGTAGAGGTTGTCAGAACAAAAAATACCCAAGGCTACATGCAACAAAAGAAGAAAAACCACAAGCCATTACTGCTAGTGTGCATTAAAAATAAGTTTTGCACATTTAAAAGAAAGCTGTCTTTGACAACCTGAAGAAAACTGCCTAAGAATAGCAAGGTTGACTGCGTGTGAGATTCATCATTCATCATAGAAGTCAAAATTCATAGAATATTGGCTTTACAGGATGTGAATGTTTTATTTGTGAAAGACAGTTGTTGAGCTTCATAGACGGAGGCAGAGTTTTCTTCGTTAATGCATTTTAAAGGATTTCAACTTTAAACTTTTAAACTTAAACGCACAGAAATAGGATTAAGCGATAGAAAATAATGAAATAAACTGGGATTAAACAGCTCAGTGAACACAGGCGAGTATTAGTAGATCTCTGATATCAAACAACTATGTTTCATTTAAGTATCAGCCTTGATGTTTCTCTTTAAGAGAAATAAAATAACACAGCTGAGAAACCTGTAGCATTAATGTAGAGCAGCTCTGATCATTTGGTCTTTGGAGAACTGAATGAGAAAGGGTTGAGTTCATATTGAATTCACTGGCTTTTTATTGCAGTTTTTAGTGTCAGAGTTTGATACATTTATCGAGACACTTCTGAAACTCTAGAGGAGACACATTTGAATTTAATAGGAATTTAAGACTAGAACAAATGTCTCTGTTTGAGTTGCATCTATAGTAATATTTATAACCTATATATAATTTTATTTGTTTGTTTATTTATTTATTTGTTCATTCATTTGTTTATTTATTATATAGTATTAGTTTTGTGATTTTATTTATCATTTTAAATATATTTAAAAAAAAAAAAGTAATTCAACTTTTTATTTCAGTTAGTTTTTAATGCAACATTTCTAATTTTCTTTTAAGTTTTTTATTTATTTATTTGAAATGTCTTATTTTAAGATATTTAATAACGTTTTCTAAATATTTCTATAAACCTTTAACTTTTATTTCAGTTTTAGTCATTTTAGTACTTCAACTTGTTTCACAAGGCAATTCTTGTAATTTTCTTTTAGGTGTTTCATTTTAAATATGTAATAATGTTTATTTTTGTATTTAATTGTTTTTATTTTAGAAAGGCAATATTTCTAATTTAAGTTTTTCAACTGATATCATATTAATTTTGTTTCAGGTTTATTTCAGTTATCAATAACAACACAATTTAATCTTGTTGCTTCCTTGGTGAAACAATTGAGAAATTATACAGAAATTAAATCACTTTGTTTTTATACACCATATTCATATTCATATTCATATTCAGTGGCACTTCTTTGTCCAGCTCTGTATGTATCTTCTTGCTGTAGCTTGTGTGTTTGGTAATGCTAAATATGGATATTTCAGAATCGTTCTCCATGTCAATACTAACAATGTCTGGTTGAGGCTATTGGTGATTACTAAAAATTATTTTCAGTTGCTGTGTGTACTCCAGTAATATGATTTGGGCCCATGTCCATTCTCAATAAATCCAGTCTATGGCAGTTTTTAAGATCTATAGCTCAATCAGTGGCTGCCTGAGTGCTGCCATTTAATAACACAGGCTATTTAGACAATTGGCAAACATTCTCTGAGACATCTTGTTGAGATCAGACTCTCAAAGAAACTCATTCAGAGTTTTAGACATTCAAACATCCCAAAAACTTGCATTTAAATCTCTTTGTGTGAAGTGATTACTTGGAATTTTGTTTGTTAGAATTAAATGACTTCAGACTGTTTCATCGAATGCAACTTCTAATCAGTTAAGATCATAATTGCTTAAAATTGCAGGCCAGTTGTGTCATTGTTTGGGTTCAGTGGAAATGCAGGCAGGTTTTGAGAAGGTCGAAATATGTGCAGTTTAATGATAATTAAACAATGACTGAATTATGCAAATAATCACAGACCCCTAAAATGAATCTATCCTCCTGACTGGTGTCAGTAGTCAAGTACTTCACCTCTTAGAGGAGCTATAGCAGTTATTTATGACACTAGACTATGTCCCACCTTGAGTACTAGTTATGAATGTTAATTCATTGAAGATCATTCTCAGCTTTGCACATAGGAAGAAACAGCACAAGTTTCTTCTGTTGGCAATAACAGATTAAAGACTGTGCCAGTGACAAGTTTGGACAAACTTGCTCACTTTTGTATTAGTAGTATTAATAATCCATCCATCTATCCAGCAACCCATCCACCCATCCAAATTGTGCCCAAGTATGGATTAATATATTAATATATATAGATGGATTAATTTTAGACCTGTCTGTGAAATCTAGGATAAAGTCTCAAAACCTAATTATGAGATAACAAAAATCAAAGCTTGATTTCAACCGTTAATTTCACTAGGATTTAAATCTTGGACATGGCCTTACTCAGTCAGTATTAAATATATCAAGGTTACATTTTCAAAGAATGTTTTTTATCTCATGAAGGATGGTTTTATGTAGAAAACAGTAAATCACAAAAAAGAGAAAAACGTATATTTTTTTTTTTGTTTAGCATCTCTAATTACTGTATAATTCTTCAATTTCTGTTATGTCATAGTTTTGATGATGATACATATTATTGTTGTTGTTGTCATCCATCCATCCACCCATCCATTCATCCACCTATCCATCCATCCATTCACCCATCCATCCTTCCACGCATCCATCCACCAATCCATGCATCCATGCATCCATGCATTCATCCATCCATCCATCATCTGGCCATCCATCAATGCATCCATCCACCAATCCATGCATCCACCCATCCATCTATCCATCCATCCACCAATTCATGCATCCATCTACCAATCCATGCATCCACCCATCCATCCTTGCATCCATCCATGTTTAACATTTCTAATTACTGTATAATTATTCAATTTCTGTTATTTCATAGTTTTGATGAAGATACATATTATTATATGCATCCATCCATCCATCCATCCATACACCCGTCCACCCATCCATCCATGCATCCATCCACCAATCCATCCATGCATCCATCACTGCTTCCATGCGTCCATCCATCCTTGCATTTATCCATCTATGCATCCATCCATCCGCCCGTCCATCCATCCATCAGTGCATCCATCCGTCCATCAGTGCATCCATGCATCCATCCATCAATGCATCCATCCACCAATCCATCAGTGCATCCATCACTGCTTCTATGTATCCATCAATCCATCCATCCATCCATGCATCCATCCACAAATCCATCTACCAATCTATCGATCCATCCATCCATGCATCCATCACTGCTTCCATGCATCCATCCATCCATGCATCCATCCATCATCCATCCGTCTGTCAATCCATCCATCAGTGCATCCATCCGTTTATCACTGCATCCATCCATCCATCCATCCATCAATGCATCCATCCACCAATCCATCAGTGCATCCATCACTGCTTCCATGCATCCATCCATCCATGCATCCATCCACCAATCCATCAGTGCATTCATCACTGCTTCCATGTATCCATCCATCCACCCATCCATCCATGCATCCATCCACAAATCCATCTACCAATCTATCCATCCATCCATCCATGCATCCATCCACCAATCCATCCATTCACCAGTCCACCCATCCATCCATCCACAAATCCATCCATCCATCCATCCATCCATCCACCCACCCGTCCATCCATCCATCAGTGCATCCATCCACCAATCCATCCATGCATCCACCCATCCACCGTCCATCCTTGCATCCATCCATGCATGCATCTATCCATCCACCCACCAATCTATGCATGCATCCACCTGTCCACCCATCCGCCCACCCATCAGTCGTGGCCAAGTATGGATAAATATATGTGACCTGTCTTTACAATCCAGGATGTCTCAAAATCTAATTGAAATAAAAAAAGCATCAAAGTTTGATTTCATTTATTAATTTGACATAGCCACACTGCAGTCAATATTGAAGATATCAAGGTTACATTTTCACATAATATTTTTTACATAATGAAGGATGGTTTTATCTGGAAAACAGTAACTCACAAAAAAAAAAAAAAAAAAATCTTGTATTTTCACAGCCAGGGTCACGTATTTTATCCAAAATACAGAAAGGAATATTACCGAGGAATAGCCTTCCTCTCTCTAGAACATGAAAGAGCCAGCCATCCTCAAAAGTAATTCCCTTGTTCTAGTCTATTCCGATTCTGTTCTGGCTCCATTTCTGTAGGTTTACAGTGAACTAGATTCTGATGTGCCTCTTATTTTATTCCTTTCAAACAGTTTTCATACTGTTAATTTATCTCAGAGTTCTGAGGCCTCTCCACTGGCAGTCCCTCGTGCTCTCACTGCTGAGTTAATCAAAGAAACCTGGCTGCTCACCACAGTGCCCACCTTCAAATAAACACTGCCATTGCCAGCCCCAGTTCTGGACTATTGATGTTCCTGGAGCATAATCATTTAAATTAATCATTAGTAATATCTAGTGCATTTCTAATTCCAGGAAGATGCAAACACACTATTTCTATATAATACTTATGTGCCTACTTCTTTTGCCATCACATGTTAAACACAACATAAAAGGATCATAGAAATTGAATTGAATGAAGTTCTTGTTTTAGGCAAGAAATCGCATACATGCAGGAAGTAGTAACAAACAGAAATGACACATTAAGGAACACCGAATCCAATATGATACCAAATAGAGTATTATCCATGACCTACAATGCACTTTTGCAATTATTTTTCTGACCTGCTTTCAAAACACCATTTGCATCGATCAATCAAGCTTAAAGCCCAAGTTAAAGGAGAACTCCACTTCCAGAACAAAAATTTACAGATAATGTACTCACCCCCTTGTCATCCAAGATGTTCATGTCTTTCTTTCTTCAGTCAATAAGAAATTATGTTTCTTGAGGAAAACATTTCAGGAATTATCTCCATATAATGGATTTCAGTGGTGCCCCCAAGTTTGAACTTCCAAAATGCAGTTAAAATGCTAATTAAATGCAGCTTCAAATGGTTCTAAATGATCCCAGCTGATGAAGAAGGGTCTTATCTAGCAAAACAAGTAGTCATTTTCATAACAAATTGACAATTTACATACTTTTTAACCTCAAACACTCGTCTTGTCTAAGTCTGCTTGAACTCTTTTTTTTCCAGCCAATACAGTGAGGGTATCTCATTTTTTTCCCCAACTTCAAAATCGTCCTAAATCACTGCAGAAGTACCGACCCAGTGTTTACAAAGTGAACATGCAAAGTAGATCATACAGACTTTACAAAAAAAAAGTTAAAACAGCGATGTAGTGCGATTTTGACGTTGAAGAAGAAAACAAGACAGGAGTTTTTCGACATACCCTAACTGCATTGACCGCATTTAACCGGAAAAAGAAACGAAGTTCATGCAGACAAGACGAGCAGGGTTAAAAAGTATATAAATTGTCAGTTTGTTTCGAAAATGACTGATCGTTTTGCTAGATAAGACCCTTCTTCATCAGCTGGGACCATTTAGAGCCATTTGAAGCTGCATTTAAATAGCATTTTAACTGCATTTTGGAAGTTCAAACTTGGGGGCACCATTAAAATCCATTATATGGAGATAATTCCTGAAATGTTCTCCTCAAGAAACATAATTTCTTTTCGACTGAGGAAAGAAAGACGTAAACATCTTGGATGACAAGGGGGTGAGTAAATTATCTGTACATTTTTGTTCTGGAAGTGGACTTCTCCTTTAAAATAGCAGCTATTCCATTGTGCATTATTAGTGAGGTGATTCATACCAGACAAAAATATAATTTATTCCTCTGATCAAACCTGAATTTTCAGCATCATTACTCCAGTCTTCATTGTCACATGATCCTTCAAAAATCATTCTAATATGCTGATTTGCTGCTCAAGAAACTTTTCTGATTAATATCAATGTTGAAAACACTCATGCTGTTTAATACTACTGTGGAAACCATGATACCTTTTTTTATTTCAGGATTCTTTAATAAATAGGAAGTTAAAAAAAGCAGCATTGTTTAACTTCATCTGTCAATCTCATGTCTTCTGTTTGCTATGTTTCACTTGTCAACACGAGGCAATATCCAGAGATGTTGCATAATATAGATTATCTATATAGAGAGAATAGAGTATCTATATATAAAATTTTTGCTATCGACCTTATATTGCGCACATAGTCATGGCAGCTGAGAGCATGTCAGAGCATGCGAGGTAACACGTCTCTGACCTCAGTAATTTATGATCCCCATTCAGACCAGTTTTATGACAGGAGGTCAGCAAAGAGGCAAATGTATTGCCAGTAAAAATAAGATGTCATTCTATTTTGACAAGAAATCAGTTTTCTTGCTGCTAAAACTGAACATTCCGGGGGAGAAAAAGTGTTTGTGTATAAATTGCAGCAGTGCATTATACATCATATCATGAACAAGATGAATGATATTCACAATTTTTTCATGTATCACTTTTTTTATTATATCCCTGCATGTGGGCAGAGACAAATCATAGCGAACAGGGAAATTGCTCATAGTCTTGCTCCAGCACTCCACTACAGTTTCTCAAAGGGGACAAATCACATGAGCGCTGATTTCCCTCACTCCCATTGGTAGTTGCCGCATTGCGTCGCTGCTTGTTTGCATAAAATGGAAGTTTTCTTAACTTGATCACATTTCTGCCCATGTGCTCCTTATTCAGTTTCTCGATGCATGTACATTTATTGGTGTACTGATTACAGTAATAATACATTATTTAATGTGTGCATGTGTAGTGTGCAAGGAATAGTTCATAGCGTAGCTATGCATTACACCATTCGCTCACCAATGGATACTCTGCAGTGAATGGGTGCCGTCAGAAGGAAAGTCCAAACAGCTGATAAAAACATCACAATTATCCACAAGTAATCCACACCACTCCAGTCCACCAGTTAACGTCATGTGAAGTTAAAAGTTGCATTTGTGTAAGAAACAAATCTCTCATTAAGACATTTTTTACTTTAAGCTGTTGCTTTCAGCTAAAATGTTCCCAATAATATTAATAATCCATAATACTGTTTTCTCCAGTAAAAATGACTATTTTTTGTCCAGAAATGTTGCTTTTTACTTCACAAGATGTTAATTGATGGACTGGAGTGGTGTGGATTATTGTGATGTTTGGACTTTCATTCTGACGGCACCCATTTACTCCATTGGTTAACACGTGGTGTAAAGCCATTTAATGCTATGAACTATGCCTTTAACACTTTCACAGTTTAGCACATCACAGTGCCCGACGGTCACCGCTGCTCATGTGTCCTCAGACGGCTAACTCATTGAAAATGAATAGCTTTTGGCATTACTTTTTTTAATCTACTACTACTTCCACTTTTTGTCCGTTCTATCCTCCCATTTTTCTCTCTTGTTCTCTGTGTAATTCTCCCACTCTCTTTCCTTCTGTCTAGGGATGTAGGATTGCTGCGTGAAGCTCCCAGGTGTATGGCAGCAGAGGGAAGTTGAGGCAAAGAACAGCTTTTAGATTAGCAGTTGTTGTGGCCTCACTACTGGTGATTAATGATCTGAGATGCGCTTTGTTCTGAGATAACACACAAAGATTTATTTTAATAGGGTGTGCTGGAGGTGGAGGTGGGGATTCGGGGGCGATATGACGAGAGAATTAATGAACAACCTCACGAGAACACGTGTGCGAGCGTTCTCGCTGTGTTGCGGCAGAAAGACACTTGATGTCATTATATTCACGCTTGACTTCTCGACTGTGTAAGTGCGTTGTGAGGTAAAGCGTATTGTGGAAAAGGGCAAATGGCAGACTGATACTGCTCTTAAAATGATTAATGCTACGGCTAGCCATTATATAAGAACTGTGTACACGGCATTAATGAGCTTTATGGGAGGGCTTTAATTAAGATCGTAAGTCTTGTTTAAGCACTCGTTGTTCGTTCACCTTAAATGAAACTGAACTGAAAGTCGCTGTTTATGTGTGCATGTTTGTGAGTCAGTGTAAACATGCATGTCTACATACTGAGTCACTTGAAACCGTATTTAATCTGGTTATTGCTTGTTTATTTTTGGTATGTATAGACAATCTCAGTAGTAATATTTGCTTTGAAATGGCTTTTTTATTGTAAAAGCATTCATTTAACTGTCATGTACTGGTGCTCTGTGTTAAATTATATAAATATAAAATGTAGATTTTTTTTTTCCTGTTTGTACAGACAATCTCAGTAGTAATATTTGCTCTAAAAATGGCTGAAAAATTGTTTAATTGGTAATTACTAGCACTTTGTTAAAATGCATAAAATTTAAATATAGAATTGTTTTTTTTCTGTTTTTAATGCATACACAATCTCAGTAGTAATATTTGCTCTGAAATGGCTAAAAATGGCTTTTTTATTTGTTGTAAAAGCTTTAATTTAACTGGTAATTACTAGCGCTGTGTGTTAAATTATATAAATATAAAAAAATATAATTATTTCTTTTTCTGTTTTTAGTATGTATAGACAATATCAGTAGTATTATTTGCTCTGAAGTTGCTTACATTTGTTTGTTTTTATTGTAAATCCTTTGTAATTACTAGTGCTGTGTGTTAAATTATATAAATTAATAAATTATTATTATTATTTTTCTGTTTTTAGTATGTATAGACAATCTTATTAGTAATATTTGCTCTGAAAGTTTTTTTTGTTTTTTTTTGTTTTTTTTTTTTTGCGGCAAAACATCATTTCACCTAAACAACCAGAGTATGTTTACACACTCAGTCATACACACATTCTTAATAACCCGACAACATGTGAGGACAAAATAAGTGGCTTAATGGTGTTATTTTATTGTGTAAAGGTCAAATACTACAAAAAGCATGAAGCAAAATCCAATCAGCACTTTTTTTTCCCTTGCTAATTGCTTGATTTCTCAATGCATATACATTTAATAGCGTTCTGTCAGTTTATTTAGTGTTTATATATTTTGCAAATATTAAATATATTACCTTGCCTTACTTAATTTACTCTGAGGTTTTATTTGAGTTGCATGTTGGCTAAGAAAAATGTCAAATAATTCAAAGCGTATTCCCAAACCTAATATTGATGTATGTTCTGTTTTCTCAGTGAAACTACAAATTAGTGCACAAGGGAATTTTTGCAAATGGGAGGATTTGTGCATTAAAGATGCGTTTTAAGTGAGGACACAGCCTGGATATGGTGCGAGAGATGTGTTTTGCCTTGCCGCCATCCCATCACATAAAATATAGAAGAGTGAACTTGTGCTCAGACAGGGATTGGAAATGAACGATGTCTGGGTTATGTGTGGATATGTATGTCAAACAGCATCACTCAGTGCTGTCTGTCTGACAGGTTGAGAAATCTTCTTTTTTTTTGCCATCATATGTACACTCACGAAGCAAACGCTCTTTGAAAATTAAACTTAAGATAGCTACATATGCATAAGGCGATCCCTGAATGCACTGTGACGAACTTAAGATGGCAGATGGAGTCGAGGGCAATGGAGATTAGAAATATCATTTATTATCTTAGCAACATGGTAAGAGTCAGTGTTATTTGTGTGGCCCATATGAGTGACCGTTAACAGAGTTGCTGCCATTAATCAGTCACTGACAAGGTTTTTTTTTTCCTTTTCAGTCAGGATGCTGCCTTAAGCGTCGTTCACACTGACAGCGACTGGGAGTTGTTGATTTGAGTCCATGTGAGCGACAGGGACTGTCACCAATGTGACAGAGTTGAGTTCCAATTTATGCAAATATGCAGCGATGTAGCGCAGACAGTGAACCTCGTTTGATCTGTCACCTGATAGGGCACAACCGGTTAACAAGGAGGTAAAAGGTACTTTTTCATTTTATCTTGTCTCAAAGGAATAAACAGCAACAGATTTAGCATATTTAAGTAGCTAATGAGCATCCCTGAATCAGTCACTTGTATCCCAGATTAATGGGAAATCTGAAATATGGAAATATAGTAGGTGGCGGTATATGCTTTAATGAGTAAGTCACTGAGTCGTTCATTAATTCGATTTGTTCAAACAGCTGATTCATACAGGTATGATGTGAATCCCTTTCTTGCTGAATGGTTCACTGAATCATTAAATCATTCAAATCACAGATTCATTCAAAAACGAATCACTGTTGTTTTGCTCGGAGATGCACAACAGTTCTGCTGTGGCTTTAATGAAAATATGAAAGTATGAAGTATGAAAATATGATGCAATATTTTTTTTTTAAAAAAGAAACTAAAACTGCCAGTAGGTGGCGATATATACTTTAATGAGTAAGTCATTGAGCCATTCATTCATTCGATTCATTCAAACAGCTGATTCATTCAGGTATGATGTAAATTGCTGTCTTTCTGAATTGTTCACTGAATCATTGGTTCATTCAAGATTCATTCAAATCGTGAATTAATACAGAAATGTTTTACCGCTGTGTTGCTCGGAGTGCTGTGGCTTTAATGAAAATATGAAAGTATAAAGTATGAAGTGTGAAAATATAACGCAATATTTTTTTCTAAATAAGAAACTAAAACTGCCAGTAAATGGCGGTATATAGAATTATGAGTAAGTCATTGAGCCATTCTTTGATTTGATTTGTTCAAATGGCTAATTCATTCAGGTATGACGTGAATTACTCTCTTTCTAAATGGTTCACTGAATTGGTTCATTCAAGATTCATTCAAATTGTGGACTGATTCAGAAATAAATCATCACTTGTTTGCTTGAAGATGCACAACAGTTCTGGTGTGGCTTTAATGAAAAAATGAAAGTATGAAAATATGATTCAGTGTTTTTTTCTAAATAAAAAGCTAAAACTGACAATAGGTGGTGGTAAATGCCTTAATGAGTAAGTCATTGAGTCATTCATTCATTTGATTCATTCAAACGACTGATTCATTCAGATATGACGTGAATCAAGCTCTTTCTGAATGGTTCACTGAATCATTGTTTCGTTCAAGATTCATTCAAATCATGGATTAATTCAGAAACGAATAAACACTGTTTTGCTCGGAGATCCACAACAGTTCTGCTGTGGCTTTAATAGGTAATACTTTTTGTCAAAATTGACAAAAAAATTGACAAACCAAAAAAACAGACAATATTGTGTTTACAGTTTAACACAATATTAGCTTCTTATTTATTGAACTGTTGTATTAAATCAATATCACATTAGCACTCATGCTATTCTGGGTGAAAAAACTTATATATACATATGACATATTGCTTAACTATGTCATATGTGACCCTGGACCTGTCATAAGGGTCAATTTTTTAAAATTGAGATTTCTACATCATCTGAAAGTTGAACAAATAAGCTTCCCATTGATGTGTGGATGTTAGGATATGGCAATATTTGGCCGAGATACAACTATTTGAAAATCTGGGATCTGAGGGTGCAAAAAAATCAAAGTATTGAGAATATTGCCTTTAAAGTTGTCCAAATGAAGTTCTTAGCAATGCATATTACTAATCAAAAATTAAGTTGTAATATATTTACGGTATAAAACTTACAAAATATCTTCATGGAACATGATTTTTACTTAGCCTAATGATTTTTGGCATAAAAGAAAAATGTTTTCAAATATTTGTTGAATGGGATTTTCAATTTTTTAAGAGTGAGATTGGAGCCCAACTGCTATAATGTTTTTAAATATTGATTTCACCCTCACAGACTGCAAACTTATAGTTTAGAAGAGATGAATAACTAGTGCAGGGTAGATTGCTGAAACTAACTCACCTCACACAGACATTATCTTAAAGATGTGAGATTGAACTAAGGCCAGAAACCTTCACTGTGATGACAAGTGAGAGTGAAATGGACATATATCAGCATCCCGTCGAACAGATCTTGCTGATTTCATCACGTGCACCATTTGAAATAGCTGGAATTAATCTTCAGTGTCGTCTTTGAGTCATCCAGGTTCAGTGTAGGCCTCTGCAAAACTCTAATTGCAATATAGAGGTAATGACAAAATTACTTTAATGAGCATCTGATTATCTTTCAATTTAAGACATTCATTTGAATAATTGAGGTGCAAACTTCATTGTTTGAGTCGCATGCAGGGAATTCCTTTGGTATTTGAAGACACCCTGGGTGATTTGTTCAAGGTGGCACTGCGAGAGAAAAAAAATCATGTTAGTAATTAGCATCTTGTTGTGAAATAAAATGTCTGAGCACCCTCAAAACTAGATACATTTGATATTGATGTTTGATGATATATTTAATATTAAATCTTAATATTGCAAAAAATAAAAAGGCATCTATTTTGTGTGACTTGTTCCACTGACAGTTTTTTTTTTCTTTCATTATTATTATTATAGATATTTTTTTTCTTTTTCACTAGTTTGAAACCTTAATACATTCAGTGGCAATAAAACTATACAATTTTAAAATGTCATTAATTTTTTTTTTTTTTTTTTGTTACATGTATATAGTTTTAAGTGTTTTTTGTGTTACCAAGATAAAACTAAAAACCTGTCACAATCACATAAAGGTTATATTTCACGTCAAAATAAAATAAAATAAAATAAAAAATTATGAAATAAAATCAAACATAAAATTAAAAACATTAAATTAATCTATATATCCTCTATCTGTCTATCTATTTATCTATCTATCTATCTATCTCTATAATTTATAATTCTTATTATAGTTTTAATTATTTATTGTTTTAATTTATATATTATTTTTAATATATTATATTATTGTTTTAATTATTGTTGTTATTTAAGGAATATTTTATATATTCATTATTATTATTATTATTATTATTATTATTAATTGTTTTAAGAAAGAACAAAAACTAATGCTTGTATTTATAACTTTATGAAATACAGTATTACAGTAATGAGAATATACGAATTATAATTTAAAATAAAACATTTTATAGATGCATTACAGCAATGAAAATATGAAAATATTTACCGTTTTTTAATAATGGTCCAAAAAAAAAAAAAAAAAAAATGCTGTGTGCAGTGCTTTCATATTGTTTTTGTCATACTGACTAATCTCCAGGAGTAATCAGAAGATCACAGCATCACTAGAAAGATTCTCATCAGGGTGAGTTCCCCCCCCCCAAAAAAAATCTCTATACCTTTCTAAGATACGACTTACTAAAAGACTTAGCAAAGAGTTTGTTCACATGAAAGAATATTGCCTTCAGACTCTGGTCTACCCGTGGGGCCAACTAGCAGGCAGGGAACAGTGTGTGTAGTGGACCAAAACAACTAAATGACTTGTTGTTCTGCCAGTGCACATCAAAAAGTGGGTGCATTAACTCCAAATTGGACAGTTCAGACAGGTTATACACTTCTATTTCTCCTTTGTCTCTATTCGATTTTTCAGCGGCAAAAGTAATGTGCTACGCCGAAGCGCAGAAACAGCTGTTCTATCAAAGATATGGATGGCCAAAGCGAGGTCCCATAATGGTGATGTGCTTTATGGCCGCAATGAGAGAGCAGAGTGCAAAACAAATGTGGACAGAGAGATCACAGTGTTGTCTAAATTGGCTCGGTGGGCACTGTTTATACGAAACTTCCAGCCGGCGCTAAAGACGGCAACGCTAAGACATTTATAACCCGCTCTTAACAAGAACTGCTGGCACATAATGGATCACGGATAACGCAAAAATGCTAATGAACCAATTAGGCTGCATATTTCTCTGGTAATTAAGCATTCTGCAGATGAGATCCACTCTTATTAATTAATTAAGCACCCTTCATTTAAGAATATATCGACATTTTTGGTCATTTGCAACCGAAAGAAAGATGTTTATATTTATCATAGGCTAACGTTTGTAATGTTTTCCATTATATTGCATACAACAACAAATCCATAATGGCTATATTCATAAATACAAAATCCATTTGCATTCACCTGGTTGTCTTTAATCATGATGTAACCGGGAATGTGGTGTAAATGGGTATCGAACAGCAAATTTGCATATCGACTCTATGTGCGGGTATAAGTATACATAAGAGCAGAAACTATATTAGAGAGGAGAAATACGATTTGGAAATCCGATAAAGATCCCAGGACGCTGAGCACATATCAGTGGTCTGTTATAAAGATTAAAGTGTGTTGTAGTGGAGTGGAATTATGGGTAGGTGCATGTGGGTCAGTCAGGTTTATTGGTTCACCATGATTCATTCTTTAGGGCAGCAGCTGTTGTTGATGATACTGCCAGGCCGTGGGGAAAGAACAATTTGTGGCCCGGGTACAGAAAGGACACCAGTCGTCTGATCAATGGATGATTGGCCAGACTCTTCAATTCTCATAGCAGATGTCAAGATGTTTCTGTGCTTTCGGTCTTGCCTGTGTGACACCAAAGTTCCACACTGTGAGATTCAGCACTTTATGTACGGCTTCATCACTCGTTTTAATTAGTTTAATGGCTTTGTAGATAAAACTGCATATGGATGGGAAATGGATCAACATTAGGAACCATCCATCCATCGTCTGTCTATTATCTTATAATGTTCCTCAGGTTGTTATTTTTATTTATTTATTTCAGTGGATTTGAATCTGCACTCACTAGTTTGGTTTAATTATGTTAACTAGTTTATTTTATTTTTGCTATTTTTTACTACTAAAATTTTTGTCTAATTTTCACTCAATTTCAAGTTGGCTTTAGATAATTGAGATGACACATATTATTGCATGGTTTTTGACTATTAGGGTTATTTATTTACTTTCTTACTTGGTTGTATCAAATTTAAGGCCATAAAGGCTTAAATGGTACAAAAAAAAGTATTAACGGGAACCCTGGGTATTAAGACTTGTATAGCTTAATGTAGCATAAATGGTGTCCACCAATGTCTCATACTGAAATATGTGACACTGGACCACAAAACCAGTCTTAAGTATTATTAATATTTGTAGATATAACCAAAAATACATTGTATGTGTCAAAATTATTGATTTTTCTTTTATGCCAAAAATCATTAGGATATTAAGTAAAGATCATGTTACATGAAGATATTTTGTAAATTTCCTATTGTAAATATATTAAAACGTATTTTTTTTTTTTTTTTTTTTATCAGTAATATGCATTGCTAAGAACTTTAAATGTGATTTTCTTAATATTTTGATTTGTTTGCACCCTCAAATTCCAGATTTTCAAATAGTTGTATCTCGGGCCAAAAATTGTCTTATCCTAACAAACCACACATCAATTGAAACCTTATTTATTCAGCTTTCACATAATGTATAAATCTCAGTTTCAAAAAATTGACCCTTATGACTGGTTTTGTGGTCCAGGGTCACATATGTAGTAGAAAACCCATGAAAGATTTATGTTATTTTAAAAATTCCACATTGTTATATACATGTTTTGGACTTTTGTGCATTAATTCCTTTGATATACATATGAATATAAAAGTGTACAGTCTGCATGTGTGTATACTGTACATGAGATGTACATGAGATGCTCCCATTATCATATTATATTGCTCGCAACCTTCACCTTTAAGAAGTACTTAGAGAACTCTTACAGAATGATTAAAAATAGTCAATAACTTACAAGCATATCTTACTCTAAGGCAATGACCATTCGCGAGCTGAACTGAATCCGTTGCTGCAAGTTTCCCCGTTGCCGAACTAAATAAACACTGTGTATATACAGAAAAGTAAAATACTGCAATATTTAAAATGGTGCTGTAGATGTCAGTCAATACCATGACCAGACAATGGGCAGAACAATATCAATAATTTATTTTTCAAGTTGTGTTATGGTAGAAATCACGTTGCTCAGTGCCAGTAGCTCACCAGTGCAACCTTTCTATGTAATCTTAGTAATGGCGCCCCCAGTAGTCCAAAATATGTAAATACTAATGTAGATTTTTTAAATAACGTAAATCCTTAATGGGTATTATACTATATATTTCAGTAAGAGGCATAACTTATGGTTATATCGGACTATGCATGTCTTAATACCCAGGTTTCCCTTTAATTATGATTTTAAGAGGTCTTAAATTTGAGGAAGGAAAGACAAGAATTGCGATATAGCTTGAAGGGGTCATAAACTGAGAAACCAAAATTTCCCTGATCTTTTAACATTAAAGAGGTCATTTTACGCTGCACATTTCAAAGTCAGGTGCTGCGCTGTTTTGTGTACTGAGGTTACTGAGGAAGCTGCTATATTTCTGCAGTTCCGAAAGCGCCACCTGCTGGCAGAGAAAGAATTTTTATTTTCACAAAGCCCGTCTGCTGTTTTTTGTTCAGACCAATGCTAAAATCGACCCATATTTTTATGCCACAAACACACAGAGTTGTAAATGGAAGCCGGTTTCCTCCATTAAATAAAAAATAAAAGAGGTAATTGTGACTTTTTGTCTCACAATTCTGACTTTTTTTCTCATAATTCTGATACAAACTCTCAGTTCAAAAATTGTTTTTGCAAGCTTGTATTTGGAAGAAAAAAAGTTTGAATTGTGAGTTTGTATTACACAATTCTAAGAAAAAAAAAATCGGAATTGTAAGATGTAAACTCGCAATTGCGAGAAAAAGTCAGAATTATGAGATAAAAAAGTTGCAATTACCTTTATTTTTATTTGGTGGTGGAACCTGGCGGAACTGGTGGATCGACAAGAAGAATTATAGAATGTAAGAATGCATTATATTAATGTAATAATTTTTTGACTTTTGACTCATCCATTTTCATAAAAATGTTGTTTATCATTTTAGATTTTTTTTGTTTGTTTTGTTTTAGTAAAAACCTGTATCTGAACTAAAAATCATGTTTTTTACAGTTATTTTACAGTTACTGTTTGCCATACTCTGTTCATGTGGTATTAATTTTATTTGTGCAGATCTTAAAAAGTCTTAAATTTGAGTCTTAAAATCCTGCAGATACTCTGTTATAACTGATTAAATATTCCACAGTTAGTAATGGAGAGACTTTTTTTTTTTTTTTTTTTTAGTTTAGAAATATATTATTACAGTTATATTAATGATTCAGAAAGGCCTAGAAATTACTATAAAAAATCCCTCATATTTCCAAGTTTTAGATTGCCATGGAAACCCTGTGCTGGTCAAGAAATCCCAAAACTTGCTATTTATGCTTCTAAATTTGGAATAATTTATCAAGGCTTGGGTCAAATCAGTAGACTCATAAGTAATGAAATGAAATTTTATTTTTCTTCTGTTGCCTAATTTTTTTTTTTTTTTTGTACTGTTGTACTGACTACAGTACAGAATGTATTAAGCTATTTAAAACAGAATTTAAACTCATGTATTCAAGTGAAATATTTTTCAGTATTTCATAACTTTTAAAATTGCTTTTTTTTCTTTCTTTCTTTCTTTCTTTCTTTCTTTCTTTCTTTCTTTCTTTCTTTCTTTCTTTCTTTCTTTCCTTCTTTCTTTCTTTTTGTTGGCCAGATTTAATTAAAATTTATTTCTACAAGAACTCTTGATTTTGAACAGTTTTCTGTGAAAATGCCCGGTCTAAGTAACAGTTCACATCAACCTGAGATTCAGTGCAGTTCTCAGAATTTCCTGCATTCACTAGGAATTAAGTTTCCATTCATACTATCATTCTCCACAAGGTCAAACCTCCATATGCTGCTGCATCATTCCAGGAAGGTACAAAGATGGCTTTGAAAAGTGCTTTTTTTGCTGTATATATGAGAGATAAACAGTCTGATCCTTTTGAAAGCCAAACAAGCGTCCATCCAACAACAACTGATCTTAGCAAAAAATAAAGAAACGACTAAGAGTAAGCAAGTTTTTGTGCAACTTTTTCTTTCTTCAGTGAAGAGAGAGAAAATGATGTCCCGTTTTACTGTGTGTACTTGCGCTAGATTTATTTTGTGAGCTCTGTAATACAGTCCCATTCTGCTTTTCTTTTCAGTACAAAGGCTTTTAAAATCGCTGGTATGCCTACAAAAAAAAAAGAGAAAAAAGGAAATTTAAAGAGAGAACAAACTCTTTATGTAGGTGTATGATGTTTCCTTCTCTTTGGTCAGCATGTTCTCACTCGTAATGTGTCACAAACTGAAGTACGGTTTGAAGTCATTTTTCATAAGAACCTCTTGGCATTATTTGTCAGCATGACATCTAAAGAACATTTGCATGGGTTGTCCATGAATGCAATTCATTAGCAGGGATGAGAGTGTTTCATGCATTTATTCATATAGGCTACGTCACTCGCACATAGCAGCTAAATACAGTCATCACTCTTCTTTTAAGTGATTAACGTCATTTTACATATATGTAGAAGTTCAGCTGTTCAGTCAGGATTTACTCTTGAAAATTAGGATGATTTTACTCCCAACATGTTGCAATATAAATAAGTGTAGATCATTTTAGTTCTCTATTCATAGATATTTATAAGGAATATTAAATATATTTCAAAGCATTTTATGAAATACAGGTCAATTATATTTTCTACTTTTTGCACTATTTGACAAAATTACAGAATTTAAATATTTTAAATATTTTTTATATATTTAAAAATTGTAAGATATTTTGTTTTTTTTTTTTGTATTCAAAAGTTTGAAAGATTTTTTGAAGTTTTAAAAGGTGTCTTATGTTCACCAATGCTTCATTTTTTTTATTAGAAATACAATAAAAACGGTTGTAACGTGAAATAATTTTACACTGTAAAAGAACTGTCTTCAATTTGAATCCATTTTAAAACAATTTATTCATGTTATGCAAAGCTGATTTTTCTTATTATTATTAATTTTGAAAACAGTCATGTCGCTTATTATTTTTATCGAAACCATCATACGTTTTTTTAAGGGTTTTTGATAAATAGAAAAAAATGTGGTAGCATTATAAATGTCTTTACTGTCAGTTTTAATCAACTTAATGCATACATGCTGAAAATAAATAAATAAATGTCTTCAAACTTTTGAACAAGTCTGTGTCTCATATTAAAAAAAAAATTAAAGTTTTTTGTTTTGTTTTGTTTTTTTGTTCACAGATAAAATAAAATGTTTTTTTTATATTATTTTGTAGCATTTTATGAAATACAATTAAATTATAATTTCTACTTTTTGCATAATTTGACAACATTTCAGCATTTATAATTGAAATATTTAAAAATATTGTATATATTTAAAAATTCTAAGATATTTTATGCTGTGTTTTTTTTTATTCAAAAATTAAAAGTTTTGTGTTTTAAAAAAGGTTTTTTTTTTTTTTTTGGTCTCTCTTTGCTCACCAATGCTTCATATTTTGATCAGAAATACAGTAAAAACTGTGATAATGTGAAATAATTTTACAGTGTAAAATAACGCTTTTCTGTTTGAATGTATTTGAAAATGTAATTTATTCCTGTGATGCAAAGCTGATTTTTCTGATTATTATTAATGTTGAAAACAGTTGTGTTACTTATAATTTAAGAATTTTTGATGAAAAGAAAAAAGAAATTGGTAGCCTTATAAATATCTTTACTGTCAATTTTAACAAACGTAATGCATACTTGCTGAATTAAATAATATTTTAATTAATTTATTAATTAATTAAAATATTATAAAATATAAAAATATGTAAAGATATATTTCTAAAATATTTTTAAATATTGAAATATTTTAAGTTTGTATCATATTTTGAAAAGAAAAAAGAAAAAAAAAAGTGTTATTGGGACCTTTATATAACGAAAAGGAAAAGAAAAGAGAGTTCAGTTCAAATCTGTTTGTTTTAATAAAAATCAGCCCTTTGGAAAACAGAAGCGCCTGTGGTTGAAATTCTCCATACAGTAGCTCCATCTCTTTTGCGTCACTGGATTGACTCCAAAGGTTTCTCATTGACAGCAGTGAGGCTATTGGCTGCTTCAACCTAAAAACGCCAAGGGGTTCCTTTGGCTTCTGCAGCGAGATGCTTCAGTATCTGATGCCTTGGGAGTGAAAACACTGATCTGATCTCATCCATGCGGTCTGCTCACTTAGTGCTTCCCTTCGTGTTGTTTCCAGCATCCTCTTGGCCGCGCCGCATGACACAAATCACCAATCATTTCTAGCGATCCGGCTCGGACACCTCCAGGCCGCCGCGTTCGCATGCTTACAAGCATCACACATGCCTTCCTTTTAGTCTCCGTGCAGAATCAATTGTTCTCGATTAGCGGCCGCTGGAGTGGATAATGAATTAAATCAAATTGGATTCTGCATATCTTGTTGATTCTAGAGGAGCGTTCGGTCTCAGCTTGAGACAATTAAGAATGCCACTTAGCAACAGAAGAAACTATCTCCGCGCCCCATATTCCTGGGTAAAGTTATCACGGAAAAAGCTTCTTAATAAGTTCTGTGCCGAAGATGAATATCGTCTTGAAGATTGTGGTGAATTAAAAGAGCTGACGGCTTGCACACTGTAGTGCCATATGGCAAAGCGTCGCTTGAGTGAACTCACCCCGTCTAGTCTCGAGAGAACAGTCGAGTGCAGTCTGTCTAGCCGTGGGCCTCTGAATATGGGAAAGGGAATATGTGGGTGATCTGGCAAATTGATTCATTAGCAAAGAAAATGAACCAATAAAACAAATAGTACAAATGTGTACATTTCTCGGACGGCACGACCGAAACCTTGTATCACAGTATGAACCGTTTTTAGGGCATTTAACTGGTTAAAAATGTCTAATGGCGGATAATCTTCTTATGTAGTCCTCTCATTCGGTTCGTTTTGTATAGAAAAGTTAATAATAATAAGTTAATGAAGTAATTAATAAATAATTAATGTGTACATTTAGCAATTTAATGTATGTAGCAGAATATTTTTGATATTGTAAGTCTTTTTATTTATTTATTTATTTATCTTATTTTACTTGGAGGAACATTAGAGTACAAAAACACTGAAACCATTTAATTATATAGAGAAAGGGGGGAAGTCTAAAAACTTATTTTCTATTCAGTGTTTTGTTTGTTTTGTTTGTTTAAAATTTAATTGTACATAGAAAGACAAAAAATAAATAGAAGTGAATATTTATTTATTTATTAATAAATTGCACTGGAGTCCAAATAGCACATAAACCCATTGAATTTAATTGTAAAGAGAAAGACAAATAATCTTTTTATTTTATTTTATTTTATTTTATTTTATTTTATTTTATTTTATTTTATTTTATTTTATTTTATTTTATTTTATTTTATTTTATTTATTTATTTTATTTTAGAGGGACACTGCAGTCCAAACAGCCCATAAACCCACTGAGTTTAATTGTATAGAGAAAGACTAAATAAACAATAAATTATTTTATTTTCTCTTTCTATTTATTTTTATTTTATGGGACAGTGGAGTCCAAACAGCACATAAACCCATTAAATTAATTATATAGAGAAAGACACAAATCAAAAATAATAATAAAAATAAGGGTGAATATTTATTTATTTATTTATTTACTTACTTATTATCTGTCCCTCAAAATATTAAAATAAGTAAGGAAATCAATAAATAGATTAATAAATAAGAATGAATATGTATGTAAAACTGTATGTATGTATGTATGTTTTGAGGAGCATTGGAGTCCAACCAACACTGAACCCCAGCGAATCTCATTTTGAGCAAACAGCAAGAGATTTTTTTTTTTTAATGAAATGCTTTGCAGATGAAAGAACCTTCACCGCATTTGAATATTATATTTATTTATTTATTTTCTTGCATGCAGCCATACTACTTGGCATTTGTATATATTTCAAATGGTGCATTTTCCCCATGCTTTTGAGGATAAAAAACATGTTTACCTCTCAATGAATACATACTCGCCAAAAATGTTTCTTTTTTCCAGAGTAGCGCTCTTTGTAATCATGTGTAAGCGAGTTTATGGGCTGCCGGACCAAATCGGCAAGAATGTGACTGAGAAGGATTTGTGATGCCTTTTTGGCTCTGAAAACCCAGGCTTAGGAAGGATTTTCAAGGTCTTCATGGACAAGCAACAGAGCGGAAGGTCCACTCAGTCCTGAACATGATAAACAAAATAAACAGCCACAGCACTTATAGCTGTACTGAATGTCAAGTTTCATAATGTCCCGGTCCTGCTGTGCAATATTTATTGGTGCACTCGACATTATTATGAAATATTATTACCATTTAAATTAACTGTTTTCTATTTGAACATATTTTAAAATGTAATTTATTTCTGTGATGCAAAGCTGAATTTCCAGCATCATAACATCATGATCCTGGCTTCACAAATCAGAAAACATCTGTGCATCTAAGGAAGTAGAACAACACATCTAATGGAGAGCCACATGTTGCAATTGTCCAGTGATTATAACCAAGACTGATATAACCACATATCTGTCTGTATTATTATGGAGAGAGAATTGCTGGGAATGAAGGTAGAAGACTTTGTTGACAAATGAAGAAAAATAACACCCTGAGCAACATCAAAATAAGTGTTTTGTTCTTCATAATCTGCGTCTGGACCACCGCCACACTTTTCATTGATTGTCATCAGTGTAGAGGGGGATTCGGAGGCAGGCTATCATTTCTGTTCTTACTAATTAGTTTTTCTTGGCTTTGGTGTTGTCAGAAGAAAGTTGTCTGGCATCGTTCAGCTTAATCAGTCTTGTACAGTTTAATCTCTGGGTACCTGAGAAAGTTTGTTTGGAAAACCAGAAATGTAATGTATTTTGTACAACCTCGTTAGCAAAATTTCCGCATTACAAGTTTTTGGACTTTTTTTGGAGGAAAAAAAAAAAAGAGGCAAAAAATCAAATTGAATTATCTTGATTTTTACATATTTTAGAGTATTTGTCATACTTCACCATTCATTTCAAGTACTTTTAAAATAAAATTATCAAGAAAATATTTCTTACTGAACAATTTATTATTATTTAGAAATGCCTATATAAATATAAATAACTTTTATATTTTGAGTTTACATTTTAATTTTGATCATTTTTGTCACACACACACACACACACACACATACACACACACACACACATATATACTATATATAATATATATATATATATATATATATATATATATATATATATATATATATATATTATTATTATTACGTTTTAGTCATTTTAGTTTTTATATTTTTAATATATTTTATTGCAGTATTCAGTATATTTTTTTTCACAATTTATTATTGTTATTATTATATATTGAATTATTATTGTTGTTGTTGTTGTTAACAATATAGTTACCAATAGCAATATTGCTCTTTACTGTCTGAGAAATAGGAATTTATCTGTAACTACAAACCACAACTCTTTTACCAATTCTGTCTTATTGCTTTACTTACTTATTCATTCATTTGATCAACTTCTGAAATGTATAATTTAATTTCATCATCATTTACTGCCCCTCATGGTGTTCAAAATCTGTATGACTTTTTCTTCTGCAGAACAGAAATCATGATATTTTGAGGAACGTTGGGGTCCAAACAAAACGGAACCGCATTGACTTTCATTGCACGGAGAGAAAAACATCAAAATAATTGATTTTTGGAGACATTTTTCAAAATGTCGTCTTTTTATGTTCCACAGAAGGCATGAAGGTGAACAGACGATGACCAAATGTTCATCCTTAGGTGAACTATCCCCTTAACATTTATTTTGACCTCTTTAGGTTGACCATTAGCATTATCTAAAGGTTAAATGTCTTCTGTCACTAAAAGAAAACCAATGCAATGAGTAGAAAAGCTAACGGTCTAGATTTGGTTGCATCACTTTTATCACTGCATGGTGAACTAGATTATCAGGATGAGAGCCTTTACCCGCACAGCCATTAAATATCTATTGGCAATAAATCTTAACTTAGCATCTGTGTTTACGTTGCATGGGTGGAGGAGGCATTTAGACGGGCTGGAGGCGACAACAAAGGAAGACTTCCCGTTGAAAATGGAGGATGGGCGGGCTAATTCGAGAATGGGGATTGGAAATGTAATGGTCTTGTCTTTCGACTTTGCCCCCAGGCCAATACAGAGCCATCTATCCGTCGTTCCTCAGAGGACGAATGGTCTACACTTTCATCAGTGCGACACAATCAACAGTACTGTAGTGCTGCTAGATCAAGTGGAACGCTGCCGTTGAGCAAGACTTATGAGTGTTGGGTAATTTAGAATCAATGGAAGAAACTGTTGTGTTGTGTCACTGAAGCATCATCTCGCCTCAAGTCCTCGCAGCGGTGCTCATTTTAGACACGGGCCTTCACTGATTCCTCCCGTGAAGCATTCAGATGTTTCAGCGCTAGATTTATCCGCCGCTGCCATTCTGGCCTGTGACCAAACTCATCTATATCATTCCATGCCACTTTGTCAGGTCAGAGCAAGGACAGAAAGGAATATTTCACCAGAAAGAAAAAAAAAAAAAAAAAACTGGGGGTGACAAAAGGTGAGTTTTTGAAGAACTTTCATGGTAGTTCATAGTAACCACATCTATTAAACTTAAAATAGATTAGATTTTTGAGTCTTTATAAACACTCAATGTTTGTCACTGTTATTTTAGTATTATTTATATACTATTTTATTTATATATTATTATTGTAATAATATATATATATATTATATATATATATATATATATATATTGTTGTTGTTGTCGTTGTAGGTAACAATTCAGTTAAGACTAAAAATGTTAATTAAAATAAAAAAGTTTTTTTTTTTTTTTTTTTTTTACAGTTTATATTAAAAAACTATAACTGAAATGCAAATTTATAAAAAAAATTATATATACTAAAAAATACTTAAAAAAATAAAAGACAGAAACAGCTAAATTACCAAAACTTTAACTAAATTTAAAATAAAAAAGGAAAATGTAAAAACACATTTAAAATATTAATAAGAGCTATAATTGAATCTCTGTAATACTAGAATAACGCTCATGTGAGGAACGGATCAGGAAAATCATTTAAACTAAATAGAAATATTAATAAAAATAAATAAATAAATTCTAATATACAAAAAGATAATAAAAATGACACAGCACATGAACAAAATTACTAAAACCTAAACTGAATTTAAAATGATAAAAGGCATAAACTATAAATAAAAACGCTAAATAAAATAAAATGTTAAAAAACTTTAATATTAACTAAACTAAAACTGAAATAAAAATTAATAAAAACTATATAGACAAAAAATTACTACTAATAAAAAAGTACAATATTAATAAGAGCTATATATCTAAATAATACTAGAATAATGCTTGTGTGAGAAACAGACCACAAAGTAATTCAGACTAAACAGAAATATTAATACAATTAAATAAATAAATTCTAAAATATAAAAAAGATAATAAAAATGTCAAAAGCATATAACGAAATTACTAAAACCGAAACTGAATTTAAAAAACAACAACTACTAACTACTAAAACTACTAGGGCCTACTAAAATAAATAAATAAATAAATAATAATAATAATAAAAGATAAAAACACAGTAAAATTACTAAAACCTAACTGAATTTATAATGATAAAAGGCATAAAAATAAATTGAAACGCTAAATAAAATAAAATAATAAAAAAATAAAATAAAATAAAATAAGAATCACTAAATTACTAAAACTTTAACTAAATAAAAAACTCAACTAAAACTTTAACTTTAAAAATAAAAATGGAAAAACTATTTAAAAAAAAATAAATAAATAACTAAAACTATCATTTTATCTCAGTAATACTAGAATAATGTCATTTAAAGCCATTCAAACTAAAAATACTAATAAAAATAAATAAATAGATTCTGTAATATAAAAAAAAATGTTAAAAATAACAAAATCACATATTAATAAAATCCACTATTTTTTCTTAGTGGAAAAATTAATATAGTACGCATGTACGATTAGGAAATAATTGGAATTAAATTTTCCTATTAGTTTAGTTTAGGGTGTATAACCATCCATAATAAGAGCTATTCCTTTAGCAAAGTTCAAGTCAATTCCTTTTAGTACGGTTTCCACTTTGCATGCCAAATAAGAGCATCATTGACAGTTCAGATGAATAATTCATCCTTTATTTGACGCCACAGCAAAATGCTAAATGGTTGCTGTTTTTTTTTTTCCTTTGCTACTTTTTTGTCAACTCCTACACGACTCAGTCATCATTCAGAAACAGGAAATAAAAAGGCAGGAAAGCGACATGCCAGATACTCGCCAATGGAACATCTGGGTGTCTGTGAATGCCGTTATACGCTTTCTCTTGTCCCTCGAGCCGGAAAATGAAAGGCGACACGCGGAGGGGTTGACAGGTAAAGTGATTGCCCCCTGTTGAGAGGTTGGCAGCATCACTCTCTATACTTCTCTCCTTTGTGCTTCTTTTCCTTGAGCCACTCTCGACTCAAAAGTGGCCCCTCGCGGGGCCCCGAAAACGCGAGGAAAGAGAAACAAACAAACACAAAGCATAACCGTTAAGAGGGGCTTATTTGCTATTGGCTCTAGATGAACGTTCAACAGGTCACGCCGTAACGAAAACCATCTCGGACATCACAGCTGATGTTGTTTATGATGTGTTTGACAGATGCAGTACTGGCATTTAATATTTCTCCCTTTCTTGTTCTTCTTCTCCAGCTGGCGGGCATTGAAGGCAGAGAAAGGAAAAGCACTTAAACGTTGGATTCAAACCAGCATGTTTGACACCTTTTATAAATGCACTGACACAGTCAGACCTCTCTTTATGTGACACCTCTATCATTTTGAATGGCAAATCTAAATATGGAGGGTTGCAGTATTCAATGGCTGACAGAGAACATTCTCTTTGGCTTGCTAAAAGCTGTCTCAATGCAGCTGACAGCTGGAGAGGAAGGTGAAAAAGCTTCACTGGTACTTCAAACATAGGTAAAAATGACAAATGGCAAATAATGGCCTCCAAAATATTTTGGATTATCCGCTCCATCTGAATCAAAAATAGGGCCTGAAGCTGCTATGGCTGGTTAAAGGTGCATAAGAAAAGTAAAAGCCTTACTTAAAGATATATGAACCACATTATATGGAAAATTAAAAGGCTTTTTCTAATGTATTAAAAACATCAATCTTATTCCAGTTTCATTTGTTCATTTGTCTGCCTGAGTGGATCCTGTGCCACAAAGACAGCATGTTTTTCAGGGTGTTCTGCATCCAGGGGTGTGGGAACAAATCTGAAAAATTAAAATCGAGGAGGACACATTACAAATCTCATCAGCTTATCTCATGAATATTGAGTAGTTAACATAACATTTGCACATTTGTCATCCTAACTGAATTCCTAGCAAAGGCAAATGGTCACTATAGCTATATAGTTTCTTCTTGCTTGGTCAAGTGTGTAAGAGGAATTTTACACAACACCATTTTTGACTAAAAACAAAACTTTTTAAGCTTTTTTCCTGTTCATTTACATGACAAGAGTGTTTTAGAGGCCTGAAAATACAAACTTTTGAAAACAGGTTTCGAAAAACACCATTAATCGTCTCGGTGTGCAGAACACGATTTTGTAAAAATGTTGATGCCGTGCGCATTCGTTTTACGTGTTCAGTCTATAAATATATGTGACCCTGGACCACAAAACCAGTCATATGGGTGCTTTTTTCGAATTTGAGATTCATACATCATCTGAAACCTGAATAAATAAGCTTTCCATTGATCTATGGTTTGTTAGGACAGGATGATATTTGGCAGAGATACAACTATTTGAATGTCTGGAATATGAGGGTGCAAAAAAATCTAAATATGGAGAAAATCGCCTTTAAAGTTGTCCAAATTAAGTTCTTAGCAATGCATATTACTAATCAAAAAATTAAGCTTTGATATATTTGCGGTAGGAAATTTACAAAATATCTTCATGGAACATGATTTTGACTTAATATCCTAATGATTTTTGGCATAAAAAAAAATCAATAATTTTGATTGACCCATACAATGTATTTTTGGCTATTGCTTGGCGTATTTCTTTACAAAGTGACATTGTCAACTACTGGCCTGGCATGCATAATACAGCATTTTTAGATGTTTTTGCGGATCCGTGTGAACAGAGATCATTTTAACAACGTTGTCATCTGTACACAAAAATTTTGAAAAAAACATAAACGTAAAACTTTTTACGTTTTTAGCACATTGTTGTCATGTAAACATACCCTAAGTTGTTGGTACTAGTCAGCTAGTTCTACATTACTATAATATTGAAGGTTAAAATGATACAAACGTTCAACCCTCTGAGGTCGACAAACGCGCTGGCATGTTTTGTGGCATTTTTTTCCTGATAATGCAGAAAAGGAACTTAAAATACTCCTTTTTTATCATACAGAACAATACATCATTCAAATCTGTAAAGGTTCTACTTTTATTTGTATGCACTCATAATAAAAACAAAACTCTGTGCTTTTGTAAAATAAAGAAAACAAACAGGGTGCGCTTTCTGCATCTCAGTCTCCGTGAACTTCTTTTTAAAACACAAAAAAAGAACCAAATCTTTAATTTTTAATTCCTCAATGAGGAATGAGACAAAATTTACCTCAGAATAAGAACGCGATGCGACAGGAGATCATTCTGATGAGTCTTGTTTTTTTTAAATTATTACTTGCATTAGTTATTATTGTGTTATTGTGACATAACTTGCACACATTTTACTAGACTATTTTCCAAACTTACAAACCATTATACTCAATTAAGTTTTTCTAATTATAAAGTCAAATTACACTTTAAATTTTTTGGAAGTACATACACTAATTTGACGGATTTATTCAACCATAAACATTAAAGAACAGTAAAAAACCATAATGAATGAGTTTATGGTCTCCGAATATGTTTTTTGTGAAGTAAATGTGACGTTACGTAATGTATTGTTTACAAGCTGTTATATTGTTATATATCTTTCCACAGTTCAAACATTGATTGAGCGATTACATGAGACAGGATATGTATTGCAGTAAATTATTCTTTCTTTTAACATACATTTGGACATTTATTCATGTTTTTTTTTATTCTGAAACTGATATTAAAGTGGAGGAGATGATCAGTTCATGTGCCGCTTCTCTTGAACTGAGGCAGTACAGTGATCTGTCACTCCACAATAAACAGCACCAAAACATTTATTGTTTGAATATTGTAATAAAAAAAAGAACAATTTGAAATCTGAGACTTCAAATCAAAAGTAACAAAGCACAAAGCTTTTTGATGGGAGGTGTGCTACAATGTTCCCTTTATGAACTGAAAACAGGCTAGACTAAATGACTCTTGGGATTTAAGGATCAATATTGTTTCATAAAAAAAACAGGATTTCCATAGCTACTGAATCTATTTTGTTATAAGTGTGTACATAAATAATAAAAAAGGAAGCTTAATGAAAGCCCTAACTTGATATACACACAGGTAGTGCTCATTTTCATTTACTCTTCACGTTAGCTGAATATCAGGTCAAAGCTAAAAGCCAAATAACCCGAAGGCTTAATAGCGCTCAAATAATAGCATCATGGTATGCTGGAGATGCCTAAAAGTGCTCATTAATTTGAATTGGTTGGAATAGTGATCATTCCCTGAAAGTGAATTTGTGTTCGTAGAACGGTAATTCCATGAAATGTGGTGTATAAGCTGACATATAAAACATACCTGTCTTAAATCCCTAAAGAAAATCATCACTTTTACTATCGCTTTAGGTTAGTTACTTGAACCACTTGCATTGTGTTCTTTTTCCAGATTTTCAGGACTAGTATCTCATGAAATTCATTAAAAACAGACGGAAAGGAGCCTTTGGGGGATTTCCATTGCTTACTAAATCCACCTACATGCAGAAGGTGATTCAAACAGGTGGAAGATGAGTCACCGCTAATGTCTAATAAAGTATACCAACTGACAACGGAAGGTTACTCTTTAAACCACAAACAATAAACCAATATAAACTCTTTAAGATCCACAAAGAGATCGGCCGCCGCAAATGGGGCCACATTGCTGCAATTACGACTGTACATCAAGACAGCTTATGAACCCTAGGTAATGACTCAGGCACTTATCTGCCGTCTCTTAGTCTCCTAATATATTGTTTATTGGCGTACCACACAGCCCTAATTAAACACAAGAGCTCCTCTGGTGAGTTGAAGGGGGGGGGGGGATCAGAGAAGCATCAGAGCTTCGAACGGTAATTAACCTAAAAACCGAGGCTTTATAAGAGACTGGCTTAATGAAGTGTCGTTCCTTTAAAGAAACAAAACTCTGTTTGCTAACATTGAGGGTTCACGTTACACTGTGACATTTTTAATTGTAACTCTGCTGACATGCGAGATAGGCAAAGAAAAGATGTTAGAAAAAGAAGTGACCCAAGAATGACATGAAAGCCGAAAGAATAAGAGCAATTATTTGATTCATGTTTCTTTGTGTTTCTTTGAGGCGACAGCGAGCCAAACTGAGCTGTCAGATGTTGGCATTTGCTTTGCTTGTATAAAAATTGTTAGTAACGATAATGGTGAAATAGCAAGGCTTGACAAAAACAGATCACTTTTCTGTCAAAAAAAGTTAAACTGCAGTCATTATATATATATATATATATATATATATATATATATATATATATATATATATATATATATATATATATATATAATTTCATCAAAGTTGTCCTAAGACAAGAACGGGTATTGTTTTGGTTTTGGGCAACTTTGATGAAAGGTTTTGATCCACTTCAAATGTTGACTACTGTATATATATATATATATATATATACACACACATATATACACAAGGTTTTGATCCACTTCAAATGTTGACTGCTGTATATATATATATATATATATATATATATATATATATATATATATATATACACACACTCTCATAAAAAAGGTACCCTGGGGTGGTACCCTAAAGTACAAAAGTGAAAAGGTACATCTTTGTACCTTAGGGGTCTAAACAGTACATATTAGTACCTTAAAGGTACATTTTAGTACTTTGAAAGTACATATTGGTACCTTAAAGATACACATTGGTGCCTTAAAGGTACATATTTGTACCTTTTCACTTTGTACCTTAGGGTGCCGCCCCAGCGACAGCACTGAACTTTTTTTTCTGACAGTGTATATATACACATACATACATAAATGCATACATACATACACATATATTTACAGTAAAGAAAATTCATTCACTTTCTATTCATCAAATTAAAAATAAATAAAAAAAATAAAATAAAAAATAAAAAAAACAGGTGACAGTTTCCACAAAAATAAAATATTAAGCAGCAAATCATCATATTTTCGAAGTATAATGATTAAAATAATGGCTGAAAATTCAACTTTGCATCACAAGAATAGTTATTTTAAAAATATTTTGAAATGCAAAACATTTTAAATGCTAAAAAAATATTTCAGAGTATTACTTTTACTATACTATTTATTTATTTATTTATTATTTATTTATTTATTATTTTTATTTTATTCATTTTTTAATCAAATAGACAGCCTTGGTGAGACTTAAATATACCTAGTATAACCTAGTAAGCTGCCTTGCTGCATAATTTCTACATAGTCAGTGACCTTTTAATGTAAGGAAGGATTTAGAATGCTTAACATAAACTTTGCATCACACAAACAGCATTAGAAGTACAACATAAAAATAGTGATTAAAGTAGTGTGTTGAATTTATAGTTGTCACTACTTTTTGGTATTAAAGGAAATATAAGTCTATTCATAGCCGACATTTCTCTTGCTTCGACCCATGATGGCTTTCAGAACACATAGCCATCACGCAGCAGTCACTGTCAGTGTGAAATGGATGTTGAGCTTTTTTTTACACAATCCCCCTTGAGCGGCAGGACAATATGAGAGGCATGTTAACACGGAGGTCTCATTAGATGTATTCTCAAACATGCTGGACATCCATCATAGAGAAGAGCAGGAAGGACAGACAGTTCACTCTTTTCAAAAAGCTTGATAAATAAAGACTTGGCCACTGATTCATACATCTTTCTTTTTTCAGAGAGCAGTGTTGGTCCCCTGGGTGCCAGAAGTTTGATGGTTGTTGTAAAGCCATAATTGGTCAGCGTGTGGCATTTGTCCTATTATCCTTTCAACATGGGTTCAATAATTTTTAAACAAGCTGTTGTGGCACAAATGTGTATCATTCCAGTCGAGTGTTGATCGATACGTCAGTGTTGTCTAAAAAAAAGCACCATTACTGTGTGTGTATGTATGCCTTTGGGGCGTGTAACAATGATTGGAAACTCTGGATGGATGGTGGTCATCTCAGTGTGTAGATGAGGTTCCCAATGTTTGGGGAAGTAAAATTTACGAATGGCATCTGAAATATCTTCATTATTTCTCCCTAGACAGAAATGGAATGGAGCTGTTTGCTTTTGGATTTTTCTCCTATACAAAAAGGCCAATGTGTTTTCAGTGAAAAAAAAAAAAATAAAATAAATGCCTCAAATAAATGGCAAAACTTCAAAAATGTGCCTGTACATACAATTCACTGCAGTTTTCTAAAGTGAACATTAGTTGCAGTAACACACCAACAAATTGTATTCTTTTTCATACAAATTTTGATCACAGTGGCAGATTTATTGTACTTATTTTCACACATTTCTTGCACAATACTGTTATGACCTCAAAACACTTTTGCATTTTTTCGTAGTACATTATTTGTAAACAAATACATTTTTAGTTTGCATCACACACACACACACAGACACAGACACAAATGGATAAAAGCTCTCACTGGGGCAGTACCCTCTTAAAAGGTACTAATATGCACATTTAGGTACTAATATGTGCTTATGCACCCTTTATGGGTAAGTAAGGTACAAAAGTGTACCTTTTGAAAAGATACCACCCCAGTGATAGGTTTCGAACCTTTTGTTTCTGAGAGTGCATAACCAGCCCTATTATTTCTCCTAGACAGAAATAAAATGGAGCTGTTTGCTTTTGGAATTTTTTTTTTTTTTTTTGTCTATACGAAAAGGCCAACGTGTTCTTAGTTGAAAAAATAACTAAGTAAGTAAATAAATAAATAAAACATGCCTTTGTTATTTTTTGTAAAACTTCAAAAACATGCCTGTACATACAATTCACTGCAGTTTCCTGAAGTGAACATTAGTTGCAGTAACAACTTTTATTCCTTTTAACACAAATTTTGATTACAGTGACAGGTTTATTTACTTATTTTCATGTTTTCTTGCACAATGACCTCAACATAATTTTATGTTTTTTTTGTTCATACTACATTATTTGTAAACAAATACATTTTATTAATTTCCATCACACACACAAAAAAGGATAAAAGATCTCACTGGAGCAGTACCGTCTCAAAAGGTACTAATACGTACCATTTGTTTACTAATATTCACTTTTAGGCACTTTATGCACCCTTTATGGGTAAGTAAGGTACAAAAGTGTACCTTTTGAAAAGATACCACCCCAGTAATAGCTTTTGCACCTTTTGTTTCTGAGAGTGCATAACCAGCTCCATATATATGGCTTTTTTGGAAATAGTAAAATTTCTCGGTAGCACACCTTGTACAGTAATGATCTTTCAGGTATGAGTCCTGTGAAACACAAGTCCCAATAAAAAAAAATAAAAAAAAAAGCATAAAGACTTGTCAAAGCAAGCTAAAATGTGACCCAGGACCACAAAATCAGTCATAAGGGTAAGTTTCTTGAAATTGAGATTTATACATCATCTGAAAACTGAACAAATAAACTTTCCATTGATGTATGGTTTGTTAGGATAGCACAATATTTGGCCAAGATGCAACTAATTGAAAATCTGGAATCTGAGGGTGCAAAAAAAAAAAAAAAAAAATACTGAGAAAATTGCCTTTAAAGTTCCAAATTAAGTTCTTAGCAATGCATATTACTAATCAAAAATTAAGTTTTGATATATTTATGGTAGGAAATTTACAAAATACCTTCATGGAACATGATCTTTACTTAATATCCTGATGATTTTGGCATAAAAGAAAAAATAATTTTGACCCATACAATGTATTTTTGGCCATTGCTACAAATATACCCATTGCAACTTATGACTGTTCTTGTGGTCCAGGGTCACAAATGTCAATGTTGCTTCAATAAATATGTTTTTGTGTCGTGTTTGCTTATGTCAATATTGACGGTTAGTTTAAGTGTAGGTCATACAGTAAGTTATTAAGTAGGCTTGAGAAAGCCAACTTACTGAAATCTTATTATTCTGCTAAATTTTCTGACTCTAACTCCTCATTTTAACTCTGGCTGTTAACTCTACAAGCACCAAACTCAGCCCAGATCTGCAGACTGCTCTGACTGATCAGACTTACGGTTTTCATAAAAAGATTAAAAGTCATAAAAATCCCATAGATTTACATTGACGGAATGTTCAGATAAGCCAAGGCTATTCAAACTCCAACTGTCAGAATTCAAATTTAAAGAAGAAGATTAAGCGTCATAAAAGCCCCATAGATTTACATTGACGGAATGTTCAGATGAGCCAAGACTTTTCAAACTTTTTCAAACTGTCAAATTTAAACTCTCGTCCAAATTCCCAAAACGTAACAGTTTGTGACTTTTGAAACTTTTTCAAACTTTTAAGACTTTTTCAAACTGTCTTGTCTGGCTTTCTCAAGCCAACTCCAAGGTTTGTCTTGACAAACGTTTTTCAAATGCAATACAGCATTAGTCTTTTAGCACCACTCACCAGACATTTCTTTTTCCTAACTGCCACAATAACCAATTTAAAACATTGCCAGATTCACATTCATGTGCTTCAGATAAAACCAAGCAAGCTTTTAATGCCACTCACTGGACATTTTACTTAAAAGTAATAAGAGTTTTAAGTTTTAGATCACAACAGTGACACAAATTGGTCTCAATATAAACTTCAGAATCAGAATTGCTACCCACATTAATTTTAAAGCTTTGTATTCTCACCGTACGTCCATAATGGTGTAATTTGCATCTATTTTCATTTTTCCCAAGGAATTAGAAGAAACATCTGAGAATAAGTTTTTAAATGACACATTTAAGTGATAGTTCACCCAAAAATGGAAATTGTGTCATTAATTACTCACCCTCATGTCATTCCAAACCTGTAAGACTTTCATTCATCTTCGTAACACAATTTAAGATATTTTTAATGGAATCCGAGAGCGTTCTGTTAATGTTAATTTGTGTTCCGAAGATGAACAAAGATCTTACGGGTTTGAAATGAAATGAGGGCGAGTAATTAATGACAGAATTTTTTTGTTTTAACTATCTTTTTAAGTATCCTCAACTATGAAACAGCAACTTCTGAGTTATGAAAATTTCTTCTAGGATTACTTGATCAAGGTAGTTCATCATAATCGTGGCTATGTGACAAAAAAAGACAACGGCAATGGCGCATAACCATCTCCACACTGACATCCACTTCATCGTCAGGTCACAAATGAACAGTTCACTTCTTACTAATCATTATGCAAAGTGAGAAACCTTAAAGGTCTGCTGGACAAGTGTGAGCCCCATTGGGCAGCATTTCAATTGAACACTCTTTAAGGTCGAGCGCTCTTCTCGAGAGTGAAGTAATGCACACAAACAAGGAAATGAAAGGTTAGTATTTGTCCAATAGGTGTTAGTTCTTTGCTAAAGCACAAACTGGAATTATTTTCGGTCATGCTGTGAGCCACTTCCATATGATTTGAGCCTGTGAGTCATTTCTTTCACCATTAATGTGACGTAGTGAGTTGTGAGAAAAAATGAAAAGCAATTAAATGACTGCTAACTTACTAGAGGACATCTGGCATATGTTTTGGGTTCCCAGTCTCTGATGTAGGGTTCTCAAACTGGAAATGCCAGAATCTCTTAAAGAAATTGATTTAGCGTTGCAAACCATAAGTACTATGTTAAGTATAAGATTACTCACAATCTCAAAAGATAATCCACCAATCAGCAAAGTCGGTGTTACTGTGGAAAATTTAAGATGGGAACTGCAGGAAGCAAGGCTATAGGATAAGACCAACATTCAACACACCTGTCATACCAAACTTGAAAATTCAGGTTATTGAATTTTCTTTGTCAGCTTTTAATCTTTGATAGCCTGTTTGTTGTTTCCTAAATTAACTTTAACATCCCTTTTGGCTTTTTTAAATGGGTTCTATTGTGAACTCTCTCATCATGAAGTTACTTGTCTGTTGCACCGTAGAATGACTCATTCTGTCACAAATTCCCCTCGAGAAAAGATTGGTTAGTCTAATAATGTTGTTTGGTCAGTTTATATGTCTTACACGGTTATACTGAGGATAAGTTATTGTTGGAAGTGTTGACTGTGGGCATGTTTTGTTTCCTTTTAGTGTGTGTTTTTTCCCCAGTTCATTTTAGAAGTCAAACATAGCTGGATATACTGAAATTTGCAAGTGAAGTTGCTCTGAGACCCTAAAACCTGCAATTCCGCGTGCTGCTTTACAATTCAGATTTGCTGTTTTCCTTTCCTCCCTGCTGTGTTGATCTTGTGGGTGTCTTTCTGTGTGTTTGACCTTTCTTTTGCTTGGACTGCTCCTCATAAAATCACAGACATTTGGCTGTGTGAAGCAGTATTGCTTCAAAAGTGGACTTTTTTGAAAGTCTCCAAAGTGAGAGATAATTTAGTCAGATGAAATTGGTCATTCTGAATCTGTCATTTCTTTCAATGAATAGTGTTCATATATTAGTAGTCATAAGATTATTAATATTTGTCGATGATTAATAACTGTTTATTGTTATTAAATATATTGTTTCAATTACAATTAATAATCACAATCTTACCATAATTGTGAATAAATTATTACATTTTAAATAGTTTATTATTAATTTAATTAGTAATCATTATTAACTTTTAATAAATTATTAAATATGATTACATTTCATTGGTATTAATATTATTTTCGTATATTATTGATAATATTGTGAACAATATTTTAAATTACTTTAAAATAATGGTTTTTGATTTAATTTCTAATGAAACACATTGTGAAACAGCAATTTTACTATAAAAATTAGATCCAAAATTAATTTGCACAGGGACAAATCAGCATATGTGACCCTGGACCACAAAACCACTCTTAAGTAGTACTTAAGTAGCTCAGTTTGTAGCAATTGCCAAAAGTACATTGTATGGGTCAAAATGATTGATTTTTATTTTATGCCAAAAATCATTAGGGTATTAAGTAAAGATCATGTTCCATGAAGACATTTTGTAAATTTCCTAATGTAAATATATCAAAACTTAATTTTTGATTAGTAACAAGAACTTTGTACAATTTTAGAGGCAATTTCAGTATTTTATTTTATTTTTTCACCCTCAGATTCCAGATTTTCAAATAGTTGTAGCCAAATATTGTCCTGTCCTAAAAAACATATATCAGTGGAAAGCTTATTTATTCAGCTTTCAGATTAGTTTAAA
This sequence comes from Cirrhinus mrigala, assembly GCA_036247105.1. Classification (NCBI taxonomy): domain Eukaryota; kingdom Metazoa; phylum Chordata; class Actinopteri; order Cypriniformes; family Cyprinidae; genus Cirrhinus; species Cirrhinus mrigala. The sequence goes on along the minus strand of CM070007.1, from coordinate 36,974,078 downwards.
AAAAAAAAAAAAAAAGACCTTTATGACTGGCTGGGTGGACCAGGGCCACATATTAGAATGATTTCTAAAGGATTATGTGCCACTGAAGACATGAAGACACGGTAATGAATTAATAAATTACATTTTAAATAGATTCAATTAGAAAACAATTTTAAATTGTAATAACATTTCACAGTGTTGCTGTATTTTTCTGAAATAAATGCAGAGGAGCATAAGAGACCTTTTTGGCCGTTCATGGTGATATTTTAGATTTTAAGCAAGCTACATTTTAGTTTAATCTTGTACCCTAAAAACATTTTAACACTGCTTTGGGTCGCTATGTGATATCCAGTGTAAAATTGGGATAGTAAAGCAAAACCAGCTGAGACCCAGTGATCTAAAACACACAGGTCAATTCACTCGTCCGACAGTGCATGTTTTCCAGATGGTCGCCCACCTAGTTTTCGGAAAACTCCCAATCGTAGCAGAGGAAGTCGTGTGGCTTGTTTTGAGAAACAGGATTTGCACCAAAAACTAGACGAGATGGAGGAAGATCACGGAGGTGATGCTGAAAGAGAGAGTGATGTGTTGGCAAAGCTCTCTGCAACCCCCCCGTCTGGACGAGCGTGAGTGTGCGCATGCGCCGACGACCTTCCTACACACTCTTGCAAGTCTCTCGCTATCTTTTTTATCTCTCTCTCTCTCTCTCTCTCTCTCGTTTTGTCTGAGGCAGGGATGCGCTCTACCAATCTCTCTCGCGTTCACATTTCCTCCCTCTCCATCACAGACTCTTCCCTTCTATCATCTGTGTTTGTCTGTCTCCGCATCATGCGGCAATGACAATCCCGTACTAATTAGCCTACTGCCGGCGTCTGTCAGCCCCGACGGCGTCGCGTTTACGTGAGCGAGCACGAGTGACGGCAAAGTCAGCAAAGTTCCTCATCCTCGGACTGCCCTCTGCCCCCGGCCGCTAGACTTTTCGTTCCCCCTGCCGCCGAGAATGTAAAAGGAATCACAAACCCGTGGAATTTTTCTTCTTCCCGTTATTAACGGGTGGCTTGCGTGATGAATGGTGCCGAGGAGACACTGACAGCTCACCTGTAGCCCGCACTCGGCCGGCATTAGGTTGCATTTAAAGCACAGGACGGCACAAATAACACACACAGGCACGCTCTTCTGATGAATAATGATTGACTGCCTCTGAAAGATCTGCGTCAGTTGTAGCTGCAGCTTTCTGAACTGTGCCGCAGGCAATTACTTTGTTTTATATTAAAAAAAAAAAAAAAAGGAGGGAGGGAGGAGGAGGGAGAAAAGCGCGGGAGCTCGGAAAAGATCACAGTGCCATCTAGTGGACGCTGTCGGTGGAGGAAGTTGTTGTTTACAGGAAAGGTAATTAAATTACCCCATTAACTCAGCTTGAGTTTTTCGGGGGAAAAAACAGTGTGTGGGAGGTAACTGAAGCAAGGTTAGCTATAAAACACGTCTATATTCGTATACTGCCTGCAGTCGGGTAACTACTTTATTTCACAATTTATCAGAGCGCAAGTACTTTCACTGAGACGCGCAATCTTTCAGAGGTTAATGAGGGAGACCCTCGACTATATTTTCTTATAACAGGCCTGAGGCAAAACACACCTTATCTATAACCACTTTGCCTTCAAAGGAATGAGTTTTAAAACATATTCAAGGAAAACAGTTTTGTAATAATATTTCACAATATTACTGATTTTACTGTATTTTTTTAGCAAATAATGCAGCCTAGGTGAGAATAAGAGATTAAAACCTTTTAATGGTAGTGTATGTCACATTAATAAGTGTTTATAAGGCACATTTTTGTTTAGTTTTGTATGCACTCTCAAAGCTAGCTGCCTCTATACCTTTTCAAGAGGTATTAATATGTACCTTTGACATATTACTATGCACCCTTTAGGGGTAAATACTGTACAAATACACTGTTTTGAAAGGGTACCATGTCAGTGACAGCTTTTGTACCTTTTATTCTGTGAGTGTACATTATATTCTGACACTGTACTGGGTCACCACAAGATGTCCTGTGTAAAATTGGGATCTTAAAGCGAAATCAGCAGTGATGCAGTGATCTAAAACACACAGATGCCTCCATCCTAATGTCATTTTCTGGTTTGCGCTGCATAAAATGCTTTGGATTTGCAGATTTTATGCAGAAATCAATCAGGGATCCCTTTATGGATTCCCCTTCGCCTGCTTTTAAAACATTCATCTCTGTGTTGGCTGGGACGGCGAGGGCTAAAAATACCCCGCTTTAGGTTTAGAGGCCGACAATGCAGCGTAGGAAATCTACTTTGCGCCCCGATCAATAGGTACGGGTTTCCTGTCAAGTGCACCGGCAACCTCTTTAGTCATTCAAGCCCTTTCAAAAGGCTCCCGAGTTCACACTGGAATCTTTGTGTCCCGCCAATTTCTAATTTCACAATGTTTTGGTAGGAGGATTAGCCATGCCGCCATGGAGCACTATTTCTTTGGAGTCGGAAGAAGGGGGCTCAGGGAGAAAGAAAAAGAGTAAATCTGTTTCCATAAGGGAAAGGTTTTGAAAAATGCAATTTATTCCTCTTGCTTTGAGGCCTGATTTATTTCATATCACGGTCTAAGCCGCAAACCAGAGAACTTACCTGGCCGGTTGAGAGAAGGTGAATTGGAAAAGCTTATCTCCGAGGTGCACTTACTCCCAAGTTGGGGTGTTTTTAAGACCGATTACGGCATTTGCCGAATGTGAATATGAGATGAGTCGTTGTGCATGAGTCAGCACATTTAAGTCAGTCGTTTCAATGCTACTATTAACAAATGTGGAGCTGGGAGCTGCAGAGAACGGGTATTATGCTCATAGACTCCCAGCGTGTTCACCAGTCAGGAGCAATGAACATCGCTATACAAAAGTACTATTGAGGTGCCATGGTACGACGATAATATCGAATGTTAATCCTGTGGTGCTTTGATATAGCATGCCACTCAATGATTATTGTATTCATATGGGTGAATCTCACAAAGCCTGTCACATTTCACCACAAACTTTAAGGAAAAGTAAAAGGATATACATTTTAGTGACGAACACAACACACAAAACTAAAATAAATTTAAGTAGGGGTGTTTCCTTTAAAGGAGGAAAAATATTGGATGACAAAAAAAAATGATAGTACAAAAATAGAACAACGTCAATATTACAAAATATGACATTAGAAAGTGTAAAAAGCACTTTATTTTTCTAAAGAAACACTGTCCAACAGCAACACCAGCAGGTAAAGTCACAGTGAGAGTCTGCGTCTCTCGGCTCCCGTGACCCCACTGAGTTTTAACGGACCCCTAAAGCATGAGGTGAGTTTGATGGGGGGTAATTGAGAATGAATGGGGCAAAGTCATATGAGAGGAGGCAATGCCTCCTTCGCGATATGATTGGAAATGACTGGTCATGTTCGGCTGTGATTGGTTCATGCGATAAATCCCGCCTTTTGTGTTTGTGCGCGTTCCACGTTCGTATATCAGTCTGAATGAACAATATAATGCTGTTCATGGGAAGACTAGTTTAAAAAATCAAGTAAACAACTCACGCACTTAGATGTAACCATTTTGTTACATCAAAATGTGGGAATTTTTAGTAAGTAATCAGCTCGGTGAAATTTAACGAGTCTGTGATGAATATTAACAGAGCTTAGATGATCTGAAAAACTTAAAAAATAGTTAAAAGTTAACTAGTAGAAAGAATATCTGAACATGGGTTCACAAATAAAATATATTAAATTATATATTAATATATATTAAATTGTTTGTGTAAAAATATAAAATAGATTTAATTATTATTTATTTATTTTATTTTATTTTATTTTATTTTATTTTATTTTTTATTTATTTTTTTTATTTTTTTCTGATATTGTAAGTAATATTTATTAAACCAAGAAAATGTGACTCGGACATGAATTAACATTTATCTGTGTGTGTATTTTCATACATTATGTCCATACATGATTAGGTATTTATTGCATTTTATCTTTCAAAATTTGCTGTTTCTTTTTTGCCATTTTAAATACATTTTTGAAATGCTGTTATTTAACAAGGACACAAATATCCTGAATTAACATTGCCGTTTCCACAAAAAAAAAAAAAATATATATATATATATATATATATATATATATATATATATATATATATCAGTTGATAAGAAATGTTTCTGGAGCACCAAATCAGCATAATAAAAATATTTCTGAAGATTCAAGGACCCCAAACTTTTGAACAGTTTGGGGTTAAAATGTGGCATTGACATGTTTTGCTGTACCAAGATGCTTTTCTGTAAGTGAATGCAAACAAGGGAAGCCAGCTTCATTCCCAAATGCACAGGTCTTTCCGTCTTTGGGTTTAGCTGTTATTTCCGACCTGTGAGCAGCCTTCTGGCAACTAGTGAATTCCACTCCAGACTTAGATCAGCTCTCATTCTGGTGCTGTATTCATACTGTGTTCATACAAAAGAGCTGCTAGGTTGATACAGATAAGCAAACGATTTGCATTTAAGGTTTGCCTAATTATTTAACATGAGTGAGTTAATGTGTCGCACGAAGAAGGTGTCATACTTAGATGAATGGACACGAAATTAGCATTGACACCAGACAGTTGCTATCAGTGTTCATCTATTTCCTTCACAGTCACTTCCTGAGGGTGTGAGAATGATTTGTCATCTTCATAAGGCATCAGATATGAAAATCTAGGGAGACATAATCTCTAATAAAAGTCGCGGCACTTTGCAAGCACATTTTTCATATACATTTGCAGCGCCCCTTGATTCCATGGCTTTGGTAGTACTTTTCATTCAGTTTGTGTTGCGCTGGTGTTTTCTCAATAGATTTGGTCTGAGGAGCTGAACCCAAGCAGAAGTCAAAAGAAATGAATGGACCTCTAGCTTGTGAAATATTCATGTACTGTATGCCCCAAAACTCCTCTGGTATTTTCAGAGGACTAAACAATGTTCCTCGCTCTCTACTTCATGTCATAGGCCTTAAAACAATAGTGCATCAAAAATGACAGATCTTTGAAGATCTGAGATGTAGATGAGTTTGTTTCTTCATTCTTTGCTTCCAGCAAAATACTCTAAGTCCTTTATCTGTAATATTTCTTTCTCCAGTAAAAAATGGTCTAATCTGAATCAGGAGAGAAATATGCAGAGATTAAGTATGGTTTACAAGTGAAAACAGTCCAAAACAGTTCAAAACATGTTGGTGGACATTTTTTTTTTTTACTGGAGGATGCATTATTATGAATTTTCTAATTAAGTTTTGGCCAGAAGCAATGGTTTAAACTTAAAACTCCATAATAATGGATTTGTTTCTTACAAATACTCAGCTTTTCGCTTTGCAAGATGGTAATTGATGGACTGAAGTGGTGTGTACTTGTGGATTATTGTTACTGTTTGGACTATCATTCTGACGGCACCCATTCCATTGGTGAGCAAGTGATATGCTAAATTTCTCCAAATCTGTTCTGATTATAAAAAAAAAATCTGGCATTTTTAGCAAATTTTCATTTTTGGGGTGAATTATTCCTTTAAAGGAACAAATAATATCTGAAATGAATATTTTTTTCATCATTTACTTATACTTCATGTGTTCTAATTATGTTTTATTTTTCTTTGTCGTTGTCGCACAACTCAGACAAATATTTATACTGCATTTTTGACCTTTATGGAGAAATAAACCAAAGCTTGTATGATTTTGTCTTTCATGGAAGAGAGAAAATAATAGTTTGGCATGCCAAATGATGACTGCATCATTTTTGGGTGAACTGTTATTTTAATAGCCTTTTCAGGGCCAAAAATGAATGGTATTTAAACACAAACACACACCATTTTTGCTCGCACAATGTCTTAGCGCACAAATTGTGAATATAAGGTCCATAGAGAGCCAAAACAATCCTTCGAGGAGGCTGTGAAGAAGTCCGACTCATTTTTTCTCCCGTCTGCAGGGAGTTGAAAGGGATGAGCAAGTAAAAATCACCAGCCGCTCTTTGCATAATTCAAGCACCCTGCAAAAAAAATGAATTAATGATCTCATCAGAGTGCTATTGTGTACACTAACTGTGTAAAATATGCCCAAGCAATTCGTCTGCAACTGCAATGTGAGTGCTTATTGTAACATGACACTGGTAATTAAAGGTTTGTGTGACAGTACATTGTAGAACAATGCGCGCTTCCACAGCTAGTGGGTACGAACAACAGCACAGTCCTAATAGCCAGCTTACGTTGCCTAGATACAGTTGCTGTAATTGTCACAGATGCATGGTTTTACTGTGAAAGCTAATTATGTTTTGTTTTTGTTTGGCTTTTTTTTAAAACTGCAATGCATTTGCCACCCCCAAACTTCACGTTGTCTCTGACACCTTTGCCACCCACATCCACAAACGCGTTGGATTCGTTTTGCACAAACGGGACTGATTAAAATGAGAGATGTTATTTCAAAGTTGGGGGTCGTGATCTAAAAATGGGTCACAGGTCCTTTAAGGCCACGGCTGGCTTGGAGAAAGCAAGGCCAAATACAAATAATAATCTGAAACTAACCATGGTGAGGACAGCAAAGTAAATGTTTCTCTGCTTCTGAAAGGGTGAAAAAGCTTTTCATCCACTTAATCCATGGGGAAAAAAATATTTCTTTTGGTTACTAAAGCTTTATTTTAAGCAACAAATTTTGCTTTGACATGCATTTTCTACTTTTAAGCAAATGGTGTGAATAAATTAGCATTTTAATAGTTTTAAGATCATGATAAGCTTATTATACACTTTTGTATAATGTAAATAACATATTAAAAATAATGTTGTTTAAAAACTGGTGGTCACAAAGATATTTTTTTGAAATTATTTATTCAAATTATGCATTAAATTGATATCAAAAGTCACAAAAAAAAATCAATCATTTGTTACAATTGTTTTTCCATCAAAAACTCTTGGGGGGAAAAATATTAAATAAAATAAGAAGCTCATGTTAATATTTATTTGTTTGTTTGTTTGTTTGTTTATATACAGGGGTTGGACAATGAAACTGAAACACTCGCCAATATAGTATTGGAGGTTTCATGGCTATATTTGCGCTGTCTGGTGCCCAATCTTCACTTATTGTACATTACACCAGTTAGAGCAGAGTGTAAAGTTTCATTATGTGCACCCAATGGTTCAAACATTGTACCTTGAAGGTAGTGCTCTGTATCAGGATAATAATGCACCAATACACACAGCAAGACTGGTGACAGACTGGTTTAATGAACATGAAAATTAAGCTGAACATCTCCCATGGCCTGCATAGTCACCAGATCTGAATATTATTGAGCCACTTTGGGGTGTTTTGGAGGAGCGAGTCAGGAAACGTTTTCCCACATCAGCATCACATAGTGACCTGGCCACTGTTCTGCAAGAGGAAAATGGCTCAAAATCCCTCTGGCTGCTTTGCAGGACTTGTATTTGTCACTCCCACGATGAAATGATGTTGTATTAGCTGCAAAAGGAGGCCCAATATCATACTAATTGTGATCTAAAACCAGGTGTTTCAGTTTCATTGTCCAACCCCTGTATATACACACACATAATTTTGTATAAATATAAATAATATAAGAAACATATAAAAATAATTTTATTATAATATATACACTGCCATTTAAAAACTGGGGGTCACAACAATATATATATATATATATATATTTTTTTTATTTATTCAGATTATACATTACATTAATATAAAAAGTGGCAAAAAAAAAAAAAAAAAAACAGTCATTTGTTAATCAAAGACTCTTGGGGAAAAAAAATTAAAATAAAATAAAATAAATCTCATGTATTGCGGTTTCCACAAATATAGCAGCAAATCATCATATTAGAATGATTTCTGAAGGACACTGAAGGCTGGAGTAACAATGCTGAAAATTCAGCTTTGCATCACAGAAATAAATTATATATATATATATATATATATATATATGTATATATATATATATATATATATATATATATATATATATATATAAAATTCAAATAGAAAACCAGTTTTTTTAATTGTAATAACATTTCACAATTGTAATGTTTTTACTGTATGTTTGATCAAATAACTGCAGCCTTGGTGATCATAAGAGACTTCTTTCGAAAACATTAAAAAACCTTTTGGACAATGGATTATAAATACATATCTATATAGTAAATACAGTATTTTTTTTAAATATAAGGACATTTTTGTTTAGTATGCCTAGCTAAATGACTCCAGTTGAGAATTGCTTGATTAGACAAGTGTTTTATTGTAAACCATTTTTTTATCACATGCTTTTTGAATATTGAGAGTGCGAGTGATACAATTAAAGACTGATGATGGTCTAAAAGCTGTTATTTGCACGTCAGCGGCACTTAAAGTATTTAAAATTCAAATTTGTCATAATTCATTAGCCGTCTAATTGATTATGCCGTGGATGTCTGCATAAACAATTACACAGCAAACATCAGCAAAGCCAAGTTCTATAGATCATTAATCTGCTCGAGCGCAGTTCTGTCACGTTAGTTCAAAGCATTTATATGTGCGAGCGTCTTCCCTTCCTTGATGCGATACAGACAGCCCTGAATCTGCTCACATCTGAACACCAGAAAAGAGTTCTCCATGTAGCAGGCAAACTTATGAGATTCCTATGTCTGAAATTCCAAAGCTTCAGTGCACATCGTCCTCTTCTAGCCCTCTTATCTCCGGGGAACTTGGCAGCAGAGCCGACTTCTCTTCCTTTGTAAGGGATTTGTGGCAAGTGGATAATTGACTGATCGAGCAACCACTCGAAGGAAACCAATTAATGGCATTCTCCGCCGTGGCATTGCCACTGCCTTGATTTGCAGTCGAGTTTATTATCCCAGCCAATGCATTAAATATTAATGTATACCCCAGCACGACTCTGAGGGGTTTAGTGAGAGGTGTTTAGTTTTGTTCTGTGTTGAGTTGTCGAAAACACCTGCTTTGGGGGTTTCAGACTGGTGTATTTGCAATTATTATTTAAATGTATGGAATTTTTGTTGTATGCTCAATTTTATTTATATACTTTTAAATGTAAAATAAATAAATAAATAATCAGGGTCAAATCAAGGGTTTTGGCACAGTAGCAATGTTTTCCTTTCCAAATGAGATGAAAATATTTACTTTGTCATTTATTTATTATGAAAAATAATCCAGCGTTAAATATTTGTGAGTTGCAAAAGTATGTGAATCTCTAGGATTAGCAGTTAATTTGAAGGTGAAATTAGAGTCTAGAAGTCAGAAGTGTTTTCAGTCAATAGGATGACAGTTATGTGTCAGTTTATGCCCTGTTTTATTTAAAGAACAGGGATCTATTAAAGTCTGATCATGTTTGTGAAAGTGAATCATGGCACAAACAAAGGAGATCTCTGAGGACCTCAGAAAAAGAGTTGTTGTTGCTCATCCGGCTGGAAAATGTTACAAAACCATCTCTAAAGAGTTTGTACTTCACAAATCCACAGTCAGACAGTTTGTGTACAAATGGAGGAAATTCTAGACCACAGTTACCCTCCCCAGAAGTGGTCGACCAACAAAGATCACTCCAAAGCAAGATGTATAATAGTTTCAGAGGTTGCAAAGAACCCTGATAACTTCTAAGCAACTAAAGGCCTTTCTCACATTGGTCAATGTTAAAGTTCATGAGTCCATCATCAGGAGAACAATGAACAACCATGGTGTGCATGGCAGGGTTGCAAGGAGAAAGCCACAGCTCTCCAAAAAAAAAAACACTGCTGCCTGTCTGAAGTTTGATAAAGATCATGTGGACAAGTCAGAAGGCTATTAGAGAAATGTTTTGTGGACGGATGAGACCAGAATATAATTTTTGGTTTAAATAAAAAGTGTTATGTTTGGAGAAACAAAAACACTGCATTCCAGCATAAGAACCTTATCCCATCTATGAAACATGGTGGTGGTAGTATCATGGTTTGGGCCAGTTTTGCTGCATCTGGGCCAGAACGACTTACCATCATTGATGGAACAATACATTCTGAATTATTCTAAAGGAAACTGTCAGGACATGTGTCCATGAACTAAAATCTAAAGAGAAAGTGGGCTGTGCAGCAAGACAACGATCCCAAGCGCACAAGTCATTCTAACAAAAAATGGTTAAACAAGAACAAAGGTAATGTTTTGGAACGGCCGAGTAAAGTCCAGACCTTAATCCAATTAAAATGTTGCGGAAGGACCTGAAGCAAGCAGTTCTTGAAACCCATCAATATCACAAGGTTCAAGTGTTTCTGTACTAAAGAATGGGCTAAAATTCCTACAAGTCGTTGTGCAGGACTGATCAGCAGTTACAAACAACTTTACCTGCAGTTATTGCCTCAAAAAGGGGTCACAGCAGATACTGAAAGCAAAGATTCACATACTTTTGCACCTCGCAAATATTTAACACTGGATCATTTTTCTCAATAACTAAATGACAAAGTATATGTATATTTATATGTCACATTATATGATGTGTGTATTTGATAAAAGCATGTTAAGTGTGGTGACTGATCTGCAATCAAGCAAACAAATGTCATTTATACAGTACAGTAAAAAAAAAAAAAAATATATATATATATATATATATAGAATTTAAAAATAATAATCTAAAAATATGGTACATTATCAATGGTTTCCTTTTTTTTTCTGTAGAGCTTTATTTATCTTCAAATGTTTTTGATGGTTGTGCCATTAATGTGATTAAAAAAATAATAATAATAAAATAATAAATGAAAATAAAATAGAATGAATGAATATACATATATATATATATATAAAAGACAAAGACAAAGAAAATGGAAAATTAATTATTCAGATTTATATTATTTTATTTATATAGTTTTTATTTATAATGTTTAGATATTTAGGTCTTTAGCTTTTTAAAATTATTAATTATTAATTATGTTTTTATGTTACTAATTTTGTCACATTTTATGATGTGTATATATGTTAAAAGCATGTTAAGTGTGCTGACTGATCTGCAATCAAGCAAACAAATATAATTCATACAGTACAGTATATATATATATATATATATATATATATATATATATATATATATATATATATATATATATATAACACTGCAATGAGCTATGTAAAAAAAATTGAAATAAATATCAATATTTTTTGCATGCATTCAGTATCTAAAAATACCAATATAAATAGTGTTATTTATTTTATTGTTTATTATTATTTATTATTACAGTATCATGCTAATGGCAAGCTGAATTGAAATGTCACTTCATATGAAGACTTTTTTATATGGCAAATGGTGTAAATGTGTATAAGCTTGTCACTTTTGATGTTCCCTTAGTAGGTAGCTGCCTGTGTAGTAAGTAGACAGCTCATTATTTTTATTTATTTATTTATTTTTTATTTAAAGAGCCGCCGAGTAGTGCTAGTCTGCCAAATGATTAGCCTGACAACATTAAAGACGCTATCACTATATAAAGTGCTTGAAAATGTCCCAGTAATGTCTCCATCAGTAATTAGGCCGTATTATAAAAAGAAAATGCCTCAGTGACAGCCGTGTTCAATATCCAGCACGATTCCACTGCTGCATTGATTCAGTACAACAGCGACAACACAGACAAAGTGTTTTGGCCCAGCGGAGGAGAGCGTCAGGAGAACGGAGGAGAGCCTGACACAAAAGGACTTGATTAAAGAATAAACATTGAGGGTAATAATTAAGAAGCGTTAATGAGGCGTGCAGGTCTCATCGCCTCTGCTCTTCCAGCCCTTCAGGGCCGGGACAGACACTAGACAAGCGATTCCTAATTACGCCACGCAACTGCTGTCCTGACAATAGCCGTGATGACAATAACTCCAATGAGACTGCAAACAGCGGAGCAGATTTGCCGTACAGCGTGTCATGAATGGATTAGTTGTCAGCCACTGGGAACAATTGCTTCTTTTAAAAGCGTCAGTATTAAAATTGTATTTTGATTTTTTTTTTGAGGAAATGTAAATGGTGTCTGCCTGTTTCAAACTCACCGACAGGATTTTAGGTTACTGTGGCTGGCTGCTTTGGTTGTTTTGAATGACTTTTAGTGTATTGCTATGCGGTTGCTAGGTTGTTCTCTGGGCCAGTAAGTCAAAAAAAGCCCATGCTCAGTTTTTTGGTGATATTCTGGTCCTTAGATATGGCTCAGGGCCCTACTTTCAATTGAGCTAATGGGATTTTTCCAAGTCTGATCAATAAGTAACAGTAATAGCACACACCTTAAAAATAAAATAAAATATAATATAATAATCATTTGAGATATTTGTGTCTGTAGCAGAAGTTTGTAAAACAGTTTTTTTTTTTTTTAAATAGATCTAACATTGATGAAATATTTTTGTGTATTATTTTAGGTTAATTAATGTGGTGGAGGATTATTATTATTATTATTATTATTATTATTAATTTTATAATCTATAAAAAGGATAGGCAAAATAAAATATGGCTTCAGCATATACCTTTTGTATATGATTTATATGATATTGATTTGTAAATTATGTATAATTATTATGGAATTTTGTATTTAAAAAAATATATTGATGATAATGACATATAATTAATTTAAATATTATAATTTATAATAAATTAATTATAGTTTAATATAAATTATATTAAATGTTAGCCTTAAATGGTTATAATAAACACCAATGTTCTCTACATATATTTACTTATTTATTACTAAATTAATAAAAATATTATTATTAATAATTATTATTATTATTATAAAGTGTAGAGAACATTGATATCTTGTATTATTACTTGTATCATTGCATGTCATCACCAGAAAATTTATTTTACAAAATTCTATACATAATTTACACATCAACTAAAAAAGGTATAGGCTGAAGTCATATTTTATTTATTTATTTTATTTTATTTTTTTATTATTATTATTTATTTATTTTTTTATTTTTTTATTTTATCTATTATTTAGATTATAAAATTATTACAATTAAATAAGGGAGAGAATTTTTACAGTAAACTTTCAAAAATTTTGTAAAGATTCCAAAAAATTCTGGAAAGTTTCCAAAATTTATGGAATGAAATTTTCCACCTCTTTGCAACCATGGTAACAAAATTAGATTAGGGAACACAACACTATTCAGTTGCTTATTTGCAAGCATATTAATAGCATATTGGCTGCTTAGTATTAGTATTAGTATTGAGACATATTAATGTCTTACTCTGCATGACCATATTCTAGATCCTTTAACCCTACCCATACCTAAACTTAACTACTACAAACAACAACCTTACTTACTACCAATAAGTTTATTGAGCAAAAACCCATTTATTTCATAGTGAATTTGTCTTCCTTAATCTAACGTATTACTATATTACTTTTGCCCCCTTTTTATTAAACCAATCAGACACTGTTTTTAGGTTTTACTGCAAGTAATGTATTTTCTAAGTAAAATAATATATTTAACAAGAAAACAATTAAGGTAGGACTTGATTTTATCCATCATGAAGTTATACCAGAATGAAGAACTGAATGTGAGTTTGTCTGTGGTTGGTGGTTAAACATGACACATAAGTCCCATCCGTATGAAAGCCGTTTCAGAGCCAGGACAGGTTATTACATTTTCATAAAAGATTACAAAGACTTTTCTTGTAAATAACACACAATATGTTGAACATGCGTTAAAGAACATGATTTCTTAGAACTCAATTCAGTAACTCTAAATACACATAAATCCCCCTGTAGTAATTTGTCTAGGACTGATCCTACTTTAGACAAGTGTAACTGAACATGTTGTCATAACAGCCCCCAACATCTCTCGCTCCATGTAATCAAAGATCCGTCTGTCTGCTAACATACTACCATATGTGAGCAACCAGCATTATTGCCTAGAAATGCAAAATCTCATCACTTCGGCAGAGCGCGAGGAGGAGAACGCATGGACAGAAAATACAGAGAAACAAAAAGGAGCAGGGAAATAAATAGAAGGAAAAAGTAAAAGTGTTGAGTATTTCAGAATAGATTCAGAAAGCAACACACACAAAGAGACTGAATATTTATTATACGGCTGAAAGATGTCTGGAAAGCGCGTTTTGGGAAAGTTTACAAGCTTGTGACAAGGAAATGACGCCGACTTTGTGAGACTCGTTAAAGCTGTTTGGAAAAGTTTAGCAAAGTCATGTCAAAATCCCAAAATATTTTGCTCATTTTTAAACTCTCAGTGCCTCCGGGCTCAATCAAATGGCATTTTGTGTCATTCTGTGGTTTTGGAAGAAAAACAACTTGAAAACATGATGTTACACAAAACATGAATATGGATGAAAACATTCTCTGCGCTGAAGTTCAGCATGTTCGCCTGCATTCAGTGCCTGAGCATTGTAACGAAAAAAGGTGAAGTTGTAATGTTTGGTTCTCCTAATGAAACAGAACTGCAAAACGTATAACATACTAATATATTGCAAAACTTTAGTTATTTACATCAGTGCAAGGTCAGATCAGGTAGACATGGCTTGTTAAGGTAACAACTGCGCAGAGTGTACTTGTGCTTGAACCATAATGATGGGTCTGCAGAACACACTAATTAATGAAGCAGAATTTGAATCAAAGCGTCTTGCCATTGCACTGGATGTAAAAAGTCAGTCTAGGGTGACTGAGGAAATGCAATCCCCAGAGAGACAGAGAGAGACTTTTGTAACACTTCGTGTCTGGCGATAGAATCAGAGGGCTGTGAAACAGTCGCTTGGGTACCTTTTGATGTCCTGTACTCGCTGGAGACAGATACAAGGCACAGTTTCCACATTATCTCCTATCCGACACGGAAATCAAGCCTGCTCGGCTTCACACGCTGCTTTTGAATGGGAACTAGGTCAGTGTTCTGTGATAGCAGAAGGAGAAGTGGTCCACTAATGGCCATCTGCAATCTTCATGTTTCTGTTGAACTTAAGGTACATCGTAAGACTAAGTGCTGATGTGTTCAGATCAGAAATTCGAGGTTACATATAAGCAGGTTATTAGTGTCCTTATAGTGACTTTTGCTCATGCCTAATTTTCCAAAACTAGCACAATTTCATTTTTATCTGTTTTTTGCCTTTTGTGTGTGTGTGTGTGTTTTTGCATTTTTGGTGATCGGACAGTTGAAATATGACAGGAAGTGAGTGGAAAAGAGAGAGGGGAACAGGATCGGGAAAGATCTACAAGGCAGGACTCGAACTTAAGACACCCGGAGCACAGCTGCCCAAAAGGCTATCAGTGCCAACTATTTAATTTAATTTAATTTTTTATTTATTTTACATTTTTTTATTTTATCTATTTTTTGCCTCTATTTTGTGTATGTGTGTGTGTTTTTTTTTTTTTTGCACTTTTGGTGATAGGACAGTTGAAATATGACAGGAAGTGAGTGGAAGAGAGAGAGGGGAACAGGATCGGGAAAGGTCTGCGAGGCGGGTCTCGAACTTGGGACACCCAAAGCACAACTGCGCCAAAAGGCTATCAGTGCCAACTATTTCATTTTATTTTATTTTTTATTTATTTAAAAAAAAAAGGTATTTTATCTATTTTTTGCCTTTGTGTGTGTGTGTGTTTTTTTTGTTTGTTTTTTTTTCATTTTGGTCATAGGACAGTTGAAATATGACAGGAAGTGAGTGGAAGAGAGAGAGGGGAACAGGATCAGGAAAGGTCTACGGGGCGGGACTCGAACTTGGGACACCCAAAGCACAACTGCGCCATATTTTGGCGCACTGCCCACAAGGCTATCAGTGCCAAATATTTTATTTTATTTTATTTTATTTTATTTTATTTTATTTTATTTTATTTTATTTTATTTTATTTTATTTTTTGCCTTTTTTGTGTGTCTGTGTGTTTTGCATTTGTTTGCATTTTTCATGATAGGACAGTTGAAATATGACAGGAAGTGAGTGGGAAAGAGAGAGGGGAATCATATTTTATTTTATATTATTATTTTATTTTTTTTTTTTTGCTTTTTTTTGCTTTTTTTTTGCATTTTTCTTGAAAGGACAGTTGAAATATGACAGGATGTGAGTGGGAGAGAGAGAAAAGAACAGTATCAGGAAAGATCTACGAGGCGGGACTCGAACTTGGGACACCCGAAGCACAACTGCGCCATATGTTTGCCCACTGCCCACAAGGTTATAAGTGCCGACTATTTTATTTTTATTATATAGCAACACCCCGGCATTTTGTCAGCATATTCTGCATCACTCACATTTAATGCACAAAACAGAAAAATCTAATATTGATATTTTTCTGATATTTTTTTGTTTTGTTTTGTTTTGTTTTTTGATATATAGATAGCCAATTTTATTATTAATATCAATGTTGAAAACAATTTAATGTTTTTCTGGACACTTTTTAATATTTTTCTGTCTTTTTTTTTGTAGCATTGTAAAAATCATTGTCACCTTTGATCCATTTAATGCATCCATACTGAATAAAATTATTACTTTACAAACTACATCACTGACAAATAAAAACCAGGAACGTGCGTTAAGGAAGTAAACAGGGTAATTTTGGACTTGATTCTGATTTTAAAGCTAGGTCACAGTCAATAATATGAAACTTATCTCCACGATACATCATGTTCTGATTTCTCACTTATACAAACTGAGTGTTTTTAGAAGTAAAGATTGAGTTTATCGAATCCTAATATCTCTGTTGTTCTCCTCGCACTTGCTCCATCTCACTTTGTAATCTGTGGATGGGCAGCAGAGTTTTATGTGTTTGTCTGCAGCTCACAAACACCTCTTCCTCCGCCCTCTGATTAGATATTGATCAGTCTTTCCCCCTTGTCTGGGACCATTCAGTCTTTTTCAGCCACTGTAAGAATTCTTTCCTCAGAAAATAAACAACATGGTAATTTTCACAGTCATTTTCTCTCCCCTCTTGAAAACACACGCCCCACACACACATTTGCAAGTAAAACACGTTCCTCAAGACCAGAGAGACTCAGTGGGCGAGAGTGTGATGGCGCCCCCTGATGGTTATGAGGTGGAGGCGCTGCACTGAAAAGGCCCTTCACTTGTGCTGAATCATGTAAGGACTGTTTCATTCTGGGGATGAGTAAATATTCTTGAGTATTTGTGGATAAGTGCATATGAAATGTCCATCCATTACGTGATATGTCATATTTGTGAATGCATAAATGAAACAGAAAGTTAAATGTCCACAAAAGTTTGTTTCTTATCTGCTTCTTTTATGTATGAACGAGAAATAACCATCACACATTAAAGGAATAGTTTACCCAAAAATAAAAAATGCCTAAAATGTACTCACCTCTACAAGATGTAGATGAGTTTGTTTCTTCATCAGAGCAGATTTGGAGAAATGTAGCATTACATCATTTGCTCACCAATGTTCTGCAGTGAATGGGTGCCGTCACAATGAGAGTCCAAAAAGCTGATAAAAACATCACAATAATCCACAAGTAATCCACACTACTCCAATCCATCAATTAACATCTTTTGAAGAGAAAAGCTCCTTCATTAAGGCATTTAAATTTTTAAACCATCACTTCTGGCCAAAATTAGTGGCTAAAATAATTCCATTATTCAAAATATTGCTCTCACCATTGAAAAACTCCATCTCCTGTTATCCTCTCTCATCAAAATCAATCAGCATGTTTGTTTAGAAATAGTTTTTGACTGTTTTCTGCTTGTAAACACTGTTTATCTCCATGTGCATATTTCTCTCCTGATTCAGACAACTTTTTCACTGGCGAAAGCATTATTATAATTAGAGGACTTATTTGATATTTTTATTCATGAGATGTTAGTTAGATTACATCAAGCATTACATCGCTTCCTCACCAATGGATCCTCTGCAGTGAATGGGTGCCGTCAGAATGAGAGTCTGCTTTTGCAGCTTTTCACTTTTTTACAAGATGTTAATTGATGGACTGGATTGGTGTGATTACTTGTGGATTATTGTGATGTTTTTATCAGCTGTCTGGACTCTCAATATGATGGCACCCATTCACTGCAGAGGATAATTTTTTAATTGTGCACTCGCATCAGGAAATATCAATAAATAAGAAAGATGTAAGGCGTGAGCATGCGTAGACTATGGATTTTCATTTTGTTTTAGCTTCCTGTGTGACAGCTCCTCTGTCACCACAGTGGCTTTTTACTTAGGAGGTACTCCCTTGATAACACAAACTCCCTTTATTATCAGATACTAGCTTTTCTTGTATGTGCGAGGTGCATAATTCATCATTCAGCAGCAAATTCAACTCTATTCTAATTGTACGGTTCAGGGTTGCATTCTAGCAGCAAGACGAAAGAAAAAAATAAAAACACAGAGCTGCGGTATGAGATTTCACAATGTGTTCCTAGGGCTATGAAAAAATGAAGACAAAAATATAAAGAAAGAAGTTTCGCCGGGGAAATGATAGAGCTGGATGGTGTCGATTAAGTTCACTGGCTCATTGTGAGCTGCAGGCTAAGTCTGTCTGCTTTTTTATCTTCCCTTCATAATCATTGTATTGTGCTGGTACGCTTGCAGCGGAGACTTTTGGTCATTTGCATGTGAACCGCAGGGCTCTGTGCCCTATCTTTGTGTTGAGGTGCCCATTTGTGCAGCGTTGTTTCCTTTTTAGGGTTATTTAACCATTTGTTTGCACAAAGCCAGGGTCAGGACTAAGCCTGGGCTTTGCTTTAACCACAGGATAACACACTACAGAGAATTCTGCTTTATTAGCCATATGGTGACCATTACGGGAAAGGATTCGGTCTAACCCTGTCTCATTCACTCTCTATCTCTGTTGGGAACACCGCGGATAGATGAAACATGGGGTTAGTGCTAGTTCACGCGCTCAGGGACAAACTAGAGCTACATTGCCTCTGGCGTACAAACTCATTCATTTGTTTTGATCAGCACTGATATTTTTTTTTTTGTTTAAATGACTATGTTAGGCATGCACATTCAAACGTTTGTGGTTGGTATGATTTTTTGAAAGCAGTCTATTATACAAAAATACAGTAAAAATAGTAATATTGTGAAATATTATTACGATACAAAATAACTGTTTTATATTCTAATTTAATTTAAAATTTAATTTATTCCTGTGATGCAAAGCTGAATTTTCAGCATCACTACTCCAGTCTTCAGTGTCACATGATTCTTCAGAAATCATTCAAATATGCTGATTTGCTGCTCAAAAAAACATTTCTGATTATTTTCAGTGTTGAAAACATTTGCTGCTCTAATTTTTGTGGAAACATTTTTTCAGGAGTCTTTGATGAATAGAAAGTTCAAAAGAACAACATTTATTTGAAATAAAAATCTTTTGTAACATTGTAAATGTCTTTGCTGTCACTTTTGATCAATTTAATGCATTAATGCTGATAAAAGTACTAAGAACTGTAAAAAATAAAACTAGTACCCTCTAGTCTGAAGCATCACCAGTACATCAATTTGCATTCAAACTTACATTTTTAAGATATTTTTGTGGAAGCTTTGACATATTTTTGATGACTAGAAAGCAGAAATGTGCCCGAATAGTGAATCCGCATTTTGAAAGGCACTGAAAAAAATAACGCGTTCTATGGAGCCACTAAAGGGACACGGTTAACTGCTTGCTAGCATTAGTCTATTGTATTACAGTACATAACATTTCACTTACCACAAATAGATGACTGATAAGACTCTGGCAAATGATTTGCAGATCCTGAGCACCACTGACAAACATCTAATGTCGTAAAATGTGTGGTAAGTACAGCCACTCCATAGTAAACACAGAGTATGTGTGATCGCGAATCTCGAAAGTGAAAGTAAAAAGCGAGCGCGCATTTAAAAGTGATTTCAATGCCCCGCATATTAATAGCAGCTCCCTGATGCCCACTATTTATATACAGTATAATTACCCAACAAAACAACTGCGAGAGAAAGCACTGAAATGTTTTTTTTTTTTTTTTTAATATTTATTCCCTTCAAGGGTTCCATATAGCTATAGAGGGTTTTGCACTTACGTCATGATTTGGTCAGTTACCCTGATGCGTGACCATATTGGCGGTAATCGGATGTAAACAACAGCATGGATTACACGATTAATGTACTACTGAATATGCTGTCTAAACCATGGAAAAATGTTTGGAAGCTGCTAAATCATATAGAGAAGGACTTCAGCAGCGATAATCAACAAAATATGCAAGTTTCGTTCAGTTTAGTGGCATTGTTTTTCGTTCAGTGCTGCCAGTATGGCCGATCGATGACACGTCGTGAAAACACTCTATACATCATTTCCTTTCCAAACATGATATTTGGATTCGGACACATCCCTAATAGAAAGTTCAAAAGAAAAGCATTTATTTGAAATAAACATCTTTTGTAAAATTATAAATGTCCGTACTGTTACTTAGGATAAATTTACTACATCCCAGCTTAATAAAAGTTCTGATTTCTTTCTAAATAAAGGAAAACATCTTGACATTGAAAACCCATTTAACCTTCTTTCTTCCATGAAACAGAACAAATGATGCACAAAAAGGACACAATAGCGGTGAAGACAAAATTAAGAGTGAGTAAATGACAATGGAGTTCAGATTTATGGATCGAATGTTTCTTTGAAATGATTAGATTTGTCAAATATATTTTAACACAGAGAAGATTCATTGGTGTATGTTTAAAAAATGTATGTTTTGCACTTTTCAACATTTACCCTTTTTTCATATAACTTTGATTTTTACACCTTCCCGTTGAAATTCAAGGTCTTCAAAAGAATGCCCTCATTTCTCTTCATGCAAAGACCTTCAGTCCTTCACTTTTCATTTTCCACAGGCCTTTATTTCAGCTCTGAATTATGAACACACTGTGAGGTGCTTCACTGGTCAGGGCCACTTTTGTAACCTCGCTCAACAAGGAAGGACAAAGGCCAAAGAGTTTCAGGAGGGAAATTGGGGGCGACCTAGGGTTTCTTCAAAAGCTAAGGGTCCTGGTGGTCTTTCATGGAGAGGCGAGGTCATGTGAGCTGGTTTTTCAGCCTAAGCTTTTGATTCTGTCATGGGACTTAGGCCGAGATGAAATCAATGTGACTTGCAATGCATCCCACACATGTGCTCTGAGGGATGTAAAACAGATAAACCTTTGACAGATAAGAGGTTTTAACGTGTCATTCATTCCAGAGTGTAAGGAGGAAATAAGTGAAGATAAAGAGCCATGACCTACGTTTTATCATATAATGGAAAGAATGTAGATCTCTGTTTTCTAGATACCTCTAGAAGCTGTCAAGAAAACAAACCTGGGGCATTTAGTTACGAATTTTGCCTCACAGACTATATCTATCCACATATTCTATGGTTCCTTATGGACAATTACATGGCAAGAGCTTTTTAAACCACTTCAGGAAAATAAGAGGTGTAGTTGAGGTACAGACATCATGAGTACTGCTGATCAGGGAGCATGATTCAGTGCTTTTACCGAACGTTTCCTGACATTCCCTGATTGCTGAGGAAAACAACCATTCAAGGCCTTAACAGGACTGGACAGTGTCCAAATGGAAGTGAAGAGCTGATGTCTGCTGAAAAACGTACACATTTGGTCTATTTCAGGTACATCATTTTGCAGATTACATGTTCATTTCCAATATCAAATACATGGTTCTGATGGACCAGACATGTTAAGAAAAAAAAAATGTTTTTGTTTTATGAACCAAAATTATTTATGAAAAAATGGTCACACTTTATTTTAAGGTCCAATTCTCACTATTAACTAACTATTAGCTATGACAATTTAAGGCATCCTTGCTAAAAGCATTTTATTTATTTAGTTAGTTAGTTAGATATTTAGTTAGTTAGTGCAATTGATTTTGTCCATCTGGAAGCCAACATAAATGGCTATTAATAGGGATCTGTGCTGAAGACCTTCATTGTTCCTTTAGAATGGCCTAATTTAGGACATACTAAATATTTCAAATACTTCATACTAAATTTCAAAACTAAATTTTGAAAAAGATTTTGTCTTTATTTTCAGCCTCTTGTGTGAGTTAGTTAGTTAGTGCAATGTAAGTTTACTTATGCACCAATTATTAGCATGTATTAGTTAAGTATTTGTTTTTATTTTGTTACTGTATTGTACTGTATTATTGACTGCATGTATTTAGGATATGATTCTAGCCATGAATGTCATTCCCACAACAAATCTGTGCAAAAAGTTTGTAATAATATTATTAGCTGCATGCATTAAGAATATGATTCTAGTCATGGATGTCATTCCCACAGCAAATTTGTGCAAAAAGATTGAAATAAAATTAATAATTGCATGCATTAAGAATATGATTCTAGCCATGAATGTCATTCCCACAATGAATTTGTGCAAAAAGTTTGAAACTGCATGCATTTAGGATATGCTTTGAGCCATTAATGTCATTCCCACAACAAATTTGTGAAAAAAGTTTGAAACTGCATGTATTTAGGGTATGATTCGAGCCATAAATGTCGTTCCCTCAACAAATTTGTGCAAAAAGTTTGTAATAATATTATTAACTGCTTGCATTAAGAATACGATTCTAGCCATGAATGTCATTCCCACAACAAATTTGTGCAAAAAGATTGAAATAAAGTGATTACCTGCAGGTATTTAGGATACAATTCTAGCCATGAATGTTATTACCTCAAAAAAATTGTGCAAAAAGTTTGTAATAAAATTATTAACTGCATGCATTAAGAATACGATTCGAGCCATGAATGTCATTCCCACAACAAATTTGTGCAAAAAGTTGGAAATTGCATGTATTTAGGGTATGATTTGAGCCATAAATGTCATTCCCACAACAAATTTGTGTAAAAAGATTGAAATAAAATGATTACATGTATTTAGGATACAATTCTAGCCATGAATGTTATTCCCACAACAAATTTGTGCAAAAAGTTTGTAATAAAATTATGAACTGCATGCATTAAGAATACGATTTTAATTTTAGATAAAATTTTAATTAAAAACAAATTTAAACAAACAATTCTAGCCAGGAATGTCATTCCCACAACAAAATGTCATCAAACACAATATATAATGATGTTTGTTGGTTAAATAAACTGTGAAAAATATTTCAAGATAGCAGAAAGTGCTCACAGTTAAAGAAACAAGGATAATGTGAAACATAGGTTTACACCCTCAAGAACAGCAGAAGGGCTCTCTTGTCAGCAGCTGAGTAGAATATATGTATTCATGCACACTATTCTGTCCTGAGAGTGAAAGACTTCATTACCAGCTCCCCGTCCTTTCATTTCCACAATGCTTTTCCAGCCAGGAAGGGCCAGGAAGCCACTGCAGGATACCTCCACTTTCATACAGCACATTATTAGTAGGAACACCGCAGGGTCAACAGTTTTATAATGGCTGCCGACTTCTTGTGTGTCAAATGAGACCGCTATCCCATGACCTCTGACCCCGCTAGGCTCTTGCACCTGTGAGGCTGAGTGGGAAACCCTGCTATACTCTCTATTGAAAGACGTATTCAACAGGAAAGAGCTTTATTTTCTCAGGACACCCGTACTTCAAAACTGAATTGATTTTGTCCACCTGGAAACCAACATAAATGGCTATTAATAGGGAACTGTTCTGAAGACCTTCCTTGTTCCTTTAGAATGGCCTAATTTAGGACATATGTGAGTTTTAAAGGAAGGCTTACTGTGAAAAATGAAGGTTTTGTCTTTATTTTCAGCCCCTTGTGTGATTTCTGAAATATCCTTCTTCAATGAAACATAATCAAGTGAAAATAATTGTGCTTTTTTTCTTGAAAAAGTTTAAGGTGAACATTTTTATGTAGCCAAAACGTGTTTAAAAAAGGAGCGAAATCTCGAGGATCAGCTTCTGCTGACAAGACACAGTAACTGCCTATTCTAGCAATATTACTGACAAATGATAATAATCATAACTACAATCGTTTTTAATTGCAAACTGCTGTGAGAGGAAATTACCTATATTGTTATTCCAGAATCCTGTGATGTTCTTACTGGGGCGCTAATGAAACCGCTAGTTGTTAACGTTATGATGATGGGCCGCTTGATGGCAAATAGATCTCTTTTACTGTTAATTCAAACTCCGTCTCTATACATGTGGAGACCAGGCAAAGTAATTGAATGTGTAAATCAGCTACTGAGTGGAAATGGAAATGTTTATCATGTGCGGCGAAGTGGCGTGCGCCTTTTGGCTGTTTTGCCTCATTATTAATAGGATTGTTGAAATCCTATATGACATTAGCCTATGAAATTATTTCAAACTTGAGGTGAAGAAAGCAATTTGGCACTCTGTATAAATAGTTTAATAAAATCATGCCCCCGTGCTATAAGATTTGGAATGAAACTGCATAAAATTGTATCATTTATAAACGAAACATTCTTCAATGAAACATTCTTCAATTCTTGATTAACTTAATTCATTCTATATGAGCTAGACGGTCGAGAAAACTATAGTACTTAAAGCCTTTATGTGTAATGCTTTATAAAAGTAGTTTTAATGCATTAATTATGCCTTGTAATGCACTTTGTAATGCACTGTACAATCTCATGAATAAATGTGCCCACAATTAAAACATTGTAACACTTATCAATTCACTGTCACGCTCTGCATTTTAAACGCCGCTATAATTATTTCAGACAAGATATAATGTATTACACAGTACATTATGAATAATTATAATGCATTATACCCTTTATTAACCCTTTATAATGCATTATACATAAAGGCTTTAAGGGCTTCCGTGCTGGAATGTTATCAAAAGTGCCTTATGTGGCAAACTTGACTGTGACTCTTTTTTAATAAATATAATAATAATAGTACACTTACATTTTGCATTTTGTATAACATCAATTTAAAAGTTTTACTTTTTTCCTTTTATATCATTTTTTATTTTTATTTTTATTTTTATTTATTTTATTTTTTTTGTGCTTTAAAAAAGTGTTTTATAAATAAATATAGAAGTTATCATGCTATTACATACACTGTAAGTAATATACTGTACATACACATAAAAAAAAAAAAAAAAAAAAAAAAAAAAAGATTTGTGAACCTGGACCACAAAACTAGTCATGAGTAGCACGGGTATATTTGTAGCAGTAGTCAACAATACATTGTATGGGTCAAAATTATAGATTTTTCTTTTATGCCAAAAATCATTATAATGTTAAGATCATGTTCCATGAAAACATTTTGTAAATTTCCTACCGTAAATATTTCAAAACTTAATTTTTGATTAGTAATATGCATTGCTAAGAATGTCATTTGGACAACTTTAAAGGTATATATATATATATATATATATACACTAGTCAGCATTTGAAGTGGATCAAAAAAAGTTTATCAAAGTTGTCCGAAGACAACGGGTATTGTTTTGGTTTTAGGACAGCGTTGATAGAAGGTTTTGATCCACTTCAAATGTTGATATATATACTTCTTACATACACTGTATGTAATATACTGTATATACAAAGTATATATTCAAAGTTAATAAAAAAAAAAGATTATTTGTTATTATGTTATTATATATATATATATATATATATATATATATATATATATATATATATATATATATATATATTATATGTTATGATTTTATTATATTTCACAAGAAAATATTATTTCTTTTTTTAACTTTCAAAACTTTCATCTTTCATGTCTTACTTCTTACTTCTTTGTAATTGTTTATAAAATGTTCTAGCATTTCCTGAGTGAAAATTGTTTCTACACCATTTTTTTTCTGTGTATAAGAATGTACTTTAGCCTTACGTAACTGGGTCAAAAACATCACTCCAAATTTTAACTAATTGCATTTAATATATTCTAATTGCATTTAATATATACTAATTGCATTTAATTTATTCTATAAATCAGTTCATTTAATTATAATCAATATGCAATTAAGTGTCCAAAAGCATTAAATTAATTTTGGACTCAAGTATATTCTTTTAAAGTCTATTATTTCTGTAATAATTACTCTTTTTAAAAGTATACAGAAATTAACTTTATTTCACAAGGTTATTGCTGGAGTGTTTCTAATGGTTACTAGGGTCTTCTTGGTAGTTGTTAGGTCATTGCTAGGTGTTTGTTATGGTCTTGAGTGATCAAAAGTGTCCATGTGTGATATTGCGAACTCAAAATCGTTCAAATCTTTTGGTTACTTATTTTTCATCTTGCGTGTAAAAATCATAAATCTGATTACAGAGAAGTAATAGCACACCTCAACAAGTACAATTTGAGGTATGATTCATACATGATTCAACTCAAACTGTTAATCAGTGGGTGCCCTTTAGCAAGAAATAAAATAGGAAATGAAACGGCAAGACTAAAAAAATGCACCTGACTGTCTTTTAATCAACTATAAATGCATGTACTTTACAGGTACTTTGGTACTTTTTCAGCACAACTCCAAATCTTTAAATATTATTGCTCATTTTTTTATTGTATTGCTTTATGACAGACAGAATTGATATTCCAGACAGCGTCTCTTGAGAAGATCTGTCTTAAGAAACTGGTAAGAGCTCTGAGACCGCTATAAGTTATCGGTTCTTTGAAACAGATAAGCTGTCTGGCCTGTCATGTTCGGAGAGAATCTACTGACAGACCTGCCTTTGCTTCTAAGGGTCCTATTTATATTGATCAAGGATTAACTCAGGCTGTCTCAGCAATAAAATAGGACTTACTGAGACAGATGCTTTTTTCCCTCCAGTGGGTTACCTTTAGCATCAGAATTCATTTTTTATTCGTCACACGCTCAGATCTTCTGGTAAATTAAAGTGCAATTTCAAACACTAGAGGGAAATTCACTAAGAATCAATTTTGCCCACTGACAGCGACTTTTTACTTGCTTTAGTGCCCTATTCATGTTTTTCTTCATTTTTTTTGGATATAAATATCCCTTTATTATTATGGATTGCAAACAAAATGTTGTTTTTTCCCACTAAAACACCATGCATAAAACAGTAGTGAATAGTTTTCAGTTGACCTTCACTTCATCTATGTAAATTGTATTTGAAATAGCGTACTTTTAAGTTCTGCATTCGCTTGGAAAAGTGAGTCTTGTACTCCTAAATCTGGAGGATGTGAAGGAATTTGTTTGTTTGTGTCTTTGGCAGCATCTGCTTCAACAAACTTCACCACTGGTTCATTTGCACATCACAAATCTGCTGGAGAAATTGCCACAGTTGGCTTCCATCAGACGGAACGGCTTTCACAATGTTTATCCCAGCTTGCTTAAGGAGGCTGATATTGTCTACACAGAGGGAGGGATTTACTTGGGAGAAAGTTCAGGGAGGACATGGGCCATTTATTGGGAACATGCAAATAGTTGGTTAGAAAGGTTATATAATTATGTGCTAGCAAGTTTGGGGTCAGTAAGATGTTTAATGGTTTTGAAAGAAGTTTCTTATGCTCACCAAGGCTGCACTTATTTGAGAAAAAACAGAATATTCTAAAATATTATTACAATTAGAAATTACTGTTTCTGTTTGAATAATATTTTAAAATCTAATTAGGGCCTGAGCACCAATGGTGTGAGGACCCTATTGGAATTGCTCCGATTCTTCTTCTTCTTCTCCACAATGAATCGCATTTTTGAGGGCCTAAACATGCTCGAAAATACATGAAACTTTGCGCACACGTCAAAAATGGTGAAAATTTACATCTGATATGGGTTTCAGAAGAGGGTGTAGCAAAATGGCTCGATAGCGCCAACGATAAAATTTCAACAAAGTGCCCGTCGAGCTGTTTACATACATGTACAAAATTCAGTAGACACATGTAACACATCAATACCTACAAAAAAGTCCCCCGGTACGAAGTCTGAAACCCAACAGGAAGTCTGTTATTTTGATTTTTCTCTGCAAGTTTTGTACCGTAAACTCGAACAAACTCCTTCTAGAGATTTAGTCAGATCAACACCAAATTTGGTGAGTGTAATCTAAAGCCCTTTGTGATGTTAAATTGTAAAGATCTTGAGTTTTCGTTGAAGGTCGTGTCCATGGCAGCCTAAAAAACTTCGATAAGTTTTATCATTTATTTTATAATTCCGGCATACAATGTCCGATCTACACCAAATTCACATGTGTGATAAGAGTCCTGTCCTAAACAAATGCCCATGCCCATATTCAGTTATAGTCATAGCGCCACCTGCTGGCAACAGGAAGTGACATGTTTTACGCTAAATCTAAAGGCCTTTGCGATGTTAAATTGCAAAGATCTTGAGTTTTCGATTAAGGGCGTGTCTATACAATTTCCGATCTGCCCCAAACTTTTGATAAGAGTCCTGTCCTGAACACATCCAGGCCAATATTCAGTTATAATCATAGCGCCACCTGCTGGCAACAGGAAATGACTTGTTTTACGCTAACTTAAACATGCAATGTCCGATCTGCACCAAACTTCAGGTTTGGTAAGAGTCCTGGCCTGAAGACATCTAAAGGACAACATTCAGTTCCAATCATAGCGCCACCTGTTGGTGACAGGATATGTCATGCTTTACACTAACTCAAAAATATCATATTTAATCTGCACCAGATGGCGTGTTTAATAAATGTCCAGGCCTGAAGACATCTAAATGCCAATATTCAGTTATAGTCATAGCGCCACCAGCTTAGGTTGGCCTATGTTTACCATTTTAAATGCATATTGCTTAAAGTTCACTGTTTTCCTAAAGCCACTCAGATTTGTCCACCAGCTGAAAATCATTCCAATATAGCACAGAAGATTCAGAAAAGTTTTGCATCTTAATCAAAGAAAAGAAATCGTAGTTTAAGTAGTGATTGCAGAAACATGTTCAGATCTTGTGTTGCAGTATGTATTTAAACGTAAATGTAGAGACTTGTGTTTGTTTTGAGTCTTTTCAAAGGATTAGTTCACTTCTAGAATAAAAATTTCCTGATAATTTACTCACCCCCATGTCATCCAAGATGTTCATGTCTTTTTTTCTCCAGTTGAAAAGATATTAAGGTTTTTGAGGAAAACATTCCAGCGTTTTTCTCTATATAATAGGCTTTAATCGGAATCAGCAGGTTGAAGGTCCAAATTGCAGTTTCAGTGCAGCTTCAAAGGGCTCTACACAATCCCAGCTGAGAAATAAGGATCTTCTAGCTAAATGATCGGCCAAGTCAAACGGTCTTTACAACGATGTCGAACGAATGAGATGAGAGTACAAAGTCAAAGAACTAATCACGAGTGACCTTTCCAACATGTTATGCGCAAAGTCACGCATGCGCATCGCAGAGGTAGTGCAAGACGAACATTTGTGGTAGAAAATGTCTGATTGTTTCACTAGATAAGAACCTTATTTTTCGTATGGGATTATGCAGAGCCCTTTGAAGCTGCATTTAAACTGCAATTTGGACCTTCAACCCACTGATCCCCACTGAAGTCCACTATATAGAGAGAAATCCTGGAATGTTTTCCTCAGAAACCATAATTCCTTTTCACCTGAAGAAAGAAAGACATGAACATCTTGAATTACATGGGTGTGAGAAAATTATCGGGATTTTGTATTTTTTTATTCTGGAAGTGAACTAATCCTTTAACTACAGGCTCAATCAATACAAAGAAAGCATCTTTTGAACTCTGCTAGTGCAGGTAAATCCTCTTTTCCATGCCAAGAGCACACTATATTCCTCCATCCCCCACTAGAGGTGCAGAAGAAAGCAATGAGACATGTGTTGGGCCAAATGAATGTAGCAGCAATGCTTGTGTAACAGCGTCTTTGCAGCATTCCAGCAGAATTCCTTTTCCCCACCAGCTGCCAGTGTTAATATCCACTCCGCAGGGAGGAAATCTTCCTTCCTTCCTCTTTCCTTCCCCCCACAATGGATTTGCAAGGACATCTTTTGAATGAATGCATTAAAGAGCCCACACTGGTGGTCACGTCAAACATGACTGGCCAAGCATGTTTCATATTTTGACAGGCCTCACTGCTGCTTTTCAAAAGCATGCAATGAAAAGATACATGCATCTTTTTAATCTGAGTTTATTGCTACGGTCACATTTAACCAAACTTTGACTTGTTATATATGGAAGACTTACCGTTGGTTTTGAGAAATTTCTAAATGAAAATTTTTCAAATGTGCATTTTTCTGAAAGAGTTACAACAAATAAATGTATTTTAATGTATTTTATATATTATTGTGATTCATCCTAGAGCTAGTGGGTTTAGTTCAAGGCTCTTTTTTGCAGATTTATCTAGGTAGAAAATGAATTGGAAAAATACTTCCACAACAAAGGCTGTTGAAGAGGGGCAGAGAATATTGCCCTCAACAGACATTGTTATATATCTTGCCAATATTTATTCAACAAAGAGTTTATTAAAAAATCTTCTTTTGCAAATAGTCCTTACTGCTTGACATGCCCTCTGAGAACATCTTGAGGAAAAGGTTATTAAATAAGAAACTTGTGTAAGTAGTGTTGGAAAACTGCCTCTTAAATAAATATTTCATGGCAGAATGCAACCTCAAACTGTAAGTGTTCATATTCTCATTCTTTGGTAGTGGATTTCATATAAATCTTGTAAGTTATGTGGGCATGTAGCATACAAGAAAGTGCATGGGAGTTAAAGTAGCAATTATTTCCTGAGAGGAGAAAATGGTGTAGTGACATTAAAGGAATAGTTTGACAAAAAAAAATGAAAACTTGCTAAAAATGTACTCACCCTCAGGCTTTCCAAGATGTAGATGAGTTTGTTTCTTCATAGGAACAGATTTGGAGAAATGTAGCTTTACATCACTTGCATACCAATGGATAGTGAATGGGTGCCGTCAGAAGAAGAGTCCAAACAGCTGATAAAAGCATCACAATAATCCACAAGTAATCCACATGATTACAGTCCAACAGTTAATCTGGCCAAAATATGAGTTCATAATCCATATTAACTCTTGTAAACAGTGCTTGATCGCTGCATATTTCTCTCCTGATTCAGACGAGACGACTTATGAATAGAGGTCATTTTGTATTTTAGCCAGAAGCGATAATTTGAATTTAAAAACATCTCAATAATTTTCACAAGCTGTTAATTGGTGGAATACTTGTGGATTTTGTGATGTTTTTATCAGCTGTTTGGACTGTCATTCTGACGGCACCCATTCACTACAGAGGATCCATTGGTGAGCAAGTAATGTAATGCTATATATCTCCAAATCTGTTCCTCTTGCATAGAATGAGGGTACAATTTAATCAAATTTTGCCTGGACATTTCCTCAAAAAAAAGAAAAGTTGAAGAGCCTTTTGTGGACATGTAGCATACAAGAAAGTGCATGGGAGTCAAAGTAGCAATTATTTCTGAGAGGAGAAAATGGTTTAGTAAAAAAATAGTTCAGCAAAAAATGAAATTGGCTGAAAATGTACTACAAAACTCCATTTTACTCTTCTCAGTGTAAGACAAAATATGGCATTGGGCTAACATTTATGGAGGGGAATTATAAAAGTTAAAAAAAAAAAAAAACAGGAGGCATGTAGTTAGCATCTGTGACTTGACTGAACACGAGCGAAGGCAGTCAATGAATAAAAGAGTAGAAAAACAACCTCAAGCCTGTAAAGAGGACATTTTAGGAAGCTCTCGTTCGGCCGACCACTTACATGTGCTCTAAATTTGGCAGCTTTAATTTTCTAGGACGTTCCTCTCAGAAGCCAGCGAATAAAAATTTTATAGCTCGGAACATACAAATGCAAATACGACAAACATGAGCACCTAAATAAAGATCGCATCCTCCGAAGACGCACTACAACTATAAATAAGAGTGAGCGAAAAAGATGAAAGCCTAATCCAGGCGAGACCAAACGCTCGGCATGCAAATGTTCCGTGTCCTTTTCTCGGT
Source organism: Cirrhinus mrigala (assembly GCA_036247105.1). NCBI lineage: Eukaryota > Metazoa > Chordata > Actinopteri > Cypriniformes > Cyprinidae > Cirrhinus > Cirrhinus mrigala. Next base: position 36,942,305 of record CM070007.1, on the reverse strand, counting down.
TGCTGGGCAATAACGGGTTTGCATTCGAATCTTACTTTTTGTTGTTGTTTTTTTGTATCCATTCCTCAATAAGTGTAGCCACCAGAAGAATGAAGCCTAGGCCTCTGGAGTTAAATTAAGTTGTAAACCCAGCAGGCATTCCTAAGCGTTGCACCAAGCCCCTTTTTGCTATCAATCGCTCCTTTATACTAGCTGTCGCCTCCTTCCATACCGGATGTTTGCAGTGGTCTGCAGCTGTTGTTTGAGGCCTAGCGGGGCTACGGACCTAAAGCTGGCAGAACGAAGAGAGGGGAACCATGTTAGGGGCCTGGGAAAGGTCCTGCCTCAAATCGCCACACATGCTGTTTGGTAATTAGTTTGGCTATGTGCAAAATTAGCCGGCTAGTATCCATTCGGACATGCAGGCCGGGGAGCTGCTTTTTCTTTTTTTAATAATCCACACATGCGAGACGTTTGTGGGAGGACGTTGGACAGGGGATCATGTTGGTTTAAGTTTTTGAATGGGTTTCTTTCAGCACTTGAACGGGACAGGAAAAGCCAGGTGAAGACGGGCAAGTTGCGACTCAACGACGGGTTACACCACGTTGCATTTAATAGGCAAAATTCTCTGCACAATCGCAAGAACATATTAAACGTCAGAAGTAATGAATAGACGCAAATCAATTCTTTTTATTGCCAAACAGTTCAGGGTGGGATGATTACACAGCTGTCTATAAATCTATCAACAGGAAATGTGTGCCATTCCTTCACAAAAAGAAAAAAAAGTGACATTCATTTTTCATTTGGTCATAGCCTGGCTCCTTTTTGGATTCGTTGACAGTGGTATGGTGAAATCACATCATCAGAGAATAATAATAATAATAATAATAATAATAATAATAGGTTTTGTTGTTATTTACAAATAAATGTTAATAACAACTAATAATGCATTAATTGAAAAAAGATGCTTGTTATTACTATTAAATATTATAGATAATAGGTTATTATTAGTATTAATATTACTATTTCATTATTACAGTAATAAAAATAAAAAATATTATTATTAAACTATTATATACATATATATATATATATATATATATATATATATATATATATATATATATAATGAATTATTAAATTATTAAACTTATGCAATTCCATCATACAAAAAAAACATTGTTTTAAAAGAAAATACATTATTTTTATTATTTGAATTTTATTATTATTATTATTATTATTATTATTACAGTAATAATTATAAATAATAATTATTAATAAATGAATAATGCATGATTTAAAATAATTTAAAAATAAACAGAATATTAGCTTTATTTTATTACATTTAATTTTTCATTGTTAGATTTTTAAGTAATTTTACAAATTTTACTTTATATTTTCATTAAATTTACTAATTTTGTTATTGTTGGCTTTTTCTGTAATTACGCAATTCCATCATACAAAAATGTTTTAAAAGAAAATGCATTATTTTTTTTATTATTTGATTATTTGATTATTATTATTATTATTATTATTATTATTATTATTATGGTAATAATTATAAATAATAATTATTAATTATTAAGCAATTAATAATGGATGATTTAAAATATTTTTAAAATCATCCGAATATTAGTTTTATTTTAAAAAACTATATTTTCTTATTTTTTTATTTTCAAGTAATTTTACAATTTTTACTTTATATTTTCATTAAATTTGCTAATTTTGTCATTGTTGGCCTTTTTCTGTAATTATGCAACTCCATCATACAATTTTTTTTTAAATGCATTATTTTTTATTATTTGAATTTTATTATTATTATTATTATTATTATTATTATTATTATTCAATTTAAAACTATTCAGAAATCAAAAATGGACAAAATATTACTTTTATTTAATTAATTATATTTATGTAATATTATTACTTGTTTATTTACAAATTTATTTATTCATTCATTCATTCATTCATTTGCTCATTAATTTGATTGTGATTCCATTATACATTATACAAATATATTTAAAATACATGTTTTTTTTTAATGTGTTCTTTTAAGTTATTAGTGTTATTTTAAAATGTAGTAGAAAAGGTATAAAATATGCAAATATAGATCTTTAAAACAGAATATAAAATGATATTATTCCTGTATAAATATTTCAATTATTATTTTTTTTCTAAGATTATTTTATGTCTAAAATACTAAGATGCCTTCTGTTTTTATTGTACATCTATGTGATCTTATTACTCTGCCACACACGCACACGCACACACACATAGCCCACCCTCCTCAGAGTATACGGAAGGAACAACAAACAAAAAGCTGAAGACCGCAAGAGAGGCTGCAGGAAAAAAATATTCCTAAAACACGAACAAAGCGTCCCTGCACTGTTTATAATGCATGAGCAGCTGAATGGAGAAAACACTTTTGTCTTGAATCGTCATTAAAGCAGCTTGGCTGGAACTCGCCTCCCTCCACACAGCAGTCCTCAATGCAGCTGCCAGACGCAAAGAGGAAGTTACCAATCATCTCTGTCTGGATTTGCATTTTTGTCTTGTCTCTCAGCGGCCGTCCCCCCCTCCGCCCTCTCTTCTCTGTTTTGGCACTTGTGCTGTACTTAGAGAGCAAGAATGCAGACACTCGCTCTTTGTGTACTTGACAGGGGCTTGATACCACAGGATACATGCACTTCTTAACCTTGCCAGGACTGCCATTACTGGGTGTATCATGGGGTGAAATGTGCTTGTATCTCTTTTATGTTGCTGCTCTGATTGACAGCAACACTGAAATACGTGAGAGTTTGGACGGAACTGCAGTTTGGGGATTACTTTCCACTTTTAAAGAATGGTTTAGGTAGGAAGTTAAAACTAATATGGAAACACTGGCAATGGAACCACTTTTATATTTATTTATTGGCTATTTAATAAAGCGGGGCAAACCCTTGATATCTCCTGACCCAAATTCAGTGTCTGTTAGGAAGTTTGTTCACAGATTATTAATAAAATAATGAATATATTATTTAATATTAAAAAAGAAAATCATTATAGATACATTACAAGTGCACATAAATAAACACTACTCTTGAATTTAAACTGAAATTGCATGCTTTTTTTGTTTTGCTTTTTTTTTTTTTTTTTTGTAAAATGAACTGACACAAATGCATTAAATTGATCAAAACTGACAGAAAATTCAGGTTGAAATAAATGGTCTTCCTTCTGAACTTTTAATCTTTGATAACCAGTGTTAGGGGTTACGCATTACAAGTAACTCAGATTACTTTTTTAATGCATTACTTGTTCATTTACAAGAAAATATCTGAGTTACTTTTTCAAATAAGTAACGCCAGTTACTTCGTTTTCCCATTTATTGACTGACCTTTATTGACTTTTCACATTAAGTCTCCTGTCCTCATGTTAAGAGAAATCGGAAGTACAGAGGCATAAACATGATGTTACTAGACTAAATGTGAACATGCATTAATTCATCCCACTAGAAAAAAAAAAAAAAAAAGATATAGTATTTATTAAAATCAATTCAAACAGTGAAATGCAAACTCAGAATATGACGCAAAACTGCAATAATTAAATATATTAAATAACACAAATATTATTTTTGCTGCTGACCTTTGATGATCCAGTTCATCCATACTAATAAGAAAAATGACTTTAGATAAACTAACATTTGCGCTTCATTGTTTTTTTGTTTTTTGTTTTATTGCTAAAGGGATGTGATTTTACTTTTCCTTCAACCTGAGGCTTATTGGTGTAAAAGGGCTTACATTTTCTAAAAATAGAATTCTTTATACTAAAACAAACAATCAAACCCTGCCCAAATTTAAAAAGTAACACAAAAGTAATGTAACACATTACTTTCCATAAAAAGTAACTAAGTAACGCAACTGGTTACTTTTTTAGGGAGTAACGCAATATTGTAATACATTACTTTTAAAAGTAACTTTTCCCAACACTGTTGATAACATTAAGAAATTTTTCAAGCAAATCAGCATATGTGACCCTGGAACACAAAACTAGTCTTAAGTAGCACAGCTATATTTGTAGCAATAGCCAACATTACGCTGTATGGGTCAAAATTATAGATTTTTCTTTTATGCCAAAAATCATAAAGATATTAAGTAAAGATCATGTTCCATGAAGATATTTTGTAAATTTCCTATCGTAAGTATATCAAAACTTCATTTTGGATTAGTAACATGCATTGCTAAGACTTACATTTGGACAACTTAAAGGTGATTTTCTCAATATTTAGATTTTTTTGCATCCTCAGATTGCAGATTTTCAAATCGTATCTCAACCAAATATTGTCCTATCCGAACAAACCTTACATCAATGCAAAGCTTATCTATTCACCTTTCAGACGTTGTATAAATCTCAATTTCATGAGATTTATGACTTATGACTGGATTTTGTGATCAAGGGTCAAAATATTACAATGATTTCTGAAGGATCATGTGACACTGACAACTGGAGTAAGGATGCTGAAAATTCAGCTTTGCATTACAGGAGTAAATTACATTTTAAAATACACTGCAATTGCAAACAGTTATTTTAAGTTGTAATATGTTTTCATATTTTTTACTGTATTTTTTTATTAAGTAAATGCAACTATATCTATAAGGAGTTTATTATTGCGTAATTTGTAAATTAAACACAATATATTTTAAATCTGTCTGACTTTAACCGCCTCAATGCTCATGATTGGTCCTTTTGAAAGGTTTATACATTATGAATTAGATTTTTATGTACAGAACTCTAATTTTGCTATCTTTAAGCTCTTTTCTTGGTCCATTTATGATTGTTTCTCCAAACCGAAGTGGAAATGAAGAGGTTAATCTCTCCTTTCCTGCACATATGTGACTGTCATTAGCAGGACCACGGGACAAATCTCTTTTTCCAAATCTCCGAGAGTCCCATGTGTGCCTTTGCCCCAAAGGGAAGGGAAGTGGGGGGACAAACCGCTTCCAAAATCCCAGTAGTGTTTGCGTGCCTCTGCCCTGAGGGTCCGAAGTAGCCTCCTGGGACATGAAGTATTGGCTTTGGATTTAGCAGTTTCCTGTGAGGAGTACAGACCGCACCAAACAAGCCATGAACGACGGAGCGTATGGACAGCTCTTCAACTCCAACAGGGACACGAGAAGGACTGGAGGAGGAGGAGATGCAGAGAGAGAGAGAGGGAGACCTTTGAGAATGTGCTCTCCAGAGCTAGCACAAGTTAATGATGGGGAACCAGGGCGAATTCCCTGAGCGAAGCAGAGCAGCTTTCAAGATGGGTTGCACTGATCCACTGCCAGGCACCAGAGAGAGGGGGAAACATGGGGGGAGACAGAAAATAAAAAGAGAATAAGAATTATAGGGAGACAGTGACAGAAAGATTGGAGGCATGTAGGAGAAAGGATGTAGGTCTTCCTGGATAGAATAAAAAACAGATATGCGTACGTGTAGATGCTTACATTTCAGGTCATATTTATTTGTATATAGTGCTTTATACGGTACAGATTGTTTCTGCTTCACAAACCGTAACATAAACAGTGCTCATGTTGCACAATGCATCAATTATGAAACAAATTCCGTTTTAGCTGTAAAACAGCTCTATAGAAGGCTGTGGTTTCTTTATTCAACTCGATTTAGTTCAATGTTGATTCAGTTGAGTTCAGTGGCAGTGCATATGTTGCAGAGTTCATCAATTATGAAACAAATTCAATGTAGTTACAAAGCAGCTTGAGGCTAGTTTGGAAACCAGTTCTCACTATTAACTATTACGTTTGCTTCAGTAAAATCCTAATTTGCTGCTGCTTATTAATAGAAAGGTTGTTGTTAACTGATTAAGGGCTTTAAAATATGGTCATGCAGAGTAAGACACTAGTATGTGCTTTACACACTTTAAAAAAACGCTGGGTTAAAAATAATACAGCATTGGCAAAAATATGCAAAAACCCAGTAATTGGGTTGTAACCCAGCAAAATAGGTTGTAAATGAAAAATCAGACATAATTGCATCAGCAATAATCAAAAGGTAAACATTTATTAATAAGCACTTTAAAAATGTTTATTATTTAATTATTATTTATTCAGCTGAAACGCTTTAGTTGGTTATTACACTCTAAAATGTGCTGGGTTAAAAAATAACCCAACCTTAACCCAGCCGCTGGGTAACTATGGGACAGAACACGCGTTGGGTTGTTTTGACCCAAGTGCTGGGTTTAATCTTTTGACCCAGAATGCTGGGTTGTTTATTTGACCCAACCAGTGGGTCAGGTTAACTGTGTTGCTGGGTTAAACATAACCTAAACATTGGGTTATTTGTTGTCTTATTGCCTTGCTACCTTTATATTTACCAATAATAATAAATAATCACAAAAGAATGTAAAATTATTATTGCTTTCTGTAACACAGTTAGAAAAACACACACACACACACACACACACACACACACACACACACACACACACACACACACAAAATGCAACTGTAAACATCAATTTAATGATTTTTCTTTAAATGATTTTTCTTTAAATAATGCTCGGCATTTCTTTAATGATCTTTTTAAAACAATTTTCAAATGGGTGCAGCTGTCACACATTTTATCCAACCATTACAGACACATAAAACAACAATTTTAGTAGATCAGTTACGTTAAAACACAAAACTGTGTAAACTAGGCACTGTGGATTCCCATTCTTTGTCAACATTGTAGCAGCAGAACACTCAGAAATTAATTATTGCCACATGAAAATCGTTCCAAACATTGTGCTATTAAAACTAAGCCAAACAAAGTGTCCACCAGACAATACATATGTTACAAGTGGCCAGAAAAAACTGTTGGCCTTAAAAAATTAACACATGAAGACTTATGTCCATCAATATAATAAACTGCAAGCCGGAGAAATTCCCTGGCAACGAGTCCGCTTCAGTGGCACGGCCCGTAACAATGGCGAAGGTCTGGGAAGTCGTTGTCTCGTCCCCAAGGCACAAATCCACCATGCTGGTCCCCACCTGTTAATTATACGACACTTAGTCTTGAAGACACTTAGGCCTGAAAAAATGCTCATTTTAGAAGAAAATTTCAAACTGCACATTTTTAGTCTTTTACATCTGAACACTTCATACAGTGGTGGCCAAAATGATTGGAACACTAGTATTTTCACCAGCTAAAAAATGGTTTTAAGTCAGTGATTTCTATTTTTTGCTGTAGTGTGTCAGTGGGAAAAGTCAGTTTGCATTTCCAAAAATTCATTATATATATATATATATATATATATATATATATGTATGTATATGTATGTATGTATAGAAAAAGTAAAACAAAACGTACAGGTTGTATGTCAATGAATGGCTTGCAGAATTCTGTGGTTGTGGTTCTGTGGACCCTTCTTCCAGAATGGGCAGGACTTTGAAAGCACTCTCCCCTTTAGCAATCAAAACAACACATTGAAATTTCTTCATTCCTTTAAATAATGAAATTATAATTAAAAAAATAAATAAAAATTATAATGGTATTAATGCAAATGAATCCCCACCCCCATTCAACTACTGCAGGTTAAGTTTAGGTATGGGGTGGGATTCAGGGATTGTAAATATGCTCATGCAGAATAAGGCATCAGTATGAGCTTTATAAGTACTAATTAACAGCCAATACACAAACTAATAAGCAACTAGTTAAGTCTTACTGTACCATTGTATTTACCAGTTGATGTGTCAAATCAGTAGCCAGAAAAGAGACTCTGGGTGTGCATCAGAAAAACTGGGTGTGCCACATTTATCATCAGATTGATGTGCAAAAACATCCGACCGGTATTACTAACATTACAGATTACATATTAAAATGACCAGAGATGTGGTTGTAGCCTATTTTTCTTGCGGGGCACATGTCCCTACAACTCCCCCCTCACTGACAGAATTTCGTGTGAAATGTTCACACCAGTAGCGTAGCCCAAAAAGAGACTCTGGGTGTGCATCAGAAAAACTGGGTGTGCCACATTTATCGTCAGACTGATGTGCAAAAACATCCGACTGGTATTACTAACATTACAGATTACATATTAAAATGACCAGAGATGTGGTTGTAGCCTACTTTTCTTGCGGGGCACATGTCCCTACAACTCCCCCCTCACTGACAGAATTTCATGTGAAATGTCCGCGCCTGCCATTATTTTAGATTCCGACTTGTAAAAAGCATTCAAGTCCTCGTCTTTTAATGAGCTATTTTCCGAAGCTTTCTCGCTCCTCTAGACGACCACCGACGATCAAAAAAAAGTAATGCCGCAATAGACACTTGACTTTTCATTTCATTTTCACTTTATTCGCGACACACACTCCGCAAATTTTTAAGTCTTAAGTTTACATACAATTTGCACGATCTTCTAGATATTATTAATAGCAGACATATAAAATAAAATAAAATAAATAAGTAAAAATTGTGTGTAATAAGTTTTGTATAAGTAGGCCTATAGGTATTCTTGTTCATGTACGAAGTAAAAAGGCTAGTATTTTGTAAACAATCAAACAATAAAAAAAGAACGAAAGAACAGAAAGAAAGAATAAAGAGTGAGAATTTGCCATTATTCCACATTCCTGGTCCTGTTTCAGGCATCCCCACAGCTGCTTCATTTAGATGAATATGCACTGTATGTGCACATATCAACTTGATTAGCCTATCCACCTTATTTTTCATTGCAGAAGTAAGCTGTTTTCTGGTAATGTGTTAGACTTCCTGTTCATAATCTGCCATAGAGAAATAACGAGAAGTGCCGTAAATGGTAAAACAGTTTGCACTACAAACTACTGCGTTCATAATTAAGATAATACATTAAAATAATATGGTAAGGCACACTAATTTGCAATATCAAGCACCAAAACGAGCTGTTTTATACAGATAAACATAGCTGGACGCAGATGAGACCGGAACCCAGACACATTAAATTTACAAACGGCCACCTCCACTCTTGGTGGATAGCGCTTACTGCATGGCATGGAGGCGCCCGTGCAATTCCTTGCATTTTTTTCCCTGCGGAAAGAAATTTTTATGATTTATATACACCCACGATAACACCAAAAGGTCATGCTTTTGTAAAACAGAGAGGCTGTGCTTTCTGCCGTCTTCGTGAAATGGAGCGCGTCACAGCAATGAACCAGCTACTTGCCTCACAAAGAAATCCATAGAATGCTTAAATTGTAGCCTATATTAAACGAACCAAAACAAAAAGCTCTGATTACGCAGTCGGAATAAAAAGGTACATTACTATATTAAAGATGTTCACGTGGAGATGGCGAGTACAGTGTCGGCATTCAGCAACTTCATCTTCATCTTGACCGAGAAGAAAGCACTGGCTTATTAACAAATAAGTAAAATGTTTTCTTTTCCCCCAACACATTCATAATCATTACTTTTGCCGGTGCAAGCTTTATGCGCACGCTTGAATGCAGAATAGCCTGGCCTATACGCCAATATACACTACCGTTCAAAAGTTTGGGGTCAGTAAGATTTGTAATAGTCTTTAAAGTAGTCTCTTATGCTCATCAAGGCTGCATTTATTTGATTAAAAATAAATGAATAAATAAAAAACAGTAATATTGCAAAATGTTTTTACAATATAAAATAATGTTTTTTATTTTAACATACTTTAAAATAGAATTTATTCCTGTGATGAAAAGCTGAATTTTTATCAGCTGTTACTCCAGTCTTAAGTGTCACATGATCCTTCAGAAATCATTCTAATATGCGGATTTATTATTAGAATGATCAATGTTGGATATCAACAGTTGTGCTGCCAAATATTTTTTGGAACCTGTGATTTTTTTTTTTTTCAGGATTCTTTCATGAATAACAAGTTTAAAAAGTACAGTGTTTATTCAAAATATAAATATTTCATAACAATGTAAATTATTTATTATTAACTTTTAATAAACTTTTAATTATTAACTTAATACATCCTTGGTGAATAAAAGTATTAATTTCTTTAAAAAAAAAAAAAAAGAAACAATAAAAATGTACTGACCCCAAACTTTTGAACGGTAGTGTATATAAAAGGATGGTTAGTATGTTATTATTTGAATTAATATAATATAATCGTGTGAGTAGTTGACTAGAAAAATCTTTAGTCGGGGGCAGGCCTACTTGGCACTTTTCGTCTTTAAAATAATGCTGTGACATTTAGAAAAGTGCTCCTGCTAATGACGTCACGTTATATTGCAATGCAGGAGCTATGCTTGCATAATGATTTTGCGTAATGTTTTTGTTTTATTTCATTTTTTATGTGTGTGGGTGCTTTCTTGGGGGTGCTGAAGCAGTTGCTAGCCCCTGTTTAGCACCGCCTATGTTTATACAATTAGAAAAAGTATATATTTCTGCATCTGTTTTTAGGTGTGCCAGCTGCCACTGTGGGTGGCACCGGCACACCCTGGCACACCCGTGGCTACGCCCCCGTGTCAAATACAGTTGAATTTTGTTTCTATAGATTGACATATTATAAGAAATACCTTACCTGAAGTCATGTCACCCAGCTCTTAATGCACCTTTCCATCTTGCTCCTAACCAATCCTAACCAATACCTAAACTTTACAACTACACTCTAAAAAATGCTGGATTAAAAACAATCCAACTTGGTTTATTTGCCAACTCAGCACTGGGAAAAATTTGAACAGAACACATGCTGGGTTATTCTGAACCTGCTGGTTGGGTTAAATGTTTTTACCAAATATGCTGGGTTATTTTATTTAAGTCAACTATTGTTTAAAAATTATTATATTGCTGGTTTAAAATGGACTGGAACTTAAAAAAAATACAGAATTACTAGAGGCAACAACAATAATCAAAAGAGTGATAATTTATTATTAAGCAAGAACACATAGACAAAATACAAGACAAATTGAATTAATTTGGGTGAATACATCATAGTTTACAATATTACATACATTTAAACTCGATTAACAAGCATTTTAGATATAAAAAATGTAACATTTAAATGTAGCATTTTAATTTTAGTGTATTCAGCCATTCTCTGTAATCGCCTTTTAGCAAAATAGCGCTAATTCTCATGCCGGTGTGTTGCCGAAATCTGAGCCAGTGAAAGGATGCTGTTCACCGGCGTAACTGCGAACTTTAGACCACTGCCTTGCATTTCACTCGTAGCTGAAAAATGCCGTGACCGACTCCAAAACATGCCCATAAACAAACAGTACTGACATTAGAGAACATATTTTAGCATCAAATTAATGTAAACTCAGTACTAAAACAAATAAAATCCATTTACAACTATTTACAGGACAGTAAAGACTTATAAATGAAATAAAATCATCAATAATCAGCATAAAAAGACATATTTCCTATTTTAATTGTGATACTCTAGTACAGATTCCCTGACTCCTCATAAATGACTGAAACTTCAGTGGTCTATTCCAGTTTGCCAGTCCTACAACTGAAAACTGGAAGACAGATATGAAAAATTCATAATTTCTATGGTTGTGTGATGCTTGTTAAAGAAGTTAGAATAACCCCAGTCAAGTTTTAGAAAATTTTACTCCTCATTATGTACTGTGATGTCATGCTATAAAATGTGGCTACAGTGATAATTTTGCAAAAAATATAATCATTTTGATCATATTTTCTATTGTTTTTTACTCATTTTTGGCACTGCGGTAATACTTGAGGTTAAGGGTTATACTCGTCAAATTCTTTGACTTTTACCAGTAGGTAAACACCTGGCAACCACTTTGCGACACCATAGAATTTGCATAGTAATGTTCAGAACATCTTAGCAACTGCATAGCAAAACTGTCAAAAATCCGTGTCATGGAGGTGAGTTTTGCGTGATCTGGCAACAGCATTGACATTTTTTTCTTCATTTCTTATTTTCTTTAATTGCACAAGTCTTGTAGATATTATGATATGTGGGGATCAATTAATAAGGGATTAATAATAAATAAATTAAAATGGATAGTTCACCCAAGAATGAAAAATCATACTTTACTTACCCTCAAGTTGTATGAGTTTTGTTCCTATTGAACACAAAAGAAGGTATTTTGAAAAATGTTTTCAACCAAGTTGACGGTAGCCATTGACTTACATAGTATTTCTTTCTCTCTCTCTCTCTCTCTCTCTCTCTCTCTCTCTCCATACTATGGAAGTCAGTGGCTACCATCAAATGTTTGGTTACCAACATTCTTTAAACTTTTTTCTATATAGTTTGACAAAATTTTCAGTTTTGGGTGAACAATCTCTTTAATCTGTGTAATTTCACTACTGTTCAATAGTTTGGGGTTGGTAAGATGTTATTAATATTTGTAAAAGAATCTCTCATGCTCACCAAGGCTGTATTTATTTGATCAAAAATGCAGTAAAAACAGTAATTTTGTGAAATATTATTACAATTTCAAGTTTTCTGTTTGAATATACATTCAAATGGAATTTATTCCTGTGATGCAAAGCTGAATTTTCAGCAGCCATTAACTGACTGACTGCATTATAGTATGTATTTCTGCTGTTCTTAATACTGTGCCTGATCCTAGTTCTTGTTCTGTCCAAATTAATAAATATTACTCAAGTAAAGGTACATATGTTGCACAAGTGGCTCCTACAATTTGGTAAAATGTAACATTTTTCGCATTCTGAAATTGAAAGTTGACATGGATTCTTTGTGTGAGAGAATTTCATTCAGTGTGTCACTCGAGTAATGATGCATTGTGACCGATACCACAGTAGCCCACTTTGAAAGCAGAAAATAATGATGACTCGATAAAATTCCTCAGAAAACGACTGGAGATTTGAAGCAACCATTAGACACTGAATCCTTACCCTGTTTCCATCCTTCAGGAAGAAAAACAAGGCCTTTTGAAAAGCAGTCTTTAAGAATTGAAAGCCCAAGTATCCCGACCAGCATACAGGCTGCCAAGAGGCCAGGGAAATCTGATACGTCCTCATTGGGTGCCTTAACAAAGATCTATTGAGGCCTGGAGAGGACTCCGATTGTGGAGGAGAAGGGGGTAAAAAAAAAAAAAAAAAACCTGGGGCCATGACAGGCATCCGGTAAGGGGATCATTCTGCCTCTGTCCTCCCTTAACATTCCCCCGGGTGGCCTGGAAGACGCCCAATAAAACAGGGCTGGCTAAGGCAATGGAGGTGTCTGTGTTTGTGCCTGAGGGGAGAGAGCTATTATCGTGCCGACTACACAGAGTTGAAACCATTTCTACGGTTCAGGTCTTTAACCTCTGCGCTGATTAAGGTTATCCGAGTAATTTAGTGGAAGCGGTATCACATTATGGTAGACTTATGAGGTGGAAATTAAATTTTGCTCCAGGCTTATAAACTCTGGGGAGGAAGAGATGTGGAAGTGGATGCACATGGGTGACTTCCTGTTGATTTTGTTCACCAAGGGCGTTTTTAGGCTTAACGAGATGATGTCTTTTTATCAGGTTATCTGTAAGTGTGCGTATAAACACACGGGCTACTAAAGGTTGCACATGAGAATTTTTTAATGTTTTTGAGGTACACAGAATTGAGTTTTCTTTTGAATGCCACATGAGTGCATTAATCGTCATTTAAGCTTCTTAAAGGCACAGTTTACCCAAAAACAAACACTTCATGTTGTTATTTTATTATAAAAGTTGTTACTCTTTGTTCCATTTGGGGGGGGTATAACATATAATGCATTAATTCACCTTATGATGCATTTTAACTAATAATTATTATAATAGCCATAATAAATTATAATATAATTTATAATGTGCATATATGAGGTGTTATAATACTATATATATATATATATATATATATATATATATATATATATATATATATATATATATATATATATATATATACATATATATATATATATATATATATATATATATATATATATATATATATATATTAATTGAATACTAAAAACTAAATTAGAATCCATTTTCATTTTTAAGGCATTATTAAAATGCATTACAATTTAGTTAATATGTTATATTTTAATATATTAACATTAAATGCATTATAATTTAGTTATATATATATTAGACATACATATATAACTCATGTTAAAAACTAAATTATAATGCATTTTAATAAAGCCTTTGTAATGTATTTGGTTACACTTATTTATTAAAAAAATATGGTGCATTATTCATAAATAATATATTAATTAAATATTACAAAGTAAATTATAATGCATTTTAATAACGCCTTTGTAATGCATTTGGTTAGAATTATTTATGAAAATATATGACACATTAACTAATAAATAATATATTAATTAAATATTACAAACTAATTTAGGATGCATTTTAATAATGCCTTTATAATGCATTTGGTTATAATTATTTCTGAAAATATATGATGCATTGCAACATACATTATGAATACTTTAATAATGCATTATACATTGAAGGCTTCAAGTAAAATGTTGCCATTGGTTTTTTCCCATTGCCAGTTTATGTAAAATACAGGTAAAATGGCACCCTAAAATTATAATAAATCAGCATATCCTTTATGATAAGTGTTATAAAGGTAGTATGATTTATCTTATTGTATATATTCCGTTATAATAATTTTGTGTAAGAAACAGAATGAAAATAAGTTATTTAATGTCCTGACGTTTCATATTTAATCGCACTGAATGAATGAATTGATTAATAAATAAAACCTTTAGTTGTCAGTTAAATGCATGACATAGAGGACAAGTTTTCCATTTATAATGACTTAAATTTGTTCTGTTCCTGCTGTTATATGAGAGAAAATACACATTTTTCGTTTTTTGGGTGAGCTATTCCTTGAAGATAATTTGTTTTAGCTATTTATGGTTAACGGCAAGAGCACTTGTCGCAGTGACCTGACATATGGAGTTTACAACACTCATCACACATCACTGCAATGAAAACACTGCAGCATTTTAACAATGTATGGCGTATTGCAAGTAGCCAACAATTGGCACAGCTGATCTAACAACCATTTTGCACTCTTGCCGGGGTGTTTCCTTTCCTTTCCCAGCTGAATTACAGTTTATAGGAGCCTTTCACACAACACGCTCCCACTAAATTTAGCACATCATTAGTTTCACAGTTTTCATAACACCAGCGCAGGGCCATTCCTCTGCAGACGGTTGTCATGGCAATGACAGATCTCATCACAGCTCTGAATCAGAATTTGTTTAAAAAGAATTTCTAGATTATTTCCAGGCAGGACAAGGGAACTAAAACGACCTCATGCAGCAACACTCTTGGCTTTATAAAGCAGTTTGTGCAGGAGTCAGTCGACCAATATTTCACTGTTATTATTTCTTTTCAGCCTTAATGTTACGTTTTACAATAGTAAAAACTAGCCATTAAATGTGAAATAATTTCAGGATCAATTCTAGCCGAGGCTTTATTAAGTGTGAATAAAACGGTTTGACATGTCACTCATATATAAGTGTGGTAAGTTTAAGTTTTAAAATTAAGTCAAAAATAAGATTTACTATGACTAAATCAAATCAACCACAAAAAAGTTAAACAAATGAAAGTAATTGTACAGGCATTTTAAAACAACGTTTTTGTAAAGTGGCACAATGTATCTATTCACACAGTTACCCATGAGGTCTGTTCTCTTTCTGTGGCTAAATACAAAGGATATTTGCATTACAATAAAGACTGTTTTGTCACTAAATGATTAAAGAGCCTCTAGTGGCCCTGATGTTTATTTAATATCAAGTGGAATGCAGTACTGAAACTGTCAAGGATTTCAATTTAATACCACTATATATTAATGACAAGGACGAGCGAGAAGACTATTGTGTCTCATTAGGATCTTTATAGCCCTGTACTTTGCTAATCTGAAATAGAACTACTTTAGATGTTTGAAGGAACTGCGTCATGCAGTGTCCTTGCTTATCTTTTTATAATGCACTTAAGTTATCTTGTTCACCCAAAAATGAAAATTTGCCCTTAGGGCATCTGAGATGTACATGATTTTGTTTCTTAATGGTAACAGATTTGGAGAAATACATCATTACATCACTTTCTCACCAATGGATCCTCTGCAGTGAATGGGTGCCGTCAGAATGAGATACCAAACACCTGATAAAAACACCACAACATTCCACAAGTAATTCATACAACTCTAGTCCATCAGTTGATGTCTTGTCAAGTAAAAAGCTGTGTGTTTGTTAAAAATAAATGTCATTAAGATGTTTTTAACTTCAAACCATTGCTGCCAACTAAAATACAAGTCATCCATACTATTGCTTTCTCCAGTGAAAAAGTCACTTCAGGAGAGAAATATGCACAGATTAAGAATAAAAAACATCCAAAATATAAACCATATTTACAAATAAGTCAGTGGATTTTGATGTGAGAGGACAACAGGGGATGGACTATTTCAATGGAGGAAGCATTATTATGGATTATGGACTTTTTGCAGAAGCAAAGGTTTAGAGTTACAGTGACTTAATCATAGATTTGTTTCTTACAAACATGCAGCTTTTCACTTCACAAGATGTTAATTGATGGACTGGAGTGGTGTGGATTGCATCATTATTGTGTGTTTTTTTTATCTTCTGTTTGGACTGTCATTCTGACGGCACCCATTCACTGCAGAGGATCCATTGGTGAGCAAGTGATGTAATGCAACATTTCTAAATCTGTTACAGTGAAGAAACAAACTCATCTACATCTCAGATGGCCTGAGGGTGAGCAAATATTCAGCGAATTTTCATTTTTGGTTCAACTAGATAACTATTTAAATGCATTGTAAAAAGATAAGCAAAGACACTGCATGATGCAGTTTCTTCAAACATCTACAGTAGGTCTATTTCAAATTAAAGTATAAGGCTATAAAGATCCCAATGAGACACAATTACAAAAATAATAAAAATAAAGAAAATGATTTCTTGTGGTTTATTGTGATGTTTGTTAGGACTCTCATTCTGTTTGTTTGGACTCTTAATCTGGACTCTCTTTTGTTTCTTACAAACATGCAGCTTTTCACTTCACTAGATGTTAATTGATGGACCGGAGTGGTGTGGATTGCTTGTGGATTACTGTAATGTTTTTTTGTTTTTGTTTTTTTTTTTTTTTATCTTCTGTTTGGACTGTCATTCTGACGGCACCCATTTACTGCAGCAGAGGATCCATTGGTAAGCAACGCTGCATTTCTCCAAATCTGTTCCCATGAAGAAACAATTTAATCTACATCTTTGATGGCCCGAGGTCATTTCCAGCATTTTTTTTTTTTTATTTCTGGGTGAAGTATTCCTTTAATGAATTGAGCATGGATCATATACCCTCTAAAGACTGAAAAGCATCTTTGAAAATCTGATTTGGAGATGCAGACGTGCAGATCTGCAGTCAACATGTAAGTCATATTCCAAGTGTCCTCTTGAAATTTTAAGATCAGCTTTGTGTGAGGAGCAGGACTGAAATTCAAATTTCAATTGTCTTTAAATCTGACATTAAGACATTATATCCAAATGGATGCAGACAATGGAGGGCAAGATTTTTATAGGGAATAATGACTTACATTAGGATTTATTCCTCTCACAAAGCTGCCGTATGACTGCAGAAGATAGTACAAAGGTTATATAGACTTTTGTTATGGTGCTTTTTGTGACATTTTGAAGCTTAGAAGCCTTGAAAGAGTCCTGTGTAAGATCCTAAAGGGCATATATTGCATTACTGCAAGATCAAGAGCTTATTTTCATTCAGTGATGGAATAATTGTCCACTTATGGAGTGGAGTGTACGCTATTGAATTCAAAGGCTTTAGTACATGCCACACTTTCTCAAGTTTTGATACATTTCACTGTTTTGCCTTGGCCTTGGATTTTTAATTAAACTAACATTTTTAATTAAAACTTACCATTTAAATCATACTGAAGCAAAAGTATGTGTAAATTTGTGGTCTGGCGTAAAATACAGATAAAATGCTAGATATACAAATTAAGTAAAAAGAAGAAGAGAGAAAAAATAATAATTTTAGATGGTCTTATCTTTGTTTTCTTTTTCTAAAAAAAAGTTTTTAGAATATATTATTTTAAAAAAAAGGAAGACAAAATGATTTTGAAGACATGTTGTGTGTGTGTGTTTTTTTTTTTTTTTTTTTTTTTTGTTTTTTTCTTTCTTTTCTTGATTATGTGCAACTGAGAGGGAATGAGCTGCTGTCAAAGATGTGAAAACTCTTTTTGTTCTCTATTCAGTCTCTGCAAACTACTGGGATTGAGTCATATTCTTTTTTACTACTCATTAATGAAAACCATCCGTGACAATATTGGCTTTAAAGAGTGCTGAAGATCAAATGAAGCAGTTTGTTTAACGTTGCATGAGTTGTCACTTGCTTTTGGGGAGAAAGTATCAGGCATGGCATTCAGCTTTAACTGGCTAAACAGAACAGAAATCGTACCACCATTTGCACTTGAAAGTTCTCTATCTCTGCTTTGAAGGGTTGGGGATAAAGGAGGTGTGTGAAATCAAGCCCTCTAAATCACTTGTATTTTACACTTTGCATGAGATGTGTTGAAAGGCCATTTAGACACAAAGATAAGCAGAAGGTGAGAGCCCTTTGGGATTGGGGTAGTGCGTATCCCACTAAAAGCCTTTCACACCTATCTTTCAGACAGATTTCTCTTTAAGCGCCATCCCTACGGTGAGGACCACAGCTGACACGCACAAAGCGGCCTGTGTTGAGCTGACACGGGATTAGATTTATGTCGGCATTATCCTGATAGCGCTATTCATGTGGCAAATATCCAAGATGAAATTGCTATTCAGAAAGAGAGCATGAGAGTATGCCTACAGGCCATGTTTTCTCCAAGAATCCGAGGCTTGTTGGGGCTGATCAAGAGGCATTTTCTTTAACACGTCTACCCTGCCATGCCTGAAATGCCAAACGGATCCTGAAACATAAGTCTTTCTCAGAAATGTAGCACGCGAATGGCCTCGGGTCTGAGTTGCTCCATAACTACATCATTTCCATTCAGCTACCTTGTTTGTAAATAACATCGTTCACGACTGCCTCGCAGTTATGTATGAGAGCCATCATACAGAAGATCAGAAACATAACTCAGGGCGCTTGAGAAGTGGAGTAACACGGTTACTGAAGGTTACAGATGTCAGTCTAATTCGACTACTGTTGAGTCTTTAGTAGAGTTGTCAGTGAAGGCTTATTTTTTTTATTAAAACATGGTGCACTTAAAACAAATGATACTTTTAAATAATAAGTTAAAAAAAAATACCAAAACCAAATAACATTTAACACAACCAGCTAAGGAAAAAACGTATTCTAAGAATATTTTACTAAAATTCCCATTAAGTTTGTTTGTTTTGGGAAATTCCATTTTGCATTCATTAGAATGTTTAAAACGTTAACATTGTTACTAACATTGTTACTAGAATGTTACTTTTGAATGTTCTCTGAACATTCTAAAATAAGTTTTCATTTTAAAAAATTAGACAAACGTTCCAGTTTTAGACATTTTTTGTTTTACATTTTTCAGGAAAAAAAACAAAAAGCAGTTGAAGTCAAGTTTACATACACCTTGCAGAATCTGTAAAATATTAATTATTTTACCAAAATAAGAGGGATCATACAAAATGCATGTTATTTTTTATTTAGTACTGACTTTAATAAGATATTTTACATAAAAGAACTTTACATATAGTCCACAAGAGAAAATATTAGAAGAATTCATAAAATTGACCCTGTTCAAAAGTTTACATACACTTGATTTTTAATACTGTGTTGTTACCTGAGTAATCCACAGCTGTGTTTTGTTTCTTTGTTTGTTTACTGATAGTTGTTCCTAGAGTCCCTTGTTTGTGCTGAACAGTTAAACTGCCTGCTGTTCTTCAGAAAAATCCTACAGGTACCACAAATTCTTTGGTTTTTCAGCATTTTTGTGTATTTGAACCCTTTCCAACAACGACTGTGTGATTTTAAGATCCATCTTTTCACAATGAGAACAACTGAGTTACTCATATGCAGCTATTACAGAAGGTTCAAATGCTCACTGATGCTCCAGAAGGAAAAACGATGCATTAAAAGCCGGGGATGAAAACTTTTGAACAGAATTTTCTTAATTTTGCCTAAATATATTCTCTTTTTTTTTTTTTTTTTTTTTTTTTTTTTTTCATTTAGTACTGCACTTCAGAAGCTAAAGAAGATATTTACTTGTTTCCCAAAAGACAAAATAAGTTAAATATACCCTGATCTTAAAATTCAAGTTTTCACCCCCTTTGCTCTTAATGTATTGTGTTTCCTTCTGGAGCATCAGTGGGTGTTTAAACCTTCTGTAATAGTTGCATATGAGTCTCTCAGTTGTCCTCAGTGTGAAAAGATGGATCTGAAAATCATGCAGTCATTGTTAGAAAAGGTTCAATTACACAAAAATGTTGAAAAAACAAAGAATTTGTGGGACCTGAAGGATTTTTCTGAAGGACAGAATTCACCCTAATGAGTCAATCGTTTTTGGTGAATTAAATGCATACAGAACACAAATAACTGTGGTACTTAAAGTTTAATAATGCCTGTGTTTATGCCATTGAGTAGTTATTGATACATATTATGTGTTAGTAGAAGTACTTTATTAAAATAAATACATAAAATATTCAGTATTGTTGTGTAGTAAGACTAAGGATAGGGTTCAGGTCAGGATATATATTTAAATTGCCATATGCACCGCGCAGCACAATAAGTTCCAAACTTTTAAAAAACTGATTTCTCCCATTTGGCCCTGTGCATCATGACACTTAGAAGAAGTTATCACCACTGTGGGCTCAAGAGTTCAACATGA
This sequence comes from Cirrhinus mrigala, assembly GCA_036247105.1. NCBI lineage: Eukaryota > Metazoa > Chordata > Actinopteri > Cypriniformes > Cyprinidae > Cirrhinus > Cirrhinus mrigala. The sequence continues at coordinate 36,921,566 of CM070007.1, read as the reverse complement.
TTTATGACAAATTCATCCTGAGAGCTCAGAAACCCGAGCAGCTTTATGTAGCCGGCTGAGTCACGTTTTCCTCAGTCCTGAGATATTATTTCCATTACCAATTAGTTCACATAAAAGTAGAAAATTCAGACTCGATCTATCATTCTTAAGCCCTAAACTGGTCTTTTGGGAGCTGTTGCAATATGCAGACTGCAGTTGTGGGGGAGGTAATTAGTGTACAAGATTTACATGAGTTTGGAGTGTACTTTTTGAAGACCATGAAATATTAATAATGCAAGAGCAGACTTGAGTTACTTTTGCTCTAAGAGATGCAATATTGAAGCAAGATGCAATGTTGAAATAATGGCCCCAAGATCAGACATAAAGAGAGAATTATTTTAGTAATGCATTTGAAATCGCTTGGCCTTGTTTGCTTTTTCCTGAGACGCGATCCACTGTTTTATCAGTTCAACTGGCAGCAAAACGACGTGTGCATTTTTCAAGTCTCTAAAAAAGTCAATGAACTCTGTTAAAGCTGCAGTTCATTGTTGCAGAAACAAACTGCAGAAACACTGCATGACGTAAAGTGGGTCAGGCCAAAATCCAACCCAAAGTGGCCCCCATTTCCTGCTTGTTTACGTGGCCTCAAACCTCCGTCCCATTCCAAAGCGCCAGTCTGTGTTTTTGACACGTCAATTTGTCACATTTACCCCAAAGTCAAAGATTCAGCTCTCGTCACGTACCTCCAAAACACTTTTCAGCGCTACTCTGACTGAATTTGGAGCTATGTTCCCTCTCCACGACCATCTGTGCAGTTTCCTAATGAGACCAGACCTCACGCTGGACATCAATCTCAATTAAACTCTGATGGTTCCAAATCACCTATGGCCTGGATTGGGATTTGACGGTATGATCCAACTTCCTGCGAGTATGAGAGATTGTTGTTAATTTTTTTTTGCTCAGTTAAAGGTACAGGGGCTAGATTAACCACCGTGGCCCACAGAACAAAGCTTGGCTGTGTCCACGTGTGGCTGTAAACCAGCGGCAGCGTCGGGAGCCAAACAAGGAGAGTTTGTGCAAACGTGTGCGCGACGGCCGAAACCGAGCTGCAGACGCAGTTCTTTCTTTTAATAATTTTTAACGAGAAATTTTGCATTCCAACATAGCGTGGCCAAAAAAAGTTGAGCAAGAAGGCGGCGGTTCTTCGACCCTGCTATGTTTACACCGTAAAATGAGGCACTTAAATGGAGATTAGGTTTGTTTATTTAATGAGTAAACACTGTTGATTTATTATTTGGTTTAGGGGGGGGGGCACGGGTGCGCTCTGAAATCATTGTGCTATTAGGAAGCACGGACAATTTAATCAGAACCTATTAACGTGATGGATATGATGGCTCTAGCATGGAACACATTGAGTGCAAAAGGAAATGAGTTATTTCTGTCAATCTTAGGGAATATTAAATGGAATGAATGGGCTGTATTTTGTGGGGGGAAAGAAAAGTGGTTTTACATGCCTCCGGACAAGAGGCCTAAAGCTGAAGGCCACCATTACAGGATGCTTTTACGGCCAGCTAATTAGACTAATCTAGGTTGGATTTCTTCTCGAGCATCATAATTTATCGCCGATCGTAAAAGCTAGTTCACGTCAACGGATGTCTTATTTCAATGTAAATACATTTTAGTTCAACGATTTACATATTTTGAATTGTAATGTGATGCAAAAACAATGTTTTATTAGAAATTATATTAATAATTGCAACAAATTTATGTTTAATTAATTCTAAATGTCTTACTATAATGGAAACACAAGGTCCTTCACAATATGTATGTGTGTGTATATATGAGCAATATCACACGAATAGCGGTGCGATATGGCTCTATATTGCACGGTTATGAGTGTGATATTGCATTTATACAACAGTTCAACGTCACGAGTGTGTAAACATATACAAAACAACAATGGGGCGTCTTTAAAAACCCTCTTTTGTGTTCACTACTTCCTTCCGCCATTCAAATCTCAGTTTGACAGGTTAATAGCTGAGCCCAAGCCTCTGTTACTAATTCGAAAACATCACCTTAGAGCTAGTAACGAAGAAACGTTGAGTTGCTGCATTAAAAGCTTATTGTATTACTGTATTAAAAGCTCACTGTGTTATGTAGAGTATTATGAGAGAGAGATGAGTGAGTGTGATTACCTGCATCTGATACAGCATTCATTCTTCAGCACAATCTCATATTCACAATAAAACATTAGTTTGAATTTCTGCTGATGCTGATGATTTCAGCTCACTTGTTGGCTGTCTTACAAGGTGTTGTTAAAAATAAAAATACCATAACTTCTTTGTTTATAACCCTGTTTCAGTCTCTGTCAATATAAAAGTCTTTACTACTGACTCACTCATAAAAACTATTGTGGCTATCTAATGGCAGAATTAATCACAATCACTAAACACACACTGTTTCCCAATACAAAATACTATTATTAAATACCACCATTATTTATAGAACATAATAATATTTAACAAATAACAACAGCCAACAAAAAAGTTGCTAGGCAATTCAGTCAAAGGTACAAAGGCAGTGCTCTGATATACAGCATTAAATTTAGATAAAATATAACGTGATGAGATTTTGCCCTCAGCCAAAACTGTTTGCTGTTTAACCACTATAGAGACATCAGAGCCAGCTGCAAATTCCAGAAGATCTGGCGAGGTGAGGCTGCTCTCGGTGGATTCGTGAGCTCTGAGCGGCCGCTGACGCCCTTGAGCTCACATCTCCAAAAACACTGAAGCAAATGTTCAAACCGGCGTTAAATAGGCATCAAATAAGTCTAAACAAGAACATTCTTGTCTAAAAGCTCGTACATTCTGTGACACAAAAACAATATTATTTATAAAACTATAGTGGATTTGAGCATCCAATATGACCCTCGCTGTGAGAAATACTGCTAGCAGAGTGATGCAAATGTTAAAACAGTTCGAGTTCTGATATCACTAGAATCAGATTCGAGGACCAGAAAGAGCCGTTGTTTAATTTCTAATAAAACATTTTGCATTGCATTAAAAGGCAAAATGGAAATAATTCAACTAGTAGTCTCTGCCTTTTAGACCCGACTATATAAATTTGTATACTATATAAAAATGCTTCAGCCTCAATAGTTCGATTCCACTTTATTTGTAGTGTTTTGTATCAGAATTAGATTTGTTTACCTCCTCAAGTGGGTTCACTGATTTTCTGTTTCTCTCTATATGTGAGTGTCTGTCTGTGTGTGTGTGTGTGTGTGTGTGTGTGTGTCTGTGTGTTGCATGTCAAGAGTTCCATCTGGAAAAGTGCTCTTTGCGGAAGCACAGTTTGAGGAGACGGGATTGTTATTCATTTCTTTTTCTGGAGGAAGAAGAGCTTGCCAAGTATCCATTTCTTTGTCCCAGATGACTGCCGGAGAAGAGGATATAAAAACAGGAACCGCAAAATTTGTGTAATGGTTTTCATCTGAACCTAAAACACTCCACTGTGTGCGAGTGAAAAAAAGTGTGTTTGGGGGTCTGAAGGGGACACGGGCTGTCCATGGATCCAATGGATATTTCATAGGTTCAAAGGATGCAGAATTGAAAAGATGAAGGGTTTGATTTGTCACTTTTGTCTGTGAGCACTCTTTTTGAGAAGAGCAAGAAATTGAGGCAATAAAAAGGAAGAAGTGGAACCTATTGACTATAAAAATGATTTAAACAAAAACATTGTTTATGCAACTTTTTTCATGGCTAAAAGCAAATGCTGTGCAATAAGTCTTAATATTGTTTGCAGTATGCTGGTGATTTAATCTTATCTGAGAAAGCATTGTTTTGACTAATTTTACAGGGAGAGTCACTTGGTGTTTCAACTATGTTTATGAAAGGCTCAGCAAAATGTATTTTTATTCCATATTTTCTTGCATATCTGGTGCATTTCCCAGAACAGAATATGTTAAGCTTCAAACCCCATAAACAACAACCTTGTACTACAGACATGAATGATAAAGTCCCATGGATTTAAAGGGATAGTTCACCCCAAAATAAATATTCTGTCATCATTTATTCGCCCTCAAGTTGTCCCAAACCTGTATGAGTTTCTTATCTTAGTTGAGCACAAAAGAAGATATTCTGAAGAATGTCAGTAACTAATCAGTTGCCAGTAGATATTGACTTGAAAACACTGTAAAAAACACAATTTGTTGAGTCAGCTTAAAATAATTTGTTACCCTGCTGCCTTAAAATTTTGAGTTCAGTCAACTCAAATAAGTTTAGTCAACTTGAAATGTTAAGTTATACTAAGTAAAAGAGATATTTAGAGATATTTAAAGATATTTTTGTTTGTTAAACTTAACAGATGGGTAAGTAACCCAGCTGCCTTCAAATTTTAAGTTGAATCAACTCAAATATCTAAGTTGTCACTTAGTATAATTTAACATTTCAAGTTGAATAAACTTTTTTTTTGAGCCAGGTAACAAATTGTTTTTTACAGTGTAGTATGGAAAAAATTACTATGGAAGTCAATGGCTACTTTTTTATGATCTTTCCCCAATAATCTTAACAACTTCATAAAATCAGGTGTAGTTTTTCCTCTTAAATTATGAAACATTTTATGTTTTATACATTTCTAGCAAAGCTATAGTCCATTGTCTTTTCTGATTATCTTTCCAAATGTGGCATTCAGGAACCTGTGAAAGAGGTGACCCCGCTATCAAAGCCAAACCCAGAATATGGCCAGTGCTATTCACAGGCATATCAAGGGCAAAGATTTCATTACTTCAGATCTGGCATACCTCCTTGGAAGTGCGAGAACAGCTAAACGATGCCAGGCGAAGCCCATGCAGCTCGCCCCCGGGCTCCAAGAGACTTTTTTTTCCCTTTATACGAGGCCTAAACTTCCTATGAGATCTGTCCGACCTAGCATAATGACTGTGCATAACCTGCTTTAATTGGGCTAACTGGCTCCAGAGTCAACTATTGTGGTTTTGAAATGGCCCCCCTCCACCGTCCCCTTGTTGCATTATCAAAGAATTTGGTGCACGTTATAAAATGCCTAATTACAGGGCGCTCTGCGTTTCCTTCCGATGCCTAGAGCTCACCAGGGGTCATTATTACTTGGCTCCGTGTCCGCATGTGCATCCTTGCGCTCGTTCTTCACGTTTCTTTTTTCTTTCTTTTTCCTTTAACACCCACTCTCGACCCTTTGTGGTTCACTCCAACACACGAGCGAACGGATGTACGGTTTCTCTTCCATACAAACACATCTAATTGTACTTATAAAACATCCTCTCAGACATTCCCGTGATTATCTGTCAAATATTTTGGAGACGTTACTGCCGACTGTGACTAACATGTGTTTCTGAGCACAGACTGACACTTTGTGGTTTTTGGTTTTGTTTCAAGCAACATTGAGCATGCCAGTGGAAATAACAGGGGTTGGTAAAATATATTTAAATGACTGCGAAGAGGAGCTTGGTTTAACGCTGCTATCCAAAACATGATAATAAAATAAACTAGATTTTTTTCACATTTCCTAAAGAAAAAATGCAAAACTCCTCTGTAAATAAATGAAATAGCAAGTCTAGGACTTTTTGCATTACCACAGAAAACCTTACAATAAATGACAGAGCGTAATTGAAACTTCTATCTCTCTATTTCCGTGTCTCTTCCAACTAAATTGTCTTGAACCACGGTAAAGCCTGAGGTGACAGTGGAGCTTATCTCACAGAACAAGAGGAAAAATAAATGACGCCAGGAAAGGGAAACGTCAAGCAACTTTATTAAGCCCACAGATTCATGTCACATTGAGCTTAGCTCAAAGCTAAACCGTCTGTATGCATTTTGTCCACTGCTTCCTCTTTATCTTTACAAACGTGTATAAGCTTTTGTTTGGGGGGCTTTGGACGGGGGCGATTAGACAGCCAAAGAAGGAGAAAGACAGCTGTTCCTTCAAGAGGTACACTTGGAAATAATGCCAGAAGACTTATTTAGGGCTAGTTAGGCACAAGTATTTTTGCAAAGTCAGACAGCCCAGTTTTTTATGGTTTTGTTTTGCGTTTTATTGTTTTATTTTGTTTTATTTTATTTTATTATTTGTATTTATTTGTATGTATATATGTATGTATTTATTTATTTCCTGTTTTGTTTCATATTATTCCCACAAATAAATATCTTGGGGTATTTTTCACTCCAGAATCAGAAGATAGAATAATAATTATTTTATTTTATTTTATTTTATTTTTGTATTTATTTGTATGTATGTATGTATTTATTTATTTATTTCCTGTTTTGTCTCATATCATTAGGTGACTCTTGCAAATAAATATCTGGGTTGTTTTTCACTCCAAAATCAGAAGGAAAAATATATTTTATTTTATATTATTTTATTTTATTTTATTTTATTTTATTTTATTTTATTTTTTATTTTTTTTATTTTATGTTTATTTTGTTTCATATTTTAAGGTGACTCACAAATAATTATCTGGGGTATTTTTCACAAAATCGGAAGAAAAAATATTTAATAATAATTATGAAATAATAATAATAATAATAATAATAATAATAATGCAAAATGCTTAATATTTTTATTTTATTTTATTTCTTTTTATAACAATATTTTCATGTCTGAAATTCTTATTTGATTTTATACAGTCTGAAAGCAGTTATGTAACAGTTAAAAACAGTACAAATTCACTACAATAAATAGTATAATATAATATAATAAATATAATATAATAAAGTATATGATATAAAGTGATTTTGAATTGTATTTACAATTGTAGCCTACTTAACAATTTAAATATATGTCATAATTATCTTTTGCATCATGTAATTTTGTATGTAATGACAAATGATAGAAATTAAGTTTTAAATCTTTGCAATACAAAATGTATGCAATGTTTTGCATACAACATTTAATTTCTTATACGACGCAGACATTTCTTGACAGTCTCCATGAGCTTCAGCCTACTATTCGTTAAGTGTCTTATTCTAAAAGACTTTTCCCTGCATCCTCGTTCAACCCCCTTCTCCCATTTCCTCATGGACCCCATTGACAATGTGTGACCAAGGGAATCTGGGCGTTCTTGGGCAATGGGAGTCCCCATGACCAGGCACAAAGCCCCCTGTCAGTTACCTTTTCACCTTTGGCTGGTGAAAAGGAGGCCCTGAACAATAGGGGCCGCTCAGCTGGAGATGGTGGAGTCTCATGGGTTTGGGAACTCGCTCACTCTCTGCTCGTTTCCTCTTTGACTCTCCATGTTCATTTGAGGCCACCTCAAGGTGCATTTGTTCACCCCCTCCTTCTGATAACACAGAAGCAGCCTTGCCTGTTATTGCCTTGCAGCCTTTTTAAAGAAAAGTTGCTAGAGAGACAGACAGACAATGTGTCAAGGGGGGTACTTGAAGAAGCCTACATTCTCCTGTGGGAGTACTTCCTATTAGCCCACAATGGTCCATACATTATAAAGTGGCTTTGTATGGAAGCTATTTCCATGCTAAGTAAACTTGTTGTATTGGTGTCTTTCATCCACTATCACTGCTAGATCGGATTTAACTGCGGATCAGACTTTTGTTTGCATTTTTTTTCTTTTACACAGCAGCTTTGTTATGTTTATCAAATTGCCCATTGTATGTAAGAATTAAAGCATATTTAATTCTTTTTTCCAACCTGACATCAGTGCATTATAAATATGATTTCCTATTTACTCTGTTGATGTTACTGTAGGTAATCATGCACTTTCTGGTTAAAATATAATTCTGGTGATTATTCAAGGAATAAACATGATACTGTTGTTAGCTTCTCATGCCACTAGAGAGCAGTAATAGACCCAATGATTTTATTTTTTATATATACATTTTTACATTTCCATTGAGTTAATAATAATAATAATAACAATTATTATTATTATTATTATTATTATTATTATTATTATTATTATTATTATTATTTGGTCATTTAGATTTTATTTTAATTCAAAATTAACATGTGCACTCTGAAATGCTGAATAAAGTTAAGAAAATACAAGTCTAAAAACTGAAACTCATACATGGTGACCAGTACAACTGCATAAAGGAAGACGATTAAATTTTTTAGAACAGAAATAGTTAAACTCATTGCAGCAAGTTAACCTTCACCACTTACAAATGTGGACCTACCCTTAAAAAGCTTTCAAAAAGAAAGTGTAAAAGTTATAAACCTAAGTGTCAATAGTGGTTGAGCAACAGATAAGCTATCCTGTGCAAATGTATAGACCGTGAAAGACGGAAGCAGGGTTCTCTAGCGATATCTGATTGGCGAAAGAATCTTTTGAATGAACAGACTCATTTGAATGATTCTGTTGAACCGATTAGCACACTTTACTGTAAGGGATTATTTTGTTTAGGATGAAAACTGTTAACATTACTTGCCATTTCATAATGTCGAGAACAGTTAATGCTAATAATGTTACTTAATTGTATGATAATTAATAATAATAATAATAATAATAATAATAATGTTTAAAGCTAATGTTGTTGGGGTAGTAAATAGGCTTGAGGTGTGACCAGGTGTGACTAGCTAATAAAATGTATTTATTTATTTATTTATTTTATTTAAATGAATTTTATTTTATTTATTTATTTACACATAACTGTATATGCAATTTTTCGATGTTTCAGTTAGGCCTACCACAAATGTTAGTGTGTCAGAGTGTATGAGTTTGACTGAGAAGGAAGTTATGACAAGTGGGCTTCCGTTATCACTTTTTGACACATCTTCCACACAACATAAGTGTTGTCATTTCATTTCATCACTTCAATATGTGACTGATTTGTCTTTTATAGGTTATAGCTGACGTTCAGATAACTGTAAACTACATTTTGGTTTCGAGAAACGAACCTGACAGAAACTTTTTTTTAAAAGTCGACTCAGATTTCTCCGAAAGTCGCTGAATAATTAGCATAATCTGCGCAACCTTAACCTATATAGCCTAGTGTAAAATATAGCGATAAACAGCGAATTTACTGTAAAAGGACATGTATATGTCACAATAAGACGTAGGAACACCTTTGAAGTATAACTTGAAGTATAATGGTGAGTCGGCTCTTTGAATTGGTTCATTGAACCAAATCGCTCGAGTGAACCGATTCGCTCAACTGAATCGGACGTTCGTGTGCTAGTGTTCTGAGACGCACACACAGACACACACACACACACACAGGGAGTGAATGTTGAGTCCTGTAGAGCCAATGAGCTGGGACCGGATACGATATATCCTCTGGGACAACAGCTACTCTGTTCACCCCCTTCACTTCCACATGACGCCATTTACAGCATAAACCCGACCTCCTCTCCGGAAAGAAGAAAAAACAAGAGCTGAAAAACTTGAAAGCAGCACAGTGTGTGCCATGCAGCCAAACATTCAACTTGCGAACAGCAACGCTTCTTCTTGAAAAAGTCTTTAAGCGTTTTTATTTTGATTTTTTCTATAAACTCGGCTCATTTTGTTGGATTCTGGAACTTATTTTCTTTTTGGCATAATTAGCGGTTTAACAGCATAAGTTAAACTTCACCGCGTTCTACTTGGAATAAAATTCTGATGTTATTGTTTCGCGGGAGTTGCGCGGAAAAATACGCGAATACGAGGACGCGCGACTGTTTGCTATCATCGGATTTTTGTGAATGAATCTCCCAATGAACTGAGGACTAACCAAAGAGAAATTCCTACTAGTAGGATATACTCTTCACAACACAAATAGGGGGTTGAGGTGGTGAGATCACGGTAAGTGACGTGTATTACAAGTTTTTTGCAGTGGATTTTGACAGGCTTTTATTTTAGTTTCATTTATTGCTTCTAGCTTATTTAGTCGTGCATTTATATTATAGTTCTTCGTGTTCTTCATGACTTTTTCCAGTGCTAATGCTCCGCGCCATTCTTGCAGCTGTGCAAATAGTTGCCATACGGATCTGTTCCCTGCGTACTTACTTTGACTTACTTTTCATTTAGTTAAAATTGCGAACCGCTATTGAAAAACGTCATCTAAAGCTGCACGTTTGTTATTAAAACCCTTATCAAGACTCACTAAACAGTTTAATAAAAACTTTGCACATTTGCATTTTTGTCGCGTTTAAAGTTGCGACTAGACTATTATAAACGTCATCTATACTTACAGGCTTTGTTCTTTTCTTCAGTAAAGACCCATAAGACGTCCACTCAATATATTCATTATAAAATAAAAACTTTGGCTGCTGTTGCAAAGAAAAAAAAAATGCGCTGTACTTTATGCAAGGTTCAACCAAGTTAAGTATTGTTATAAAGTTAGTATGCATACTGATAACCCAGATCAGAAGTTTAAATTGCAGTGAGGAGATAAACAGATGTTTAACAGACATTTTGCTGATGGGGCCTCTCCGTGGAAAGAGAGATTGTGCATTGATATGGTAATTTGGGGTAGTGTTATTTAGATTGAACTCAACTGGTGCCGAGGGTCCCGGCTGAGATGTATGGTTTCATGTTTTTTCACCTTAACACATGTGGATATTTTATAATTTTGTATGTAAATTTTTGTGTCATTAGAGCCCCGCCCCCTGTCGATAGCGTCATAATGCATTTGTGGACGTCATGTTATGCACGCCAGCTGCTAGATATTAAAAATGTTGATTTGAAATTAAAAATTTCCTAAAACTTTTATATTTAATTAAACTGCATTATTTATGTGCAAGACCACCATCTCTGTATAAAAGTTGATTAATACTTGCATTTCAAGCATTTATGACTTTGAATCCTTATGACTAAATAATAGCTTGTTCCAAAGCAAAGTGAAGTTGGGTGGTTTTCCCTATACCGTCTTTTACAAAGAAGTTCTAATGTGCTTAGCAAGAAATGAACAGTGAGAATGGTGCTTGCAATGTTAAAATCAACACAAAACTCTCAAAAAAGAATAAATATTCAATTAAAAGCTGCACTTGTTTGCAATTGGCAACAAGCAAGCCGTAGATGATATTACAAGTTGCTTATATCAATGTACAGATAAGTTAAGGAATGGCTGTCATTTATAGAGTGTATGTATTGAAAGACATTTTAGAAAGATCTCAAACTCTTGTTGAGGATAGATGATGCTTGTGCAGAAGACAAACTGGTAGATATTACTCAGCAAAGAGATCCTTATTTGTTCTTGATCTGATAATGTGCAGCACCCAAGATACTGTAGAGCAAAAGAGTCTACTAGATGTTCCATGAACTTGATAGCTGCAGGTGGTAAAGGCCTGTCCCATTGATGATCAGCCTTCCAGGGCTGTAGAGGTGGGGAGTAGTTGGGAGATTTGCATTGAGAAGCCTGCCATCTGCCTTTTCATTTTGCCTAGTTTGTATCATTTACATATGGTTAGTTTATGGGACTTTACTTCCCTGTACGCTCTCGTTTAACTGTCTGCCTCTCCCATAGGACTTCAGATGTGTTCAATGCCAGCCGGAGAGTTCCCACTTCAGAGTAAAGATGGAGACGAGAGCTCAAAATGGCGGCAGCGGCTCCTCTGGCTTGCTGCGAGCTTTGCGTGACACTGGCAGACCCCAGACTGGGGACTCGGAGCCTTGGGAGGGTCAGGTGCTCTCCCTGGACCAGATAAGGACCATCCGCAGCAGCAATGAGTACACGGAGGGCCCGACGGTGGCGCCCCGGCCGCCAGCCTCCCAGCAGAAAACGGACTCGCAGTCTTCTAGCCCAACTTCCACCGCCTCCATCGAGCTCTCCGAGCACAGGAGCTCCCCGAGGGCCCAACGAGCCGGACAGCAGACTCCTCAGCAGCAAGCCCCTCAGTCGCCGAGGAGCGGCGTGAGCAGGTCCATCAGTGGCACCAGCGACGGCTCACGCAGCACTGCCAGGGCCAGCACAGGCAGCACCTCGTCGGAGCAAAGACTTTTGGGAAACGCGGGCGGGACGGCCGACCGGGTGGTGAGGGCGCAGCCCAAACGTTCCGAGCTGAAGCAGGAAGAACTGAAGCCCTTGGCCACGACCCCGGGCCAGGCCGCCGACGGCAAGCACTCGAACCGCTGCGAGGACTGCGGCCGCTGCAAGTGCGAAGGGTGCACCTGCTCTCGGACCCTGCCGTCCTGTTGGATGTGCGGCCGCAGGTGCCTTTGCTCGGCGACAACCACCATGGACTACGTCACCTGCGTCTGCTGCGTCAAGGGTCTCTTCTACCACTGCTCCAGCGACGATGAGGATGTGTGCGCGGACAAGCCCTTCTCTTGCACCCAGTCGCATTGCTGCATGCGGTGGACGGCCATAAGCGTCCTGGCACTTTTCCTGCCCTGCCTGCTTTGCTACCTCCCGGCGAAGGGCTGCGTGGCGTTGTGCCAGGCGTGCTACGACTGCACCAGTCGGCCAGGATGCCGCTGCAAGAACAAAGGAGTTGAGAAATAAACGAGGCTCGGTTCCTGGAGTAGCACTGGGAAGATAACCTTATCTGGGACTGTCTCCAGAGCAGTGGAAAAATATGCGCAAATTGTTGTAGTTTTGGCACTGTAGACCAAGAGGTGACATTGGATTGGCAAAAACTGGTTTGAAGTGGTTTGTTTTTGTTTGTTTGTGTTTTGCTTTTCTCTCATCCACTTTCTCTCTTTCTATTTCACTCTTTAAGGGGGATAACGTTTGTCGCGACGGCCTTCCCCCGTCCTTTTCGTTTTAAACTGAAGTCCAGAATGTTAGCCCTATTGACATTCAGTAATATGACTGATAAAGGTGACAGACTCTCCTAACTAACTGTTTGTGAATAGTATCTGCAAAGTATGTAAATTAGAGCTCTTTTTCTGAGAGATTTTATTTTTGTACATATAATATTTCAACTGTGAAAAAAAAGCATTGTGCCAAACCAGAGGCACCTTGACAGATCCATATATATGATGCATATATAAAACTTGTATAGTGCTGTACATTCGTTTCGAATGTATACCAATCACTCTTTTGATATTTTGCCTTATAGAAGAAACCTTACATGAATTATCCCTACAACTATACTTGTAAATTGTACAGTGACCCTAAGAAAAACTTTATTTTCTAATTTCAACACATTGTTTAGTGTAAAAATATTTATTTGAAGTTTTATTATTTTATAAAGTAATATTTATTTTGAGAGGCATCTTTATAGGCATCACCCCAACTTTGAGAAACAAAACCTCCTCTGTTGTTGCTGCAAAAAAAAGGGTGACAAGGGTGTCAAATCTGATGCATATGTTCACTATAAAATAGAAAATATATTAACGTTTTGAAATTAAACAATGCATTTTCTGTGTTCTTTTCTGGCCTGCTGTTGACCTTGTTTTTAGCCTTTGAGCACAAAGGCCCATTTCAGAAAATCTACTGTGTTTTCAATCGCCTTTGTTTACCCGATGGATCTTCTGTCAGGGTCGCGTTTCACTTTGCGTTTATGATGACAGCGATGATGTTCGCCGAGCTTCGGTTTCGAGGTCATCTGAAAATAAAGCGATGAAAGTGATAGTGTACGTTGGCAAATCAGCAAAATAGGTGCGTTACTGAGAGATTCTATCGATGAGATCTTCCTGCACAAAAGAGATCGAGTGAAGTTCAATATAGCAACATTTGAGTATTGTCTGGTGTTGACTTATTTCATGAACGATCTTGCTTTAACCCATGACCATTTGGAGACATAGGCATAAAAATTGCAGAACTGGGTTTGTTTGTGTTGTTCTGGTTGACCAAGCACTCTCCACAAATCTTTAGTCATGTAATAGTCACACTGAATTAAGCTATCAAGTTATGATTACCAATAATTAACACCGATACGTGGAACTTGTCTGATAAAACCACCCAAACAAACTGATCTCAGATCAAGATCAACCTCAGTTCCTTTACAAAGAAGCCCTGATCTCGAGCCAGACCTTCAGGGGTAACTTCCAGCCTCCCCTGCCAGCAGCGGATACTGGCTGCATTTACTTCCATGGGAAACATCTGGCACTGGTTTAATCATTGAAGTATGCGAACCACTAGTTGACATCAGGAGGATCAGAGATTGTTTCTGTTGGCAAGCCGTTGTTTGCTACGCTCCCTCCAATCCTCGCTTGTGTTATGGAAACTGCCCTGTGGGAATATTAAGAGTAGATATGGTATATGCAGGATGCTTAATCAATTCTGCTTTTGAGGAAATTTTTGCTCCCTAGACGCTCTGCGAGATGCTTGGATGCGGTTGTGTAAGTTGCAGCCTTTCACCTTTTTGTATTAAGAAACTTGATTGGCATGATCAAAATCACTTTAACTAAATATGATTTTAAAGTTCTCAAGGTCCCAGATTTTACGTTCCAAATAAAGTAACTTGCACCAAAATTCCTTAGTTTAACTGGTCTACAACATCTATGTGCAAAAATATGGCCAGCTTTAGTAGTTTTTGGAGTGCAAACCATCAGTTTGAGAATCACTCTTTAAAACTACAGCTGCTTGAAATGTCAAGGTCATGACAGTGATTCCACATTTTTATATAGTAAATGTGTTTAAAATAATATATTTTGATCTTGCAATGCATGCACGCTTCCTTTTGTAGTCACAGCAAAACGCTGTGCCTTTTTCCCATTTTCTTCCCCTGTGACATGATATGCACTACTGGCATTCGCACTGTTGGTTCAGCGTGTTGGCGCATGTTTGTTATTTTACCGAGGGTTTGAGTGACAGGCAGCCAGCGTTCACCCCTCGGTAGGGATGAGCCCCCTTCCCCGTTTACGCGGCAAAAGGTGGAAAAACAAAACCGTCCCGATCGCTCGAGTGCGTCGTTTTCCGGCTTGCCTCCCACCCATTGTTTTAAGCTGTGAATGGCAGGGCAGCGACGGGGGGTTGGCTTGCTCAAGAAGGCCCTGCAAAGGGTTAAAGACATTACTTTAAATGACAATGGGCCAACAGTTTACCCCCACATTCGAACCCTTGTGTATTCACCGTCTTTTCAATGGCCCTCAGTTATTTCACCGCCTCTTAAGCCTCTTCAACTACCTGCTTGGTATTCTCACAGGGCAGCCTTTGAGTGCGAGTGTGTGTGTGTGTGTGTGTCTGTGTGTGTGACAGCACGCACGCGCATGTTTCCTACTTTGCGTGCGAGTGTTTAGCAGCCGCTAAATGTGTTGTTATGGGTGCAGGCAGCACAAAAGAAGGATAGATGGGAAAAATGACACCCTTTTGAAAGAGCTGCAATTGCATGCCAAGTTCAAGAGAAACAGAGAAATATAGATTTCTCCATTGAGCAGAAAAATGGGTCAGATAAAGGCTGGGAGGGCTGACCTCAATAAACAGACAACAGACGGGACGGAACTTACTTTGTCACAAAAATTAACACTGGTATTAAGTGCTCGCCTAGGCCGGAACGTCTAGTTATTGTCAAAAAGAAAAGGATTGGACCAATGGGAAGTTACTTCATTTGTCGTTATGTACGCTATGTACCCGTCTATTGATGTTTGGTATGTTTTGAACGGGTATTGATTACTTCCATTCTCATTCTAAATTTAACAGTGTCAATGAGGACAAGCTACACAAGCAAAGAGCGATAACCCCGACTGGTTACGAAAGGACTAAATGTTGGGTTTGAAGGTTTAACACTACAAAATAACCAAAGCGCTGTTAGAAAATGAAAAAAAAAAAAAAAAGGAAAGGTTAAATTAAAGGTATAATTCACCCCAAAATTAATTTACTTTTTTTTTGGAGTGCAATACATAATCACAGCCAACAGGCTGTCAAAATATGGTGAATATTATGAAACATTAAAAACATTTTTTAAAACCATTGAAAACAACAGCATTTACAATCAAACCAAAAAAAAATCATCTTTTTTATTAACAAACCCTCAAATCCGGAGAGACCCCTCTATGAAGCAAGAGCAAGAGAGTCTAAAAAAAAAAGAGAGTGCGCATTTGTGCAGAAAAAGAACGAGAGAGAGAGAGAGAGAGAGTAGGCAGCAGAGCAATTGGAAAAGCCCCCAGAGCGTCTCTTTGTTGGTTTTAGCTGGGCCCCGGCGCTCATGCCCCGTTCTGAAGCCCAGATCTATTCAGTCTGCTCATCAAGGCAGAATACTCAACAGGAAGGAAGGAAGCGGCCCATTCTTTATACGTCCATTGTCTGACCACCGGGCTTAAGCAATCAAACAGCAATGTGCCGAGAGAGAGGGAGAGAGAGAGCGAGGAGGATGAGGTGCTCGGTGGGGGCAGGGAACGAGAGAGCCCGTGGTCTGTGTTCCATCCTGAAGTTTTTATCAGTGTCTCTGGCAGTCAGGGGCTTCCCGATTTCTTCACAGTCACAATCTGTATGCATTTTAAAATGTGTTGTGATTCTAATTAAACAACTTTGGCTTTGTGCACGTTTTGAACTTTAGGATGGAAACATACTTTACACAAGTATGCAGGCGTTGCACGTGTGCTTAAAATAGAGGATTTGGTTAAAGTTACCATCAAGTATGCGCACCAAACAAAAATGTTATTATTAAGTTAAAAGTTCTAAAATTCTATAAATTTACTTGCATTAAAGTGGACACTTTTTTAAAACTAAATCTAAAAGAGAAAACTGACTGTGGAAGAAGACTTTTTAATGCTAATGTCTGCTATAGTGCCTCTTGTGGCAACGCTGGGAATGCATGCACACGTGTGGTCTGGAAATATATTTTAGGCTTTCTTGTTAAATGAAAGACAAAATTAGACATCTGCAGTAAAGTCATAAATAATACAAATTTATGAGCGCTACAATCTTACGTGTTAAATTTGTTTCCCCCCTCCGTTGTAAACTTATACCGTGAAATGCTGCAGCATTCACTCTCTCTCTCTCTCTGCAAACTCAAACTACATTCTAAAACTCGTCCTGACATTCCTGCCTGAATGAGCCTTCGGCTTTACCCAAAGGCAGGGGAAGATTAAGTTTCCGAGAGAAAGAGGGATGAAATTCCATAATTGCATGGTCCTTTCTCTTCCACCCTCCTTCTGCACCTTCCCACCCTTTCTCATTTCAACAACAAGCACCAGATCCTTTCATAACGTACATGAAATAAACTCATCATGAAATGCAATCATTCAAAGTCTGTTTTATTTTAAAACGACACTATACAGCAGTTACATTACACTACGAATATTCTGACTTCAAAATAAATATTTGCATGTGAAAATAACTTGTGTTGCTCATAGTCTTTAATTCTGCAGAGTCATTGTTTTGGAATATTTTATATAATACATTTTTGCATTTTCAAAATTTGAGGAGAAATGTGATATTATTTTTCCAGGCAATCAGACTGATCAGATCAGATCAGATCACCTGGAAGAATATAAAATTAAAAAATAAATAAATATTGTAATGTAACTTAATCTATATATGTACACATATAAATAAATAAACAATACAGCACAATAGATGTACACTAAAGGTTGAAGCCATATAGAGACCAAAATATCAAAAAGATTTGGACATGGATTTTTTTTTTTTTTGGACCTGGCAACCATGCAGAGCACCCTAACAACCAGCATTTTGGTGGTGATTTTGCATTATCAGGTTGCAATCACATTTTCTTGCTTAAGTGTCAGCTATATTACATAATATAGTCCTCATGGGAACTTCAAGCTTCAAATTGTTCAGCTTAACCTCAATTTAAAAAACAGTTTCAAATTACAACTTGCATGTAGGTACACTAACATTCACACACACACACAGGATATGGACATGACTCTCTGTCAGCGACAAGAAAGCACCTCACAAGTGTGTTTCTGAGAAACTTAAGTCTGCCATTTCCTGTGGAAACTAACCACAATCCATCCACAGACAAACACGACAATGAATAGACCACATGTCGCATCACGTACAGTGGCCCCAGAAAGTATTTGGACACTTCGACACTGAAGTCACACTTAAAAATGTCATTGCATGAGATCAAAGTTCTCTAAACTTCTTTGCACAGTTTTTTCTTGGTCTCAAGGTAATTTTAAGTACATGTGTGAAGTCAGTTCCTCTTAAGTTCACAAGTGAAATTCACTGTTAATGTTTCACAACCAGAAAGTGTCACAATGTGTTTTGTCTTAATTTCAAACAGCGTATCTATTGTTAAATCGTTTGAAACCTGACAAAAGTCTGGCTGTGCAATCGTTCTGCCTCTTGTTTTGATATTTTATCCAAGGCAGAGCCATTCACAAATTTTAATCTGACACAAGTGTACAAATTCTTTTTTGGCCTCTGCATAAATAAGAAAGAAAAGATAAATATGCTTTAAAAAAAAAAAAAAAATGCAATGCATTAAAAATGCAGATGTTAAGACTTTATTATTCATTAATCATTATTTATTAACAGAATTCATTATTATTCTGCATTTATTTTTCATTTTGCTTCAATCTTGTCTTAACCCGAGAAGGTTCATCTTTGCACATGCACTTACTTGCATTCATATTTCTGCACATAAAAAAAGCTTGCACACACAAAGAAAACCTCAAAATGAGCATGCACGGACACATGGCCGTGCACCGGAATCATCGTGAATCCAGGGCATATCAATTATCTCTCTTTAAAAGAGAAAAGAGCGGAACCAGCTCGGGAAAAAGGTGAACGCTGGGACAGCGGGAGAAGAAATGAAAGAAGCCTCTTTAACTTATGTAATAGGCGTCACCGCGCATTAGGACTGGAGAGAACTTCCTAAATGAACAATCCAGCCTGGAGGCAAAAGGAAGGAGGGATGGTGAGGCTGGGGGGAGAAAAGAGGGGTAGAAGGGCAGTGGTCTTGCCTTCGGGTTAATTGAGTTAGAGGACACGAAGGAGCCCTGGAAAAGGCCCGCGTGGTCGTTAGGGTTGGTGGGGGTACAGGACTAATTAGAGAGGAACACAGGCAGACAGAGGCTGGAAGCCCAGCAGGCTTTTGGAGAGCGGGATCACGGACGGAGAAACGTCTGGAACGAGGAGTCGAGGAATTTGTTTAGTTGCCCTTAAAGGAGGTCAAATCGGAGAGATCTGATAAAATATAAAACAGTCCAATTTTTGTATTTTATACAAAGCTTGTATGTTTTATCTCAAAGCCAATTCGTTCTGTTAGTTTTATTCTCATTAACACACATTAAAACAACTTTAGAACACTTTAGCAACTGCAATGGAATAAATCCCCTTAGCAAAGACCTAGAAACCTCCGAAAACAGGTCAGTGGACACTCAGAACACTCCTAGCAGCTCCATAGGAGCATGCAAAAACTCATTTCAAATCCCCAAGCAACTACCCAGAACACTTAGGAACATGCTGAAACTCAGAATACCCTAGCAACAGCCTAGTAACTCCAAAGCAATGGACTTAACTCAAGCATAGCAATGGAAACCCAAAACAGGCTAGTAACCATTCAAAATAACTCAGCAACTGAATAGAAATGTGCTATAAACACCCAAAATACCTTAGCAACCACCTAGTAACATCCTAGTAACCACCCAAAACACCCTTCATAGCAACCATTAAAATTCCACTTTAAATATCCAAGCAACTAGCTTAAAAAAAAAAAATGTCAGAATACCCTAACAACTGTATAGCAACAGACTAATGATGTACTAGTAACACCCTAGAAACTATCTAGAAAACACCCAAAATGTCAGTAACCATTCAAAGCAATCCAGCTACTCAAAATCAATGTGAAAAAAAAAAAAAAAAACTGAAAACATCTTAGTAACCACCTAGCAACATTCCAATAACCAACAAGACACCTTAGCAACCATCAAAATCCCACTTTTAAATTCCCAAACAATTACCTAAAACCTCATTAACTACCCAGAACACCCAAGCAATGTGCTTAAAAACCACTCAGGCCACCATAGCAACACCCTAGCAACTGCATAGCAACAGACTAAAAATGGACTAAAACACCTTAGAAACTAGAAACCTTAAAATCTCGAAACAAAAATGTCAGTAACCATTCAAAACAATCTAGCTACTCAAAAGCAAAGTGATTAAAAAAAAACAAAACACTGAAAACATCTTAGTAACCACCTAGTAACATCCCAATAACCAACACCCTAGCAACTCCATAGCAACCATCAAAAACCCGCTTAAAATTCCCAAACAATTACCTAAAATCTCCATAACTACCCAGGGCACCCAAAACACCCAGGACACCTTAGCAACACCCTAGCAACTGCATAGCAGTAGACTAAAAAACATGTTGATCACCTTAGCGACTACCCAGCAACAACTCAGAACAACCTGGAAACTGAATACCAATGAACTGAACTGAATACTTTAGCAAACACTTAGCAACATCCTGGTAACCACCCAAAAACACACCAGCAATTCCATAGCAACAGGCAAAAGCCCAATTTACATGCCCAAGCAACTATCCAAAAGAAACTCAAAGTACATAAAAAGCACTCAGAACAACTAACCAACATCCTAGCAACCACCAAAAACAGATTAGTAACCATACAAGTGAAATAAATACTAATGAACTTAAGTGATTTCCTTAGCAACCATTTAGCAGCATCCTAGTAACCACCCAGAACACCATAGCAACTCCATAGCAACCATCAGAATTCCACCTTAAATGTCCAAGCAACTAGAATAAAAAAAAAAAAAAAAAACCCACTTAGAACACCTTAGCTACTAACACCTTAGAATCTACAAGCCACTTGAAAACCTAAGTAGCCATTTAAAACAATCCAGCTACTGAAAATCAATGTGATTAAAAAAAAGAAAGAAAAACACTGAAAACAGCTAAGTAACCACCTAGCAACATCCTAACAACCACCCAACTACCATAGTAACTCCATAGCAACCATCAAAATCCCAGTTTAAATTCCCAAACAATTCTCTAAAACCCCAATAACTACCCAGAACACTTAGGCAATGTTCTAAAAACCACTCAGGACACCTTAGCAACACCCTAACAACTTGCTAAAAACACTTAGAATTCCTTAGCAACACACTAGCAACTGCATAGCAACAGACTAAAGATGGACTAAAAACACCTTAGAAACCAGAATCTAGAAATCACCCAAAATGTCAAGTAACCACTCAAAACAATCATGTTCCCAAAAAGCAATATGATTTTAAAAACAATGAAAACATCTTAGTAAGCACCTAGCAACATCCCAATAACCATCAAAACACCCTAGCAACTCCATAGCAACCATCAAAATCCCACTTAAAATGACCATACAATTACCTAAAACCTCAATAACTACCCAGAACACCCAGGCAATGTACTAAAAACCACTCAAGACACCTTAGCAACACCCAAAACGCCCTAGAAACTCCATAGCAACAGGCAAAAGCCCAATTTAATTGCCCAAGCAACCATCCAAAAAATACTATGTACATAAAAATAAATAAATAAAATCATCCTATAGCGACATGAAAAAAGCATTGAAACCTTTAGCAACTGCACAGAATACCCTAACAACCACATAGCAATGGCTAAAAACACCTAGAACACCCTAGCACCCACATCCTGACAAGCTCCTAGAATCCACTAGCAACTGCACAACCCAGAAAAACACTGATCATATTTTCTTCAGAAAGTTTACAGATGGCGTTTTGCATGTTGTCCGGGGATCAGAATGAGGAGAAGGCCAGCACCTCTAGATGATGTAAACAGTGTACTGGGCTTGAAGCCACACGTCTGCTGGATGGATGAGGTTGTCAGCCAAAGTGTAATCACAGTACAACACCAACACAACAGGAAAGGCAAATGCTACACATGACTTCAGTCAGAAACATCTCAACCGCAAACACGACAAACGCTCGCGAGCCCCGCCAACCTGCAGCGTGTCGACGTGACACAATAGCACGACAAATCACAATTAATTATATTGTGTCAATTTTATTGACGCATTTCTCTGAACATACCCGGAGGAAAGTCTTACTCAAGACTTGTGTCTTGTTTATTGTTTAATGTAAGTGTCATGTATCCTCCTAAATGTAAGTGTCATGTATCCTCCTAAATAATTTTTTGAAGAATAAATAAACAGTTTTATAAAATCGTATAGATTTTTATAAATTATTTTACATTTGTACAATTTTTTTTGTCATTTAAATGTTTTATAATTTTATATTATTATCAGACTAGATGTAAAAATGTGCTTTTTATATACTTTACATAAATAATTTCAAGTATATATATATATATATATATATATATATATATATATATATATATATATATACACTACCGTTCAAAAGTTTCGGGTCAGTAAGATTTGTAATAGTCTTTAAAGTAGTCTCTTATGCTCATCAAGGCTGCATTTATTTGATTAAAAATATAGAAAAAAAAACAGTAATATTGCAAAATGTTTTTACAATATAAAATAATGTTTTTTATTTTAACATACTTTAAAATAGAATTTATTCCTGTGATGAAAAGCTGAATTTTTATCAGCTGTTACTCCAGTCTTAAGTGTCACATGATCCTTCAGAAATCATTCTAATATGCGGATTTATTATTAGAATGATCAGTGTTGGATAATATCAACAGTTGTGCTGCCAAATATTTTTTGGAACCTGTGATTTTTTTTTTTTTTCAGGATTCTTTCATGAATAACAAGTTTAAAAAGTACAGTGTTTATTCAAAATAGAAATATTTTATAACAATGTAAATTATTTATTATTAACTTTTAATAAACTTTTAACTATTAACTTAATACATCCTTGGTGAATAAAAGTATTAATTTCTTAAAAAAAAAAAAAGAAACAATAAAAATGTACTGACCCCAAACTTTTGAACGGTAGTGTATACCCTCTCATACAATTTTTTGTATGAGATTTATAATTTTATACAATATATTATTCATATATATATTGATAAAGCTTGGATAATTTTATTTTGAAAGAATTTTATTTGCATTCATTTATTCATTTATTATTATTATTATTATTATTATTCCTGTTGTTGTTTTATTATTATTAATCAATCTAGAGCTAAAAATTATTTTTGTAGAATTTATTATAAATGTAAGTTCCATGTATAATTAATACTTATTTTAAATTATATATAATACATTATTATTAATTATTTAAATGTAGATATATACAAATATTTTTAAAAGATAATTTATAGTTTTATATAATACATTATTAATATATCAGTCTAAAGCTAAAAATAGTTTATTGTTTGTAGTTAGAATTTGATGACATAATATTAATAATATTATATTACATTATTATTATTATTATTATTATTATTAAAGTATTATTATTATTTATCAGTCTGCTAAAAATTATTTTAATAGATTTTCTTACAAATAAATTAGTTATATGTATTATAAATAATTTTTTAGATTTAGATATATACAATTATTATCTTAGATAATTTATAATTTTATATAACATAATCATATATCAGTATGAAGCTAAAATGGCATAGTATAGTTAATTTAGTTGTGGATGAATTTGATGACATGTTTTGTTGTCGTTTGTTTGTTTTTGCATTAATTTATTATTATTATTATATATATAATATACTAGTCTAAAGATAAAAGTGGCATAGCTCAGGTAACCTGTTTGAATTTGATGACAATTGCTTTGCTTTTTTTTTTTTTTTTGCTGGATCTTTTTTTCTCAGAACAGAGATATCAGACACTCAAGCTGAAGTCTGATTTTGCTCTGCATTTAATCTCATTACTTCCTGGGAAAGGAAAAAAAGATTTAAAAATGTTCAATTTTTTTATTATTATTTTTCAATTTCTTTGCATACAAAAATCACAAATTAGGTATCTGAACTCTGTGAATATGTGAATATTTTGTTTTGTTTTTCTTATCAGGCAACATCCAAATTTGTTGAAATCACACAACAGGAAATAAAAATCACAAATGAGATCTTTTTAAAATCCCAATTGTTTCTCCTAGCCAGTAATGAGGCTCAAAGGAAATTGAGACTTTCTCAATTCTGTGATATTTCACAGAATAACATTTTCCACAGTTCTAAGAACGAGTGAGTAATAAGCTGTAGGAAGAGATCATTTATAGTGGTTCGTCCATACGAGAGGTGAACGATTGCAGAACCTCACAAGACCCCAAACGACACATCGTATAATTAATGACCGACTGTAAATACCCCCTCCCGACCAAACCCATTCACTCGCTCCCAACAACCAGCCAGCGGCACACAATGGCGTCTACGAGAGCAGGACTAACAACAGCATTTAACATAAACCCTTCAACAGGAACACAGCGCTTTAGCTTTGGCAAATTATTAACCAGCCCGCCACCGTCGCGACGCTACCGGGACTGGATGTGCTCTGCAGCTCTACGGCAAGTCTGAAAGCAGTAGCAATCTGTATTGAATGCATACGCACTTCTGTGCTATCTAACCCCTCCCTCACGCATTTCAGGCCTTGCGGAGTAAGCAAACGGGACGGTCGGCAATGGTTTAGCATGATGGTGTTTGAACCCAGGAGCTGATTGCTGTTGACTCACGCATTTGAGTGTGTGCGCGTCTCGGCACTGATTAGCACAGTCTCCATCTGTTTCTAAACAGCAGCGACAGTTTTTTGATCCCGTTTCCTAAGTAAAGGCGTGCCTTTTTATACATTCATTTGGGCCAGACATAATTTGACTCACTCACTGATGAACAAAGTTGTTGGTGGGGTGTCGCATCTAAACTTTTTATTGCCACTTTAAAGTGTTAAAGTAGTCCTGCATGCGCCTTTCCACCAACTTTTCATGTTTGTCCTTATCTTCACAAGAAGAAAAGGGGCTCTGATGTTTAAACAAGGTTGTTAAGTTTATAGGTTCAGTCCCGAGAGCCGGGGCGCCAACTGCTTCATAAACGACCACTTTATCTCACACAAAAATGTTGCTAAATAATTTCTTCTTTATGTGAGACATGGTTACTTGAGAGTAATGATGCCCATAGGAAAAAAATCACACATGAGAATGTCTCAAACTGTTCTCAGATCCTAAATGAACATTTTTCATTGCATTCTTCCTCGACCAAATGTGTGTATATATATAGTTTTTAGTGCTGTCAAATCGATTAATCGCAATTAATCGCATCCAAAATAAAAGTTTGTGTAGAAATTATGTATGTGTGTATTTATATATATATATATATATATATATATACACTACCGTTCAAAAGTTTGGGGTCAGTAAGACTTGTAATAGTCTTTAAAGTAGTCTCTTATGCTCATCAAGGCTGCATTTATTTGATTAAAAATATAGAAAAAAACAGTAATATTGCAAAATGTTTTTACAATATAAAATAATGTTTTTTATTTTAACATACTTTAAAATAGAATTTATTCCTGTGATGAAAAGCTGATTTTTTTATCAGCTGTTACTCCAGTCTTAAGTGTCACATGATCCTTCAGAAATCATTCTAATATGCGGATTTTTTATTAGAATGATCAATGTTGGATAATATCAACAGTTGTGCTGCCAAATATTTTTTGGAACCTGTAATTTTGTTTATTCAAAATATAAATATTTTATAACAATGTAAATTATTTATTATTAACTTTTAATAAACTTTTGATTATTAACTTAATACATCCTTGGTCAATAAAAGTATTAATTTCTTAAAAAAAAAAAAAAAAGAAACAATAAAAATGTACTGACCCCAAACTTTTGAACAGTAGTGTATATATATATATATATATATATATATATATATATATATATATACTTAGCACACGCACATATGTCATTTAAAAACACTTTTATTTTGGATCCGATTAATTGCGATTAATCGACTTAATTTGACAGAACTAAATATTTATTCTTTTTCATCTTATATACATTTTGTTGTCAATCTGAAAAAAAAATTAATTTAGAAAAGTCATTTCACACAAAAATCTGCAGTAGGATTCATGTCCATAGTATAAAAGGTTCCGGGACAAGTTAGGTACTTAATTTAGTAGTTAGCTTTCAGGTTTTGTTCAAAACACTAACCAGCAATAGTAATAGTGGCACTTGGTGCAATCCTAACTATAAACTGTAACTCGAAATACAAGCTACAAACATGAAGCTCAGCTTGCAAAAAACAATTTGCATGCATGCAAATCTAGTAGCTATGAAATCCGTTAGAGATGTAGGACACATGATGAGATATGCAAACACAACCTCAGAGTATGAAACCCCTCTTTCAGTTTGAGATCACTGTTCTATCTCTACCAACCGTGTGTAAGTCAGGACTGCTGCGTACGAGTGCCCTTTGAAAAGAGCCATTGAGGCACGAGTTATAAACTCGAGGTACACAAACCTGCAAGCCAAACACGGTCACACAACCACCACGGTAAAAAATTACCTTTTTAAAGCAACGCTGAGTGAGTTGCTCAGACTAAGAGGAGGCGTATATTTAGTATAAAACAGGTTGTGTTAAACTTGAGTTGGGCAGCTGCGATAATGAAAATATCCTTCATCACAAGGGCAATAAAAATGGGTCAGGCCACATTTCTTTAACAAACACAGAGACGGACAGCCACCCAGTCATTCAGCAAGTAATACACACACGGACTTTCTTCCAAATGGTTCCCCATACAAAGTTACTTTCCATAAAGTATTGCGCTACGCTTGTTTCTTAAACGGATTTCCCATGATCTCCAACTAAATTCAATTAAAGCTCCATAAATCTCGGAAACTGGGATTAAACTCAAGCACATGATTAATGGACCTGTTTTATTAGTGGTTTCTCCGAACAGCTGTGGATCCCTCTGTCAGCCAAAGTTTAATAATTGTGTTTGCTAAGGCAAGCATCACGATTACTATTGCTCATAGGGTCAGGGATTTGAATCAAACCCTTAAGTATTATGCAATCCTGAGTATTAAACTTCAGCCTGTAACTGTGTGGTATGAACATGGATGATGCATATATTGTGAAGCTTCTTGAGAAGGTATGCTGTAACTTAAACAACCAGAACTTCACCTGGCGGAAAATAAAAAACAAACTATTATGTGGCTCCATCCATATCCATATCTTAAAATGGGCTCCACCCAAAACACCCGAGCAATGACATAGCAGTGCACTTAAAACCATTCAAAACACCCTAACAACTGCATTGCAACACATTAATAATCACTCAGTCCACTTCAGCAGCACCCTAACAGCTGCATAGCAATGAATAATCACTTAGAACACCTTAGCAACACCCTAACACCTGCATAGCAATTAATAATCATTCAGAAAACCTTAGCAACACCCTAACAACTGCATTGCAACGTACTAATAATACCTTGGAACACCTTAGCAACACCCTAGCAGCTGCATAGCAATACATAATCTCTCAGAAAACCTTAGCAACACACTAGCAACTATATTGCAATGAATAATCTTCAGTACTCAGTACACTTTAGCAACACCCTAACAATTGCATAGCAATTAATAATCACTCAGAAAACCTTAGCAACACCCTAACAACTGCATTGCAACGTACTAATAATACCTTGGAACACCTTAGCAACACCCTAGCAGCTGCATAGCAATACATAATCTCTCAGAAAACCTTAGCAACACACTAGCAACTATATTGCAATGAATAATCTTCAGTACTCAGTACACTTTAGCAACACCCTAACAATTGCATAGCAATTAATAATCACTCAAAACACCTTAGCAACACCCTAACAACTGTATTGCAACACATTAATAATCACTCAGAACACCTTAGTAATACCCTAACAACTGCACAGCAATGAATAATCACTCGCAACACCTTAGCAACACCCTAACAACTGCATAGCAATGAATAATCATTTAGAACAACTTAGCAACACCCTAGCAGCTGCATAGCAATACATAATCACTCAGAAAACCTTAGCAACACACTAGCAACTATATTGCAATGAATAATCTTCAGTACTCAGTACACTTTAGCAACACCCTAACAATTGCATAGCAATTAATAATCACTCAGAAAACCTTTGCAACACCCTAACAACTGCAATGGAACACATTAATAATCACTCAGAACACCTTAGTAATACCCTAACAACTACATAACAATGAATAAACACTCAGAACACCTTAGCTACACCCTAGAAATGAATAATCACTCAAAAAACCTTAGCAATACCCTAACAACTGCATTGCAACATACTAATAATACCTTGGAACACCTTAGCAACACCCTAGCAGCTGCATAGCAATACATAATCACTCAGAAAACCTTAGCAACACACTAGCAACTATATTGCAATGAATAATCTTCAGTACTCAGTACACTTTAGCAGCACCATTAACAGCTGTATAGCAATGAATAAACACTTAGAACACTTTAGCAACACCGTAACAACTGCATAGCAATGAATAATCATTTAGAACAACTTAGCAACACCCTAACAACTGCATAGCAATGAATAATCATTTAGAACAACTTAGCAACACCCTAACAATTGCATGGCAATTAATAATCACTCAGAAAACCTTTGCAACACCCTAACAACTGCAATGGAACACATTAATAATCACTCAGAACACCTTAGTAATACCCTAACAACTACATAACAATGAATAAACACTCAGAACACCTTAGCTACACCCTAGCAATGAATAATCACTCAAAAAACCTTAGCAATACCCTAACAACTGCATTGCAACATACTAATAATACCTCGGAACACCTTAGCAACACCCTAGCAGCTGCATAGCAATACATAATCACTCAGAAAACCTTAGTAACACACTAGCAACTATATTGCAATGAATAATCTTCAGTACTCAGTACACTTTAGCAGCACCATTAACAGCTGTATAGCAATGAATAAACACTTAGAACACTTTAGCAACACCGTAACAACTGCATAGCAATGAATAATCATTTAGAACAACTTAGCAACACCCTAGCAACTGCATAGCAATGAATAATCATTTAGAACAACTTAGCAACACCCTAACAACTGCATAGCAATGAATAATCATTTAGAACAACTTAACAACACCCTAACAACTGCATAGCAATGAATAATCATTTAGAACAACTTAGCAACACCCTAACAATTGCATAGCAATTAATAATCACTCAGAAAACCTTTGCAACACCCTAACAACTGCAATGGAACACATTAATAATCACTCAGAACACCTTAGTAATACCCTAGCAATGAATAATCACTCAAAACACCTTAGCAACACCCTAACAACTGTATTGCAACACATTAATAATCACTCAGAACACCTTAGTAATACCCTAACAACTGCATAGCAATGAATAATCACTCATAACACCTTAGCAACACCCTAGCAATGAATAATCACTCAAAACACCTTAGCAACACACTAACAACTGTATTGCAACACATTAATAATCACTCAGAACACCTTAGTAATACCCTAACAACTGCACAGCAATGAATAATCACTCGGAACACCTTAGCAACACCCTAACAACTGCATTGCACACATTAATAATCACTCAGAACACCTTAATAAAACCCTAACAACTGCACAGCAATGAATAATCACTCGGAACACCTTAGCAACACCCTAGCAATGAATAATCACTCAAAATACACCTTAGCAACACCCTAACAACTGTATTGCAACACATTAATAATCACTCAGAACACCTTAATAATATCCTAACAACTGCACAGCAATGAATAATCACTCGGAAAACCTTAGCAACACCTTAACAGCTGCATTGCAACACATTAATAATCACTCAGAACACCTTAGCAACACCCTAACAACTGCACTACAACACATGAATAATCACTCAGAACATCTTAGCAAAATCCTAGCAGCTGCATAGCAACGAATAATCACTCAGAACACCTCAGCAGCACCCAAGCAATGAATAATCACTCAGTTCACCTTAGCAACACCCTTACAACTACATTGCAACATACTAAAAATCATGCAGAATGCCTTAGCATCACCCTAACAACTGCATAGCAAAAAAAAAAAAAAAAAAAAATCAATCAGAACACCTTACTAACACTCTAGCAACTGAATAGCAATATTCTAAAAACAATTAGAACACCCTAACAACCTAGCAACACCCTAGCGACCACCCAGAATAATCCACCAAAAGCATAGCTTTTAAAAAAAAACCTAATCTGGTTAATTTAATGCTCTTTTGTAATGATTCAATAAATCCCTCACAGTGTCTCATATCATATCACTATATTGTGAATACAAAGTAAATCATTCAAGAAAAAAAAAAAAAAAAAAAAAGTTAAACCTCCTCTTGCACCGTCCTTTTACGGCTCTCTGACTTGGAAAAAAAGCAGCTGCTCTAGTGTATAAGGAGGGTGTAACAAAAACCAGATGCAGCAGCAGCAAGCAGAGCAGAGCAGTGCAGTCTGGGATAAGGGATTAGAGAGTGTCACACCATTCACCTCCACTGCAAGAGAGAACCTGTTAGTAGATTGGAAACATGTCCTCATTCAATAGGTGGAAGGATACAGGGTGGAGACAGATATGTTGGGGGTTTAGAGACGGTTAAAACCAGGCCCTCAATCCAAAATCAAGCTCACACAATTAATTACCAAACAAAGGTGGTTTAATTATTTTTATCAACTCACATGATTGATTACACTTACTTCAAATCAATATGTATTACCTTAGCATGTTACTAAGGAAATGATACCATACTATGCACACAAAACAAACACAGCACACACAGAAATGGATTAAAATGACATTTTAATATTAATAATAATTTTGGTGAACAATTTTTGACATTGAATGCAAAGTACATTTATTATTTCTCCTGTCTGCCATCTTAATTTTTTTTTTTTCACTGAGCTTGTTGCAACCATGCTCAACTTGACTTTCTAAAGAATGTCCGGAAGATTTTTTTTTTTTAAATGCGTCATCAGTATAAAAGGGAAATGAAGTGTGCAAAGAGTCTGTTTGCATTTCAATGCAACTTTAATTCAGTGTCCATATCCTGCTGAATTAATTTTATTTATTCAACCTTTCAGTCTGACTGTCACCTTAATGTTTTTGCATATAATATCTAAGCAAGTTCTAAAAGAAAAATAAATTAATAAAATAAAATAAAATGACATCTTAAACTATAGAAAGAGAAAAAGAAATTGTAATTTTAATTTAATCTGAAATTTTATTGCAAGCCAGATTTCCTCATTTGGCTAAAGAGCACAGTCACCAACTGGCATTAAATTACAAGCAAAAAATGCATAAAAGAAAAATAATATAACAATATAATGCCTCAACTGTTGACTATCAAAACAAGCTTCCTACCTGCATTTCTGACCTGTTGAAACTCTACCTTCATCAAATTCTCTGATTCACACTCAGTTTATCCTCAATTATTTCCACAATTCCACAAGAAATCTGGTCTTAATGAAAATTACTACATATTATGTCGTAGGCTCTACAAATCAAGCAAGCAATAAAAAACCCTTAAAGTTGATGTTGTCTGGATATGCTAAACCTCATCATCTCATCACAGGAAACTGACAACCCACGCACTATAACAGCACATGCTGAAGGGAATGGCATTGTCTTTTCTCATGATAGTGACAAACAATTGTTTTAGATAAAATGCACAATCAAACCCTGATGCAATAATCTCGCTGCCAGACTTGCAAGTCGTCAGACTCGATTAACTGGTATCACATTCCGATTTAAGCTGAATATATAAACCCCCAAAATATTTGGGCACCTAAACCACACTTTAAAATTGTCTCAAAGTCATTGAATTATATTGCACTGTATAAGTACTCTACCAGGACACCTGTGTGAATTTGAGGTCAACTGACTTAATATATACCATTCGCAAAACAGATTGCTTAGAAGTCATGGCAAGAACTGTGAGAAAAGTTAGTGCCATCATAATTTGACAGGTGACACTTGCACAAATGCCATTTCTATGATCCCCAGTGGTGCAATCTGAGACTGATTGGGCAATAAAGTCAGGACAGCACGCAGTCATACACAGCACAAAAAAAAGTGACGTTTCGAGTGGTTTCCTGTAATGTTATTATATCAAACCAGCAATTTCCGAGAGGATTTGGGGCTGCTTCTCTGGGTCCTCAGGCACCAGGGAGGTCCAACCCATCCTGCCAATATGGTCTGTGGGGAAAGCTGGTCCCAATATCTGCACACATGAAAACATTCCTCTGTTGATTTATTTTTAGACCTAATCTCAAACAGATTTCCACGTTGAGCAAGTCGGCTGGGACCGAGAGAGGCTGCACCCAATCCGTGGAAGCATGGCCCCTCTGAAAATGAATGTTATTCTGTTTTTCTTCTGGGGATTTGAATTCTGTCACTTTCCACTCGTTTGGTGGTAAGCCAGCTAAGCCTGGAAAAGCTGTAGTTTAAGGGACAAGCAAGCAAAAGATTTGTTTGCGACACTGGGAAAAGAGGATTGGCGTGTTGGAATGTCTAAAGCACTTTATTATTCCCACATCCCCACGAAATATCCTTTCACAGCCTAGTGTCGGATTGTTTAATGCGCAGGACAGTAAATTTCTTCAGACACAATAACAACATTTTTATAAAGAGAGCGGTTCTAGTGCGAAATGTGCCGGCGCTGTTCTTGGGTCTTCTGGGTGGTCGCTTAGTGGTTCCTCACTGATCCAAGCCCACCTTCGAATCACTGTGATATTCTGATCCTTAGATATGCCTCGGGTCCCTGCTTCAAAGAAAGGCAATGGGACTTTTCGCCTTGTTTTATCATCCGCCAAACAAAAACCATAAAATCACTCTCTCCTCAACAAGCCACATGATTCGAGGCATCGTTCATGCCTGGTACAGTATGAGTTATGCACAAAAGTTTAATACTTGGGGCTAAAGGTTTGTTCAAATAAGCTTGCGCAAGCACCATTAATAATCATTTGCAGTCAGAGGTGCTAAATACGACCCCATGTACCGTATGTCCTTTGTCCCTCCAGGCTCACCTTGTCAGCCTCCCAGACTTAGAGGCAAAGCCGTGTCAGAACAGCACTCATGTCTCCAACTAGAGGAAATTGATCTCTCAAGTCTGTCACACAACTATGAAGGGGCCAGGGGCTCAAGTGTCAGGTTACCGGAGGCAGGTGCAAACCCACCACTGGGGCCACGAATGGCAAGTGAGGTGAGGAAGCGTGACTTTCCTGGTTAACATTCCCCGCTAAGTGTCCTAAAACCCGGCCCTAAACCCTACCGCAACTGAAATGTCTGAGCTGTATTCCCATTGGGTTGGCCCTGCAGAAAGAAAGTTGTAAATAGTATGAAAGATGGCCAACATGCCTTGGATTTCTCCAGCTCCGGTATACCTGAAGAAGGGAAAAAAAGGACCCTCTCCTGCCAAAGGTATCGTCTGCGAAATTAGCACAGGTGCAAGGTTTCGCACAACAAAGGGCTCTTTGTGAGTAGCCGTGATCATGTTTTGTGACTGGGTTTCAATTTGGGAAAGAAAATGCAATATCTTAGAGAACAAACACGGTGAGTTTGAAAAGCATGGTTGCATTATCTGGGGAGTGATAGACTACAATTAACACCTGTTGTTAAGAAATAAGTCCCGGCTTACAATGTCATCCGCACTTCGGGAACAGAAGCATGGAGATTTCTGGAGAGAGGCCAATCCAAACAGAATTCCTTTCGCTTGGCATTCCAGCTTGATTAATATTGAAGGTAGGGTCGGGCAGTAAGGTTTGCTACGCAAATATAGTTACACAAATGCCAAGACATTATTTCAAGTGCGTAAGTGTGGTTTTTTCCCCGACAAATGGTGCCTGTTAGCGTTAGTTTTAGGCTTTTAACAGGACTGCTGTTGTTTTTACACTATGCTACGATCAATGGACGTGCAGCCAACAAGTGGTAAGTGTTCAGTGTTTCTCCTCATTGACACACGAGGTGGCCGCTGCTAACAGTTGGCTACAGCCAAAATAGGAAGTCCCTGTGGCGAGACAGCCCCATGCGCTCAGGCTGGAAAACCTCTCAACAACTTCCTGTGGTCACCTGGACACTATGACCCAGAAGAAAGACTCCTTAGAAAGCGGCCCCAGCAGCGGAGGCCTGCCTGAGGGCCCCTAAGGAGGAGAAGACATGCCATTCGGTGCATGGAAAAGGAGGAAGGCTTTGTAAATAACATCCCTGGAATCCCTGAGCCTGCTTGCTTTGGAGTGCGCTCCCCCTTACCAAAAAGGCTGAAGGGGAAGAATCGGATCACAGGCAGCCTTGGGTTGTCACCTGTCTGGGAAGTGAGGGGGATAAATGAAGACTTAACAGAAAATTAAAGAGAAGGAAGAGAGCGGGTGACAATGAGAGAGAGTCAGAGATGGAGAGATAGAGAGAGAGAGAAAACCTCCCAGGTACTCTGGTACTTAATTACTTCTCAGAGGATAAATATTTCTTTAGTTACAGGGGTAGAGAGACAAAGAATGGAGAGCTGTTCCAGAAGTGATTATCTCTCCGTTTCAGGTGTTTTTGAACATATTAAGAGTTCTTATGTTACCGCCGGGTAGCTCACAGAAAGAAAAAAAAAAAAAACACTACTGTATGTTAAGTAGAGATTAGAATAACAAGCTGGCCAAATGCAGATACAGAGCCCTTTGAGGCTTAATTTCCGAGGAACTGCTCATCCAAAAATTAAAAATCATCTACATCCTGTATTGCTGGTGATTCACTCGCGACAATATCTGACTCTCCAAAAATGAAAGCATAGCGCCTGGTGGTCCCGTCTGTTTAGCGCCGCCACAAAGCAAGTGAATGTCTGTGATTCAATTTTAAGAACATTTTCATCGTCTGTTCATGCTAGCGGGCCCCGTGAGGGACAGGCATTCATATGGAAACTGTATGCAATTATTTACAATCCAAACCTATTCAGACTTGGGTGGAAACCATGTGTTGGCCCCCCATGGTTTAAAGCTTCCCCTTCCTGTCCACACTAATAGCCTATTCATGGCAATGTGCACCTCAGAGACTGTTGGCTGGGCTGTTATTGGCCTTTATGAAAGTTAAATGAACGAGGCGCATAGGAAACTATAGTGGGCTGCCGGTTTGCAGAAGTCCAACCTCATTGTGGTTTTTCAGTGCAGGGTGGAAACATTACTCTGTGCGAGAGGTTTCATGTCTTCCCGTTTCATTTGTTAAAGCGAGGACTATATTTGTGATAGTCAGCGGTCTTCGCACCACATATTGCTATGTTGCATATTTGAAAGAAAATTTGATTTTTACCATTTTTGAGAAATTGCAAGTGGTGCAAAGGTCACTGAAAATGTCAATGCAAGGTTTGTGGGTGGTTGTCGATGCTTACTAAATGGTTACAAAGGCATTCTTGGTGGTTGCTCCCTGGTGTTTTTTAGCATTTTGCAATGCAGTTCCTACAGTGCTCTTGATGGTTACAAGGGTGTAGTGGTTGCTAATATGTTCTATGCATTTTTTAGTGTATTGCCATGCAGTTGCTAGGAGGATTGTGCACCATTCAGACATGCCTGTTCAAATCCTGAATGTAAATCAAATTTGAATT
This sequence comes from Cirrhinus mrigala, assembly GCA_036247105.1. NCBI lineage: Eukaryota > Metazoa > Chordata > Actinopteri > Cypriniformes > Cyprinidae > Cirrhinus > Cirrhinus mrigala. Next base: position 36,886,261 of record CM070007.1, on the reverse strand, counting down.
GATGTAACAAACAGAATACAGAATTGCGAATGTAATGTACAAATGTAATTCACTAAAATTCAAAGCAAGTAGAAATGTATTTATTATTTTAATTAAATGATGCCTTGTCAAACAATAATAATACTACAAGAAGTAGAAGGATTATTAGAGCTGTGTTAAGATTCACCTCTGTCTGACAAACACAGAATTGCATGAAATAAACTCACAATTGCAAGTTTTAAAGCCCAATTCTGAGGAATAATGAGACTATTTTCTCAATTGCGAGTTTATTTCTCACAATTCTGACTTTATAACTCACAACTGCTTGTTATAAATTCAAATTTGAGATATAAACTTGCAATTTTGAGAAAAAAAAAAAATTCCAAGCAAGTAGAAAAGCCAAGTTTTAAAGAAGCTTTAAATGATGCCTTGTCAAACAATAATAATACTACAAGAAGTAGAAGGATTATTAGAGCTGTGTTAAGATTCACCTCTGTGTGACAAACGTTCATTGCTATCAATGCAGTTAACTTGACGTTTATCTGCACTGTGAGCCAACACAAGGTCCTCAGAAAGCAGAACGTCTGCTGAACCATCTTTACAGGACAAAAGGCATTCAGAATCCTTAAAAAACCGGACCAGAGCAAACCTTTTCTCTCCTCTTCAACTCCCTGCACTTTTTTGGACGTTCCGAAGCGGCTGCCCTAAAACGGGGACACCAGATGCCGGAACAAACCGGCCGCTTCATTCTCACAATGCCACAGATTGTTGGTGCCCATTGCTTCAGAGGAGGAGGAAAAGGATCGGGAGAGGGGGGCATTGGGTGGCAGAGACGGGACTCTGCCAAGTGGTGAGGCTGCCAAGTGTTGGTCTGGTGATGGGCGGAGCTTGTCACAAAAGGTGGGTGGGGGACGTGGTTGCAGTGTGGAGAATAACACTGATTTTCAGAAGGCCTGTAGAGGCCATTGGTGGCATTTGGGAGCATCTTATAAGAATGCTCACAACAACATAGTCTCAGACTGTGTGGACGTGCAATCTTTTGCAATAATTGTAATTACAAATGTGTTACTAATACCAATGCAATTGCTAATGCAAGCATTACTATTACTAATGCTCATATATTTTAGGATTTGGGATTTTAACATCCTCCAAATGTAAGTATTGAACTTCAACTTGGTAGAGGGCTCTTTTGACTTGGGCCTGTAAGCAGCCTTCTAGCCACATTTAAGAACACCCCTACAACTACATTTTCAGTCAATCCAGAAAAAGCACCCAGCAACCACTTTAGTATCATAGCTAAAAGTTCTACATTTATTTGTTTGTGTACTTGTGTAATATATATATATATATATATATATACATATATATATATATATATATATATATATATATATATATTATTTATATTTTTATTGTATTTTTTTGTTTTTTTTTTTTAACGACATACTATGCATAATATAAAAATACTACTATAATAATACACAAGCATTATTGATTTTAAGTTGATTTCCTTCAATGTAAGAAACTCTGTTGTTTCTCTTTTGTCTCTTTTGAAACTTTAAGTTGGAATTCCAAGATATAAACTTGCAATTCTGACTTTTTTTTTTTTTTTTCAGAATTGCATGAAATAAACTCACAATTGCAAGTTTTAAAGCCCAATTCTGAGGAATAACAAGACTATTTTCTCAATTGTGAGTTTATTTCTCACAATTCTGACTTTATAACTCACAACTGCTTGTTATAAACTTTTTGAGGAAAAAAAAGTCAGAATTTTACTTTTTTTTCAGAATTGCATCATATAAACTTACAATTAGTTGTTTAACTTACAAAGACTTATAAAGTCAGAATTGTTAGCTATAAGCTCGTAATTGCAAGAAATATAGTCAGCATAGTGAGCTATAAACTCGAAATTCAGACTTTTTTCTCATAATTCAGTTTTTTCTTGCAATTGTGAGTTTATAACTTTTTTTTTTTTTTGCTTTTCTCAGAATTGTGAGATATAAACTCAATGTAAGAAACTCTTTCAATTTACCACTGTTGTACCAAATTACCAGTGTTTTTTTTTTTTTTTTTTAAATAAATCTAATTGCAGTAATTATTTAATTTATGTAAACTATGCATACTATAATAAATGTAAGAAAGCACTTTTGATTGAAAAAATTGTGAATGGCCACAAAAAGTAGTTGCAAGATAACTAGCTTAGTACGTTAAAGAACTCTCCCTTTGTACATTACAGTGACAGCGCATAACACGAAGGCTAATTCCTCATCTAAATCCTCTGAGTGGATGTGAAAGGCGTAAGCCCAGACCTGCGGTACAGTGGGACTTATGCAAACGGAGGCCCTGTTCTCTTCCACCCTGCCCTCCCTCCCCAGCAGCCGTTCAAACCTCTCCATGCTTAGGAAGTTACTTATTAAGAACCAGCGTCAGCATGCAGTGCCAAGCTCCTTTTTTCTCCTCTGCCGCTTTGGCTTCTTTTCCCGTTTCAATACCCACTGTCGTTGCCTTGTGTTTTTTGGGTTAGGAGGGGCGGTTGAGGGGGGAGTGCATGCCTGGAATGTTAGTAAGCGTCCTATTCACTCTAGGGGAGTGTTGTAGAGCAAAAAAGAAAACGAACGGAAAAAAGCAAGACAGAGTGGGAGAAAGGCAGAGCGAGGGAGGACAAAATGCCCACAACAGACTTGATGTTGATCGCATTAATGCATTGGAGTGCTGGGTATGGTGTAAATGATTGAAAGTGCTTCCAGAACTTTTGCCGTTGGCGTTGACAAAGCCGGCTCTGTTTCCTCCCGCTGCACTGCAACCCCCTCCCCCGAACGCGCATACACACACACACACACACACACACTTGATGGTTGTTTTCTCTCGATGTTTTTTTCAGGAGGGAATGGATGCGGTGCACGGAGAGGGAATAGAGCCAGGGTCTGTCCGCCAGGGATCGAGCCAGGGGCCTCAGTCAGGGGAGGGTGTGTTGGGGGACCTTTTCGAGATGCTGAAGAGTGAGCAAATGAGGCATGGATGGGTCAGATGGGTTGAGAGAGGAACCGGGCTTGACGAGAAGGAGGGGAGATTACAGGTCAGGGCAAAGAGTTGGAATAAATTAAGTTCTACCGTGGTACAGAATGGTACATTGTTAGCGCCAACAGACAGACAGCGGACGAACAATCCTAGCTTTGTGTCCGGTACTGGCAGAAGGCAACCTCTCTCTTTTTCCCTTGATTTCTCTCTGGATGAATCCACTTTGGGATCCCGCTATCTGTGGCTGCATTTCAGCATTATAGAAGAACCAGCTAAACAGGGAAGAGAGAGTGAAAGAGAAATAAAAAAAGAGAAAAGCTTTTGATTAATGTGCAGTGGTTTGGATCATCAAAATTATATTTCCCGTTAGTGCTGTATGTAAAGGCAGCATCATTCTGACTGTTTCATGACTAAATTACAGGGATAATTTACGCAAAAAATGAACATTTGGTCATCATTTACTCATCTTTACGTTGTTCCAAACCTGTATGACTTGCGAGGAAAAGAAAAGTAGATTTATTTGCGAGCACCCTGATCCTGAACACCCATAGTGACCGCATACACCCTGGCAACAACCCAAAACTCTGTTGCATTTTTTATAGGAAACGCATTGGAAATGTACAAAAATCAAGCCCTGTGTCTAAAAATACTATGCAGTGAAGTATTCTGTTAACGTATCATTAGATTTGCATGGCGTACGCACGCAGACCGCAGGTTTGGTTTCTGAAAACTGAACATGATGTAAACTACAACCAGTTATTGTACACTGTCATTTTTTCCATCCTCTAAAATGATAAGCATCGCTGCCACAGCTGCCTTTGCATATCCTATGCAAAATGTGCACCATCTATTGCATCATACATGTTTGCATGGTTGCTTTCTTGACCTAAGAACAGCACCTTTGATACATCAATTCATTTGCATTATGGAAAATATCTTGGTGGATTCAGGCTCCTCAAACAAATGTCACTTCAAGGCTGTAGTATGTGTGTGTGCACTATGTTTCCCCTTCTGTATAAACACATTGTGTCCTTGGGCGCAGACTGCATGCTGTGTCTAGGTTTGGGGCAAATGGCTTCACCACGTGGAGTCAATATCATTTACTGGGGACGGTTATTCAAGGAAGTGGTTTGGAAACCCATTTTCACCACCAAATAAAAAAAAAAAAAAAAAAATGTTTAAAAAAAAAGGTACTTGTGACTTTTTATCTCACAAATCTGACTTTTTTCTAATATACTCACAACTTCATAACAAGCAGTTGTGAGTTTGTATATTGCAATTCTAACTTTACAACTGTAATCTATATGTAACAACTCTGAGAAAAAAAGTCAGCATTGTGAATTATAACATCAGAATTGTGAGATATTAATTTGCAGTTGCGAGAAATAAAGTTGGAATTCCAAGATATAAATTCTAGACTTTTTTCTTGACTTAAAGTCAAGTATAATAAACAAAGTCAGAATTGTCTATTTCTTACTTTTTCTCACAATTTGAATCTTTTTCATGCAATTTTGAGTTTATATTGTGCAATTCTCACTTATATACATATATATATATATATATATATATATATATATATATATATATATATATATATAAACTCACAATTGTGAGTTTTAAAGTGAAATTCTGAAGAATAACAAGACTATTTTCTTACAGTTGCGAGTTTATATCTCACAATTACAATACCATAACATCCAATTGTGACTTTAGATAACATAAATTCTTACTTTATAACTTGCAACTGTGATATAAACTATATATAAACTTGAAATTATGAATTGTGACTTGTAATTCTGACATTATTCTCACAATTTGGACTTTTTTCTTGCAATTGCAAGTTAATATCATGAATATCATTGACTTTTTTGTGCAATTCTGACTTTTTTTCTCAGATCTGTGAGATATAAACTCACAAATGCAAGTTTTGAGGTCCAGTTCTGAGGAATAACAAGACTATTTTCTCACAATTGCAAGTTTATATCTCACAATTCTAACTTTATAACATGCAATTGCGACTTTAAATCACTCAGTTTTTACTTTATTACTCGCAACTGCAATTTATATCTCAATTATGAGGAAAAAAGTCAGAACTGCCAGTTATAACTTTGGAATTGTGAGATATAAACTCGCAGTTGTGAGAAATAAAGTCGAAATTGCAATATATAAACTCGTAATTCTAAATTTTTTCAGAATTGCATGATATTATCTCACAACTGTGAATTATAAAGGCAGAATTGTTTAATAAAAACTCGCAATTGCAAGAAATAACATCAGAATTGAAATTTTCTCTCGCAATAAGAATTTTTTTACGCAATTTAGAGTTTATATTGTCAAATTCTGACTTTTTTTGCAGTTCTGACTTCTTTTCTCAGAATTGTGAGTTCTGACATCCAAATCTAAGGAATAACAAGATCTTCTCTTAATTCTCGTCCAAATTGTGAGAAAAAGTTGCAATTTCGCAATTGCAAGTTTATATCTAACAATTCTGACATTATAACTCACAATTTCGCTTTTTTTCTTGCAGTTCTGACTTATTTTCTCAGAATTGTAAGACATAAACTCACAAAAAGTTTTGAGGAATTCTGAGGAATAACACAACAGACTATTTTCTTACAATTGTGAGTTTATATCTCACAATTCTGACTTTATAACTCTTAATTGTTTCTTTATATCACTAAATTTTGACTTTTTAACGAAAAAAAAAAAAACATCTGAAGTGGAGATCCTTCTTAGAGGAAAAAACCTAAATCACATTACTTTCTATATGTGCACTAAAGAAGGCCAAATTTTATGTGATATTGTTTCTGTCTTCCCTGTTGTTGTTATCATGGTGATAAAGCAAACAAATGTTTGGGAGATTATTTTGTATACAGCTCTTAAGTTATGAATTTGTACAAATCATTAGATTTATGTTGTGGTCTATCTGCAGACTTACGAACTCCAAATTTCGTAAAATCGATTTGGATAGACAATGTGCAAATGGAGTCTTGACAGTGGTATTCCAAACAAGACTTCACTATATTTTCTTTTTTTCTTAAATGCACATCTGGTTAACACATATGTTCCATGTTCATTTGTTGCACAGATGAGGCCCTCTGCGTAGCATGTGACAGATGCAAGTCTGAACGCAAATCACAGTTCACACATTATTTATTGCAACCAGCCGCTGGCATATTTTTGCACTGAACTCACTCACATGTGCTTAACATGCATGAATACGGAACACGCAGTTCCCACACCGATTATAGAAAATCTACGATTAAAACTTCCAAAAGAGAAAATCGCACATTAATAAGTGGAAATTTTAGGGTTTTAACGTCTCAAAATCAAACAATCTGACCCAGTCAGCGAAGTCTCTAGAGAACGTTCCACCAAAAAGTAATGAAGAGAAAACACTTGCTCTCAAGAACCAGAAATGTAACATTTATAAATACCACTAAACATTATATTTATAGGGAAATAATTTTAATTATTTACTCATACTCATATAATTTCAAACGGTGTGACTTTTGCAAGTCTGTTTAACACAAAAATAGAAGATTAGCCAAATGTTCAAGGGGCTCTTTTCCATATTATTGCTAAGATCATACGGTTGGCCCAATTCAAATAGTCTATGAGTCTAATCTGACAGTAATATAGAGTAAATTTTACATGAGTCCCAAAAATCATGAAACATTTTCATTTGCACAATCTGATTTACATTTTTTGAAGCAATCCCATAGAAGAATCATTTTTAGTTCCCCAAAGAACCTTTCAGTCAACAGTTATGAAAATAACATTATTTTTTTTAGTATTATTAGTGTAAAAAACATTTTACAAGTCTAACGAGCCTTTTTCCACTAAAGAGCCTTTTGTCGAAAGGAAAGTTTCTATGTTAAAGGTTCTTCATGGAACCTTTGATGCCAGTAAAGAACCATGATTTTTTTTTTTTTTATTACACACTCTTAAAGTTATTTCAACATAAACTTTGTAGCCTATTTCCCTGCCATTAATCTCTCTGGAAGTAATTCATCTGAATGATATGCTCCTTTTATCTTGACTTTGGTGGAGATGCTGTTATAAAACTGATAACCCTTTAGCCTTTTCTTAGGGCATTTCCCTTGTCTATTGTCCTAGGCTTGTGTAGCCCAAAGGAAGGCCATTGTTTAGGTGAATACAACAAAGAATAATCCTGCTGTTAACCTTATTCCAACCCCAGTGTGATGAGCACTCTGAGGTCATCGCTGGTGTGTAACTAACCTTTGAGCTAAACAGGCAGATTTTATCAAAAACAACGTGTGGCCAATGTATTGCTCCTCTTCTTTGACTCGGTAAAATAACTTCCACTGATTATCTGATAAGCATGTGGTTGTGTTTTCAAATTAGACGCTACAAGCTTTTCTTCATTAAGGGCTGTCGACCTTTTGACCTCAGCAGTACATATGCTGATGCCTTTCTCACCAAAAGCACATGTTGTGCCAGAACACATCCTTAAGCAGCTCTAAGCTCTGGGTTTTGTAAGAAACAATAAAACTAGAGGGTTTGTAATCTCATGGTCCACAAAGACTTACAAGTAACTGAATATGGGAATCTTGGAGATATGCAATAATATGGGCTTTTATATTGTAGCAATATAGCACATACTATCCATCACAAGTTGTTGTTGTTTTTTTTAAGAAATTAATACTTTTATTTACCAATGAGTAATTCAATTCATCAAAAGATTTCAAATATTTCAAATTAATTTCAAATACTGTTCTGTTAAATGTTTTAAAATGTTCTATTCATTAGAATCCTGAGGAAATAATGTATCACAGGTTCCACAAAAATATTAAGCAGCAGAACAGGTATGGGTAATAATAATAAAAAAGTTTCTTGAGCAGCAAATCAACATATTGGAATGATTTCTGAAGGATCGTGTGACACTGAAGACTGGAGTAATGAGGCTGAAAATTCAGCCTTTGATCACAGGAATAAATTATATTTTACAATATATTTAAATAGAAAAATATTAGAAAACATTACATGTCAGTAAAACCTGCTTCAAATGCCTCTTAATTGGAGACAGCAGCTGAAGGTGGGGGGAAGAGAGGAGAGGAGGAGGGGTCAGAAACCGCGGGAAGGCAGAGGGAGGAAGTTGAGAATGAAATTCCTCTGGTGAAAGGCTGCGTCTGGAGCTTCAACAAACACGCAAACTATACAGTTAGAGAAAAAAGAAGAGTCATAAAGAAGGTGAATTACACAGAACGCAATTATTAATTGATTAACCAACTGGTGATTTTCAATAGCTGATATGCAGAGAGCATGTAAAATAAATACATTTCAGAATTTTGTTGTACATATAAACAAATGTGTATTTATAAAATTGTATTATATTTTATTATTTATCATTTTATTATTAAATAATTTTATAATAAATGAGAAAAAAAAATAATATATATATATATACAGAATAGTTCTTTCTGGTCCTTGAATCTGATTGGCTGAGAAGAGTGTGATATTCTATTGATATCAGAACTCCAACCGTTTCACCGTTTATATCACTCTGCTTGCAGTATTTCTCACATCGAGTGTCATGGCAAATGCCCAAATTGACTACAATTTTATAAATAATACTGTTTTTGTGTCACGAAATGTAGTTTTAACAGCTTTTTTAGGCAAGAATGCACTTGTTTAGACTTCAAATATGCAGTTTGTTAATAACGATAATGCCTATTTGAAATTTTGCTTCAATTTTTCAGAGATGTGAGCTCCAGGGCATCAGCAGCCATTCAGCACTCATGAACCTGCCAACAGCAGCATTACCTCAACCAGATCGTCTGGAATTTACCACTGGCTCTGATGTCTCTATAGTGCTTAAACAATGAGATCAGAGGTTGCGCTGGACTTTAACAATGTCCGTCGACGAACAGGGTCGTAAAAATTCCGTCATAATCTATTATTACCCGTCATTTTAATTTTATATTTTAATTATAATAACACATTTAATTGCTTTTATTTTTGTTTACATTTTCATTTTTAATCATGAACCTACAGGATGACAGTGCAGTGTTAAAACACGACAAAATAGCTAGGGCTGGGGAAAAACAAAAACAAAAAATGATTTCTCGATTTTAAAGGGGTCATATTATTCTCTTTTACAAAGTCTTGATTTTGTTTTGGGGGTGTACTAGAACGCTATGATGCTTTCATGCTTAGTGGTTCTAAAAACGCATTACTTTTAGCATATTTTACATTATTACAATACATTTCTCCCAGCCTGGCACTCAAGGCTTGATTAGTTCCGGGTTTAACGAAGGCCCGCCTTCCGAAAAAATTAAATGTTGTTATTGGTTAGCTGTCCCACTGTGCTGCGAGTGGCGAACAGTTTAGACGGCATTTCAGTACTGCTAAGCCCCTTGTCAAAGAACTGTTAGCGCAAGCTAGATTAAAGTGATTTTTCACGTTTTAAATATGGATATTTTTCTTACAAAAACGCATCAATTCACTACAGGAGGCCTTTATTAACCCCCGGAGCCGTGTGAGGCATTTTTTATTATGGATGGATGCATATTATTGGACTTGTTTTGGACTGATGAGGAGAAACACCCATCTATGCATTTTAAAGCTTGGGAGTGCCAGGATAAATCTTAATATAACTCCGATTGCATTCGTTTGAAAGAAGGAATTCATATAAACCTAGGATGCATGGAGGGTGAGTGAATAATACACTACAGTAGTGTTGGGTCCTATCGTCAGCCTGCGAGATCGCCAATACATGATATTATCGTGCTAATGTATTTCATTTTTTACGAACTTAGTTTTATTGCCCGAAACCAGCTCCAGCATAAGGCTAAAAGCAGCCTAACATTATCAAAAACATCATCACTGATTAGCCTAGCCTATTCTAGTGCATTTTTATGCATTTTAAAAAAACACTTAAAAAACACGTTATAAGTGAAGCTATCTACACTGTACGATGAATAAATCTCTTACCACACACTGCACACGTCTGCGGCACGTTACAGCTCTGAAGCGGCCACTCTAGTCAGTGTTTATGTTTGTTTATACCTGCTGCACTGCGGCTCGTTGTAGCGGTTCTACGCACTGCATCACTAAAGATAGGCTAATCCCCCACCTCGTCCCTACCCTCCCTCCAACAATTCGAATTTCCGTGGGCAGGATGTAATTTAATAATATTCTAATGGGCCATGTTGTAACATCATTGCATGCAAAAACAAACGTTGTAGTCCAAAGGAGCCGTTCGTTGTAGTTCTTGAAAAGGGATTTTTTAAAACGAAATATTTCCTTTTGGAGTGGACTTTGAGATTTGTAACTTTGTAGATCTTTTTTATGCCCAAAGATACACACCACACACTGACTAAAGTTCAAAAAGTGAAAAAGAATAATAGCAGCCCTTTAATAGATTCTAATTTTGATGAACCAATATCGATTCTTAAATCCTGTTTCAGTTGATTAATGAAAAGTACACAGTGTGCCTTCCTTCCAATAAATAGCAATAGGCTAGGCTTTGTGTTACTTTTGATATGAAACAAACTCTCAGATTTCAAATTCTGTCCATTTCATTACGAAATTCAAGCAATAAATACCGTTTTGGTGCTCTTTAGTGTGGCGTGATGGATCGTTGTAGCTTCTGTGTACTCGCCTGTGCGTTATCAAACACATACGAAAACATTCGTGACAGTTTCGTGTTTGTTCTGAATCCCCTGCTCTGCTGCAACATTGGAGCGCACTCGCCACCAACTAGACAGGGGTGGGAATTACAGTTACAAGTTACAATAGATCACCCTCATTGTAATCTGTCAAAGTGACAGACGGCCTTCAGATTTCTCCATCACTGATAAAAAAAAAAAATTCCGTCAGTGACGGACAATTTCGGTTATCGCGACCTCTGTCATGAGATATAATTTGTTTTGGGCAGTCTTCGGTCTCATTAATCTACTTGTTCCAGAGCATATGAAGAGTTCAGATGCAAAACCAGCTTAATCCATTTGACGTCTTTCTTTAAAAAATGCATTTTTATCAGGCTCAGGTGTATAGGTTTCTATGTAAGTACCGGTACTTCTGTTTGGGCTGAGGCTGGTATTTTAGCGAGTTCGAAGAAAAAGTATATGATGGACGTATAATATGTGTCAAGAGCATTCACTCAGTATCATTATCTCATTTTTGACCGAGATGGCTTTTAGCTGGTTTTGCATCTGACCTCTTCATATAGTTCTGGCTGAGGGCAAAATCTCATCACGTTATATTTTATGTAAATTTAATGTTGTATATCATAGCACTGCTTAACACTCAAGATGCTATTCCCATTCAGCAATGTGGAAGTTAATTTGCAAGCCATTAGTGCAAAAGGTTCAGTTCAACTAGATCTAGATCTTCCCAAACAATAAAAATCTATGGAGGAAGTCGGGGTGGATATAGCTCAATGACAACAGGCTGTGCGTGTCTGTGTGTATGAAGGGTCACAGAGACCCCTCTATGACCAGTCAGCCTGGAGAGCAGGTGGTCCTTATCATCGTCTTTCCAGTTTGACTGGGACACTCGCCACATTGTGCTCCGCCAAGTTTATAAGCAGCACCTGTGGGATCGCTGGCCCCCCAGCTCAAACATGTGGCGGTGGAGTAGACCTTAGGGGAAGTTTTACAAAAATGTTTTGGAGCAGTTGCGCTTCAGCTGAACTGTAACTGGACGAAATGAACAATAACTCAAACAAAAAACAATTCTGAATGTAATGTAAAACTCCTGTATTGTTAAATGGAATCAGCCGTATCTTATTTCTTGAGTTTAAATGTATTTATTTATTTTGAAAAATGTATTTATATTTAATTTACTAATAATATAATTAGTGAAATACATTTCAATTTAGGTAATATTTAAATAATTAATTGTACTAATTTATAATTTACTAATTTATCTTGCCCCATAGGAACTGCTTTCTGCATACGTGTCTCAACACATTCACAGATTCGTAAGCATCATCATTTGCACACCTTTGCATAATTCCATAATTTGCTTATGACACCTCTATCATGGTACAAGTTCTTTGTACTGTGCTGTGAGAGAGCGTGTTACCAACTCAGGTCAACAACATGAAACAGAGCTGTGGTGTAACTGTTATTACAGCATGTAAATACAAACTGTCACTCAAAGATTCAAGAGAGTAACATCCAGTAAAACCTTCTGGCAAAACATGAGAAACCAAATAAAGAAAATCTGGTTTACATTTCACTATCTGCACTAATTCTTAGTTAATCCTGTGTTTAGTATTTTCACTTTGTACAGAAGCATACTTATCTTTGCAGGAGTGTAATGTCATGCATAACATGCGTTTATGCATTCATGGTCACAGTAACATCTCAAGTCTCTAACTTCCATTAAACCAGATGTGTTTTAATGCAGTAGCTGGTTAGAAATGTCAATTTTAACACTGAATATACAATGTGTTATTAATATCATTCAGGCATATCTCTGAATGCAATGACATGTGAAATTGCACAGCAATTTTGTATAGCAAGAACCTTTTGCATGCAGTGTGTTTCATGCATAAAATGTTTATTATAGATGAAAATTTGCTAAAAATTTAGACCATCCAAGATGTAAATGAGTTTGTTTCTTCATCAGAACAGATTTGGAGAAATGTAGCATTACATCACTTGCTCACCAGTGGATCCTCTGCATTAAATGGGTGCCGTCAGAGTCCAAACAGCTGATAAAAACATAAATATTCCACACATAGACCACTCAAGTCCATCAATTAATATCTCAAGAAGCGAAAAGCTGCGTGTTTAGAAAATCATTCTAACTTTAAACCATCACTTCTGGCTAAAATATTGCATATTTGTACCAAGATATTTGTTTATTCACTTACAGTGTTTGATCTTTGCATATTTCCTTTCTGACTCAGACAAGATGACCTTTTCTCTGGAGAACTTGCTGTGTGGATTACTTGTGGATTATTGTGATGTTTTTATCAGATGTTTGGACTCTCATTCTGACGGCACCCATTCACTGCAGAGGATCCATTGGTGAGCAAGTGGAGTAATGCTAAATTTCTCCAAATCTGATGAAGAAACAAACCAATCTAAATCTTGGATGGCTACATTTACAGTACATTTTCAGCATTTTTTTTTATTATTTTGGGGTGAACTATTCTCTAAATAAGTGATAGCAATATGGCTGCCCACTGCTCCGGGTGTTTGTTCACTACTCACTACTGTGTGTGTGTGTGCACTTGGATGGGTTAAATGCAGAGCACAAATTCCGAGTATGGGTCACCATACTTGGCCACATGTCACGTCTTTTCCTTCCTATATCTGTCTGTCTTCCATTGTAGATACTATCCACACTGATATGCTACCTAATCATCTACCATCTCAGTGTTGAGATGTTAAAGAGCTAATTTTCTCCGGAAAGTATTTTGCATACTTCATATCATCGCCACACTTTAAATGTCACACTGTACGGAGTCTCTAGTGTTGATCCAAACGTGCCTCGCTTGTTCACCTCAGCCCTCTGATAAGTGGAAAATTGAGTTGAGGAAATGAAACCCAAGTTGATTTTGGGTAGTTTAGCACCACCATATAATTGGTGTTCATTTGGTACCATAATTATGCTCAGGAAAGGACAAAAATAGTCATACTTGTCAAATTATTAATGGCCCTCTAAGTGCAAAGATAAAAGTTCCCCTGTTCACACCGTGTTTATTAAGAAAACACAGAGGTGGGTTGTGAAGGGTTTAGCCACCAACACCACGGCGGTACAAGTGAGCCTTTGCCACGTGTTATGTTCTGCCTCATAAATATTGTTACAAGCCAATGATCGACATTCAACTTTTAAGTTTCCTGTGTTATTTCAAGCCTTAAAAATAAGTTAAATTCAGCGTCAGAATGTAGGTTTGTTTCACTGCATATTTTTTTGATTTCACAAAAGTGTGAAATTGAATGATGTTTATCAAACAATAGACAATATTTTGAATAGTAACAACGTATTTTTAAATGATATATTTCAATGGCAGTAGGAAAGAATGTTTGATTCATTAATTCTGTTGGTTTGGATGAATCATTTAAACACTCATTTAACAATTGAAAATGTTCCTGGAAGTCTTGGAGAGGCATGTTTAAATAAATTGAAATAAATTAAAATTAATTAAATTAAATTAAAATTAAATTAAATTAAATTAAATTAAATTATTACCATGCATTCTAAATTCTAAAATAATTTTTTTAAATTGAATGACTGTACACAGAATGAACATGAAACTGTTTCCTGGCTTTCGGTATAAGAGAATAACTGAAAAAGAATAACAAAAAGCCGCTAGCGACTGATCTACGGTCAGTGTTTACCTTCACACTACTCACACAGTCTTTTTTGTCTCTCTATGAAGTCGCAAACCGAGTTGTGGTGAAGTGTGAGTCAATAAAGGAAGTAAACGGAATGGTTTTCATGTGTGTTTGTGAAATATCACACCAGATAAAAAAGCAATTCATAAACTTTCTGGGAAATGAATGTGGATGTTGGCCATAACAAAGCTTACCACTGAAGCGCTGTGTCAGCAAGAGTCCATACACTGAAATGCAACATAATTCAGTCATTTTACATTATATAAATGTATGCTATACATTGCTATGCTATACATTTATGCATCTTCATAATACAATATGTACAGGGTTTAACATTTTACAAGCTTCTTTTTATCCCAAATGTGAACTACAGTTACTTTAGAACACTGAGATGAAGCCTGAAAGTATCGATATTATGGCCTCATTGATCCTCTAAAAAAAGGTTTGTTTAGTCACTATTCAATTTCCAGATATTTCCTTTAATAAATAACAGTACTAGCCAAAAACTAAAAACATTAAAAACCTTCCAGGCAGCACTGGGTGAAATATACAAATGTATGTTGACTCTCTTTCCATATCATATGCACTGAACCAACCAAACTGTTGCCATTACACTGCTTACAAACAAAGAAACCATGTTGAATGAGCTACAGCATTGTGGTTTTTACTGTGGATTTGGCCTCCGCCGGTGATTCATTGTTTCTGTGAACATATACCGCACCGCTAAGTTGTTATACGGCTTTGGACACGTTCCACAATGATGTCAAACAATATTCATTTGTCCTCTTTGTCAATACCACAATGCCTGGCGAATGGGAGGTTTGTGGCA
Source organism: Cirrhinus mrigala (assembly GCA_036247105.1). NCBI lineage: Eukaryota > Metazoa > Chordata > Actinopteri > Cypriniformes > Cyprinidae > Cirrhinus > Cirrhinus mrigala. The sequence goes on along the minus strand of CM070007.1, from coordinate 36,871,114 downwards.
AAGGTTAGCCAGGTGGCGTCTTCTAAACAGAGTGTAAATGTTTACAGACGTTACGTCCTGTCTGCTTAGCATTATTAAAGCACGTATGCTAAACAACGCACGGCTGAAATATTATTCCATTACGGGTTTATTTCATGTCACTATTTTGTCCTAAAGTTGACCCAGCTCGACCCAAGAAGTCAGAAAGAAGTAATTGAAGAGAGACAGGGAAAGTTGTTTTTCTTGGGACAGCTGCACCGAGCTGGTCTGCACTGTCTGTATCAGATGTCCCCCCACACATCCTAATACAAATATTGTGCGGCAGTTGCCATGGTCACGACCAGGCAACAGCTGGCGGGATTCAGTTCACCTAGAACCTGTTCCTGTTGGCATGACTCCAGCCGCTCCGAGCTGGAGCTTCTTACCGCTGAATAGGAGATGCCACGGAATATTTGTTCTGTGTTTTAATTTTTTTTCCCCTCCTGTTTTTCTCGCCATCTCTAGATGTCTGCTGCTAATGTAGCTGTCTTTCTTTTAAAGACCAATGCTTATGTGATTAAATTCTTTGTTGTGTTATACTACCAAAATACTTTTTTTTTTCTAATGCAGTTATTTAGTAAAAATCTGAAATTCATTCTGTTATATGTCTTATATATATATATATATATATATATATATATATATAATATCCGTTAGTACATAAATTAATTGTAATATATAGTTCCTCAAGTATTAGCATTAAGTATTATAGATAGATAGATAGATAGATAGATAGATAGATAGAAGAATAAATAGATAAAATATGCATATAATACTTAATATATTATCTAAATAAAATTATAATCATTTAAATACTAACGCACACACACACACACACACACATATATATATAATATAAATTATTATATTAGTTAGAATATAAATTATTTTAAATAAATATAGCTCATTAAGTATTTATTATTATATGATTAATAATTTAAATACTAACATAGATACTGTGTGTTACATATGAAATATGTATCTGTGTGTGTGTGCGTGTGTATATTCTGTTATATATATATATATATATATGTGTGTGTGTGTGTGTTTGTGTGTGTTAGTATATAAATTATAAAAATGTGTAAAATTAATATTTACTTATTTATTTATTTATTTATTTATTTATTTATTTATAGCCAGGATGTTAAGGTTTGTGTCTATACAGAAAAAAAAAACTGTAAAAGCATATAATAATAATAATAATAATAATAATAATAACAACAATAACAACAACAACAACAACAACAACAACAACAACAACAACAATAATAATAATAATAATAATAATAATGGAATAGTAGTAACTTTATTTATTTATTTATTTATTTATTTATTTATTTATTTATTTATTTATTTATTTATTTATTTATTTATTTATTGCCAGGATTTTAAGGTTTGTCTTTATACAGAAAAAAGCCAGTAGTAGTAGTAATAATAATAATAATTAAAAATATTATTAATAGTAGTAAAATAGTAGTAGTAATAGTAATAAAATTTAGTAATAGTAATACAATTTAATAATAGTAGTAAAATTTATATTTATATATTTATTTATTTATTTATTTATAGCCAAGATTTTAAGGTTTGTCTTCATACAGAAAACTCTAAAAGCTAGTAGTAGTAGTAGTAGCAGTAATAATAATAACAACAACAATAATAATAATAATAATAATAATAATAAAATTATTCAGGCTAATAATAATAAAACTATTCAGGCTGAAGTTGCAAATAGCAAAGTATATCTATTCTTTACCACCCATAGGAAAATTAACCATGGTTTTACTACACTACCCATAGTTTAACCATTGTAGTTGTAGTAAATCTGTGGTTACACAAAGGTAATCAAAATGCCAAAAAAGCATGGCTACTACGCTTTTACTACAATAAACCCATGATTAATTTTCGTAAGGGTAACCAACTACCAACAGTGAACAATGCTACATCTGAACCAACCACGAAGACTTTTTTCACCAGATACTCATCATTCTCTAGCTGAAAAGAGTCCAAGTAATAAAAGCATTTGAGGAGGTGCGCGCGTTCCTCACCGCAGAGCGTCTGCTCGGTTCTCCCGCTCCTATCTCGCGCGTAGGGTTCAGGTTACGGTTATCGGAAGGAATCTACGAAAAAAGCGGAGCCAAGCGCAACTGCTCATCATCAGGACAGATTAACCTTGTCAAGCGGGGGTGTACCAGGAAGCGAAGGAGAGAGAGAGACAGCGAACGAGAAAGCGAGAGAGAGAAAGAGAGAGAGAATGGCTGGCAGGCAGGCAAGCTGGCTCCACTGCTAACTCAACACCACTGAGGCCTTTCCTCACTCCTGAGGGAGTGCAAACACGCGTCTCCTTTTACAGCCTCTCCTGTGCCATTACACGCGCATATCCTCCCAGAAAAACATGCGAGCATTACACCCTTCTCTCATTCGGCCCTTCTTTATTTTCACACTGCTCTCGTAGCATAATATTTTGTTCCGTTTCTGTTGCTCTGAGGTTATCGGTTGACTTTATCGCTGCGTGAGTACGTGCCCTGAAGTTGCGAGTCATTCATCAACAGCAGTTAAAAACACTTTGGCTCTGTTTGTTATGTTTTATATGTGATACTAAATAATGGATTTTAGATTCTTATCTAGATTTTGGGACTCGTTTTTCGAAATTTGTTACAGATTATTTTTCTTGGGAAAATTTGGTGCTCCAAGCACGGACATATTCGTGTAAATCTACTATAAAGTCAGAATGAAAGTGGTGCTGTTCAAACGATTAATCGCATTCAAGTTTTTGTTTATATATGTGTGTGCACTGTGTATATTTATTATGTATATATAAAGACATACACATACAGTACATATTTTGAAAATATTTATATTAATATAATTTATTTATATATATATATATATATATATATATATATATATATATATATATAATTTATTTTTTTAATATATAAACATAACACATTTTTCTTAAATATATACAGGGGTTGGACAATGAAACTGAAACACTCGCCAATATAGTATTGGAGGTTTCATGGCTATATTTGCGCTGTCTGGTGCCCAATCTTCACTTAATGTACATTACACCAGTTAGAGCAGAGTGTAAAGTTTCATTATGTGCACCCAATGGTTCAAACATTGTACCTTGAAGGTAGTGCTCTGTATCAGGATAATAATGCACCAATACACACAGCAAGACTGGTGACAGACTGGTTTAATGAACATGAAAATTAAGTTGAACATCTCCCATGGCCTGCATAGTCACCAGATCTGAATATTATTGAGCCACTTTGGGGTGTTTTGGAGGAGCGAGTCAGGAAACGTTTTCCCACATCAGCATCACATAGTGACCTGGCCACTGTTCTGCAAGAGGAAAATGGCTCAAAATCCCTCTGGCTGCTTTGCAGGACTTGTATTTGTCACTCCCACGATGAAATGATGTTGTATTAGCTGCAAAAGGAGGCCCAATATCATACTAATTGTAATCTAAAACCAGGTGTTTCAGTTTCATTGTCCAACCCCTGTACATGCATGTGTGTGTGTTTATATATGCATAATAAAAACAGTACACACACATAAATTATGTACACAAAAACTTATTTTGGATGCGATTAATCGCGATTAATCATTGCCCAGTGCTAGAAAGTAGCAATTTTTCTACATGTATCCTCTCACAAAAAGTTCAAAAGTCTACAAGCGAACAATGATCGAGCAGCACACTGGCGTTGTGATCATTTCCTCAAAAGAAAGTGATGAATGTGAAGAAAGTCAAAGTGTTTTTAACTGCTGTTGATGAATGACTTGCAAATTTAGGGCATGTACTCATGCAGCGATAAAGTCAACACTTGGCTCTGTTTGTATAAAGTATACAGTATATATTTTGAATATATTTGAAATTATATTTATATACTTCATATAAGGCCTAAATATAAATATATTTAATATATAACCATAACATATTTTTTAAATATATACATGCATGTGTGTGTATTTATATATACATAATAAATACACGCATATATTATGTACACAAAAACTTTTATTTAGGATGCGATTAATCGTGATTAATCATTGCCGAGCACTAGAAAGTAGTAATTTCTGTACATGTACCCTCTCACAAAATGTTAAAAAGTCTACAAGCAAAAAATGATCGAACAGCACACTAACGTTATGATAATTTCCTCAAAAGAAAGCAATGAAAGTGAAGAAAGTCATTTTTGCAAACATTTAATCTTAGGTTTTGTTTATTAAAAAGTTGAAAGTGCTGTACCTTTAAGGCAACAATAAGTTACCTATTCGTAGGTTCATTGCTCTGGAAATCACAATGTGGGGTAACACTTTATTTTAAGGTGTTCTTATTACACGTTACATGTACTTACTATAATAATAGCAATTAATTATGCATAATTACATGCGAGTAACCCTAATCCATATATAGTTAATTAATATTACTCAGTACTTAAATGTATAATTACACTGTAACAAGTGTAACCCATGTGGTGTTAAAATATTACATTAGTAACATTGTCTCAACCAATGGGGTGGGTTTGGGGCGGGGCTATCTGTTAGCCTAACCAATGACAGAGAGGGAAGTGTTTGACAATGGTAAAGACATAGAAATAACATTTTACCTTTAATCAACATAGCTGACGTCCTTGCATCAGTCATTACAGTAAAATTCTGAAATATTATTACAATTTAAAATAATAGCTTTCGACTTGAATACATTTTAAAATGTAATTTATTACTGCCATGTCAAGGCTGATTTTTAACATTTCTCCAGTCTTCAGTGTATTCTTCAAAAATCATTAATATGCTGATTTTGATGCTCTGTGTTAAAAACAGTTTTATATTTGTGTGGAAACTGTTCATTAAGTGAACATAAAGTACAGAAGAATGGCATTTATTTGAAATAGAAACCTTACGTAACATTATAAATGTCTTTTCTGTCACGTTTGATTAATTTACTGACCCCAAAGTTTTGAACAGTAGTGTTCACTATCCTAATAAGCCATTATAAACAGACTAACCTCCAGAAACTCCAAATCTTTGATCACATTTCACACCAAACTGCAGAAATCTTGCCAAAGTGACAGGACGACCCCTCAGGTCGGAGTTGTAAAAGCTCTGGCTCTGGGAAGTGACCTCCACAGTCCCCTGTCGAGCTTTCGAATCTTAGAAACACACATAAGCAAAGCTTCGCATAGCAACAAGAGGAGTCTTATCGTTAGCAAAGCTGAGGTGATTTATTAAATTCAACAGCTGCACTGCCTGTGATGTCGACCTCATCAGATCAGTCCAAAAATCGTAAAGCAATAAATTTTTATTTGTTTGCAAAATAGCACGTTCCTCAATAGCTTTGAACATAGCGCTGGTATAACATATGGCCGGCGTATTTTTAGACATATGTCTGACAGAGCACATTATGAAACTACTGTAAACATGGACTTTGAGGCACAAGTATAACAAATTTGGTGGGAAATATGATTCATAATAGGCGACGAGTCAAAACCCCTCATGTACGCTTGACGTTTTAGACATATAGTTTAAAAAAGAAAGGAAATTAAACGTTCTCTTCATGGACCTCTGGAGATCCTTGGAGTAAAATTGAACTTTGCTGATCTCCAACTCATACCGAAAGCAGGCATACAGCCAAACGGTTTGCGGTTTTCTGTCAATGATCTAGAAAAGGCACGGTCGTCCTTGCCAGAAAAACAAGTGAAAGCCAAGCCTCTGTGGTGCTTTTCTTGCCCACTTGAAAGGCAGTGGATATGCTCTTCATTCCCACCCTGGTGTTCCCTGAAGCTCCAAGAAGGCATGAAGGTGTCAGGGTTTAGTTGCAAGAAGAAAACTGCAGCTAAACAGGAACACATTTAACGTGGTTTACTATTACATTTGTTCCTAAACCTACGTTCTGTTATTCGTCAAGATGATAGGTTTTGTTTTCAGCCTGTTTTTCATTGAACGTGCCGTTGAATGAGTCTCAACGAAAGCCTCTTGCGAGAAGCGTGTTGAAAAACACAGGTGGAAGTTTTTCGAAGCATCTGACAGGCCGTTGACAACGTACAAGAGAGGTGTGGCACCGTGCCATGCTGGCCCCGGGCGGCACTTACCCTCAACCCATCAACTGTGGGCAAACGCCTCGCGCTGTATTCAACACGCACACACAGAGACAAAAAGGGAGAGAGAGAGAGAGGCTTGCGTTAAAGGGATAGTTCACTCAAAAATGAAGCTTCTGTAAAAACTATTTTGTGAACTATGCCTTTAAAATAAACAATACTTTATGCAACAACAACAAATAATAAATAATCAAATAGACAAACATATACCATTAAAAAAATTGATGTAAAAAAATGTAAAAAGTTTTTTTTTTTTTTTTTTTTTGGTAGCTTTTTTGTACTTTTCTAAATGTTACTTTATGCAAATTAGCATCATTACAATGCAGCAACTACCAATGAGAGCAGGTAGTTACACTTAAGTCAAGCAACATTATATATATATATATATATATATATATATATAATTTTTTTTTGAAGTCAGGAAAGTAAGGGAAAATGTTTCTAACCATATAAACACATTGTATTTCTCCCTTTTATTAAAATTAAATATGCATAATTTTATAGGTTGTTGCCTATGAATTCAACATCAACTAATTTTATGCAGTGTGTAATATTTTGCTTGTTTTATGAACAAAAAAAAAATACATAATCAAATAAATAAATATAAATAATTTTAAAATATATTTTTATTAATAAAAATTACATTTTGGTGGCTTTTTTTATAAACAAATAATTGTAAAGGAAAACATTTTTTTATTCATTTTTTGTAGCTTTTTTTATATGCAAATGTTCACTCAAAATGAAAATTATGTAAAAATATTTAGTGAACTATGCCTTTAACTCTGCCCATATTTTATGCAACAACAACAAAAGTAATAAATAATCACACAGATAAAAATAAATAATTCAATATATATATATATATATATATATATATATATATATATATATATATATATTTGGTAGCATTTTTGTAAAATGTTTTCTAAATTTTATTTTATGCAAATTAGCAGCATTACAATGCAGCAACTACCAGTGAGACCAGGTAGTTACACTTCGCGTCAAGTATATATATATACACACACACACACACACACACACATATATATATATATATATATATATATCAAATTTAGTTTTGGTGGCTTTTTCACTTTTATAAGTAAACATCTTTTTTTTATTCATTCAATTTTTTTCCTTTATGCAAATGAGCAACATTACAATGCAGCAACTACCAATAAGAGCAAGTAAAATATGTACTATATTTTACAAATTTTTTGAAAGAAAAACAATGATACATAATGAAGTAAATATAAATGCAGATGATTTTTAAAAAGGCTTTTTAATTATTTTACCTAATGCTAATGAGCAGCATTACGATGCAGCAACTACCAATGAGTTGCTTACTTTCACAGAAAACAAATGACTTCTCGTTTTGTGGCTGTAAGTCACTGTGGACGTCCGTTAACCCTCTGAGAGCAAACAACGATGTCAAAGTTTTCTATAGGATGCAAGTTAACAAGATCGCTTTTTTACAATCAATGAATCTGTCTGCATTGCAGTTGCAGTGTATCCAGTGTAATGTCCATATGCAGTGTAAGTCCTTATAATGCATCTAACACTATAAAAAGAAGGGTGCAATGTGACCAAACTAGACAGATTTGTTAATTTTGTTCACTTGCATATCTCTACAGTGTCAAGACCCAGCAATTCAGAGTGAACAGGGGGAGAAAAAAAAAAAAAACGTGCAGGCTGCGAGTGCAGGTTGAGACCCAGCCCTTGACATTCCTATCCGTACCTGTGCATGCTGAGGAGTGAGTGGAGGTGTGCCGGAGCTTAAGAGAGCCACTATTTACCCGCTGGGCCGGAAAGCCTCAAGGAGGAGGAGGAGGAGGAGGAGGAGGAGAGGCCAGTGGGTGCATTACTCGGTTTAGACGTGGCCAGGAACAAAAAAAAAAAAAAAGCACTGAAAATGCTGCCGACAGCAATTGTCAGCATGGCCCTTGCGCTTTCTCTGACACACACACACGCACACTGCAGTTCACACATACATTCATTCCCTCTCTTTTTTATTGGATACATGTGACATGTTTTGCTCCTGCTAGGGAAAAAATACATTAATAAATAAGAAAAAAATAAGTCAACATATGTTACTACTGGATTTTGGATGTTGAACTGCTAGTACATAGTATAGTGCCTATACATTCAACAATTAACTAATTTTATGCAATATGTAATATTTTGCATATTTCATTCAAGATAATTATGTAATTAAATGAATCACTAAATATACATAATTATTAAAAAAATAAAAATAATAAAAATATTTAAGTAAAACAACATTGAAAATATGCTTTAGTTAAATATTTTTGTATTATTTTTTGTAGATCATTATTTATACTTAGTGATTAAATAAAAAAAAAAAGTGCAGCTTTTCCTTGAGCCCCTTTTAAATGGTTTATATATACCAATAGTATATGAATACATCTTAATGTGTCAATACAATGATGTGCGTACATATTTGTGAATGATTGTGAGCAGTGAGCCATCCATCCAAAGAAAGGACCGGAAAAATGCAGTGCACAACAGTACTACCATGTGTTGACCGGAAAGGCATTATGTAAATGGGTCACTCATTAAAAGTTTATTAAGAAAAATAAACTGTGTGTGTGTGTGTGTGTGTGTGTGTGTGTGTGAACTTGGAAATGAGTAGGAGGAAAAAAGTGCCACTCAGTGGTGGAGATGAAGTAGTCTTATGAGAAAATCTATACTGTGGTGGTACCATGGTACAGTGATATAGTTGCATAGTCTTCCAAAGTAGTTCAAAAAATAGCAAGGTATTACTAAACAGAGATATTATTAAATGGAGACTTAATTTAGCCAGAAATAATCCAATTAACTAAATGATTCTGAATCTTCTCACATGCATGGATTCAAGGAGAATATACTCTTGTTTTGCTGAACAATAACAACAAAAGCGTTTTGGCAGAAATCATGCTTACTATTATAAATTATTGTAAGGGTGCAGTTCATTCATCATAAAAATAACATGTAACATAGCAATCACAATTAAGAGCCATTATAAAATTACTATTTGCTCATCTTCTCTGTAAATCATGCATTTCAGAAGGATATGGACTGTCATTTTGACAAATATTATTACTTCTTAAGTGTAATCACTGGTATAATTTCCAACCAAGCCATGAATTAAATACTCATAATTATAGTGGCATTACAAAAGCTTAAATAAATCACATGTAGTGAGAATAAAGTGAACATGAAACGGCATTCACATCCATATCACTTCCACATGACATTTTGGAGTAAAACGACATAAATAATAGCTAGGAATGAAAAAGCATATTGAAAAAGTAAATAATGTCCAAAAAAAAAAAAAAAGGACCTGGGATTTAAAATTTTATTGGCATTATGCAAGACAAGAGAATAAACATAGCACACAATCATCTCTGCCAATCAGAGAATATCCAAAATTATTCCAACAAAAATTGTTTGGTTGTTTTACATACATTTAATAAATGTAAGTTGCCTTTTTTTTTTTTCCTAAGTTTTTTTTTTTGTTTACTGGATTAGTCATTTAAACTGCTGTAACCATGAGTTAACCATGCATTTCTTTTAATATCTGATATTGCTGAAGAGGCTTGTGATTAATAGAAACAAATGACAGTTGCATTCAGGCATTCAACTAAAGTCATCTAGGCAGGTCACAGCTTGAGCAAAGTCACAACTTAAAACAACCAATAACCATAAAAAACGGGGGAAAAAAATGAAGGTGCAAAAGGCAAATATATATTTTAGGATAAGTACAAATTCCATTTCCAGTTTGAAACACATCAATGAAGTTTCTTAATCATTTACTATAAAGTTAAGCGAGACACAACTTAAGAAGAGAGAGAGAAACTGTGCAATTGTACTTTACATTGCCGTTAGCTAAAGTTACTAAACTTGGTATATTAATACTGCAATGCAATCAAATTCGCCAAGGCCGTGGATGCAACGAAGCAAAGAGAATTAAACTAGTCTAGTTTCATCCATCTAAAACGGCTAATCCAGTTTGGTAAAAGACATTGCATAGGATGTCTTGGCTGCATATTTCTAGTGATCTTTTGCAGTTTTTTCAACCCCAAGTACACAAATCCATTAGTCCGCATGCAGTGTGTGGATTAACCGTAAAGGGACTTTTTTTGTCTCATCAAAATCTAGTAATCATCCAGAAGTTTAACTGGGAAGTTATGATGTGAAAACTGGATATTAAGAGCTGATTTGCACTCGTTCGGAGTGCAGAAAAACCTTCCGCTTTTACCGAGTTCAGTTCAGAACGTTTTGGCAGAGATACTCATTTTATTTTTTCTCTTCTTCCTCTTCCCCTCAGTGGGATCCAGTCCAGTTCATTTGACGGGTTGCAAATCATCAAGGAATTTCACATTAGGGAGGAATGTTTTGGTGAGGCGACCTTGAAAGAGACAGAGTGAATGAGAGTGAAGCTTGTTTTTTGGAGGTTTGCCATCATGGCCTTCATTGTGCAAACTCCATATAAGCAAGGTTATGAGAGCCATTATCAATGAGGCAAATTACATCCGGCCTGCATGTCCAAGTTAACAAAAGCATAATCAGTTCTTGTGTTGTTCTGGAACAAATTCAAGCCAAGACAAATGTGTTCAACATGTTTAAATCTGCTATTTCAATAAAAGGTTCCTCCACAATATAGGGTAAAGAGTATATTTACTTTTTTAAAAAAAAAAGACACAAATCTCATGTTATTGTGCTGTGAGGCCTATTACTTAGACAAACTACTTTTTTAATGTAGAATTAACCTTGCAAGAAAAGTAATTTGTTTTAAGCAGAAGTCCCCCCTTAAAGGAGAAGTCCACTTCCAGAACAAAGATTTACAGATAATGCACTCACCCCCTTGTCATCCAAGATGTTCATGCATTTCTTTCTTCAGTTGTAAAGAAATTGTTTTTTGAGGAAAACATTTCAGGATTTTTCTCCAAATAATGGACTCCAGAGTTTGAACTTCCAAAATGCAGTTTTAATGCAGCTTCAAACGATCCCAAATGTGGTTGTAAATGATCCCAGACGAGGAAGAAGGGTCTTATCTTTTTCATTTAAAAAAATAAAATTTAAATATTTTTAAATTTCTAATGCTCGTCTTGCTTTGCTCTCCCTGAACTCTGTGTATTCTGGTTCAAGACAGTTAGGGTATGTCAAAAAACTCCAATTGTATTTTCTCCCTCAACTTCAAAAATCATTTCAAAATCATCGTACATCGCTGCAGAAGCACCGACCCAGTCTTTGCAAAGTGAACATGCAAAGAAGATCAAACACAACAAAAATGGTAAAACAGCGATATAGGGCGACTTTGAAGCTGAGGGAGAACATGAGATGGGAGTTTTTCGACATACCCTAACTGTAATGAACCGGAAAAAAAAGAGTTCAGGCAGAGTAAGACAAGGTGAGCGTTTGGCATTAAAAAGTATATAAATTGTATTACTTTTATGAAAATAACCGATCGTTTTGCTAGATAAGACCCTTCTTCCTCAGCCGGGATCGTTTACAACCACATTTGGGATCGTCTGACTGCATTTTGAAAGTTCAAACTCGGGGCACCATATCAGTCCATTATATGGAAAAAATGCTGAAATGTTTTCCCCAAAAACAATTTCTTTTACGACTGAAGAAAGAAAGACATGAACATCTTGGATGACAAGGGGGTGAGTACATTATCTGTAAATTTTTATTCTATAAGTGAACTTCTCCTTCAAAATGGTCATTTGGGTCTGTCCCAAGAGGTTTTTAAAACCATACAAAATGCAAAATAAAAATGTATATTCGATTAATTTTAATAAGGGTTGTCAAACGATTAATCGCATACAAAATAAAAGTTTGCGTTTGCCTAATATATCTGCGTGTATGTAAATAAAATATTTTGTACATAAATAACATTTCTCTTAAATATATACATTAATTTGTGTGCATTTATACATACATAATAATTACACACAGTACACACACATATATTAGGCAAACTCAAACTTTTATTTTGTATGCGATTGATCGCAATTAATCGTTTGACAGCCCTAGATTATTTACAACAAATGTTGTGATTTTGTGCAGCAACAGAGTTGCATTTAGGGCTGTCAAGTGATTAATCGTGATTAATCAAATGCAAAATAAAAGTTTGATTTTGCTTAATATACGTGTGCGTGCTGTGTGCAATTATCATGTATATATAAATACCCACAAATTAATGTATATATTTAAGAAAAATGTTATTTATGTACAAAATATTTGAATTTATATTTAATATAAATTATATAAAAATTATAATAAATACATAAATATTTCTTAAATATATACATGAATGTGTTTGTATTTATATATACATAATAAATACACACAGTACACACACATATATTAGGCAAACTCAAACTTTTATTTTGTATGCGCTTAATCACGATCAATCATTTGACAGCCCTAAAATAATCATATTTTATCATCAATCTTATCGAATTTTAGACTAAATGTAGTTTTTGACTGTAGAAGTTGTACATTTTTGTAGTTTTTGAGAAATAGATTCGGCAATAAATTGCACTGCTAGTTTAATTTAAGCTAACTCTGCCTGTTCCTTTTTGCATCTGCCTGGCACTTATCAAACACCATCAGTCTGTGTTGGTGTCAGACAAAATACAGGCAAGAAAATATGCTAACGCATAAATCAGCCTCTGCAAAGTCACTTTTCACAAAGACAGACTAAATAAATGATAAATAAAATTACTTTTGGTCATTTGAGACCAAAAACATTAAGATTTTAAATATCAAACAATCGATTTTGGGCTATATCACTCAGTCCTAGTCGCATGTCATTTCCCATAATGATTTAAATGCACATGTTTTGCCTTCTATTTTCCTGCTTGGTTATTATGCATATTGGGTAATTCCTGACCAGAGAGGAAGTGTTCCTCCTCAAGGAAACATTTAACAAATAACATGACAGCCACAGTAATTAGGTTCACCACAAAGAAAAAAAAAAAAGTGATCAGCATCAGTTTAAGTGTCGAGTTGAAGTCTTGTGTAATAGCAGCCAAATATTTAACCACATTTAGAAAAACAAGTCAGATTTACTACTGTAACAGTAAAAACAAAAGTGCACACTGGTTTATCAATCCATAGACTGATATCAAAGCATAAAAAATCCAATTCTTGCTTTAAAGTATGACGGAATCTGCAAATAATTCATAACTTTACAATATTTTAAAGCATGCACAACATTTTTTTAAATGCATCTTTGTAAATTCTAACTAGCTGTGTTGACAGAACTATGGCTGACGTGGAAAAAAATGTATTTGTAAAAAACGTTATGCTATCTAGCTTGCAAAAACTGCAATGCACCTACATAATCAATTATAATGACTATAGTAAAACCTAATCAATTTACTATCATCAAAACAAAATTCAAGCAAAACGAACAAAAAAAATATTAATGCATTATTCAGCCTTTTTACATGAACTTTTCACAAAGATTTAAATAAATACATTTTAAAAATTATATTATATAACATTTTTATTACATGATTTGAGAGCAACTCTACACATTGAGAAACATGTGAGATATATGAAAAAGTTGTTTTTGCTATTTGGTTTGCAAAAATTGCAATGCATGTATGTATAATTAAAATAATAAAATCTAATCATTTATGCTGTCATTTCTTATCCTACATACAATTTTTGACCAGTTTTCTGTTGTAAATGTTGTTGCATCATTTTGAAAGAATGGGACTAAGATAAATAATTACACCTCTTTTTTTGATAGAATCATAATTTTGGTTTGTGTTCACGTGTGTGTGTGTGTGTGTGTGTGTGTCATCCTCACCTCTAGTACAGGAGGAAGAAGCGGGTTCGGAGTGAAGACACCATGCTTTCTGACATGTTACGCACTTTCAGGTAGTTCACGAACCCTCTGAAGAAGAGCAGGAGTCCTGGAGTGCATGACAGACAGGTCATAGGTCAACAACTAGTTGCTCTAAAGAAAATATGAGGGGTGCTTCCCACTCACATCAATCAGACAAAAAGTCTAACCGCTAAAAAAAGTAATATTACACCTAGCAAACAGCACAAATTCAAAATTCTCAAAGAAAATATAGTGCAGTATGAAGATTACTGCAGCCATATTATTTCACAAAATTGCAAGATTCACAAGATTCACGGCCTCAACACAGCATAAGTACACTAATGCAACAATTATTGTTTGTTAAAATGATCTACAATTAATAAAAATGCATTTAGGTCATAATGCATCTATTAATGTAAATGTATTTTGAGTTCCATTTTGAATCATGTTGTCATTCAATCAGTGGACCAGCAGATGGCGCTAGAGTACTGCAGCTAAATGACTTAAAACTTCTCAGTATCTATTTTAAAGAAACAGTTCACCTGAAAATTGAAAATGTGTCATTATTTACTCTCCCTTAAGCTGTTCCAAACCTGTATGAGTTTCTATCTTCAGTTGAGCGCTTGATTAGCCTTGACTAACACAGTATGGGGAAAAAAGTACTATGGAAGTCAATAGCTACCTGCTCGATTACCAACATTCTTGAAAATATCATATATGGTGTTCAACATAAGAAAGTTAGACAGGTTTGGAACAACTTGAGGGTGAGTAAATGATGACAAATGCTTAATATCACAGGAAAACAACTTACCAAGAACAAGGAAAATCCACCAGAGCCAGTACTGCCCATTGAAGTATCCAGTGAAGTAATCTGAAAACTGTAAAGAATAATACCATTAAGCATTGAGTTTAATGATTAAGTTCACATTCAGAACACAATATTTTATGCATGGTAATTATCACCCCTGAGTTTTTGTAATAATTTAATTGCAAGTTTCTTATCATCCTGTGTGGGTTTCTAGTTAATCGATTAAGAGACTCACCCTCACAATGAGGATCCATTTGATAAGAGAAAGGCCAAAGCCACAGATGGCACCGTATCGCCCAGCAATGGTGTTGGTCAAACAGAAAGACAAGCAAAACCCAATCCAGTTGAACAGGAAGGCCACTGTTTACACAAAAAGTGAGAGAATACCTCATTAACAAAGAATGACTCGATTTTAAAGTACACGTAAATACCTTCATACATAAATATGGCAATTATGTTTTATATGCATACCAACACATCATTAAAACCTGTAGGCTGCTTACATATGTCACAAAGATGGTGATGCATTGTTAATGAAAGCATGACTAATCATGCATTTATCCTGACTGGACTATGTTTGACTGTATTGCAATGTGCTATGCTACTGACTGACCACTATAAACGGTGTATAGAAATACTTAAAGTGCAATACATCACAACACCACCGGATGGCGCACACACAGCACTAATGGAGAAAGTCAACATGCAAAAACTGGTCATATGCTAAAAGGTTGATGGAACCTTTATCAAACTGCACGTTTTAATTCAGAACAGTCATCATTTTGTAAAGAAATACGGTTATTGTGTATTTTATATCTAGTTTTGTGTAAAAATGTATTGCAATTTAGTATGATTATAACATATGCTATTTTAAACATGCACAAGTGTGTAAAACCTGACTTACTGAAGAAGGCCAGCATAAAGATTCCATCATTTCCCACCCTCAGCTGATCAGCGTCACTGAAGTCATCCCGAACTGGAAAATCTTCATCCTTTTTAACAAGTAGATGGATAAAGAGAAACATTTATGAGTGTTTTAGAAAGCAAAAGTGGCTTAGAATTCATCGTGGTTGTGATGCAACCTCAATGTTTACACACCAGCAACTGGACCAGCATACATAAACAACAAGATGTTCGTCAATCACAACATGGGCCATTTACTTACAGCAGACAGAGAAGCAAAAATTGTGTTGTCAGTAAAGTGGAAAATGGTTATGAGAGACTAAGTAACTCCTCAATTCTCAATGCATTAAAACCTTGACAAATTATTGCAATTTTCTCTATTGAATTTTCTCAAAGAGATCACTTATAAAAATAAGATAACAACGTGGTGACTCACAGTTCCATAGCCTGATTACTTTCCTTTCAGCAAACACTTACATTCGAACACACTTTAAGTGCACTAGCAGCAGGGAAAGTATCTTTAGAGCAACCTGAGGTTAAGCATCAAGTTCAAGGGCTTGCATCAACAGATACTCTGTGCAATTATTTATTGTTTTGCTTGTAAAGGAAAAAGTTCACCAGAAAAAGAAAATTCTGTCTTCTACTCAACCTCATGTTTTTCCAAACCCATATGCTATGGAATTATTTTGCACAATGTCAAGGTCTTTTCTATACAGTGAAAGTTAATAATGACCAGCTCTCCTGCTTCAAAAATGACCAAAAAAGCACCATAAACGTATCATTAAAGTGGTCTCAAACTGGGGTCTGTGGAAAGGTCTGGAGGAAAAAAAAAAAAAAAAAAAAAGTGTTGAAATAAAAAAAAATTAACTAGATAGACTGAAACAACAAATGGATAAAATTTACATTTAGACATTTAACAGACTTACAAAAGAGGACAATGGAAGCAATCAAAATCAACAAGAGCAATAACATGAAAGTGCTATGAAAAGTCTCAGTTAGCCTAATGCAGTACACGTAGCAAGGGTTTTTTAAAATTATAAATAAATAAAAAGAAAACATAGAATAGAAAAAGAACAGAGAAGCTAGTGTTAATTTTATATATATATATATATATAGATAGATAGATAGATAATATTGATTTAAATACATCTAACAGTACAGTACTATAACAAGTAGAAAAAATTAATGTTACAATGGAAACTAAACATTTTCCATATAATATTTTACATATAACATTTTTCACAGTG
Source organism: Cirrhinus mrigala (assembly GCA_036247105.1). Taxonomy (NCBI): domain Eukaryota; kingdom Metazoa; phylum Chordata; class Actinopteri; order Cypriniformes; family Cyprinidae; genus Cirrhinus; species Cirrhinus mrigala. Next base: position 36,854,185 of record CM070007.1, on the reverse strand, counting down.
TAAACTGGGTCTTTACACAAAAATGTATAGCTGTCTTTTAAATTTTAGGATGGCGGACCCTCGAGTTAACTATTTTACTATTAATTAACTACTTTAGTTAACATGAACTAAGAATGACCAATACTTCTACAGTTAATGTTAATTTCAACATGTACTAATGCATTATTAAAATTACAAGTTGTGTTTGTTAAGTTAATGCACAGTGAATAAAACAAGTTTAAGATTTTTTATGTTATTTATTTTACTTCAAGTAACAGAAATTGTTTTAATAGTTTTAGTTTACTATAATAACCTTGTTCTGAAGTCATACAAGAGCTTTGCATGAACAGACTGAAAATAATCATTCTTCACTGAAAATCGTCCACTCCACAGTAGCGTATATTCACTTGCAGTGCCTATAAAGGCATTATACCAGCTTCAACACCGTCATCTGGCTCTGACAAAAATAAGGCATCTAAAAAAAAAAAAAGTTTGCCTTTTCAGCAAACAACATTTGCTATTGCATTGCTTCGAAATACAAGACGTATTTGACTGCAGGACTACTTGTATGGTACTTTCACTGCATGATTTCACTTCTGCACAGCGTCAACATTGTGGACAACACGTTTGTGCTCCACGGGTTTAGAATAACATGCTGAGAAAATGGCAAATTTTCATTTTTGTGTGAAGTACTCCTTTATGATCCAGCCTACGCCTCTGGTAACCCACCCCGGCTCCACTCCACACCGCAGCTCACAACAGAGCTGCTGAGATTGTATAACAAGCAAAAGTCTTGAATAATGCTCTAATTCATTCTTTGTTTCTTTGTTTCATAACAGAGCTCAAGCACTTGGGTGCCTGCACACACTCTCTTTCTCTGCATGTTCTCAATTTGCAATTGCAGGATGAAGGTACTTTCCAAAAAAAATACATAAATAAATAAAATAATGGAATAATTTTAATATTTTTCTGCTTTTGAAAGAAGTCTCATGTGCTCACCAAGGCTTAATTTATTTGATTAAAAATACAGTAAAAATAGTAATAACTATTGTGAAATAATGTGAAATATTATTATAATTTAAAACAAGTGTTTTCCATTTTAATCCATTTTAAAATGTAATTTATTTCTGTGATGCAAAGCTGAATTTTCAGCATCATTACTCCATTCTTCACTGTCACAAGATCCTTCAGAAATCATTCTAATATACTGATTTGGTGTTCAAATATTATTAATCATCATTAGCGTTAAAGTAATTATGGTTCTTACTATCAGTGCTGAAAACTGTTTGTGATATTTAATGTCAATAAATACAAAGTTTATTTCAAATAGAAATCTTTTGTAACATTGTTTTTTCTGCCATTTTTTATCAATTTGATGTGTCCTGACAAAAGCATTAATTTCTATTTCAATACTTTCTTACTTACCTCAAACAACTGAGTGATCGTGTATCACATTTTCCACAAAAATATGAAGCAGAACAACTGTTTTTAACATTAACGATTGTAATAAATGCTACTTGGGCAGCAAATAGGCATATTAGAATGATTTCTGAAGGATTCTTTGACTCTAATGGCTGCTAAAAATTCAGCTATATTCAGTCTTCAGTAAGTAGTAATTTAGTACTCCATTTCAAATATAGAAACCACCTTGGGATTCTGGTCACTGCAAAAGAGGCTCAGAAAAAGGAAGTTAGTTCTGAGAAAAGCATCATTTGTTTGCCAGTTGGTTTGTTATTCTGTTATCTAATGCGATGACATTCGGACAATCTTAAGAGTCTCCAAATACTTTTTGGGGCCACATTACATAACACTTCTTGATCTGAGCTCAGAGAAATCACAGTATCTGTGGGATTCTCTTTCTAGGTCATGGTTTTTATGGCACCCCACATCCTCAAAAAGGTTCTCCTTATGTTACTGCTAAAAGCTAATCGCACATGATTTTAAGAGATTTCCCATTTCATTTTGGTCATCATTAAATCATACCAGCATTACTATAGCAATTTGCTTTCTTTTGAGGGAATATTTTGGACTCTACCGAAGCCGCAGTGGAAAGTTGTGCGAATCGTGGGCTTGGCGTGTCGTTCTGCAGAAGGTGTGGGTGCGTAGGCACATGAGATACTCACTCGTGGAATGACCTCCACCGCTGAGGCAGCCATGGCTGCCGCTTTGGCCTTCTCCGCCTCATCGTAAGTGGGTAGAGATGTGGCGACGCTGTATGGTGGAGGAACGGGAAAGTCCCCCGGAAATGTGCTCTCTGAAAAGCAATTAAAAAAAAACGGTCAGCCACAGGCCAACACATTTCTAGATATGAATCTTCCGAACAATGAGTCCTCCCAAGCATCATGACTACTATCTGAATAAACCTCATGACGTAAAGCACCAAGCGGTGACACATAACTCGCAATGACTTATGAGTTTCACTTTAAGGTTGATAAAACATGCAAAACAGTGATAAACTAATACTAAGCCATACCTAGAAGCCTTGGAGGTCAGCTCTTTAGAGTTGGGTCCGTAACTAGCAACTACACAACAATGCAATAATTTCAGACTTAGATTTATAATTTTAACCTTCAGTGTACTAAAGTTTGAAAATCTCACTCTTTGATCGGTAAGATTTTTTTAATGTTTTAGAAAGAGGTCCTTTATTTTCACCAAGGCTGCATTTATTTGATGAAATACATTAAAACAGTACTTTTGTCAATTATTTAAATATATAAGTAAATAAATAAAAGTCTTTCTTAAAGTGCTATAATCCATGAACCAAGCCAACCAGCTATGAGGTGAGTCACAACTTTGATTTGAAGCAAAAATTTAAAAAAAAAAAGAAAATAAATGTACAAGCCTGTTTACTTTAATGGCTTACTACAATCCCATGATATAATCTAATTAAAAACAGTGGAGAAACTAAGAGGCTTTTGCATCTTAACTCTTCATATTTATTCAAATATTTAAGCATTTTGAGAGCATGGGGAGGCAGACTCGATTAGGTCATTTGCAGTGCTTCATAGGAGTAAATATTTAATTTAGGGCCCCATGATATCTGTTTAATTTTCCCCTAAATTCTTTTTTCTATTTTATTTCTATAAATTCTTTTATGATTTTGTGTTTTGAATGGTGAGAAAATGGTGAAAGAAATGGTGTCTAATTAAATGAACTAAAAAAACGTTTGAGATTAAAAAGTATTTAAAAAGAATTTAAACTGCATTTTGAAAGTTCAAACACGGGGCACCATAGAAGTCTACTATATGGAGAAAAATCCTGAAATGTTTTCCTCAAAAAACTATTTCTTTATGACTGAAAAAAGAAACATGAGCATCTTGGATGACAAGGGGGTGAGTACATATCTGTAAATTTCTGTTCTGGAAGTGGACTTCTCCTTCAAGACACTGAAAGTTTGTGTTTGTGTGAAAACAAAGATGAAACCACGCCATTCATGCACACAAAGACACGCAGAACATGCAGATTTAGCCTATTAGCAATAATCACTGACTGGCTGTTGTTGTATTTATTTCTGATGTAAGATTAATCCATGGAGGAAAAATGTCCAGAGCGAATCACTGTAATCAAAATATATTTTTTCGCAATCTCGATATGGTATCTTTTATCGCTCTGCCCTATATATAAGTTATTGTTAAAAATTAATTTCCCTGTGGAGAAAACGAATGGCATTTTTACATCTGAAACCTGACTGTTGCAGTTTATTATTAATGTTGAAAACAGTTGTGCATTTTAAGATTTTTTGATGAATGAAATCTTAAAAAGAACATCTGTAACATTTATAATGTTACAAAAGAGTAAAATTATAAATGGCTTTATTGTCGTATTTTTATTTAATACATTTTTGCTGAATAAAAGTATTAATTTCTTTCAAAGAATACATTTTAATGACCCCAAACTTTTAAACAATAACCAACAGAACCACAGCGATGATGTCACTGCAATATTTGCATACTTAATTGTGATTGGTCCTCTTTTTCAACATTTACACTGCAAAGATGGCACAGAATCCACATTGTGTTTATTTTCATACACAGTGACTGAAACAACGTTGAGTGTCCTTGCAGCGGCAGCTGACACATCATTTTATTTATGCATGTCAAGAATGTTTCTATTCTGTTGCAAACAATATCAGTTTCTAATCTTACTCTGGAAATAAAAACTTTTTCCAGGTGTCTGTACCTGGTGCAGCTGTTGCTCCAAGCGCTACGCTGGTATAAGGAGGAGGCGGAGCTTCCGTATCCACCGCGGGGTTGCTGATGCCCACAACGGCGGCAGCGGCCTGGGAGGATGTGGACGGCTCTGCTCCGGAGGCCCCTTCAGAGGGGTCATCCTCATTGTGCAACTAAGGAAGGACAGAAACACAAAGTTCAGATTGAAGAAACTTAACTCTAAGTGTTGGTTAATTTAGGACAAATCTTACAAGCTCTTGTATCTTGCGTCAGCTGAACTGACACCTTGATGTACTCTATGAAGGGAGGATATCATCTAACACTGCAAGGAACACATCAACAACTTGAGTCAACAACTTGGCCTCTTGGGTCGTGTAACCTTACTGTCCTCGCCTTACAATGAACAAAGCTAAAGCTAAACTTCAACAATGAAGTGCTGAAAAGAAGCACTGAATAAAACATTTAAAAAGCAACCTTAAATCTTAATCTGCACAAAGTGACCTGAAAATGTCTTCCAAGCATTGAGGCCTCATGGTAATATGACAGTTCAAGATTGCAGGGGACGCACTTGGCATATCAGAGCGCAGTAGGATGTACGGTTGTTTGCCAACAAAGTTAGCTAACAGCGAAATTCACACAGTAACAGGAGAGCGGCAGTAATGCAAACCACGAGACCGAGGCACAAGGCTGTCCCTTCAGCTGCACCTGTCCAAATCGTCCAAACAGAAGAGCGATTCGACCGAGTGAAATTAGTCTGTTTCACTTTTGGGGCAGTTAGGAGTAATTTGAGTGACTTACAGGAACAATCTTCATAGTAGTTTCATCACAAAACCAAATCTTCCTTAATTCACACCAATGCTAAAATCATTTTTAATACCAAATTCAACTATAGCAAAAATGCATGTGCTTATCCTTTATTTAAGAAGTATAATATATAATATAGTAATATGAATATTATTAAATTAAAATGTTAATAATATAAATTTAACAAATTATAATATAAACCAACAAAATACTTAAATTATAAATATTAATAAATGCCTGAAATATTGCTTTAAAATTAAACCAGACAGCTCTGATTTCAAATTGTTTATGAATTTACAAATCAATTATGAAATTATTATTATTGTAGTGTCTCGGGTTAAGGCAATGGCATGGTTTTAAACACAAATGTAATGTACTGGCTCATTCATAAATAAATAAATAAATAATACTGCAAAACAAGTAGACCGATAACCGATATTTTGAACCGATATGCCTGCTGTAAAAAAAAAAAAAAAAAAAAAAAAAAAATTCTTTAAATGCTTTTAATTTTATAAACAAATTTGTTTTGAAAATGACAGAAACTAATAACTTAAATGCTTAATAATGGTGCTGATAATTGGCCAGGCCGATAATCTGTCGACCCCTACTATAAATAAATAAATAAATAAGAAATAAACATTATAAAAGATATATTATATTGAAAAAACATGACATGCATTTATTAGGCTATCATCAACATGCAATTAGTCTGTTACTGGTCACATGCTGCTAATAAATAACATGTATGGTCAATTTCTAAAAAAAATATATATAGCTTGTGTTTACAGCTCATGGACTAAGACTAAACAAAAACAAACCAACCAACCTGCAGACCATTTATTGACCTAATATTACTAATATAATGGTAAATAACAGTTCGCTCTTTGGAAGGATCATCAAGCTGTGACAATCTTTCACTACACCATGCCACATAATATCTAAAGCCTCCTGACAGGGCTGAGAGCCACGGAAGTCTTTGCATAGGTCAGTGCTCTAAGGTTCAAGTCTGCTATCATCTATAAAATGGCAAACAGAAACGGGATTAGAGGTCCAATGAGGGATGAAGTTCACATGAGAACGATTACACTGTGGGACCACATCAAGGACAGCGAGAACACCAATGGTGAGTTGGGCTCTCACTTTGCACTGAGGACAACCAACAGACAACCTGGATTGGCATTACATAAGCACAACAACTGCCCAGGGACAAAGAAAGCATTTCCAGTCATTCGCAATGGACTGTTAGAAACAACATAGATAAATGGTACATCTTATCTGTGTTATGACTAAGACTGGACAGAATCAGTTTGCTGAAAGCCCTTACTTGATGTTATGTGAGTTTTTCTCAGGAGAAATATCTGGGATAAATTGTTAAAACATCACTTTTGTTAACAAGTAACATACAAAAGAAAACTTGAGGGATGCATTGGGATTAGGGGTTGATCATTTATCGGCCTGGCCAATTATCTGTGCCGATTAAGTCAAATTATCGATTAAGCATTTTTATGGTTATCAGTATCAGTCATTTTCAAAACCATTTTGCTGATAAAATAATTTAAAGGCATTTAAAGAAAGTTTTTGTCAGAGTCCTTGCTATTCTTAATTTTGACATTAATTTTAAATTTTACACCAGACATATATATATATATATATATCAGTTCAAAATACTGGTTGTCAGTCTACTTGATCTGTAATAATCGGTATTGGCATCAGCCCTGAAAAACACACATGGGTCAACACTTAAATGTATAGTATTAAAAATATTCATATTGACATTCATTTCTGCTAAATATTGCATTAATTATTTAGTAACACTACTAAGACAAGTTAAAAACTGACTAAGCAAGTGTCAAATGTAATGTAGTCTAAATGTAAAAGAAAAAAAAGAAATCTGAATTGATATTGTACCAGCATACCCCAATTAGGGATTGACCGATATGTGTTTTTCAGGGCCGATGCATATTTTGAACCGATATATATGTCTGGTGTAAAAATAAAAATGAATGTCAAAATAGGGAATAACAAGGGCTCTGACAAAAAAAAATTTTAAATTATGAGCAAATCAGTTTTGAAAATGGCCGATATCGATAGCCTTAAAAATGCTTAATATCAGCACCGATAATCGTTCATCCCCTACTATACATTATAACGTTGTGATACTAAAATAAATTTAAAATGATTTTAGTTTTTTATGGTTATATTTTTAAATGTAATTTAAAAATGCATTTATTAAAACAAAATGCAACAGAATGGCCGGTACTTGATATTTAACTGTGCTTTTTTTTTTTTTTTTAATTTTTTTTTTTTTAATTGTGCAGTTTTTACATTTAGACAACATTTGCTATCTCACTTAACACTCACTTAGTTAGTTATTAACTTAATTGTAAACAGTGTTACTAAATAAATAATGGAACATTTAGCAGAAATTAATCTCAATATGAATATTTTTAATACTATACTTTAGGGGTGGACCATATGTTTTTCAGGGCCGATGCCGATGCCGATTATTACAGATCAAGTAGACCGATAACCAATATTTGAACACATATATATATATATATATATTAGTGTATAGTATATAGTATAGTGTAAAAATGAAAATAATGTCAAAATTAAGAATAGCAGGGGCTCTGACAAAAACTTTCTTTAAATGCTTTTAAATTATTTCACCATTTGGTTTTAAAAATGACCGATACTGATAACCAAAAAATGCTTAATATCGGCCTGGACGATTATCGGTTGACCCCTACTACAATTACAATGTTGTGATCCAAAAATACATTTAAAATTATTTTAGTTTTTATGGTTGTATTTTTAAATGTAATTTATAGGACATTTATTGAAACAAAATACAACAGAATGGCTGATAGTTGATATTTAACTGTGCATTTTAATGTTGCATTTTAACTATGCATTTTAATGTAAAAATTGAGAATAAGAAAAGGCTCTGACAAAAACTTTCTTTAAATGCTTTTCAATTATTTTACCAGCAAATCGGTTTTGAAAATGACCGATAACCATAAAAACGCTTAATACTGGCCAGGCCGATAATCAGTCGACCCCTGCTAGGCCTATACATTATAATGTTGTGATGCTAAATTTAATTTAATTTAATGAGTTTCGTTTTTATGGCTGTATTTTTAAATGTAACTTCTATCAGCCATTTATCATTATGCACCATAACATCAAATAATTATTGGTTTATCATATTTGCCAGCATTTTAATATGTGTATCCATAAACACTACTTACATTTCATACCAATGTTGTTACAACTTCCAAGAACAAAATATAAAATAGCAAATAAGATAGTAAATATTAAAAACAGAGGCATATTATATTATATATTAAAAAGTAAAAAAAAAATAAATAAATAAACAGTTACATTACAAAGTTAGTTTAGGGAATGAAAAGTTATCTGAAAAGTTATCTATTGATTTATTTCATGAGGGTCAATACACATTAATAATATACAACAACAACAACAACATGTAAAATGTGTAAGATTTAGCCAAACTGGCCAATTTTCATCCGTAGTCCCTTGGCAGTTTCACTTTAAATACAAGTCACTGTCTACAAAGCTTGAATGCTTCATATTTTTCAAACAAAATCATCAGACCACATTGGTCTTGACAAAAAAAGACTTCAAAACTGGCTTCTCACATAACTCCTGCACAAAAATGAAGTCCAATTAAAAATTGCACAGTTGCATAATTCTGCAGTGTGCTGACGAGTTCTGAGCAACAGAGATAAGTGATATCATGGTACAAGTATAATAAAACGGATAAGGATGAAGGAGAACTCGTGCAGTGAGAGCAGCGCTATGAAATATATTGCAGGAAGAGACTTCTGAGAATGGTTCATGTGGTAAAGCCACAACCACCTAAATATCGATTTACCTTAAAATGGAAAAACCAGCTATGCCTATTTGTTGACACATCTAAGAAGCGCTATTCTGCGGTGGTTGCTATAGCAACATTCTAACATGCAGCGAGCTCAAAAAAGTTCGTGACTAAGCGAGCTGTTTTTTTTTTTTTTTTCCTTCCTAGAAACGATGAAAAGGCTTCGAAAACATACAGAGGCCTGCTGGATAAACTACTCAACACTCCAGGAACTGACTTGCAATTGCTGTGCTCTTCTTTGAAAATAAAAATATATCAGAAAGCTTTCCTTGTTACTGACCAAAACCTTTAGAAAAGGAAGTAACAAGGTTTTTGATAAAGCACACAGTAATATTAAGACAATATTTTAGCCTTATTTCCTGTTAGATAAACATTTACCAACAACCAGATTTATACCCTGGAGCTCAAATCCAAAGTCTACAATCTGTGCTGTAGTGTGTGTAAATATTGTGGTATTTACACAGCACCATGGTCCAAAAATTACCATGTTATTACCTTGGTAATTCTTTGTAAGGGATATAATTTGTATTGTATGTTTATAAAAAATATTATATTCTGGGATGCTACACATACCCTTCCCAGCTGAGCAGTGAGCCACCACATTTCCATAATAAACAAAAGGCCCTACATCCAGATCACTTACGTTCAAGGCCTGCTCTATTGTTAAGGGTTGAAAACACACACTCACACACAGACCTGTGATTATACCACACTTGTGTTGTTTACGATACAGTAGAAGGTTGTGACTCTAAACCCAACGAAGTGTCATCCAAGAGGACAGGACATTCACGGCCAACGCCTTGAAATGCAATTCAATGTCCCTGACTTGGCCCGACCATAAATATCCCAAAGACATCTACAATGCATCAAAATATCTTTGAACACACCCAAAAGTACTGATAACGACACCCAAACATGATTTTAATGCTTTAAAACATTGTCAAACACTCTAAACACGCCTATGATGTGTTCAGGGATAACAAACATGCATATCATGCCTCAAAATATCTTCATCGGATCTAATGGCTCAACATGCATTTTAATGTTTAAATGTTGCATGCAGGCGTACTAAACATGCCTATAATGACTAAACTGTGACTAAAACAACTCAAATTGCATTAGAATGCACCACTGATGCCTCAAAATGTGTTATAACGATTGCTTCAAAATGCATTTGATCAATCCAAATTATGCCACAAAATGGTTTTGAGCGCTCCCAAATATATATGTAACTTAAAAAATGAAATGCATTTAATGTTCCAAATGTACTTATGTAACCTTAAAAAGTTTCAAGATCACCTGTGGTAACTACTGTTTTGGAACGCACCAGTGATGCCTCATAACTGAAGATAACTGAAGTCAATATGCATCCAAGGTCCCAAAGATGCTGGTGACAATTCAAAAAGCATTCGAACGCCCCAAAAGCGTAAAAAGTTCAGAGTGCATCTGTGACAATCCAAACTGCGTTGGAACTCACCAATCCTCAAAACTGAACGTCAAAAGAGGCGTCAAAATGCATTTGAACGCGCCAAAATCTTAAAACGGTCTGTGTGTCTGTGACAACTCAAACTGAGTTGGAACGCACCAATCATGCCACAAAACTGAACGTCCCATGTCTCTCTGTGGCGTCAAACTGTATTTGAACGCCCCAAAATAGCGCTGCGCACCTGTGACAACTCAAACTGCGCTGGAACGCACTAGTGATGGCTGAAAATTGAACGTCAAAATGCGTCTAAGGTCCCATACATATCCGTGACCATTCAAAATGTATTTGAACTCCCCCAAAGCGTAAAAACTTCCGAGTACACCTGTGGCAACCCAAACTCCATTAACGCACCAGCGATAACTCAAAATTAAACGTCAAAATGAACCCAAAGTCTTAAAAAGTTCTGTGTGTACCTGTGACAACTCGAAAAGCGTTGGAACGCACCAATCATGCCACAAAACTGAACGTCCCATGCCTCTCTGTGACGCATCAAGCTGTATTTGAACGCCCCAAAATATCGCCGCGAAACAGTGACAACTCGAACTATGTTGGAACGCACTAGTGATGACTAAAAACGGAACGTCAAAATGCGCCCAAGGTTCCATACATGTCCGTGACCATTCAAAATGCATTTGAAAGCCCCAACGCTACCTCAAAACTAATCGTCAAAATGAACCCAAAATCTTAAAATGTTCTGTGTGTACCTGTGACAATTCGAAAAGCGTTGGAACGCACCAATCATACCTCAAAACTGAACGTCCCATGCCTCTCCGTGACGCATCAAACTGTATTTGAACGCCCCAAAATAGCGCCGCGCACCCGTGACAACTCAATCTGCGTTGGAACGCACTAGTGATGGCTGAAAATTGAACGCCATAATGCGTCTAAGGTCCCATGCATGTCTATATGGTGTCAAAATGCATTTGAACGAATCAAAACCATCTGGAACGCCTCAGTATGTGCAATATGCACCTGTGATGGCATGCAATGTTTTAAAACCTTTTTATCGCGACAAAACATTGTCTTAGTAACCTCTTAGGGAAAAAATGTGACGTTTAAACGCAAATTTTATTAAATATCATTCTTAAAATATGGTAGTTTAGTAAAATTATGGTAAATTTGTGAGTTTACTCCAAATAGCATTAACTACAGTTACCATTGCCACTAACTTTATATCAGATCTTCAGCTGGGTTAGGAACTGTTCAAACATGACGCGCTCTTGGGCTATTTTGCGTTGCGTTCTTGTGTCTGCGCTGTGCGTACACACATATCAGATGGATATCAATCTTTGGCATTTAATAAATCGAGTCGCTTTGTTTTATTTATTTATTAGAGGAAGGGAGAAGGACGTTTTATTTTAAGTTAGGGTGAGAATATAAAATGAGCTCAACTTTGCAACGCTTCCATTCATTTGCATACCGTTTAGCGGATCTGAACGCAACGCGTCCTGTGTGAACTGTCGCGCACTTTGTAGCGATGAAGGTGTGATGATGCGGAAGCCATGAATGATTAAAGAGAATCGGACAAAATGCCAGTAATCAACAGCTCGGATAAGTCGGTGTATTGTATAACATGGAATGTTTGATCGTCTTATATAACGATGGGTGAAGTAGACTTACCACTTGGTAGCGGCTCGCCGCCTGGTCCATTTTCATATACGGCCAGCCCAGCCAGCGGCAAATAAAATAAGTAAATCCTTGGTTAATTCAAATTAAAGGCAGCTCTTGATCTGACTTGAGATCATATGGCACAGATCAGTCATATACGGAGACGATAGTTTTTTCCATTTACACAATAGCCATGATTTAACGCGAACGTTCACGCAGATGAAGTCACGTCCTACAGCACGAAACAAAGCGAGTGGGAGGGGATGTCCATGACGCTAGCGTGACGTCGCACTGTGCGCGTCAAACTATTTTTATTTAATAATACAGAGATCGACACATATAATTGTATTTATGTGTTATATAAGTAGCTGTTATATTCTCACCAGGTACATTCACATTTTTCGTTTTCATGCAGGATCTAATATAGTATTTGTTATAGCCTGTATGTAGCAGACATAAAGTCACCTGAGAGGTCGATTAGATAGTTTTATTAGATGTATTTATTTATTTATTTATTTATTTATTTATGTATTTATTTATTTATTTATTTATCAGTTCCATGAATGGAGTTTTTAAAAATATAAAATGGGCCGTTGTTGTAAGGGTATAATTATTATTATTTTATTATTATTATTATTTATTTTGTGTGTGTGTGTGTGTGTGTGTGTGTGTGTGTGTGTGTGTGTGTGTGTGTGTGTGTGTGTGTAATTTGAGCTCTGTGTGTTTTTGGAAAAACTGATCAAAATTTTCATCCTTTTCCATTTCAGTATTTCTCCTTTAAACGTTCGTGCCCTTCAAGGTGAGCTGCCTATAAATGTTGTGTCAACAGTGCCCTATATTAATTTGAGCAAATTGATGGCACCGTTAATTCACTAAACAATTTCTATCCCCGTGTGTTTATATCTTATCTGTCAAACTATAAATGGATGGTCAAAGTGCCAGTGCAGTGCTCCTTCAGAGTCAACAAATACTAGATTGCAGTTCTGAAATCAAGCGTGCATGACTCCATCTACTGGACAAATAATGCAAAAAATGTGTGCTGTAAATTAAATATGAAAGGTCATTTTAAAAGATGAATAAGTATATATGCAATATAATCCTTTTTTCTTTTTTTCTTTATTTTTTTAAATCATTTGAAAGACAGAGAAAAATCAGATGTCATACAAAACAGTTTGGGGGTTATTTGGTGAAAGTTTGACAAAAGACAATGAGTAAACAAACATGCAAATAAATAAAAGATGTAATATATGTCATTACATTAATTTAAATATTATTTATTTATGAATAAATAAAATCAGTTCTTTTAACTGGTTTTGAACTGGGCTTATTGCATTTGGACTGAAATAATATATAATAAAGTGTTATTTAAAAAGAATAAACATGAAGAATAATAGAACAGAATAATGTGACACGGTCACAATATCAAAAGAACCATACATATTTATCTAAATATTGATTAAACTGGGCTATAAATTAATATAATCACCTCATCATGTGTGAATAATAATAATAATAATAATAATAATAATAATAATAATAATAATAATTCAGACAATATTCAGTTAAATAAAAAAATTGATTTGAAAATAAATCTGGTTTTCTGAAAGAATGAAAGTAACGCCATATAAAGATTTAAACGCAGTTCAGCTCATGGCTTTTAGCACACTGTTGGGCCACTAGAGGGCCACCTTAGGCAGGGCCATAAAAATGACTCTTTGGTGTCACGCAATGAAGTGGTGCCAGTGCCAGATCCAGCTGACTAATAAACGAACATTACCTCTTTTGACTGCCATTTCCACTAGCCTGTGTCCAATAAAAGAAAAACACTAATATAAAATCCTTTAAAGTCTTATATATGTAAACTTGTGTGTGTGTGTGTGTGTGTGTGTGTGTGTGTGTTTGTGTATAAACGATTTTTAAATAAAGATATATTTTAAATAAGATATGTGCATTGAAATATAGAATATACAATATATGAAATATACCAAATATTTTTTTTTAAATACGAAATATTTTTTAAAAGTTGTTTATATATATATATATATATATATATATATATATATATATATATATATATATATATATATATATATATATATATAATAAAGAGTAGCTTAATGGAAATAATATATACTGACCTAAATACTTAACATTTTATGAAGTGTTGTTTTGAATGGTCTTTCATTATTTTGTGTCTAAATATATTGGCCTACATAAGCACAGGCAGTTTTGCAGGAGTGTCAGGTTGCCCCTCCTCTGTGTTGCTGTAGGTATAAAATCAAACTCCTGTCAGTTAGACGGTTAGACTGTCTCACTCATACCCCATTGCAGGTACGCAGTGAGAGGGCAAGTGATCTTCAAACTATTTCCCGGCAAAAAAAAAACTATTCTAAAGCAAAATGGTGAGTAGAACATTATTTGTTAATATTTAATTCTACTGTGAAAGTTTCTTTGCCTGTAAGTAAACATATTGAGCAATCATGCACATATTAGGTCACACCGAGCTATGGATATAAGCACATGCTTGATCTGCTTCACTGAGTATAATGAATTTTAATAATATATTAACAGAAATAACTGAGAAAAGAAGTCTAATGCTCTAATGACTTGTAAATTACACACAGTAGCAGCGAAATAATGTGTGTAACCTTTGAAATGACTGTAGTTAAATGTTTATACAAGATATAAAACCACACCTAGAAGAAATAAATCTTTATGCAACTGGACTTTTGACTCAAAATCTAACAGTTGTTGACATGTAACCATTGTGACAACTAGCCCCAGTCCTTTCATATAACTAAATGTGCTCTGTCTCTTTAAAAGTGGCTACTGAAGTTGATGCTTAATGTTTAATTTGACTGTTTTATATGCCATATTATTTTTTTATAGCTAGCTTTGACCATACTTTACCACCACATCATATTTACAGTATGGAAACTACTGAGAGCTTTATGCCTTAAGTAGTGCGGTTATGGGTGTGTTTGTGATTTTACTGAATGCTGATGTGGCTCTCAGTGTGTCTGTGTGTGTCCCACAATCAAGAAAAAGTCACAAAGCTGTTCATGCTGGTTGAAAATATGTGAAATAACAGTATGATAACAGTGCATCTTACTCTGAGAGAAAACAGAGTGATAATGAGCTTGAATTATAATCCTTGATATTACTGTAAGATGACATCACTCACTAAGGTGGGTTAAATGCAGGCCTAGTCAATACTTTGTGAATCTTCTAGAATCTCAAGTATGGTTACATGTGTCAAATATTGTGTGCCAAAGCTCATTTAAAACAAACCTACATTGTAAAATGGATTGCAGTGCCAACTCGCCCCCAGTATACAACTAAAACAGTGTTGTTGGTCTCGAAGCCTGTTTTTGCATGGAAAATATATTAGAACCACATGTGTAGGAGTTTGTTTGTGCTGAATTCCAAGGACAAATGGTTCTCACATTCTAAAGGTCCCAAATCACACCCCTGAAGCCTTTGTGTTTGTCTTTTGGGTGCTTTGGATGCCACCACAACCTTTATCAACATTTCATAAGAGACATATTAATGATTGTCATTATCTAAAAGCATAATATTTACAAGCTTGCTCTCTAAAACATGTAAATGATGTTTCAAATAGCTAGTTTATTTCTAGTATCTCATGAAAAGCATTTCTGTTCTGTTTTTTACAACTCATGAGGTGATGTCAGCTCCCACAGTAAGTTAACAATTAACAAACTGTAGTTTATCCCACCCTACGCTTTGTAACCATAAGTAACTTATTTGCTGTTTTTTTGCAATCATTACACAGAATAAAGTTGAAGGTAGAATCAAATGCTAAATGCACATATCAATGAGTAAATTTGTGCCTTTTAAGTTATTTTAGGATCATTATTTCTTTCTTTAAGTCAACATAAAATTGAATGTGTTAGGAAAGTAAATATTGAAACTAAATAGGGTCAGTTTATCTAAAGAAATAATCATTTGTGATCAAAACGATATAACTTGCTCCACCCTTTGAAGCAATTTTCTTTTTCCGCTGACAACACCTTGGACAAGTCAGCTATAGATAAGCAAACAGCTATTTGGGTGTTGTTTAAGCAAACTCGTTTTCAGATCTGGCTCTGCTCCTTTCAATCCAAACAATTCCCAAAGAATAAAATCAAGTTCTAATATTTTTAGAATCAAAACATAAGATCATAACGGGTTTTAAATACTGTTTAATGTGTAATTCTATGTCATTAGCACGACCTAATGTAATTGCAAAAATAATTACTGTCTCCAAACAGGTTTCCCCAGCACATTTATGCCATATTTCAGCCTTAAAGATGTTTTAAAAAGCCATACATTTCACTTTCTATATATAGTGTGAATTTTATGAGACAGCAGAAATTGCACAAGTGAAAAAACGCCGGAGGACAAGATACCAACTCACTGCCGAGGTCAAAAGATGAGCAAAAAGGGTTCATGGGTTGGTGGTGGGGGAAGATGAGCTAGTGGGGAAACATGACTTGTAACAAACCATAAATAACTTCTAACCTGGCTGCCATGCCCAAACTAGGCAGTCCCATGTGCCTGTGTAATGCACCATCCCCCTCCCCACTGACTCACCAATAGACAGAGAGGGACGGAGGGTAAAAATAGTGCCCAACCCCTGGAGAATGAATTCAGAGGAAGAGTCATGCCTACAGAGGAGAAGCAGAGTCTGGATATTTCTTCTCAGGCTGATGTAGGCCACCTCTCTGGAGCGCAGGCACAGATTTAGGGGCCGAATCATTACAGAGCACTTTTATTACAACCATGTGATTGTGCTTTTTGCACCAGTGTCTTTAGTGCTTTGATTGCATAATGGCAGTTCTTACATTTTTGCATTTGGCAAACACGTCTATCCAATGTCATTTGCATTTCAGCAGTTCATGTTCTGGGAATCAAACCCATGAGTAAAGATACAGAATCATAACTTCACATACAACTGATTACATACTTCTAATCCATGAATACATTTATTTATTATTTGATATGTTTTATATATAACTGCTTTGCATCATGGTTTATTTTTTAATAATAACTTATTGACTGTGTATTATCCATCACTTATCGTAATTTACATGGTCTAAAAACAGGCTATTCCCATGTTTTTAGACATTTGCCATGCCAAAGTCATGTTTTGTACGGTATTTTACTATGTTTTTGGACATTTTAGAGTGTTAATCATATCATGTTTTAGTGATTTTGTAAGTGTATTTTTATTTTAATTTATTTTATTACAGATTCATTCAAAAGTCTGGGGTTGGTTATTTAATTTTTTGAGTCTCTCACGCTTACCAAGGCTGTATTTATTTAATTAAAAAATACAGTAAAAACAGCGTTATTATTAAATATTATTACAATATAAAATAACAATATAAATATGTTTTTTATTTGAATACATTTCAAAATGTAATTTTTTCCTGTGATACAAAGCTTTCAGTCTTCAGTATCACGCAATCCTTCAGAAATCATTCTAATATGCTGATTTGCTCCTCAAGAAACATCATTATTATAATTATCAGTGTTGAAACCAGTTTTTGTGGAATCCGTGATACATAGAAATTTGTAACATTTGTAACATTTTAAAATCTTGTCACTTTTGGTTAATTTAATGCATCTAATGGATTTTTTTTAAATGATTTATTTTTAAATGAGAATGTGTTTTTGTTTTCAGGCCCATAAAACATTTTCCATTTTGTCTTCTCATTCATTAGATTTTCCCTCCACTTGTTTTTCAATGCTCTTTCAACCCCCTTTCAGTACACATGCTATAAATTCCACGTTAGGGTGTAGCTCGCTCTGTCCTCTGATATAAACCTGTTGGGGCTGTTGTCGACACCTCAAGTCTTTTCAAGCGTCTTCAGACTTGCAGAGTGTGTGAGGAGCAAGGAAAATAGTGTTTGTTGAAGGTTTTTTTGTTTACGTGTGACAAGAAAATAATGGTTATGGGGGTTTGTAGGTCTGACTGCCATATGTGGCAACTGTCACATCATAAACGCTTCCCAGGTCGATCCTTTCAGGAAACGCCCATTCCAAACAAACAGATGTGTTTAACATGCCATAATGTGAATGTGATGGCTTGGACTTTGTTATCTCAGGGTTGTCAGGTAGATAAGCACAAACGCTGACGACAAACATGTTTGGGGCTTTGAGTGATTCAGACAACACCTATTTTCTTTCCTGTCAGCTGCAGATGTCAGTCATCTGTGACTGACGTCCAACCGTCGACTATAAAAAAAACAACAACATTTTTTTGTTTGCTTCTGCCCCCTGGTGGGCAAAACGAAAGTTTGAAAAGAATTTAATTTGAATTCGAACTTGTTTTAGAATGTTTACCGAACATTCGAAAGTAACATTCCATAACGTCTGCAGAATTATAAAATGGAATGTTCCTTTTACATTCGCATAACCAAGAAAAAACATTTTTAAAATACTGACATAACTGGATGTTTTCAATGTTCAGAGAATTGTCTAAAATAACATCATAGCTTACAGGGAACGTTAGCAGAACAGATTTTTTTTTTTAATCATCTTTATTTTTTAATAGCTGGGTAGTTGTAGGAGGAACACTGCGGAAATTACTGTCACCTAATATGCAGTGCCATGCAACACAGTTGCTAATAATGTGTTTTCTCTCCACAGCGTGAGTGTATCTCTGTCCATGTTGGCCAGGCTGGCGTCCAGATGGGTAACACCTGCTGGGAGTTGTACTGTCTGGAACACGGTATCCAGCCTGACGGCCAGATGCCCAGCCACAAACCAGTGGGTGGCCATGATGACTCCTTCACCACCTTCTTCAGTGAGACTGGAGCTGGCAAATATGTACCCCGGGCCATCTTTGTAGACCTTGAGCCAACAGTCATTGGTAAATATCATAATGGTGTTTAATTAAAGGCCGTATATTTGTCATTTTAACATGGGGAATGTAAATGAGTCAAATCATTGCAGCCATAGATGGCACATTGCTATTTATAATAGAAAGAAAAGGGATGGAACACTGTAAAAATGCTTTCACAACATTTATTAATAATACAGGATGGACAAAGTTTCAACAGTTTTAGGCATCACATAATTAATTTCATTCATTCAAAGTGAATGAAATGAATTAATAAGTCATATAATTAAGATTGAATTATTTATAGCAAATACTTTTATCCGAAGCGACTTATAAATGAGGGCAATTAAGTGTTGTGACGGCAGTCACAGCAATTAGTCACAGTACATGAAGCAAGGTTTTATTTTATTTATTTTATTTTTTATTTTTATCATAATGAAGTAATTTGTAATAATTCAAATGTAATGTAAATTATTTTAAGTTATTTTATATGATAAATTAATTATTAAACTTATTGTTTCAGTTTATTAATTATTATTTTAATTATTAAATAAAAAAATATTATTATTAGTATTATTATGAATAACATTACCTTGAGCATTATTAAGCATTAAATGTTACTCATTTTTAGGTGTTGGATCAATATTAATGTTTTAAATGATTATTTTTCATAATACATTATTAATATACTATTACATTTTTAATTATTGCATTAATTGTAAATATTCTGGTATGTAATACTAAGAATTTATTTATTTATTTAATTATTTATTTATGTGGGAAGTCCCAATTAGTCACAGTACACACAGCAAGAATTTATTAGATCTAATTTTTATTATTATTATCAAGTAATTTGCAATATAACAGTAATTCAAATTTAATGTTAATGTTAATTATTTTAAATTATTTTTTACATAATAAATTAATTATTATAATTATTATTTTAGCATAATTATTATTCTAATTATTAAATTAATGAAATCTTATTATTAGTAGTACTAGTATTATTAAAAATCACATTACCTTGAGCAAATCTGGCCTGTATAACAGAGAATTAATGTTACTCATTTTTGGGTATCAGATCAATATTAATTAATATTTTAAATTAGCTTTTATTTTCATATTTGTATTTTTTATTTAGCTTAAGTTTTAGTAATTTTGCAAACTGATATAGTTTATTTATTCTCATAACGCTCAGTGATACTGTATATTTTATGTTAAGTTCATTTAAATTGTTATAATAAAATTATAATGAAGCTATAATAAAATATAATTATAATAAAATCTGTAATATAACAATAATTTTAATAAATGCAAATTGTTTTACATTATTTTTCATAATCCACTATTATCATATTATTATTTATTATAACACAACATTTTAATGATTACATTTATTTTAAATTAACTTGTACGTAATACTAAGAAATGATACAAAATTGTACTTATTTATTTTATTAATTTGTTTTTCTTTTCTGGGGATAGAGGCCAGGATCTGTTTTATTTTAGTATTATCCATATATGAGTATTTTTAATATTATTTTTTATCATAAATATTTTTAACGTTTATTTTCATTTTAATGTTAGTTTACATTTTAGTTATTTCTATGTAAGTTTTTAATTATTTCTATTTATCTTTAATTTATTTTTATTTAAATTATTTGCAAAGGAAGCATCTCTAATTATATATATATTTATGTATTTATGTATATAATGATATAAATAAAATAATATATAAATACATATATCAATGTTATTTAAATGACTAAGAATGGCTTTTATTTTTATATAATAATTTAGATAATGGTTTTTATAGTTTTATTATATACTTTATTTTTGGTTTTAGCTAACAAAAACAGCACTGGCCAGTATTTGGATTTATGCGGTTCTGTTCTGTTATTCTTTTAGATGAGGTCCGCACGGGAACCTATCGGCAGCTGTTTCATCCCGAGCAGCTCATCTCAGGCAAAGAGGATGCAGCGAATAATTATGCCCGTGGGCACTACACCATTGGCAAGGAGATCATTGACTCCGTACTGGACCGCATACGCAAACTGGTAATGTCAACAATTAGCGTTACGTTTACTTACAAATGAGCTCAAAATAACAGAAACTAAATGCAGTTTTTCTCCCTGTCTTCCACACAGGCTGACCAGTGCACAGGGCTGCAAGGTTTCCTGGTCTTCCACAGTTTTGGCGGAGGCACAGGCTCAGGTTTCACCTCCCTTCTGATGGAGCGTCTCTCTGTTGACTTCGGAAAGAAGTCCAAGCTGGAGTTTGCCATTTATCCAGCTCCACAAGTGTCTACGGCTGTGGTGGAGCCGTATAACTCCATCCTGACCACTCACACCACTTTAGAGCACTCCGACTGTGCCTTCATGGTGGACAACGAGGCCATCTACGATATCTGCAGGAGAAACCTGGATATCGAGCGTCCATCCTACACCAACCTCAACCGGCTCATCAGCCAAATCGTTTCCTCCATTACTGCCTCTCTGCGCTTCGACGGCGCCTTGAACGTCGACCTAACAGAGTTCCAGACCAACTTGGTGCCCTACCCTCGTATCCACTTCCCCCTGGCCACATACGCCCCGGTCATCTCCGCCGAGAAGGCCTACCACGAGCAGCTCTCAGTGGCTGAGATCACCAACTCGTGTTTCGAGCCCAGCAACCAGATGGTGAAGTGCGACCCACGGCATGGAAAATACATGGCCTGCTGTTTGCTGTACAGGGGAGATGTGGTGCCAAAAGACGTCAACGTCGCCATCGCAGCTATCAAGACCAAAAGAAGCATCCAGTTTGTGGACTGGTGTCCCACTGGATTCAAGGTGGGCATCAACTATCAGCCCCCAACTGTGGTTCCCGGAGGAGACTTGGCCAAGGTGCAGCGAGCCGTGTGCATGCTTAGCAACACCACAGCCATTGCTGAGGCCTGGGCTCGTCTGGACCACAAATTTGACCTGATGTACGCCAAGAGAGCCTTCGTGCATTGGTATGTGGGTGAAGGCATGGAAGAAGGAGAGTTCTCTGAAGCTAGAGAAGACATGGCAGCTCTGGAGAAGGATTATGAAGAAGTGGGCATCGATTCATTTGAAGAAGATGAAGAAGGGGAAGAGTTCTAAAGGGAAAAGTGTTGTTTTTTCTACCAAATAAAAGCCAAATAAAACAAAGCTTTTAATTACATAGTTGTTGTTGTGGTTCTTTTAATAATTTGGTGACTTTGGCACATATAGGCAATTAAATATTTTATAGATATTTTATAATATAGATAAGATTTTCTTAATAACATATAATAACTTGGTAACACTTTACAATAAGTTTCATTAGTTAGCATTATTTAACTACATTAGTTAACAAACTAAGAATCAGCAATACTTCTACAGCATTTATTAATCTTAGTCAATGTTAATTTCAGCATTTACTAAGTCATTAAAATCACAAGTTGTGTTTGTTAACATTAGTTAATGCACAGTAAGCTAACAACAAATAATGAACAACTTTTATCAACTAACATTAACAAAGATTAATAAATAGTATAATGAATGTATTGTTCATTGTTCGTTCATGTTAGTTAACGGATTAACTAATGTTAACAAATGACAGCTCATTGTAAAGTGTTGCTAATAACTTTTATTAATAGAACTAATTTTTTTTTCTTATTATTATCATTTTTATTATTATCTTCTATGGTTAACAAATGATTTTTATACCTCATTTTTTAAAAATATTTATTACTTTTATTATTTATTTTTATATATTCAATATTGAATAATATAATTAATAAAAAACAAATATATTTTATAATATTAAAATTAAAATTTATATTATATAATGCATATGTTTTTAATAATTTTATAATTATATATATATATATATGTGTGTGTGTGTGTGTGTAAAATTATAAAATTATAAAAATGTATATATAAAATAATTATAAAATTATAAAAATGTATATACGTTATAATAATAATAATAATAATAATAATAATATATATATATATATATATATATATATATATATATATATATATATATATATATATATATATATATATATATATATTCTTTTTCTATATGATTAACACTTAACACTTGGTTAAAAACCTTGGTTAAAAAAACATTTAAAACATTTTACAATTAATCATATTAATGATGGACATATTTATATTCAGTATTAACTATTATACTAATTAATTATAAATGAATTAAATAATTGTTATATTAATATTATAACTATATTATATATGATTATATAATATTAAAATGCCATAATTTAATGTTATTAAATGTTTATTAATATGCTAATATTAACAATTATTTTAATTAATTTAATAATTATCCAAATAAAAAAGTGAATACTATATTGAACTGAAAATCATGCAAACACTTTATGTACTAGAAGAGTCTTAATATGACAAACATTAATTAATTAAAATTATTTTAGCTACAGACCAGAATAAATTAAATGAGAAACACTGAGACAAATGTTTTATACTCGTTAGTCACATTTGTAGACCTACACAAATTTATACTCACATATTTAGCTTAATGTGTGCATTAAAAATAATTACAAAATATTAAAATATAACATTTTAATGATATTATTATTTTATTTATCATTTGATTATTTAATAATTAGTTATTTTATTTTATTTATTTTTTACCTAGACTTATTAGTTAAGTTTAATTTACACTTCCATTTTAATAGCATGTTTCCTAACCGGGGTTTTTCTTTGGGATGTGCCAGCATTTTATGGGTTAAATCGGCAGTCGTAAGTATAGCCTACGTCATCGTTACGTTTTCTTTGTACACGGAAGAAACCGGAGAAATCAGCGGAGGACAAGGAGAGCGTCTCATAAGGTAAACCGAGTCACACTTTAATCCTCCACTTAGATGTTTATTTAAGATGTTATAAAATGGTTCGATAACAAAATCAAATAACTAGCTAAGAACCTAGTCAACATGTGAATGTTACTGGTCACGCTCGTTGAATTCGGTGCCTGTGAAACACAAACCAGCCGTTCTCGAAGACGCCACGTTTACTGCAGGCACGAATTCATGAGTCGATCAATGTGTAGATCATTAGTTATCGTTATGAATTCACAGTAAACACGTTTTACTATAAAGCAACTCTATCAAGTGGCATCTGACACATTTCCAGCGCAACAGCCCACGTCATAAAGGTAAACAATATAAGGAGCCAATCAGAAAGCTCCGTTTTAGACCGTGAATAATTTATTTTAGTGGAAAATTGGACACCGACGGTGGCTTATGTGAACAGGCAGTATTCAGTTGACTAGACTTGTTGGACAAAATTGTCTTTAATTTCGTTATAATATGTGACCCTGCACCACAAAACCACTCATAAGGGCCAGTTTTTTTTTTTATTGACATGTATACAGTCTGAAAGCTGATTAAATACGCTTTTCAGTGATGTATGGTTTGTTAGGATAGAACAATATTTGCCTTAGACACAACTGAATATCTGAAAAAAAAAAAAAAAAAAAAAACATAAAAAATATTTAGAAAATCGCTTTTAAAGTTGCCCAAATAGTTCTTAGCAATGCATATTACTTATCGAAAATTAAGTTTTAATGTAATATGGGAAATTTACAAAGAATCTTCATGGAACATGACCTTTACTTTCGGCATAAAAGAAAAATGTATAATTTTGACCCATATAATGTATTTTTGACTGTTGCTACAAATATACCCATGCTACTTATGACTGGTTTTGTTGTCCAGAGTTACATATGTGCTGAAATTAAAACATAAATTTATTGTCATTGATTTTCAGCGGACCAAAACTAAAATGCTGTAAACATACTAAATCTTAGCCTACTGCAGATTTAACAATTGGTTGTACTACCAACCTTTCAGTGAGAATCCTACACATTGCTCCATTTTGAATATGGAATGAAATATGGAAAGAATATGACTATAAGTAATCAAGTCTCGATCTCTTACAGTGCCTCTCCTTTATCCATGGTGGGTCTTGAGCAATGCACCAGGGAAGATGGGCCAAGCTCTGTGTGTCTGCTCGCGCAGTGCCATCACCATTGACAACAAGAGATACTACTTCATCCAGAAGCTAGAAGAAGGGTAAGACTAGTCAATTAGACTATTCAGTCCTTAAAATACTTGAAAGTGGCTTGGTGTCTCGTACAAGGAACACTAAATTGACTCTAAATTGCAGTAGGGGATACTTTTTTGTTTTCGTTTATGCATTTAGAAGATGCTTTTGTCTGAATGACTTTCAAAAGAGAAACTAAGCAGTTAGTCAAAGAGCTAACAGTATTTGCACTTTATGCAATGGCAGGTTTATTAAACTAAGGAAAGAGAGATTATGAATATGGTTCTTTCCTCATAATTATGCGTGATGGTTTTCATTATAGTTTGCTCAGGTGAAATTTTTTTAATACTTAAGCAACTGGTCTTCTAAGAAATAATTGTTGTTCATCATAACTTAATTCCCTACATCTACTAGAGGTTTCAGCTATGTGGATCTGGTAGAAGGTGCGCACGATGGCCGCTTCTACGCTCTAAAGCGAATCCTTTGCCATGACCGCGAGGGCCGCAAGGAGGCTCAGACCGAGGTGGAGATGCACCGCCTTTTCAATCACCCCAACGTCCTCAGCCTGACCGCACACACCTTCATGGAGCGCGGCGGCAAGTGTGAGGCCTGGCTGTTGCTCCCGTACATTAGCGTAAGTAGACTGTGTTCTGATTTTCCGTTCCAGACCACTAATAAGTCCAAGGGCCAGGTTTACTAAACAGGGCAAATTAGCGTGAGAGTGCAATCCTATAAAAGTGCAAATGGGAGTGAAAAGTTCTGCGGATGACCTAATGACAATGTGCAAATGAAAGAAAACAGACACAGCAAGTGCATTTTCATAAAGACATGCTTTTTTGAGGGCATTAAATAATGATGCAAATTACCTTGCACAATTATTTAAGTACTCTCCTCCTATAAATTTTGCGTCTGAGTTGAAAACTTCTGCAATGCATTTCACTGTGTCTTTAGTATATCATGAAAGTAGTTTTTAACACCCGAGGAGTGTCAACGTTGGTGCAAGCTGTTAGTAAATTTGGCCCCAAGAGTCCAGTGAGTTCTGAGTTTGTCATTTAAAAGTGCTTCACATGTTCAATTGTTCCTCTGCAGAAGGGAAGTCTGTGGTCTGTTCTTGAGAAGCTGCGGGATAAGGGGAGCTCTATGCCCGAGAGCCGCATACTGCACATTCTGCATGGCATCTGCGAAGGCCTCAAAGCAATTCATGACAAAGGCTATGCACACAGGTACTGAGAGTAAAATTTATCCATCTTGAACCCAAATTTTTGTTATTATTTTACCCTTTGTGAAAAATAGCTACTTAATGTAATTGGTAACACTTTGCATTTTCCAACTACATTAGTATATTTTGGATTACCTTTTTTTTTATATATATATATATATTTATATTTTAGTTTCAGTTTTCATAATTTTGTTATGTGCTTTTGGCATTGTTTTACCGCTTCAACTTATCTGCTGCAACATTTCTAATTTTCGTTTATGTTTCTAATATAATAAAAATAATAATAATAATAATTTTAATAGTCATTTAAACTGATTTTATTGATAGAACTACACTACCATTCAAGATTTAAATTTTTTTTAAAAGTCTCTTCTGCTCACCAGGCCTGCATTTATTTAATCGAAAGTCCAGCAAAAACAGTACAATTCTGAAGTGTTTTTACTATTTAAAATGATTTTTATTTGAATACATTTTAAAGTGTGATTTATTCCTGTGATTTCAAAGCTGATTTTTTTAGCATCATTACTTCAGTCTTCAGTGTCACATGATTCTTCAGAAATCATTTTAATATGCTGATTCTAATTTTTTCAATTTTCTTTGAATAGAAAGTTCAGAAGAACAGCATTTATGTGAAATATAAGTGTATTTTGTAAAATTATGTCTTTATAATAACTTTTGATCAATTTAAAGCATCCATGCTAAATAAAAGTATTAATTTTTATCGTAATTATACTGACTCCAAACTTATGAATATAGTGTATAATGTACAAAAGCTTTTTATTTAAGATAAATGCTGATCTTTTTATTCATCACTGTTTTAAATATTGAAAATAATAATACAAATGTTTTTTTGAGCAGCAAATCAGCATATTAGAATGATTTCTGAAGAATCATGTGACACTGAAGACTGGAGTAATAATGCTGAAAATGTAGCTTTGATCACAGGAATAAATTACATTTTAAAATATATTCAAATAGAAATATTTCAAAATTTAACTGGTTTTGCTGTGCTTTGGATTAAATAAATGCAGGCTTGGTGAGCAGAAAAGACTTCTTAAAAAAAAAAAAAAACAACGTGAAAATCCTGACTGGTAGTGTAGTTCAGTAAAATCAACTGAAATTATTAAACTATTAAAAATTGTTTTCTCTATTTAAATAAAGCTGAAATAAAATAAAATAAACTATATATATATATATATATATATATATATATATATATATATATATATATATATATATATATATATATATAATTATTATTATTATTTTTTTTTTTTTTTTACCCCTGTACTTTCCATTAAATAAATGCAGGCTTGGTGACCAGAAGAGATATCTATTTAAAAAAAAAAAAAAAAAAAAAAAACATTAAAAATCTTAACTAGTAGTGTATGTGTTTTGCATATTATGCAACCTTTTAATGTAGAGTTACTGATTAATCTGTTTTAAATGTAATTAGGCCACTGCAATATAAGCTTGAAACCCAATACCATGGTTGAGTAAATCCCTGTGATTTGATGATGGTGTATCCATTAAAAGGTTGCATTTCCTGTTGGAATTACTTTAACACGAGCCTTATTTCTGAAAACAGAGACTTGAAACCCACCAACGTTTTACTGGATGAAAACGATCGCCCTTTATTAATGGACTTGGGCTCCATGAACAAGGCCAGAATTGAAGTTCGAGGGTCACGAGAGGCCATGACAGTCCAGGTTAGAGCAGAAAATTGTTTAGATGCACTTATCAAAAATGATCAGGGAATCAAAACTTTAATGAATCATGTTTGTACACTTTCTCTTTCAGGATTGGGCCGCTCAGAGGTGCACCATCTCCTACAGAGCACCAGAGCTCTTTAATGTGGAGAGTCACTGTATCATTGATGAGAGAACAGATATTTGGGTAATTCTCTTTTTTGTGTGTGTGTGTGTGTGTGTGTGTGTGTGTGTGTGTGTGTGTGTGCGCTTTTGGGTGTAATAGCTTTACTTTTTCAGCTCTTCTTTCTCAAAACAACATAAATTACAGAATTCTTCATTAATCAAAATCCATCCAAGACATGTGTTATTGCTGTTCAGTGTGTTCGGTTATGTATGCGCAGGGCTAATGTTAGCAAACTTTGTCCTTTCATATCTCTACACCTCCAGATCAGCATAATGTTATGTCTATGGCAGTCTGTTATGTCTGCTGTAGGTAATCTTTGTATTTTCTAGTCTCTAGGTTGTGTGTTGTACTGTATGATGATGCTGGAGGGACCGTATGACTTGATATTTCAGAAGGGTGACAGCGTGGCTCTCGCCGTCCAGAATCCAGTCTCCATTCCACAGCCATGCAGGTGGGCTTGAGGTCTTTCAGGACCATAATTCAGCCTCTTTGGACCTCATTGGAGTACGCAGCTCTTTGCAAAGCCAGATAAAATGTATTGTTGAAAATCTTCAATCATATGTAATATATATTATGTAATAAAATGTTGTGTTTTAGATCATAGTATAATATTGTATTTTGTACTCATTTAAAAATGTATACATTGAGTAACTTTCTTAAAGTTATACAAGTAAGTTTTTTAAATATTATATTTTCAATTAATTTTGTCCCATTATAGATAATGTACACAAACTATATATTTTTTAATATATAATATTAAAGTATATTTTATTTAAAATATAATATAATATTATTTATAACTTTTCTGCACTATTTTTGTTGAGAAATTTGTTTAATAAATAAATCTAAATAAATATATATTTATATAAAGAAATGTGTTATATTTATTTATAACACATAAATTGTGTAACTTCAATATGGATTATTACATTTAAAATAATATATTATCTGAAATATTAAAATTACAATTTAATACTTGAAACTAAATCACCTAAATTATATTTATTAAAAAGGATTATATTTTTATTTAAATATCATGTTTTAAATAATATATTATATTTTAAACTAATTTTGTCTTATATTAACATTCTTACTTTAAATGACTTAAATTATATTTTTATTTAAATTAAATATATCATATTTTAAATAATATTATAATATTATATTTTAAACAGATTTTGTCTCAAATTAAAAAAAAGTTGTGTCCTTACATAAATTAAAATATTTAAATAAAATTTTAAAAAGATTATATTAAAAAAAAAAAATACATATTTTTTTAAAATTAAATATTATATTATATTTTAAATTATATTATAGTATTATATTTCAAACTAATTTTCCATTGTTAAAAACATTATTTGTCTCACTAAAATGTGAAATAGTATATTTCTATTTTATAATTTTATTTACTTTTAATTTTATTTATATTTCTAAGAAGATGTTTTCTAATGTTAACATATTCCAGCATCTTGATTAATGGAGAATGCTACCTGCAAAAGATACTTCTTATCTTTAACATATCTTTGTCTTTGACAGTTACTCTCAAGGTCTTCAAACCCTCCTCAGCTCCACTATGGTGACCAATCCTCAGGAAAGGCCCAGAATCAGCTGGGTGCTTGACCAGGTCCAGAACCTTCGGGACTCAAACGGTACCGACGTAGATACCAACAGAGTATGATGCTTCAACTGAGATTTCACATCTGTTTTCCAGTGGACTCTGGACGTTTTGGACTATGCACTCTCACTTTCGTACAAAAACAACCCACTGAACTCACAAGCCTTGCAAACATTTGCTCTGTCTTACCTCAGTGAGCTCAGCACACCATGGTTACATAAACACGATCACACTAGCCTTCGCAACAATGTCTCGTATTTCACCCTGAAATCCATTGAGCAGTGAAATTTTCTTATGATTCTGGGGTAAAATATGAACAGGGCATGCTCCTGATTTAGCGGGATTCACTGTTATGGCACACAAACCACACAATAAGGGCAATAGCTCTATTTGCTATAATGGCTGCATTATCACAGGCACCGGTTACGTATCAGCAAACCAGTTGTTGTCAGATCGTAAATTGGCTTATGTGTCTTTTTTTTTTCCAGATTTCTTAGCTTGTGCATTTTAAGGAACCAAAACAAATATATATTTATGAGGGTTTGGATTAAAATTTTAGATGTTTAAAATGTAACTGACATTAGTTATCTTATTTAAACAACAGTTCTGATGATAAAGCAAGACATCTAAGGTTTTTTTTGTGGGAACTAAGGTCTTTGTGTTGTAAAGGCCCAAAGATAAAGCTGTGTTACTGCCATTGGACTTAATTTGTGAAACTAAATCGTCTGCAAAATCTTATGTATGTTGCAGCATTAAAAAAATAGTTCTGCCCATGTTAATGAAGGAAAATGTCTAGGAAATTAAAGAATAAGTCATTTTAAGTAGCTTGTTTGGCTGTAGCGCTCAGCTTGTATCAGCAAGTGGTGTTTGTTATGCTACGCTTAGTATTTCTTTCAGACTTTGAGAGGATGTATAACAAATGGTGATGCCTGTGAGAACTTTTTAATGGTAGTTTGCATTACTTCGCAAAAAGAACGCGTCCACTTTTCTTTTTTAACTGGTACAGATTTGCTTAGTTTAGTATAAGTTTCTTTAATCGCTTACAGTATTAGGGTATTCTTTAAAGGAACCTTGTAAAAATATTTTCTGTGTATTTAAGTATGCATTTTAATTGAGGAAGAAATCCACTAGAGATAGTTTTTGCATTCAGTTACACTACCAGTCAAAAGTTTTTGAGCAGTAAGATTTTTAATGTTTTTTTTTAAAGAAGTCTCTTCTGCTCACCAAGCCTGTATTTATTTAATCCAAGGTACAGCAAAAACCGTACAATTTTGAAATATTTTTACTATTTAAAATAACTGTTTTTTTTTTTATTTAAATATATTTTAAAATGTAATTTATTCCTGTGATTTCAAAGCTGAATTTTTAGCATCATTAACTCCAGTCACATGATTCTTCAGAAATGATTCTAATATTCTGATTTGCTGCTCAAAAAATCATTATTATATTGAAAACAGCGGAGTAGAACTTTTTCAGGTTTCTTTGATTAATAGAAAGTTCAGAAGAACAGCATTTATCTAAAATAGAAATCTTTTGTAATATTATAAATGTCTTTATCACAGTTTTGATCGATTTAAAGCATCCTTGCTAAATAAAAGTCATAATTTCTATAATTTCTTTCCAAAAAAAAAATTATACAGACTCCAGGCTTTTGAATGGTTTAATGTATAATGTTACAAAAGTTTTTTTTTTTTTTTTTTTTTTTCCCAGATCCATCTATTCATCAAAGAATCCTAAAAAATGTACTCAACTGTTAGAAATATTGATGATGATGATGATAATAATAATAAATGTTTCTTGAACAGCAAATTGAAAACAAAACTTTTGACTGGTGGTGTGTTTGTTTATGATGTCTGATAAGGCTTGGCTAATAAGGATGAATCTCACAAAATAATGTCTAGGTCATATTTTATCCCAAATATTAATATAAAATAATAATACATTATATTTTGCATAAAAATAAATAAAATCAAATCTGTTTGTTGGACGTTTTTGGCATTATGTTCATATGACCCAGACATGTTTTTAGGAGATGTCATATTTACATGCGTTACATGCTAAATTAACTGAAGCATTCCATATATAGCCTATGTGTATTGTAGTGGGAATTATCTGTGAATAAGGACCTAAATGTGTTTCTGCTTTTTGTTTGTTTTAATTTTTTTTTTTTTTTTTTTTTTTTTTTTTAAACAGCAGTAATTTTCTGATTATTTCAGAAAAAAAGATATATAATATTTACTGCTTTGCGGTGACTCTTCTCATTTTGACTAGGATTTTGTTGTTTCAAAAGGACATTTTAACTTGCACATGAAATTCTGTCCAGGTTTGCTTCTGTTCAGGAATTCTTAATTATGCAAGCTTGTTAATTTATAGGATATAAGACTGGAGACATGTATTTTGGCATTCGTTTACGTGTATTTCCTTCCTTTTATAAATGGTGAATAAAGTGTGATTGAATCAGCGACAGATTTGGTTTCAGTATCACCACACGGAGGCGATGTTGCTCAAGTTGTGTTGTGATCTCTAGTTGACCCAGGCGTAGCAAACTGAAAACGGAGTTCGGTAAGTATTTATTGACGTTTTGTGATGTGGTTGTTTGACATCTGTAGTGATATGTAAACAACATATGTGTCTTTATTGTCTCAAAACACTGGTAATACCATGGTGTTTTAAAAACTAATAGAGGGTTATCCACCTTTTCTTCCCATAAGAGTGGGCGCATTTGTAAATTTTATGGGTTTGGTTTCCGGTCACGTCCGCGTCAAGCTATTTTTTTGCTGTACAAAAAATTTTGCTGCTCGTTTTGTTGCTTGATACTGCAAATTGGTGTGTCTTACCATATTATTTTACCATATATCTTAATTATGAGCACACTGGTTTTTAGTGCAAACAGTTTAACTGTTTACTTCACGTTGCAATTCTTCTCATTATTGCCCTGTAGCGGCTAATGAACCGGAAGTCTCATTACTTCCGCGTTAAAGAATAAGGTGGATTCTCGAAAGTACTTTGGACTTTTATACCATATAAATAAATACTGTGGTGCACAAAGATATTAGTCATATTTCATGCATGACATATATAAAATGAACATGATATTGCCATCTAATACGTCATTTTATGATGGCACTCTTTGATAGAGTGGGGTTTTGTGTTTTTCTCCTCTTTTGTTTATATTTTTGCAGAAAGGAAAGTAATTGCTTACAAAGAAAGCTTCTTTGTACGTGACTTAAATGGTGATATATGATACACCAGTTGTAATTCAAGATTAAATATACACAATTCAAGATGTGATCTTCAAAATTAGATACTAATTGTGGTCTCTTTTGAGACACTTAAAAGTTTAAATTAAATCTGGGATAATTAAAATATTTATTTATTTACGACTATATTTATTTATTTATTTATGACTAGCATACTTAGAGCATTAGCAAAAATTTAATTAATTAAATATAATTTATTTATTTATTTAGAAACAATGGTGCCAAACCAAGAAATACAGTTGAAGTCAAAATTTTACATACACCTTGCAAAATCTGCAAAATGTTTTTAAAAATTATTTTTCCAAAATAAGAGGGATCATACAAAATGCATGTTATTTTTTATTTAGTACTGACCTGAATATTTCACATAAAAGATGAAAGAGAGAAAATTATAGCATATTTATATGTAGTATATTTATTATAGTATATAAAATTATATATATATTTTTTGTTTTGTTTTGTTTTTGTTTAGTGATAGTTGTTCATGAGTCCCTTGTTTCTCCTGAACAGTTAAACTGCCTGCTGTCCTTCAGAAAAGTCCTTCAGGTCCCACAAATTCTGTTTTTTAAGCATTTTTTGTGTATTTGAACCCTTTCCAGCAATGACTGTATGATTTTGAGATCCATCTTTTCACACTGAGGACAACTGAGGGACTCATATGCAGCTATTACAGAAGGTTCAAATGCTAGCTGTGCTCAAGAAGGAAAAACCATGCATTAAGAGCCAGGGGTGAAAACTTTTTGAATTTGAAGATCAGGGTAAATTTAACTTATTTTGTCTTCTATGAAACATGTAATTGTCTTCTGAAGGGCAGTACTAAATGAAAAAAAAAAAAAAAGAAGATATTTAGACAAAATAATAAAAATGTACACATCCTCATTCTGTTCAAAAGTTTACACCCCCAGCTATTGTGTTTCCTTCTAGAGCATCAGTGAGTGTTTGAACCTTCTGTAATAGTTGCATATGAGTCCCTCAGTTGTCCTCAGTGTGCAAAGATGGATCTCAAAATCATATAGTCATTGTTGGAAAGGGTTCAAATACACAAAAATGCTGAAAACCAGAATCTGTGGGACCTGAAAGAATTTGATCCTTCTTATTTTGGTAAAATAATTAACATTTTGCAGATTCTGCAAGGTGTATGCAAACAGCTGTATGTTTTTATTTGTTTTGGTGGTTGACTTTACGTAGTTGAAAGTCTAATCAAACCCCTTTGGTTGCTTTGCGCTGTTTCAAAAGTTTGAAAGGTATGAAATAATTATTACAGGCTGTTTAGGCAACTGGATTTATGATCCACGGGGGTTGTGAGGGTCAAAAGTGACGTTCTGACTCAGTGTTCATCATAATCAATCCCATCAATGACCTTATGCCACCGACAGCGGACAGAGAGGCCATAAACTGCATATGGACACACGTTCACCTAAACATCGCCACTTTCAGATAGAGAATGTAATGCACAGACATAGATACAGTTCCACTGGGATGAATTACACTTTAATTAGCATTTCCATCCATGCAAACCATCCCGCTTAAGTCCAGTCGGCCCTCTCTGGATAATCATTCATTATACAGAAACAATGTTTATGGCTTGGGGAGCGTGCAGGACTGTCCTCGATTGGTCTGCCGTCTCTGCTTTCATGATCCCACAGGGTATTAATATGATGTCATGTTATAGTCCAGATCAAGGTCAAACAAAACCTACCTTTGTTTTGTCTGGGACTAATATTTTTTAATCAAAAAGTATACCTTATATGATGATGGTTAGGTTGATGTTCACAGTCTTGTAACTGAATATATGCATCTAAAAACATCCAGGTAGTATCAGTTATATTTATATAAAATTATATTTATGATTTTTTTTTTTTTTTTTTTTTGCATTGCATTGCATTGCATTTCATTAATGACAAAGCATATTTTCCCCACAAATCACCATTAACTTAATATGTGCTTACTGTTGTGCTGTATGTTTATTTATTTTTTTATTAAAGCATAGACAAATACTGCCAAGTACAATAGTTTATGTAAATAAAATATCAGTATTTTTGCATTATTTCCCCCCATTACAGTAATGGGAATTGTAAGAATTGAGAAAAATGTCATAATGCAATCAATCAATCAATCGATCAATCAATAAGTACGTAAAATAAATGCAATTATTTATTTTTATTTATTTATTTACCTATTACATGGAGGTCTGCCATGTTGAAAATAACCATTTAAACCAGCTTACACCAGCTAATGATCATAAATGACCAGCTAAAACCACGTAAAACTATTTTAGATCTGGATTTTCCAGCAGGTCATTTCGATCTTTTGAAATGTTTGTTGTTTACTGGCCAAAAGAGTCTAAGTTGAATGCCTAGTTTCAGTGGTTTGTTCAAATAACTAACCCTTTAGTAATAATATTAGTCATGCTTAATAAAAATACATCATCCTGGTTGCAACCAGTTGCTCACCTATGCTATACCAATGCAATAAACCATCTCCTGCTTTATTGATTTAGTGATGAATCAATTAGTGAATTATTTAATTAGCCAGGGATTATGGGTCAGTGTTGAGTGCCTTTGATCCTCCAGTGTTTCTCTCCTTCAGTAAATCACAGATGTGCCATAAAGGCCAGGGAGGGGTAGGAAATGCAGTGTAAATGCATCACATTTGTTAAAGTTCTGTTGCATTGATTGGACCTTTTTGATTGACACTATTTCTTTTATTCTTTTCCATGTTTAGATTTTGAACTCCAGACCATTTTTGCTTTATTGGACACCACTGGGTTGAAGTTTATGTCTTTAAAACAGTCATTGCGCAATCAGCTATAAATATAGCATTCACTTTGAGTTTAGGTCGGCCGAACATTGAAATTAGTCACTGGCTTATAAAAGTAAACACTGACCATTTTCTACGTGTACATTCAGAAATCACATCTCAAGGATAGGCCAATTATTTACTGCGGCGAGGAAAAACAAACACGGCCTTTTGCTGACTCCAAGCCAATCATAATCATGGTGACGGGTGGCTAGTCGCTTATCTTGATTATTAAGCCACATTTCGCATCTGTTTGATAGATTTCCCGCAAGCATAATAAATGCCTGTCCCAAACGCAAGCTTGCATTTAAAGAGAAAAGGCTGAGCCTTTTTCAATAAAGTTTATTACTAAAACTTGGCCTTTTTGTGTGTGTTTGAGCTGCGGTTAAAGTCGGGACAGATGTGAATTTATGGGGCCAGTCTCTCATTCTCTTACCTTCCCATTAGCTTAAGTGACACGACAAGGCCGAGGGAAATCTCAAGCAATAAGGGTGATTACTTTAAAAGATCACACAATCTGTTCATATTCCCGTAATGAGTCTGATTGATTAAACTACAGGGTATAAATATTTTACGGGGTCATGTCGCTCAAGTTATTGTGGCTGATTTGCCGGCAGACAAATTGGTAGAGTCGCATTTACTTATTTCACTATGAAACTGACATTTTCATGCGGATAAAAGGGTTGGAGCTGAAAGCGGAGCCGTGTATAAAGTCAGGTTGTCTTTGATGCTACACGTTCGTGACTTTGGGTCAATGGCGTAATGGTTAGAAGATACGGGTACTCAGCGTTTCTGTCCATCTCGTTGTGTATACAAGTGTACGATAAAACCACCTGAAGCATTTCATTGGATATATGTTTTTAAAAGGTTGAGTGTTTTGCTGTTAATAAAACTAGAAATCAACATTTTTTACATGACTATTCATATTTAAGATTTATGGTGGTGTTTCATAAGGCAAGAATTATTACCAAATATATAAAAATGGGCAGTAGGAACCCTGGTTCTCCAAAGAAAAAAAAAACAGTTGTAGTAAATTTAAATATATCTTGATAATATTGTGATTTTAAGGGTTTTTATGGCTTATTTTGCTTGTTTTGTCTTATTTTATGTCAAATGTAAATTATCTTGAAGACTTCTTGAAAACCCCTGCCAAAATCTTAATTTGTAAACTTTGGTGTGTGCAATTTGTCCTATGCCAATTAAAAAGTCATTACGGACTACAGACATGAATGACACTTTAAATCATGTGACTTGTTGAGTGACTTAGAGGGTTCCCTTATAAAAAAGAACCATGGTTTTTCTACAGATAAAAGCAAATAAAACATAGTAACCACAAATTAACCATAGTTTTGCTACACTAGTTTAATCGTGGTATTTGTAATAAAACTGTGGTTGTATAAATGGTAGTCAATACACCAAGAAAAACCACAATTACTACACTTTCACTATAGTAAAACCATAGTTAATTTTTCGTAACGGTTCTTATTACTTTTCTGTTGTAAGTATTTTCAGAATAAGAGGAAAATTGTACAAGACCAGCAATTGCCAAAAATCACTTATATTTTTTTCAGAACATTTGAAAAATCTAGTGTAAAAATTGTAAATTACCTGTTTATATTATTACGAACCACTAACATGCAGCTTAAAAATGTCGGTAAACGCGTAAATGCATGAAAACTGCTGCACTTCATGGATAATAAACTTTTGCATTCTATGACTATTTGTTTTCCTGTTTTCATGTCCTTTATTACACCTTCCCTTACAAATAATCACCGCTTTGGTTTATATAAAATTAGCCACTGTAATAAACTGTAGTCCTCAGTATACCTGAATCAGCTTTTGCTCACCAAACATTTCAAAGAATGTATAGATCTTTAAAGATGTAGTTGACATTTACCTGTGCAAAAAAAAAAAAAAAATTGCAATGGTCAGTGTTTTTAATGGGTTGTTGTTTCTATTTGTTTGGGTGGTTTCTTATGGGCAAGTCAACAGAGTTCAGTATAATTCAATTTTTTTTTTTTTATTCAAATTTATTTGTATAGCGCATTTCACGATACATATTGTTTACATACAACATACAACTTACAACTTACATACAACTTACATACAACTTTACACCAAATTAAAGTTTTTACAATATATTTAGTAGTAGCTTACTAATGGTGACTATGTCAAGTTGATGTACATATGGTCGAGATGTATGGTAAAGATCAATTAATGACGTAATCAGACAAAAAAAGAGGGTTGGCATTATCTGAAGTCCTCTGAGGGGCTGTCATCATCCCTTCTTAAGTGTTCTGTTATATAACATTATATAAGTCAATATAATGTTCTGATCTCAAGATATGACTCAGTCCCTCCTTTCTATCATCCGCCAAGCAAAAATATTATCACTTGTGTTCTATTATCACTTAGAGAAAGTATCATTCATGTTTTTTGCCTTAGCAAACCACACTAATTGCAATTTGCACAGTGATATAAACACTGTAATATGAAGTGTAACTTCTTTTGACTTCTGTAGCATTCCTGTTGCTCAATCTATAGAGTATTATGCATGCAACTCCAAGGTCATGTGTTTGATTCCCAGAGGATGCATGAACAGATAAAATGTATACGTTGTAAGTCGCTTTAGATAAAAGTGCCTGCCAAATGTAATGCAAATGGTAATGTGCAATTTACCTAATCAGGTAGGCTCTACGAGGTGTCCTTTTCTTGACTTATCCCATGTGAAACTTTTGAAGGTTTCACTGACAACTCTCAAGTTGTAAAGGCCCTATAATCTCCCGTCAGGAAGCGTATGTTATTCGCCTTACCCGGGAAATAAACCTGTGTAGTCCAATCACTGAAAATGAGTAAAACTCACTCAGACTGTCCTCGATGTCCCGCTCTGGTTCGTTTTTAACAAGGCAGAGGCACCTTTCTGAGGCCAGTTAAAAATGCATTTAATCACTATATAAACACGCTGTCCCGGAGCCCCCATGACAGCGAAGTTATGCTGTCTGCACTTGTTCTGCATTTAATCACTGCCCTCATACGAACGCCCAATAAAGTGCCTTGTTTCAGTCGTATTCCCATCATTTAGCTTTTTTTGAAATTTATACTCTGCTTTTTTGTGTGTAAATGTAATAACTGTGATGACATCACCACCAAGGGCCTGATTACTTTACTTCCTCTTCATTAACTTAATTATTTGACTATCAGTAAACCCGCCTGAGTAATTCATATTTGAGAGGCTGGGCTGTAAATAACCTCTTTCAGCCGGTTTATTATGGGCAGCAGATTTGCAATTCTCCAGCATGTTAATCAGCCTCAGCCTCATTGGTTGTGTCTGAAACCAAAGGCAGCTGTCTTGCTGCCCATTAAGTCAGTGACTTAACAGACAACGGTTTTGGTATTTTATCTGCATATATAGATATATATATATACATATATATGTATATATGTATATATATATATATTTTTTTTTAATAAAGGCTTTATAAAAGTTTTTTTTTCTGTCACTTAAACATAAATTACGTACATTTTAAGTACGTATTCATTTGGGCAGTGTTTTCAAACATTAACCAAAAAGTTTCCTCTATGACCTCATAGCGCGTATTTTTACGCCTCCGTGCAGTGTTGCCAAGTTCGCGGTTTTCCCTCGGAATTGGGCTACTTTAACACTGATGCAGCGGGTTGTTTTTGATGTCCGCGGGTTGAGGCGACCCCAATAACGTCATATTTAGCCCCTGAAATACGAATTTACCCCCCTCAAAGCGTGATTGGGCTAGTTTTGAGTAGCAATTGGGCGTGTTTTGTTATGAAAACCTGGCAACCCTGCTTCCGTGCTCACAGAAATTGCATTAGCCTGACTGAAGAGATAACCGATGCTGGCTAAAACTGACAAGCAGGCCTATTGTGGTTGTTTATGACTATGTATTTATACCCCAAAAATATCTAAATAACTATAGTGTTTTGTCTTTGTCTTCTTTTGGATAATTAACGTTTTTGCTAACCGCCAGTGGCACCAGTTGCAAAGAACCTCAACAAGACGAAAATACGAAAACGATTCGATCAGCTGTTAAGTAACTTAATCGTCAAGCTGTCCACGATGTTACAAAGATGTTAATTGAATTCCTACCTCTGTATACTGCCTCTGAAATAGAGCTTTATTCAGATTTTGAACACAATCATTGCCACACTTTTGTTTTCTTTTCATTTATTGCAGCTATTTACAGCAACACGGACAAATATAACATTATTATAGCTGTGTATCGACCTCCATTGCATTTTTCAATGGAAATAAATTACACAGACATTGACTTTCTTAAATAACATTAAAGTGAACAAACACTTAGCCACATATGAATGTAACCATGACATAGAAATATACATGCCTCCAGCTCTTTTCCGTCACACAGGTAAATGATGCATATGAGAGGTGGAGAGAAGGTAAAAAATGGCATACATTTAATGAAAATAAATATAAATATGCACGTTGTACCTTTTAACAAACCAAAAATGTAATAAATGAAATCTAATTCAGTGTGTTTCAAGCTGATTTTGTTGTTTTGGTTTGACGCCACATGAAACTACATACATCTGAAAGACATTTTGGTGTATAATGAGTGTATCTTTGTAGTCTTAGGAATCGACTGGATCATGAAAAGTGCCTGTTTCATAACCTAATGAAGTTTTATGTGGATTGTGGAGTACTACCTGCTGCCTGAAAGACCCTGACCAGCAACTTTTTGACCTGGACATGGAAGATGAAGGTTAAATTCACCCTCCAGAGAATCTCCAGTGGTAATTCTTTTTCAAACTTGTCATTATTTGCTGTTAATCTGTATTAAATAGTGCACTAGTTGAAAGATTCCAGAAAAGCTGCTTACAACATTATTTCTTTGGATAGAATGTGCACCAACGAAACATGCACAATAAGACCAAATATGAACTAAGTAATTTAAGATTTTTTGCAGAGCTACTATATGTTTAATGGAAAATTTTTGCTGCTGATAATTATGAAGCAAAACTGCTTTACTGCAAAAACTGTACACATCTGGTGCTATTTACAATAAACAAAAACAATAAATTAACATTTAAGTCTTGTAGAAACAAGACATAGTTCTCAA
This sequence comes from Cirrhinus mrigala, assembly GCA_036247105.1. Classification (NCBI taxonomy): domain Eukaryota; kingdom Metazoa; phylum Chordata; class Actinopteri; order Cypriniformes; family Cyprinidae; genus Cirrhinus; species Cirrhinus mrigala. The sequence goes on along the minus strand of CM070007.1, from coordinate 36,813,438 downwards.
ACATTGAATAATGGTAATTAAAGCTCCGTTCCAAAACCTAGAGCTGCCTAGCCACCTGTATAGGCATTCTGCTAATTAAAAATAATAATAATAAAAATCCTCAAAAAGTCCTTAAAATGCTCTGCATAGGCAGCGTTTCCATGTGCCACACAAATAGCACACCACACATGAGCAATTAATTCTAACAGTGAATAAGAGTTGCCATGTTGCTGAGTTAGCAACATAATATTCTATATAGCAAACACTGGGTAAAAAAAAGACAATTCTAAATTGTTTATTATTATTTTTGTGATATTGGATGAGTAATATATACATTACCATTCAAAAGATTGGGGTTGGATATTTTATGTTTTTGAGCAAAGTCTCTAATGCTCACCAAAGCTGCATTTATTATTTTTATCATTTATTATTAACTTATTTTATTCATTTATATTTCTTTTTTATATATTTAAAAAAAAAACAGTAAAACAATAATTTTGTGAAAATATTATTGCACTTTAAAATAAATGTAATGTAGTGTAATTTATTTCTGTGATGCAAAGCTGAATATTTTATTACTCCAGATACTCCAAAACTCTAAGATATTTTATTTCTGCGGAAACTGTTAAATTTTATTCTATGATAAATGAAAAGTTCAAAAGAACAGAATAGAATTATTTGTAACACTATAGAAGTCTTTACTGTCGCTTTAATGAATCCTTGCTTAATAAAATGTTAACTTCTTTCAAAAGAAGTCTTGATGACCCTGAACTTTTGAGCGGTAGTGTGTGTGTGTGTGTGTAGAGAAAGAGAGAGAGTTTCTGTGATGCCCTTTGCTGTCGACAAGTTTTGGAACACAGCTTAAATGTTTAATATTTGTTATATTTAATGTTTACTCTGTATGAGTTTCATTGACACCTGTACTTACCAACACCATCATGTGCGTATCAGTGTAATGCATTCAGGTGGGTGGCTTTTCGTTTGTCTTTTGGTGGCTAAACATTTTAGCATTAATAGTCCCTGTTCTTTAATTTTACTGTTGCCACAGTCAGACCTGCTGTGAGGTCATGCAGTTTCAGTTCCCATATGAGTATCTTTTCATAACCCTGCCCCAATCTTCCTATCACCCCCTCCTCCCACCTCCTCCATGTCGTCCTCAGAGAACGGGCTGTCGGGGCGGTATCTTAATGCAGACGTGTGGTGCAGAAAGTCTGTGGAACGTGATACGTTAAGGTTGTCGTTAATGAATTTATGTTGCCCTTCCTCCTCATCTTCCTCTTCGTCCTCGTCAAGATCGTCCTCCTCCTCGTGCTCCTCCACGCTTTGAGCGATGGCCCTGCGGCCGTCCCTTCCTGGCCTCTCATTGGTCGATTTGGTTCCTCCGCGTTGACGTTCGACCTCGTTCTGTGCGGCCTGTTCTTTAGCCTTACGACTGCGTTTCCACTTCATTCGGCGGTTCTGGAACCAAATCTTGACCTGTTTTACACACAATCCCATAAGGTTAGCAACAAAATAACAATTTTCTTCCAAAGAAACCATTGATTTTAGACACTACAGTGATGGCGGTATGATATTGATGTTATATTTTTATTTTGTTTGTCCAAATTAATGAGTAGAATTTAAATAACACATGGTAATAGTAACATGATATTTCTACTATTTATTTTGTCCAGTGTAAGTAGCATTGCATATTCAGTACTATTTAAATGCTTTAGTATGTCCTGTAAATATGGTAATCATTTTACTTTAGTATATACAATTTTTGAAAGAAATAATACTTTGATCAGAAAGGATGAATTAGAATCGATCAAAAGTGATGGTAAAGGTTTATATTAAGTTACAAAAGATTTTTATTTATCAAATAATCCTAAAAAATGATTCACAGTTTCCACAAAAAAAATTTAAATATTAAAATAAAACATTGATAATAATCAAAAATGTTTCCTGAGCAGCAAAATTACTGCATTACAATGATTTCTGCAGGATCATGTGACACTGAAGACTGGAGTAATGATGCTGAAATTTCAGCTTTGCATCACAGGAATAAATTACATTTTAATAAATATTAAAATAGAAAACAGTTTTTTTTAAATTATAATATTATTTCACAATATTACTGTTTTTTAACCAAATAAATGTAGCTTTGGTGAGCATAAGTGTCTACTTTCAAAAATATGTAAAATCGTACAAAGCCCCAAACCTTAGACCGATAGTGTATAAAAGTACCATGATGCTACCATGTTTTTTCGTAATATCTTTTCAGAATCTAAAACCTTGGTTTACCATTTTTTATTACATATTTTTTCCATTCTCTCACGTTCGCACTCCTTTACCTGTGTCTCAGTCAGCATGAGCGATGTGGCCACTTCAAAGCGTTTAGGTCTTGAAAGGTACTTGTTAAGTTTAAACTGGTTTTCCAGCTCCAGTAGTTGTTGACTGGTGAATGCTGTCCGCGGCCTGCGACATTTACCCATCAAACCGGACTGGGGGGCGGCTATAAGACAAACAGAAGGAATAAGAACATTAAAAAAATAAAAATGAATATATATTTAAAAAAATGGTGTGTTGCCATGCGGTTGTTAGAATGTTTCAGTGTGGTTTCTTGTGTGTTTTGGGTGATTGTTAGGTGGTCCGAGTAAAATAACCCACATTTAAGTGATTTGCTGTTGCTCAGATATGGTTCAGATCTTTAGTGTTAGGGATTTGCTCAAGCCTGAGCACTGCTAATAAGTGCAATTATGCTGCTGCAGTTAAACATAACTTTATGTTGATCAAATATAAACTTTCAACAAAGAGCATAAACGTTTAGCAGTATTTTTACTTAAAAGCCTGCACTAACGTCATTGCTAAAACTGTAAATCTGTTCCAAATTAATAACAGGCCTCTTGTGCCTGTGTATAAAAATTAAGCACCAGCCAAAAGGAATGCAAGCTACTATAATCCACGTCTAGATTATTTTTATGAGATTTTTGTCTCTTTTATTTAATGTCAAGGACTTGCAGGGTCGGGCACGCACACACAAAAGAAAGCCTAGAATTTGCAGCTATCATTTACCATAATAGCTTTACTGCAGCTTATTGTTAAACACAGAGGAAGCAGGGCTGGGCGGCCATAAAACGCAAGAGCAAGCCATTAACTTAATGAAAATTCAATGAACGCTTTTGGGATTTTATTGATGAACTACAGTATGTTTAAGGTGTTTGTTTATAGTTTCTCTCTCACACAAAGACAATTTCCATCGAGCTGACATTTATGGCTTTATAAAGAAGCCAAAAATAAAATTATATTATTACAGTTTGGTGTAAATCCTGGCAACACAATATGCACCATTGTTCAGTGAGAGTGTCAGAATGACTTTATTGTTGAGTTGTCGTTTCTTTAACTATCCAAGGATAATATAATCCTTCAATCATGTCTATGAAGAGTGTAATGTCTGATAAAATATAATGGCTGTTGGTTTGTTCACAACATATTATTATACTTGCTTATTTGATTATATGTATTTCAGTTTGTAAAAATAGGTTTTATTAATTGCAAATAAATTTAGAAATGACTAGAAGCAAGTATATAGTCGTCATTTCCTGATACTGCCTTATCATTTAGGCACCTAGATTGTCATATAACTAATTTCGCCACATGTGACCATCATGATTTCAGTTTAATAATCCATCAAACAGGAGTTATAAACATCATAATTGCTTAGTGACAAATTAACTCGAAGTCTTTCAAGAGTCACAGGTGTGTAAGCACATCTCTCCCTCTCTGTGTTTGCTTTTCCTCACCTTTGATTATGTTGAAAAGGATTTCATGAGCTTTTACAATATTTGCTTTCAAACTGACAATGGCGGGAATGCAACAAAATTTGGTGAATGACAGTAATGATGCTATAATGGAGTTGTACATACAATTTATGTATGATTTGGACAGTGCATTCAGGGAGACCTTATACTGTTTCTTTGTTTTTTATTTCCATTTATGTGAGATGCTTCTGTTGATTTTAATAACATGAAAATTGTAATTTGCTTACCTAAATAAAAATATATAATTCTTCACAAATCATTCTATTGATATTATATTGACATTTAAACAGATAAACATGTCAGTAAACTATAGTATATACATTTTAAATTGTATAATCATTTGCAATCCAAGTAGGATTGTTCATATGTAAATGTATACATCAACTTTTTAGCATTAAGTTATTTTAAATTAGCATTATGTTAAATGAATTAATGAAAGGTTAAAAAGTGTCATGGTAATCCACTTAAATTTCATGAACAACAAACATTGTTCAATCGTTTATATAATGCTTAACAAAATTTTAATTAGTGCATTTAAATGTCATAAAACTTTTATTATTCATATACACTGTAAAAAAAATATTTCGAAAGTTAAAAGATATATATATTGGAGTACGATTTACATGAAAATACTTCATTTATTGTGTTACTTGCCATTTATTATTAAATTTACTAGCATTTCTGATTGAAATGTGTTACTACGCTTTTTTTTATCAGTGTATATTCGATTTTCTATGGACAGTAATGTTATGTAATGTTTATTAGTGACTTAACAAATTGTTACCCACTCATCTGAATGCTACCCCACTCACAGGTGTAATCGGGCAGTCGCGGTACCATGATGCCAGCTCTTATCCAGTGTTCCAGCGGTAAAGATCCGGCCATCGCCGCCGCCTTCAGCTGCTCCGGGTACGGCTGCGTCAGCTGCGTAAAACCCGAGTACGCCAGGGCAGGATGCTGGCCTCCCAAAGCTGAAATGGGATACATGGGCGTCGTGTACATGCCTGGAAGCGAAGTGAGTCCCGGGTGTGGGAGATTGAGCAGCCCTGGTTTAGGTATGATTCCGGTTTGGAGGTGTATGGCACCGGGCGTCCCGCGCGGGGACGGCGTGTCGGCGCGCCTGCAGGACATCGGACTACCCGTCGGGCTGTCGCTGCTCAGTCCAGGTGAAACTTCCCGGGGCCCTCTGTGTGGTTCTTCAGCCAGAAGAGCGTCGATCCTGAAGTTCTTTGATTTTTCCATTGCAACGCTTCTATGGTATGCAGGGAAAGACTTGGATAGCTGCGTTTTACGCACAGATGCATGCGTTTTAATCGCGATTACTGATAGTTTCTCTTCTATTGTAACTTAGATGTTTAGAGTTTAGTCTAAGTGGTATTTATCCATTTGGAACCATATGAGACGCCTAGAGTAAAGTCGCCTAGATCTAAACTTTTACGCACAGAAAAAGCAAACAAAATGAGCGCTTAATCATACTATATAGTGCCGGTGTCTCTTGTTTAGAACTGTATCTCTGTCATCTGCTTTGCTCTCTGAACCTCTCCGCGCGTTCACAGCTCACTCATAACGCCTGTGTGAGCGCTGATTGGCTGTAGAGGATGTCCTGCGGGAGTAGATCACTTGACAGTTTTCTAATTAACTAATCATACTGTAGTATAGACACTTCGAGCACGTCCTTGGACTGAGATTTGTTCCTCCAACATCAGAGCAGAGACGCTTGCGAACTTCCCAAAGTGTCTGTCATAAAGCGTTTCTCATCCTCTCAGTGGCTCAGAAGTACCTTAATTAATTGCACGGATTGAAAGGATAAAGGTATCCCTAAATCATCAAAAATCAAAAAACTATTTTCGATATGTTTATTTACATATTGTGTAAAATTATTATGATGCTTTGACTGTTCGTGAGAACTGAAACATGTAAATCATAGTTATAAAGTAAATGCATAATATAAGATATAATATATTATTATTATTATTATTATTATTATTCAGTATAATCTCACTGAGCAGTTGTCCAATATGTATCCCACATATTAAAACTAATAATGTGATGTAATATTTTTTACGACTTATTTAAAGAATCTCAGCTATAATATCAAGATAATTGCATTTTACGACTTTACATTATACATAGCCCATAAAATTGTGCATTAGCCTATGATTTATTCTTATCAGTGCGTCAAATATTTGCAGCATTAAAGGGTTTGATAAGAAGTCTTTTTATCCTATACACTTAAAAAATATATAAATTTCAAAGTAACTGGCTTCATTCAAATATTTAAATATTTAGTATGACTAAATTAGCCAGACTGTATTGACTCAATATATTAAATATTTTTATATTAAAAGTCGGGTCATGTAGAAATAGTTACAGGTGCATGCTGTCAAATGCACGACATTAATAACAATAATAATAAGAACTGTATTGATGTTTTTTATATAAATAACAAATGTTATTTACTAAGCAATGAGATCAAAAAAAAAAAAAAATACATTAGATCTCATTGCTTCGTAAATAACATTTGTTGGTTATTTTCATGGACTTGAGCATTGATATTGGCATATATGAGGGTCTTAAGATGCATTTTCATAAATTTAAGACAGAACAGTGAATTCGAGACGAAAACGCATAAACAAGGATAATTTCCGACCGCATAAACATTGTGAAATAAATAATCATCGCACATTTAAGGTACAGAGTAAAAATAAAATAAAATAGGCTGCAATCTTCTGCATGTGCTAGTGCAAGCACTCTGTATGCATTATATGGGAGAAAATACAAATAATAAAATGAGTTGTAGATCTATATAAATGAAACACAGGCAGTCCATTCTAAACTTTAATTTCAGCCATGAACTGCTTGTCGTAAACACGCAATAAATCGAGTCGAAATGAATTGAAATTCGCAATTGTTATTTTAAATATTGCCTGCACGAAACGGCAGTGCACGGTGGATTAATAACATTGAAAACAGTCTCTGCAAAGGGGGACATGAGGCCGAATCTGATATTTTCGCCTTGACCCGAGAAGATTGGAGCAGCCCGCCCCTCTATCCCGCAAATGTGCGCCGGTCTGCGGTCCTGATGCAGGCTGTGTCTCCAAACCTAGAGTGCTGCCTAACTAGACAGCATATTTGAGGAAGCATTAGATAATTACTGATGTAAGCATACAGTCTACATTGATAAACTCTTATTTTCCGTTATATGGTTTATATTGGTCATTTCATATAATAAAATACGAATTGATGGCTTTGCATGAGACGTTTTTTTTTTTTTTTCGATTTCGATTCACGAGTATTTTTTTATTTAGTATTATCATTATTATTTTTTCCTTCATTTCATCACTAGGTTTGAGACACATCCATAGAGCTAATTTGCTCAAGAGAAATCAAGTGCTCTCCGCATACCTCTCCCTCCCCTCGGTCGTTGCGCTGCTTTTATGATTTAAAAGTAATTTAAACAGCCCGGCCACTGGTAAATCCGTCATTGGCACCCCGTGACAGAGGTGCGCAAATTAAATTGAATCAATGCAAGCGGTGGCACCGCCGGCCCCGTGTCACGTCCTCTCTTTAGTAGCGCACATACAGATGCAGGTTTGTCGCATGCTTACCAGTAATTCAGTGCAATGACAGGCAGTGCTATTGTGGTAGCTGAGATGACTAATATTTATCTTTTATTTTTGGATTCATGTTTTAATTTAAATGTTTGAATTTAAGCTCATTTACAGTATTTTGCAGAGCTAAATAGATGCATTTTACTGTACTTTAAGGTGTCTAGATGGCCTTGCTTAGGTGACAGTGAGTACCTAAATTTCATGTTTCAGTTCAGAAGTTATTTTCAGATGTTTCTGCTTGAAAGTTCATTAAACGTTGATCTACAATATAGAGGTTTAAAATGAATATAGATCAATAAATATAGTCCAAATTATTTGGTTAGTGACTAGTTGATAAATGTGGTAGTTTTTTTAAATTTTCAAGATGGGATGTTTTTGACAATTTGTAGATCAATGCATATTTTAATGTTTCTGCATATTTGCATGTAAACATGCATGGACTCTGTGCCTTAAAGGAATAGTTCACCTAAAAATGAAAATATGCTGAAAATGTGCTTAACCTCTAAGATGTAGATGAGTGTCTTCATCTGAACAGTTTTTTTTTTTTTTTTTTAAGAAATGTAGCAGCAGCAAATGTCACTTGCTCACCAATGGATCCTCTGCAGTGAATGGGTGCCATCAGAATGAGAGTCCAAACACCTGATAAAAACATCACAGTAATCCACAAATAATCCACATTTTTCAAGTCCATCAAAAGCCGCGTGTTGGCAAGAAACAAATCCATCAAAACTATTTTTACTTTTTTGTAGAGTACTCATATTTTAGATGGAAGCAATGGTTTGAAGTTAAAAATGTATTGATTTATATCTACATGTTTGATGGCCCGCGGGTGAGTACATTTTCAGCAAAGGATGAACTATTCCTTTAAGATCACATATCAGTGTGGTTTCGATAGGCCCTTTAAAGTCAAAGTTTATCATTTAATTTTAGGCCCGTAAACTTTAGTACCTGTCGAGTTTACAGAACATTAAAGGCCTTATCACCGATTACAGGCATATTTTGCGGTCATTATCGCAGCTCAGCGAAGATCACACAACCTGGACCGGCGGACGTCTTAGTACCTTCTAACCTCTCTTTAATCCTCTGCCTGAATCAGCAGTTTCTGTTGTTCAGTATGACCCAAATTCCCAGTCCAGTACAAGCTGACCTGTTGGTCATTTTTATTTTGAACATAAACACATTACACAGCAAAAATGTTTTGTCAAGTATGTCTGAAGCAATAATAATATCCTGGAATAGTAATATTTGCTTGGACAAGCACAACTGCTCATATCAGAAAAGTAAAATCTAGTTTATTATTAGGTGTTTTATTAAACGTGCCATTCAGGAGCCCTTTTTGTGTACCAACTTTTGACAAATTAGTGTGAGGTTTCATCTAATGCATTATACTAATTATTCCTGCTCTAAAAAAACATCTCTGAGGACAGGTCCTTTCCTGGCATTGCTTCTGAACGCTGATAAATGTCCAGCTTTTACCCAAATGCCAGAAAGTAACTTAAAATCATTATTTATCAATGTTTTTTGTCCTCGATTTCCACCTTCAGTGTAATTTGTGCTGCTAAACATAATATGCTTTTATCTGTTGCGGCCCATCAGGACTCATAAATTCATCTAGGCTGGAATTAAATAATGTAGCTTTATTATGTTGATCAGTTTTGCCATGGCTACGATTACTCTGTGATGGTTCAGAAGGTAATCATTTGTTGAGATAAGACGACTTCAAAGATTATAATGACACCTCCTGTCCTCGCTGTCTGAAAACATGGTTATTTTTACACGGTAACTATTTTAAAAACAGTAATATCATGCAGTATGCATTGGCTGAATATATAACATTACTGTTTCATTGAACATTAATTAAATAATGTTCAATATTACTTTTATTTTTTTTAAGAATGAAAAGCATATTATTGACACTGTTTTATTACAATATCACTTTTAAATTAACATTTTAAATAATTCTCCAGGTGCAGCATTAACATCTGACTTGACAAATTGGCAGTTTATTAGAAAAAGTGTTTTGTTTTGTTTTTTAATTCCTTAATTAAATATTTTAATCAAAAGCTTTTGTTTTCTTGAGAATATTGTTTAAAACAAAATGTTATGTTTTTCCTGTGTCCTCATGCACTTTCTATAGTCTTTTGTGAAAACAAAAGCTATTATTATTTAATGGCATCATCCTCCAGGAAGTGAGAATATAATATAATATAATATAATATAATATAACATAATATAATATTACATTTTGCACTAAATGCAATTTTAAAGGTCTCACAAATAGTAAAAGCATTGTAATAATCTTACAAAATATGTAAATAAGCATATCAATAAATAATACATATAATAATAATACTAATATATATATATACATATATATATATATATATTTTTTTTTTTGATATAATTTAAAAATTGCATCAATTTATCAAGTTCTCATGTAAGAAAACATTAAATTCCTCACTCAGAATGTCCAAGTTTAGCAGTTTATTTCATCTTAATTTTCTTGTCATTGCGCTATAATTTAATATAATATAATATAATATAATATAAACTATTTTGCACCAAATGCATACTTAAAGGTGTTGCAAATACTATACATGATAATAATTTTACAAAAAAGCAAATAAACATAGCAATAATAATAATAATAATAGAATTGCATGAATCTGTTTGATAATATGAAAATTACAATCCTTTTTATGTCCTAGTGCCATTGTTACAGTAAGCAATAAAATGATTTGAAATGGAAAAGTTTTGGTGTCTGAACCTGTTGCATTAAATAATAATAATAATAATAATAATAATAACAATATCTTCCTTAAATGAAAACACACATATCGCATATTCTGTATTTTAACAGTTCAAACGTTTCTGTCGATCAGGAATGAGCCACCTGTTTGTTTTTTTCCACGCAGGTAACAAACACACCTTGTGCTTCTAGAGATGGTGTGAGGTTTATGGCGGTTTAATGGGCCGTCTTTAACAACCAGGTTTTTTATGGCCCCACACAAGGGCCTCATTGTGTGCTTGTAGATAAACAACCCACATTGTACCAATCACACAAGAGAAGACATAATTACCTTCACCCTGATATCCCTGCTATCTCAACGCACCATTATCTCGTCCCTTAAGGGAGAAGACTGAGGGCTTTGAAGTCTCCTTTCTCCCAGTGTATCCTGCTGTTCGTTTCCCGCTCTCGCTAATCTTTCATTATCTCCCTGCCTAGGTACTTACCTACAGCATATGTGCTAATTGATGTTGGTTTTGCGATGGATTACAATAAATCGCCTTTGAAGACAGGCGGCAAAGTGACATAGAAAGTCAATGAGGAAGTTAAAGTCATTAGCACACAGTAAGTGTGGCCTTTATTGGCTAATTTGTCTGAGAACGGTAACCTTTGGTTGGGATGGAGTCGGAACGCTTTCAACTAGTTACAAGGAAGTAATCGAGGCCTACAATTTAAAAAAATTAACCTGCACTGTAGCACAGATTCACTGACAACTATTGCCTTTGGTTAACTTGCAATATAAGCGGCTTCAATGCAAAATATTAAAGCAGTACATTTGAATTGATTATTGCATTGCATTCAGTAGATAATCTGCTAATGGCTACATAATAGCTGAATGCCGTGGCCTTTGCTCTTTAGATTGCAAGTCATTATCATACTTAATCAGTGTCATGCTTAGTTATATCATCCAAATTTCCAGTGTACCTGTAAGTGGTGCTTAGCCATAAATAATCAACCCTTAACCATAAATAATAAAATGAGTAATCATTTGGTGAGTAAATAGTGCCACGTTATTGTAGTATGATTTATAAACTATTGTAGTGTTAATATTTGGAATTAGATTTTATTTGTATATTTTCAGTTTTCACTTTAATTTTAGTTTAAGTTTTAGCTATTTTATGTGTTTGTCAGCTGTATTAGTTTTTAAAAATTTTATGTAGATTTTATTCTTTAAAAAAATCAGTGTTATTTTAGTATTTTTATATAGTATTAAATAAGTTTGAATTAGCTTTTATTTATTTTATTTTTGTTTTAACATTTATTACAACATTTGACTTTAATTTTGTTGTGTTTTTGTCGTTTTTATTTTTTAAATAGCTTCAATTTATTTAGATTTCAGTTCTTAGTTTTAGTCATTTTCATACTTCAAACTTACACTTAAGAAATGGTATAGAAACAATTTTCACTCAGAAATTTCAAATAATTACAAAGAAATTGCAAGTAACACCTTAAATTAAATATGAAATTTTCAAGTAGAAATACTGAAACAGTATTTTAACCAAAAGGAGTAATAATTTGGTGCATAATTGGCCCCACATTATTTTAGTATGATTTATAAATATTGAAGTGTTTATTAATATTTTGAATTAGATTTTATTTTATGTTTTTCAGTTTTTACTTTAGTTTAAGTTTTAGCTATTTTATGTGCGCTTGTCAGTTGTATTAGTTTTTTTTTTTCTATGTAGATTTTATTATTTAGTGTTTTATATACTGTTATAATATTACATAAGTTTAAATTACCTTTTATTTTTATAAATCATTTTTTGATTAATTTTTGTTACATTGATTTACATTTTACATTCATTTTAATGTTTAAATCTTAGTAATTTTGTTGTTTTTTGTCATTTTATTAAAATAGCAAATAACACCTTAAATTAAACGTGACATTTTCAGGTAGAAATATTACTTAAATACTCCAGCGACCTTTATTTACATCTTATTTACATCTTTTTTTATAGTACATTTATTTCTGTTAGTTGCCATTGCAACCAAATTTTAATCTAAGCTTAAGTTTGTAATCTTATGTTATATTATGTTATAGTATCTCATATTATGTTTTATTTCAGTTTTATTTCAATTACCAAAATTATTTTTAATAGTTTTAGTTTTACGTAAGAATAGCCATTTTCTCAAGAGGATTTATTTCATACTTTTCAAATATTTTCATACTTATAATATTTTCAAAATTATCCATTATCCATATTTATTAGCTTAATCCTTGACGCAATGGATTTTCTGAGTAGTCTGACTGAATAATGCAGCTCAAGTCATTCTCAGAGAAGGGTGAGAAACATCTCCTGCTCAGACATTGACCTCTCTTTGCCTCCCTAGTCTGAAAGCTTTACCTCCACATCCTACCAGAGGACAACCCTCAGAGAACAATGCACCACCAGCCCTCTCTATTCTTCCATTGTCTCGCTCACACGTTCCCTCTAATGACCTGCGAGAATTGAAGACTTCCCAGACAACAATTGTGACAGCTCACACAGCGCCTAAATGGCTTGATTAATGATATAGACATGTTATGTTAAAATGTGAGCGTGTGTGGGCAGCAGATGTTGACACCATCTATTAACCACTTCAATTTGTCCTTGGTAAAAAATTTGCATGGATATGCACAAACAGGACATCTATTTAACCATACAGAAAAGTGGACATCAGACTGTCTCATTATGATAAACAGTGAAAGAGTAACCATCTGTTGGGCCAAAATGGAAAGTTTGGAGGGCATGTGTTGAATTGAAGAAAAAATTTTTTCAAAAGAAACATGCAAGATCACAATTCATGGCATCAGTGAACTTAAAGATTTTGAATTTGTATGTTTTAATTAATAATTTAATTTACATAATATCATTAAAAATGAATTTTTCTGTCATTGTTTGTTTACCCACATGTTATTTTAAACCTGTGAGACTTTATTTCTTCTGTGGAAAATATTTTGAAGTATGTTGGGTCCATTGAGCATCCCATTGACTTTCACTTAAATGAAATGAAGTGAAATAAAATAAAATACCTTTAAAGTGAAGCAATACTGTAAGAAATTGAAGTACGTTGATTCCAGACAACACCCCACTGACTTTCACAGTATGGTAATAAAATAAAATAAAAAAAAAATCTCTTTAAAATTAAGCAATATTGTAAGAAATTGAAGTACACTGAGTCCAAACTGCATCCCACTGACTTCCGCTGTATGGTCATTAAATAAAATAAAATACCTTGAAAGTGAAGCAATACTGTAAAAAATTGAAGTACATTGGTCCAAACAACATCCCATTGCCTTTCACAGTATGGTAATAAAATAAAATAAAAATCCTTTTAAAATTAAGCAATATTGTAAGAAACGGAAGTACACTGAGTCCAAACTGCATTCCACTGACTTTCGCTGTATGGTCATAAAATAAAATAAAATAAAAAACTTTAAAATGAAGCAATACTGTAAGAATTTTTAGTAACACTATACAATAAGGTTCATTAGTTAACATTAGTTAACTACTTTGGTTAACATGAACTTTAGTTAAAAAAAAGAAAAATACTACAGCATTTATTAATATTTTAATAACATTTACTTATGCATTTTAAAAAGCAAAAGTTGCTTTTGTTAACGTTAATGCACTGTGAACTAACATGAACAATGATTGTATTTTCATTAACTAACATTAACAAAGATTAGTAAATAGTGTAATAAATGTATTGTCCATTGTTCATTCATGTTAGTTAATACATTAAGTAATGTTAACAAATGACATCTTATTGTAAAGTGTTACCAAAATTTTGTTAAGTAACCTGAAAAAGTGCTTAATCTAAATCTAAAATAAATGGTTTAATTTTATAATTTATTATGACAATCAAACAGTTAACACCAACAAAAGTCATTTTTGTCAGATCAGATAGAAATGCTTGTTATCGTGTGGGCTGTCAAAGTCCAGATAAAGGTGTGCCAACGTTCATACACTTAAAAATAAGGTTCTTTACTGGCATCTTGGTACCATGATGACATCTATGGAACCTTTTCATTGCACTAAAGTTTCTTTACAATAAAAAAAAAAAAAAAAGTTTTCTTAAAATATTAAATTGTTCTTCACACCAAGAAAAATGGTTCGAGAGCTGTTCACTGAAAAGTACATAGAGGAAGCAAAAATATTTTTCTATTGCATTGCTGTAAAAATCCTCTTAGAAACCTTTGTAGGTTTGGGTCCTTGAAAATAAAAAATGAGTGTACATGAAGTATTTCAAATATGGACTATAACTGTTTCTTATGGTTAATTTTTACTTTAATCTTATCAGGATCTTGTCATACATAAATATAGACTTCTAAGAGGGACATAAAATCTTTCGGTGCTATGAAAATCTGATTTACAATGTCTGGGTAAAAGTCTGTCTGAGCAGCTTTATGCCCAAATTATTGACCTGATAGATTGAGGTTATTGAGTTAAGTAGTCTAACAGTTTTGCCAATACAAACCCTGTTGAAATTGCAACATGTGCCAGTTTTGCACTTCACTGCTGACTGTCGAGCTTTGACTACTATAGGATTGCGAAATGAAAAAATCAATTACTCAGTCAAGCTGACAAATTTTATTCAATTCCTCATAAATCATCTGGACAACAAATGCCGTTTTGGTGGCAATATTTCGATTGAGTGTCTGTGTCACCTTAGCTGTGATCAAATGGAGTCCAACATCTCACTCGAGCCCTTATTGGGTGACATTTATTCATCAACAGTTGCTAGGTAAAGGCCACAGCATTGGTGAGTGGCTTCATAAGAATATGAAAAGCAATGAACCTAATATTGATTTCTGACTGAATCATTATATCATTTATGAGCACTGGTTGCCACTGCTCAGGATTGTACCTTAGCAGCAAGTCAGTTGTTCCTGTTTGCTTTTTGATTAATCACTGCAAATCTCTATGCACTATGTAAAATATTTTTAACCTTTCTGAGTCATGCATTCCTAATTTTATTTGTACTTGGAATTTGTACAGGGTGCATTTTTAAAGAATGTGTTTTACTACTATGGATGTAACAGGATACAGAATGTAGTCACATTATATGATAGATGAGTAATGCAAAAAAAGTGAAACAATAAAACAATACCATGTTTACAGGAAATCAGCACTTTTTACAATGTGTATTTTATTTTATTTTATTTTATTTTATTTTATTTTATTTTTTTATTTTATTTTATATTTTATTTTATTTTATTTTTTCTTGTGCATGTCTCACTCTTAAATTGTTTCTTTATGTATGTATTTTTTTATAGTTTTTTTTTATAGTTTATATTATTTTTATTATTTTTTTTTCTCCCCCTGCATTTTATGTTTAACCTTTTATATTAAGCATTTCTCACTTTATAGACAAATAATAGACACATTTTTTATTATTATTATTATTTTTTAACAATTTAATTATTTTAAAGTAATACTAAGATAATATTTAGGAAATTTTGACAATATAATCAGAGATGTTTCTGAAATGGCAGAAAAAATATATATATTCAATAAATGAAAGATAACATTTATTTCATTTTATTTTATTTTATTTTATTTATTTTATTTTATTTAGAGAAAATGCATGATTTTTTCCTGTGCATTTTTTGTTTAACCTTTTATACTGAACATGTTATTATTATTATTATTATTATTATTATTATTATTATTATTATTATTATTATTACTATTATTTTTTTTTTTCTTTTTTTTTCACCCCTGTATTTTCTGTTGAACTTTTTTTATTGAACATTTCTCACTTTAAAATAATAGACACAATATTTAATTATTTTTAAGCAATTCTAACATAATCTTTAGGCAATTTGAACAATATAATCAAACTGAAATGTTTCTGAAATGAAAAAATAAAAAAGATATATATTATCATCAATAAATGAAAGATAACATAAATAAAAATACAATATTATGGGTATAACAGTTGTTTGTCACTATGATTCTGATTCAAATATATAAAAAACAAAAATCTTAGATCTTCAAGATTTCATTAAGTTTACACATATTGCAAAAATAATGCTAATAAATAATACTAAGAATAATTGATTATTATTATTGATTGATCTTTTAGATTTTGATATGCTTGGCCTTGTTCAACTGTTATTATTATTTTAAAAAAAATGTAAAAATGTACGTTTCAGAATCTTTTCTCTCACAGTGACCGATCACTAGTTCCTGATCTTCTCCAAATCCTTTGATCTCTCCTAGAAACTCTACTGAAGATGAAGGCAGTCAGCGATGTCATTGATAGATGCTGTTGGAGGATATAATACTCAGTTCATTTCATCAGTTGGGTTAATTAACTGGCGCTCGATTGGACCTGAGGTTAATCTGTGTGCCGATCTGACACATTGCCGTTCATCACTCTCATCACTCCATCCCCCTCTCCTCCTCTCTCACGCACTTGTCCAGAGGAAGACGGGTCAATTAGTTCATGTCTTTTTACACAGATGGCCCTGTGGCCCTGATGCCGGTGGCTAATTGACTGAAATGAGCAGCCACGCCCACTTATAAAACACATTCAACATGTTTAATCAAGGATTGGAAGCCGTGCGTACTGCCAGACTTAAACATAAAGGATTACTCTTTGCACACATCAATATGAATGAAAGGAAAATGTGTTAATTTGTTTAAAATGCCTCCCAAATGCCATAGGATACAATTTTTACTTTTGGCACTTTTTGATTTAACATAACACCTGCTACATTAAATACATACATGCTTACTTATTTTGTAATATTCTGTGCAAATGTGACTTCTTATTAACTAGGTTTGGGAACAAAGTAGTCTTACTTGTGTTTGACAGGAATGATACCTCAAATTTAGTAGCTTGTTGATGAAAGGTGCTTTTATTTTTCAAAGCAATCAGACTTTCAATTATTGCTTGCAGGATGATATGAAATTAGAGATCCAGACATTATTCTTACATTATTTTGAGATGTATGTTTGATATTGCTTAAATATTGATATAAAGACTGCTATATTTCCAGTAATCAACAAGGCATTGAATCAACTTACAGGCACAAGACCAAATGTAATGCTAATATTGCGAAAACAAAACAATTTCCTGAATAAAACAGAGATTTTACCCAATTTACCAAATAATGAATAATTGACTTACCCACCAATTAATAATTGGAATAATTTTAATCATTTATGAAGAAATCAGCTGAATGAATGATTCATAATCTCACTAATAAAACCAGTAATTTGTTTCCCTCATGCGGTCTTCGGGGTCTGTTTGACCCGCAAATGACTTTCGCTTAAATTTTAAAAAATGTTTTCTTTGTCGAAATGACATGAAACTTCCTGACCCTGTCAGCACTATCTAGATCTAAATAAATAAATAAATAAATGGAGTGATATCTTGATTTTATGTTAGTGTTAAAAAAAAAGTTACATTCAGGGTCTTTGGGGTCTCTAGAGACCCCATGCAACAAAATTTAATTTTGTAACAAAGTAATAGTTTTTTTTTTAACAAATATTTTTTTCCTGTTTATTAATGTTTTTCCTACATTTGTACCGTTTTTGGAGCATTTATATATATTTTTTTATATATATATTTTTTAAATTTATATAAATTAATTAATACATATTTTTTTTATTAGGTTTTTATACAAACAGCTTTTTGTGTAAAATTCACTTTATAAAAGACCCACATTTTTAACTTTCATTCATGGGGATAACATGGATAATTTGACATGGTTTGGTGTAAGATTTTTGCCCATCATTTGTAAAATGCCCTTTTAAAAATAAAAAATTATCATTTTTACCAGTAGATGGCTACAGAGCTCCACTGTTTACTATGTGCTATTTGACCAACTAAAAGATATCTTTTTACAAGTTTTTTTCAGTTGGATTGATATCTACATATAATAAAGTCACAATTATAACAATAAAAATTACTTTTTGTCAAAGTTTAATATTTTTTGTACTGAAAAAATCAGTTTTTCAATAATGTTACATTATGATTAGAATCAAACCAACAAAATGTTGATTCAAAATTCATCCATTCAAAGTTTATCAATTCATCCATTACTTTGACAAATATATTTTATAATTGTGATTTCATAATATGTAGATAAAATCCAAAAATCCAATACAAAACAAAACGTCTCAGGTTACGTATGTAGCCCCGGTTTCCCGAGGGAACGAGGTGCTGCGTCGAAACGCTGGAGGCATTCCCATAGCGTTTCGACGCAGCTCGAGTTCCTGAAGGGGAACGTCTCAGGTTACGTATGTAACCCCGGTTCCCCGAGGGAACGAGACGCTGCGTCGAAACGCTATGGGAACGCCTCCAGCGTTTCGACGCAGCTCGAGTTCCTGAAGTGGAACAAAAAAAAAAAAAACAAAACAAAACAAAAAAAAAAAATAAAAAAAAAGACGTGGCCTAATGGTTAGGGAATCAGGCTTGCAACTGAAACGTTGCAGGTTTGAGTCCCTGATCCGGCAGGGATTGAAGGTGGGGGGAGTGAATAACCAGTGCCCTGTCCACCCTCAATACCACGACTGAGGTGAGTCCCTTGAGCAAGGTCCCCAACTGCTCCCCGGGCGCCGCAGCGATAGCAATATAGCTGCCTACTGCTCCGGGTGTTTGTTCACTACTCACTACTGCGTGTGTGCACTTGGATGGGTTAAATGCAGAGCACAAATTCCGAGTATGGGTCACCATACTTGGCCACACATCACATCCTTTCCTTTCCCACTGAAAAACTTGAAAAAAAGATGACTTTCAGTTAGTCAAATAGCACATAGTAAATAGTGGAGCTCTGCAGCCATCCACTGGTAAAAATTATAATTTTTTATTTTTAAACAGGCATTTTCCAAATGATGGGCAAAAATCTTACACCAAACCATGTCAAATGGTCCATGTTATACCATGAATGAAAGTTAAAAATGTGGGTCTTTCATAAAGTGAATTTTACACAAAAAGCTGTTTTTGTATAAAAACCTATTTTTTTTTATATTTATTTATTAATTTATATATATTTAAAAAATCATAATAAATCCTCCAAAAATGGCACAAATGTAGTAAAAACATTAATGAACAGAAAAATGAATTTTTGAATTTGAATGAATTTTGTTACAAAATTAAATTTTGTTGCGTGGGGTCAAAAAAGACCCCAAAGACCTTGAGTGTACTACCTTACGCGAGGACCGCACAAGGGTTAAATCATTTTTTTAATTAATCGTTTAAACAAATGATTCAGTTATCCATTAAGACTGTCACTTGTTTTGACTGAATGACCATTTTTGAAGGAATCAATTGAATGAATGATTCATTTTCTCAATCATATAGTCGGCCATTTGTTGTATTCCTAAATGAATCCTCTTAAATCATTTTTAAATGAATCAGTTAAACAAATGATTCAGTGATCCATAAAGAATGTCACTTGTTTTATTCCTGAATGAATGACCATTTTTGAAGGAATCAGTTGAATGAATGATTCATTTTCTCAATCATATAGTCGGCCATTTGTTGTATTCCTAAATGAATCCTCTTAAATCATTTTTAAATGAATCAGTTAAACAAATGATTCAGTGATCCATAAAGAATGTCACTTGTTTTATTCCTGAATGAATGACCATTTCTGAAGGAATCAGTTGAATGAGTGATTCATTATCTCACTCATAAATTAATCTTCTTAAATCATTTTTTGAATGAATCGGTTAAACAAATGATTCAGTGATCTATTAAGACTGTCCTTTGTTTCATTCCTGAATGAATGACCATTTTTTAACAAATCAGTTGAATAAATGATTCATTATCTCACTCATAAAGCCAGTCATTTGTTTTATTCCTAAATGAATCTTCTCAAATAATTTTTGAATGAATCGGTTAAACAAATGATTCAGTGATCCTTAAAGACTGTCACTTGTTTAGTTTCTGAAAGAATGACCATTTTTGAAAGAATCATTTAAATAAATGATTCAATGATTCATTCAGTTTGTGTTTTTGTATTTTACGCTGTGATGAAAACTAGCGCTTTGAAACCTGTTTTCAAATGCTAGCATTTCAGACCCTTAAAATGCCTTTGTTGTGTTAACGTTCGGACCACACTCTTAATAAGTTGTCTGTTTTTAGTTGAAAATGGTGTCTTGTAAATGCCCAGATAGTATCTTATTACGCTAGTAGGCATTTCAGAATTCAGCAAGTCACTTATTGAACAAATCGGTTAAATGAATGAGCAAATGAAGACCTGACGCCACCTACTGGTGTATGGATATAACCTACAGAATGAGTTGTCACAATGTGTCATCAGTTGGCCATATTGGCGTCACTGAACATAAATAATGCCATTGAACTGAACGAAACTTGCATGTTTTGCTGATTATTGCTGCTGAAAAACGTCAATTATTGTCCTGTTTTCAGCTGTACTAATCAGTTGGACCAGGAAAAACATTTGGAGTACTATAGACTGCCAAAAGTTATAACAAATCAATGAGAAGAGTGCAAAAAACTGTATGCGGAACAAAAGGCATTGTGGTTGGCCAAACTGAAGCAGGATTTCCAGGGCAAGAATCTTGACAACATTCGTGTTTGTTCTTATCATTTCTGGTCAGGTAGGTGAAATTTTAGGCTAATATCTTAATTAATACTGCTTGTACGTATCTTTACCACCTATTAACTTTAGTTTGTCAAACTATTGTGCCCCTTCCTGCTTACTAAGTCCTTCTCTATATGATTTAGCAGCTTCGACATATTTTTTTTTCCATGGTTTAGACAGCATAAATTAGCAGAACAACATATTCAGTAGTACATTAACCATGCAATCCATGCTGTTCTTTACATCTAAGTATCGTCAATATGGCCACGGATCTGGGTAACTGACCAAAACGTGACATAAGTGCTAACCCCATATACACAGACTGTGTCTATTACAAATGGTATATGATAACAGAAAATTACTCTGTTTTACCCATATACAACATGCATTAGCCACAAACACCTAACATAAAAACATAAATTACATGGAAATTTCTGTAATGCTTAATGCATCTCACCAGACAGGTAAAATACTCTTGTGCAAACCTTCAAGGAGATGAATGCATGTGCATATGTGCATGTATATGTGAACCTGTGTATTTGTGTGTCTTGAAAGATTACACCCCTCATTTATCAGAGCACTTCAGCTTGTGGCAGAAGGTTGTAATCCAGAGTGGAACCATCCACTTGGTATAATTACAGCCATTAAAGGTGCTGCCATCCTGAGTTCACCTCATTCAACATCTTTCCTTCATTGCTGTATGTTTCTCAAAAAAAAACAAAAAAAAAAAACTGATATAGCAAAAGTAATAATAAAGATTGTTTCCATGCATTTTCAAATACAGCAAATTAGTTTTTCAGTATTAGAAGATAAATTGATAAATGTGTCATGAATACAATTGCATGAGATATAGCAATAAATTTTGATATAGCTGCAAATAGGTGAAAAATACCATTAAACACTGTCTTATTGGTTTATATAGACCATTAAAATTCATATAAACTAATATCACTCTTATCAACCGTTCTTTGTGTCAACATTCCAGCTAGGTGTTTAATGCAAATGGTTACCGCATTCTCACTGTAATCATGATAAGTGATACTAAAAAGTAACTGGATGAATGTGTGTGTTTGTGTATGCAATGAGATGAGAGGATGAACAGCGCCCAGGGACAGATAACAGCGTGTCACTCCATCTTTGCATTTGTCTTCTCACACTCCATCAATATGAAGCGGCTGTCAGCTGCCTATTTCAGGAAAATTAAACAGGCTTACGGTAAAGATGCTCTGTGAGGGAGGGGTGTGCATGAATTTATGGATGTGTGTTTATAACCTCGGCTTAACGCAAATGCAAAAGTGCGACAAGTACCTAAAAAGACTTTTAAGTGTTCGACAGTCTGTGCACTTGAGAATATGGAAGACCAGGGTTAGTTGTCACAATTTTACTGCAGTGAAAAAGTACCTTTTTTCATTGTATTTTAATTTTTGTAAAGTCAATTTCTGTATAGACATCAATCCCAAAGTCTTGCCTACAAAACAATCGGTTATTTTCCAGGGGGAAAAAATATACAGGTCACTAAATACACATTGATAGTAAATTAACAATGAAATATTGAATGTTACATATTAAATATAATTAATTATTATAATAATAAATTGTACCTTTATTATATATATATTGAAAAAAGAAAAAAAAAGTATTATTACGTATTATTTTTAAAAATTATTTCAGAGGCTTAGATTCACAAATTATTATATATATTATTTATATATATCACAAATTATATATTATTACTATTATTATTATTATTATTAGTTGTTGTCCTTGTGCTTGTTGCTATTGTCAATAGTTTTGTCAATTAAATCTTGCAAATGGTATTTTTCAATGTTATTTTAGTATCATTAAGATACTATTATAGTTTTATTAACATTTTGAATTTGCTTTTATTTTAATATTAAAGTTATTAAGTTATTATTATTAGGTTTTTATTTTAAAATTAAAGTTAATAAAAGTAATTTTGTTGCAAGGTATTGTCATTTTTATTATTTATTTATTTATTATTTTAAATATGTCTATATAGTTGTATTCATTTTTATTTCAGTGTTAATTAATTATTTTAGTATATCAACTTTTAACTAAATAGAAATTAGAAATGTTGCTAAAATAAAATAAGTTATAAGTTTGAGTTAAATTTAAAGTTATTTATTTTAGTTTAGTTTAGTTTAGTTTAGTTAACTATAATAATCCTGCCTTATAGTTACTTAAAAAACAGCCCTTCCCTATGTGACAACTAACCCCATGCTTGTGACCCTGGACCACAAAACCAGTCATGAGGGTCTTTTTTTTTTTTTTTTTTTAAATTCAGAGCTTTCCGTTGATGTATGGTTTGTTAGGATACAACTATTTAAAAATCTGAAATCTGAGGGTGCAAAAAAAATCAAAATATTGAGAAAATCACCTTTAAAGTTATCCAAATTAAGTTCTTAGCAATTCATATTGCTAATCATAAATTAAGTTTCGATATATTTACAGTAGGGAATTTACAAAATATCTTCATAGAACATAATCCTTATTTAATATACTTATGATTTTTGGCATAAAAGAAAAATCTATAATTTTGTCCCATACAATGTATTGTTGGCTATTGCTACAACTATACCCGTGCTGCGTATGACACATTTGAATGCATTTATGTGGATACATAGTAATAGTCCATGTTTGCAAGACATTACAATATAAAGAAGTAGATGCACACACACAAACACACACACTTATCTCGTATGAGATTGATTGCCTGCAAAGCAGTCTCATGCAGATGGCATCTCTCCTTTTGACATGATAATGGCTCTAAATTGATGAAGACACCTCACTCATTCTCTAGCAGCTCGCTGACAGGCCTTACCCAAACACTTCAACCTGCTACAACTACCCATCAATCACCTGCAGCCCCTCCCACCTGATGTCCACACGCTTGTCCATTTTAATCAGCTAATTCTCTCCTTCACCGTCACCCCGTTCACCGATACAACACTGTGTTTTGCCCATCTTCCCTCACACTTAATCTGCTTTAATGAAGTCCTGATTTGCCAATTAGACACAATCACAGCAGAGCAGAAGATAAATGTAAGCATCACACTGGTCAAGCTGGTGAAAAAAAGAAAAGGAAAAAAACGCTGAAAGAAATACAGATACAATAAGCAAGGACAGTTCAAGGACTTTGGAGGTTTTGTGGGAAGCTGGTTTCTAGATTTGGTGTCAACGTTGCAAGATTTGTACTGTAGGAGGTGACATTATTATCAATGAATCAATGAATCTCCTAATGAAATGTTGGAAAGCAAATGAGTGTGACATTTGACACAAACCCTAACCCTAAGTTTTAAACTGCGTCCTAAACTGTTTGTGTCTGTCGAATAGAAATGTACATTTTTCATGATGGATGATAAAACATGTGAAAAAATCCTATAGATTTACACTGAAGAAACCAAGACATCAGAACAGATTTGGAGAAATTGAGCACTATATCACTTGCTCACAAATGGATCCTCTGCAGTGAATGGGTGCCGTCAGAATGAGAGTCCAAACAGCTGATAAAAACATTACAAAAATGATCCACACAACTCCAGTCCATTAATAGATATTTTGTGGATTAATAGCTTGCAAACCATTGCTTCCAGCTAAAATACAAGTCCTATCTGTAATATTGCATTCTCCAAATCCATCATCTGTTGTCCTCTCACATTAAAATCCACCAACATATTTGTAAAGGTGTGTTTTGGACTGTTTTTGCTTACAAACAACACGTGATCTGTGCATTTTTCTCTCCTGAGATGACTTTTTCACTGGAAAATGCAATGCATTATTATGGATTTTAGCAATGGTTTGAAGTTAAAAAAAACACCTTGATGGATTTGTTTCTAATAAACACGCAGCTTTTCACTTCACGCGATGTTAATTGATGGACTGGAGTGGTGTGGATTACTTGTGGATTATTGTGATGTTTTTATCAGATGTTTGGACTCTCATTGTGACAACACCCATAGGTGAACAAGTGATGTAATGCTACATTACTCCAAATCTGTTCCTGAGAACACATATTAAGTTTCATCATTAAGGTGTTTTGTTAACTTCAAATTGTTGCCTTTGGCTAAGAAATGAGTAGTCTACGCATAATATTGTTTTCTTCAGTGAAAAAGTCATCTTGTCTGAACCGGGAGAGAAATATGCACAGATCAAGCACTGTTTACCAGCAAAAATAGTCCAAAACTGTTCTAAACAAATATGTTGGTGTGATTTTGATGTGAGAGGACAACACAGGATAGACTTTTTCACTGGAGGAAGCATTATTATGGATTATTGACTATTGAATTTTGGCCAGAAGCAGCAGTTTAAAGTAAAAATATTTTATGATGCGTTTGTTTAAACATGCAGCTTTTCATTTCACAAGACATTAATTGATGGACTGGAGTGGTGTGGATTACTTGTGGATTATTGTGATGTTTTTATCAGCTGTTTGGACTCTCATTCTGACGGCACCCACTGGTGAACAAGTGATGTAATGCTACATTTGCTCCAAATCTGTTCCCATGAAGACATATTAATCCACACCACTCCAGTCTGTGAAAAGCTGTGTGTTTGTAAGAAACAATTTCATCATTAAGGTGTTTTGTTAACTTCAAATTGTTGCATCTGGCTAAAAAATTAGTCGTCTATGCATAATATTACTTTCTCCAGTGAAAAAGTCATTTAATCTGAATCAGGTAAGAGATATGCACAGATAAAGCACTGTTTATCAGCAAAAATAATCTAAAACTATTCTAAACAAATATGTTGGTATGATTTTGATGTGAGAGGACAATAGGACTTTTTCACTGGAGAAAGCATTATTATGGATTATGTAATCAAATTTTGGCCAAAAGCAACAGCTTAAAGTTAAAATACTTTAATGATGCATTTCTTTCTTACAAACACGCAATTTAAGACGTTAATTGATGGACTGGAGTGATGTGGATTACTTGTGGATTATCGTGATGTTTATATCAGATGTTTGGACTCTCATTCTGGCGGCACCCATTCACTGCGGAGGATCCACTGGTGAGCAAGTGATGCTACTTTTCTCCAAATCTGTTCTGATGAAAAAACAAATTCATTATTTTCATTTTTTAGGTGAACTATTCCTTTAAATAGCATACTACCTCAAATTATATAATGCTAGCCTCCTCATATTGTTAGCACAAGCAATCCAGAATATTTGAGCCTTATGTTGCGTATGTAAGTGGATTTCAAAACATATGTTGTCTTCCTCGGTCTAAGCCACTTTCTTGCCTACCTCAGCGTTTTGTGCTCCTTGACTAAAGAGAGTTGTGATGCCTTTAAGAGCATCAATAACAACCAACCTGTGCTGACCCTGAGGCAAATAAAAAGTTATTGATTCCCCCAACCTCACGGCAACCCTTAGCAAAAGAGACTTTTTGTTGCCCCTGATGAAACACTTTCATCTAATCACTTGGCAAAATCTAAAGAGGTGGACTATGGACGGCTAAAGAAATAAATAAATAAGTAACGCCTCTGGAGATAGAGTGCACACCTTGGGAGATGAAATTAGCCCGAAGCTGTTGCAAATCAATGAAATCGATGCAATCAACTTAACTGACATAGGTGGCGCAAATCGCCCGGGTTGGGGTTCGCTCGCTCGCAATTCTGTCTTAATTGCCCTCCGGGGCCAAGTTTGCGCATGCCATTTGTTCACTTTAATTAAATTACAAAGACAGGTTTCCAAAAGTCGTAAGAGTGCTTGGACTGGCACAAGCCCAGTAATTAAAACGACACCCTTTTTGATTACTGGAATGTGCCCTAATGAACTCATTATGTATTTTAACCCAAACACACCAATTACTGAGCTGGCAGAAGACATGCAGCTTACTGTAAAACCTCAAGGCTTTTGCAGAAGCAAATCATTTAAGCGTTCCTGACGAGTGGGGTTTTGATTTTAATGTCCACCTTGAAAATAAAGTAGTACTTGAAAAGTGGCCTAGTGCCTAGTTGTTTGCACACATACTGTGGTGCTCATGTGGCCAACCTGGGTTTGAATCTGGGTGTTATTTAATATAATTGTGCTACTATTATAGTTATCACTAATATTTTGGGATTTCTTTTTATTTTTCCCATGTTTTCATTTTAATTTTACATAAAGTTTTAGCAATTTTGTTGTGTGTTTTAGTTTTTAGTCTTTATTTTTTAATATATTTTGATTTGATTTCAATTTTTGTATTTATGTGAAGTAATGAATATGTTATTTAGTAAATATATTTTAGTACAATGTATTGGTCTAACCGCCTAGAATGTACTTAATCAATAAAATATATATATTTTTTTTTTTTTTTTTTTTATGACATGCAAGTACGGTTCAACCAGACATGATAAAAACACACAATTCAGTTGTTTGCCTTTGAAGTCTGCATCATCTATATTATTCTCCTGCTGTAAAAATAAGTGACATTCTTCTCAGGATGTAAAAACCTGTACAGTAGTTACAACATAAGTGTTATACAACCAAATCATAAATTCTTTGACCTCCACTCCTCACTGTTTTTTTTTTTTACTTTTTACACATTTAATGACCTACTTCAATGAAACTTTCTTTACTATACTAGCTATACTTCAAAACAAGCTAGCTTGTTTTTCTATTAAACTTTTTTCTGCTGCACTGAAATAGGTGTGGCTAAAATGTTCAAATAGCTTTTGTCTTCAGTTTTTTTATTGTTTGCCATTTCGAATTTCATTTAGTGAAATGCTTTTTATTTACAAATGTGCTTGTGTTATTTTTATTATACATAAATGGCTTTTTTATATTTTGGTAGCAGGTATTTTGCATTCAGATAGCCTGTCATTACGTTACTATAAAAGTGCTTGATGTTCTGGGATTTTTGGCTCTATTTATTAAGATTAAATCATCATGTCAGTCTCTCTAAACTGCTCATTCTCTGCTGGATCTCAAGAGGACATTCACTTGAAAGGAGAAGGACAAAACAAGGAGCCTGAATGCTTATAAATGATGTGACGTGTTGTGAAAACGCAAGTTAGTGTTAGAGGCGCCATCTATTGGTGTGTTCAGGTAAACGTCAACTTTGTCATTTAACTCAGTTATTCTAACTATGACTTTTCATTCAATTTCAGCTAGACTATAATACCTTTTTCATACCTTGCATCATTCACTTTACGTCGCTTTTGCGTTTCTGTTTTTGTGTTTGATTGCATTGGTTACCTGTATATTTACAAGTTTGCTAATGCATTAGGCTAGCGTTTAGATTACATGCATTATTTGTGATAATGTTTCTGTAAATAATAAAGCTACATATAACACTTGTGTTACGGTAAAGTGGGAGTGTCGTTTGACGTAAAAACTACATTTCCCATCATGCTTCTACACGGATAAAACTATTGCATCCACGTGTTGTAATTAACATCGCGTGTTGCAAGACACACTACAGCAAAAATCTCAGATTTACACTACTTTACTTGCAGCATGGCATCCGAAATAGGTAATCGTGTGTCTTTTACACCTTCTGCATACAAATCAAATACTTTGTGTTGCTTGTTTTTGTTGGGTGCTATAGCGCGTAATGAATTTGCATTAACATAAAAAAGTTCATAGACAATATCTTGTTTAGAAAAGCGTTTGCATTCGATTTCTAAATCAGAAAGCTGATTCAATGTCATTAGTAAACAATGTTAAAAACACCATGGGACTAGTATGCTTTTTGACACTACCGTGATGGCAATAGCTACTGTATGGCGTAGTATTTCAATGCAATGCAATGCAATATATTTGCCTATTGTAGTCCTATAGTGTCAAAATACTAATGTATTGCTGTGAGTATCATAGAGTTTACTGTTTGAAATGGTGCTGCTACACTATTTAAGTACCATGGTATCAACATACTGATTCTATGGTGGTTTTATTTTTTGAAGATTTTTGCAAAAGTGATGCATCACGTCCAGTTGAAGTATTCTTCTGCAGTTGTTAAAATGCCAGATGCATTTTGAGATTCTCTAATCGATATGACTAATTAATGATCTCTTTCAGCATTGCTGAGTGTTTCGGACAAAACCGGACTGGTGGAGTTTGCCAGGCGACTGGTTTCAGTGGGTCTGTCCTTAGTGGCATCAGGCGGCACCGCCAAAACTCTCAGAGATGCTGGACTCACTGTCAGGTCACACAGCTTTTACTGCATGTCATTTACATTTATTTATAGTTGCTGTGATTAAATACTAGAGCATTACGACATCTTATTTTTTTTATACAGGGATGTATCTGATCTCACTGGATTCCCTGAAATGCTTGGAGGAAGAGTCAAGACCCTTCATCCTGCTGTCCACGGTGGCATTTTGGCCAGACAAACTCCCTCTGATAAGGCTGATATGGAAAAGCTAGGGTTTAGTCTTGTCAGGTAATACCGTCCACTAAGCAAATCTATGTTACAGTGGTAATACCGTGCAACTTGTTTTAAAGTTCTGTTTTAATGATTTTCAATTCAGGTCATGTTATTTCTTGAATGGTCGGCATGTGACGCCAGTATGGATATAATCAGGTTTAGTGGTGCTGACATGCTTTCCATTGGATTTTTTTTGTTTGAAGTCGAGACTCCGCATTGGTAATCTAATCACTGATAATTCAAATAGTGCTGCTGTGGTGTGACCAAAATTCTTGATCTGACTTACTGGCTCTCAGCCATTTAGAGAGAAGTTTGATGCTGACATATGATCTCTGTAAACTGTGTGGTAGTAAAGATGCACTCGTGTCATGCTAGACTTGTAATCAACATTGTTAATTGTAGCTAGTACAAGTAATGCATAATACTTATGTAAACTTTTGTTGTTTTTTTTATTTAAGAGTGGCCGTGTGCAACCTTTACCCGTTTGTGAAGACTGTTGCATCCCCTAATGTGACTGTGGAAGACGCTGTTGAGCAGATTGACATCGGTCAGTACACTGTTAATGGTTCACAGGGTTTAGATTAAAGCGTTTAGAATTGATTCGAATTGATTCCTTATTTAATATTTGCCTTGACCTTTTTTTTTTTTTTTTTTTTTTTCTTCTTGATGAATTTCTCTTAAAACAAAAATTATTCATTCAAACTTATTAGTTGAGTCTCCCAAAGCCAGTCCCGTACAAATCTGGATTATATTTTACTGTCAAAATCAAAACAAAATATAGTTTGCACAAAGACAATAAGCCTTTTTCCATAATAATTAACCACTTTTCCCCCACCCCAAATTAATCTATATTATTACCGTTATTAAATATTTGCATATCTTATAGATTACTTTTTACATGCAAAACATATTTGTACTGAGTGTATGTCAGTCTATGGCAGTATTATTTCAGTATAATTAATATTTGTCAGTTGTCTGGCAAATAGGAGGCAGAATTTATAAAAATGCTTGTTTTGTTTTTGTTAATAATAAAGTTTATTGCTACATATTTAAGTTTTGTATAATTTTCTATATTTATAAAGTTTAAGAACATTTAAATTTTTAGTTAATTTTAATAAAGTACGTATAATCAGTATAATTATTATATATGTTAAAAATGTTGTATTGTTGCAATTACATCCCAGGATACCTCTTTGATGTATGGTGGGAAGGAACATGCTGATTTATAAAACCTCTGAAACTCAATTAAATATGTAAAAAAAATAATTGTTACTTTTAACTGCACACATAGTTTTTACCCTATATAAATTTTTTATTTCAGTTAAACTTTTAGTAATATTTAATTTAGTTTCCAAGGCAACATTTGTAATTGTTATTTCAGTTTTTCATTTAATATTTATATTTTATTCAAGTCTTATTTTATTTAACAAACAATTTAATAGTTTCAGTTAAAACCAATAACACTGGTCTGTTTTAGTTTTTATTATATTTTATACTATATTTTTTATTTGTATATTATTATAGTTTAAGTTTGGGGAAATGTGCATACTGCATAATGCAAAATTTATTTTTATATAATATAATTTTTTTTTTTTTTTTTTTTTTTTTTTAAATAAAATAATGCAAAGCAGCAACGACAAATGTTTTGGTTTTGGGTTGAAACGTTACTATATATTATGTTCACTAAAATTTCACCATTAATCTCCCAATCACATTTAGGTGGCGTTACTCTTCTTCGAGCGGCAGCTAAGAATCACGCCAGAGTCACTATAGTCTGTGATCCGTCTGACTATGATGTTGTTGCAAAGGAAATGGAATCCTCAGACAACCATGATACCACAATGGAAACACGCAAAACTCTTGCGCTCAAGGTAACATGACAATCCTGAGAATGTGAAAAGAGGTTTGATTAAGCTCTGACGACCCACTGATCTTTGTGCACATCCAAAACTTTGTGAACCTCACCTGACATGAGCATTTTCACCACTAATAAATTTAATGTTCAGGTTAATGGTTTTATTAAAAGAACAGATTTATTTTAATGTAATACTGAACTATCACAGACCTGTTCACATAAGATGGTGTAATATTATATATAATATACTATAATACATATAATGTACTACATTATAATTGTAAATGAATTAGACCCTATTAGATGCAAAGCAGACACATGAACTGCATTGCTGAATAGCTAGTGTTCTGAATTTTGTGGTAAATCATGTTCAGACATGCACAAACATTTGCTGTTAGCATTGAGCAACAGGCTTACTCATTTCCACTTCATGCTTTCAGCCCAATTACCTGAAATAAACAGTCAACATGGCCTAATAGTCATATTTAACAATATAAAAAAAATTGAATTAAAGTCAATTAAAATAATTAATACCCCGCTGCCTTAAAATTTTAAGTTCAGTCAAATCAAAAAAAAAAAAAAAAAAAAAAAAAGTTTTGTCAACTTGAAATGTTAAGTTGTACTAAGTGACTCACGATATTTGAGTTGATTCAACTTAAAAAATTTGTCAGCTGGGTAACAAATTCAGCTTTTAAGTTGAACAAACTAAAATTTTAGTCAACTCAAATATCTAAATTGCCACTTAGTACAACTTATTTCAAATTGACTAAACTTATTGGAGTTGACTGTACGTTAAATTTTAAGGCAGCAGGGTAACATGATTTTAAGTTGACTCTTTTTTTTTTTTTTTTTTTTTTTTTTTTTTTTTTTTTTTTTTCAGGGGCATTTTTGGTCTTATAGTTTAAATAGCAAGGGCAATTTTGTCACTTGGTGGTGTGTGGTTTTTTTTTTTTTTTTTTTTTTTTTGGTCTGGTTCAGTTCTGACCCATTGGTAACCCTTAAAATAAACAATACAGATTTCAGAATGTGACTTTTAACTTGAAATGTATGTGTGAATTTGTGTTTGTAATATCTCAGGCCTTCACACACACCGCTCAGTACGACGAGGCCATTTCTGATTACTTCAGACGTGAATACAGTCGAGGAGTTTCCCAGCTGCCCCTGCGGTACGGCATGAACCCCCATCAAGCACCTGCTCAGCTCTACACTTTACGCCCAGCTCTTCCACTTACCGGTATATGGGATCACAAATGCTACAACCAGATCCATATTCAAACACAAAACATAGAATATTAATATTTCTCTACATTTCTTACTCTGTCCTAGTGCTGAATGGATCTCCAGGCTTCATTAACCTGTGCGACGCTCTGAACGCCTGGCAGCTGGTGAGAGAGTTGAAGAAAACTCTTGGGTTGCCAGCTGCCACTTCATTTAAACATGTCAGCCCTGCAGGTATGCATGCAAACTTGCTTCTCAGATGCCAGTAAAGCTCACATCTTTCAGAAAAGGACTTGGACTTAAACAAACGTTTGAGACAAATATTCACCTTTTAGGAGCTGCAGTTGGCGTCCCATTGAGCGAAGATGAGGCCAAGGTGTGTATGGTGAATGACATGCTTCAGGATCTCACTCCTCTCGCCACTGCATATGCCCGAGCCAGAGGTAAAACAGCTCTGAATGCATCTTCATTTTTTTTTAACCTTAGTAGTAAGAAAAATGAATCATCCACCTTGTGAGATTAATGGTGGATGTGTAGTCTAGTATGTTTAAGCCTAAAAAGTGTGGAAAAATCTGAAAAATGTCTCGTAGGTTCTGACAGGATGTCCTCCTTTGGAGACTTCATTGCCTTGTCTGACATCTGTGACGTACCTACTGCCAAGATCATCTCCAGAGAGGTGTGTGATAACTTTTTGAATCGCATCTAAGAGTTCATATTAGCCTCTTATTTAACAAATGCTTTTCTTTGTATATTTTATACAGAACTAAAAGTATATTGTCCAATGTTTTAGGTGTCAGATGGTATCGTTGCTCCTGGTTATGATGAGGAAGCATTGCGAATTCTCTCCAAAAAGAAGAATGGAAACTATTGTGTCCTTCGGGTAAACTAGGCTTGTTTATTAGTTAAAGAGACAGAGGAATTATTGCTTGACTGAGTTTGCGCCACCATTTCCCACTGCATTTTATTTTTGGTCAATATATTTGTAAACCTGGACCACAAAACCAGTCATAAGGGTCAATTTTTTTTTAATTGAGCATAACTGCTCATAACAGCATAAAGCTGAATAAATAAGCTTCCCATTGATGTGTGGTTTGTTAGGATAGGCCAATGTTTGGCCAAGATACAACTATTTAAAAATCTGGAATCTGAGGGAATCAAAATATTGAGAAAAATCACCTTTAAAGTTGTCCAAATGAAGTTCATAGCAATGCATATTACCAATCGAAAATTAAGTTTTGATATATTTACGGTAGGAAGTTTACAAAATATCTTCATGAAACATGATCTTTATTTAATATCTTAATGATTTTTGGCATAAAAGAAAAATCAATCACATTGACCCATACAATGTATTGTTGGCTATTGCTACAAATATACCTGTGCTACTTATGACTGGTTCTGTGGTCTATAATATATAATATAATATAATATAATATAAATAAAATAAAATAAAATAAGGGGTTTGGGGTTGTTAAGATTTTTGTTCTTGAAATAAGGCTTTTATGCTCTGCGTTTATTTAAACATGAAAACAGTAATATTGTTAAATATTATTTCAATTTAAAATGACAGTTTTCCATTTGAATACATTTTAAAATGTTATTTATTCCTGTGATGCAAAGCTGAATTTTCATTTACTCCACTCTTCAATGTCACATGATCCTTTTTATTATTTTATTATGCTCTCTCTGTATTATGCTGGTTTACTGCTCAAGAAACACTTCATATTCTTAAATAATATTCTAAACAATCTTATGAACAAGTGTATTGACCTTTTTATTTTTTTTTTTTTTTTTTTTTTTTTTTTGTTACAATGTAAAAGTCTTTTGTCACTTTATTAATTTAATTTACTTTTTTATTTTAATTTATTTTAATTATTATTTATTTATTTTTTTTGCTAGCCCCAATCTTTCAAGGAAAGCTCAAAAGCACATGTCTTTCAACATGGCTTCAAAATGTATGTCCTGTTTTTAGATGGATCCTGAATATGAACCTGATGAAGAGGAGGCGAGGGTGCTGTTTGGTTTGCACCTCAAACAGAAGAGGAATGGAGCTGCCATTGATAAAGAGCTCTTCAGCAACATTGTGTCAAAGGGAAATGTGAGAAACACAATTACTGTTATGTTTGAAGTTCTGATTTTAATCAAGCAAACTGTTCAAAATGTTTTCCAGCATGCAATTTATTTTGTTGTTTAACACTTTCAACTAGCGAAAATGTACTATTTTGTGGTAAATAATGTAGAGCACATGGTTTTGTCTGTTACGATTTCATTGGACTGTGAAAAGATGGTGGTGATATTGTTTTAATACATATATTTTTTTTAATTGCCTGTCTCATGATAGCTCTCTGAGAGTGCCCTGCGAGACCTCATTGTAGCCTCTATCGCAGTGAAATACACTCAGTCCAACTCTGTGTGTTATGCAAAGGATGGTCAGGTAACCAAACTTTAAAAACAATTTTTAATTTACTTTTAAATGCCAAAACACATCAATGTGTGATTTGTGCGTTTGTTAGGTGATTGGCATCGGTGCTGGGCAGCAGTCTCGTATCCACTGCACTCGGCTGGCGGGAGACAAGGCTGATAACTGGTGGCTCAGGCATCATCCACGAGTGCTCAGTATGAAATTCCGCAGCGGAGTTAAGCGTGCAGAGATGGCTAATGCCATTGATCAGTATGTCAGCGGAACAATTGGAGAGGTATTGCATCCAAAAACTGGTTATTTGCATCAGTCATAGAGGAATGTATTGGCCTAATTAACTTGGTGAATACTTGGCTTGGAGAATATTTTTCAAATGATCTACATCAGCCAAAAACATACTAAACTAATTGCTTTTAATGAATTATCCACATTTTCTGTTTTCATATCATTTGAGGACTTGCTGTGCAACTGTGGTGTTGATTTTAGTCATTCTGTGATATTTGGGATCATTTAAAGTGTAATATTTTTGGGTGAATCTCATGAAAACTGCCTGGCTAATTTCACCCCAAAATCTAAATGAAATGTAAACATTAGGGCTGTGAAAATAAATCGCTGCATCGCAAATCTAGAAATGGCTCTGTGTGGATTCTGAGATTTTTTTCTGAATGCGTCGCGACTCTTTCTTTAATCAATTCTGAGCTTAGTTTTGAACAGTAGATTGGCACTGCATACTTTAGAAATAGCTGTACTCTGCTTGCTTCCAATTCCTTACACAGACTTGAACCTAAGGTTGAAGCAAATTACAAGGGTGTTCACAATGGGCTGTTTACATTAATCTCGTGCCACACACAAGCACTCTTCCTTGTTAGCATTGAAATATGTGGTTAAAAACTAGATTAGAGCAGCATCTGCTGCTAAAAATTAAGCTCTGAATCAATTCCAGAGAGAATCTCGATGCATTCGGAAAATCTCAGAATTGATCTATGGATCACGATGCATCAATTTATCATTGCAGCTATAATAAAGGTGGTGTAATTTTTGGGTGGAAAATGTGCTTAACTGTAAAAAAAAAAAAAAAAAAAGTCACAATGTTTTATTTCAAATAATGCTTTGGGTGATAAAAGATTGTTGGGCTCGCTGGGATGTGGAGTTTTGCCCTAATAGTATTGAATATTTATTTGTACATCAGGGTCCAGATATGGAGGTTTGGAAGGGTCTGTTTGAGGAGGTTCCTGAGACTCTATCAGAGGTTGAGAAGAAGAACTGGATCAGTTCTCTGCAGGCTGTGGCCCTAAGTTCTGATGCTTTCTTCCCCTTCCGGGACAATGTCGACCGTGCCAAACGGGTAAATGCTCTCTCCTATTGTTACCAAGACATTATTCATGTTTTATGCACAATTGTATACAGCTAATCAAATTTGCTTTTTGCTGTACATTACATATGCCTCTTAAGATGCCATATCAATGGCATATAAAAGTGACTAATTTCTGGTTTCTGGTTTTAGAGCGGTGTGGAGTATATCGCCGCACCCTCTGGCTCAACTGCAGATGAGGTGGTCATCAACGCCTGCAACGAGCTGGGTATTACCCTGGTGCACACCAAGATCCGTCTCTTCCATCACTGAAAAGCACTATAAAACATCCAGTTGAACAAATATCCAGCTAGTTTCACTGTTTACGGAAGTTTAGGGTTTCTTTCTTTTTAGATGCCAATCTTTTACTGTAATTACAAGTTGCTGTCCCAATTTCATAACATAGCCTAAAAGCTAGCCTGTCTACTTTGACAATAACTCAGTAGTACTCAAATCCGAAAGCCAAGAGTAAAGTGACATTTTTGTTGCTAAGTAGTTACATTCTTCATACATGGCTTCTTTAATACTGGTAAGCTCAGAATAAGATGATCCACTACTATTCATTTTATATCTTTTCTTTGCATAATTTCTTTGTGAAACATTTGCAATGTGAAATTTTCTCTATACACTTCCTGAAGCATTCCATTGTGCTGCCTTTAGTGTCCATCAGCATTACAAATAAAAACACAAATTACATATAATAGTTTGTCATAGATTCCATCAAGGGTTTATTTGCATTTGTTGACGTTTTTGCAAGGTTTGTTTACTTTAGAACCTGGTTCCAAAAGAATTCGTTTTGAGTGACATTTTATAAATACAATGTCATGAGTCTTGCAATATATCAAAAAATGGATTCAACAGTAGTGAGAACTGGTGTAGCCAGTAGAACAATGACAATCAAAAATAACATTCTATACAATCCAAACACTTCTGAATGAAGGGGATAAATAGTCAAAGAATTTAGAAAATTAAAATTTGTATCAATCTATAAACAGTGCTGACTCTAAATAATCAATGAGCCGTGTTTAAAACAAAAAAAAGAAAAAAAAAAATTATATAAAAGACAACTGAGACTTGATTTTTTTTTTTTTTTTGGTACCTCATTGTACCCCCAGTGGTGCTCTAACATTCTTATAAAACAGTGCTTTTTTTTTTTTTTAAACTACTTTGTCTCATATTTGCCCTTACGTCAATTAAAAAAAAAGATTGAAATCCTCTGACAATAATGGTAAGGTAGTTTTTTTTTTTTTTATGTAATTGATTAGAAAGCTGTATATTTAAAAAAAAAAAAAAAAAAAAAAAAAAAAAAAGTCTCTTCATGTATTAAGAGAGAAAGTACACTTTCCCGTTATAGTTTTGGTATCATGTAGACTGCAATGAGAAATATTTTGTTTTAATATTGCAATAAGTTTTTAAATTGATGTATAAAACACTAGCAAACGAAAATTTAAAAGCCATTCAAATTCCTCAATCAACCAACAGCCAATCAAAGGCTGTGAATAAATGCAGCTGTTGCTATGGCATCACAACAGCTGCTGTAAAGCAGCAGCTGGACGGCAGTGGAGATGTGGTAGGGCGGTTTTAAGGCAGTATGTGATTAGTATGTTCTCATTAACGTCACATCTTTATTACATGTCCCGAATGAAATGATGCATAAAGAGGGCGTGGTGGAGTTTGGCCAGAAATGATTTTACTCTCTGGGTTTGGCATTGGCTACAGCATCTGCAAGAAGCTCAGGTCGGAGACATTCGATGGGGCATTGAATGTTCTGGAAGAAAGAGGAATATGTTATTTATTGAAAATAAATATTTATCTGCATATTTTCCATTTGAAATGCTTGCATGATTAAAGGCTGATACTCACCACCCTGTGGCCAGTGTTTAAGCGGACGGGTTTCAGCAGGTCAGAGCTTATCTCAGCACCAGGCCTTCTGCAGTTCTCACAGCGCCAACCCTGAGGAGCAGCACATAAATAAATTTAGGTTCAAACATTTTAAAAAAAACTCTTTTCTAACTCTTTTGAAATTTTTTTTTTATATTTTGTCATAAATTCTGGTCTTACCTGCTGTCCTCCATAGCATGTGCAAGTGCAGATGGCACCCAAGTATTCCTTCTGCCACTGGTTTCCAACCTGGTACATCTTTCCGTCGTCATAACATATGGACTCATCTATAACGAAATGGAAGAATTTTAATTCCACTGATTGGAAGAAAATTGACTATACAGTGGCTGTTAAGAGAAAACACTTACGTGGTTCACATTTAAACTCTCCTTTGCCATTGCCCAAGCAAGAGCAACTCATCAAGTGACCATTTTCTGCCCGTCGCTCCCACTTTTCACCAATGCGGTAGTTATTTCCACTGTCGTGACACCATTCTGTGTGAAAACAAAAAAAAAAAAAAGTGGTATTTATGGTGGATACACAAATACAGGATCGTCTTGGCGCCCAAACTTGGTCTTCGAGGGATGGTATCTTGCAGAGTTTAGCTCGAACTTGCCTGTTGGAAAATTTCTAGTATGCCTAGTAAGAGCTTTATTAGCTGATTCAAGTGTCTAACTGGGGTTGGAGCTAAACTCTGCAGGACATCGGCCCTCCAGGACTGAGTTTGGGCACCCCTGGTCTACAGGATAAAATCCACCATTTGATCTCCAAGTTACTCACTGGAAGAGTCACATCTGAAATGTCCACTTCCCAAGCCGAGACATCTGCACCAAAGTTTGAAGCCAGTCTCAGACATACGCTCCCATTCCTCTCCGACATCATGGTATGTGGCTGTGAAGGTGTCATAACAAGAGTCCTTGCTAGATGAACCATCTCCTGAAACTATGGGGTCAAAATAAAAAAAACATTAGGATAAGCATCATAAGCATGTGCATTTTTGAACCTTCGAGTTCATTGATCCTTGACCTGTGTTTCCAGCGGTGACCATTTCCTCCAAAATTTTGTGTTTGAGGGCTCCCTTCAAGGCCTCCACAATGACATTATAAGAGGCACCAGAGGTGAGACCGATCAGGGTGGCGCTTGTGGTTGTTCCTGGGACGCGCATCTGCAAATCAAGAAAGTAAGTTTTGGGACCTTTTTCTTTTGCGTTCCATCTAAAATTTTCTGTATATCCTTCCTAAGTCCTCACCTGGAACATCTTCTCATCTGGATGGGTAACAGGGTGGCAGGACACCAGGTAACCAGAACTCTGCTGGTAGGGCTGCCATGAGATGGTGGTCTGGGTCTGGGCCTCCTGTGGTTGTCCGGTCTTGTCTTCTGGAAAACCAAAAGGATTGCCATCGCCAGGCCTCTCACTAACCTGAATAACTTGAGGCACACGACCCCCATCGGGTCCAACCTTGGGGATGTAGACTAAGGTCTCCCCAACTTGAGGCACGTAAGGCTGGGGTCGGAGTTGGTTAGGTTGAGGGACTGTTTGACGATGATGAGGCTCGTAGCCTCTGTTGGGTTGACTCGGCTGATTATTGTATTCTGTGTACTCCACGTGCTGGCCATGCGCATCAGGCGAGTCATGCCCAGTGGGACCCACTACATGAACTCTGTTGTCAGGTTCAGGCACATCCAGCTTGTCTGGGCCACCACGGTGGGGCAGACTGGGCAAATCAGAGGTCAGCTCTGGCGGGAAAAAGGTGTTAAAAGCAAAGCAGCAGGTAAAGAGGCAGCCACAGTTGCATCTGCCAGCCAGTAAGGCACTGATGAATCAGTCAAGTAACAACAATACTTGCTGATATCATTTTAAAGGGAAGTTGGTCCAAGAATTCAAAATTCACCATTGTTTTACAATTAAACATTGAGGATAATGTGCATCACGTTTGGTTTGGATATGGTATAAGATTCTGTCCAAGAATTCACTTCTCCTCAGAGTGAAAACATTGGTGAAAGTCATTGGTGAACCAGCCCTTTAAACACTTATCAAAGGTTTTGATCATTGTATTCCAATGAGGTAACACTTAGTTTGAATAAATTAAACCATGTAGTGCTGAGCTAGCAGTCCAGCCAGCATGAAGCATCAATCAAGCCATTTTGCATTTAAATTCTGAGTGAATTTCATCATTAAAAACATAAGCACTCTAAGAAAATCTGTGGCTTAGCCAAGTGTACTAGTGAAATGCAAGCCAGCACAGTACGAAGCTTTTATAAAAACCAGTGTAGGGTAGTTTAACAAAAGGTGCTTTATCTATTTCAATTGCATGCTTGCAATTGCACGCTAGCTTGTACTATTCAGCAGTAAAGCAAAAGGGAGTACACTTCGTCTCATTATGTGCTTTAACATTCTGTATTTACATTTATCCATTAATCCGACATTTTTATTCAGATCGACTCATGTTCAACATCTGTTTTTATTTGAGCAAATACTTACGAGTTGTGGCTGTGCCAACCAGTGGTGTGCTTCTTTGGTTATTCAGCAGGACAAAGATCTTTATCATGTATTCTGTGCCTGGTCTCAGACCTGTTATTGACATATCATAATATGGTCACACAGTGCATTATAAATTTTATTTCACAAGCCTAATTTACCAACATCTATGTATACCACGTCTGGTATTCTGGGTCTTACCAGTGATGGTGGCATAGTTCTGGCCAGCAGTAGGGCGTGGTGTAAGCTCATGAGGTGAGCCACCTGATTCTTCATAAGTGATGTAATATCCTGTAAAGTGTGTTGGAGGGGGTTGCCAGGTGAAGGAGATGGAATTGGGGGTCAGTGAGGTGAACTGGAGGTTAGTTGGAGGCTGAACAGCTGGCCGAGCTGTGACAATATAGGACAAAAATAAAGTTTAAGGTCATATCGTTTAGTTTTAGACTTAATGCATTAGCATTAATACAGTGTATCACTCTTTACGCATGGGCAGATTTGCTTGGTTGTACCTGTGGTCACAGTCATTGTGAAAGGAGGGCTCCGAGTATTTCCATTTAGTGTGTACATGTTGACCACATAC
The DNA here is from genome assembly GCA_036247105.1 of Cirrhinus mrigala. Lineage (NCBI taxonomy): Eukaryota > Metazoa > Chordata > Actinopteri > Cypriniformes > Cyprinidae > Cirrhinus > Cirrhinus mrigala. Next base: position 36,772,556 of record CM070007.1, on the reverse strand, counting down.
ATGACGCTTGGCTGCAAACCTGAGGCATGGAATAAATTCCTTTCAATAAACAGCAATATTCCCAACATGGTTTAAAATTTTTGTGTTTATTCAGACCAACCAGGATGCAACATTTACCATGTTACCATGTAATCTACCATGATAACCCCATAGATTTTAGACACTACTGTGATGGTAATACAATAGTATTTTTTGAAGTAACTGTATAAATAACAATATAAATACAATGGAAGTTCATGACACCATTTTTGAGCAAACCATAAAATTTGCTTAACCATTAATGTTGAAACAGATAGCCTAAGTTGTTATTTATGGACTGTACAGTAACTTACCAGAGACAATGTAAGTACGGCTGTCAGCAGGAATAGTCTGTCTGAAGGTGGGGTAATCTCCAGTTTTGGGTGTGGCTTCAATAAGGAAACCTGTCATTGGCTCATTATTGACAACACGCCATGTGAGAGTGAATGAAGTGTCTTTCACATCAGTGATACGGACTCGGCGAGGAGGGGTTATATCTGCGGAGTCAATGAGATTATAGTTTCGATTTAATACAGAGAAACTACTAAAAATCACTCTACGCTAATGCAATATATGTGTAACCCACTTACTTTCAGCGGTGGTGCATTCTCCAGTGAGAGGAGAACTTTTTTCTAAACCTCTCAGTGCATAGACATGAACTTCATAAGCGGTGGCCACCTGGAAGTAAACAACAGACGTTAAGGCCAGAGATGGCCAAGTCCTGACTCAACTTTTTAAATGTATTTGTAAATTGCAAGACGGTAGACCTCTTACCATGAGCCCGGGCACTAAGACTTGTGTGGAGTCTGGTGCAACATTCATTTCTTTGGGTGAGGCATAATGATTCTTTGGTGATACCACCACACGATAGCCAGAAAGTCTGGCATTGGGTGCCTGCCATGTCACGACAAAAGAAGATGGACTAATGTCGCGGAACTCTATATCTGTGGGAGCAGGAACAGCTGGGAAAGGTAAAGCGACAAGAATCAGCACAGGGACTCAACCGTATTATCTAATTGACTAGCCTGAAAAGCTAAGCTGAATTCTGAGAGGTCATACCAGTGGGCTGAGACTCCTCATTAGTTTTCTGAATGCCCTCAAGAGTACGGACTGGGTTACGTCCTTTCATGGGAATGACTTTAACATTGTACGTGGTTCCTGGGCGCAGACCTTGAAGAACCACACTCTTATCACGACCACTTAGGGCTGGTTGGTACTCCCTTTCTCCCTCCTCTGGACTAGAGTACAGAACCCTGTAGGAGGTCACTCCTGAAACCCGTGGAACATCCCATGTCACAAGCATGGAGGTGGAGTCCACATCAGAGAAGGTCAGATCTCTTGGATGCTGCAACTCGGCTAGAGATTTGGAAGGAGAGAGTAAACTGTTAATTGGAAGGCTGCTGACTCAAGCCCTGTAAGGAACAGCATTAAACTCCAATCATTGAGCAAGTCCTTAACTCCAAATTTAAAAACCACCAACCTGTTTTAACTTTCTGGATCACTGGGGCGCTCTCTCCTTCTTGGGTGAGAGCAATCACACTAATTGTATATTCCACTGTGGGGACCAAGCCACGGATGGTCATTTCTGTACGTTCTGAAAAGGTAGAAACAGAATAGTTATTACATCAAGTCCAAGTACTGAACCAGTTCTTCCAAATTAACTTCAAGGTTATGAGTAGTACTAAAAAGGTTAAGGGCAAGAGTCTTACCAGGGCCAACCAGCTCAGAGAATGTAGGACCTTGCCCACCCTTGGGTGTCCCTGTTAATCTGTAGCCTGTGATGGGACCTCTAGCTGGGCTCCAGTGGACAGTCAAGGCATTGTCTTGGATATCAGTAACATCTAAATCTGATGGGGATGGAACACCTGAGAATGGAGAAAAAACAATTACAATCACAAGAAATTTGTGGTAAGCTAAAGGTCAGACACTCTAATACTGGGGTCACCAAACTTGGTCCTGGAGGACCGGTGTCCTGCAGAGTTTAGCTCCGACTTGCTCCAACACGTTTGCTTAGAAGTTTCAGGTATACCTAGTATGAACTTGATTAGCTGGTTCAGGATGTGTTTTTTTAAGGTTGGACCCCCTGGATCGAGTCTGGTGACCCCTGTTTTAATAGATACAGATGTCTTGAGCATCATGAGTGCTTACTTCCACCAGCAGTCCTGTGTGTGATGATGACTGGTGTGCTGGAGGCTGGGCTGTCCCCTCTGCCTGTGACAGCATACAGCGTGATGGTGTATTCGGTGTCTGGACGCAGCCCCTGGATGGTGGCAGTGGATTGTGTTCCTGGAACAGTGAACTCTCGAGGTACATCTCTTTCACCTAGGAGTCATTGAGAAGGAATCAGATGCATTTACAAGTTCAAGTGAACTTGGAACGCAACTCCACAAAAACATTTCATCATACCTGATTCTCCATGTGTGATCTTGTAGTAGCGTACAGTGACTGCTGGGGCATCCCAGGAGATGGTGATGCTAGTGGGAGTGGAGGATGTCACGGCCAGGTCAGTGGGAGCATCAGAGACTACAGGAAGAAACAAGAGTTGCATCACTAAACCTCACAAAGATGACTAAATAAATCCTACATTTTTTTCCATCTTTCTTCTTACCAGTTGCTTGAGTTCCAGTAAGTGGTAGGCTTTCTTTATTGCCACTGACAGCATAAATATAGACAGTGTACTCTGTCTCTGGGGCCAGGTTCACCAATGTGAAATAATTTCTTGTTGGGGGAAGTCTCTCGTCCTTTGCACGCCCACCACTGGTTGGTTGATAGCGTAGGCGGTAACCTGTAATGACGGCACGTGGAGCCATCCAGTGCACGGTAAATGAGCTGGTGGAGACATCAGAGAAGTCCAGATTTGTTGGGGAGTCCAATTCTGTGCGGATAATTGAGAACAAAATCAATTGGAGGAACTGATGGAGCAAAACATAGAGTGGTAAGAAAACAATGGAACACCAATTCTTATATCCAAATACGTACTTGTTTTCTGAGTACCAGTAATAGGTTCACTCTCTCTGTCGTCATACATGCACACTACTTTTACCAGATAATCCGTATTTGGCAGCAAGTCTGAATCGAGAAAAATCAGTGTGTTTAGACTATAAGACACACATGGGTGAAATAAAGAACTTTAAATAAAAGCATCAGTAAACCCTTACTCTGAAGGACGAAGTTATCGATGGTACTTCCTACATTGACTTCCTGAGTGTCGTCATCATTGTTTGTGGGATGGTAGCGGATGACAAAGCGACTAATTTCAGATGGCTGAACAGAAGGGGGAGTCCATGACACACGCATGGTGTCTGCGCCCACCTCACCAAAGATCAGGTTTGTGGGGGCAGGAACAGCTAAACAAGAAGAGATGAAGTCAATAGTTTTCTTATTAACATGAAACAGGAATACAATAAATACAAACAATGTGACACCCCGCAAAGTGCAAATTATAATAGTGCATTCCCCACAAATGCAAATACAAACATACACCTAGAAATGCATCAATATTCTGATGTAAGCAGATGAATGTTTCAAAAAGCTGCACCGAGTTTGTTTATTTTTGGCTAGCTAGACAAGAAGGTAATGCAATGAAGAGGCTTGAGCGAATGATGTTTGAGGGATGAGGGTCTGAGCCTCTCATTTATGTCCATATTGTCCATTCCTTTCCCCCGCCCTCAGAAATGTAGTAAGAAACCTAGGATAATTCACCATTCTGGGTTTGCTGTGTGATCACCGAGGGCACACTCTCCGCCTCGTCTGTAATGGTGGACACACTGATGTCATAATTGATGCCTGGCTCCAGTCCACGAATGGTATAATAGCTGACGGAGGAGTTCACCACGTCCTCCAAAATAGGAAAATTCTGGCCGGTCGTTACAACCCTGATATGGTATCCAGCAACTGCCGGGTAATTTACCGGGGTCCACCTAATTCCGATTGTGGTGTCCGTGAAATCAACAAAGCTGAGATCACCCACCTTGGGCACATCTTTAATCGGTTTACATAGTTGCATTTATGGGAAAGGGAGAGAGAAGACAAGACACACAGAAGCAACGACAATGACTAATTAGGACAAGCAGCAAATTACTGTACTCATGCCATCAGTGCTAACAAATGCTAATTAATCATCAGAAGACATGCACACAAAAATGGAAATTAAACAAGCTTTTGATTTGAATTAGTCACATTACAAAATTAGAGAGAAAGTATCAAGCTCCAACATATCTAGCATCTATTAAATTCAATAGATATTTTCAAACATTTAAAACCAAAAGTGAAACAGCCATGCTTGTTGAGAATTACAAGATTATTTTCATGATGCACAAACAGATTAAACACCAAAGATTTAATGGAAAGAAGAAATTACTTGCTTTTATTAAAAGTTAATATTCCAATGTATTAAATGCAACTGTCTTTGTGGATCTTTGCAGGGTGCATGTGATGCATCTAAAAGGATCAGTAGCATCCAGCAGAAGCAGGATTATGTGGTGTATTAGATATAGCTCAAGGGTGGAGACTGAAAACTGGAGCCCTATGAGTTGTGACTGTTGACTTCACTTTTGATGTTTCAGAAGCATACTTGTGATCAACAGTCCATAATTCAGATATGCTTTAAAAAACCAACTGACATTTTTGTTGGCTTCGTGTCTTGAGAGGATGAATTTCTAAATCTGCAGATCCATAATCAGGTGATTCTCTGGATCAGATATGGTAATTTTGATCCGGCAGAGCATGGCTTGAAATTACCTTTATTTATTGACTATAAATGGGGTCTTACCTTGCGTAACGGTGGTCGAGACAGGCTCACTCTCCAGGTGGTTTTTGACAGTGTAGACACTGACATTGTATTCAACGCCAGGACTGAGGTTCTCAAGGGTACATGAGGTTTCTTGCCCTCGAACAAACTCTTCTAGAGTATTTCCACGCTGCCCATTGGTTGGTGTGCACGTCACTCTGTAGCCAGTGATGTCTGAGAGGATAAAGGAGATAATGCAAGCATACTAAATTGAAATGGACACTTAGTACAGTATTGCGACATGGATGATATGGATGAAAGATAGTAATACCACCTAATTACCATATTCATATACCACAATGTTATGTATATAAGGTTCTTCAAAGAAGACCATAATGACCAGTAAACTATGGTTTAAATTTTTTGGTAACTGCATGATTAACTAAGAAAAAAAATACATGCTTAGAGTTAGAATTAAAAAGATAAATAAACAGGGAGAAATAAACAGATGACTGGAAGAACAGATCATTCCCATAATGGGACGAAATTAACTTGAATATTTGAAATGGTCACATACACACACAGCCTACTCAAATAGCCAAGGTCCACCAGCATGCTTCAAAGAAAGGGTGAACAAGGATAAGAAGTGGCTGTACAGTCAATATTTACCTGGACTTTTGGTGCTGCTCCATCTAACATTGAGTTCACCGGTGACAGGGTTAGACACCACATTCAGGTCAGTTGGTGGGGATAGAGCTAATGTGACAGAGCAAAGAGAAATTCACCATTAGAAAATGTATGTAGCCATATTACAGGCTAGAAGTGTTTTGTCTTTGTAGTTCTAAAACCTTAAAAGCTTTTAGACAATGTCAAATTTACTTGAATTAGACTCATCAGTAACTTACATGTCACAACTTTGTTTGTGATAGGTTTGCCATACTTTCGGCCATTGAACAAGGGTTGCAAGCTGTAGGAATACTCCAGTCCTGGAGTCAGACCAGAAATGTAAATAGTGCCATCTCCAGAGGTCACATCTCTGGGAGCCTCACCACCTTGGCTGGGCCTCACAGACATCTGAGAGAAGGACACATGTTCTTAAATCATGGAGTCTTTTTCTGGAAGTGCATTGGCAACTTGGACAGCAGAGAATGGAAACACTTAAAGAAAGGTGACACATTTCCAACAACTCCTGAGAACAATATGCAAAATCTACAACGTGCCATCCAATGTATAACAATATTGCTTTGTTATTTTCACCTGTTTTATAAAAAAAACTGATAATGTGGCAACCAACAAATTGTAAATATAGTGTTTATACCTTGTAGCTGTATCGTGGTAATGGGATCCAGGTGACAATGATGGCTGTGTCAGTGACATCTGTGGTGAATCGAGGAGCATTACCTGTTGGCTGAGCTGAAGAACAAAAGCAAAAAAAGGGGATGAGGGGTCAAAATAGGCACCTTGAAGAAACCTCAGAAGAAAAGGTAGAGGGGTACATACATGTTCTGAAGGCACCGGTGACTCCTTCGCTGAGCGTGTTTCCTTGCTCTGAGTGTAAGGTGACTAAGTACTCTGTGTCGGGCTGAAGATCGGTGAGCTTGTATTGAGAGTCACGGCCTGGAATCCTCAGCTGCTTGGGGCTGGAGTTGCCCGTGCTGATGAAGAGACGATAACCGGTGACTTGAGCTCTGGGTACAGACCAGATGACCAGAGCGCTGTCATCAGTGATCTCAGTGAACTGCAGGTCGGTAGGGGCATCAGGCTCTGAGAAAGAAACGTAGTGAGAAGTTGACCAAGATGGTACGTATAATCTTTTGTTAGATGAACAGCATGAATATCACCCACTTGTAGATTTCTCCCCAATCAGAGGTTCGCTCTCCACTCCTCTGTTGATGGCATAGATATGGAAGCGGTAGAGCGTGCCAGGTTGCAGGTGCGTGAGCTCGGCATAAGCATTCTGCATCACAGGAAGCTGAAGGGGTCTCTGGGCCCGGCCATCTGTGCTTACGGGCGCAAAGGTTACGCGATATCCTGAGACCTCATTAGGTGGACCAGTCCAGGTGATGGTGATCTTGACATCGGTAACTTCATAAAACTGCAGGTCTGTAGGAGCTTGGACCTCCTCTGTTAATGTGATGGAAAGCAAAATTACAATCTTCCCTATTACTACAAAGGGAGGTAGGAATGATCATGGATCATGTAAACACAAGATAGGGCAACCCTGTTCTGTTCAAATCCCTAACCGTAAAAGCAAGAGAAATAATGATGTTTGGTTTAACTAGTACTACTAAATATTTATTTAATCCAAAATGTCTTTATCATCACTGCATGCCTTCATAGAGCTCAAAACGAGTATTCGATTGGCTTCAAGAGAGAAAAGAGCAAAATCACACAAAGGAGAAAATAGTTTTCACAATTCTCATAAGGAACTGTGTGTTTGGTAAAAAGACCTCAACTGGCAAGACAAGAACAGAAAGACACTTAAAATTTCCCAGTCCATCCTTATAAGGTTGTTTTGGCTCTGAGAGCACTAAATCTCCAAGCTCAGCCATTTGCTAGACTCAGCTCTCATTGTGAAGAAGCAGAGAACTGGCAGACATCTTTACACGTGAATGAGAAACTTGGAGAGGAAAAGTGAGTAAAAGCCTCTTAATAAAGTTGTTTGAACTCCAGTACAGACATAAAATACAAGCAGAGGTAAGAATATGAATTTTGAACTAACAGAAAACAAGAGATGCAGCATAAGCTATAAAAATAAAGTGGGAAGGTGCTGTCCAATAAATGGATTCTAAAATGGATCTTCTGAACTCTTACCAGGCTGTTGCTCTCCAGCGGTGCTGACCTGCAGGACCAAAGGTTTACTCTCCAAGTTGTCTTCCACTGAGTAAATACTGACATTGTATGACAGGCCAGGTCGAAGGTCACCCAGTGTCACATATGTTTGAGTTTCAGGGAGGATGAGTTCAGTACTGCTGCCCTCGACCGTGGGTGTGTACACAACCCGATAGCCTGCGCACACACATTACATGATAAATTGTTAATACCTATTCCACAGTCATCTGCAGATGCAACTTTTGAAGACAATTTTAATGCATGAATGTTGGTACGCAAATGTTACTCACCAGTTATAGGTGCTTGGGGTTTGGACCATCTGATCGTGATGGACGTCTCCTGTACATTTGAGACCTCATGGCTGGTTGGAGCATCAGGTGCTGTGAATAGATAGACGATTAATTTGAATGCGCAATGCAATGCAAGGAAATTTCTTTCGTATTGAACTTGCGAAAACACCTAATTCGAGCCTGGTTGGAAATATTCATGGCTGTTAAATGTTCTCAAAAAATTTATTCTGGCACAGTGATGGATATCCTACCGGTGGTCTGAGTGGTTGTCAGGATGAGATTTTTATCTCCTTCTGGATTGACTTCAAAAACTTGGACGTTGTATCTACGGCCAGGCAGAAGATCTTGAATGTTCACTGATGTAGCTGTTCTTGGGAGGTCTGTGGAAAAAAAGAGTAATTATGAAATAAAATTGTACAAAGTCACTTTCAAATTTGAATTTATTCTAATTGGACAAGAAAATGTATTTTCAAGTATTTTCACTGCTATCAATTTGAGCATTACCTTTTCTCCTATGAATTTTTTAACAAGTCGCATGTCTCCTACAATGCTTACCAATCACATTTTGTTGGGCTCCTTCCTCAGAGAGTTCATATTGCACTCTAAATCCAGACACTGTCTCGGATGCAGATACCCAGGAGATGACAAAGCTGCTGGAGGTGATTTCGGTAACAGACTCTGAGGTGTCCACTATTGGCTGGGGCTGGGTGGTCTCACCCTCTGCTTTTTCCACTGCATAAATGGAAATATGCTGGATGAGGTTTCATGTGTTTTATTTCAATAGCAAGGTTTTTGAAATTCCTTATTTAGCATAATAAAAAGATAAAAATCTACGTACGAGAACCATATGTAGTGGTGAAGTCAAAGCGAGTGACCTCTCTTGGTCCGTAGCGTAGAATGCTGATCAGCTGACCTTCATAGGTCAAACCTGGTTTAAGGCCTGAAATGGTGTGTGAGTTGATGTGCCCAGGAATGGTCACTTCCCTCCAAGGTGTACGTGTGTTTTTCTGTGAAAGGAAAATTTTACATATTAAAATACTGCAAAGTAAGATGATAAAGGCACGTTTGTGAAAGGCTGACATTCAGAATTACTGAAGAAAACTGAAAGTGCATGGTTGTTTTTGAATGTACATTGGCATGCAAAAATAAAATATTGTCCAAACACAGTTTCAGACAAATTGCAATTTAAAACGCCCCTGGTGGGAGAAAATTCTAAAAAGCCTCTTTCTTTTAGCTAAATGCACAATTTTGCAACTTTCCACTAAAGTCCATGTTTCATGTGAAGAGTAAATGTGTGTTTTTAAGTTCAAGGACTGTGGCTTGTTTGTCCGTGATGAAATCTCATCCAGTGCTTTTAGCATAGGCGATCATCCCTTGCCCAAAGAAGTACACAAACATTCACTAAAAGGACAAAATGTCTTTCGTTCCAGGAATCCTGATTAAAATCGATGCTTTTGTACTCTTTCTTACATAAATTGTCGCTATATCAGCATTAAAACCCAGATCTGAAAATCCTCAAAAAGTGAGAGTACAAAACACAAAGACTTACGACTCTCCACTTGAGGATATATTGCGTAATGTGGGCAGACTGGGGAGCATTCCATTGGATGGGATGGGAATTCGGCTGATTTCCAGCTTCTGTGATGATGACCCGAACAGGAGCTTTTGAGAAGGAGGATAAAAATTAATGATTGTTACCTTGATTGTTTAGATAGCTTCATATTGTAAAGGCCATTTACTCTGCAACTGTATAAACAGGTGATAAACTCATTCTAAAGAAAAGGAAAGCAAGGAAAGGAGAGAAGTTTCTGAAAACAGTCTGTTTTGTATTAAGAAGTTTGGATAAAACGGTTCAGAATCTGTTGTCTGGCCAGATGTCTGAAAATGGAGCAAAATTACCCCAGTTTGTCAAATAAGGCAGTTAAACAGTCCGAAGGATGATTGCATGGGTGCGGTGTTAAAAATCACACCCGGCCCTAACATTCTGCACCCACTTTACCCTTTATTATCCCCATGCCTTCACAGAGTTTGGTTAACAGCTGCATGCAATTCAAGGCAGTGAGGTCATTTTGAACAATTCCAATGTCCCCTTCACCTCTGGCAGAAAATATATCAGCCTTTGTGGTGTCAAACCAAAACTACACAAAACGGTAAGATGGTAACCCAGATACAAATTCACAGTGGCCCTTCAAAAGCGCGACCTTCGAAATACAGCGCTAAAGACAATCATTTACAGATGGTCTGAGTACATAAAGCGGCTGTTCTTTTTTGGTTCTGTGAAGGTCGTAAAAATACAGCTCACACTTTCCTCAAAAAAGGCCAACAGCTAACAAACGGCCATTTGGCCATTTGGTTGCTCAGAATCGCAAATGAACAGCAGACCATGGTATTAAAAGCAATAGAAGGAATTTGAGAATCACATTTGGTATTTTGCACAATTGTGCCGTAACCATCGACAAAAATAACATTTTCAGAGGGATCTAACACAGTGGTGCTCAGAAGCAGGCTTTTCAGTGAAAAACGTGGTACTTTCTGAAGCATGACAGCTCTATTTACTGTATCTACTTTTGTTATAAATAAAAGAGCAGCCTGGATCTTTGTTCTAATCCATGTTCCATGGAAGAAAACAAAATATAGCATAAACACCTGTCCCATCTGGCTAACTTCAAATGATCCCCCTGTGGAGAGGTTAGGAGGTAAACATTTACATCTGCTAAATTTCAAAGAGATTGTTGTTAGTAAATGACAGATTTACAGAAATCCTTCAGTGGGACCATTTGAGACTTTCAAAAGGAAAACAAACATACATAGTCAACCGTTAGTCAAGATAAAGGAGGGTAATTGCGGGAAAGTGACTGTCAGCATCAACAGATGCCTTAGTTCTGTTATCTAGGTCTTTTTCGAATGTGAGATCTCTTACCAGTAGACTGCAGAGGCTCACAGGCCAGTTCTCCAATGCCGTTACCATAGCAGGAACATCTATACGGGGCACCTTGAATGACCTTATTCCATGTATCGCCAATCTGGTAGAACACCTTGGTCTCGGGTTCCTGGCACTGGTCTAAAGTAAAAGAAAAAATGGTGTGTGTAGACAAAGTAAAAATAGACTTAACTCAGACATGTTTACATAAACTATTGTTTAAATCGAGTCTGTGCGATTTGAATTGAAGGAAACGTGCTATTCTTGCTGAACATATAAAGGAAAGTTCTGACATTTTGGGAAAAAGGTTAGAAAAAGAAAGCAACAAAAGACTAAACTAGAGAGCCCCAGCTTACCGATGGCATCACACTTCCAGCGACCACGACCTTGTCCAAAGCATGTGCAGTTCATCATGTAGCCCTGGTCATGACGCTTATCGAAGGTCTCGTTAACATCATATGTCTGGCCATTCACAACGCACTGGTCTGAAATAGGGAAGAATTTCTTGAGCAACTTTATGATGACTACGACTGATAAAAAGGGAGATCTGGATGCATTTTGGGAGATGTGGATCATCAATTTTGGACTCCCAATTTTAATTTGTAGGCAGAATCTACATAGTTTTAGACACTATGTGAGGCAACTTGCCTAAGAAAGTGACAGTAAAGGCTTTTACATTGGTAATTCCAATAAAGAATATTATTTCAAACAAAACAAATGCTGTTCTTTTGAACTTTCTATGTATCAAAGAATCTTAAAAAATGCATCAGGGTTTCCAATAAATATTAAGCAGCACAGTAATTTTTAACAGTGATAACAAATATTTCTTCAGCAGCAAATCAGCATATTAGAATGATTTCTGAAGGATCATGTGACATTGAAGACTGGCGTAATGATGCTGAAAATTCAGCTTTGCATCACAGGAATAAATTAAAATGTAAAATATATTTAAATAGAAAACAGGTATTTTAAACTGTAATAATAATTTTAAAAAATAAATAAATAAATTCAGTCTTGATGAGCATAAGAAACTTAAAAAACGTTACCAACCCCAGTAGTGTAAATAAAAGGTTTGTAGTATATTATATATATTTCATGTATTTTTTATTTACTGTATTCATAATATACTATCTATTGTCACATGCAGAACTTCTTTTTGAAAATCAGTGATATGTTTGTAAGATAAGTGTATTTGAGAACATCTAATGACCTCTGAGCTGAGTATAGGAAATGCAGTTCCACTCTCCGCGTCCGTTGCCCTGGCACGTGCAGCGCATCATGTGACCAAGCGTGTCATGGCGTTTGTCCCATTCGTCACCGACACGATACATGACATCATTAATGGTGCAGACTTCCTCATGAGCTGGAATAATATGAAGAAAGGGAATTTATGATTGCATAAAAAACAACCAAATACTTATAACAAACAGGTCTATTCTGAATGGACGTTATGTTCCATGTCCATTCTGAGCTCATTCTCCCTGGAACGTAGCCAGGAACTATGTGTGGTCTGGACCACAGCCAGGATTAAAACCCTGACAAGGGCGGACCCCATAGATCCAGTCGGCAGAGCTACAAATCAGTACCCTATTACATGCCTTAAAAACTCCCAACTCCCTTAATGGCTCTTAAATACATCTCGAGAACTCATTTGCAGGGCACTGTGTGTCACTGCCTGAGCACATAAATGACCAATTAAGGCCAAAATATCTATTACCGTCTATAAAACCCGACTTCAACTGAATGCATTAAAAAGAACCAATAATTTAAATAGATATCAACAAACAGTTATACTCCTACTGACACAATGAGTGCATGCAAACTGTTTAAATGTATTGTAATTGTAAAAAAGTGATCTTTATGCAGCAATGTGCTGAAATCTTTCAGATTTAACAGTGTACTCCAAGTTTCAATGTGCAAAAGTTTTATTTTTAAAGCTATTAATGTATTTCCACTGTCATGAACTATTTCCTCTCTTATCCATAGAGGAAATAACTTCATATTGTAGTGATTAAAGCCTGCTTAGTACAACTTTCTAAAAGGAGAAAATTTAACCTAAATGAATTAAACATGCTCACCAGCCATGGGACAGAATCCGTATTTCCGATCTCCATCATAGTCAGTAGTGGTACCACACCACTTCATGCTGTCACGACGGCCGTCAGATGTGCAGTCAGTATAGTTGCGTCCATTATACTTGAAGGGAAACTGGCACAGGGCACCATTAGAGTTTCCTCCACGAGTAGTCACAAGCTCTGAGAGACCAAAAAAGAAGATCAAAAAATGTTGTGTGTTGATTTCAAGCAAGGCTTAACCTCCTTGGCCACCCATGCAGTGTGACTATGCTGGTCGAAAGCGACATAAACTGGGCAGTTTGCTGGTTTAATATAATGTATTCATGGCACATAAAGAAAGGGGCTTTGAGATGCACTTACGGTTCTTTCGTGTACAGAATGAGTACATGCCATCTCTGTCATAGTCAGATGAAGTACTGCACCAAAGCTGCCCATCAGTTCGGCCTTCAGAGATGCAGGAATAGTGGGTGTTCCCACTAAAAACAAATGGGAACACACATGGCTGCCCACCGGAGTTGCCACCATAAACAAAGGACTGTCCATCTGCGTAAATCAAGGGGAGGACAACATTATTAATTGCACCAGGATCAAGCATCTGCCAAATGCATAAATGCAAATGTTTTTGCCTTTTTATGCACAGAAGTAGTACACTCTTAAAAATAAAGGTGTTTCACGATGCCATAGAAGAACCTTTTTGTCTAAATGGTTCCATAAAGAACCCTGAACATCTGAAGAACCTTTCTGTTTTACAAAAGGTTCTTTGTGGCAAATAAAGTTCTTCAGCTTATAAAAAGGTAAGCAATAAATGGTTCTTTAAAGAATGGTTCTTTGTGGAACCAAAAATGGTTCTTCTATGGCATCGCTTGAAGAACCTTTTGAAGCACCTTTATTTTTAAGAGTGTAGAAAAATAACAAATGGGTGAGAAACAACTTAAACCAATCAGTCACATGATCTTCAAGGCTCAACAAGGCCATGGTTCAAAATATTTCCGAATTCCTAAATGTAATTGAAATAGGTAAAGTTCACCTTGCTCCTCGCAGCTGATTCCTCCTCCAACACAAGTGCACAGCATCTCCTTGCTTCCCTGACTTCTGATCCAGCTCATGCCATTGGAATAGTACACACCAGAATCAGTTTTACAGTTGCCCTCCTCGAGAAGTTCATCCAGGACATTAACTTGGTTTATCACTGGTAAAACTCTATGAGTCATGGTAGACCCAGAACCTGGTCACAAAGACAAGAGAGATGAGTTGCTGAAGCTTATAGCAAAAATCTCCAGTAGGAATAAAAATTCCATTTGGAATTTTTAATAAAGATTGGAATTAGTCACATTGGGATCACAGAAAATACTATCTGACTGAAATTCATATAAACCTTTACTGACTATTACGTTTAAAAGATAAGCAACTTGTTAGTAACTTGGGATCTACGTGCATTAGAACCTAGATTTTGTTTTATGTTATGTGTCATTCCTTGGAATTCCCACTTGGATCTTTTCAGATATTCCAATAGGTTTTCTTTCTGTAATGAAAATCTGGGCTGCTACACACTTCATCTAGGCAAATTTGGCTTACAACTTAAAAAATCTTGCACCAGTCATTGGCTTTAGTGTGTAATCATGTGAACATTAACTCACAAAAGCATGGAGAATTGTAATTTATTTATGCAATTACGCTTTTCCATCCATCCGACAGAAGATTTTGTACACGTACCAATGGCGGGTGTTGAATGAGAAGCAGCATGTCTGTCACACTTCCATTCTCCACGACCGTTGCCTGTGCAAAGACACTGCAGAGTGTTTCCACTGGTGTCAGTTTTGGTCCAGGTCTCACCAATACGGTATGAGGTTCTGGTATCATGGTCATTACAGCGGTCTGGAAAAGACAATGAGACAGGTCAAGGTGACAAATGGCATAAAACACAGAACAGCGTCTTTACTAAGATACATTCATATTTTCCCACGTTTGCTTGGCACAAGCTTGTTTGGGAAACACCTCCACACCATCACACTTCAGTAGGTTGTCTTTATGACTCTGATGAAATGTTTCCTGACACTTTCCAAGCAGAGAAGGTGATCTTAATAGCGTTTGTTCACCCACTCCACTTCCTTTTACTGGGAGACTACTTCAATAGCCCTGGAAATTGCATGCCGTAATTTTCCATGTGCATGCTCCCATCCAACAGTAGGAAGCTTGCATCTCTGCAGACCTCACTGGTAATTATGTAATACGGGTGTGTCACGCAAATAACCAAATAGACATGGAAAAATGCTGTGCTTTGGAGAAAAAGTAGGCGTCTACTGAGCAACAACCACATCAAAAAGATGCTTCTTACTGACGCTGAAGACATGCAATATTGAAAACAATTCTTACTTCTGGAGGTGCAGGTGATGTGTCCGTTGCCCTCTCCCAAACAAGTGCAGTCTACTATCATCCAGCCTTGATAGGGTTTCTGCCATGTCTGACCAACCACATATGAAGATCCTAGCGAGTCATCATAACAACGCTCCGCTGTGAAGATACAGTAAATTTAGCATCTTGTTCTTTCCATTTGGTATGACATGCAAGCATGTCAAATTTCCGAAAAGAGGCACATGCAATTTCATCTTAGTGGGCATATGCACACAACCAAACAAGAAACAAACAAACAAGCCAAGTCATGTGATCTTGTCATGTAAAACTGGACCACAAAACCAGTCTTAAGTAGCATGGGTATATTTGTAGCAATAGCCAAAAATACAGTGCACTGTATGGGTCAAAATTACAGATTTTTCTTTTATGCCAAAAATCATGAGGATGTTAAGTAAAGATCATGTTCCATTAATATATTTTGTAAATTTCCTATCGTAAGTATATCAAAACTTAATTTTTGATTAGTAGTATGCATTGCTCACAACTTCATTTGGACAACTTTAAAGGCGATTTTCTCAGTATTTTCCTCAGATTCCAGATTTTCAAGTTGTATCTCGGCCTTATTTATTCAAACAAAGCTTGTTTATTCAGCTGAATATGTTTAAATCTCAGTTTCAAAAAAGTGACCCTTATGGCTGGTTTTGTGGTCCAGGGTCACAACTGAGTATAAAAGTACTTGAGCATACTTGTTTTTTACACCCTGATGAAGTGGTAACACATTTTTAACATTATAGACATAAGAAATTGAAAGCTTTTTATTTATTTATTTTTTACTCATCCTAGAGTGCCTTGGTTGTGCATGATCTTTATGAGCTGAACTCATCCAAAGAGCACTGGGATCTGAGCAAAGTTTTTTTTTTTTTTTCCATTTTCACTTTTTCCATTTTTTTTTTTTTTTTTGTCTTATGCAACCGACATACAAATAATAATACTTTACATGGCATTTAAATTAATAAATAAATACCCTTTCAAAGAAATTAAAATTAACTACATTTATTCCATTAAAAATATTCCTTAAATAGTAATGCTTATTAGCAAACAGCTTGACTCTTTATACAAATTTACAGGAATAGTCTGCAAACTCTTTATAAAAACAAATGTACAGGTAAACACTGACTCACCAACTGGTTTACAAGTCCACTCTCCCTTTCCATTGCCGAGGCACACGCATTCAAGCATGTAGTCTCCAGTGTCGTGTGGTCGTGTCCAGGTGTCTCCAATTCTGTAAGAATTTCCTCCTTCATGGCAGCGATCTGTAAACAAGAAAAAACGGATAATTTAGCACTTTTTTAAACTTACAGTTCATTTTTTTTCCGGTTTTTAGACTTACTTGCGATTGTGCAGCTAATTTTGCCTTTGCCGGACCCAATGCAGGTACAGTCCCATATCATGCCGTCCTTCGGTCGCTCGTAAGTCTCTCCAACTCGGTACGAGCGCGCATTGAATTTGTCATAGCACGTCTCTTCGGCTGCAGATGTAAAAAATGAACAGATAAACGATACATCTCTGCATCTACATCATACTACAAATGCATAACTTAAGTAAAGCGTCATATTAAACACAGATGATAACCTAACAACTCGTTCAGCGCGCATATAACTATATGCGTAATTACGCATTCTTGCGCACTCACGAAAAAACATAAATGCACTACTAGAAACATAATCTTAATGAATCAATGCTCAGAATAAAAAGGTCTGAATGCTCACCTGCAGGTTTGGATTTACACTTGACGCCTGAAGCCCCCTCACAAGAGCAGACGAGAGTGCTGTCCATGTATTGTCGCTCCCACTGATCGTTCTTCCTATAAAATCGGCCATTGTCGCTGCAGCCACCTAAAGTTAAAAAAGACACACTTAGCATATGTATTCAAGCACAGAACACCTACGGAGTTTTTTCTCTTGTATAGTGGTCCTGTTTAATAAATAAATATATATTTTTGGTAACACTTTATTTTAAAGACTCCCTAATAACTAACATGCATATTGGCTGTTTATTAGTACTTATGAAGCACATACTAAAGCATTATTCTGCATGGCCATATACTAGCATCCCCTAATCCTTCCCCATACCTAACTGATTAACTGAGGCATAGGTGATTAAAAGTTGGTAGTTAAAGTCAGTTACTTAATAGTGAGAATTAGAGCTTAAAATACAGTGTGACCTTTTTCCTCTAAATAAACTGATGAACTTACTTTCATGGATTGCTAAACTCCTGGCTTCCTCGTAGACCGGGTCCAGACGCACTTGATGCTGCGCTTGTCTTTTACTTTTCCCTGCAGACTGTGGCATACAGTGGACGGATCCCCCGATGCACAGCAGGAGCAGAAGCCTCTTTACTAAGATACGGGTCATTTTCACCCGCTACGGAGAAGAAGTTTGTCAATGTGAAGTGTTTTCTGTTGCGCACTGAAGAGGAAGGCGCGGAGAGGTTCGCGGAGGTTTATTGTCTTTGCGCACGGTTGTATTTCAACTGCCTTCCCCTGACTGTACTGAACCTCCGCCGTCCAGCTGATGTGGGACGAGTGCTCTTTTAAAGGGGGATTTTATACAGCCCAGTGTGGGGAGGGAGAGAGAGAGAAGGGCTGAGGGAGAGAGTTTAGGTGACTTGAGGGGAGGGATCTCTCACCCTCTCCAGTGTCTGCGTCAATGTCGGGAAATCTGGCACAACGCAAGCATCACCTGTGCAGTCATGAACCCGCAGGTAACTGTCAGCTAGAGTTCAGTTATTCAGAGTTGAACAAGTTCTTTTACCGTTAGATACATTTTAAATTCTCTAACCAAATCTTTATATAAATGGATTTTAAAAATAGGCCTGTCTAAATACATTTTAATGAATGCAATAATGAAAATAATAATAAAATATTAATCATACCAAATCTTATCAACATAAATTATAAGATTAAATATCAACATTAAATGTGTAATATTCATAATTCTTTAAATGTTTATTAATCAGTAAATAGTATTTTTTATCTACTTAAAGATACTATTACTAAACTCATATTTTATATATGGTTTGAGATATTTTTCAGTTTAAATGTTTTCATATTGTGTGTGTGTGTGTATATATATATATATATATATATATATACATACATACATACACACATATATATATATATATATATATATATATATATATATATTACAGTTTTCAGTTTTACTTAATCTTACTAATTAAAGATATTGTAAAGCAAAAGCAATAAAAAAACAACATATATATATATATATAGCAAATATATATAAATAAATAATATATATAAATATATAGCAAAAGCCATTTAAAAAATAACACTACAAAGTAATTAAATTAAATCAACAAAATTAATCACAAACACACAATTGCTTAAGTTTCAGTTACTAATTAAAGATATTTTGAAACAAAAGCCAATTAAAGAAAAAATATTTTATAAAAAGTATAAAATAATTAAATGAAATTAAATGACATTAAATTTCTCTCTCTCTCTCTCTCTCTCTATTACAGTTTTACTTAATGTTACTAATTAAAGATAGTTTAAAGCAAAAGCAATTTAAATAAATAATAGTATAAACCAATTTAATTAGATTAACAAAATAATTAAAATGAAATCAAATTCCTTTTTCAAATTAAATTATCAAATTAAGTCAATCAAATTAATTATCAAATTAAATCAAATACATATACTCACACATTTTTTTTAGTTTTACTTAATGTTACTAATTATAGATATTTTAAAGCAAAAGCCAATTAAAAAAAATTAGAGTATAAAATAATTACATTAAATTACATTTCATAAATTACATTACAATTTCATATTAAATTTCTATATACATACATTACAGTTTTACTAATTAAAGATATTTTAAAGCAAAAGCAATTTAAAGAATATATACATACAATTCTTTTACAGTTTCACTTAAAGTTACTACTTAAAGATATTTTGAAGCAACAGCCATTTAATATATATATATATATATATATATATATATATATATATATATATATATATATATATAATAAAATAATTAATATTATTTATTTATTTATTTATTTTATTTTATTTATTATTTTACTGTGTACTGTGTTTTAATTAAGCTCAGTTTTCAGTTTTAAAAACAAAAAGCCTTTGACCAAAATAGATCATGGCTTATGAACAAAATTAAGGTGGATTTAGAAAGTAAAACTGAAATGCTTTTCTGTGGATGGGCTTTTTTTTTTTTTTTTCTTTTTTTTTTCCAAAATGTAGTTCTTAAAATGCACATGTAACAAATGTCCTATCTTGTTTTTAAATTTTCTTATCTTAAGATTTATCCTCCATGCTGAATAAAGTGGAAAAAGAGCAGAGCGATTCTGGGCACGCTGCTTACCCATCATGCCTTGTGTTCTTTTTTGTGGGTGGAAAATATGCAATGTTTCTGGTGCACATTTTAGTCTAGCCTGGGTGATTCTGGAAGTCACTGAGTAAAAAGGGAAATATCTGCTGGCGACAAAAAATGATTTAGCACACTAAGGCCCACGCGAACGCTCACTTACAGGAACTGATGTCCAGTACCTGGTGTCCATGTCTAGGTATGTGATCAGTACAAAACCTCATTGGCCACAATGTCAGCAGTCTACTGCTGCAAGTTTGCTCAGATTTGTCATCCAACTCTTTCCTTTTCACATCTGTGAAACACATCAGAAGAATTAGTCATCATTTGAGAAGATCATGAAAGCTCGCTGTCAGTAAAGCAAACCAAGCACAACATTCATAAACTCACATGCATTTTTTCAATTCGACTTTTCACTAAGGATATATGCTAATTGTAATTAAAAAAAAAAGTCCTTCACATCTACTTAAATCAAAATGTTATAGATTATAAAACAAAAAATGTAACTGTAAGGTCAGAGGTTTCTATAGTTTTCTAAAGAAAAGAAAATAGTCTGTGCAAAACATTTTTGGAACAGAATGGATATATTAATAACTATAATGTTTTAATAACAGAAACTGTGTCAATAAATTAATTATAAATTATTGTAAATTTAATTGTGCTAAATTAACCACAAGTACACACAGTTTACTTTGATTTTATTTGTTTTTTAGCATTTTAATTAGTTTAGATAAATAAAAACAATATTAATAATGATTATTAATTAACTCTAAAATAATATATGTTAATAATATTAATAGTAATTAGATTACTATTTATTATTTATTAAAATATATTAATATCATATTATATTATTCAATAATATTAATTATAACAATTATTGTATTTTTATGATATTAAATATTATTATTATTATTATACTGTTAAAGATAATTTTACCAATAAATGACATATTCCAATATTACATTAATTAGATTAATTAATTATTACAATTAATTACAAGTATACACAGTTTACTTTGATTTTATTAATTTTTAGCATTTACAAGTGTATTTATTGTGAAGTGAAATGCATTGTCTTAAAATACATAAATATATATTTGATATTTATTCATATTATTTATTAATATTTTATATGCGGCTTGTAATTATGTTTCAATTATTATTATATACTTTTTATATATTCTAAAATTATTACAAACATCAGAGAAGCTTATGTAGGCTGCGGTGTGAATATAAAATATTAAAGTTTTATTTACTAATAAAGATATTTTGAAGCATAAAGCAATTCAAGGTTTTACTAAAATGTGTGCTAATGTAATTTCTAATAAAAACTTTAACCACTTGTGGTCTATATGCATTCAACTGAGTAATAAAATTATTATTATTAGACAAGGAAAAATCACCATTTCATTTATTTAACAGAAAAGTCACCAGTAATTCTTAAAAGAACTTACAGAACAAAATAAAATAGTGTCTTTACTCAGGTTGCCTTTGTGAAATATTACAATTTGTACAATGTTGTGCTTGTTAGCTTTCCAAATAATTTTATTTACAAATAAGACTGCATATACACACTCACAAGCACTTCTCTGTATGAAGTTGTCTCACACCCCATATCCAGTTACAGTACAGCAGTGTTGTAAAGGACCTTCTGAATCAGAAGCAAACAAGCACTCACACAAACACCGCAGGCGTGGAGCAGAAGTACACTGACCATCTGACGAGTTCAAAAAGCTCATGATTCAGAAGTGAACTGACATAACCGGCCATCATGACTCACTGACAGACAGGTGAGCTCAACAACACAGAGATGCGGCCTCTACATGTTTTTGCCTCTAGCCATTTTTTCCTGTACATTCTGTGCAAAACTGCAGCCTCATCACATTTTTTTATTTACATGCTGAAGAATCAACAGAGGATTAGCTGTTTAAACAAAATGTCACTGAGAAAGCCATATAGTTGCGTAACGGAGTGGATCTGTATAGGGTTAGTTTAATATAAAGTCAGTGTGATTGGTGGTTACATCCACTCCATAGCACTTTTGCCTGAACTTTTCCCCTCAAAACTGATGCAAAACAGGACTTCACTGACAGGACCGCCCAATCATCTCAAAAGGTTTACAAGCCCTCTACTTCTTTTAGTGCAACTTCTCTTTAATGCATAGATGTTGCAATAGATATCTTTAGTGATTCTGTAAATTAATGTTCAGTGAGTTTAAAAGTCCTTTGCATCTACATAAATCAAAATGTAAGATTATAAAAATGAACAAACTGTAGTTTGTTAGTGGTTTTCATAGTTGTGATAAAAAAAGAAAAAAAAAAAAAGATCCAAAATTTTATTTTATTTATTTTATTATAATTTACAACTATATTAATAAAAAAATATTAATGAATAGTAAATTGATGCATGTTACAGACATTAATATTGTTAATAATTTAATTATTAATTAAATAATATTATCTGTATAAATTATATTTTAATGATATTAAATAATATTTGATATTACTGTTACTATTACAATATTAGACTAATTAGGTTAATTAATTATTATATTAATCACAATAATAATAATATATAATTTTTTCAATCAGTTTAAGTCCTTTGCATCTACTTAAATCATATGTTAGATTATAAAATTAACAAACCGTAATCCTGTACAGTTAGAGGTTTTCTTAGTTTTGGATCTAAAACAAAAAATGTAAGATACAAAATAGTTTATGCCAAAAAAAAAAAAAAAAAGGATATATTAATAACTATGTTTTAATAACAGAATAGTGAGTGTCAATAGATTAATTAGAAATTATAGTAAGTATAATTCTGTTAAATCAATTAACCACAATTACACACAGTTTACTTAGAATTTATTTATTCATTTATTTATTTATTTTAATCAGATTAGATCATTTACAACTATATTAATAATAAATATTAATTAATGGTAAATTAATGTATGTTCAGGAGATTATTATTGATAATAATGTCAATAGATTTTTACAATATTACATTATTTCAAAATATTATATTAATAATAACAATTATATTTCAATTACATTAAATAATATTTGATATTACTGTTACTATATTACCATATTTGACTAATTATATAATAATATAATAATAATATATAATTGTTCAATCTGTTTAAGTCCTTTGCATCTACTTTATTTATTTATTTATTTTATTAATTACTTTTAATTTGTAACATTTTATTAGGTTAGATCATTTAAAACTTTATTAATAATACATATTAATAAGTGGTCAATTCATGCATGTTAAAAATATTATTAATATTATCAATTAATTTTTTATTACAATATTATATTAATTAAATTATATATATATATATATATATATATATATATATATATATATATATATATATATATATATATATATATATATATATAGTAATACTTATATATTACAATATTAGACTAATTATTACATTAATAATAATATATAATTGTAAGTCATCCTGAGGCCCCTATAGTCAGCTCTGGCCCCAGTCCCTGGTGTAGGCCACTGCCCTAAACGTTCATATGAGGTGTCAAAGTATTTAGAAAAATATGCATATATATATTTCTTCTAATATATATATATATATATATATATATATATATATATATATATATATATATATATATATAATATTGGCACGCCAACATTCAAATTTTGTGCTGACAATTCTTTGTTCTTGTTGTTGGAGCAGTTAACACAGATTTAAAGTTACATTGTGTGTATTTCCTAAGTTAGAATTTAGTTCTTTAAATGTTCCATTAACACCATCTTTTCTTTTACAGTGACGTATGTATAGAGGCACAGATATATCCCAGACCACCTTGCTGATAAATGATCTGTCATTCTCTAACACTCCCAGACGATCTGCATGCTCGACTTGCCCTCAAATTACGCTTTCACCTTTCCTGAGATAAAATTCACAGATGATTCTAACTGACCGTATGCAGTTTTCTGCAAACTAAATCAACAGTATGAGACTGAGCATCCCACGCTGACCATTATTCGAAATAATTCACTGCTTTGAGCATTATTAACTGTGTTTAAATCATTTCTCAGTTAAAGCATTCCTAAATTATATACAGATGACATGCTGCAGATAACAACAGCTGAATTTGCCAAGCAATCTGAAAAATGCTCATAACATTTCAAATAACAGCTTCAGTCTCCACATTTGTCATATCCTGTTGGCAACAGAAGTATGAGTACTTAAGTATGATGTACCTAATGATCAATGCAATGCACAAACTAAAGAACACAAGTCCCAAGATGAAATATCTCCTCCCAAACACTGATAGTTCACTCATAAAGCACCAATGTCTGCATCATCGCCCCCTTTTGGCAGTCTTGGGTTCAACATGTTATTACACATTCAAAAAAGTATGTTGAGAGTTGAAAGGAAATTTGTACAGATCACCCTAGTGAGAAAATAAATAAATTTGAAACACATTTATTTTGAGCTAAGTATATTACAAATACATTTATATATTTATGTGCTTAATAAAAAATACCCTGCAATTGTGCTTTTCATATACTTAAAGCATGCTAAATTGGAACAACTAATTTTGTGCTTAATGCACTTTAACTGTGCAGAAGCAGTGCTGAAGTCCAACTAAAGATATACTGAAGTATGTTTGATTGAGCTAAAGTAAAGTGCAAGTATTCAGGCACACTTTAAATATCTTGCATTACAGAGATCACACAATCTGTAAATCACATTTTGGGCATAATATTAAGAAATGTGCATTGTGCATAAATTAATAGTCCAAATAAAGTTAAATTATAATTTGATAGCAGCAAGTCTTAAGTGATATGTCAATTAATATGTTGATGGATTTAAAGTATACTTATGAAATAAATGTATTTTAAATAAACCATGGCATAGTTTGTTTTAGTTCCAGATTATTTTGGAAAATTAGACAATGGTCAAAAGATCAAAGTCTGGGATCAGTACGACTGATCATTGATCAGCACTGATCAGAAATGTTTCTTGAGCAGCAAATCATCATGTTAGAATGATTTCTGAAGAATCATGTGACACTGAAGACTGGAGAATGATGCTGAAAATTCAGTTCTGCATCACAGGAATAAATTACATTTTAAAATATATTACAATAGAAAACAGTTAGTTTAAATTGTAATAACATTTCAAAATATTGCTGTTTTTATTACATAAAAAACAGCCCCAGACTCCTGAAAAGATGATCTCTCCTTGTTTAAGTTGGTGTTTCTTGCTCAGAAGAAGCTGCAAAGAGGACAAGACATCATGCTGAAGGCTGGGCTGTATGAAGGACAAAAAAGCAAGCATAAATTTATCACAGTTATAATTTATCTGGAAACATTTAACAGATATGAGATGAAAAATTCTCAATTTTTTTTCCACAAATTGATTTCATGCATCTAGGTAAGCTACACTCTGGTTAAAAACAATCCATTGCTGGGTGAAAAATGGACAAACCCACTGATTAAATGTTAAATGTTTAACCTAACCTTTTGGGTAGTTTTATTGAACTCAAATACTGCTGAAAACTTGTATTTCTTGCTTAAAATGAACCTAAAATAGGTTGGAAATTAACATTTATTAATATGTTCAAAAAAATAAATTAAATAAATATTTTTAAATTGCTTATTATAAATGTTCACCTTTTGATTATTGCTGATGTCTCTAGTAATTAATATTATTTGTCTAATTTTTTTATTTACAACCTATTTCTTGATTTATTTTAAGCCAGTCACATAATAATTTATAAACAATAGTCGAGTTGAATAAAACTACACTGTAAAAAAACAATTGAGTCAACTTAAAATAATTTGTAACCTGGCTGCCTTAAAATTTTAAGTTCAGTCAACTCAAAAAAGTTTATTCAGCTTGAAATGTTAAATTATACTAAGTGACAACTTAAATATTTGAGTTGAATTAACTTAATTAATTTTAAGGCAGCTGGGTTACTGACCCATCTGTTAAGTTTAGCAAACACAAATATCTAAGTTGTTACTTAGTACAACTTAACATTTCAAATTGACTAAACTTATTTTAGTTGACTGAACTTAAAATTTTAAGGCAGTGGGGTCACAAATTATTTTAAGCTGACTCAACAAATTGTTTTTTATTTTTTACAGTGTACCCAGAAGGTTGGGTTAAACATTCAACCCAGCCACTGGGTCAACATAAGTGCTGGGTTTGTCCATATTTCATCCAGTGCTGGGTTGTATTTAACCCAGCATTTTTTAGAAAGTAAGGCCAGGCATGCTGCAGGACTGAATTGTTAGGTCAGCTTGAGCTTTGATCCAGACTCGGATTTGTGCGGTAGAATCACGTCCAGTGCCTACGTATGTCTGTGAGGTGGAGTGATTTTCCATGTATTTACAGGAAGGAACAGAGATCCACTCACCTGGGCAGTCAAAGAGGCATTCATGTATTGAATCACTGGTCAGTGAATTCACCTTCAGTTTCATAATAAGAAACAGTTGTGTAAAAGTAATTTCAACCTCTTTTGTCAGGGCTTCTCATTTGTTGCAACTTGTGGTTGAGATGTTTTCATCTCATGTCCCTCCAGGACCAAATGGGAGTACATTTATGGTCAGAGTGATAAAAAAGTCAGAGAGACCTTTTCAGGGGATGTTTGTGCAAGATTTCATTTAAACATAACAGATATGTTTCCATGGAGGCTCTAGAAAAACACAGTCTTTAGCCAGAAAACTGCTGAGTCACAAAGATTGGGCTAAATTACTGCTTAAATGCCATAAACAACAAAAATGTCTTCCATATGTCTAAAATACACTATTCTCACAGGATAATCTGTCTTTTTTACATTATCTATAGGCCTACATTTTAACAGTCTCTCTTATCCAGATCTGACTTTGTCCATTTCTGTAAAAATAAATGAGCGACAAACAGTCATGGATAATTGGATCATTTCTAGATGGTAGAAAGAATCTTTACTTGTATGATTGGAAACAGCATTTCTAGGGTGTTTCCAAGATGGCCGTCAAGTAGACTGATATGACTCACAAAGAATTGTATCAAACTTTATGACATTGCGTAATAGGAATTAATGATTTTCTGGTTGCAGTTATAAGATGAAGTCAAGTGAGGTAATATACATCCAAAGTTCAGAAGTTCAGCAGTTTAATGAAAACAAAAAAAAATAAACAAGAAATGCCTGGATACAATTCAGAGAGGAAACAGGAAACACAAGAGACGTCCAGCACTTCAAAATAAAAGACATATCTACTATATTTATCTCTTAAAGCTGATTAGATTGCAAAGCATTTAAAATAACCTACCATTAAAGCATTCAAGTCAGTCAGATCTTTTTTTTGAAAATGAAATTAATACTCAAAATCAGCAAAAACACATTAAATTGATTAATTAACTGACAGTAAAGACATAATAGCTGTAAAAAAAAAAATAAAAATCCTGAAAAAGAATCCTGAAAAAAAGCATCATGGTTTCCAGAAGTGTATTAAGCGGCACTATGGAAGCCCGTTTCTGTGACTGAATG
The DNA here is from genome assembly GCA_036247105.1 of Cirrhinus mrigala. NCBI lineage: Eukaryota > Metazoa > Chordata > Actinopteri > Cypriniformes > Cyprinidae > Cirrhinus > Cirrhinus mrigala. Next base: position 36,745,405 of record CM070007.1, on the reverse strand, counting down.
AAAAATAAAAAAGGTTATTGCAACTTCTTATCTCAAATTCTGACTTTTTTCTCACAATTGTGAGTTATAAAGTCAGAATTGTGAGATATAAACTCAATTCTTTCTTTTTCCCTCAGAATTGCATGATATAAACTCACAATTCTGACTTTTTTCTCAGAATTGCATGATATAAACTCACAATTCTGACGTTTTTCCTCAGAATTGCATGATATAAACTCACAATCTGACTTTTTTCTCAGAATTGCATGATATAAACTCACAATTCTGACTTTTTCCTCAGGATTGCATGATATAAACTCACAATTCTGACGTTTTTCCTCAGAATTGCATGATATAAACTCACAATTCTGACTTTTTTCTCAGAATTGCATGATATAAACTCACAATTCTGACTTTTTTCTCAGACTTGCATGATATAAACTCACAACTCTTTTTTCCTTAGAATTGCATGATATAAACTCACAATTCTGACTTTTTTCTCAGATTTGCATGATATAAACTCACAATTCTGACTTTTTTCTCAGACTTGCATGATATAAACTCACAACTCTTTTTTCCTTAGAATTGCATGATATAAACTCACAATTCTGACTTTTTTCTCAGACTTGCATATAAACTCACAACACTTTTTTCTCAGAATTGCATGATATAAACTCACAATTCTGACTTTTTTCTCAGATTTGCATGATATAAACTCACAATTCTGACTTTTTTCTCAGATTTGCATGATATAAACTCACAATTCTGACTTTTTTCTCAGATTGCATGATATAAACTCACAATTCTGACTTTTTTCCTCAGAATTGCATGATATAAACTCACAATTCTGACTTTTTTCTCAGATTTGCATGATATAAACTCACAATTCTGACTTTTTTCTCAGAATTGCTGATATAAACTCACAACTCTTTTTTCCTCAGAATTGCATGATATAAACTCACAATTCTGACTTTTTTCTCAGATTTGCATGATATAAACTCACAATTCTGACTTTTTTCTCAGATTGCTGATATAAACTCACAATTCTGACTTTTTTCCTCAGAATTGCATGATATAAACTCACAATTCTGACTTTTTTCTCAGATTTGCATGATATAAACTCACAATTCTGACTTTTTTCTCAGATTTGCATGATATAAACTCACAATTCTGACTTTTTTCTCAGAATTGCGTGATATAAACTCACAATTCTGACTTTTTTCCTCAGAATTGCATGATATAAACTCACAATTCTGACTTTTTTCTCAGAATTGCATGATATAAACTCACAATTCTGACTTTTTTCTCAGACTTGCATATAAACTCACAATTCTTTTTTCCTCAGAATTGCATGATATAAACTCACAATTCTGACTTTTTTCTCAGAATTGCAAGATATAAACTCCCAAATCTGACTTTTTTCCTCAGAATTGCATGATATAAACTCACAATTCTGACTTTTTTCTCAGAATTGCATGATATAAACTCACAATTCTGACTTTTTTCTCAGATTTGCATGATATAAACTCACAATTCTGACTTTTTTCTCAGATTTGCATGATATAAACTCACAATTCTGACTTTTTCTCAGAATTGCATGATATAAACTCACAATTCTGACTTTTTTCTCAGACTTGCATGATATAAACTCACAATTCTGATTTTTTCCTCAGAATTGCATGATATAAACTCACAATTCTGACTTTTTTCTCAGAATTGCATGATATAAACTCACAATTCTGACTTTTTTCTCAGAATTGCATGATTAAACTCACAACTCTTTTTTCCTCAGAATTGCATGATATAAACTCACAATTCTGACTTTTTTCTCAGAATTGCATGATATAAACTCACAATTCTGACTTTTTTCTCAGACTTGCATGATATAAACTCACAACTCTTTTTTCCTTAGAATTGCATGATATAAACTCACAATTCTGACTTTTTTCTCAGATTTGCATGATATAAACTCACAATTCTGACTTTTTTCTCAGAATTGCATGATATAAACTCACAATTCTGACTTTTTTCTCAGATTGCATGATATAAACTCACAATTCTTTTTTCCTCAGAATTGCATGATATAAACTCACAATTCTGACTTTTTTCTCAGATTTGCATGATATAAACTCACAATTCTGACGTTTTTCCTCAGAATTGCATGATTAAACTCACAACTCTTTTTTCCTCAGAATTGCATGATATAAACTCACAATTCTGACTTTTTTCTCAGATTTGCATGATATAAACTCACGAATCTGACTTTTTTTCTGAGAATTGCAAGATATAAACTCCCAAATCTGACTTTTTTCCTCAGAATTGTGATATAAACTCACAATTCTGACTTTTTTCTCAGAATTGCATATAAACTCACAATTCTGACTTTTTTCTCAGAATTGCATGATATAAACTCACAATTCTGACTTTTTTCTCAGACTTGCATGATATAAACTCACAATTCTGACTGTTTTTCCTCAGAATTGCATGATATAAACTCACAATTCTGACTTTTTTCTCAGAATTGCATGATATAAACTCACAATTCTGATTTTTTTGCTCAGACTTGCATGATATAAACTCACAACTCTTTTTTCCTTAGAATTGCATGATATAAACTCACAATTCTGACTTTTTTCTCAGACTTGCATGATATAAACTCACAACTTGCAATTCTGACATTTTTCTCACACTTGTGAGTTTATATCTTGCAATTTTGGACTTTTTTTTCTCAGAATTGTGAGAAATAAACTCACAATTGCGAGTTATGTAGTCCAATTTTGAGGGGGAAGAAAACAATTGGTGGATTGATTCCCATTTGTATAACTATAATTTTACTACAAATACAATGGTTAAACTACGGTTAGTGTAACAAAACCATGGTTAATTCATGGTTTAACTACATGTGTTTGGTTTTATTTGTAGTAAAACCATAGTTAATTATAATAAGGGAATGGCTGCTGAATGGTTCAAAAAAGCTTGATGAGTCCTTGTCTAGTCCTTCCTGTCCTCCCATTATTATTTCTCTCTTCCTCACTCATCACTTTCATGTGAAAAGTGTTTCACATTCACACACTGAATTCCGGTTCCTGCATACTAATCTCGCAGAACGTCACTTCGCCTCGTCCGGCTCATGTTCGGCTGACGGAGCTTTGACAACGTGCTGGATTCCACATGAACACGATGCTCCACTAAACCAGTTTCTGTTTGCCGGGACACTCTATGGTGAACGGCCAGTGACGGCGAGACTACCGTATCCTCAGGGAAACTCAGTGACTCAGCGTTGCAGCTCAGGTAGACGTGAGTGTGTGTTTGTTGACGGTGTGTGAATGGTAATGGTTGTTTCAATCACTCAGCAGTGTCTGTGACGTGCCCTCAGAACGTGTCTGCAGACTGTTGGTTCACTGATGTGTCTTGTTTGCTGTGTTATGATGTCTGGGAGAAATAATGAAGCCTTTCATAGGGGTCACCTGTAAGTTCACGAATAAATAGCATTCAATTTACATTATGAAAATGTGTCAAACAAAGAAAAATAATTGTATGATTGTTTTTAAATGCCATACAAGACTTAAACTCAAGACTTGCACATAGTATGATAATACGAGAATGAAAATAAGGTAATTTAATATTGTTCCAATAAAGCAAAATTCCTTAGATGCATTATAAGTCATTATAATGGTATTATACTATGATCCCGCTTCTTGTCTTTAACATGAATGTTTGGAATGAGACATACAGAAAATTTTTCAGCTAAGAAAGTCATTCCCCATAAAAAAGAAATCAAAGAGAAAATGTCTCCTAATCAGTTCGTATCAATGAAAAATTTATAAATGAATGTGGAAAACCACTCAAAAGAGGTGGTACAATTCCATGCAATATCCCAAAAAACCTAATGGGTTGCTCAGTTGCTCCTGTCTAGACTGTGGGCCGGAGGTCTGCTAGTCACACAGACACTGACTTTTGACTATCGGTATGAAGTCTGTTCACTTTTGAACTTAGTCTTCACCACCAAGACTGTTTAACCAATGTCTAAAAGTGACCAACTACAGATCATTTTTTTTTTTTTTTTTTTTTTTTTTACGTTATGTCAGTTTAGGCATATTCAATAACCAATAACAGTTAAGAAAATTAAGCAGTCAACCACAAACATAGCGGAAATTAGTGTCGATTTACACTGCAGTTCAAAAGTTTGGGATCAGTAAGATTTTTTTTAAAGAAGTCAAGGCTGTATTTATTTGATTAAAAATACAGAAAAAACAGTAATATTGTGAAATATTATTGCAATTTAAAATAGTGGCTTTCTATTTTAATATACTTTAAAATAGAATTTATTCCTGTGATGCAAAGCTGAATTTTCAGCATCATTACTCCAGTCTTTAGTGTCACATGATCCTTCAGAGATCATTCTAATATGCTGATTTATGAGCACTGTTTGAAACAGTTGTTCTGCTTTATTTATTTATTTATTTATTTACTGGAACCTATGACACCTTTTCAGGATTCTTTGATGAATAAAAGGTTAAAAAGAACAGCATTTATTTAAATATTTAAATTTTAGTGGTGTAATATTTAAATTTAAAAATTGAAATTTAATTAAATATTTTGTAACAATAGACACCATTCAAAATTTGGGGTCAGTAAATTTCTTTCTTTCTTTCTTTCCTGATACTTTTATTCAGGAAGGATGTGTTAAATTGATAAAAAGTGATAGTAAAGACTTTTTATCCACAGGTTCCAAAAAAAAATATTAAGCAGCACAACTGTTCCCAACACTGACAATAAATCAGCATATTAGAATGATCTCTGAAGGATCATGTGACACTGAAGACTGGAGTAATGGCTGATGAAAATTCAGCTTTGCATCATAGAAATAAATTAGATTTTAAAGTATATTAAAATAGAAAACAACTTTTTAAATTGCAATAATAATTTATAACATTACTTTTTTTCCCTGTATTTTTGATCAAATAAATGGAACTTTGATGAGAATGACAAAAAAAAAACAAAAAAACATTAAAAATCTGACTGATACCAAACTTTTGAACAGTGTATATTCATACAGACGTTCTGCTTATGCAAAAGTAATAAGAGAAGGTTAGGTTTATACTAAAGCCATGAATCACATAATCAACTGCGCACACTGATATGGCTGAAACGGGGACAAAATGATTAAAAAATGCCAGTTTCCATGGTAAGGTGCTTGCAAAATTTCAGGTGTCAGCCAGCACACCTTAGTAAAGTCTAAACAGTGTCTGGAAACTGGCAGGGTGGGATTTGAACACACACACACACTGCAGGTAAGTGAAACAGCTGCCTCTACAAGACCCAAGAGGTGCTGTTTGCTAAGGTGTCTGACTGGTTTCTTTTTCCATCTCATGTGTGCAATAAAACGTCTGAACAACACTGTGGTTCCACAGCAGTTTTGTTCTCTACTGAACCCAAAGTAGTGAAATACTCTTTATATTTGCAAAGAAATGCAATATCTTAACCACACATCATATGCTACTTTTAGCAGGTGCAATGTAACTTAAAATGGGATAATGTAAATGCAAATAATGGCACACCAGAAACCATAACAAAATTAAAAGGCTTATCTGTTTATCTGTATCTAGATTCATTTGTCTTCAGAACTAGAATTGGCATATGGCAGTATGGCAGGGTACAGTAGCTTAAAGGGAAAGTTCACCCAAAAAAATGAAAATTCTGTCATTAATTGCTGACCCTCTTGTTGTTCCAAACCTGTAAGACCTTTGTTTATCTTCAGAACAGAAATTAAGATATTTTTGATAATATCCAAGAGCATTCTGACCCTCCATAGACAGCAATGCAACTGATATGTTCAAGGTCCAGAAAGGTAGTAAGGACATCGATTAAAAAGTCTATGTGACATTACATACTTTTTGTGCACAAAAAGGCCTAAAATAACAACTTTATTCAACAATTTCTTCTCTTCCGTGTCAGTCTGTTTTCTTTGTACACAAAAAGTATTCTCATAGCTTCATAACATTATGATTGAACCACTGATGTCGCATGGACTATTTTATCGATGTTCTTACTACCTTTAACTTTATCCTTAAAATACATTGCAGTCTGGTCAGAAAGCTCTCAGATTTCATCAAAAACATCTTATTTTGTGTTCTGAAGATCTTATAGGTCTTATAGGTTTGGAACGACATGAGGGTGAGTAATTAATGACCAAATTTTTATTTTTGAATGAACTATCCCTTTAACATCCTTGATAAAACAGATTTGTGTCAAATCTTGTGGTTTGTGAGGTTGATTGAACGTGAAACATTACATTTCATGAGACAACTAGAATACAAACACTCAATAAATTTTGCATTTGGTCTATGCAGTTAATTTTAATGTTTGCTAAAGACACATTTGTTTGCTTTTTTATGATAAACAAGTTTGGTATTGTTATTAGCTGCCACTAAACCAGTTGAGAACCACTGGCTGAGAAAAAACATTCTTTAAAATACACTAAAGGTAAACAATACATATATTCCCACCCCAATTACGGCAAGGATTTACAATTCTGAGTCAACTTCAGAATTCTAATACTGTGAATTCGGGCATGCTATTTCTTCCACATATTCACCTACTATATATTAAGGAAGTATGGGATTTTAGATGTAGCCCTTGAGACCACTAGTTTAAAAGTCATTGGAATAATGATTAAAAAAAAAGTGTAGATAAACATAACTTGTTTCTGATGCAATGACTTTGGTTTGTACGTGTAGTTCATGTGTCCAAATGCTTTTCAGGGCCACTGTGTTGTTATATACAGACAAGGCAATTAACTATATCTATATATACTTATTTTCAGGGGCGTAGCAACCATTATAACTTTTAGAAATGTCTATGTTTGTCCCCTCACATTTTGACTCATGCATTCAAGTCCTCCCACACACATTTTTCAAATATTTCAAACGCCCTCATTTTTATTTGCAATAGAAACCTAATCCAGTGCAACATGAATTTCATCATTATATATTCCGGATATCACACTGACAGTCAGAAAAGTGAATAATGTAGGTGATGAAACTTCTTTGTTATACAGTCTATCCTTGATGTCCTTCCTGATGACTGCGGCCTCTCTATTTGGCAACGTCCAGACATCCAGGTCCTTTTGCCCAAACCAGGCCACAGTTTCATGCCCAGGCGATGTTGATTTAGTGGGTGATGATAGTATGACCTGACCATCCACTGGTAGTAATAGCGTTCTCTGTTCTCCAAATGTACAGACACACACGCACAAGGTCCGGTTGGAAGAGACATGCCTAAAATGGGAAAGTGTTTTCTCTGCTAGCCAAGAGCAAAAATGTCCTGAGTCATCGCATCCAGCCAAAAGCAAGCTAATAAACGCTGTTGTTCTGCTGTTTTCTTGCTTTATCATGTCGTCTCAAATAACCTGTTTTAGCAGGTTTGTACATCCAATCACGAAAAACATGTTTTAAGCCTAAATCTTACAAATGAAAACATATTAGCGCCACCAGTAAAAGATTAAGAGCCTTCTGGCAGCATGCAGTATGTTTATGATTATCCAAACATCTTACCTCATTAACTTGATTTACAGCTTAGCTTTTCATTTACAGTCATTTCAGGAGAATTCGTTTCTGATGTCATTTCTACAGTGTCTGGAGGTGACGTAACCCAACAGCTGTGCATTTGTGTTGTTGACGCCCTTGTGTTTCAGCTTTTAGACTATCTACAGATGAGATAACAAGCTTGATCCTGATCATAAAACTCAGCGAGAACAAAATTCAAATGTTAGTAAACATTTATTTAGACCTAATGCAAGAGCACTGAATCTGTCTAAGACTCCAGCGGACATGAAACACTTCAAAAAGCACATTTTCTTTGATAAACAGCCAGTCTTTGTAAAAGCCTAATTTGAAATAAGCAAATATTAACTTACGGACCACACAAAATGTTTGGAAGTATGGTTTAGACATCCGAATCTCATCTAGCCAAAAACAAGAAACAATCTGTACACATTAAAGGAGAACTCCACTTCCAGAACAACAATTTACAAAATAATTTCACCCCCTTGTCATCCAAGATGTTCATGTCTTTCTTTCTTCAATCGTAAAAAAATTTTTTTTTTTTGATGAAAACATTTCAGCATTTTTGCCATATAACGGACTTCTATGGTGCCCCAATTTTGAACTTCCAAACATACAGTTTAAATGCGGCTTCAAACGATCCCAAATGCGGTTGTAAACGATCCCAGCTAAAAAAAAAAAAAAAAAAAAAGGGTCTTATCTAGCGTAACAATTGGTTATTTTAATAAAGATAATACAATTAAAGGTGCAGTGTGTAATTTTTAGCGGCATCTAGCGGTGAGGATTCGAAATTTCAACCAACGGCTAAGTCCCCCGCTCACCCCGCCCTTTCGAAACGCATACAGAAGCTACGGAAGCTGACACAGGACAAAAATGTCGTCGTCTGTTACACCTGACAGTAGCCAATCAAGCGATGAGGTTTCTGTACAAAGGTAAGTCAAAGAATTATATTTACTTAATTATTCAGTAAACCAATATGTTATTGCGAATATTATTGTTACTCACTGATCATTGTCTCAGGTTTATTCGCGGACTTAAGTAAGATTTTTTGTATGACAGTTAGTAGGGTTGGGCGACGTCTACCAAATTGGCATTGGACGAAGTCTACAGTGAAACATCATGATGAAAAGTGAAAGTGAAATGCGATCGTGCATACGAAATCAGTTTCAATGCCATGCACATTACTAGAGGCCCCCTGATGCCCGCAATTTATATACAGTATAATTACTTAACGATATAACTGCGAGAGAAACTTCTTCGCGCGCATTTCAACGTGGTGACGACACGAGCGGCCTCTTAAAACACCAACGAAGAAGTAGAACAACGTACTGACGAAACACACTCTGTAGAAGTTTATCCGGTTAGGGCTGCTATAGAAACATGGCGGCACTAAATGGTGACTTCCATGTAAGGGGACCCGCGGTGTATGTAGATATAAATTGCTTGTTCTAAGGTTATAAAATCATAACGGCTTATTATGTAAGGTCTTTACACACCTCTGAAAACATAGTTTAGTATGTTATATTGCATTTCTGCCAAGAAATTCTCCTAAATATTACACACTGCACCTTTAATATACTTTTTAATGCCAAAATCTCATCTTGTCTTACTCTGCCTGGAGACTGTTTTTTTCCGGTTCATGACAGTTAGGAAAACTCCCATCTCATGTTCTCCCTCAATTTCGAAATCGTCCTATATCGCTGTTTTACCTTTTTCGTTAAGGGCGTTTGCATGTTCACTTTGCAAAGACTGGATCGGTACTTCTGCAGTGATGTAGCATGATTTTGAAATGATTTTTGAAGTTGAGTGAGAAAATACGATCAGAGTTTTTCGACAAACCCTTACTGTCTTGAGTCAGAATACACAGAGTTCAGAAAGGCAAGACAAGCGTTTGAGATCAAAAAGTATTTAAATTGTATTGTTTTCATGAAAATAATCGATCATTTCACTAGATAAGACCCTTCTTCCATGGCTGGGATCATTTACAACCGCAAACTGCCTTTTGGAAGTTCAAAATCGGGGCACCATACAAGTCTATTATATGGAGAAAAATGCAGAAATATTTTCCTCAAAAAACAATTTCTTCACGACTGAAGAAAGAAAGACATTAACATCTTGGATGACAAGGAAGGAATGTCACAGATGTTGCATTGTACCTGGAACATTTTCTAAGTCATTGCTAGAAATTCATTACAAATGATGACAAATGATGTATTTTAGACTTTTGCAGCTGTTGTTATTCTCACATTCTCACATTGTCATGTCATAATAACATTGTCTGAGAAACAGAGCAGTCTCTTAGTGTTTATCAAAACTGTTGCTATTGTTATTGTGAAATAGTTTAGTCTTTACTGAGTGGGACAAATTCTACCATAAAAAAAAAAATAAATAAAAATAAAAAAACACACATTGCAGTAGTGGTAGATGTATCAGACGGTTTTACCAAAGTGTCTTGGTATTTAACATGGTACTGAATGAGAACCATGTGCATGCATGCACTAAACAATGCTAAAAAAAAATGATGCACTAGACTCAAATACTCCTACACTCAAATACTCTGCTTGGCAGTGGTTTTTGGAGAATGTCAAATGCACATTCCAGTGCCATTTTCCCAGTTATTCTCTCACAGGTCACACCGAGTCCAATGAACGCCTTGGTATTGCAAATGTAGTAGGCTTTTGTTGCAGAGCATATTTGCATTGAGCGATAACTGCATCTCATGAGAGCCACCGGCATGTTGAAAACAAAGGTTTTTACATTGGACACAGTATTTAACATGGACCTGGCTACTGGGTTCAGCTGGGTTCAAGATCTCACCATAGCTTCATCACAGTATTTTAAGAAAGTAAACCGTTCAGATGCAGCATATTCACACATTTCCAAAATGAAGGCGGTTATTAACCGCACCCTGGACTCTCCTTTTAACACAGGAACTCCAGAAGGACTAAAAAGGTGAAGTGCAAACACCAGTCAGCCCGCTGGCTTTTGTTGGACTCTAACTGTGGGGTGAAACTTTCTCTTGTTGGGAGCCGAGTAATTTCTGCTGTCCTCCGCATGACTCAGACTCCGTCTGCCTGTCGGAGGCGTAGAGTCGGTGTTAATTAAGGTATTTCCCAGCAACCATAACTTCTGTTTTGGGAGGGAATAACTTCGGGGACTTGTTTGGCATTTTGCATGAGCACGTTGCCAGAAATTGTCCATAGTTGGATGCTCAGTGGTAGTTTATATCTTCATAAAACAGTTCAAAAACTGTGAGCAGAGAACCTATTCTAACCAGTGTTGGGGAAAGTTCCTTTTAAAAGTAATGTATTACAATATTGCATTACTCCCAACAAAAGTAACTAATTATGCTACTTAGCTACTTTTTACATAAAGTAATGTGTTACATTACTTTCTTGTTTGTTTTAATATAAATAGTTCTATTTTTGGCAAACGTAAAAGCCCTTTCACACCAAAAGTAAAATGAATCAGCCTCAGGCTAAAGGAAATGTAAATTCTTGTCTGTACAGTATACACAGGAGACGTCCAACACTCTTCAGCAATAAAAAAAAAAAGGAAGCAGAAATGTTAGTTTAGTATGTTAGGGAAAAAGGTTAGTTTAATATTAGTCTCTGCACTACTCCTGATTTTCCCCCAACATGGGGACAGACAAGCTGTCAGATATTTTCTTGTAAATTGAAAAGTAATGCATTACTTTACTAGTTACTGGAAAAAAGTTCTGATTACGTAACTCGCATTACTTGTAATGCATTACTCCCAACACTGATTCTAACTTAACCCTTTAACTTTCACTCCCATTTTTGAACGCAGACATAAAAATGCACTATCCAGACTTAAATTGTTATAATTCATGAATGAAAACATTTTGTAATATGATTTTGATGTACATTTTCGTGGTAATGCAATGTCTGATTTTAAAACGCCTTTCAAAAGGATGAATTTTGAGATTTTAGGTTTTGAACTGATATATAATGTCTTATGATGTTATGAGTCAGAACTCATGCTATGATGTAGATTGTTGCACTCTTGACATATATTAATCTATTACTTTTCCTACATAATTTCCTAAATAATTTCGAAGTCCAATATAGTACATCCATCCATCATAAAAAGTACTCCACATGGCTCCGAAGGGTTAATAAAGGCCTTCTAAAGCAAATCAGTGCATTGTTTAAGAAAAATATCCTTATTTAAAACTTTATAAACCATAATGTATGTGTTCCAGCGAATGACGTAGTAAATCATGAATGATTCAATCAACTACTTTCAAAAACACAGATTTGTTTAGGAAGAAAAAACGAATGACTTACTCTTCGTGAGTGAGTCATTGAATAATTAATTTAACTAATACATTCGAAAACACTGATTCCCCTAAGAATGATTCAACAAGCTGGCGAGACATTAAATCATTAATTTAACCAATTTGTTCAAAAACAGTATTTCATACAAAATCACAACAAGTGACTCTCATTATGAGTAACTCACTGAATCAATCATATAACCGATTTGTTCAGAAACAATGATTCATCGAGGAACGCCTACGTTGTTGTTTGACTTCATTTTAGTAGAAGAAGCAAATACACACAAATCAACTAACAATATTTCGTCTAAAATATAATTTAACCAATATTAACACGTGTATAAAACCAATTCGTTCTGTAACGATGAAAGGCGTTGGTTTATGATCACTCCTTGTAATATAGAGCCCACAGGTGCCGTGTTGTGTGTATCACTCCCGCTTTCTAAAGGAAGTGAGTCTTACATAACCTAATAAGCAGACTGAGTGCAAACAAGTCTGGTTTTGTTAGACGAGAGCCAAGGGAGGAAATAAATACTTTCCGTCTCTTCGTGGTTGTTTAAAGCATACAGTATGTGTGCGTACAGTGAGCGATGATCAAACCTCAGACTGCGACAACATTGGCTAAGACTGTAAACTGGCAGGACAAGGTCGACCAAATAAGCCTGCTGTTTAATGTGGTTATGTGAGGTACAGTTTGTTTCCCCGGCCAAACACAGAGCTGGAGAAAAGACACGGGAAGTGCCACGAGATTTCCAGAAGGTGTGACATCATCGCGGGCCTGTGCAGTAAAATTACCCAGTAGAGAATTTAACCATTGAACATCTCATTTGTGAGCATTTTTACTTCTACAAAGGAATTCTAGGAAAAAGGTCTGAGACAAGCTCAGTGTTAAATTCTAACACTGTTTTTAAGGGAATGTTTAAGGGAACGTTCATGGTATGCATGGTGTTAGGCCCCTACATTATAAAACTGACTATGAGGTGAGTGTTTGGATACCAACAGAGAGGTTGTAGACTAAACATCAAGTGTCATGTGAAGACATCTGCATGTAATGCATTGATTTAACAGCTTGCCAACATTTTAATCTATAAACAGTAATATTTTTTGTAAACTATATTTCTCCCGTGTTGAACAAGTAGCTATTTGCAGCAATATCACAACAGAACTAGTAAGGGTTGTGATGGAAACAGTACCTTTTGTGCACCAAATTAATCACATAATTTGAGACAATATTAAACTTAGTAATGTTTATAATGTCCTTAGACATGCCCATATGCCTATATCAATCTACAGTATATCTATATCTAAATCTATCAATCTGTATCTTTATCAGGGGCATTTCATCTGAAGAGGTAAGGTAGGCAGTGCCTCCTCAAAATATTGGATGAGAAAAAAATTTGTGGTACAAAAATAAAACAATGCCAATATTAGACAATATATAATTAAGTATATAAATCTCGTTTTTCCTAAAGAAACATTGTTTAACAGCGAAAGAATGAGAATGAATAGGGGAAAGTCACTAGAGAGGAGGCAATGCCTCCTTCGCAATATGATTGCATAAGACTGGTTATGTTCAGCTGTGATTGGTTCATGCGATAAATCCCGCCTCTTGTGCACAAATGTTCGTGAATCAGACTGAATGAACAATATAATGGTGTTAATGGGAAGAGTAATTTTTACAAAAGTAAGTAAACAACTCACACGCTTAGATATAACATCAAAATAAGAATCAGAATGGCATTAAAGGAGAAGTCCACTTCCAAAACAAAGATTCACATATAATTTACTCACCCCCTTGTCATCCAAGATGTTCATGTCTTTCTTTCTTTAGTCGTAAAGAAATTATATTTTTTGAGGAAAACACTTAAGGATTTTTCTTCATATAATGGACTGGTACAACTTCAAATGTTATTTTCATTAAAAAAATACAGTTTAAATATTTTTTAATCTCAAACGCTCGTCTTGTCTTGCTTTCCCTGAACTCTGTGTACTCAAGACAGTTAGGGTATGTCGGAAAAAAAATCCAATCATATTTTCTTCCTCAACTTAAAAAATCATTTCAAAATCATCCTACATCGCTGTAGTAGTACCGACCCAGTCTTTGCAAAGTGAACATGCAAAGAAGATCAAACACCCTTAACAAAAAAGGTAAAACAGCGATATAGGATGATTTTGAAGTTGAGGGAAAACATGAGATGGGAGTTTTTCGACATACCCTAACTGAGTGAGAAAAAAAACAGTCCAGGTAGAGTAAGACAAGATGAGCTTTTGACGTTAAAAAGTATATAAATTGTATTATTTTTAGGAAAATAACCTTTTCACTAGATCAAAACCCTTCTTCCTCAGATGGGATCGTTTACAACCGCATTTGGGATCGTTTGAAGCCTCATTAAACTGCATTTTGGAAGTTCAAAATCGGGGCACCATATCAGTCCATTACATGGAGAAAAATGCTGAAATGTTTTCCTCAAAAAACAATTTCTTTACAACTGAAGAAAGAAAGACATGAACATCTTGGATGACAAGGGGGTGAGTACATCATATGTGAATGTTTGTTTGTTTTGGAAGTGGACTTCTCTTTTAGTAAGTAATCAGCTTGGTGAAATTTAAAGTAAATCTCCATGTCTGTGATCAATATTTACCGATCTCTAATGACTGATGATCCGAAAAATTAAAAAATAGTTAAACGTTAACGATGAAAAGCTGAACATAATAGCTGAATATATGTTCAGAGATAAAATATACTGTTTAAATTGTCTTGAGTTATTATTTTGGAATAAATGTAAAATGCTTAAATAAACTAATGTGATGAAATTCATACTTGGCTTTAATAAATGTAAAAATACAACCTTTTTTTTCTGATAGTGTAAGTAATGTTTATTTAACCAAGAAAATGTGACTGGGACATTAATTTACATTTGAATGAAAAAAAAATAATAATAATAATAAAAACTTTGAGGGCTTTGCCTCCTCATGATAGACAGAGAGATAGATAGATTTTTTTTTTTCAATTGCTTTTCAAGTCCTGTTATGCCTTGAGGAACAAATGAAATGATGGAAGCAAAAGCCTGAAATAGCATGTTTATTCTGCCCTTTCCTTCATTCCTAACAGATTATTTCCTCCATGACAAAATCTGTGATGTAATCTCCACAGATCTGGAGGCCTGTTTCTGTACTCTCTCTTTGTTTCTTTGTCTTTGAACACTGCTCTACATTTATGAAACCCCAAACCTGATGCTAAATGACTGTCTCCAGGTCTTTAAGGAGACCCCTGACCACCACAATTATGTAACGAGTGTATAAACTAAAAATCCCAAGCCACAAGTTCTCCATCCTCTAATCATGGTTAAAAGGTACAGCCTTCAATTAGTAAAGAGACAGATGACCCATGACATCACAGTATGAATGTCAGAGGTGGACTTTGATTTCTTAAGCACAAATAAGGTCTTATATTTAGCGACCAACTCACCAATCCATTCCTTACTTTATGTCAGCAATTTGTGTCTATTTTTATTCTAGACAAAACATCTAAAAACCAAGCTGATAGACCAACCATGGTTGACAATTGCATTCACAGACTGCTGAGCAATACAAGTTTCCTCTGTGTCCAGCTCTGTCTCAATGATCATGTCTGACAGTCAGCAGCTGTGTTGTTCCAGTCCAGCCATGTTAAAGAAAGCATCTGCTCAGGGAACTGCCTGTTCCTTAGGGCTCAAGATCACAGTGGAGATTTATGACTATAGATGTTGACAAGCAACAAAGACGTTTTTTACAGGAACACTGTGGTCTTCTACTCATTTTACTGTTACTTTAAAACATCTGGTTTGAAATAAGCTTTGTACTTTAACAGTATGTCAACAATTGTCTCAACTGTGTCTACTTTAAGAAATAAGGAAAAAAAAGATTTAAAGCAAATAGGATCATATTCACAAATCCTGCACTTATCCTGTCATGCAATTTTTTAGGAAGAGAAATACAGTAAACATAATCCATTATCACCTTCCAAGAATGAAGCAGACAGCTGGCCAGATTTACCAGACTGTTTTTGATTTGGTGACGGGAAACGCATACTCATAGTGTCAACAGTCTGAAAACGACCTGACCGATAAGAGTTTCTCTGTTGCTAACATCAGATGATTTGAGTTAATTTGCATGCTTGTAAGATACAAATCCACCATTAAGACATTTTTAGCTTCAAACCACTGGTTCCAGCTAAAATTCAAATCCATTACCTATAATGCATTCTCCAGTGAAAAGTCATCTCGTCTGAATCAGGAGAGAAATATGCACTGGCCTGAAGAAACGGTTTAAAGGTAAACCACCTTAATGACAGATTTGATTCATACAAACACACAGATTTTCACTTCACAAGATGTTAACTGATGGACTGTTGTGATGTATTTATCAGCTGTTTGGACTCACTCTGATGGCACCCATTCACTGCAGAGGATCCACTGGTGAACAAGTGATGTAATCCTAAATTTCTCCAAATCTGAGTACATGTTTGGGTGAACAATTAATTTTTTTAATTGTTTATTTTAGATATTCAAAAAGTAAAAGAAACCACTCGAATTAAGTCCACTACAGAGATAGAACAAACAGAATCGAGACCACTAAGGAAAGTATTTGCACAGATATTAATTGCTTGTTTGTTAGAGATCCCAGATGGTTAATGGCACCCACATTGTCATGAATACCCTGTTATTTACTGTTGATGGGTTAAGGCTCTTTACACAAATGGCTTTCAGTGAAGAAATTGCTCTTGTTGTTTATTCTCTCTCCTGGAGCCCTAGTCTATTTTGCAACCCATTTGTTTAGGTAAGTGCTTTAAATGTTGATGTAAAAAACAACTTTCAAAATAAAAGACCTGAAATGGAACAATAATGTACAAATGTTCTTCCCTTTCAAAGGCACTGATTTATGAGCATAAATTAATGACCTAATGGCTACATGTTACTGATAAAAATACATAAGTGAGTGCAAAGCATTAAGGCATTAAGAGATAAATGTGTTTGTTTGAATTAAGACAAGCCAGGTGATATTTTACCAGTGTTATTTGTTATACTGATAAACCTGTGATATCTGTGGAAATATCCAGCAGCGAATATAGTTCCCACATTCATACAGCCTTTCATCAAACAATTATATTGTGTCGTATTATATTAAAAACACATATTAATGAATCAATAATCTGGATATGAGGATATCCTTCTCAATTTCCAAAATGGTTATGGACATTTACTATGTAAATACCATACTTTTGAATTTATTCTTACAAAAAGAGGATGAGGAAACTACATAAACAATGCACAAATCTCTGTAAACAAGCTATACTTGTTAACAAAGCTTGTTAACAGGAACTGCTCTCAAACACAGTAAAACAGCAGGAGTGGCTCTGCTTTTTGTCTGCCTGCGATGTGGATCTTTTTCCCAACATACCAGACACATTACGCTGACCAGGCATGAAATAACTTCCATGCACAGCTTGTGTAAAAGCATTTGCAAAAAAACAAAAAAAAAAAAAATGAGACTGAACAAATGCTCAGTATTGCATTACAAAATTAATTTACCAGCTTGAAACTGTAGCTGTCGTCCAAAACATCATTTAATCTCTTATTAATATTTCATATTCTGTGGCTTATAATTACAAATATTCTTGTGGCAATATGATCTGCTAGCGGAAATGCTCAATATAGAGGTATTTTATTTCTTTAAATGAGAATTTGCTTTAATTGTATTTGATTTCAGTGATATGGTACAACACATATTATACCACATACACATTATAACATATGCATTCCTCCTGCCATTAAACAAATAAAAACTTTAATAATAACTATTATGGTACTGTTCATGCCATTTGATTTAACCAAATTATAACTACTGATGACAATGCATGTCAAGAACTCCACCAAAACACATGCTCACACTGTGTATTCATCACATCTGCAGTGAATGGGTGCCGTCAGACTGAGAATGAGAGTTCAAACAGCTGATAAAAACATCACACTAATCCACAAGTAATGCACACGACTCCAGTCCATAAGTTAACGTCTTGTGAAATAAAAACATGAGTCCTCTATTCCTTGTCTGAATCAGGAGCGAAATATGCACAGATAATGCACCAAGTCCAAAACAAATCTAATCAAATATGTCAGTGGATTTTGATGTGAGAGGACAACAGGGCATGGATTTTTTCATTAAAGTGAAAGTATAAAAGTGTTATTATGGATTATGGAATAATTTGGCCAAATGCGACAGTTTAAATTACTTGGATTACTTGTGGTTTATTGTGATGTTTATTGTGATGTTTTTATCAGCTGTTTGGACTCTGATTCTGATATTTAATATTATTTATAAAAAAATAGTAAATAACATTTTATTCAATAATATCTCTGATTCTGACGGCACCCATTCACTGCAGAGGATCCATTGGTGAGCAATTTGTAATGCTAAATTTCTCCAAATCTGTTCTGATGAAAAAACAATCTCATCTACATCTTGAATGGGAAATTATAAGCAAATGTTCATTTTGGAATAAATTGTTCCTTTAATTCCCCTTGCAACAAAATTATTACATTAAAGCCAAATTCAGTCATGCATGTGGACTTCCAAACACATCAAAACTGTAATAACTATTATCGGCTAAGAATAAATTGTCATGAACATTTTGTACCAAGACACTTCCTATGAGTCAGTCATTTTCTCCTCTGAACTTAACAAAATAACAACTACTGTTGACAATGCATGCCAAGACATCCACCAAAACACATGTTCACACTGAGTATTCAGCCTTTATATTTTCGCTACACAAGTGGTGCTAAAACGTTTTTGGTTTCCTCTCTATATTTATGTGCAGAAACAGTATTCTATTACTCATCCTACCCAACAGCACCATGTTCAAATTGCAGCACGGGGCCTAAAACGTGCAAAACGATGACAAAATCGGCCAAAGGCTTTATTTGTACTTTTGGAAAAGGAATTTATGAGTGTTAATTACGGTGCAACATTGCACAGAAACTAAACGAATGGACGCTAGCCAATAAGAGCAGTACACATCTTTCTACACATTGTGTCAAGGTTCTGTCAGCTCTGGATCTGTGATGATGGGATCCTGACACTCCTATTAGTCTTGCTTTATGTCAGTGGTTCTTAATCTTGGTCCTGAGGACATTTTGTATGTCTTACTTATGTGACACACTCACCTCAGTTCATGAAATTTTGTTTGTCACATGCTCTTTTGTCTTGCCGGAGCACATGGCTTCTGTTGTGTTTGTGTGCCATGTTCTTTTGCACATGGATTTTTGTTTGTTTGGGTGCCATGTGCTCTTCTGTCAGTCTCTCGTCTTGGCCCCGCACCTTGAAGTGTTGTCAGGGTTGCAGTTTTTGAAACAATTGAGCTATTTTGAAAAATTACAGAGCCACGGGTTACTTTTATAATGTCTGTGTATCTGTAGAAATGACGCTATATTTTATTCCTTTTGAAACAGCTTTTGAGTCAGCTTTGGGTTGGGCCCCCTTGTTACCTCATTATTAGGCTAGTTCAATTTTCGCATCTGCTCTCCATTCTTACCCTCCTCATTTCCTTTTATATTTACTCTCTCTGTATTCTCTGTCACATTCCAGTTTATTGTATCCACTAAACCAACTGCTTCGCAACATAATTCACTTTTCGGAGGCACTCAAAACACCACACACTGGTGACACCTGTTGGTCAAAAATGTGTAAATGCAACTAAACTAAACTAAACTGAAACTCAGCTCATTCATTCTTAAAAACACCTTTTACAAACCAACTGCAATCGTTTTGCTGAAAATGTAACATATTATATGTAATTAATAAATCGTCTAATACCAATACTAATGAGTATGAAAGGTGTGGATAGCTAATGTGTTATTTTTATTATTTTTTATTTGTTGGGCTTATTGACTTGTTTGTTTTATGGAAAGCTTTGTTAATCAGGCTATTAAAATAGACTAGTAACTTTCTGTTTAATTATACAAATGTCTGATTAAAAAGTGTACAAATGTATACAACTGATCTGAGATCAGGTGAAAACCACATAAACATTGGTTCATGGGTTAACAGAGATTCCCCGCTAGCGGCAAAACACTGAAAGTTATGATGTTATATAATTTAATTCCAAAGAAATTCACGAGTTTGCCCTTATTTCGTGGCTGAATGCTTAATAACTACAAAGGATTTCATAATTTCATAGCATGTTCATTTGTTAATATTTAATATTATTTATAAAAAAATAGTAAATAACATTTTATTCAATAATATCTTTTTTGTTTCAATTTACTCCAACAATTGTGTTCATTATTCAGTGTCACTAAGGGTGTGACTAATTTTACATGTGAATTAAAAAAACAAACAAACAAAAAAAAACACTTCCGTAAAATGCTTTCACACCACCTCTGTCTCCATCTAGTGGTTGTATTCATTATTTTTTTTTATTTTTTATTTTTTTCACAATACTGTAGCCCAGTGAATATTTTGGATAATATATACACTATGACATGCGATGAGTCAGCATACAGCTGGTGCAATGTCAACAACCTGTTTCTGAACATGGACAAAAGAGACGTTTATTGACTTTAGAAGAGCACACAACATCCACTCTCCACTGAACATCGACGGCTCCTCTGTGAAGATCGTCAAAAGAGCACCAAATTCCTCTGTTTATCAGGCAGAGAACCTCACCTGCTCTTTTAACACCAGCTACACAGCGAAGAAAGTCCAGCAGCGTCTCTACTTTCTATGAAGGCTGAGGAAAGCTCATCTCCCACCCCCCATACACACATTTTACAGAGGGACTACTGAGAGCATCCTGCAGTGGACAGTAAGGACAGCTGAGATCACTGGGGTCTCTCTTTCCTCCATCACTGACATTTACACCACACGCTGTATCCACAAACTATCAGTATTGCAGACAACCCCACACACCCAACCTTTCACCCTCCTGGCTGACTCTGAAATAACCTGCAATGCTATAATCAATATTGCCCAGCCCAAGTGAGATGCTAATTATTGCTGATAAGTGATTATTGTATATTGTCTAAATCATCATGATGTTAAATAGCTCATATATTATTACCGATGACGTGAGCTGACGGCTTGTGGTTGCAGTGCACAGTTTGAACTTGTCACACACAACTACTTCACATACAACTTCACAATTCCATGATTACAAGAGGCTTCAATTTATAACAGCTCAGTGTTTTAAACCAGATTTATAATAACTCAGATGATAAATAAATTACATTGGTTTAAATATTAACAGTTGAGGTGGTGTTTCTATCCTATTCAGATGACAGTTGTTTTATAAGTCACTGTCAGACTGTACTAGGTTCACACTGTCAGGTTCAACAAGACTGAATAACAAACCAACCATGAAGGGCTCAGTAATGTTGGTTTTGGTGATCTTGGCTTTGGTGGCCCAAGACAGGTAAGATTTCAAGGTTATGACATTGTCTTTTTGGTCTCTACAGGTTAAATTAAGACAGAATGAAACGTTAAGATTAGTTTGGAAATTTGAGATCATTCTAGCTTTGTATTATTAATAGAAAGAAAGGACAAAACTGCTTTTGGGATGAATACAAGGAGACTGAGACATGGGCCTGGTTTCATAGACAGGGCTTAGACTAAGCCAGGATTAGGCCATAGTTTAATTAGGACATTTAAGTAATTTTTATAAACGTGTCATTACTGGTGTGCATCTCGACACAAAACAAAGGCACTGATATATTTTAAGATCAATCAGTGAAAGTTTCTTTCAGTTGAAACAGCTCAGAATGACATTTTAGCCTGGGACTACACTCCTTAAAATAAAGATTCTTTATTGGCAGAACCCTGAACATCCATGGAACCTTTCAAATGCAGAAAAAGTTCTTTATAATCGAAAAAGGTTTTTTTAAATGTTCTTTAAAATGGTTCTTTTAGAAACTGTTCACTGAAAGGTTCTTTGGGGAACCAAAAATGGTTCTTTTATGGCATCACTGCAAAAACACCAGTGCTTTCAACAAGCTTTCTATCCTAATGCAGATATCATTACTGTTTTTAATGACATTTTAATGAACATTATTCAAGATAAAAGAGTCTGATTCAACAAGGATTATATTAGAAAGCCAAGTCATGACTGTGTTTAAGCCTTGTCTGTGAAACTGGGGGTTTGATGCATAAGATCAGTCTTTTTTAAGCATGACATCTGAGACACCTTTTCCTCATTTGATTCAGTAAATGAAGCGTAGCATTAGTTCTGGCAGGTCACGTGTCAAGTTTCCATCAGCTGACTTTTAATGTAGCTGATCCACATCTATCTATAGAAATATGCAGAGGAGGAAAGAGTACTAAAATATTCTACTCAAGTAAAAGTTCCATTACATTAATGAAATTTTGCTTAAGTACAAGTAAAAGTACCAGTCTAAAAATCTACTCAAGTAAAAGTAAAAAGTATTTGTTACTTAGTTACATTTTAACAGCGGGAGGGGGGCAAAAATGGGATAGGCCTATAAATCTCAAACTAGTTGTTTTTAATTAAAGGTTAAACTGCAATAACCAAAAACACATCGACACATGACATTTAAAACATTTAGGAAGGTTATGTGAGATTTTAATGCAGACCATCCCACCAAGTAGGCAGAAAAAGCAAGTTCTATCCGGGCTCCTGACAAAACAAGCTAAGAACCATTTATGAAAATTTGTATTGCTTTTGAAGGATTCGAAAAATAAAGACTTCACATTGGTTATTTCAATAGCATGAAAAACTAAATAATATTATAAATTATACAAAGAAAGCGAGAAAAGGATGCTAAAGCAGTACATGCCTTCAGTCTAATGTGAGCTATGCACTTTTGCAAAAACTCCCATAATCACTGAAGCAAATCAATCGCTTACATTTATTTTGCACTTTGCTGTTTATGACAGAATTTGCGAGAGACAGCGTTTAAATGTTTAGTTTTTCTGTTTGTTCTTATTTATTTCCAACTCTTCTTTAGTTCTTATTCAATTCTTGTTTTAGTCTATTTAATATAGTTTAAATTATGTACAGTTTTTTTTCGTAGTCCTTGTTGTGTGCTGTCTTGTAGTACCATGGTCCTAGCTCCTCCTTTCGACACAGTCAAGACTTGGCTTTCTAATATTCCTTGTTGAATCAGACTCTTTTATCTTGAATAATGTTCATTAAAATGTCATTAAAAACAGTAATGATATCTGCATTCGGTTCTGTTCTGTTTACTCTACACAGTAAAAAACAATTTGTTGAGTCAACTAAAATAATTTGTAACCTGGCTGCCTTAAAATTTTAAGTTCAGTCAACTCAAAAAAAGTTTATTCAATTTGAAATGTTAAATTATACCTAGTGACAACTTAGATATCTGAGTTGAATCAATTTAAAATTTTAAGGCAGCTGGGTTACTTACCCATCTGTTAAGTTTAGCAAACACAAATATCTAAGTTGTTACTTAGTACAACTTAACATTTCAAGTTGACTAAACTTATTTTAGTTAACTGAACTTAACATTTTAAGGCAGCAGGGTAACACATTTTTTTAAGCTGACTCAACAAATTGTGTTTTTTATTTTTTACAGTGGGGGGGTTATGCAGAACAGAACCATACCACCAATTCAAACTGTATGCTAAGTGTCAATCATTCTGACGTTAGTGGTCCTGACAAAAAGTATTTTAATTCATTACAGACTGGCAGGTGGACAATGGTATGACCACACGAAGTACCACACCATGGATGAGGTGAGATTATTGTGGACTAGCTATTCACATTGATTCATTCATTAATTCGTTGACCTGATAATTCTCTTCACACAGATTTCAGCCTGGATGAATCAGATGGAAAGGGAAAACCCACACGTTGTGTCCAGCATGATATATGGACAAACGTATGAGAACAGGAACATTACATTACTAAAGGTACTACCTGTGTAGTCAGTGTTGGGGAAAGTTACTTTTAAAAGTAAAGCATTACAATATTGAGTTACTCCCTTTTTGTCAGATGTAAAAGCCTTTTCACACCAAAAGCCTCAGGCTTTGAGAAAAGTAAATTCACGTCTGTACAGTAGGCCACAGAAAAAAAAAAAAATTCAACTCTTCAGCAATAAAAAAATGGAAAACAAAGGTTAGATCTTGAGTAATTTTTGCTCATTAGTATGGTTGAATTGGATCATCGAAGATCGTCAGCAAAGACATTGGTTAATAAAATGGGATTAAATGCATAAAAGATATTTGTATTTTTTAA
This sequence comes from Cirrhinus mrigala, assembly GCA_036247105.1. Classification (NCBI taxonomy): domain Eukaryota; kingdom Metazoa; phylum Chordata; class Actinopteri; order Cypriniformes; family Cyprinidae; genus Cirrhinus; species Cirrhinus mrigala. The sequence goes on along the minus strand of CM070007.1, from coordinate 36,721,308 downwards.
CATATTTAATTATTGCAGGTTTGCGTCATATTCTGAGTTGAATTTCACTGTTTTTATTCATTTCGAGGAGTGCTGAATCTGTTTTTTATGAGTGAGAGGAATTAATGCATGTTCACATTTATTCTAGAACTAACATCTTACTCCCGGATTTCTCTCAACATGGGGACAGGAGAGCTTTTAATCAATAAATGGGGGGGAAAGTAACTGGCGTTACTTATTTAAAAAAAGTAACTCAGATATTTTCTTGTCAATTAAAAAGTAATGCGTTACTTTACTAGTTACTTGGAAAAAGTAATAATATTACGTAACTTGTAATGCGTTATCCCCAACACTGTGTGTAGTACAGTACTCTGTTTGTTATTATGTGGTGGTATCATGGTATAGTGATAATATTTCAAAGCACTTAAAATAAGGTCATGATATTACCAAGTACTTTCTTGTTAATTTGTTTGTATCTGATATGCAGATTGGCTTCACCAGCGCCACACCAAAGAAAGCCGTTTGGATGGACTGTGGGATTCATGCCAGGGAATGGATCGCTCCAGCTTTCTGCCAGCATTTTGTTAAAGAGGTGAGAACTGATTCTGCCAGTGTAATGGAATGTAGCTTGGTGATCATATGATTCATATGGATATGACAGTTCAATTTGATAAGAACACTTTTGTAGAGGTGTTTATGTTTCTCCAAATATAATATGCTATATTTCATCTAAATTAAATGAATTTAATCTAAAAATTAATGCAACTGTTTGTTACGCTGGAAAAGATCCTGGGCTCCTACCAAACAGACCCGAAAGTGAAAATGTTGTTTAAAAACCTGGATTTTTACATCACCCCAGTGCTGAACATGGACGGATATATTTATTCCTGGAAGGACAACACAGTGAGTTTCATCCTTTTGAGTACTTCTATAAGACATACATTTGATGAAGGCAAAATATCTGCAAATATGTGATATGTTTTAAAGACTCGACTATGGAGGAAGTCCAGATCACCAGGTACTGGAAACTGCACTTGCATTGGCACTGATCTCAACCGCAACTTTAATGCTAACTGGGGGAGTAAGTAACATGTTTCTTTTCATAACAGATAATATAGGCCACTAGTAGTCTCAGCCTCAGACGTCACGTCCACAGAACGTTGGCTAGATGTCTGATGCGTATGGCACACTTAGCAGGAGTTTCGAAGACAACATCGGATTGGTTAGATTTTGCAGGATTTCCAGGAGACGTGTGTCGCGTTCTTTAATGTTCCACCTAGAAACAAAAATGGCGTGGCGCCAAGCCCCCTCACAAAAATAGAAAGGCATTGTGTCTGCAGCTGTGACGACAAACGCCTATTAGGATCAACTAAACGACGGATTTTTAAAAGTATGTAAAAATTGTAAAGTTTGCGGCTTAGAATCTTTAAAATATGTCTGAGAGTTTTACACACCGGTCTGTTATTGTGGCGATATTTCCATGCCTCTAAACATGACATGGCACAAAACAACACGCGATTGGTTGCTTTACCTGTCAGTCATATGGCCTCTTGGGCGGGCCTTGACAGCCAAAGTTCCCAAACCTTCTGCCGTCAGTCTGGCTATGTGAGACTAGGCAACTAGTATTTTAAATAAAACAAACAAAAAAAAAATTACAAAATTATTTTGAGCCAGTTATTTAAATCTTTTGCTTTTTTGCTCTAGCTCTTCAGTAAGAAATATCAGTTTACATTTCCAGTAGGGTTGTGCCGATAGACGATAGTATCGTGTATCGACGATAGTCAGAGATATCGCCTGTTGCTGATGCCTTTGACGATAGGAAGACGATTATCATTATTATCCGTCAACAAGGCACCTTACTTTAGCGATGCAGCGCAGAGAGTCGGTTCCAGGATGCTTCAAAAATGTGCGGCGGTATAAACACAAGCATAGAGAGGCCAGGTCGCCTTAACGCGCCGCAGACGTGTGCAGTGAAAATGGGTAAGAGATTTTCATCATACAGTACGGTGTAGATAGATTAACTGATTCTAACGGGAGTGTTATATTATATTAGCATTGCACACTCATTAGGACAACAGAGATATTAAAACGTGGTTCAGTCTGAATTAATTACGATATATCAGAATCGGTCTGTATATAGTAAACAAACATTCACCTCAGTAACATCTATATGCGTTAATTAGAATTACGATGCGATCAAATGGCGCTAAACATATGCACGTGAATTACACGGGCATCACTTCTCCACATTCTATATGAACTGAACTACAACATCAACTGATGACAATGATCAGACATACAGCGGTAACATTATCGCAATATGACGGGTAAAGAAAGATACATTCATTTTCATTCATGCACGCACTCACTGAAGATAGCAATGAAACTGAAAGTAAACTTGAACCTCTCCGGCAGAACTACAGTCAGCGCTCTGTACACGCACAATGTAGTCACATGCCCAATAGCACAGTCTACCTTTACAAAACGAATAAGGAATTTAGTACATAGGTAATTAAATAAATTAGCACGATAGTATCGTGTATCGGCGATCTCTCAGGCTGACGATAGGACGATATGAAAATTGAGCACATCGCCCAACACTAATTTCCAGACATTCTTTTTGCTATTAATTGTAATAATCCAATCAGATTTTTGTACAAGTGCAAATAGCCCACCTAGTTGGCAGAGGCTATTTACTGTAACTCCGCCCACCAGTGTGTGTTTGGGCTAGACAACATTACAAAAGTTGCCTGCTAAATGACAGCTCCAATGTTGGAGAAGTAAAGCACGTAGCAGTGACTTTTTGTTGCAATTTACTTCAAATCCACCTTTTGCTGAACTTGTTATTCTCCATTTTCACATCACATATCACATCGGAAAGACATTTATTTTCAATAAAATTAAGAAAATAAACAAAAAAAAAAGGAAAATCAAGTGCCTCACAGGTGTTTTTTGGTTAGAGTTAGGGGTAGATGTGTCGTCCCAATAAGGCAGCATATATTTAATAGATTTAATTATTTACACTCAATACGTTATTATTGCATACTGTTTTATAATGTACTACCGTACTGAGGTGCAAATATCTGCCACTTGCACTAAGTAGTATAAATAGCACTAATATTATTGCAAAGAAAATACTGCTGTTTTTACATAGTGTAAATAGAATCTATCACTATTCGCACTTAGTATTAACAGCATCTACCAGTAAGAAAATGTGCTATTTTCACTTACTGTAAATAGCATCTAATTGCTATTTTCATTTAGTGTAAATAGCCACTACTGATTTTTGTATGCACAGGAGTCTGACAACAGCCAGTGCTCCACACAGAGATCTGATCTCACCATCATCCAGTCCATCTGGAATGACGTGAAGAAAGAGAAAAAAACGAGAGAGACTAAATCCAGAACTGTGGCGACGTCTCCAAGATGTTTGAAGAAACCTACCTAGGGCAAGGATGGTCAAACCAAATGTTGATTTGATTTAGTTAACAGAAGTTACTGCTAAATAAAATTTATTCATGACATTATTTTTGAAAGCATCCTAAGTGCCTAAAACTTTTAACAGTTCTGTAGTTTTACAGGTAGGTTTCTTGAAGCATCATGCATACTTTGTCACGGTTCTTCTGGATTTAGTCTCTCTCAGTTTTTTCTGTTTCTTTATGTAATCCCAGATGGACTGGATGATGATGAGATCAGATCTCTGTGTGGAACAGAGACTCTTTGTGCATACAAAAATCACTGGATTACTATAATTAATGGCAAAAGAAATGTTCAGAAATGTAAACCCATATTTCCTTGTGACACACTACAGCAAAAGATAGAAATAACTGGCTTAAAACCTTCAATAAACTCTGCCTGTAAGTGCTTAGAAGCTTCTGTCACCTCTCCACTCAAATTTTGGCCCATTCCTTGCTTAAAAAAGCTACTTTAGGATGGCTGCCCTACAGGACAGTTCAATGTTCACCAAGCTTCAGTCTCTGTATCAAAGGAATCACAATTCTTTCCAAAATGGAAGAAAACTATTTAGCTAACTGAACAACTGATTTAAAAAATTTGTTCAAATATCAGCAATATATGAGAGATAGGGGTTGTAAACATGACTTAACAGATGACTCAACAGCACTCAATGTATTACATTAATCTTGACTTTCCTACAATCCACCCTCTACAGGTCATAAACTGCAGGTGTGTTTAAACTGGCAGAGATAAACCTAATGTTGTAGTAGTAAACAAATAAAACAAAACTCATTCACATTTGCTGTGCGAATGTCAAGCATAGCAAATGCAGTTATCATGAGCAGACATCTAATTAAGGCTAAAGGAGCTAATAAAACGATCACCTACTCCATCTGTCCTTGTTCACCACTAGTGGTCGGGATTTCAAGAAACTGCTGTTCAGCGGTTTATAACGGACCGACTCCTCTGTCTGAGCCAGAGGCCCAAGCTGTCACTGACTTTTTGGGAGCACATAAAAACCAACTACTCTGTTTTCTCACCATCCACTCATACGGTCAGCAGATCCTCGTCCCCTATGGACACCCCAACATCTCAGCACCCAATTATGATGAACTGGTAAGTAGAAGAGCAAATTATTATAGGACAATTTAGGAATGGGAGCTTTAAAAGAAATGTCCGTCAATGTGTTTGCAGATGGAAGTAGGTCTTGCTGCGGCTAATGCCATCAAAGCAGTTCATGGGAAGAGCTACAAAGTGGGCACTCCGCCAGATGTATTGTGTGAGTATATTTAAACTAGTGTTCACTCACATAATATGAAAAGAGTCATTCCAACGGCCTAGAAGAAACTGCTTTATTAATACGGTGGTTTTCGCTCATGGTGGCTGCCATTTTGAAATCACATGACCAACCAAATATTGCTCATTTATCTCGGTAAACCTTTCATTATTAGATACTTTTTGGGTGATGGATACCTTAACACCTGAAAATACCGTATTTAATACTTGTATTGTATTACACCTTTTATAGGGTTTTATTTTAAAATTTAAACCAGTCTACACCAGACACTACAGTTGTCCCATGATGTTTTGTGCAAATTATGGGTGCAAATTCCATTAAGCTGTAAACAATCAGTGAAAGGCTTGCTCTATAAACACAATAATCCACATTTTCTTAAGCGGGTGTGGCCATTTGTGAAATGTATGGGTTTGGCTTCTGATCTCATCTGCGTCCTGCTGATTTTAGCTGTACAAAACAGCTTGTTTTGCTGCTTTATATTGCAAATTGGTGTCTTAACCATATTATTTTAATGTATTATCTTAATTAGGAACATACTGGTTTATAGTGCAAACAGTTTTACCGTTTCTTCTCATTATTTCCCTATAGCGGCTAATGAACTGGAAGTCTCCCCCATAAGCTTACTTCCGTGTTGAAAAAAAATAGTGGATGCATTTTTGAAAAAAACTGGGTACAATGAGATGACATTTTACTCACCCTTCAACCATCAAACATTAAAATGACATTTAAATGTCTAAAGGCATAAACAGGGTACTTTTTCCCGCAGCAATAACAGATGGGTAAAATATCACTGTAGTAATATATATCTGTATTATGTAGTAATATACATTGCCTTAATCAAAAATTAGGTAGGTCTTTAACTTACTGTAGGCTGGTTTTAGCTAGTTGTTCCAGCTGGTCTCCCAGCCTGACCAGCTAAGGAAGTGGCCAAAACCCCTCTAAAAACTTAGCTGTTTCAGCTGGGGGTTTTTTCAGCAGGGATATGCGCAGACTTTCTAGGACACACGTATACATTTAGAAAGATTATATATAAACAGATTGGTTAACATTTAGCATGGTCTGTGGCAGACTTTACTTAGTGTCAGCGCAACAAAATTCAGTTAACAAGAAGTTAATATTAAGTGATTTAATTCGTAGAGTAAATATTGTCTTTTTGCTCTTTTTCGCAAAAACGGTTCTAAACAAAGCCGTGCTGTTTGTCTGTTCCTGAATGAATTTGCCTTTTTTGAACGCCTGGAATCAGTGATTGACTGACCCATTCATAAAAACAGTTTCTTACTTTGTTTCTGAATGAATCAGCTGTTTTGAACAAATCCATTAAATAAATGACTTAACGACCCAGTCATGCAGACGGAGGTTTGCTGCCACATATAATTTTAGTCTCATTTTTAAAAGTAACATTCTGTTTTTTTTCTATCATTTCATATTTCTGTTCTAAATTTTATATTTAAAACAATAATTTCATAATATTATGCAAGTTGTAAGTGCAAATTATAATTAATTATAATATTCTCTTTTTAAAAAAAAATCCAATTAAATAAGCCAGTGTAACTTTTCAACATTTAATTTGAAGTGAATAAATTTGTGGTTACCATGGTTTAACTATAGTAACCATTTTTTTTTCCTTTTTTTTTTTTTTTTGCTTTATTTGTAGTAAAAGGATAGTTAATTTTCATAAGGGTTCGAAATCACTGTTGTTTCACCCAGTGATGCATAAACAAAAAATGAAGTTAATCACTTATGACAATGTTTTCTTCTTCACAGATGCATTCTCTGGTGGTTCATGTGATTTTGCGAGGCTCATAGGCATCCCATATTCCTTTACTTTTGAGTTACGCGATGAAGGCCACTACAGCTTCATTCTGCCCGAGGATCAAATCCAGCCCACATGTGAAGAAGCTTACCAGGGTGCGATGTCCGTCATAAACTACATCCATGATAAGAACTTCAGAGGTTCAGCGATTACAGTCACAGCCACACTGTGGACAACACTGGTGGCCTCGTGGATATCAAGCGCTAATGTTTTTTAGACTAAAAATGGATTTGTCAAACGATTTTATTTCTCAAAACTGCTTGTTGTTTTCTTTTATGCTTAAACAAGAACAATGTAACAAAAAACACTTGGTTGGACATTTTACTGTCTAATACAGTAAAATTCAGACATTTGTGAGTGTGAATTATGTGTCCAAATATATTTTTAGATCTTAATTCAGAATGTATAATTAATTGTCTTCCAAAAGAGGAGAAATGGGAAAAAGACAAGTGTGGTAATATTGACTGCAGAGCTCCATTTGACCAGCTGATGGCAGTATATACACAGATATCATTTAAGATGTTTGCAATCCTGTATAAACTGCTGTCAACATCAGCAACCACAGATGAGATAAAACAATGAAGCTATAATAAGTAAAAAAGGAGACACACAAATCAGTGCTTGTGGGAAAGATCAGGCAACCCTTCCTCAACCGCACAGAAGTTAAACAGAGAAATAAGGGATTACTTGCATATTATAAATTGTATATTACTGAATTATTGTTGACTAGCATGGTCCTAATATTGTATATAATAAATGTAAATATTTCACATTATGTTACATTGTAAAATACAAAAATCCACTCAAAATAATAAAGAATAAAAAAATATTTAAAATGTCTATAATACAAAAACATCAAAATAATAAAAAATAGAAAGTAAAAAAGTCAACAAAATCAAAACATTAAATGCTTAAAATATATTTATAAATATAAATAAAATATTATTATTATGATAATTATATATAGTATATTAAACATAAAAATTACAACTTAACGTATTCATTATATGGAAATGTTGCAGTACTAGTTGCAGTCTCAAGAGACTCTTCAAGTAAATCATCTATATCAGAGTTTCAGCTTACAAAAACCCTGGGAACCCGTGATTTCATGAAGCAGACCTTCAACCTTTACCCGCAACTACTGAACCGTGGTACCACTATACCCTCATGAACTACAGCTCCCATGACAAGTCATACCATTGGTCCATCATGAGAAAGCAGTCAGACTAAAAATGAGAGTCCAAACAGCTGATAAAAACATCACACTAATCCACAAGTAATGCACACAACTCCAGTCCATCATTAACGTCTGGTGAACTAAAAACATGAGTCCTCTAGAGAGAAAAATGCATAGATAATGCACTGTTTACAAGTGAAAACAGTCCAAAACAATTGTAAATAAATATGTCAGTGGATTGTGATGTGAGAGGACAACAGGGGATGGACTTTCTCACTGGAGGAAGTGTTATAATGGATTATAGACTCATATTTTGGTCAGAAGTTACAGTTTAAAATTAAAATTCCTTAATGATGGATTGGTTTCTTACAAACATCCATTGGTGAGCAATTTGTAATGCCAAATTTCTCCAAATCTGTTCTGATGAAGAAACAAACTCATCTACATCTTGAATGGCCAGAGAGTAAATTTTAAGCAAATTTTGATTTTGGAATAAACTGTTCCTTTAATTCCCCCTGCAACAAAATTGTTACATTAAAGCCAAATTTAGTCATGCATGTGGACTCAAACACATAAAACTGTAATAATAACTATTATCGGACACTACCAAGACATTTTCAGTCATTTTCTCCTCTGGACTTACAAAAATAATAACTACTGATGACAATGCATGCCGAGACATCCACCAAAACACATGTTCACACTGTGTATTCAACCTTTATCTTTTCGCTACACAAGTGGCACTAAAATGTTTTTGGTTTCCTCTCTATATTTATATGCAGAAACAGAATTCTATTACTCATCCTACCCAACAGCACAATGTTCAAATTGCAGCACGTGGCCTAAAAGGTGCAATAGAATGACAAAGTCAGCCGAAGGCTTTATTTCTACTTCTGGAAAAAGAATTTGTAAGTGTTAATTACGGTGCAACATTGCACAGAAACTAAACGAATGGACGCTAGCCAATAAGAGCAGTACACATCTTTCTACACATTGTGTCAAGGTTCTGTCAGCTCTGGATCTGTGATGATGGGATCCTGACACTCCTATTAGTCTTGCTTTATATCAGTGGTTCTTAATCCTGGTCCTGAGGACATTTTGTATGTCTTACTTATGTGACACACTCACTTCAGTTCATGAAATTTTGTTTGTCACATCCTCATTTGCCTTGCGTGAGCACATGGCTTTTTGTTTGTTTGTGTGCCATGTGCTCTTCTATCAGTCTCTCGTCTTGGCCCCGCCCCCTGCAGTGTTGCCAGGGTTGCAGTTTTAAGCACAACTGGGCTATTCTGAAAAATTACAGAGCCACGGGTTACTTATAAAATCTGTGTATCTGTAAAAAAAAAAAAAAAAAAGGCATAATTTTCATTCCTTTTGAAGCAGGTTTTGAGTCAGCTTTGGGTTGGAAATTTTCTGGGACCTGGCAACCCTGCCCCCTTGTTACCCCATTATTAGTTCAATTTTCCCATCTGCTCTCCATTCTTGCCTTTCACATTTCCTTTTATATTTATTCTCTCTGTATTTTCTGTCATGTGCCAGTTATTTTATCCATTAAACCAACTGCTTCGCAAAATCATTCACTCTTTCGGGGCACTAAAAACGCCACACACTGGTGACACCTGTTGGTCAAAATTGTGTAAATGCAACTAAAACTCAGCTCATTTATGCTTAAAAACACCTTTTACAAACCAACTGCAATGTTTTGTTGAAAGTATAACATATTAAACGTAATTAACAAATAATCTAATCCCATTAAATATGAAAAGTCTTTATAATGGTAATTTTATTATTATTATTTTAATTTGTTGGGCTTATTGACTTAGTTAATCAGGCCAAAAAAAGAGACTAGTAACTATTCCTTTTAATTATACAAATGTCTCATTAAAAATGTGTACAAATGTATAAAACTGATCTGAGATCAGGTAAAAAACACATTAACATTGGTTCATGGGTTCACAGAGATTGAACCAAAGGTTTGGAAAAGTTATGACGATTTGACAATTTGATTTTACTTTCTGCTTTTAAATTTTCACCAATTTATATAATTTAATTCTAAAGAAATTCAGGAGTTTGCAGTTATTTCGTGGCTGAATGCTTATATGAACAATAACTACAAAGGATTTCATAACACGTTTATTTGTTTGCTCTTTTTTTGTTTGTTTGTTTCAATTTACTCCAACAATTGTGTTCATTATTCAGTCGCTAATGGTGTAATTTTACAAGTGAATCAAAAAAAGAAACTTCAGTATAAAGTCAAAATGGAAATCATAAATTACCTTTTATATTATTGACCTTTAGACCATTGGGATACTCCTGTCTGGATGTCATATAAAATGGCAGTAAATCAAAATGACATGCGATGAGTCAGCATACAGTTGGTGCAAAGTCAACATCCTGTTTCTGAACATGGACAAAATAAAAGAGATGTTTTAGAGAACACAAAGCATCCACTGAACATTGATGGCTCTTCTGTGGAGACTATCATGAGCACCAAATTCCTTGGTGTTCATCAGGCAGAGAACCTCACCTGGTCTTTTAACACCAGCTGCACAGCAAAGAAAGCCCAGCAGTGTCTCTACTTTCCACAAAGGCTAAGGAAAGCTCATCTCCCACCCCCATAGACACCACATTTTACAGAGGGACTACTGAGAGCATCATGAGCAGCTGCATCACTGTCTGGGAATTGCACCACCTCAGATCGCAAGACCCCGCAGCGGATCGTGAGGACAGCTGAGATCACTGGGGTCTCTCTTTCCTCCCTCACTGACATTTACACCACACGCTGTATCCACAAAGCTATCAGTATTGCGGACAACCTGACACACCCCTTGCATCAACTCTTCACCCTACTGCCATCAGGCAGAAGCTACAGAAGTACACAAGCTTTGTTGTGCAGCTTTTGTTGTGTACAGGCTGTATAGAGCTGAAATGACTGACTCTGGAATAACCTGCAATGATAATTAATATTGCCCAGCCCATGAAAAACTAATTATTGCTGATAAGTGATTACTGAATATTATCTACATCCTCACGATGTCAAATAGCTCAGATATCATCACTGATGACGTGAGCTGAAATAGTGCACAGTTTGAACTTGTCACATACAACTAAAGCCTGATTACAGGAGGCTTCACTTTTTAACAGCTCAGTGTGTTAGACCGGATTTATGATAAGTTGAATGCTAAATACATGTCATTGGGTTACATATTAACACAGCTATCATTTAAGGTGGTGTCTCTATCCTAATCAGATGACAGTTGTTTTATAAGTCACTGTCAAACTGTACTAGGCTCACACAGTCAGGTTCAACAAGACGGGATAACCATGAAGGGCTCAGTAATGTCTGTTTTGGTGGTCTTGGCTCTGGTGGCCCAGGACAGGTAAGATTTCAGAGTTATGACCTTGTCATAATGGTTTCTTGAGGATGAATTAAGACAGAATGAAACATTAAGTTTAGTTTGGTAAGTTGAGATCAGTCTAGCATTGTATTATTAATGGAAAAAGACAAAACTGCTTTTGTTAATTAGGATATTTGACATTGGGACACGGGATGCCCTTTGAATACAAAGAGATTTATAAAGGGATAAATAAAATCAGTCACATATGAGAGATTTGTTTTAATTCATTACAGTTTGGCTAGTGGACAGGAACACAAATCGTATGACTACACAAAGTACCACCCCATGGATGAGGTGAGATTATTGTGGACTAGCAATTTGCATGAATTGATTGATTGATTCATTCATTGGCCTAATAATTCCCTCCACACAGATTTCAGCCTGGATGAATCAGATGGAAAAGGAAAACCCAGACGTTGTGTCTAGCATGATATACGGACAAACTTACGAGAACAGGAACATTACATTACTAAAGGTAGCAATACTCCATTTGTTATCATCACAAACATCTTCCCATTACACAATGTCTCAAAGCAGCTTTACAGAAAAAAAACATGTTATTATTTATAATATCTTCATGACTTATAGTTGCATTTAGCAGATTACAGCTGGGTGAGAATGTAGTTCACATTACAGCTAATATACATTCCAAAACATAAATAAATTTAATACATAAACAATATTAAATCAATGCTGTAAAATTGTATACAATTCCCAACTTCTTCAACTTAAATTGAACTTAAGTTTCTAAGCATAATCAAACTGGCAGTACAAGTCATTTCAACTTATATTTATTAAACTGATGGGGGAAAAATAACTCAAAAAACTTAAAATCTCATATAACTTAAAAAATGATGTTGAAATTGGTTAAATTAATTTGATAAATTATAATGGAATAACATACGTTCCCATGACTTACTGATCATTTCATTTTTTACAATAAAACTACACAAAACAACTGAAATTAATTTGTGGCCCCTACTAAAAGTTTTGTGCTGGTGCCATGGTGCAGTGCTAACATTTGAAGATACTTAGAATAATGCCATTATATCACCATAGTATTTTCTTGTTTGTATCTGATATGCAGATTGGCTTCACCAGCGCCACACCAAAGAAAGCCGTTTGGATGGACTGTGGGATTCATGCCAGGGAATGGATCGCTCCAGCTTTCTGCCAGCATTTTGTTAAAGAGGTGAGAACTGATTCTGCCAGTGTAATGGAATGTAGCTTGGTGACCATAAGATTCATATGGATATGACAGTTCAGTTTAATAAGAACGCTTTTATAGAGGTGTTTATGTTTCTCCAAATATAATATGCTACATTTCATCTATATTAAATGAATTTAATCTAAAAACTGTTTGTTATGCTGGAAAAGATTCTGGGCTCCTACCAAACAGACCCGAAGATGAACATGTTGTTTAAAAACCTGGACTTTTACATCACCCCAGTGCTGAACATGGACGGATATATTTATTCCTGGAAGGATAACACAGTGAGTTTCCACACAGAGATCCTTTTGAGTACTTCTATGTGACATGCATTTGACGAAGGTAAAATATCTGCTATGATTAGTAAATATATGTGATATGTTTCAAAGACTCGACTATGGAGGAAGTCCAGATCGCCAGGCAATGGAAACTGCACATGCTTTGGCACTGATCTTAACCGCAACTTTTATGCTAACTGGGGGAGTAAGTAACATTTTTCTTTTCATTGTATTATAGTGTTAGACCACTAGTATTTTCGTCAAAAAATAAATAAATAAATAAATAAATAATAAAAAATTATTTTAAGCCAGTTATTTAAATCTTTTGCTCTAGTGTGTAGGAAATTTGCTCTTCAGTAGGAAATATCAGTTTAAATTTCAAACATTCCTTGAATTGCCATTAATCCAGTGATTTTTGTACAAGTGCAAATAGCCCACTAGTTGGCAAAGGCTATTTACTGTAACTCCACCCACCAATGTGTGTTTGGGCTAGACAACATTACAAAAGTTGCCTGCTAAATGACAGCTCCAATGGTGGAGTGGTAAAGCACATAACAGTGACTTTTTGACGCGATCAACCAGAGTTCGAATTCACCTTTTCCGAACTCGTTCCTCTCCCTTTTCACATCAAATATCAGATCGGAAAGGCGTTTATTTTCAATGAAATTAAGACAATAATCAAAAAGTGGGAAATAAAGTGCCTCACAGGTGTTTATCGGATAGGATTAGGGGTAGCTGTGTTGTCCTAATGAGGCAGCATCAATTTAATAATTTTACAACACGTTATTATTGCATATTGTTTTATAATGTACTACCGTACTGAGGTGCAAATATCTGCCACTTGCACCAAGTAGTAAAAATAGCATCTAACTAATATTACTGCAAAGAAAATACTGCTATTTTTACATAGTGTAAATAAAATCTATCACTATTTGCACTTAGTGTAAATAGCCACTGCCGATTTTTGTATGCACAGGAGTCTGACAAAAGCCAGTGCTCCACACAGTGATCTGATCCTACCATCACCGAGTCCAACTGGAATGACACGAAGAATAAGAAAAAATGAGACAGACTAAATCCAGAATTGTGGCAACGTCTCCAAGATGTTTGAAGAAACCTACCTGCAAAGCTACCTGAAAAACCTGAAAAAACTATGCTCAAGTGCACCTAGGCAAGTGTGGTCACACCAAATGTTGATTTTATTTAGTTATCAGAAGTTAACTGATAAATAAAATGTATTCATGACATTATTTTGAAAGCATCCTAATTGTACAGTATTTACACAAGTGCCTAAAACTTAACAGTACTGTAATTTTACAGGTAGGTTTCTTGCAGTATCTTGGATACGTTGCCACAGTTCTGGATTTAGTCTGTTTCAGTTTTTTCTGTTTCTTTATGTAATCCCAGATGGACTGGATGATGATGAGATCAGATCTCTGTGTGGAGCACAGACTCCTTATGCATACAAAAATCACTGGATTACTGTAATTAATGGCAAAAGAAATGTTTGGAAATGTAAACTGATATTTTCGTCTGACACACTACAGCAAAAATTGAAATAACTGGCTTAAAACCTTCAATAAACACTGCCTGTAAGTGCTTAGAAGCTTCTGTTACCTCTCTACTGCAATTTTGGCCCATTCCTTGTTTAAAAAAGCTACTCTGGGATGGTTGCCCTACAGGACAGTTCAATGTTCACCAAGCTTCAGTCTCTGTATCAAAGGAATAAAAATGCTTGCCAAAATGGAAGAAAATAATTTAGATAACTGAACGAACTGTTAGGCATCTGACTGATTTCAAAAATTAGTTAAAATATCAGCAATATGAGAGATAGGGGTTATAAACATGACTTAACAGATGACTCAACAGCACAATGTACTACATTAATCTCGACTTTCCTACAATCCCACCTTCTACAGGTCATAAACTGCAGGTGTGTTTAAGCTGGCAGAGATAAACCTAATGTTGTAGTAGCAAACAAATAAAAAGCTGCATGATTAACCCTGACAAAATTCATTCACATTTGCTGTGCGAATGTCAAGCTCAATATAGCAGTATCATTAGCAGACATCTAATTAAGGCTAAAGGAGGCAATAAAACGATCATAGTCTATCTGTCTTTGTTCACTAGTGGTTGGGATATCCAGAAACTGCTGTTCAGAGATCTATAATGGACCGACTCCTCTGTCTGAGCCAGAGGCCCAAGCTGTCACTGACTTTCTGGTAGCAAATCAAAACCAACTGCTATGTTATCTCACCATCCACTCGTACAGTCAGCTGATCCTCGTCCCCTATGGACACCCCAACATCTCAGCACCCAATTATGATGAACTGGTAAGTAGAAGAGCAAATTATTTCCCAATTTATGGGAGTTTTAAATGAAATGTGCACGTCTGTCAATGTGTTTGCAGATGGAAGTAGGTCTTGCTGCGGCTAATGCCATTAAAGCAGTACATGGGAAGAACTACAAAGTGGGCACTTCGCCAGATGTATTGTGTGAGTATATTTAGGGCCCGAGCCCAAAAGGGCGAAGGCCCTATCGTTTTTCGAAGGATTATTATTATTATTATTATTATTATTATTATTACGACTTATTTTTCGTCAAGGTTTTAGATGGTTTTGGGGCCCTTAACATGCTCAAAAACTCTTGAAAATTGGCACACACCTTGGAATCTGCGGCCATTAGGGCCAGGCAGAGACTGGTACACAGGCGTGGCAAGGGGACTCTACAGTGCCTCCTGGAATTTGGAGGGTCATATATCACACATACTTGCACTTACACATATAAAACTCATCAACCAACAGGAAGTTGGTTATTCTGGGTTTTGTCAAAAATGCATGCTCTGGAATTTGATATACTAGTCCTAGGTTTTTTACCCAATTGCCACCAAACTCAACCTGATCTCAAGACATTGGGGATGAAAAATTGTGAGGGGATTTTTGATATCTCAAACGGTTTGGCCGTGGCGAGGCGTTGAAATGATGGCGAGAAATGAGAAACAGGAAATGCCTAATAACTTTTGCATACATCGTCTGATTTTGATCAAACTTCAGCAGTTTGTTAGTTTTATGAGGCTGATCACATAGATGTGACTATTAGAAGTCAAAGTTGTAGCGCCACCAACTGGCAACAGGAAGTGTGTCTCTTTTAAAAATGCTTTGAAATCACATTGTTATTTTTGCCCGATTTGTTTCAAACTTCATTAGAATAATGTCAAAACACGGCTGATGAGAATCTGTAAAGGGGTTGTTGATGCTTTAAATGCTGTTGCCATGACAACTCGTCAAACTTTAACATTCGTTTCCGGTGTTTTTGGGGCACTTAATAAGCTTAGATTTTCATGAAACTCAAGACACACATCAGTATTAATGATAGTTAGACACTGGCAAAGGCTCATAAATGGCGCTCTATAGCGCCATCTTTTGTCAAAAGTTGGGGGGTTAGTTTTAGCTACAGACACCAAACTCGGTATGTATATTGTTCTCATCAAGCTGGACAACTTTCTAATTTGCACCCATTAGCTGCGACCAACAGGAAGTCTGCTATTTTCACTTGAATGTGGATTTTTGGAAAAATATAGCTGTGAATTAATGAATACTACTCCTACAAATTACATCGAATTTACACCAAACTTTGACAACATGATGCCAACATACTGAAGATGTTAAATTGTGAGCGGATTTGGGATATCTTGAATTGTTAATTTATGGTGATTTATTAAAGTAGCAGTAAAAAACATTACCATAATTTTAAAATGGAACATCCAAACACTTCAAAACTTTTTACATACATAGAACTAGTCATTCTGAGAAATAAATGCTTACTTCCATTGATATAAAACAGTCTACTACAAATAGAAAACTAAAAAACTATTAAACATCTGACCTCACTCTAACTGTGGGGGGATGGGCTTTTGGTGTCAAGTGTGTGTGTTGAGTTTGTGCCTGTGTGGTTGTGTGTGTGTGTGTGTGTGTGTGAGAGAGACAGAGACAGAGTGCATTATCCTAACTCTTCACAACCTTTTACATATGAAAAACAAGTCATTCTTAGGAAATATGTTTATCATGTTTTCAGAGAGTCCCGCAAAAACTTTTAAAATATCACACATGTAAACTAGCAGATGAAGACTGTAATACCAAGGATGAACACAAGATGACCTCATAGGATAAGGAATCTTTTTCAGCTCATTCTCAGTGTATCAGAATGACTTAAAAGCATTTTGATTTTAAACCTTTCATTGCTGTAACCCTTCAATCCAAAATGACAGAGGGTTACTGTTAATGCATGTGCCTGCTGGGCATCGTTTTCCTGTTGCTACTGGCATGGCGATTGCACTGTCATTGCTGCTCGCAGCTATATTTAAACTAGTTACTTCAACATGTAAGTAAGCCTATCAGTGAGACTTCTGGTTCCTTATCCATATAGGGAAATAACGAAAACAATAACAACGTGCAGTAAAACTATTGACACTACAACCCAGTGTGCTCATAATTAAGATAATACATTAAAAAAAATTGGGTAAGACACACCAATTTGCAATATCAAGCAGCAAAACAAGCTGTTTTGTACAGCTAAAAATAGCTTGATGTGGATGAGACTGGAAGCCAGACCCATTTACAAATGGCCGCACCCACTCTTACGGTAAGAAGAAGGTGGATTCCCTATTAAGCACTGTTTCTATGGGTCGCTATACGTAAGCCGTCCGCCATACTGTAATGTCAAAGTCGGTCAGTGGACACTCGAGAGCAAATTGCAGATGCATCTGCACTGCAACTGTACTCATACACATGTACAAATATCTATATCTTTAGTAGGCTTCAGAAGATGCTTTTGCTAAACTAACACAATACATCAAGAAGAATCCGTTGGCTAAAAAGGCATTTAAAAGTTACTTTAGTTTAAAAACCTGTAACGGACATATTTTCAAATTTTCAGTAATGCACCAATAGGAATACGGGAAGAATGAATGAATGTCCTGAAATGTGAACTGCCACAAACCTGCCACACGTTATTTGTGTTTTTCCAAGTAAAAGCCAAATGTTAACCATAAGTTAACATATTCCGCAGTGTGCCATAGCCAAGCCTTATATGGCTCTCAGTTGTATGCTGTCATCTGGGACATACATCTCAATACAAATAGACATCCGAAAGAAAATTACCTCCAATTCTAAAGCCATGGCAAAACATATATGGTGAAAGTTTGGCCCATATGTGCTCAGCCATGCCATACCTAGGCCAAATGTGACAGCTATTAGCTACATTTGTCCTGAAGGTTACTATCTGGGATATTACATATTAAAAACACAAACTAGCACATTCTTACCTGTAAACGTTTACCCAGTTTCTTCAGGAATTCAAATTTAGGCGGTATGTAAACCAAATGCTGCACGCTGTTCTTGGAATATTTTTGCTCTGAGTAACAACATATACCGTTTCAAGATGGCGGACGCGTCGTCTACTACGTGTCTGGAGCGATCCAATGTGGCTAGCTACACTGGATACGTCAAAGCGACCGTTGCAAATCATTTAAACTTTGTGTGAGAACGTCACGAATAGAACAATGCATTAGTTCACTGGCGGGGATTTGTCCTGTTGCGTCGCCCTGCGCCGCATCCAATGTAGACAGCAACAGTGGGTTTTATAGTATTTTGTTGAATCGCGCCAAACCGTTCGCGTCTGACGTAGACACGATGTTATAGTATAGTCTTTTAATATAGAGCATTCACTGGTACATCACAGCATTATAACATTCAGAAAACAATTATTTTAAATATAACGTTATTGTGCAATATTTGATTAAAATATCCGTATTGGCCAGAAAGTTCAAAATCACCGCCGTGTCACAAAGTGATGCATAAACAAAAAATGTTTATCAAAGTTAATCACAATGTTTTAATATTCTCCACAGACCCAAATTCTGGCTCTTCACGTGATTTCGCACGGCTCATAGGAATCCCATACTCCTTTACCTTTGAGTTACGCGATGAAGGGCAGTACGGCTTCCTTCTGCCCGAGGATCAAATCCAGCCCACATGTGAAGAAGCTTACCAGGGTGCGATGTCCATCATAAACTACATCCATGATAAGAATTTCAGAAGTTCAGCGATTACAGTCACAGCCACACTGTGGACAACACTGGTGGCCTCGTGGATATCAAGCGCTAATGCTTTTTAGACCAAACGGATGTCAAAATAGATTTGTCACATTTATTTTATTACCCAAAACTGCTTGATTTCTTTTATGCTTAAACAAGAACCATGTAACAAAAACGCTTGGTTGGATATTTTACTGTGTAATGCAATAAAATTCAGACTTTTGTAAGTGCAAATTAAGTGTCTAAATGTATTTTTAGATTTTAATACAGAACCAATTGTCTTCCAAAAAAGAAGAAACGGGAAAAAGACAAGCGTGGTAATATTGATTGCAGAGCTTCATTTGGCCAGCTGATGGCAGTATATACACATATATCACTCAAGGTGTTTGCAATCCTGTATAAACTGCTGTCAACGTCAGCAACCACAGATGAGATAAAACAATGAAGGTATAATAAGTAAAGAAAGAGTGACACAGATCAGTGCTTGTGGGAAAGATCAGGCAACCCGTCCTCAACCACACAGAAGTTAAACAGAAAAATGAGGGATAAGATCTCCCTGGTGTTAAGCTTCTCGTTCTGTACACACCAAGACCTGTTTTAGACTCACTGAAGCCCTCCTCTATTTATCACTGACTGACTGGATGACAAAGAAAACAGAGATATCCCCTGTTTTGTGATATTAACAATTCCCACAGAGATCAACATGGTAGATACTGAGTACATTTCTTCATTTTAACCGAAGGATTGAAAAAAGGTCAGGAGGCAACTTTTTTTTTTTAATGTTTAATTTATTTTCATATTTTAATTCCATTCCAGCTATGTCTGGAATAGAATACTAGCGCACAATGTATTAAATACTGCACAGTATATATACTACATACCGCCTATATGTGAAACTGTATGCAGTTTGTAGTATGCTATTGTTTTGTTGTCACATGCAAGTGTTTATAAGTATTGTTGAGTTATCATATTGCCTATAAATAGTTCAAATCCAATTTACACAGCATATATATGACACATACAAACTTAGTATAGTTAGTAAGGTAGTATGCCATTCCAAACATACAGATTAGTTACTATATGCTGTAAAAGAGAAAAATGTAAGTAAATTAAAATAGTGAGATGGTGATAGAAATAAAATTTAAATAGTAAGAAATGAATTACATTATATTTTTGTATTAAAATTCTAATATTAGAATATTAGAATTGCAACCTCTGGGTATAGTTTTTTTTTTTTTAAATAAAAATAATAAAGATCTACAAATGTATATATTTAAAATGCTCATATTCCAAAATATCAAAATATGAAAGAAAAATAAATTACAAAAATCAAAATATTAAATTAGTAAAATACATTTATAATATGCAAATGTTGAAGTTAAAAATGACAAGTATTAGTATACAAATCATTAAATGTATTAAGCATTACATTTTTTAGATATAATTATCAGCTTATCAGATTTTTAATATCGGACAGAATTTTAATATCGCCGCACCTCTAAAATGATAAAATCTAGGAACACTGCTGTATCGCCCACTGATATATAAATAAAAAATGACTAGTATAGTCCTGCTAATGTATATAATAAATGTAAATATTAAGAAATTATGTTACATCGTAAAATGCAAAAATCCACTAAAATTAATTAATAATAAAAAAATATTTAAAATGTCTATAATACAAAAACATCAAAATACTAAAGAAAAAACAAACAAACAAACAAAAAAAAAGTCAAACCATTAAATATATTCATAAATATAAATAAAATAAAACATTATTATTATTATTACTATAATATTATTATGATAATTATATACATTAAACATTAACTAAAATAACTTAACGTATTCATCATATAGAAATGTTGCAATACTAGTTGCAGTCTCAAGAGATTCTTTAAGTAAATCATTTATATCAGAGTTTCAGCTGATAAAAAAGCCTGGGAACCCATGATTTCATGATGCAGACCTTCAACCTTTACCCGCAAATATTGAACCGTGCTACCACTATACCCTCATGAACTACAGCTCCCAAAACAAGTCATGCCATTGGTCCATCATGAGAAAGCAGTCCCTTTCAGAGACCTCTCAATCTCCATTCCTGCTCTATGGTGGCCCCATATGAGAAAGACAATCTCTGTTTGGAGGAGCAATGCTGGTGAATAATGTGCATGAGCGTTACAGTACCAACAACGGCCATCCATCATAGCTGTGTGCTGTGACATGAAGGTAATATGATCGCCTACTGGGCTCCAGCCAGATCTGTGAAGAGGACGTTTGGAGTGGTGAAAATAGAAGTCAGACTTGACGTCTCATGATAGACGCACAGCTGGGCTGGAGGTTTTTTTTTACTTCGCTGATCGTTCGAGGGCTGTAGAAAGCACTGGTTCATTTTTGATTACGACTGTGGAGTTTATTTACCGTCGGTCAAGTTTGTGCCGTACGTTAATGTGCAATTAAGACGTATTCATTAGTCAACGTCGAAACATTCACTAGATTTACTCATATGAGACCATCTTCTTAAAAATCACCCCTCAGGAACGTTTTATTGCTCAGGAGTTGCTCTTTTATATCTCAGGAGACTTAATGGAGATCTTGTTCGGTATAGTCACATATCACACCCACATTATTTTATTTTATTTTGCTATATTTTATTTTATTATTATATTTTACAATATTTTATCATTTTATCATTGACATAGCAAGTCTATGTTAAACATTAAATTAAATTAAATTAAATTAAATTGTATTTTACTGTTCAAAAGTTTGGGGTCAGTATGATTTTTAAATGTTTTCAAACATTTCACATTTGAACATGTTTTTGACTAAAAAAAAAAACAGTAAACCGCACTATTGTGACTATTGTATTATTACAATTTAAAAATAACTATTTTCTTTTTTAATATTAAAAAAAGCTGAATTTTCAGCATCATTACTCCAGCCTTCAGTGTAGCATGATCCCTCAGAAATCAGCCTAACATGCTGATTTGCTGCTCAAGAAACATTTCTTATTAATATAAATGTTGAAAACAGTTGTGCTGCTTAATATTTTTGTGTAAATGATGATGCTTTTTTTCAGAATTCTTTGATGCATAGAAATAAAAAATAATAATAATTTGAAATTTGAATTTAAAATCTTGTGTAACAATGTTAAGTCTTAATTTAGTGCATACTTGCTAAATAATAGCATTAATTTCTTTCAAAATAAAATCTTATTGACCTCAAATCACTGGACAGAAGTGTATATTAATTTAATAAAATATTAATTATAATTATAAAATTGATGTGGGTGGCATAGCTCGGATATTGAGAACTTTGTAAGAAATGTTTGCGATTATATTAAAATGAATTTTGACAGCCAAATTGTCTATTTTTCCTCATGACAAAAATACCAAAAGTCTCCATTTGCTCCAATAAAAAGTCTCCAATTTCATCTCACTGCTGTCTAGGAGAAACAAGTGAGGGTTTTTCCTCCATTGTTTCTTCTGCTTTTGTCTTTGCGTTGCACCTTCCACCCTCCTACATTACAATATATATTTAATAAATTTCTTTTTCTTTTTTTTTCCCCCGAACATCGTCCCTCTTAGATGCATGCGTTTTGTTTTTCCAATCAATGTGCAAAACGCGTTTTGATGTTGGACTTCTAGGTCTCGCACGAAACCTTTATGAAATGCTAATAAGACATATCATACAGTATATGATGCCTTATTATTGCAGTGCAACACTTTGGCGCTGCCCACGTGCCACACACTCATCACCTCGACTAATGGGACTGTGACAGCCCTGCCGCCCACCTCTGTTTCCATGACAACTGCCACCAAGACTGCTTTAACCGGATCTGAGGCGTGTTTCTGCCACCCTGAAACATTCTGCTTTCTGTCATGTTCTCCCGAAGATACTTTTGGCTTGCCACTTTGTCAGATGATGGGGTCTATGATCAGCCGCCCGCTTATTCGGTTTGATTCCGCAAGATCCTTGTTAGTAGCTGATATAATGGCGGCGGCTAATGTCTGTAGGAAGCCATGTGCCCACCTAAGAGGAAAGACAAGTCACAGATGGGATCTTTATGATATTACAACTATATTTCTGCAATAAGACTATAGGGAAAGCAAACAGAGATTGTCAGTGAACGTCAAATCAAACTTGAGCCTGTTGCTTTCTAAATATCTAAACATCTAATTGTGATTAATTAATTGGTCCATGTCATTCCAAAAATTTTTTTTTTTTTCTAAATATTTTTTATACATTTTTATAAATATTTCATACATTAAACTACAGAAGTACAACAAAATGTGATCATGCATTTTTCATGTCTTTAGCTTCTTAGATGAAAGCAATTGCCTGTTTTTGATTTGCAGTTATTTACAATATTAAAGTCTAAATATAAAAACACATTTACTAAAAAAAAAAATATATATATTATTCATAAAATTAATATATATATATATATATATATATATATATATATATATATATATATATATATATATATATATTAAAAAAATAATAATTATTATATATATATATATATATATATATATATATATATATATATATATATATATATATATATATATATATATATACATTTTATGAATTATATAAATTAATGTATATAATGTGTACAAAATAATACTAAATCAATATTACATAAATAAATAAAGTAATGTTATGTAACGTAGCAACATTTTTATTGGTCCCAAAACATTTTTTTAGGTTATATTCTCCACAAACTTTTTTTGAGCTAAACTTTTTTTTTTAGAAATCGTGAATGTGCAACCTCTGGGTACTAAAATCTTTCTCTGCTTTAAAATTTAATTTCAGTATATTAATTATATTGTATATTGCTTTGTGTAATACAGTATCACAGATACATGAGTAGGAGAGCAAGAGGATGTTTATTATCCCATTTTTGCCAGCAGATGTTAGTTTGAGTCCCCGTGGGATCCAACATATGACACATGACAACGCCTTTCCCCAAATAAAGAGCGGATACTGAGATATTTGTGTAGCGGATTGTGCTGTTTGTTGTTGGAGATGGCCGTTATGTGTATTCCTGGCTCAGGGTGTGTGGGTTGTGCAGAAAGGAATTGCATATGTGTGGTTTGCTTATCTTCTGAAAGATACAGTTTTTAGGGAGAGCAGAGTTTTAATTTTACCTCAGGTGAATATGAGAACTTCTCTTCCTCTGAATATTTTATTATTACCAGCTTTGGTCCTGTGAAGCATGACAGATTTTCTGACTATTTCCCTCTTTTTTTGGTTGTTGTTCGTTTATGCTGTTCTAGATTTCGTTCGTTCGATAGATATCTTGTGTCTTTACCTGTCTTGTTTTGCTGTGGAAAGATTTTTGTTACTTAACAAAAGCCTTTATCTTGATTCATAAGCAGCGGGCGGACTCTGAAAATTCAAATCTCCCAGAGCCCATCCGGAGATTTCCATCTCACAACTTCCCACACTTCAATACACTATCTGCAGAGCCCACAGTTTTCACTACCTGCATTTTCATTCAGTCCACATGATGATGGATCTCCAAGAAGGCAACTTTCTTGACTTTACAAACATACACTGCCAGTCAAAACCATCTTTACTAACACTAACAAATCTAAAACAGCCTTATGAGCAGGAACCAACTTCAAAGTTGTATTTGATCTTTAAAATGAGTTTATATCCCTGAAAAAAAATAAAAATAAATTAAAAAAAAAGCTAAAAAGCAGCCTAAGCTGGTTGGATGGTCTTAGCTGGTCATAGCTGGTCAGCAGGCTGGTTTTAGAGGGGTCTTGGCCACTTCCTTAGCTGGTCAGGGTGGGAGACCAGCTAGAACCAGCTGGCCTACTTCGATCTTAAACCAGCTAAGACTAGCCAACCAGCTTAGGCTGCTTTTAGCTGTTATTTGTTTTTGTTTTATTTTTTTGTTATTGTTTTTTTCCAGCAGGAATTTATACTAGATTAAAGGAGTTGTCCACTTCCAGAACAAAAATGTACAGATAATTTACTCACCTCCTTGTCATCCAAGATGTTCATGTCGTAAAGAAATTATGTTTTTCCATATAGTGGACTTCAATGGTGACCCCAAAATGCAGTTTAAATGCAGCTTCAAATGGCTCTAAATGATCCCAGCCAAGGAAGAAGGGTCTTATCTAGCGAAACGATCAGTCATTTTTGAAACAAATTGACAATTTATATTCTATATAACACCAAATCCTCCTCTTGTCTTGTCTCGTCTCTGCGATGCACATGCGTAGTCTGTGTAATCTGGGTCAATACAGTTAGGGTATGTCGAATAACTCCCATCTCGCTTTCTTTTTCAACTTCAAAATCATCCTACATCGCTGTTTTACCTTTTTTGTTTGTTTGTTTTTTGTAAAGGGCGTTTGATCTTCTTTGCATGTTCACTTTGTAAACATTGGGACGGTACTTCTGTAGCTATGTAGGACGATTTTGAATTTGGGGAAGAAAATGAGATGGGAGTTTTTCGACATACCCTAACCGTATTGACCATATTGAACTGGAAAAAAAAAACACTCAGTTCACACAGACTTAAGATGAGCCTTTGAAATTAAAAAGTATTTAAATTGTCAATTTGTTTCAAAAATGACCAATCATTTTGCTAGATAAGAGCCTTCTTCCCTGGCTGGGATCATTTAGAGCCATTTGAAGATGCATTTAAACTGCATTTTGGAAGTTCAAGCTTGGGGTCACCACTGAAGTCCACTATATGGAAAAAAATTCTGGAATGTTTTCCTCAAGAAACATGATTTCTTTACGACTGAACAAAGAAAGATGAACATCTTGGATGACAAGGGGGTGAGTAAATTACCTGTATTTTTTTGTTCTGGAAGTGAACTCCTCCTTTAATAATAACTCATTTCGGTCAAAAGAGTGGTATGTGAAGTGCTACAACCAGTGTTGCCAAGTCTGCGGTTTTACTGCGGATTTGGGATACATCAACACTGTTGCTGCGGGTTGAAGTGACCCCAGTAACATGATATTTATCCCCTGGAATGCAAATTTTACCAGTGGAACCCTGCCAAAAATGTGTATTTTACCCCGAAAGTGATTTTAACGGGGGACCCCCTCGAAACGCATTTGGGTTAGTTTTGAGTTCGAATTGGGTGGGTTTTGTTGTGAAAACCTGGCAACCCTGGCTACGATGCAGAACACAAGTTATCTGACATGAAGGCTATGTCCGAAAGCTCTGAAATGGCATTTTAAAGGAACACTCCACTTTTTTTGAAAACAGGTTCATTTTCCAACTCCCCTAGAGTTATACAGCTGTGTTTTAACGTTTTTGAATCCATTCAACCGATTGCCGGGTCTGGCGGTAGCACTTTTAGCATAGCTTAGCATAAATCATTGAATCCGATTAGACCATTAGCATCTCACTATAAAATGACCAAAGAGTTTTGATATTTTTCCTATTTAAAACTTGACTCTTCTGTAGTTACATCGTGTACAAAGACGGACGAAAAAAAAAGAAAAGTTGCGATTTTCTAGGTCAATATGGATAGGAACTATACTCTCATTCCGGCGTAACAATCAAGGAACCTTGCTGCCGTACCATGAGTGCAGCAGGCGCAATGATATTACACAGCCGTCAACTCTGCCGGCTGCAACTCTGCATCTACACAAACTTAGTCCCGGTCACTTTCAGGCGCTGCGTAATATCATTGCGCCTGCTGCACCCATGTTACGGCAACAAAGTCCCTTGATTATTACGCCGGAATGAGAGTATAGTTCCTAGCCATATCGGCCTAGAAAATCGCAACTTTTCATTTTCCGCCAGTCTTAGTACACGATGCAACTACAGAAGAGTCAAGTTTTAAATAGGAAAAATATCAAAACTCTTCAGTCATTTTATAATGAGATGCTAATGGTCTAATCGGATTTAATGATTTATGCTAAGCTATGCTAAAAGTGCTACCGCCAGACCCGGCGATCGGCTGAATGGAACACATCTGTATAACTCTAGGGGAGTTGGAAAATGAGCCTATTTCAAAAAAAGTGGAGTGTTCCTTTAAGGCATGTAGGCATCTAGGAATCTAAATTCTGCTTCACTTCCTGTCTCCGGGAAGTACCTTCTTCTGATCGAATTTTGAAGGCGGCATCGATGTATCCTTCGCTGCCTTTGATATCCCACAAACCTGTGCGTTCCATTCTGTGACGGTTGAGCTAAACAATGAAGATGGCGTCTGAAAGTTGCGTTTGGTGGACAGTTTGTGAGTAAATGTATATTTCTGACTAACTTTTTGCACTTTTGATGTTATTTCTAGCGAGAAATCAGTGTTACAGTAATTAAATATTCGTTTAGTTATCATCAAAACTCGTTCTGTTTTGTTGTAGATCATTAAACCATTACGCTGCCTCAGAAGCCTGTCCGAAATCCGTTTCATAAGGTGCCTTAGTGCAAAAACGCTGTCTGCAAAGTCACTGACTGATAAGGCAGCAAGTCAGCTGTCTAGGCTTGGACACCGCCTATAGTAACAATTCATGCAACAACACATTCAAATGAAAATCTGTCAAGATTTACTCACCTGCAAGAATCAAATCCGTATGGCCACCAAATATTTCGCAAAATCACGCCTCTTCTGTTCAAATTCATACAACCAGAAACTGGGAAAATAGCCCGATAAAAGTAGCCCATATAATCCGTGTGCTATATTTTGAAGTCATACGGTAGACTTCTGTGAGGAACAAATGTTGTTATTAACGCACAATCTTCTTCTTGGTTGTTTTATTGGTGTTTGATTGTTTGATGCGGATTTTCTGCCCCCTGCTGGATTGTAGTGTTTGGAAAGTGTATATCTAGTTGTGCCTGCTGGTAGATAATGTAACTGGACACCATATTTTTCTATTATCCACCTTATTTTTCCGTAAGAGTGGGCGTGGCCTTTTGTAAATGTTGTGGGTCTGGCTTCCGGTCTCATCAGTGTCCAGACATTTTTAGCTGTACAAAACAGCTGCTTTTGCTGCTTCATATTGCAAATTGGTGTCTTACCGTATTATTTTAATGTTATCTTAATTATAAACACACTGGTTTGTAATGCGCAAACAGTTTTACCGTTTACTGCACATTGTTATTATGAACCGTAAGTCTTGCCCATAGGCTTCTGCGTTGAAGAATATGGTGGACAAAACAAAACACACACACACACACAAGTAAAATATTATTTGCACTCAGTTGAATGAGTGCTGATAAATGTGTTTAAGTGACACTAATTGTGGTCTGGTGAAGGTGAATCAATGCTAAAAGTCCAAACAGCTGGGCAGAACATTAACTCCTGAGTCTCCCGAGTATCTTGAGTCTTACTTATTTCAGTCCACACATCATTTAGAGCTGTAACACAAGCACGACTCACATAAACACTACATTTTCATGTAATTTTTTTCACGTCTATTTTAATATAATACTTTATTTAAAGAGTCTGCAGAGCAACTAAAATCAGATGTGTATGGAAACTGACATTGTAAAGCACAGTATGATTAGTACTTTAACTACTGCACATTACAATGTCCATTCCATTTACAGCCATGATTAAAATGTTTTGCCAGAGAAACAGAGCAGGCAGAAAGATGTTCTTTATAAAACACATTGCATTTTCCTCTCAGTAAAGTTCAATAGCACATACATTTTCATTGCAAAAAGGAACACACTACAACAGGCTACAATAGTGCCATGTTTTGGTACATTTAAACTTCCTTTCCCAAGATTTTTTTTCTTTCCACAATAAACTGTTTTGACCTCATTTAGTTTCCATTGACTGTCCGATTTTCTAATTCAGTTCCTCTGCTTATTTACTTCGAGAGCCGATTTCCTGTGCGGCTAATAATGAAGATGCAGGAGAGCAGGAGGTCTGAAGCAGTGACTGCTACTGTCACCAGCTCCAGTGGAAACACAGACCCCCGCTTCCCCCTCGACTGACCCAGATAAGAGCTTTCAACTGCTGGCCGAGAGGAGAGGAGGGCTGCTGCTCTGGGAGGACGTCCCACAATCTGCTGAGTGACCCAAAGGCCAGAATAGAGCTTGAGATAGGGTACAGATGTGAGAAATTAATACTATTTGACAGGCAATATAAACTTTCATCTGATAAATAAAGAGCTGATTTGTGGTTTATAGAGTTACATTCGTACATGCCCTTTTCCCTCATCAGTGACCATGATTTTTCAAGTAGTTCATGTTCCTAGATCAACATATTCACTTCATTTCAAAACTCAGAGCTGTCTGGGTCACACCAAACTCTGAAACAAAACCTTACAAGTAACGAATTTGGAACATTATACATAGGCAAGAATTCAAAGTGCAACAGAGACCCGATAAAAGATTTCAGTAAGGTGATATAAAAGGACCAATGCCAAACTCAAAATAATAATAATAATATACACATATATACATAATAAAATTATGAATAAATAAATAAAAATCTGAAATGTGCATAGCACATGCTGTGCTAATAAAATTACTAATAAAACTATTTACTGTGCTAATAAAAATAACCATAAATTAAAATAATAATAATAAAAAAGCATAAGTAAAAATAGCACACATACATTCAGGGTAAAATATTCAGCTTTTAATTATTTACAAGTATTTTATTGACCTTTTTTTGTATTACATTTTAGTATTTATTTATAATCAACCTTTCTCTTGTTTTGTCCACCTTTTTAATTTATTTTTATTATTATTATTATTTTCTAAACTTGCCACATTATGCATAGACATAATGAAATTAATCATTAATAATTCTTTAATAAAAAATAATTATAAACAAAAATATAAAAATAGATATAGTTCACATATATTTGGAGTAAAATATTATTTAAAATATTTCTTATTACTATTATTATTTTTTGAGTTTTATAAAAAAATCTAACCATTAACTGCCTTTAATATATATATATATATATATATATATATATATATATATATATATATATATACATTTTAAGTCACTACAATAAAGTGAGTTAAAATGACTTGTACTTTTGCAGCTGCTAAACTTAAGTTTTTAAGTTGAAACTGGTAAATGGAATGTTTTTGCAGGATTAGCAAATGCTGTTTGATTTGGTAAAATTGTATCAAGCTTTTTTCACCCAGCACTTCCAGTGAGAGCTAAAGAGGGTCACTGAGAGAAAACTTTTTTCTTTTTTTTTTTTTTTTTGTGGAAAATATTTCCTGAGACCTCAGGTACTTGGAAATAATTCCATCTGTTGGATGTACAAGGACAGAGCAGAGGAAGTTATGCTGGCATGAATAGTACAAGTAGAGCATGTTGTGTTGTTATTGACACTCAATGGCACAATATGCTGTTTTCAAAGATGGAAACCATGAACCCTTGATCCTAAATGTTTCTGCATCTGTTCTGATGTGCAACCAACCAGGCCGAGGAGGTCTTGTAAGTGACCTTGAAATAGCATCTGCTAAAATCATTAAAGCAAATGAATAATCTGCAACATGAAAGCCCTCCTTCAACAGAGACGTTCAGATGCACCAAACCCTTACATCAGAAACTGACATTAGACTCAATAACCATCCGGGAATGGAGGAGTACAGTTGCGTGCCTCTGGTTCTCCATCATTTGTCAGGTTCTTTTCTCTGGAGATGAATTAGCCGTGCTCTCTTTGTATTTCTTAGTGCGGCCCCTTCAAAAGCTGATCACCTATAAGCTTCAAGCGTGCAAGGCTGAGCTTTGATGGAAAGTCCGGCTTACTGAGAAAGAGGGAAAGCTCTCTGATCTTCGCTAGCAAGGCCCCAGTGGAGAATTAGATTTCAATCTGACAGGGAGGGAAAACAACATTTACGAAACAAAAGTTTAGAATAATTTGGGTGGAAAAGCAGACCCCGACGGCTGGGCTCCTCTGTACAATTTCCTGGTTCTCCATCGCTCAGCCCAGCTTGCTGATGAAAGCCACACATGCAGATTCCTTTCGCTGAGTTTAAAGACAGAACTTCATTAACCAAGAATCAGCCAATAGAACATTTTTGTTCTTATGCCAGAAGTAGCATAAGGATATTTGTAGCAATAGCCAAAAATACATTTTATGGGTCAAAATTATTGATTTTTCTTTTATGCCAAAAATCATTAGGATATTAAGTAAAGATCTTGTTCCATGAAGATATTTTGTAAATTTCCTACCGTAAATATGTATAAACTTATTTTTTTTATTAGTAATATCCATTGCTAAGAACTAAGACAGTTCAGATTCCTGATTATTAAATAGTTGCATCTCAGCCGAATATTGTCCTATCATAACAAACCATACATCAATGGAAAATGTATTTATTCAGCTTTCAGATGATGTATATATATGTGGTCCAGGGTCACATATTTGAAAATGCCATTATTCCAGTCAACAAAAGCACTGATATATTTCTTTAAAATGACTTTTGGGGACTCTACATTACAACTGATGACTGATGTGCTAGTCAGAATTCTGATCTTGAGATCAGTAAGAAGCGGAAAAGGATAAATGATATTTCTCTAGATCTAGATCATGGTCAAAGCTTAACTACAGCATTTGAAGTTTGCAGTCCGTGTCCAGAGTCTGATGATGTCCATATGGGCGACCCTTTTTTCTTTGAAGCTTCTATGTCCTACATATCTATGTGGCTGTCCCTTTAAAGGGTTAGTTCACCCACAAATGAAAATTAGCTCATAATTTACTCACCCTCCAGACATCCTAAGTGTATATGACTTCCTTCTTTCAGACGAATCCAATCGGAGTTATATCAAAAATTATCCTGGCATTTCCAAGTTCTATCATTGCGTGGGAGAGTGTTTCTCCTCATCAGTCCAAAACAAGTCCAATAAAGTGCATCCATAATAAAAAGTGCCTCACACAACTCCAGGGTGTAAATAAAAGCCTCCTGTAGCGAACTGATGCGTTTTTGTAAGAAAAATATCCCTATCTAAAACGTAATAATCACTTTAATCTGCGCTGGTCTTGTGAAAACTAACGTTTGTTTACAGGAGGAAGGGAAGCAAAGTTTCCTTACTTTAGCAAAGGTTCCCTCTTGGTTTATATCCTCCGACTTTTTCCTTTACAAATCCTCGTTTTGAATTTCTTTTTCGTAACCCTTGTTTTGTTTTCATCTCTCCACGGCGCATTCGTGTTTGTCACCTCTGCGAGGCACATGCGCAACGTCTACGTGTTACGTCATCTGCCTGGAGCTGCTTCCGGGTACGACCAGCTGGCGCAAGTTAGATTAAAGTGATTCTTACGTTTTAAATATGGATATTTTTCTTCCAAAAATGCATCGATTCACTACAGGAGGCCTTTATTCACCCACCAGAGCCGTGTGAGGCACTCTTTATGGATGAAAGCACTTTATTGGACTTGTTTTGGACTGGCAAGGAGAAACGCTCGCCCACGTAATGATAAAACTTGGAAATGCCAGGATGATTATTAATATAACTCTGATTGGATTTGTCTGAAAGAAGTCATGTATACCTAGAATGCCTGGAGGGTGAGTAAATTATAGGCTAATTTAAATTTTTGGGTGAACTAACCCTTTAAGGGTGACATCAGATACAAAATTCACTTTCACATGATGTTTGATATAAATGTGCCTTAGCAGTGTGTGGAAACAACCACCCTACAATGATAAAAATCCATTCACTTCTAGCCATTTTGATATTTCTGTATAACAATATGACATCATATTGCTCAGAAAACAACTGCTGATGGACTGTGCTGTATTTGTTTTTTCAGGTGATTTAATTAAAGGAAAACTCCACTTCCAGAACCATAATTTACAGATAATGTACTCACCCCCTTGTCATCCAAGATGTTCATGTCTTTCTTTCTTCAGTCGTAAAGAAATTATCATTTTTTGAGGAAAACATTTCAGGATTTTTCTCCATATAATGGACTGATATGGTGCCCTGAGTTTGAACTTTCAAAATGCAGTTTAAATGTGGCTTCAAACGATCCCAAATGTGGTTGTAAACAAAGCCGAGGAAGAGGCGTCTTATCTAGCGAAACGATCTATTATTTTTATAAAAATAATACAATTTATATACTTTTTAATGTCAAACGCTCGTCTTGTCTTGCTCTTTCCGACCTCTGTTTTTTCCGGTTCATGACAGTTAAGAGTATGTCAAAAAACTCCCATCTCATGCTCTCCCTCAACTTTAAAATCATCCTATATCGCTGTTTTACCTTTTTTTTGATAAGGGTGTTTGGTCATCTTTGCATGTTCACTTTGCAAAGACTGGGTCAGAACTTCTGCAGCGATGTAGGATGATTTTGAAATGATTTTTGAAGTTAAGGGAGAAAATACGATCAGAGTTTTTCAACATACACTGTCTTGAGTCAGAATACACAGAGTTCAGGGAGAGCAAGACAAGACGAACATTTGAGATTAAAAAGTATTTAAATTGTATTTTTTTAATGAAAATAACCGATCGTTTTGCTAGATAAGACCCTTCTTCCTCGGCTGGGATCGTTTACAACCACATTTGGGATCGTTAGAAGCCGCATTTAAACCGCATTTTGAATGTTCAAACTCGGGGCACCATATCAGTCCATTATATGGAGAGAAGTCCTGAAATGTTTCCTCAAAAAACACAATTTCTTTACGACTGAACAAAGAAAGACATGAACATCTTAGATGACAAGGGGGTGAGTACATTATCTGTGAATTGTTGTTGAAGTGGACTTCTTTAACCAGTTGGTCATTGGCTTCATTAATGACAATCCTATATGACTTTGTTTTCTTCTGAGTAACACGAAAGATGAGATTTTGAACGTTTCAAAAGTTTTTGAACCCCCATTGACTTTCATTAAAAAAAATTGAGACATTTTTCAAAATATACAACATTTGACCCATTGCTGCTACCCTCAATTTATTTTAAAACTGGTAACTAAATGAAATGGATTGATAATAATAATACATTTATTATTATTATTATTATTATATATTATTATATATACATTTATTATTATTATTATAGTTTGCACATGTACAAGCCACACAACTCCAACACTATTGGTGTTCTTTGGACCTTGGCCATGACTGATATAATTGACCTTACTATAATGTATTTCACTGTTCCCATCATTAGTGAGTGAAACAGCCAGAGTGGTAAAGGCAAAGGCAGGCACACTATGGAACAGAGAGGAAGCTGAGGTAGAGAAATAGTTAAATGGATGCAACTGGGTGGTTGTATGAGGTGGAGGGATGAAGGGAACTTTAGGGGGTGGAACAGTACGGCACTTCAAAGCTTTGATGTTGTGAGCCCCTAAATGAAGGCGACTGAAGGTCCGTGCTAATGGGAGCCCATGGGGAGATGAGAGAAACTGTAGCAGACATAGCTGAAAAGAGAGCGCGAGAGCGAGTTTGTATGTGTTTTATGACTGAATGTGTTGATATTTAATAGAGTCAGAGGTTCTATTGATGGACTCCTTTTGTTGTCAGTGGAGGTACGTTATGTACTGGTCTGGTATTTGTAATATCAGTTGCACGTGTGTGAGCATGTTGAGCAATGAGTATTCAACTCCTTTAACAATCCCCTGCTCTTACAACCTCGAAACTCAAAACCCTTTGTAAAACATTAAGATCAGTCTCCTTGGAATGTTCAACACCACGTCATCCAATATGTTAACAATCCTTTATTAAATAATCATAATAACAATAATCATCATCATAAAAAGCACAATTTCTGTACAAAGTGTCCAAAGAGAGACTGGATTTCTACCCAGTGCTGTGATTCTCAAGTATTTCGAGTGTTTAAGACAGACAAACGCTCCAAAGCAGTCTTTTTTTTTCAGGTCCAGAGCCGAGGCTGGAACAGAGTAGCTCCAAGGCACTTGCAAAAGTCCAGGGGTCCAGTAGCAAGAGTCTTCAAGAAGATAAGAAGTACGTGTGTGAATCAAGCAGGGTTCAGTAGAAACGTCTAGGCTCGCCTATCAGTGCCTCAAAACTCCCAGAGATCCCAGATTCTCATAACGTGTCTTATTCTGCAGAGGTGTCATGTGCTTTGGGTGCATTTATTTCCACCAACTCCAACAATGAGTGTTTTCTGAGTATGTATGAGGGTGGGGAATCCCATCTGAGCAAGTAGGTAAAGATTTACGGCATCTGTCTTCCACCTTTTTCCAGTCTTTGAAAACCATAGGGGAGCAGGTTTACAACCAAACCTGTCTCCTGTTAACATAAAGCCTAAGCATGGAAACATAAAACTGAGTAAAAGAGAGAAAAAATCAATTGGGAATGAAACGGAGGAAAGAACTGCTGTATGGTGTACATTTGAAAGCACTGGTGTTCCGCAAGGCTCTGTGTTGGGTCCTAACTGGTTTGCACATAACTTAAAACTGTAAAATGTTTTTGAAGGTGAATTAATTTTGACAGGTTTTGTAACACTCATCTTGGCATCTCAAAAAGGATTTCAAGAAAATATATTAAATATTTCTGTATACCTTTTTTTGTTTCACATCAATCCAAATCTAAACTGTTTTACTTCTCACAGACCGTTTAAACTTTCATTTTGAGGTGTAAAAATATCTGTTGACCCAAGAGCCAAGATATACTGCACTGATAGATTTTAGTCTATTTTTTAAATACAAGCAGTGGACCTGAACCTCTCTGAGCCAATAGCTGTAGCATTCTTTAATGCCCAGAGTAAAAATAAGAGAAATTGTATTTCAAATCCTTCAGTATCTGTCAGGCTTTCAACCCTTGTTTCACATTATTTAATGCCTGTTTGCTAGCTTAAAGCTCACACGTTAGCTTGGCAGTCTTAGTCTCCCAGTTATAGCAATCCATAGGTTGCACTGACAAAATCCTCAGTCGTTTCAAACAAGTGCGGTGGCTTTTTTTTTTTCAAAACACAATCCACAAAACACACTGTGCCGAAAACTAAATCTAAGAACCCTCGATCTGTCTTGCTTTTCCATTTTCAAACTGTCAGACTGACAAGAGAAACAAAATGCTTGGCTGAAAGCAATGGATTGTAAACACACGATAATAATGACGTATAATCACCCTGGGCTACTGAACTTCTCTGCGATAGAAAAACAATAAAGCAACATTAAACCCATCAAAGCCTTTAAAAACAACGCACCACATCCTAGGCCACACTTTTGGGAATGATGGTGGATGGAAGTTTGCGGCTTGAAAGTCCAGCCCCAAATCTCCCATTTTCAAAACTAGACCTCTTAAAAATCTAAGCTGATATACTCTCATCTTTTTTGGAATAGCAGAACATTGATATGTATCGACATTTATTTTGAGGCTGAGCCCTGGGAAGGGTTTCAATCCTTGTGGCACCAAACTCTCCACTTTTGATATAATCCAGTGAAAGACGAGGAAGTCCTTGGCAGCAGTGTTAGAGCTGAATAAGCACAACTGCTTGGAAAATAAGCTCCAGGAGAAGTTCAGTCTAGGAGCTCTCCAGCTGAGATGGACATGCATTCCAGGAATACTAAGAGATGAGGCTCGTCTCTTCAAAGAGTCAAATCGGGTTACTTTGAGGTCATTTTAGGATACTTGATATCTCCCCATCTGTTCTCCTCAAGCCTCGGAGCAGCAGCGCTGTTGGTTAAGCTTCACTTTGTGCTTAATCCCATCATACAGCTCGAAGTTGTAGTTCTCCAACGTGGTGGACGAGCGTGACGTCAAGCCGCCGTACGAGCAGGTGCAGTAAAGGAGGAGGCCAGCGCACACGGCACCTAGAAGAACGCCCAGAGAGCTCATGACGATGATGGTCAGGAGAATGGGATCCAGAGAATACAGCCAAGTGTTGTCCTTATCGACCACGTGCGTCACCGGAGGCTCTGATGGCGTTTCAGCTGTGCTCCACTCTGGAAACTGGAAACCTACAACAAGAGGAAGGGAGAGCACATAAAGAGGATGTTCTTGACAATCTCATGCACATAAACTTTTGTTTTCGGACCTGATACCCTGGTAATATCATGGTAGTCTTTGAAGGAGTATGATCTCCCCCCCAAAAATAGTGATGTATCAGATGGTTGCCTTCCAAAAAAGTACTGTGGTACTATAGGTACTATAGTATACCATGGCACTTAAATTCAGGTACCATGGTTTTGAATAGTAAACCATGCTACTTTTCAATAAAACCACTGTAATAGCATGGCAAACATTTCTGTAAGTGAATAAGTTTTTTTCAGATTTTGTGTTACTACCATGCTATTCTTTGAGGTATTTTGGAATTTTAGAAGAATACCATGGTACTAACATGGTGCATGTCTAAAAAGTCACAGGACTACCATGTTCAAAAAAAAATTTTTGTAAGTGAAAAAGTTTTTTTTTCGTGTTAAAACCATGGTATTTTTAAAGCAATGTCATTTCCCACGAAATATATGTGACCCTGGGCCACAAAACCAGACATAAGGGTAATTTGAAATTGAGATTTATGCATCATCTGAAAGCCGAATAAAAAAGCTATCTATTGATATGTGGTTTTTTTTGGATTAGGATAATATTTGGCCGAGATCCTATTTGAATATCTGGAATCTGAGGGTGCAAAAAAAATCAAAATATTGAGAAAATCGCCTTTAAATTTGTCCAAATGCATATTACTAATCAAAAAAAAAAAGTTTTCATATATTTACAGTAGGAAATTTACAAAATATCCTCATGGAACATGATCTTTACTTAGTATCCTAATGATTTTTGGCATACAAGAAAAATAGCTAATACCCATACAATGTATTTTTAGCTATTGCTACAAATATACCCGTGCTACTTAAGACTGGTTTTGTGGTCCAGGGTCACATATTCTTATTATATCAGATGGTACATTTACAAAAAGTACTGTGTTGATACGATGGTACAGTGATGGCATCGTATGGTAATACCATGGTATTTTTAAAAAAAAAAGTCATTTCCCACTAAATATATTGTTATTGTATCAGATGGTACAGTTCCAAACGTACGGTGTTGATACCATGGTATAGTGATGGCATCATATGGTAATACCATGGTACTTTGAGATATACACAACCAGTCAAAAGTTTTTGAACAGTAAGATTTTTAATGTTTTTTAAAGAAGTCTCTTCTGCTCACAAAACCTGCATTTATTTGATTCAAAGTACAGCAAAAACAGCAAAATTCTGAAATATTTGTACTATTTAAAATAACAGTTTTCTATTTAAATATTTAAAAATGTAATGTATTCCTGTGATTTCAAAGCTGAATTTTTAGCATCATTACTCCAGTCACATGATCTTTCAGAAATCATTCTAATATTCTGATTTGCTACTCAAAAAAACAAAACAATTATTATTATTATTATTATTATGAAATATTAATAATAAGTTGAAAACAGCTGAGAATTTTTTCAGGTTTCTTTGATAAATAGAAAGTTCAGAAGAACAGCATTTATCTGAAATAGTAAAATGATAAATGCCTTTATCATCACTTTTGATCAATTTAAAGCATCCTTGCTAAATAAAAGTATTAATTTCTAAAATAGTCCATCCAATTATACTGACTCCAAGCTTTTGAATGGTATAGTGTATAATGTTACAAAAGTTTTTATTTCAGATTAATGCTATTCTTTGCATCTTTCTATTCATCAAAGAATCCTGAAAAAATGTACTCAATTGTTTTAAATATTGATAATAATAACAATAATAATAATAATAATAATAATAATAATAATAATCATAATAATAATGATAATAATAAATGTTTCTTGAACAGCAAATCAGCATATATGATTTCTGAAGAATCATGTGACACTGAGACTAGAGCAATGATGCTGAAAATGTAGCTCTGAACACAGGAATAAATTACATTTTAAAATATATTCAAATAGTAAGCACTTATATTAAATAGTAAACATATTTCACAATATTACTGCTTTTGCTGTATTTTGGATCAAATAAATGCAGGCTTGGTGAGCAGAAAAAAAAAACATTAAAAATGACAGCTACTGAAATTCATGTACCACATTTTTTATGGTAAACCATGGTGCTTTCAAGATTACCACAGTATTAACATGACACATGCCCAAAAAACATTTTTGAAAGAAAAAAGTACAATGGTATTAACATGTTTTTGTGCAATGGCATTCTTTGAAGTATTCTTGAATAAATACCATGGTACTCCAAAATACTTAAAAGAATACCATGGTATAACCTAGGTAAATTAATATAGTAATCAGTGGTATTTACTGAACTTATACAGCAAGAATGTTTTGTTTACAACTACAGCCTTTGAAGGCTAAACAAAAGTTTTTGTGTTTATTTTTCCGCACAGTATCCTGTGGAGGAAGATACATATAACCAACTAATGGCCTGGTCTGTGGGAGAACAGTGGCTGTTTTCAGCTGACAAAACTAAGCCGTAAACTCTTTTGTGGCACCCTGTGCCTTGCTAGCGGTTGCATTAGGCTTAATTAGGCTGCTTTTGACAGCGAGCTGATGCCAAAACTCGCACCAGCTGAGCTGCTTTTGCACTTTGACTGATATCTGTTGCATTTTGTTAAAGCTTTTGCCCTTTTCATTCCAACAAAAGGCTTTCGAGGTGATTGACAGCTTGTGAAGAGTGTAAGCTAAACACAGACTTCATTACATTGTATTAGAGTAGGGGGAAAATGGGAAAAAGATGGAAGACATTGATAAAGGAAGTCAGGGAGAGTGAAAGAAAGACAGATGGAGGGGGGTGACAGTCTTTAAGGATGAACAGATTTCGGCTGGGTAATTAACTCGTCCTTGTCTTTTTTATTTATTTATTTAAGAGCCAAAACAAAGACATCTTTATGAGCTGAGATGGATTCCAACTGTGTGATAGCGGGAAGGGACGGGCGGAAAGTATGATAACCGGAGATGTTTTTTTTCGCTTCTTTGCAGAAATGCGGGGTGAGGGCGATGCGAGTATGAACAAACACGTACATACCCACACAAACACACTGTATCATCTCAGCTCTACCCATTTAAACATATGCACAGATGCGCTGTGAAGCTCCACGGCTTGTGCCAAAAAAATTACAGAATGGGAAGCAGCATCCACAACCCATTTAATTACATAATGTGGTGTATTTTCAAATAAACAGGATATTCGAAGAGAAAAAGATTGGGATTCGATTTGACAGATAATGTGCACAAACAAATCATTCAGAGTAAGAGCAGAAACATACATTGTTGAAGTAATTAGGGTGAATTTTGAGTTCATGTTCACTCTAAATATGCCCAAACCATCTGTTTTTGACTAATCTAAACCTTGAGGGGAAAAAAAAACAATAGATGAAAGATTTTCTCATTCCTGGTTCCATTCTTTGAACTTGGTTAGAATAAATAGCCTGCCAGGAATCAGTCATATACTGTATGCATGTACTGTAGTAGTGGGAACTAACCTGCATTTACATGGTCTTTCCCGTTGAAGAGACGCCCATTTCCAACCGTTGGTTTTTTAACTGTGGATAGAAATGTAGACATTGTATTGAAATATATAATACAATTCAAAAAGTGCTCAAAATTAATATTAACCATATATATATGAATATATAGTGTGCATTATTGATTTAACAAAATATTCAGTACACAATAGGGTGATAGAGTCACCTTCACGTCATAAGATTATTCAGAATTCAGAAAAATTCTAAATTTATACTAATTCTTGCTATAGTGCCCCTTGTGGCAACTCTGACAGTACAGTGAAACATTTTGTGCACTTGAAGTGTTTGCATTCATTTACTTGCGTAGAGCATTGGGCTTTGGATTGACAGAGATCTAAGTGTATTTTGAAACTTGAGGCTAAGTGATAAATTATTAAAGGGTCGCAAGATATGTAACATAATTACAGAGTACAGAGAATAACACCATGTGACCTACATAATTACTAATTGAAGCACAGCAGCATTTAAACATTAAGGGAACGCACAAATATAGCAGCAAAAATAGGCCAACGTCTATTGTTACTGCGCTGATATAAATAGATATAAAGAGAAGTGAGGATTAGAAAAATAAGATTTTATTGTCACATTTTAAAAGCAGGTTTTCAAGACACAAATTCATCAAGCAAAAATATTCTGTCCACATTCGCATTTTAAACAATTTACTAATTTCAAAGTTGAGGTATAGGCTGACCACAGTTAGAAGGTACTTTCATAAAGCAAAGTGCATTATCATTATCATCATCATCCTCATATTATGATTAAATTCATAGTCTGTATCAGAAGCATCACCACCACCACCACCACCTAAGTAAGCTTTGCGGTGCAATAAAAGGCCCATAACTTTCAAATGGCTTTATGGATCAGGTCGCTTTGTTCCAAAAATGTCCGAGCCGGAGCCCGCTGTGTCTAAAGGAGGGAAATCAATGTGGGAGCTCACGCACCACGGATGCGAAGGCGGTAGCCTGACTGGATCCATTGTGAGCGATCTATTCTACCCGAGGAAAATGCAGTCGACTGTTCGACAACCCCTGAGATGCCCGTGTCCAAAAGTAGCATGAGTCATTCGGGATCCGTGGAGACATCGGCAGGGGCGTGAACATCAACCT
This sequence comes from Cirrhinus mrigala, assembly GCA_036247105.1. Taxonomy (NCBI): domain Eukaryota; kingdom Metazoa; phylum Chordata; class Actinopteri; order Cypriniformes; family Cyprinidae; genus Cirrhinus; species Cirrhinus mrigala. Next base: position 36,680,139 of record CM070007.1, on the reverse strand, counting down.
CAATCCTCCGCTCTTTGAAAAATAGACTGTTTTGCTTTATTAGAAGCTTCTCGGTTCATGCGTTTAAGAGCCCGAGAAGAATGGCTGTTTGGCATCACGCCTCACCGGGTGACGCGTCGACGGCGTTCTCAAGAGAGCGCTCGCACTCATTAATGTGGTTTCCCGAGTCGACGAGAGACACGGGGCGGGAGACGGAACGCCTATAGCAGCTTTAATAAATGGTATCTGGTCCATTAACTAATTAAAAATATTAAGAGTGAAGAAAGAAGGGGGGGGACGCGGTTTAGGGAAGAAAAGAGCGATAAAGTGGCTGCTTTAAAAGCACACTGCATGACGGTGCCAAAACATCTCTTACTACCTCACAGCAGGAAATGGCATTAAAAAGCCCCTCCGGAGCCAAGGGTCTTTATTCTTTTATTTTCATTTTGAACAGCTCTATACTTCGTATATCGACATGAAGACCTTTTGAAATGCTTTGAGTCTTCATTCTAGATCTGCTGAAGGTTCTTAAAGACTTAGCTGGCATGAAAACAATAATCGGTCATCATTTACTCACCCTGAAGTCGTTTCAAACCTTCCTTTCAAATGTGAAAGACAAAAGGAAATGCTAAATGTTTATATTGTGTTTTACTCTAAAATAAAAACACAAAAATTCTAAAAAACAGTGCAAACTTGTGTGATACATTCCAAGAATCTGGCGACATTATAACATTCGAGAACCAGTGCCATTTACTGTATTTGCCACCATATTTGGTTATACGTGAACTCTGATTATGACTGTTTTTGCTCACACAAATCTATTGTATGATTTCGGAAAACTGCATACAAACTTCTTTTATGATATGCGACCCTGGACCACAAAACTAGTCATAAGGGTCATTTTTTTGAAATTAAGATTTATGCATCATCTGAAAGCTGAATAAATAAGCTTCCATTGATGTATGTTTGTTAGGACAATATTTGGCCCGAGATACAACTATTTGAAAATCTGAAACCTGAGGGTGCAAAAAAATCTAAATATTGAGAAAATCACATTTAAAGTTGTTCAAATATATCAAACTTAAGTTTTGATATATTTACGGTAGAAAATTTACTAAATATGTTAATGGAACTTGATCTTTACTTAATATCCTAATGATTTTTGGCGATAATTTTGACTCATACAATGTATTTTTAGCTATTGCTACAAATATACCCATGCTACAGGGTCACATATATGGTGAGTCATTTTCATTTACATAAAGGTGCAGCATGAACATTTTTCAAGACATTTCCTTTTGTGCTGCACAGAAGAAGAAAAATAATCTGGAATAACATTGGAGCAAGTTTCCATTTTGGCGTGACCTATTCCTTTAAAACAGTTACCGTTACAGCTTCGGACATTTGTACTAATACCATAATATAATCAAATGGTACTACCATAGTATGTTCGTGATACTTCTCTTTCCTAATACAGAACTTATTAATATAACCTATAAAACTGAATGACAACTCAATTCAGTAAATGATTCAACATGGCTATGAAAACGCATATGGCAGTCTTGGACAGCATTCACTGCTAATCACTCCTGAAGCTTCATGATGCTTCAGTGAACCAAAATTGCTACCAGGTGTTGATATCTGCACAAGTTCTCTCAGCGCTTCCTCGTCGCATAGAGAGGAAAAAAGGAAACAGCTGTCTTTGTTTATGGGACTTGTTTTTGGAGCCTCCACACCAGCAAGCGTTTGCTCAGAATAACACACGCCAACACAGTTTTGGGTGATCTTTGGGAAAAAAATGTGAGAAATGCGAGATAAGAAAGGAATAACCTAGATACTGCCAGAGAACACAGAAACAAACACAAAACATGAAGACTCCCTTACATAATCGCTCTTATCTCATTGGTGGTGCCATCCCTTCATTTAAGTTGAGCACATCATTGATATAAAACCATGCCTAATACAATGTTTAAAGTCAACATGAATGAACATTTGCAATGCATTTTAGTTCCATGATGAAAGAACGGATGGTGAAGTACAAGGAAGAGGGCCTGAATATGAGTTCACATTGTTCCTGCCACTTTGGGTGAGGCTTTTTAATTGGGAAACCCACTATCAATGCTTACTGGTTCAATCTATTTTTGTTTGCAATTACTGAAGCACTCTTTATTACATTATTGACAACTGGTATTATTCTATTATGTAGGTTTTACCTACAACCACAGCTTAAAACAAGTGCGATCTAAGCGACGTCAGTGGACGATGCATTGATCAACTGTTCACGATAAGACTAAGAAGACATATTAAGAAACTCAATTTCGATTTCATGTTGACTTTAAAGGCAGTGTTCATCAAGACATCATCTTAGGTGGACTCCTCATTTATCAGACTTAACTCAAGTTGTTTACATGCAGAAACCTTTTAAGCAATACTTCGCCTTCCCTTATTACTAATTAAATCATGCTTGCGTTGTATTCAAAAAGTGCTAAGAAGCACATTCTCAGTAATGGAGCCTCCGCCTGTATGCTTTGATTTCTCTGAAAGCTTTATGTTCTTTCACCAAAGGTCTGTTCCCATGTTCTGCTATAATAAGGTAAAGTACTCGTAATCAATCTCAGGGACTAGTCAAAGTGCAAACATTGTGGCGTGTCCACAACAGCTCTGAACTCCCCAGTGTTTAATCACATCGATTTAACATAAGTACAGCACACTGGATCAAAGTCAGTCCAGTCCAGGTCATTGGATAACACGTCCTCTTGGCTTGGCGCTCATCATGAGGCTCTAGATGTGGTAAACAAGCTGAGCACGCTAGTAAGACAGGGTCGCCGGTATCCAAGAAAGAAAAGAAGACGAACAGAACGAGGAAACAGAAAATCAAAGTGTTGGATGCATCCGGATCCAAGCATCTGAGAGCGTTCTTTGAGGTTCTCCTCCAACTCTTCAGTCTGAGATCTGCTTTTGTCAAGGACTTCCTTCATGAAGTCAGCATTTGCAGACAAACCTCTAAATTTTTAATCCAGGTGTTCACCAGTAGGAATTGCCATCGCCCTTCTCAACCCATACAGTCAACTTGGGCGTCACCCCAGCCCTGTGCGTGCCGCCGTTGGGATAATGTGCATTGTGAGGGCTGTAGTAGGCCATTGTGGGTTGGTTCCTCCTGGCCGTAAGATGGCGACAGCTAACGGCCATGACAATGACAATGAGCAGGAACAAGATGGCTCCTCCGCCAGCCATTATGTAATACCAGTTGGGCAAAACAGGTGGTACTGACAGCGTATCTATTGTTGGCTCACTCTTGCCAGGTAGGGCTCCCCCTGGTGGAGAGATATACAAACTGTGAAACACGCCACACTACTGCTAGGTTCAAATGCAAGCACACTTAGATGCTGTAGTGACTGTTTTGGCATACAATCATGTAGGGTAGAAGCTTCATGCTCCATGTTTCACTGTTCGATATCACCGTAAAATAATCTCTTTCTGGCACTGAGGGATCTACATAGAGGCATGTACAGTGAAACAATGGGAGTGAATGCAGTGCTGTTATGTAACGTGCTTTCAAATAGGCACCTGAGTCAGACTCCAAGCATGTTGCAAATAAAGACTGCCCCGCTCTAGTCCTGGGGAGTGGGAATGCCGTACTACAAATCATATTGCATGCTGGATTTTGGGACAAGTCTCTCTCCAGGACTACTCGAAGGGCAGGTGGATACATGACTACAAGTGCTGGTAGTTCTCCAAAACGTTATGTCTTAGGGGTACATTGGGGCTGCATTCAAAAAAAGAGGCTGTTTTGCCAAGCAGAGGCACATGCATTCTGTTCTCCCTCAGTCTTCTGGTTCTTGATTATTGCAGGAGTTTATAATAGGGCTGGGGATCGCCAACTTCATCAATACATCTTGATGCATCACAACTGAGACAGACCCAGTGTGACATTTTTGATGTTTTTTGCTTGGTCTTGCTCCAGTATTGTCAAGCATGCCATGTTTTAAAATTATATTACGGCATGCATTTACATGTAACTTCTGCCTAATTTGGCATTCACTGATTATCATAAACTGAACTACAGTTGAGGTCGAAAGTTTAAGAATTTGCTAAATTTTACCAAAACAAGAGGGATCATACAAAACGCACGTTATTTTTTATTTGGTACTGACTTAAATAAGATATTTCACATAAAAGACGTGTACATATAGTCCACAAGAGAAAATAATAGCTGAATTTATAAAAATGACCCCATTCAAAAGTTTACATACGCTTGACTCTTAATACTATGTTCTTACCTGAATGATCCACAGCTGTTTTTATTTTGTTTAGTCATAGTTGTTTATGAGTCACTTCTTTGTCCTAAACAGTTAAACTGCCTGCTGTTCTTCAAAAAAAATCCTTCAGGTCCCACAAATTCTTCGGTTTTTCAGCATTTTTGTGTATTTAAACCCTTTCCAACAATGACTGGATGATTCTGAGATCCATCTTTTCACACTGAGGGATGCATGTGCGACTATTACAGAAGGTTCAAACACTGATGCTCCAGACGGAAACAAGATGCATTGAGAGCCAGGGAGTGAAAACTTTTGAACAGAATAAAGAGGTATACATTTTTCTTAATTTACCTAAATATCATAGTTTTTTTTCATTTAGTACTGCCCTTCAGAAGCTACAGAAGATATTTACATGTTTCCCAGATGACAAAATAAGTTAAAATTGCCCTGATCTTCAAATTCCAAAAGTTTTCACCCCCCGGCTCTTAATGCATTGTGAACAGTGGGCAGTTTAACTAGTTTAGGACAAACAAGGGCCCCATCACTAAAAAAAAATAAAAAAATGCTGTGGATCATTCAGGTAACAACACAGTATTAAGAATCAAGCCTATGTAAACCTTTGAACAGATTCTTTTTTATTATTTTCTCTTGTGGACTATATGCAAATGTCCTTTATGTGAAATATCTTATTTAGTACTAAATAAAAAATAACATGCATTTTGTATGATCCCTCTTATTTTGGTAAAATAATTAACATTGTCCAGATTCTGCGAGGTGTATGCAAAATTTTGACTTCAACTGTATATGAATGCACACATAACTAACCAAAAAATAAACAGTTAAATAAATAATAAATTAAAAAAATAGTAAGTTAAATTAAAGTTAAAATATCAATATACGGAATTAAAGTACAGATGCAATATCTTGTGAAAAAAGTCACTATAGATCTGTGACTGAATCTGCATAATTACAACCATTAAACCACCTAGTGTAACACTCGAAGAATTGTAATAAGCTAATTTTCACACCAACCACAAAGCTTCTGGATGAGTTCAGCTGCCTTCGAAAGCCAACGTGAACCGCCACATGTTGACTTTAAATTGAAACAGCTTTGAGCAATTTCTGACACGCTGAAAATAAAAACAACCCTACATCTTGACGAAAACAACCAAAATAGTAACAAATATTACGATCACACAACAAGTGGAAGCAGAGGTTCTTGTCAGCCCTGCTTTGTCTATCTCGCAGATTAGTAAGCACCGTGTGAGAAGCGCATATTCGAGAAAAGAATGACACCAAAAAAGCAGTTCTCCAGGGACTCCAACGAGACATACCCTGAGTCTCTGATGCAATGCTGCCATCTGAGCAGAACCCGGCACAGGCAGACATCTAGTTATGCTATATTCAGCCACGGAGCATGACTGAGCCACTCATTAGGGAGAGCGACTTGGCTCTGGCTGTGTCTTTTATTGACACTCATTTCACAAAAGAAAGCGGAGGTGCTAATACGCCGGTATAGCTTGTTTGGGGATTTTTGCCAATGCAAGTTTTTTTTTTAAAACACAGTTTTGTAATGAAATGGAGATCCAAATATAAAAACCATCATACTGCTTCACTGTCCAGTGTTGGACGGCAGTCCATGTCTATGTGTTCATATACACTGACAAATACGTGAGGTATCCTACACCTTTCTCACACTTCCCATGCCTTTTCTAGTCTTTTGAGATTACAGATAAGGATTTTTCATTAGAAAAATCATCAGATTAATGATTTAATTCTTTTTTTATTCTGTTTATTCTGTCTTTGAAATGAATGCATTCTAGAAGCATACAGGTGATTGCGACTATGATATTGGTTTTAAGTAATTTACAGCCATCAATGTTATGTCTAAAATAGATTATAGACCCTGTATAGGCAGTTATTTTGTCAGCACAGGATCATAAACTGGTCTATAATAAATAAAATGTGTATTTTAGAGTTCAAATGTCTCCAATAAAACAAAAAACAGGCATGCATTTACATGAATCTATGGTTTAAATATCCTTTTTTTGCCATCAAATGAGCCACAAAGGAAATTTCTCTCAGCAGATAGCTGTATATTTGTTATAGAAACTTTTATATTTCCTATAGACTCTGAAAATAGTATGAATTTCTTTAAAAATGTTTAGTAACAGGTTAGCTTAGGGACCAATTGTGACCACAAAACCAGTCGTAAATAGCACAGCTATATTTGTAGCAATAGCCAACAACACATTGTATGGGTCAAAATTATTGATTTTTCTTTTATACCAAAAATCATTAGGATATTAAGTAAAGATCATGTTCCATGAAGATATTTTGTAAATTTGCTACAGTAAATATATCAAAACTTAATTTTTGATTAGTAATATGCATTGCTAAGAACTTCATTTGGACAATCGAAAAGTCGATTTTCTCAATACTTTGATTTTTTTTGCACCCTCAGGTTCAAACAGTTTTCAAATTTGTAAAATAGTTTCAAATTTTCAAATAGTTGTATCTCAGCCAAATATTGTCCTATCCTAACAAACCATCAGTGGAAAGCTTATTTATTCAGCTTTCAATTTTATAGATGTATAAATCTCAATTTCAAAAAATTTACCCTTATGACTGGTTTTGTGGTCCAGGCTCACAACTGCCACTATTAAATGGTTGCTTATTTGCATGCACATTACTATCATATTGGCTGTTTATTAGTACTTATAAAGCACATATTAATGCAAAATACTTAAACTTAGAAACTACCATAATAACTAGTTATAAGCAGCAAATTAGAAGTTTATTGAGGCAATAGTAGTTAATAGTTAATAGTTAATAGTTAATAGTGAGAACTGGTCCCCAAACTAAAGTTTGACCAAATGGTTAAAGCGTGAAATATTTTCCATGACTGTAGGATTGTGCAAGTGTTAGCATGGCTGAAGGGAGAAAGACGCTCAAAAATAGAATGACAGGATGCCCATCCGGTTAGGACTGCTACAAATAGTCACTAACATCAAACAATGTAATATTGACACAACCTGAGTGAGATTTGAGTTATGACAGAATGGATGATGTTCAGCGAATACTGACAAGAAAGAAAGTCATGCAATTTTATTTCTGAGGAACTATTCCTTTAATGTCACATTGTGGCAGATTAGCCTTATGGGTTCTGCTGCCTGGCAGTCCATGTTTGAGCATCTTTCCAAATTGGGACTATAACAGGACCACAAGGTAATAAAAAAAAAATGTCTGAAACAGACTGGTCACCTCAAATAACCGACCCAACCCCAGGCTCCTCAACTCACTGCATAAATACCACATGCTAGGCAGTAAAACGAACCCTAGACCACCGCTGTAAACAATAACTGCTGAGCAGGGCAGAGAGCAGGAAGTGCAAACATTCACACCCGAGGCAGAGAGTTTAAACTCACCGGTCATGTCTGGAGGGAACGCGGCGAAAGGCTCTAGATGAGGAAAAGAAAGATGAGGAGAGGCAGAGAAAGAGAGAAAGACAAGCAGAGCAAAATGTTAATCTGTAATGTAAGGTTAATGGCGGGCTACATGCATGCCTTACTGTCTATAATGCTGATGACGCTGAAAACATGCATTGAACTTCGCAAAATAATGAATAACCTACGCCAGAGACCACAGAGGAAATCAAACTAAGATGGTTTCCGAAATATTTTGCCCTCAAATCACCCTCAAATACATTTTTATGATAACAAATCTAAAAACTCTCATTACTGTAATGTGTCTGAAAGTTTACATTTGATTAATTATTCTATATTATTAATACTTTTATCATCAGTTAATATTATTTTTATTATTATTCTCATTATTTTAAAATATTATTATTATTTTAAAAAAATTCCATTGTTCTTAATTATTAATGCTTTTTACAGTATTATTATTATTATTATTATTATTATTGATTTGAAAGACTTTATTTTCATGATAATTAACCCAAAAGCATTATCATTACTGTAATGTGTCTGAAAGCTTTTGATTCATTATTCTTAATTATTTATACTTTCATCATCAATTATTATTCTTTTTATTATTATTCCCATTATTTTTAAATATTAATAATAATAATAATAATAATAATAACAACAACAATCAATTATGGTTATTTCCATTATTCTTAATTATTAATGCTTTTTACAGTATTATTATTATTATAGATTCTATGGACTTTGACATTATTTTCATGATAATTAACCCAAAAGCATTAGCATTATTGTAATGTGTCTGAAAGCTTTTGATTCATTATTTTATCATCAATTATTATTCTTTCTATTATTTTCAAATAATAATAATGCTATTATTATTATTATTATTATTATTATTATTATTATAAAAATGAATCAATTATGATTATTATTCCCATTATCCTTAATTATTATTATTAGTAGTAATAGTAGTAGTAGTATACTATAGTATACTATTAGTATTAGTAATACTACTAATATTAGTATTATTAGTACTGATTTTGTGGACTGTGACATTACTGTCTTGATAATTAGCCCAAAATATCTCATTGCTGTAATGTGTCTAAAAGTTTATTCTGAATTATTAATACTTTTATCATCAATTATTATCTTTTTTGTTATTATTATTACTATTCCTGATATTTTCAAATATTAATAATGCTTTTATTATTATTACTACTAGTAATAAATAATCAGTTATGATTATTAGTCCCATCATTCTTAATTATGAATGCTTTTTTCATCATCATCATCATTATTATTATTATTATTATTATTATTATTATTATTATTATTATTTTACTATAATACAAACAAATCTAGTACACTATTTTTTCCAATTAAAACCTATATATATATATATATATATAAGAACAAATACTACCATGATGTACAAAAGATTTAATTTTTCAAAAAAAAAAAAAAAAATCTATCTGTATTTTTAATCAAATATTTTAGATAATTAATTTTATTTTTTTAATTTTAATTAATTCAGGAAAGTGTGTATCACAGTATGTATCACCTTTTATTTTCACTAGATCATTTTAGAAGGTCCTTCTGTGTTTATGATGACTTTTTAAAAGTACAAATATTCCACGAGGTGATTAATGGTCATGAAAATAACAAAGTAAGTAACAATGCCAAAAATCTTCACAGTCCTTGATTTTTTTTTTTTATGATGAGTTACGACCTGGACATGTTCTTAACAAGTTTTGAGATTCACCCAGGTGCTGTTTCCAAATGCTATTACTTAAAAGCATTTTTCCTTCAGCTATATACTCCATTCAGTGTTCAGATAAGGCATTTGATTCTCAGTTTGTTGGCACAGAAGTGTGTTTTCAAGTTTTAAGCTGTTTTCATGTTGTGAAGGCTTTGTTTTGGGAAGCAAACATGGAAGGATGGAGAAGATTGCTCGAATGTTTGAAACGTAAACAATTAGAAACAGACGAGAAACTATCATGGGGGCCAGCGGCCCGGGGATCTCTTTTTGGCGGGAACTGCAAGTCCAACTGCACGGGTCGATAAGAACTCTCCCAGCATGCTTTGGGAAGAATCACAGCAGGCGCACGGTGGAACACGAGCTCAGGAGGCTTCCAATTTTTGGATTTGAAATGAACCACCAAGTCCCGTAGCTTCGGCGCGAGCCAAGCGGCGACGCCGCGAGCCAAAAATGACTAAATCAGGGTTTCCAGTTCTGGACTGGGAATCGTAGCAGCGGCGAGCACATGGTCACGTTCTGATGTCTTTAAGACCATAAACCGCAAAGCTTCTGTGCAAGATCCATCCTCAAAAAGCTCGGGCTATCAACTAATTCCGTTAAAAATCTCTGTTTACAAACATGGAAGGAGAAGCGCAAAGGAAATAATGAAACATAGATTAGCATCGAGGCCCAGGGGCATTTGTGGCCTAGATTTGATTCTACATTTTTGCGTTTGATGGCAAACAACGAGCCGCAGTATTTTTTTGTGTGTCCTCCTTTCATGTTAATAAATTCTATTTTGAGAAGCTCTTTGAGATAGTGGCTGTGATGGCTAGGTTTGATCACGGTAAATAGAGAGGTTTATGGAGCGAGATTCTCAACGAATTATGGTGAAATGGTGGAACTGGAATATGTGGCGTCTGTAATGAAGAGATAAAGGTGACTTCACAGGAAACCAGAAAGAGCGTGGCGGGGAGAAACATCTGGTGGAGATAATGCAAGGCTTTGGCTTAAATTGTTGCTATGAATGACAACAAAAGGACAAAACTAATGATGGGAGAAAAAGATGAAACGTGAGCACTTACGAGTACACTCCTCCAGTGGTGTGTTCATGCTCATGTGGATGTTATCAATCCAGATGTGGCCTTTGATACCCTCAAAAAATCCTTCGATTACCACCTGTGTGATGAAATATGAGGACATAGTACAATGTCACCATGATTTCTGTCACGCTAACAAGACTAAAGAAATATATAAAGGTTTACAAGCAAACAATGTCTAATAATTAATGATGATTCAAATAAGTAATCATTTGGGCTGTCAATAGATTCAAGTAAGTGTTATGTTTTAGTGTTTTAGAGTGAATTTCACTCTAAAATTTCAATTTTATATTTGTCAATTTTTTACCTCACAATCAAAAGAAAATAAGAAATGACCATAAAGGGACCATAAAGATTTATGTCATGTGACATTATTTCAGTTTACTTTTTAATTGTTTGAATTTCCATTTGATTATAATTCCATACGATTCTAATTAGATCCTCACTTTTGACTGTTTTATTTTCTTAATATTAACAACTACAAAAGAAGCGCAACAATTATTATAAATACTTTACTTTTTTCATTGATAGATTCAATTTTTTTTTTGATCCAAACTCACAGTTTTGACTGTTTTTCTGAGAACTGTGATACACACTCACAATTCTGACTATTTTCTCAGAATTCTGATACAAACTCACAATTCAGACTTTTTTTCTCATAACTGCATGATACAAACTCACAATTCTAGCTTTTTTCTCAAAATTGTGTGATACAAGCTCACAATTCTGACCTTTTCTCAGAATTGCGTGAAACAAATTTGCAATTCTGACTTTTTGTCTCAGAATTACATGATACAAACTTACAATTCTCACTTTTTTTCTCGAAACTGTGATACAAACTAACAATTCTGACTTTTTTTCTCAGAATTATGTGATACAAACTTACAATTTAGAATTTTTTTCTCAGAATTGTGAGATAAAAACTTGATAAAAAAAATCAATCATTAAATCAGAATTGCAGGATATAAACCCGCAATTGCGAGCTGTAACGTCCAATTCTGAAGGGAAAAAAAGATTAGTATCTCACAAATTATATTAACATCTCACAGTTCTGACTTAACTCACAATTGCGTTTTAAAGTCAGAATTGCGAGATATAAACTCTCAATTCAGAGAAAAAAGTCAGAATTACCTTTTTTTATTCAGTAGTGGAAACGGGCTTCCATGAATATAATATAATATAATATAATATAATATAATATAATACACAAATTAATACCTTCTTTAAACACCAATAATATTTTAAGGTTTACCAACACTATTTACCACACATCACACTTTTAAATGTAGTTTACTGTTTGTTATGTCTAATCTGCTTGCCTGAAATTCATTGGGAGATCGAGGTATGATGGTCCGTCCTTCTTTCCAGATGGGCTCCTGGTCTCCACGGAGGGACCAGAGGAGGGTTTCCTCTTGGTGTTTGTTCTGCAGCAGGACCCTCAGGGTCCCCTGATCCTCCAGCTGATAGGAGAACATCAGGCAGAGCGGTCCGGTGTCGGGATCCACACTGGGACTGAACAGCCGGGCTTTCTGGCCTTGCGTCTCAGGACTGGCCTCAATGTACAGGTAGTTTCCCAAACCTGTGAAAAAAAAAGCATATCACTAGCTTCTACAGAGTGACAGATGAAAATGTTGCAGTCTTTTGGTTAGTCGCATGTAATCTTGTTTATTCCCTGCTGGGCAAAAAGTGGCATTCAGCACATGACATTTTAACAGTCTGGTTTGTGTCACCACAGGTCCGACCTATCAAACAGCCAGCGAGCGCATCCTGAACCCAAACTGTGTTTCCAAGCAACATGTTTCTCTCGTCCCGCCCGTCTAAACGTCATGCTGTGTGATTATACGGAAAAGTCAAGTGTGTCATTGTGGGAAAAGTCAAGCACTTCGTCATTAGTATTAGTGTCGTTCGTGAGCGACGGTAGCCCACTAGGCTCTACTGTAGGCACTTTAGGTGACGGCAGGTGTCTGTTTGCTAAGCCGAGAGTGAAAGAGCGTTAAGTGGGAGCAAGGCACGACCCCCACGGTGAAGAAAGAGCGGAGAGACAGGTGCGCACTCTTTTATCTCTCTATATATTTGCGAATAATCTTTCCAGACGTTTCAAGGTCAAAAGGATCTTGAAAAAAGCTCACGCGGTGGCGGCCGGCAGCTCTCCGAACGTTCCGATTGGACGAGGAGGAGACATGTGACCTATTGGAGTCTTAAACATTTTGAGGACTGTCAAAAAGCGCCTATAACACCTTGCAGCTGTCGGCACGGCTTGTGAAGTCTTTCAGAGAGAGCATTTAAAATATTCCAAGGCAATGAATTTAAAATAGGTTTAGGATAACAATCCCCTTAACTTCGCTGGGAATGCATATATGAGGAGATGTGAAGGGGTGGGAAGCGAATATCTTTAATTTATGTGAAAAAAAATCCCCTTTTTGATCGTAAGTACTATATTTATAAGGGGAAACGAATAATGATCTCTTGAAAGAGGCTCTAAGTACATGGAAGTCTATGCAAAAATCCGCCTGGAAGGCAGGTGAAGGACCGGAATACATGGTTGGAAATGCAGTTTTCCACAAGAATCTGCGCCTCTGAAGTCAATTAAAGATTCAACCCTTTGCCACACGGCAGCCGGAAGAGACTGAATTAGGGGTTTTTTGAACTTCCAGAAAGGAAGCATGGGAAATTGCAATGCATCTTACATTTTAAATGATTTTGAAACAAAATAAATGATTAAACAATATTGCTTAGCACCATCTACAGCACATATATAATTATATGATATATAATGAGCCCTATGATTTCCAGTCAAAAAATGGAATTTACTGTATAACCCAGAATGTCACGGAATTTCTCTGCCATCTCAATATATGAGTACATTAACACGTAAACATATTACCTTGAATTGGATTTAACTTCAAACTGCGACAGAAATATATTACTTAATGTTAAAACATTATTTCTACCAGAAATTATTTACCAGAAAAATGTAAATACACAACATATTCACAGTATTTTTATAAAATCAATTATTTAGAGATGCAGTGAAACCATTAAAATGAAATCCAGAAAATTTATGGAAAACACAGAATTTGGTAAAAATAAAATGTAATTTTAGAAAGTAATAAAATGTATTTTATGTGGCCTTAAAAATTTAATTTTTAACTTTTAATAAATTGCTGTTAAATTGTGTAAGTTTCTTGATTTCAATTAATTAGACATGTTTTTGATTAATAAAGTTTAATTTAACCATTAAAACACAGAGCCAAAAAAAAAAAAAAATTAAAAAGAATCAAGAATTTAAAAAAAGAAAACAGAAAAATGAAAACAGTAAAAACAGAATTTAGAAAAAAAAAAAAAAAAAAAAAAAAAAAAAACAGAATTTGGGAAAAAATAAAACAGAGTTCATAGGTCCCTAGATATATAATAGAATAATGTACACTAATGTTCAAAAGTTTAGGGTCAGCAGGATTTTTAATCTATTTGTAAGAAATTAATGCATATATAAATCAGGATACATTTAGTGTCAGTAGTATTTATTTATTTATTTTTATTTTAAAGATATTAATGCATTTATTCTGCAAGGATGCATTTAATTGTTCAAAGGTGACAGTAAATACATTAATAATGTTACAAAACATTTCTCAGATAAATGCCGTTCTTATATTACGCTTAATATTATGTTTTTAACATGAATAATGAAAAAAAAATCTTGATAAGCAAAACAATTTTAAAGGACAGTGTGAGAATAAATTACAATTCCAAATTAAAAAAAAAAAAAGAAAAAAAGATTATGTGAAAGATTATAAATTTCACAATATTATTTTGATTAAATAAATGCAGTCCTGCTGCGTGTAAGAGACGCACAAAAACATTTTTAAAAAGTTATAATAAAAATCTTACCAACCCCAAACTTAGCCATGTTTGAAACTGTTGTAAAACAGCCAAAATATGTAAACCACTGACCTCACATCAGTTGAATTCTATATTAATGTTTGGCAACTTTAGACAGCCTACAGTTATAGTACTAGGCGAAAGAATTATTTATTGTGTTTATTGTTAATAATTAATGCAATTATTTATTGAACAATGCCATCCCAATCATTTTGCCATTGTTGCTTTTTATAAAGCAATATTTCAGTCAAGACCAAGCATTGTCAAGACTTGATTCTTAAATGTGGTGAAATGACTGCAACACATGTCCTAAAGTGGCATATTGCTTTGTTGAAGCCAGTGTGAAAAGATGCCCCATTTCACTTTCACAGTCTGATGTGTTTCAGAATAAAACTAAATATTAATGAATAAAAAAATTAAAAATGTGGAATTAAGCCAAACTTAAAAACTACAGGGAGGCTGACGCAATGTATAAAAAGCAAAGTTTTGCATTACATAATTTCTTTCTTTCACCAGAAAGGTGTACTAGAAAAGTAAATCTTGCTTTCATATTGACAAAGACGTAATAATCTGCAGCCCACTGGTTTCCAGCTTTCAATCAAACAATGATTGTCTCGGCATTCCCAGATTATTTCTGTCTTCACTGCCATGCTTTGTTCCTGGTATACGCTTCTAATTGCGATGTGTCATGGGATAGAAATAGAGGGAGTGTGACAGTGTTCGGGAGGGAGAAAGGAGGAGAGAAAGCATGCAGAGCATTCATCCTGTTTTCCTCCTCTAGATCTCATGCCAGTGGCTGACATGTGGAAAGCAGACCGCCGTGTACAGAGGGAATGAGGTCACAGGAGTTTATGAGAACACGTACTGAAGTTAGAAAAGGAACTGTTCTGGGAACAGTCAAGGTGCCTCTCTTCTGGGTGAGGTGTTAAAATGATTAAGAGAAACTGATTCGGAATCAGAATAAAGTCATATTTTATAAAAAACAGGGCACAAGACACCCTGCTGAGTTTACACTGGCATCAATTTCTATGTGGGGGGGCAATCTGGTTGGTACTGGTTTGGTGCAAGTCAAGATGTTCACTCCCAAACTTTGTCAACATGATCCTTTATGGATAAGGAACAGCGATATATATGAACGCCAATATTAAAAAATATAACAGGATAAAGTGTATAAATCAAGAAACATTTTCCAACAGTAACACCGGCAGGTAAAGTTACCACGTCTTTCTCACCACCCCTGAGTCCACTGAGTTTTACCAAACCCCCTAAAGTGTGCAGTGAGTTTGACGGGGGGTGGGGGTGGGGGGGTAATTGAGAATGAATGAGTGAAAGTCACGTGAGAGGAGGCAATGCCTCCATTTCCATATGACTGGATATGACTGGTTATGATCAGCTGTTGTTGGTTTATGCGATAAATCCCGCCTCTTGTGAGCATGCGCATTCTGCATCCATAAATCAGTGTAAATGAACCATATAATGGCATTAATGGGAAGACTAAGTTAAAAAAGTAAGTAAACAAGTCACACATTTAGATATGACCACTTTGTTATGTCAAAATAAGACTAGCATGGAAACAAGATCTGTGGGAGTTTTTAGTGAGTAAACACTTTGGTGAAATTTAAAGTAAATCTGTACCTGTGACTAATACAGTTGAAGTCAAAAGTTTACATACACCTTGCAGAATCTGCAATATGTGAATTATTTTACCAAAATAAGAAGGATAGTACAAAATGCATGTTCTTTTTTTATTTAGTACTGATCTGAATAAGATATTTTACATAAAAGATGTTTACATATAGTCCACAAGAGAAAATAATAGTTGAATTTATAAAAATTACCCTGTTCAAAAGCTTGCATACACTTGATTCTTAATACTGTGTTGTTACCTGAATGATCCACAGCTGTGTCATTTTTTTTAGTGATAGTTGTTCATGAGTCCCTTGTTTGTCCTGAACAGTTAAACTGCCTGCTGTTCTTAAGAAAAATTCTTCAGGTTCCACAAATTCTTTGGTTTTTCAGCATTTATGTGTGTTTGAACACTTTCCAACAATGACTGTATGATTTTGAGATCCATCTTTTCACACTGAGGACAACTGAGGGACTCATATGCAACTATTACAGAAGGTTCAAACACTCACTGATGCTTCAGAAGGAAACTCGATGCATTAAGAGCTGGGGGGTGAAAACTTTTGAAAACAATGAAGATGTGTACATTTTTCTTTTTTTGCCTAAATATCATATTTTTTTTTATTTAGTACTGCCCTTCAGAAGATACAGAAGATACTTCCATGTTCCCCAGAAGACAAGATAAATTAAATTTATCCTGATCTTCAAATTCAAAAAGTTTTCCTTCCCCAGCTTAATGCACCGTGTTTCCTTCTGAAGCATCAGTGAGCATTTGGACCTTCTGTAATAGTTGCATATGAGTCCCTCAGTTTTTTTTTTTTTTTATATAGTATTTATTAATAATTTAAAGTAGCTTTCATTTTTGTTTTTTAGTTTTCAATTTTAATTTTAAGTTTTGTTTTTTTATTTTTCATCATTTTGTTGTTTTTTATTAGTTTTTGTCTTTTAAAATAATTCTATTTAGCCTAAATAATTTATTTCGTTTTTTCAGTATTTCAGTTAGTTGCCAAAGTAACTACTCAAAGTATTTTACATTTAAGTTATTATTACTATTATTATTTACTATTATAGTATTTAATATTCGTTTAATGTAGCTTTTATTTATTTATTTTATTTTATTTATTTTTTTTTTTAAAACTTTAATTTTTTTCCTTAGTAATGTAGTTATTTGTTTTAGTTTTTGTGTTTTTAAAGTGAAAATGTGACTAATATAATATAATATAATAACATTTTTGCAAAAGATTGTTTTCGTAAACGCTCTGCCTTTCCAAGTATGAACGCAGACGAGAGCCTACAGGCATGACGACCTCTGTATGCATGTGAATGTGTGTGTGTGAGTCTGTGTGTGTATGTAATACTCACTGTTTGAGCCCATGGAGAGATCTTGACTCTGGCCTAAGGCGGTGCTTTTGCTGGAGCTGTGTAGCGCCCAACTGAGGTCAGAATCCGGGTCAAGGGTCCAACCACACAATCCTTGCTCAAAATCACACAGTCCTTTGTGAGACGGCAGGGCAGCGCTGGTAACTGACGGATAGGGTACATCAATACATTAGCATTAATATTCATCAACCCTGGCAAAACATTGGATGGCTAACAGTACTTAAAGCTAAACTGAGCTCTGACCTTTGACCTAAGCTGCATCAGTGTGCAAAAATATAAAAATCTCAACAACTCTGCTAAAAGAAGATCCTAATAGTGTAACTTACATTTAAGGAAAATGTGGTATAACTTATGCAAGTGCTTATAGGTCACACATGCACATATTTTCCCAAGCTTCTCTTGTGAAAATACATTTGTGCGTGGTAGCCTAATTTCCATTTCACAAATGCAAGAAAGAACAACCCAAATGTGGCTTAGGTTTAGGGTGTTTGTGAAATGTATTCATGTATTGTAAAAAAAAAAAAAAAAAAAAAAAATATATATATATATATATATATATATATATGTGCATACATTCTGTGCTTAGATCTAAACCAACCTGGACTGGGTTTCTGCGTTGTGGTGGTTCCTACAGAGGATGTGTGAGTTGGTTTGGATGTCTCTACAGCTGGTGTGGAGGTTTCTGCAGAGGAAACACATAATTAACAATCTTATCTTAACCCAGACCAGAATGCATTTCCATTCTAACAAATCTCTTTTTCTTTCCATTTTAAATGAGATTCCCTTTCATTTTAATTATGCAGCCAGCCATGAATCAGATACTCATAAATTAAATCATAAAGCTCCAATTTCTGAATTTATGCCAGCGCAGCGGCGAACATAAACTATGTGCGCAGTATGCAATGCTGTGCAAAACTATAATTTTGTCCCTGTGTCGCCTGCAGGTCTTTGCATCTGTCTTAAATGATGACATCAGACTGATGGATGGCGTTGCTTTAGGGAGAAAAACCAGACAAGCCATGGGGTTTTGAATGAAAACAACACATGTATACATACACGCATACTAATCTATACAATCCATTATGCTTAAAAAAAAAATTTAGCTGTTAAAAAAAAGTGCAAAAGAGTACATTTTGCTATGAATTTTAAATTATACAGGCGCCAAAATGCCTCCTATAATGCTTGAAACATTTTCACCATTAAAACAAGAGCAAAGATTATCTGTCAAGGGAAAACAAAATAATAAAAAGAAAAAAACAAAATAAAATAAAATATATATTCTGAAAATAATTATTGGTTTAAATAAATAATATTACATTAATATTAGTAATTATGACTATTATTAAATGCCTCCTATAATGCCTAAAACATTTTCACATTAAAACAAGAACAAACATGATCTGTCAATAGGAAAAAAATAAATAAAATAAAATAAAATAAAATAAGTACACTGAAAATAATAATTATTATTGGTTTAAATAAATTATATTACATTAATATTAGTAATTATGAATATTATGAAATGCCTCCAATAATGCCTGAAACATTTTCACCATTAAAACAAGAACAAACGTAATCTATCAAGGGAAAATAAAATAATAAAATAAAATAGGTATTCTAAAAATAATTATTGTTTTAAATAAATTATATTACATTAATATTACTAATTATGAATATTATGAAATGCCTCCTATAATGCCTGAAAAAGTTTCGCCATTAAAACAAAAACAAACATAATCTGTCAAGTCAATGGGGAAAATAAAATAAAATAATGTGTACTTTAAAAATAATTATTATTATTTTGAATAAATAACATTACATTAATATTAGTAATTATAATAGTAAAAATTAATAGTAGTAATAATATACTGTATTATATTATATTAATATATTATATATTATATTTTCTTTTTAGAAAAAAATGAAAAAATACAGATTAGAAATGATTAATGAAATGATGTTGAAAAGAACTGTGTTTTTTCTTTCTTGCAGAAAATATTCTAGATTTATAGTGGGTGAAATAATAGTTTAGCAATCTTGAAAATTACCTATGACTCAAACAGAATCAAGTGTAAAAGGTTTTAGACTTAAATAAGTACAGAAGTACATCTAGCGTACAAACCGAACGGTCACTCACAGTAGTTTCTGCAAAGGAAGCGAATCGGTGCATACATTAATATTTTGAATTCATAAAAGGTGAGCCACAGCTGGTGATATTTGTCACTGTAATGCCATGGCCTTTTCTGAAGCAATTAGCCAGCTAATACCACTTCCTCTGCCCTATCGCTAACTGCCTCCCTCTCTACGTCGTCCTCTTTCCCTCGATCATTCTTTCATATGCGTCCACACCTGCAGTCTCTGTCCATTTGTTTTTCTTTGTCTTCTGATTCAATTAGTGCAGGGATGACGGATAAATATCATCACCTGTGCAGGACGACGCTCATGCACGCGTACGCACGTGTGCAAACACTCTCCACGCCTTGAAGATGCTCTGTCAGTGTTTAAAGGTCGCCGTGTGTCACGGTGTAATGATTTTGACCTTTCAGAGATGTGACAGTTGTGTCAGCACAACAGACAAGACAAATATAGGGAACGTTGTCACAAACCGCTCGCTGTACTTCTACTGTCACACTACAAGGCTGTTGTAAAAGCTAGGAAGCATAATTATGCATCCTTCCAAGTCACTGCAATCCCAGAATGCACTGCGATCGGCTCACAAAAAATCTGAACCAAGATGGTGAGTTAGTAGTCTTTATTTTTATTTTATCTATATTACTTTTAGTTTTCAATTTTAATTTTAAGTATTTTTTAGTCATTTTGTTATTTTTATTAGGTTTTTTTTTTTTTTTTTTTTAATATTTCTATTTAGCTCAAATTATTTTTATTTCAGTATTAAATTTAGGAATTATTTCAGTTAGCTTACTTTTTTTCAGTTTTAACTTTAAGAATTCAACTTATTTTAATTAGTTGCCAAAGTAGTTTTTTACATTTATTTTTTTTTTTGTTTTGTTTTTATTATATAGTATTATAGTATTTATTAATAATGTAAAGTAATTTTTTTTAGTAATTTTGTTATCTTTTTTATTTTTTGTCTTTTTTAAATAATTCTATTTAGTTGATTTTTTTTACATTTTAGTTTTAACTTTAGGAATTTAACTTATTTCAGTTGGTTGCTAAAGTAACTTCTCAAAGTTTTTTACATTTAAGTTTTTTTTATTATTATTATATTGTTAATATTATTAATATTATTACAATAGTATTTATCAATAATTTAAAGTAGCCTTTATTTTTGTTCAATTTTAAAATTTGTCTTTTTAAAATAATTATATTTAGCTTAATTTTTTTTTTATTTCAGTTTTAACTTTCGGAATTCAATTTATTTCAGTTAGTTGCCATAGCAATTTCTGAAAGTATTTTTTTGTTTGTTTTGTTTTGTTTTAAATTTAAGGTTTTCATCTATTATTTTTATTTAAATTACCAAAAATTTGGACTTTTTTTTTTCATATTTTTCAATTTATATGACAGAATTTTACTTTTGTGAGTGTACATGCATATATGTGCATATATAGTAGCCTTCAACATATTCTCAAATTTTAATAAGAAAAAAAAACTAGAAAAACAGAAAAGGTGCTGGTAATTTTCCACCAGGACATTATCCTCCAAGTTACGGTGATATTATTTTACCCTAAAACACAACCCAATCCAATGTGTAATTAAAAATATGGATACAAAAATCAATACAGAAAAAGCCTTCATATTAACAGTGCACTGCGCCCTGTTTTTATAGAGATTTCCTATAAGGTTATTGCTGTTTCAAAATGGCTGTGTATGTTATCCGTCTCTTTAAAGCACACGTGTAACTGTACACCTCACCGCAGGCTGCAGTTGCCTTAATGTGATTAAGACTAGCGGGAAGATCATTGCCTCCAGTGTGTGTGTGTGTACGCATGTGTGTGTGTGTGTTGTCTGAGTGTGTTGGAAGTAATGGGAAGTAAGGCAAAGAAATGAAAGCATATTATTGATAGCCGTAATCTGTCTTCCATCCATTCCTTTCTGCTCCCCCTTTCTCAGCTCATATCCCATCATTCTCTCCTCTCCCCCTCTACTCTTGTCCTGTCATTTCTGCTTTCATCACATTCTCACCCTTCCTACAAGAAAACTGTCACATCGTTCTCCAAAGACCCTGATTCAGCAAAAAATAATAAATCAATAATAAAAAATAGATAAATAAATAAATAAATAACAGAGCCTCAATTATGCATAAAGCTTTTCTGCATATTTCAGCCTGTCAATCACAGCTTGGCAAGGCAGCAGAGAGCAATAGTGCATACTGGGAAAATAAAGAGCTGCCTTTAGGGCCCCATAATTTACCTCAGACTCACGCAATGTAGTATATATTATATGCATTTGATCACTTCATGATGAGCACACAGAACCTGAGGAACTGAGAAAATTTTTAAATGATGAAATGGCTGAGATAAAATACAAAAAGACTGATTAAATATCTGATACTATTTTGACAAACACAAGAATTAAATTCAAATGTAACTTTTAAATTCAAATATAACTAACTTCAAATGTAACATTTAAATTCAAATATAATTAACTTCAAATGTAACATTTTTTCAAGAATCAAGTAACCACTCAGAACACCCCAGCAACATCCTAGCAACCACTCAGAATGCTAGAAATCTAATTTGCTTATCCACAAGTACATACTAAGTAACAGAGTGTGGGCAGGTATATGTTTGCATACACAACAACATCTGTTCCGTGGGATGAACATGTATAACATATGACTTGTGTGTGTGGGAGCGAGTGTAATATGGTCTCTGATGAGAAACAGAAAGAGGAGGAGAAGTGAGAAGTACAGAACCAAAAGAAAAACATTTACACAGCAAGAACACTCCCTGAAAACAAATGGTGGGAACAGAGAGAAAGACTGAATAGAAAACAAGGTTAAAACAAAAGAATGGAACTGAGAGAGAGGCTGTGCTTCTTAAAGGGACAATCCACCCAAAAATTCATTTATTCACCTTCATATGAAAAAATGTTAGACCTTAACATACTGAACTTCCATACTTCACAACTTAGACTGAAAAAAATGTTGCACAGGATTTATTTTAAAAAAATATTCACACAGGAATTGCTGTTAAATTTCACAATTAATTACTAAGAAATGACAAGTAACATTTAATAAAAAAAATATAGATAGATAGATAGATAGAGATTACATGATGAAAACTGTAGTTAGTAATGTAATCTAGGTTCCTAATTTTAGGTAATGTATTCTTTTGCGCATGTCTCTTTAAATGCAAATGAGCTGCTGCTCCCCGCCCCCTTTTCTACAATAGAGCTGTGCCTTTACAGCTCGTGCCTCAGATACTCTGCTAAAAAACATCTGTTCGGTTTTGATTATGATGTCTATCGTGCTGAAATCATGCGTTTTAAACCATATTAGTAGTTCTCTTTAATATTTTATTGTTCTTAAACTGTCAAATACACACAAGTTTATGTTGAAAACACACAGGAGTTAGAAAAACAGTCAGTTATGTCTGTGAAGGTAAACAGCTGGGAAAGAAATCACATGTTTATATTAGATCTGTGTGGCAGCAGCTTAATATACAGTAAATAAATCAATAAAACCACTGCTCTCTTGTCTCCTGAGGTTGGGACTTTAAATAGGCTTCTGTGCTCGTCTGTACAGCCAATAACAGAACAATTAGCATGCTTTGCTTGAACTTTTGCAATGGTGTTAGAACTAAAACAAAATGACAGTGTGGGTGGAAACGTGCAGATTAAGGGGCGGTAATATTATAATAAGATCCCCTTTCTACGTCATGAGGGGAGTATAATCTGCATGGCTTGTTTTTTTTCACAAGCATGTTTTTGGTTTGGTAGATTTCATATATCTTATATATCTGACACCATTACTGAACTGCCACATTTTATAAGTGTAAGAGTTTTTACATTTGCATTGCTGATCAATCAATCCATGTTGAAGGTCTCTAGAACTTTGAGCATTTGGTTTTCGCACCTAAAAGTGGAGCATACTGTACATTTGCATACACACACACTCAATCAGATGTATCTCCAGCAGCTCTATGATAAATTATACAACAGAGAGGATAATTGGCACAGAGGGTAGCCGTCTGATTATAGTAGTGCTGCGTGAGTGTGTTTGTGAGAGTGTGGCTTTCATGTTTATAATATTGTAGACGTGGGAATGTATTCATTGAAGGTGATGCTTTAGTAAGTCTGGTCAGATCGAGACAAACAATGCAAAATAATTGATGATAGCAGGTGCTCCAACAGGAAACAAAAAATTCTTTAATTTCTCATTAGTAGCTTCTAGAAAGTGATGTGATTAAATGGTGAGCGTTTATATTTTTTTTCCTGAGAAATAGATCCCAGTACTTTAACTTGATAACAGAACATAAGTCTCAAACTGAGTGCAAAATCAGTGACCTCAATATGAACTTTTCTAATAGAAAAGTGCTATTAACATCTATTTAATTACATTTAGCATATTAGAATGATTTCTGAAGGATCATGTGACACTGAACACTGAAGCAATGATGCTAAAATTCAGCTTTGCATCACAGGAATAAATTCTATTTTAAAGTATATTAAAATAGAAAACTACAATTTTAAATTGCAGTAATATTTCACAATATTACTGTTTTTTTCTGTATTTTTAATCAAATAAATGCAGCAAGGATGCATTAAATTGATTAAAAGTGACACTAAATACTTCTATAATGTTACAAAAAAAAATCTATTTAAAGTAAATGTTGTTCTTTTGAACTATTCTATTTATCAAAAAATCTTGAAATATAAATGTATCATGGTTTCCACAAAAATAATAAGTAGCACAACAGTTTTCAGCATTGATAATACTATAAAAAAATTTTGAACAGCAAATCAGCATATTAGACTGATTTCTGAAGGGTCATGTGACACTGTAAAGACTGGAGTACTGATGCTGAAAATTCAGCTTTGCATCACAGGAATAAATTCTATTTTACAGTATATAAATATAGAACGCTGCTATTTTAAATTCCAATAATATTTCACAATATTACTGGTTTTTCTGTATTTTTCATCAAATAAATGCAGCAAGGATGCATTGAATTGACTAAAAGTGACTAAATACTTCTATAATGTTACAAAAAAAATTCTATGTAAAGTAAATTTTGTTCTTTTGAACTTTCTATTCATCAAAAAATCTTGAAAAAATAAATGTATCAAATGTATAGTTTCCGCAAAAATATTAAGCAGCACAACAGTTTTCAGCTTTGATGATACTATTAAATGTTTTTTGAGCAGCAAATCAGCATATTAGACTGATTTCTGATGGACCATGTGACTGAAGACTGGAGTAATGATGCTGAAAATTCAGCTTTGCATCACAGGAATAAATTCTATTTTAAAGTATATAAAAATAGAAAACCACTATTTTAAATTGCAATAATATTTCACAATATTTCCTTTTTTTCTGTATTTTTAATCAAATAAACGCAGCAAGGATGCTTTCAATTTTTTGAGCAGCAAATCAGCATATTAGACTGTTTTCGGAAGGATCATGTGACACTGAAGACTGGAATAATAATGATGAAAATTCAGCTTTGCATCACAGAAATAAATTCTATTTTAACATATATTCAAGTGGAAAACAGATTTTTTAAACTGCAATAATATTTCACAATATTGCTGTTTTTAACGTATTTTAAAAAAATCTACCGACCCCTAACTTTTAAACAATAGTGTATGCAGCACACACACAACTGAGACGTCATACTAAAGCTTCTGCCTTAAAATTCATCCAGCCTCCACCAATTTTTAATGGTTGTTTTCTCCCATTCACTTCGCTTAGAGACAATCCCTGTTTCCATGTTTCTATTTTCTCTTCACATCACTCTATCCATTTTCTTTTACTTCTCCCCACCAAAAATGAAAAAAATAAAAACATTTACAAGCTGCAATAGCTTTCAGCTGACGGTGCATTTCTGAGCAGCTGCTCAGTGTCAGTTGTAGAGACTGAGAATAAATTTCACCCTACAGCTGGAACTGCCCAATCATCACCAAGTAATTTAGCTTATGATTTCACGACAGTGGTGCAGCTGAGAGCCGTGTCCTACCTGGCAGGTTGCAGCCCAGGACTTCCATTCTCATTCCGATCCCTGCCGGAGACCAGCGCTCTGGATAGATGCGGATGAACTGTGCAGCCAGTTCCTCGAAACGCCTCAGCTCGGGGGTGTCATAGTGTGTGTTCCCCTCAAAAAGCTACAGAAAGAAAATGGTTTACACACACATTGAATGTAGGCATCTAAACAGGTATCACAGGTGTGGTTAACCTGCTAGTAAAAGAATTCATCATTTATCCTTCATGACGATCCAAGCTGGTCTAGATGGTTGATCAATTGGACTTCCATCTAGTGAACATGCTGCATATATTTATATTACACTCTGGATAAATTCAATACCTTGGGCGTGCTAGTCTTGCTATCCATCACAAAGTTCCAGTCTTTCCCATTTAGGCTGTGCGCTAGACGGTACTTCCGAACGAAAGCCCGGTTCTCTGAGCTGGTTCCTCCTTCTCCGCTCCGCGCTCCTTGGGTTATCACTCCTCGCACTGTCTTGGGTATCCCGAGGTCCACCTGGAGCCATTCTTCCCCAGCTATAGGCTGGGCAGGGCCGGGAAACCATCCTGATCTACTGGCCACCAGACGTGCTGCTCCAGGAGCCCAATGAAGGTCCCTCACTGAGGAAGCTGTGATCTGGGAATCAGGGAGGAGCCCGGACAGCATTCCCTGGAGCTCCGAACAAGGAGCATCTGAGATAAAAGAGAACAAGAGAGATGTACACACCGACTTCGTCACCAAATCATTTTGAATATAAGCTCCACATTCTTAATTTTTTAGATGATTTTGTCTAAAGGTTAAAAAAAAATGCATGGTTAATTTTCATGTCATTGCTATTAAACCTGATGTGATGCGTGTTGTTGCTTTATAACAGAATGTGCACACATTAGAAATGAGAGGTACATTTTCAGAAAACTTTTTTTTTCATACAGACAAGAGATATATTATATAAAGACCTCATAAAAACACACTGCTATTCAAAAGTTTGGGATCAGTAAGATTTTTGTTTTTTAATCCATTCCAAATTTTAAAAAATCCTCACCAAGGATGCATTTATTTGATCAAAAATGCAGGAAAAAAACTGTAATACTGTGAAATATTAGTACAATTTAAAAGAACTGTTTTCTATTTTAATGACCTTTCAAATATAATTTATTCATGTGATGCAAAGTTGAAATTTTAGCATCATTACTCCAGTCTTCAGTGTCACATGATCCTTTAGAAATCGTTATAATATGCTGATTTATTATCAATGTTGGAAACAGTTGTGCTGCTTAATATTTCAGTTGTTTTTTTTTTTTTTTGGAACCTGTGATAGCTTTTTTAGGATTTGATGATTAAAAAAAATAAAAAAAGAACAGCATTTATTAAAAACAGAAATATTTTCTAAAGAAGACTTTATTATCAGTTTTATCAAGTTAACACATCCTTGCTGAATAAAAATACTAATTTCTTTTTTAAAAATAGAAAGAAAAAAGTTTCCGACCCCAAAATTTTGAACAGTAGTGTTCCATATTGCTACAAAACATTTCTTTTTCGAGTAAATGCTGTTCTTTTTAACTTTTCCTTAAAAAAAAACTAAAAAAAAAGTTACAAAAATAATAATAATAATAATAATTGTACAGTTTTCAACACTGATATATCAGCATATTAGAATGATTTCTGAAGGATCACATGGCATTGAAAACTGGAGTAATGATGCTGAAAATTCAGCTTTGCATCGCAGGGATACATTGTTTTTTAAAATATATTAAAATAGAAAACCATTATTTTAAATTACAATAATATTTCACAACTTTTGCTGTATTTTTGATCAAATAAATGCAGCCTTGATGAGCATAAAATACTTTAAAAAACATTAAAAATCTTACTAATTCCACATTTTGAACAGCAGTGTACATTGTATGGTAAGATGAAAACAAATCTCTTGACTAGAAAACACTCACCTGTAATTTGGCAGCCATAAAGCTCAAAGCGTAGTGCAATGCCGTTATTCCACGCCTGTGGTCGAATACGAACAAACCGGGCCAGAACGGGCTGAGGAATACGATTCAAAACCACCTCAGATGGGTCAGTGTTGGCATGGAAAATCTGCAAAGAGAGAAAACACACAGCACTGATTATATTTGCTGCAAAGCATCAACAAATCTATTTACTAAATTAGTTTTTTTTTTTTTTTTTTTTTTTAAAGTGTGGACTTTTTCAACACCAGAAATAGTTCTTCCCAAAGGAAACATGTTCTTTCATGATACTCCTATCTCAGATTTTTGTTTTTCTGCATGCAAAACAGTCAGGATCAATGAAAAGAATTATTATTCCTCTCGTTTTAAGAAGCATTCAGCTGAAGGACATCTTAGTTTGATATGTATGCTTGAAAGCTTACTGGTGATGCTTCCTAATCCATGCATCAGCAGTATTACTGCCCCTAACCTTAAGTATTTAATTGTGGTGTATAGCTTGTTTGTGCTTAGAACATCAATAAAAAGTCAAACTCCCTGGCTTGTTAAGGAAAGGTGTGCAGTGATCATACTTGTATGTGCGTGGATGACAAAACCATAAACATACAATAAAGAAGACTAAAACACCCTAGCAATGTCTTAAAAGCAAGTAGTTGCATTGAAACACCCTAGCATTTACTTTAGTAAATGTACAAATGTAATTTCCTTTTTGCTGTTATCTTTTTTTCTCAAAGACATCCCTTAAAACATGTTACAAATTAAAGTTGGGGACATTATAAACTGCTGCGATAAAACACTCTTACCCACATACCTCAGAACCACAAGAAATTCTAGAGTTTCTCTGTTGAGTGTGATAAGGGGTAGATTAAACTGAGCACCAGCGAAAAATCTCTAAAGATAAGAGAGGAAGTTCCCATGTATAGACGAATGGTTGACAGATAACTGAAATGTAAACCAACATAACCTCAAAATGAGGAAAACACAAGACATGCCGTTAGTACACTCGAGGTTTGAGTTACATAATGGTATTATGACACGATATGAGCTATCAAAGCTGGAGAAGAATTATGACTGCATTGATGTGCATTTAAAGAGACCAACATTTCTATTTTAAAGCTAACTGCACAACTGTCTCAATGATTTACACAACAGTCCAACAAACAAGAAGTTAATATTAAGTAACTTACATTTTTGACACAATATTGAAAGTTAAACTTAGACTTAACTCCAAACAAAGCCGCGGCAGAATTAGTGAGTCGTGAGTCTCCAGCAACACACAGTGGTGTTTCTGAATGAATCACTGATTCAGATGATTTAATCACTAACTCGAATGCGCTCCATTCAGTGACTCAATTCATGTTTATTTCCTGAATGTTTTTGAACTAATCGGATGAATGAATTACTTTAATGATTCACTCATAATGATGGTCTCTTCTAGGCACTGGCACTAAAGCTGAATGACCTGGCTTTATGAATGATTCATGAAGGTATCTGGATTTTCAATATCAGTCACATGTTTTCTTCATGAATGAATGACTGTTTTGAACAAAACGGTTCAGTAAATGATTCAATGACTCACTCATAACGACCGTTCTTTTACTGAATGAGCAACTTATTCAAAGAAAGATTCATAAGGCTTAAGCGCTTGTTTAAGTCCTGAATAAATCAGTGATCTTGAATGAATTGGTTGAATAAATGACTCAATGACTTCATGAAGCTATCTGGATTTTTAAGACCAGTCATGTGTTTTCTTCATGAATGAATGACTGTTTTGAACAAAACGGTTCAGTAAATGATTCAATGACTCACTCATAACGACCGTTGTTTTGAACAAACTGAATGAGTGACTTATTCAAAGAATGATTCATAAGGTTTAGACACTTGTTTAAGTCCTGAATTAATCAGTGATCTTGAATGAATTGGTTGAATGAATGACTCAATGAATTCATGAAGGTATCTGTATTTTTAAGTCACATGTTTTCATCATGAACAAAACGGTTCAGTAAATGATTTAATGACTCACTCAAGAAGATGGTTCTTTTGAACAAACTGGATGAGTGATGTATTCAAAGAACAATTCATAAGGTTTAAACACTTGTTTAAGTCCTGAAGAAATCTGTGATCTTGAATGAATTGGTTAAATGAATGACTCAATGACTTCATGAAGGTATTTGGATTTTTAAGACCAGTCATGTGTTTTCTTCATGAATGAATAACTGTTTTGAACAAAACGGTTCAGTAAATGATTCAATGACTCACTCATGAAGATGGTTCTTTTGAACAAACTGGATGACTGATTAATTCAAAAACCCATTCATAAGGTCTAGGCACTTGTTTAAGCCTTGACTGAATCAGTGATCTTAATAGAATTGGTTGAATAAATGACTCAATGACTTCATGAAGGTATCTGGACTTTTTAGACCAGTCACATGTTTTCTTCATGAATATATGATTGTTTTGAACAAAACGGTTCAGTAAATGATTCAGTGACACACTCATAAAGACGGTTGTTTTGAACAAACTGGATGAGTGAATAATTAAAAGACCCATTCATAAGATCTAGGCACTTGTTTAAGTCCTGAATGAATCATGAATTCAATGACTTTATGAATCTATTTGGATTTTTAAGACCAGTCACATGTTTTCTTCATAAATGAATGACTGTTTTGAACAAAATGATTTAGTAAATGATTCAATGACTCACTCGGATAAAGAATCCCTTGTTTTGTTACTGAACTAACAACAGTTGTTTAAACTAATCACATGACCGCATTATTTAAAGAATAGTCACTTTGAATTGGTTGAATGAATGATTCATTGACAATCATAATGCAAGCAACAAATGTGCTCTATTCATGAATGATTTGCTGTAAATGATTCAATGACTCATTTATAAAGGGAGACACTTGGTTGCCACCTACTGGCGCATTAATATATATATCAGGCTTAAAAAAACAAATACACAGGAGATTGAACCTTATGACTGTTAAAACGGTTGAAAACACATGACCTCGTGCACACACACATCCGCGTTCCTCCATCCATGTGGGAGGCTGAGCGCTGGATGTGTCTTCTTAGCCAACCGAAAACATTCCTCACCTGAGATCAAGTGTAACAGAGGCCAAGATGGGCTGTAAGGGCTTTCAAAAGCGAACACACACAGACACACACAAGGCTTACTTACAAAGCTGTGACTATGACCGACACCAGTGAGGCAGTAAAACGGGCTGATTAAGTCAAGTGGCACTAGAAAAAGTAGTGGATTAGACGAAGACAAACAAAGAGTCTATTGAGCTTGTTTTCACCACCGTTAAATTTTTCCCCATTCCTTTCTGTCCTCAAGGCCTAAACCTCATTCATCCCCATTGTTCACCTCATCCTCTCTATCCAGTGGCCACAAGTCACGTCCCATCGAGAGTTACGGGCTCTGGGTAGAGCAATCCATATGGAAGAATCTCTTTTCTGTGCTATACGCTCAAGGCTACAAATGCTCTATCAACTCCGTGTGAGTGTGCATGTGTGTGTGTGTGTTTATTCCCAGTAGGGGAATTCGGCACACTCACAAAGGACCACACTCATAATGCTTCAATGATGCAGTGACGGAAGGGTGGAGAGGTGGGGGAAGGTTTTCTCGAACCCTTTTTTTAAAATGCTGATCTCGAGTGTGTTGTGGCTGCTGAAGCCAGACAGACAGACAGTTGACTAGACGGGTGACCCCTTTCCAGACGCTGCAATAGGACGCAGTCAGCCATCCAACTCTGTGGCAAAACATCGTGGCAGCTCCGCAGAGTTCACGGATAACGATGGAAGAGAAGACAGAGGTTAAACGAAAGAGACGGGAAGGAGGCGCGCAGGCTCTGAGAGATGATAACATAGACCAATCAACAAGACTAAAAAAGCATGGGGGGGAAATATCAGAAATACCAGATGCATTGGAAAAATGTGAGAAAGAAGGACTGGCCCACAGTCAGAGTAAATGGCATATTTAATTTGACAGGAATGAACCCGAGGCTGAAGCAGAGTCCATTCAGTGCAGCTCGTTCATTTCTGTGTAAATTGCTCACATAACAACACTGAAACAAAAACTGGTGTAGGATTTACTTTGACAATTTTACAATTCTCACTCAGAAATTGCAAATACATTTCACAAATAATTACAAGGAAACATAACATTTTGAGTTTAAAAGACTACAGCATTTTCATTTTAGTTTTCAAATAATTCAAGTATATAAAATTGAATTAAAAAAATATTTTCAATAAATATAAATAATGATTAAATTAATGTTAAGTAATGTAGTACAAATTCGATCTGCAAAATGATTAGTTGCGATTAATCGATTCAAAATAAGGTTATGTTTGCATGCTATATATGTGTGTACTGTCTATATTTATTATGTATATATAAATAAACACATATGTATATATTTA
This sequence comes from Cirrhinus mrigala, assembly GCA_036247105.1. Lineage (NCBI taxonomy): Eukaryota > Metazoa > Chordata > Actinopteri > Cypriniformes > Cyprinidae > Cirrhinus > Cirrhinus mrigala. The sequence goes on along the minus strand of CM070007.1, from coordinate 36,648,199 downwards.
AAAAAAATATTTGTATGTATTGTATGTATTTTATTTTATTTTATTTTATTTTATTTTATTTTACTTTATTTTACTGTTCTTTACTTTACTTTACTAGATGAACCGGCTACACCAGAAACAACATGCTGGAAATCTAGCTAAACCAGCACTAATCAGGAAGAACCAAAATGGAAATTCATGTTAAGATTTATTCATAAAATCATGTTTTTCAGCCGTCTGAAATATAGCAAATATAATACAGCAATATAAAAAAAATATAGCAAATCACACAAATTGTTAACAAAACCATCCTTACATAATTCTTCTGCAATTCGTTATATTTTATTATGCGTAAAACCTTTCTTAAATTTACATAAGTTTCTTTGAAAATTATCCGTAAACCATCTGCATGTTAATTTTCGTGTAAACTGTTATTTTTTTCTAGAATAAAGTGCCTAATTTTATGTACTAAGTTATCTTTCTCTTACATTGAAACAATGTAGTTGCACACATTTTTTGCGCCAAAAACAAAACAAACAAACAAAAAAACAGAAAGAAATGAGTTGTAAAAATTAAATATGATCTGGAACCTCAAGAAAGACTGGCATAATAACCAACCTGTTTTTCCATTCCTACCAGCCTTGTTCTTTTCACATCAAATGGCATCGACTAAAGACTATTAAACATCAAACACAAGGAAAAGAAATATGGTACAGTTTAAGAGCAGTCAAGGAGGGTCGGAGGTCAAATTGCTTATGGTTAATGCATTCAGGTTTTCTTCACCTGCAGAGATCAAAGATTCCATCAGTGGTTCAACGGCGATCTTTGACCCCTGTCAATAAGCCTAGTTACACAGTTCAGAGGTTAATTAAGATTATAAAGAAATCTGAGCAACACGTGATGTCTGACCAAGTCATCTTGAATAAAGACCTTTTCCTGTACAAATCAATCAAAGGCTATTTTCTTGTTGATAATAGGAGATAATTTCTTTAGAACCGGCCTTTAGCAATAACAAGCAGATGGATGGCTTGAAACTTACTTTGTAGAGTAAGTTGTTATATTTTTGTTGGGACAAGGTTGTGTAGCCTAATTTAGTATGCTAAATGACCAAATTTCAAATAACCTATAGAGCTATAAGCTGTTTAATCTTTAAGCCATTCGGTGTCTTAAACAAGACTTAAATCTGCCTGACAACAAGAGAGTTGGCGGCGACCCACGTCGGGATGGTCCCGCCTATCCAGCTGAAGTAGAACGCTAGCTAGGGTAGCTAAATAATTAAACCTGCCATGTTGTGTGTCTACGAGTGATAGATCATAAAATTATAAAGACCTTTTCCACTGTCCCTCCAGCTCTAGGAGGTGAAACCCTGCGTGGGTCCGTCTCCACCCCTGGGTTGGCCAGAACAAACATCCTACGCAGACTGCTAGGGGACAAAAGGTCTCGAGGTGTTTAAGTATTAATGAAAGTCGTTAAAGTGCATGTCTAGCAAAAGACATGAGCGGAGAACTAAGTTGAGAAAATAGTAAATGCGTCTATGGCTATAAAATTTCCAACCTCTAACGTCTGGTGCTTAAAACAGAGCTCTTTGGGGTCATCTTTTGAAGTCTATGAAACTAAATATCTGAAGGGCACCAAAGGTCTTCAGAGCAATTATCAGATTTTATTATTTACATTAGAATTCTTATGTCATGAAAAATAAATTAAAAATTCAAAAGTAAAAATAAATAAATAAACTTACATCTTTGTAATGTTTATTAACATTCATGTAGATTCATTAAAATATTTATTTTTGTTGTTGTTGTTGTTTTTGTTGAATTCCTTTAAATCAAATTTATTTACCTGGCGTACCTGAAGTTTTAAATACATTTTTACACAAATAATAAGAAATAAAATGTCTTCCTTCCAATAAATATAACTGATAAAATATTTATTAATATTTATAATATATTTATTGTCAAATAAATAAAATGTATAAAAAGAATAATCTAAATAAATTAATTAATAAATAATACGCTTCTACTTTAAGTCATCTAAAAAACATACTCTCCATCCTGCATAATCAAGTACATTTAAATGTAAAATTAAAAACACCTTACTTACTATATATCAGACGGTATATATATAAATTTGTTGTAAATTTGTTTGTTTAATACTACATTATTTTACATTAAATTTATATATATTTTTAATGTCAAATAATGTAGAATTAATAAATCAAACAAATTTACTGTCTAACAGCCTAATTTAAATATTATTTATTTATTTTATTTTATTTATTTTAATTTTATTTTATTTTTTGTGGATGAGTTAAACCTCAACTTTTAACTCAACCGGCTTAACTACATCAACCAGCTACACCAGGAACAATATGCTGGAAATCCAGCTAAACCAGCATTAATCAGATGGAACCAAAATGGAAATTCATGCTAAGATGAATTCATAAATTCATGCTTTTCAGCTGTCTTTCCTCAAACCAAATCTTTCTATCTTTTCTTTGTCCACCTGTTTTCTCTCACTCATCTCTACAGATGAAGATGTTGACAGTTGAAGCTGGTTCCGGTTGGTGGCTCACCAGCCTTAAGCAACGTCTTGAAAAGAAGGAAAACAGACAATGTGTGTGAGAGAGAGACAGCAAATGAACACTGAAGTGTTCACTACTCAACAATACCTGCTCCCCTCCAGTGAGCTTTCTCTCAATGGGGGAAAGAAATGACAAAACACACCCACCCCCCTTAATACCAATTTCTTGTTTTCCATCATCCTGCATCTTTGTGTCTCTCCTTCCATCCTTTTTAACTCTCCCAATCGTCACTTTTCTGTCAAGGGCAGCAAACACAAAAGCTAAATGGCTTTATATGCTATATTCATCATGTATCAAGTGAGTGTGTGACAGATTTATTACTTGCCGTCCACAGGGATTTATAGGAATTTCAATAATAAACAGGATATGTTGCAATTTTTCACAACTTGTGGGCCTTTTTGCCATTTAGTGACTGTATATATGAGTGGTATAAAATATTCATGATATGTTTGCAGCGAGTTTACTGTATATGTAAAAAATTAAGCAACAAAGTGAATACTGTGATATTTTAAAGCGCTTTTATCCTCAGAATAAGGTTGCAATCATTCATTGTTCTGTTTCTGGCAAGCACAAGAACATTAAAGCAGATGTTCAAATTTCAGTAGCAAAAATCAACGGCAAAAATTGTTTATATATTTATGCTTATGAAAGAGTTGACAGCTCGCTTTGCTCATCTGTGCTTGTACAAACCCAACTCCAACAAAACACACTAAATATAAACAGGCAACATAATGAAAGTGTCCATATGTCACTCCACAGAAGCAGCTACATGAGTACTTCAGATATGACATGGGTAATTAATCATTGTTTAATTAATCATCAAGTGATTCTCTTATCAATAGACAGCAGAAAGAATAAAATAAAATAAAATAAAATAAAATAAAATAAAATAAAATACAAAATAAAAAAGTTTTAAAACTGTAAAAAAAAGTGAATAAAAAATAGAAATATATATATATATAACTGAATATTATCAAAATAAAAAATCTATGTTTCTGTTGTAATTGTTTAAAATGTGTTTAAAAATGTTTAAAAATGTGTTGTTATTAAATGAAAAATTCAAAAGGAAAAAATAAAAATAAACTTACACCTTTATACCTGACATAGATTTTTGTTGTTGTTGTTAAATGCCTTTAAACCTAAATTATTTACCTGGAGCACCGGAAGTTTTAAATACATTTTTAAACAAATAATAAAATATGAAATGTCTTCCTTCCAATAAACATAATTAATAATATATGTATGAATATGTATAATATATTTATTGTCAAATAAATAAAATATATAAAAATAATACTCTCAATAAATTAATTAATAAATAATACGCTTCTATTTTAAATTCTCTGAAAAACATACTCTGCATAATAAAATACATTTTTATTTTAAATAAAAACATTTTAATTTCAATAAATATATATAATAATAAATTGTCAAATAATGTAGTATTAATAAACAAACAAATCAACTGTCTAATAACAATACTGTCTAATAGCCTAATTTAAATATTGTTTATTTATATTTTTTTAATTTATGTGAAAGACCTAAAACTCGACTTTTAGCTTAACCGTCTTAACTCCAGCCAGCTACACCCTATAAATAAAAAAGCATACAATTTACCAACCATCATTATTCATAAATTGATCTTCAATGCATGTTCAAAATGATTAACAATAATAAACAACTCACTATTCAGTATACAAACTAGTTTAATAATTTACATCCCAAACTCCATAATCAAAGCGCTTTGAGACCGGGAATACGTCTGGAGCGTTAATCCCGGTCACGTCTGCAGGTCAATATTACTTTCACATGCAACTTCTTCCCAAACAGGAGACTAATCTTTTAATCAAAAGCAGATCCACTAAAAAGACGAGCAAAAGGTTAATCCTAGCACTTCTATTACACGGCGTCCCTTGGCGTAACGTAGAGTTAAAATGCATAAGCGTCTTTCCGAGGCTCTGATTAAACTGTGGCCAATGCGGTTATAGTGGGATTAGTTGTCACGAAAGAAGAAAGACGATCTTTCAAGCGACGGACAGCGTCAAAACAAATAGAGATTAGGAAGTCGTTGGGCAAATGAAGCAATGGCGGTTGATTGATGCTTTAATTACTAGCCGCGCTAATGCTAGCCAAACAAAAGCGTTTCCGTAGGGTTTGCTCAGTTGCGTCCTCATCATAATTTGACTTTGGCGTAATAATCTTCACAACCCAAATGCTGTATATCCTTCTTAAATGTTTTTGATGGAGTTACTGAGGGATGTCCAAAGCTTCATGATTGAATTTGGAAAATTCCTGCCTTTCTCAGAACAAATTTCATATTAGTCTTGATAGGATCAGTCTCAACTTATCTAGAAAGGGAAAATGATTTGAAACGCAGTCTTCGAATGGGTCAAAACCCTGAATTCCGTTAATGTACAAACACGCACCAGCATATCCCACGCTGGTCCAGGTGTGACCGGTCACACAGGTGTGTTTACAGCAGGTAGCTCACAGGCAATAGGAACGGTCAGAGAGATAAGGGTGCAAAAAGAGCCTCATTGTTCGCCACCACCAGATAACCATCTCTCAACCTGTTCCCATGTCACTTTCTCTGTTTAGACCAGCAAAGTTCACCTGGAACTTGAGTTGCTTCTTCCTGCAGATGCACAATTGACTCCTACAGCAGCTTATGCTAATTTAATTCAATAGATCTGTGCTAAAATATCTACCTTCTGATTTCATTAGAATAATCCATACACTACCAGTCAAAAGTTTTTGAATAGTAAGATTTTTTATGTTTTTTAAAAAAGTCTCTTCTGCTCACCCATCCTGCATTTTTTTGATCCAAAACACAGCAAAAGCTGTAATATTGTGAAATATTTTTACTATTTAAAATAACTGCTTTCTATTTGAATATATTTTAATATGTAATTTATTCCTGTGATTTCAAAGCTGAATTTTTAGCACTGTTACTCCAGTCACATGATCCCTCAAAAATCATTCTAATATTCTGATTTGCTGCTCAAAAACATTTATTGGTTTTATTATTATATTAAAAACAGCTGAGCAGAATTTTTTCAGCTTTCTTTGAAGAATAGAAAGTTCAGAAGAACAGCATTCATCTGAAATAGAAATATTTTGTAACATTATAAATTACTTTATCATCACCTTTGATCAATTTAAAGCATCCTTGCTAAATAAAAGTGTTAATTTCCGTCCTCTGACTTAAAGGTTTTGAATGGTATAGTGTATAATGTTACAAAAGCTTTTTATTTCAGATAAACGCTGATCTTTGGATCTTTCTATTTATCAAAAGAATGAAAAATAATATTGATAATGATAACAATAATAAATGTTTCTCTAACAGCAAATCAGCATATTAGAATGATTTCTGAAGGATCATGTGACACTAAGTAATGATGCTGAAAATTTAGATTTGATCACAGGAATAAATTACATTTTAAAATATATTAAAATAGAAAGCAGTTATTTTAAATAGTAAAAATATCTTACAATTGTATTGTTTTGCTGTACTTTGGATAACATAAATGCAGGCTTGGTGAGCAGAAGAGACTTCTTTAAAAAACATTAAAAATCTTACTGTTCAAAAACTTTTGATTGGTACTGCATATGCATTTAAGTACACATTTTTAGTCAAAACAAAGGGCTAATGATAGATTTGGAAAGGTATGGTGGCAAAACAAACGATAAGTAGGCCTACTTGCTAACTAAGAACAGGTAAATGCATAATTAATTCACAGATAAATATATCACAAAGATTAACCAGAGCACTGAATTTGTTATATTAGAAGGGAAAACTTTATGAGTAAGCAAATAAATATTTTTTCCCAAGAATAAAATTAAGCTTAAAAGATTTCAATGCAATTTTAAGCAATACAATTTTTTACAAATTTTGAATATTCTAACAAACCTTTCTTAATTTAGGCTTTAGGCTTTTTATGGTTGCAAAAACCTTAATATATTATTATTACACTTAAGTTATGCTAATTCATGATTTCTTGCATATGTCACATCATTTTTAATTTACTACCATTTGGAATCATTTTAATAACTTTAAATAGGTTGGAAATTAACATGTATTAATATGTTAAATAAATTAACATTTATCAGTAAGTTGAATAAATAATAATTAAATAATGAACTTTTTTTTTAATTGCTTATTAATAAGTGTTCCCCTTTTGATTATTGCTGATGCCTCTGGCAATTATGTGTCTGATTTTTAATTTTTAATCTATTTTGGGTTCATTTTAAGCAAGAAATATAGAAATGTTTCAAAAATAGTGGAGCTAAATAAAAAACACCCAAAAGGTTGAGTTAAACATTAAACCCAACCGCTGGGTCAAAACAACCCAATCGCTGGGTTAAATTACCACAGCATTTTTAGAGTGTAGTTCTGTTTTTTTTTGTCAGTTGTAAACACATAGTGAACACAAACATATTGTATGCTCCTTACCTTATGGTTTTTGCCGTGCCGATAGATCATCCAGTCCTCTCCATTAGTGCTGACTTCCAGTTTGAAGGTGGTGACGTAGTAGGACTTATGGGTCTCCTTGGAAATGGCTCCTTGGGTAGCGATCCCGGTCAGAACCTTGAGGAAGTGAAGATCCACCTGGGAAAGGAGAGTGATTGATGAAAGCGGGAAACAGGGAGCGATAACAATGGCCGACTGATCAGACCAAACTTAGTTTCTTTTGACAGCCGATCAATGAGGATTTCTGAAATGAGTAATGAACAGTTCCTCTGCAGTTTATAAATCTATTTTGAACATGTATATAAAAAACAAGTTTATTCTCTAGTGATGCCATATCTGTGACTGAAAAAAACAAGGGTGTTATCTTAAAGCAATAACCCCCTTAACAGTAATTTTACCACAGTAAACCACACCTACACTTTACAATTCAGCATGGAACTCATCTACATGAATGCCAACATGCTAAACAGGTTAACTGCTTTGTCAACAACATCTTAGCATTATGGATGTGACTTTTTTCCATGGCAAGCACCTCACTTTTTTTCAGAAAATGAAACAAAGTGTTTTTTAAATGGTGACAACAGGAAAAATGCAAAAATAATTACACTGTAAAAAGTTGATTTAACTTGAAAAAAAAAATTGAGGAAACCCATTGCCTAGTAAATAAATTTCATGCATAATTTAAAAAATTAGTTAAGTGAATTAAGTTTCATTTTTTTACAGCAATTTATTCAATTTCACCAAGTAATTTAGTTTTTTAGTCTAGCTTTAGGTGTTTGTGGTTGCAAAAACCTTGATTTATTATTATTACACTTAAGTTATGCTAATTCATTATTTATTGCATGTCACATCATTTTTAATTTACTTGCATACACTACCGTTTAGAACAATTTTAATTTTAACTATAAAAGTCTATCAAGTTTGCATTCATTTCAACAAATATACCGTAAAAGTATAATATTGTGGAATATTATTTAAATTTAAGATAACAGTTTTCTATTTTAATATATTAAAATTCTACACTTACAATTCTAAATTTAAAATTTGGTACGATTTTTAAATGAAAGACTTTTGTGCTCACCAAGGCTGCATTTATTTGATCAAAAACACAGCAAAAACTGTAAAAATTGTGACATATTATTACAATTTAGGATAACAGTTTTCTATCTTAATGTATTTTAAAATGTAATTTATTCTTGTGATGCAAAGCTTAATTTTCAGCATCATTACTCCAGTCTTCAGTGTCACATGATCCTTCAGAAATCATTCTAATATGCTGATTTGCTACTCAAGAAATATTTATTATTGTCAATGTTGAAAACAGTTATGATGCTTTTTTTTTTATATTTTTGCTGAGCGATACTGTATGTCATTTTAGTTTGATGCATTCAAGTAATTTGCAATAAAAGTAGAATTCAACAAAATGATGAATCACTGGTCTAATTAAAACTCCCTGACCTCTACACTTGCTCATCTGTCAAATATATGAGGCAAACGCTCCCAGACCCTCATGCTATCCGGATCCTGTGTGTTTGGATGCAGGTGAGGGGTGTGGGGAGAGACGCTACGGACTCTGAAATCAATAGCACTGGAGAAGGTTGCTAACTACGGATTTCTCTAGACTGTTCTCATCCATCATCGAGCGGTTAGCATCACAGCAACCTTCCGTGCATCATCGGTCTGCACCAACACAACAAACGCAGCGCTCAAGCTAAGGGGCGTATGCTGACGGGCAAGATGGAGTGCTCTATTGAGGGTGTAGAAGGTTCTGGAAATCTAGTGGTGTGTAGGAATACCACACGTGTGTGTGTGAGAGAGAGAGATTGAGAATCTCAATGGATTAAAGGGAACGAATCGAGGACAGGGTAAATGGCATTTTTAAAGTGACGCAAATGAGGTTGCAAGGGACAGAATCGTTTAATATGGGTTAATATCCTAAAGTCAACAGAAAACACATTTGCAAGCCATTTTTCATTCATAATATGACATATTTCCAGATGAAACTACGCTACGCATAATATGACATATTTCCAGATGAAACCACGCTACAGTTTGGGGCAGGTACAATTTTTTTTTTTTTTCTGGAGAAAAAAAATGTATTTGCATTAAATCGATCACAACTGAAAAACCATTTATAATGTTAATGTTTATGTTCAAATAATTGCTGTTCTTTAAAACTGTGTATTCACTGGAAGAACCTGAAAAAAAAAATATCACGATTTCCACAAAAATATTAAGCAGCACAACTGTTTTCAGCATTGATAATAACAGAAATACTTCTTGAGCAGCAAATCAGCATATTAGAACGATTTCTGAAGGATCATGTGACATTAAAGCCTGGAGAAATGATGCTGAAAATTCTTTGCATCACAGGAATATAGTACATTTTAAAATACATTAAAAACAGGAAACAGTTCATTTAAATTGTAATAACATTTAACATTGTTATTGTTTTTTACTGTATTTTTGATCTGATAAATGCAGCACATGAGATTTTCAAAAACGTCTTATCCAAACATGTATATTTACCTTAGTGTATAAATAACCGTAGTGTATATTTGGATGAAAGATTACAAAACAACCTTTCCTGTACAGGAAGGCAGGAATGTGTAAAATAAAATAAAATAAAATAAAATAAAATAAAATAATGAAAAACAAAAATAATAAAATTAAATAAAATTAAATAACTGACTGACACTCAGGTATACCTCATTAAAGCTATTCAACTTACAGCAAATTATGTAAAAACTAACAAATTATACAAATTAATGCTGGTGATATTTTATGAATGATGCCGTTTAAGCAAACTGGTCTTCCATCACTTCTCGTTTTTGTTCGCAACAAATTAAACATTTAAAATAGTCAAAAAATTGTAAGAATGAAATGTTGCAGGAATGTCAAATGCACCAGTAAATTCTAGTGTGTGACTGGCTCACCTGTATGTATTCCTTGTTGCTGTCCTCACTCGGCGTCCAGGCGTTGTCCTCGTTGTTCAGACGTGCCTGACGGGGTTCCCAGCGACCATCGTAAAACGAGCTGGAGGCCGAAATCTGATCATCAGAGATCTTACCAGATTCCATTCCAAATGCATTGCTACAGTGAAATGCTGAAAAAGAGAGAAAGAGAAATACTAATTCAAACTAAATACATTTAATTTTTAAAATTTATTTTATTTTATAGTATTTATTTTTCTTATTATTTACATGTATTTATTTATTTGTCAAATTACTGAATTTATAATTTTAAATATATAAATAAAATAAAATACATTTAAAATATATTTAAATTTTTTAAAATAATTTTATTTATTTATTTTATATATATATATATTTATATATATTTATATATATTTACTTTCAGCTGCTGTAATACACAACTGACACAATCAGAAAATGATACACTTAACCTACAAAAAGAATACTTACTGTCACTAATTTCTTTGCGAGTCATGTTATAGCGGGCAGAGAAGCCATCTTTGGCCACGGCCATGTCAGTGTGGAAGGAAAGTGACAGAAGACCTGTGGAAGACTGGATCTCTGGAGGGATCTTTGTCCCACAGTATCGTCCGATCAGGGGTCCCACTAAACACAAGAAAGGGGGAAAATGAGCTGATCTGAGATCAGTTAGAGAGGCTAGAAGCGGTTTTCAGTGTGAAGTGGATCTGTTGAGGCATCGCGTGCCTCAAATTCCCTCGGCTCCATGGATTACGAGCTTTCCTCGCAGTATACCTCTGATTTCTCCCCTACTTATCCCTGATTTACTGTCCCTCTCCCTTGCTCTTGTGATCCCTGGATGTCAGCAGGACAAGAGCTGAGTTTGATCCCAGATTGATAGTGTGTGAAATGGAAAGTAAAGAAATTTGGCTTACTGTGCAAGTTGAGATGGTCACAATAGTATGAACACTATGATCTGCACACTACTTGTGCGACTTGACAAAAGATATAAAGGATAGAGGTAAGAAATCACACATTACTGCTCAAAAGTTTGGGGTCGGTAAAATTTTTAAATGAAAGAAGTCTTTTATGCTTACCAAGGCTCTATTTATTTGATCAAAAATGCAATAAAATCAGAAATGTTATTACTATTTAAAAAAAACTGCTTTCTATTTTAATACATTTTAAAATATAATTTATTCCTCTAATTCAAAGCTGAATTTCAAAGCAGTTTTCAGTGTCACATGATCCTTCAGAAATCATTCTTATATGCTGATTTGCTGCTCACGAAACATTTATAATTATAAATATTGAAAACAGTTGTGCTGTTCAATAATTTTGATTTCAGAGTTCTCTCTGATAAATAGAAAGTTCAAAAGAACTACATTTATTAAAAATTATTTTTTTTTGTAACAGTACTGTCACTTTTGATCAACTTAATGCATCAGTGCTGAATAAAAGTAGTCAAATATTTTAAAAATAAATAAATAAAAACCTTCTGACCCAAACTTTTGAACAGAATGGTAGCTTTTTGTGTGTATATACAGTATATATATATATTAATATTAATGTAGACACTAACCTTGTGGCAGGCCGTCCCAAACGTCCAGCCAGTCATACTTGCATTCTCCTTCCCCCATCAGCAAAGGGTCGTTTTCCAGGTCAAAGGTCTGGAAGGTGAGTGTGACCTCCGTCTGAGGAGGAGAGATGATGATGAAGGAGCACTCCAAATTATGAGGATACTTGTCAGGAAAACCAGGAGACTCAATCACTCCGGTTGAAGCGCTGAAATTTCGGAAGCAGTGTTCGGCTCCTGCAGAACAAACAGAAACGCAAAAGAGAAATGTAGATTAAGATAACATGACAGACTGTAATTAATTAGTGTAAAAATGTAACTAATTCCAGAAGGTCTGGCCGGGGTAAGGTTGCTCTAAATGGCCGCTGACACCCTGGAGCTCACATCTCCGAAAACACTGAAGCAAATTTTCAAATAGTTGTGATCTTTATTAACAAACCGCATACTGTAAGTCTAAATGAGTACATTCTCACCTAAAAAAACTCTTAAAACTACATTCCGTGAGACAAAACAGTATTATTTATAAAATTATAGTGGATTTGGGTGTCCGCCATGACACTCATTGTAAGAGTGATACAAAGCTCTGATATCACTAGAATATCGCACTCCTCTCAGCCAATCACATTTGAGGACCAGAAAGAACCTTTGTATAAATATATTGATACAGGCAGTTGAATGCCTGAATCTGATTGGCTGACGAACGTTCTAATCTAAGGTGCAATTATTTTCAGGGAAACGCAAGGCGAATGTAGTTCCAGGCAGTTTTTGACCGCAATACGTGCCCGTATCACTTCGCCACATGATTTTCAAAGGTCTAACAGCAAAATAACCAAAACCCATAATGACACTGGCCAAACAAATAAATACAATAAACAATGTGATAAAAACAACGGATTATTTCCATGTTTTGCCACATATTTACATTTTATTATGTACAAAAGCACATACTCTATTTCTCCCATTCTCTCTCCCTTACAGACGCACACACATAGTTTGCACACACGTTTTGCATATACGCTAATGTTGTTAGAGTCATAGCGCTGCTCTGACGATATTATCAGTAACCTAGTTTAACAACTTAAAAACTACATGACATTTCTCACAAGCAAAATAACAACGGCGCTGTTCGTGAAAATGAAAATAAAAGTTTTAGTATTAGTAGAGACACTGCTGTCGATCACTTTTGAGAGACGCAAAGACTCACTGAGGTAAATTAACACACGCTTAGGGGCCGTTCACATATCGCGCCTTTTGCGCGCTCAAGTTATATCAAATGTAGACGCGCGGCAGCCGCGCTCATAACGGAAGCGACGCGGTCGGTTTTTCCCATAGACTGTAGACTTTTCCCATAGACTTTCCAGGCGCGTCCGCGCCGCATCGAGATAAAAACATTTCAACTTTTCTAAATGCCTCAAGCGCACCGCGGGTCATGTGACAAGAACCAACCAATTAGCTTCATCCTTTCCGTAACAACATTGAAAGCTCAGCCAAGATGGAGAAACAGCCGGTCATAGCTGTACAGGAATAGCCATTTTTAAATAAATTTAGTAGCAGAGCTACAGCAAGCGATTTTTGGTGCTGGAAATCCGTTTGTCCTTTGCTGAAACTTCCGCGCCTTCATTGAGAGCGCGGGTCATGGTTGCTTAGCAACGGCAGACGCCACGGGAGCGCCAGCTACAGAGCGCTTTGGAAAGAGAAAGCGGCGCGCCTAGCGTTTTCCACGCGTTTTTAAGCGCGATATGTGAACGCACGCGCCTGGAAAAACCGCACCTCATGCGCGTCACGACCGCGTCGCTTCCCTTACGATTTGTAATAACGAACTTGAGCGCGCAAAAGACGCGATATGTGAACGGCCCCTAATCCTACTTACAATAGCGTTTTAAGGACAAAAACCGGACGAATGCCTTGAAATATATCATCTGATCGATGTCTTGAGGTGTGGTAGCCGTAGTATAAACGGAAGCATTTACTTCGGATCCGTTGAATTCTTAGACAATAATGCACACCCGAGGTGGTGATGCGGCCACGAGGCGGGGTGGCCGTTATGCCACGGGTGTAACGTTACACAACGGCTCGTCGTCAATTATTCCTTACATATACATTACATTTTTATATATTGATTGTTAATATATAAGGAAATATATTCGCGTAACGAATCTTCAGGTTCGAACCAATGAATAAATTCAGTTTGCTAAATGAAAACATTTGTGTAAACGTGTGTGTTTTCATCAAAGAGACACATTTTCCAAAGTAAGCAATGCCTCAACCACTCGTAAACCTTTGGGGATTTTCTGGCGAACGTGGCTTCTCTTGTTCAGCGGTGTGCTGTGGTGCTGTATTCTGTGCATGTGTTTACCAGACACACTCGAGCGAGAGAATGTCATAAAATGAAAGCGTGGTTACTGATTCCTGGCCTCGGAGAGCTCTCGCACGCCCCTCTCCCCCTCTAATTCACATTTCAAACTGCTGTTCAACCTCTCCACTCCCCTGCTCGCGATGCCACCGCGCTCGGCACGCCGTCTGAATGCAGAGCGGAAGAGACGCAGAGAAAACAAGCGTAAATATGAGGCGGAGGGGACCGAGGGAGACAAAGAGAGATTAAACTAAACAAACAAGACTAAGTGGGTGGCAGAAGATGGACGTAGTTTGTAAAGTATACAGATTATGCATGCCGCTCACCTTGAGCAAATGTGCGGCCCATCATGGCTTGCTCTCAAACTTGGTAGAGACAAACCTATACAAGGTGCTAACAGTATAATAACTGGATAAAACAATAAAGAGGGAACAGAGCCATATTTACAGACTAGAATATTATAGAAATGGCCACTTATGATGTTTCATGACATTAGGATTAGAACTGATTGTTTTTTTAAAGGGGCAATATTTGCCACATGTTGCCATTTTTCAGGGCCAGTTTTGACTTTTAATAGGAAAACAAATAAATAATTAAATAAATAATATACAATATGATATAATGATACAATAAAATGATATAATATAATAAATATTATACAATTACATATTTATATATTCATATACAAATACATTATATAAATCAGTACGTTGTTTAAATGTTTAAATAATACATATACTCTATACGTACAGTAGTCAACATTTGAAGTGGATCAAAACCTTTCACCAAAATAATATCCATTCTTGTCTTTGAACAACTTTGATGAACTTTTTTGATCCACTTCAAATGTTGACTACTGTATATATATATATATATATATATATATATATATATATATATATATATATATATATATATATATATATATCAAATAAATAAAAGAAAATTATTAGAAATTCTAAATGTGTGTTATATGTGTGTGTGTGTGTGTGTGTGTGTGTGTTTATATATATTCAATAAATATTATAATTAATATTAAATTATAAATATGTGTGTGCTTATGTTTATTCATACAAAAATATACAAATACATTACAAATATCAGTAATTAAAGTATACTTCTGATAATATAGTATTATAATCTAAAATTATATATTTATCAAAAATACTATATATATATATATATATATATATATATATATATATATATATTAAGTTTTATATATATATATATAAACTTATAGATTACATATATTTAAATGTAAATAAATGTGAATTTGAATTTGTATATATATATATATATATATATATATATATATATATATATATATATATATACATGTGTTAGTGCTGGGCAACGATTAATCGTGATTAATTGCATCCAAAATAAAAGTTTTTGTGTACATAATATGTGTGTGTACTGTGTATATTTATTATGTACATATAAATACAAACAAATGCATGTATATATTTAAGAAAAATATGTTATGTTTATATATTAAATATATTTATATAATAATTTAATTTAATATAATAATTTATAATATAAATCATATGAATATAACTATATACATGTAAAAACGTAAATATTTTCAGAATATATACTGTATGTGTGTGTCTTTATATAAACACAATAAATATACACAGTAAACATACATATATTATGTACACAAAAACTTTTAATTTGGATGTGATTAATCACAATTAATCATTGCCCAGCACTAATATATATATATATATTTTGATGCTTAATGGCCTTTTACCGTCATTATATAAAAAAGATCATGTCAGTTTGTGTTCAGAGGGAAAAAGTCTTCCAGGTTTGGAATTACATGAGGATGACATCATTTTTTGAGTAAATGATGACAGAATTGTCATTTGTTAGTGAACTGTCCCTTTAAGGATCTCTGAGACTGGCTCTGGTGTCTAACACGGACACTACAATCAGATTTTTCTGAGTAAAACCATGTGCAAATTACTGTTTGTTTCTCGCACCAGTGACACCATCTAACCGACGCCGTTTCCTCCACTGCAATGTTCCTTGTGGTAAACAGCCTGTGTGGAGGGCAGCAAATTACCCAGAATTCTATAAAAAGAAGAGACAGGCCTTATAGGTACTTGTGGCGGCTGTCAAGGGGTCAGTGTCTCTACGTGCCTAATGAGGAGCAGCGGACCTGTGCGACTGCAGGCTAAATGAACAGCAGGTTCCGGTATGTTTGTGACATTCAACACACATGTGAGTGACGGCTGGTACCGCGGTAAATATATGTGTTGGGTACACATGCTCACTTGAGCACAGACAAAACCCCAGGAAGCCACACAAGCGAGAGGAAAGAAAGCAAAAAATCTGACGAGGTACGATGTAGCGCACATACAAACGTACACAAGCCTTCCTGCATTTTCAAACGCTACCTTCGCTCTCTCCCACACGCTGATGTAAATATCATGGCTTCAGCTTGTGTGGAGGATGGTTACGCCACGCCTCCATATTACACAAAGAAAGCACCTATATGATGAGAAATTTGCATAATTTGCAGAAAATTCAATGCAAATGATGAAAAGAAGAACATAGGAGAGAATGGGGTAAGATGAGCCACATTTCGTCCAGAAGATTAAACAAAAATATGGGTTTAGAGACATCTAGAGATCAGGGTCATTGCATTCAATGTTGATATATTATATATATATTTATATATATAATCAATTTAATTAGACTAATCAATTTCCTTAAATTACAGAACACTTATACAACATTAATGTTGTATAACGGTAATATGTAAGTCATGTTTAATATATATTTTCTGACTGATATATCTAAATTTACTTTAAAATAATGTCATATTATCTATGATTATGACGTGTTAAATGTTCTTTGACAAGAAAAGTCATAATAATTACGCATATAATTCAGAATTAATAAGGCCAAATGTAACGACAAAAAAATGGTAATTATGTATATAGTTATACAATTTTAATACAATTTTATTTTCATATTTTGTATGATACAAAATTAATACAATTTTGAATTATTTTCATATATATATATATATATATATATAAAATGTAATATTTAGATTTACAATATAATTAATGTTTTAATTATATATGTATATGTACTATATAAAAAACAAAAACAAAATAAATTTAATGTAAAATAAAGTCTAGTTGCCAATGCCTTTTTTTTTTTTTTGTTTAACATGTACTAAAAGAGCTACAAATTAAATTCAGAATTAACAAGGCCAAATGGACCAGATTTTGTTAAAAATAAAATGAAATAAAATAAAATAAAATAAAATAACACTGGCTTAATTTACACTACTTTCCCCCACACTTACAAAAACATGATAGTATTTCAGTGGTTTTTGAACATTTTGGACAGTACTCGGATGATTTGATCATGTCCTTTAGAATAATGTTTAAATATCATGACGAACATGAATATGGAAATCAAACAGTACTAATGGTATACATAACATAATATATACTATCACCACAGCGCTTATTTATTTTTCTTTATATGACAGAAGAGAGACAGAAATCTTGAAGGAGAACAAGTAAAAGTGACGCAGGTCAGGACCGAACCCTTTGAGGCACAAGCACATGCACAACCCACTCCTGTAAGGGTTTGTGTCTGTGTTTGTTCTAAATTAAGTTCTTCACATAGTGCTTCTTAGTCTCCTCTAGCAGTGGGTCGTCCCATCAGACTCCACTTCTATTACTCCACTTGGCCGACTGCCCCGCACACTCAACCCTGCCATGCATACCGCCGTTGCACGACTACAATGTGTGTGTGAAAAACGCAGTCACGGGGAGCATGCATGCATGAGCGCCCACCCTGACTGCTTATTAGTTCATGCTTATGAACACACCAAAAACAGTCTCTTCCTCCTCCTCCTCGAGACATGCCTCCCGCTGCGCTACAGTGTCTGCGGCCCGCCTGTCACCACAGTTGACCGTACGGTAATGGAGGAGGCGTGGCAGCGAAAGGGTTAGTTGCTGGGCAGAAACTCGGGTGGCGTGAGCCCTCGTGCTCAAACGTGCGAGGGATTTCCCCTTCTGTCGCTCGTTCAATCTGACCTCTTGTGGGATGACGAAGTCTGTGTTCACTCACCGCATTATTTACACGCTTTCACCAGTCACTCCAGATCACCTTGATGTCAGTGGAATTCCGACTGTCTTTCGTCCATTCCAGGACTTCAATTCACAATAAAAATAACATGCATCTAACCGTTAAATTGAACAAATAAATGGAAAATTATCATTCTGCTATCTAGAGTGAATGCCAGTGATTTTTAACAAATAACAAATGGAACATCTTCCCGGATGATTGGTTATGGTTTATTATGGTCTGCTGTAGAGTTTTGCAAGATTAAACGGTTTTATTAATAGATTATCTGTGCTTACAGTTGAAAAGCGCCGCATGGGGACTCTTATTAAGCTCATTTAAGTCTCAAATCTGCTTTAAGGATCTACGTAAGAAATGGAGATATTCAGAAAAGCATTTGATTCAGTAGAGGACATGTCAAACATAGTTGAACATGATGTTTTACAGCTGCCGCCAGTTCATTATAGCCATCTGAAACTATATACTGAGTAAATATGTAATTATTATAACACATTACTATTCAAAAGTTTTGGGTTAGAAAGAGTTTTTTCAGGATTCTTTCATGAATAAAAAGTTAAAAAGAACAGTGTTTATTTGAAATAGAATCATTTGTACCATTAAAAAATATTTATTGCCAATTTTGATAGGTTTAATGCATCCTTACTAAATAAAAGTATACTAAGTGTACTAGGGTAAATGCAGTATGAACACTTGAAGTAGAATCATAACAGGTGCTTCTCAAAAACTAGACAAAAATCATATTTATGACCTAAAGTCATAATTATGAGATAAATGTTAAAAATGAGATACTAAGCCATAACTGTGAGATAAAAAGTTGAAACTGTGACATACTAAGTAATAAATTCATCAAAAAGTAGAAATTATGAGACAAAAATCATATTTATGACCTAAAGTCATAATTATGAGATAAAATGTTAAAAATGATATACTAAGCCATAACTGTGAGATAAAAAGTCGGAATTGTGACATACTAAGTGATAGATCAAAAAAATAGAAATTATTAAATAAAAATGATATGTATGACCTAAAAAGTCATAATTATAACACAAAATGTTAAAAATGTGAGATATTAAGCCATAATTATGAGCTAAAGTCGAAATTGTGACATCCTAAATAATGAATTCATAAAAAGAAATTATGAGATAAGTCATATTTATGACCTAAAAAGTCATAATTCTAAGTTTAAACTGTAACATACTAAGTAATAAATTCATTAAAAAGTAGAAATTGAGATAAATATCATATTTATGACCTAAAAAGGCATAATTATGAGATAAAATATTAAAAAATATAGGATACTAAGCCATAATTATGAAATTGTAACATACTAATTAGTTCATCAAAAAGTAGCAATTATGAGATAAAAATCATATTTATGACTTAAAAGGTCATAATTATGAGATAAAATGTTTAAAATATGAGATACTAAGCTGTAACTGTGAGATAAAAAGTTAAAATTGTGACATACTAAGTAATAGATTTATAAAAAGTAGAAATTATGAAATAAAAATCATATCTGACCATTTTAAATATTAAAAACATGAGATAATAAGCAATAACTGTGAGATAAAAAGTCATCCAAGATCTGTTTGTTTTCTTCTGGGTCACTATCCAAGCAAATTTGTTGCATTATTGAACTCTATTTTAAGTAAGATCTTCGCTTTGGAGAAAAATCTAAAACGACTTCCATTCATTTGCTCTCTATTTCATTTCGGCGCTATCTAGAAGAAAGCTATTTCTTTCCTCTGGGTTTGGTTGCTTTAAGGAGAGGTCGTTAGAGCTGAAGGCTTTAAATGGGCCGTTTTATAGGAGAAGAGGAAGCGAGACAGCGAGACAGGCGGCACCTGATTCAAAGCAACTGTTAAAGTGGCAGTAAATTCCATTGGCCGACCAGGATAGCCTCCAGACCGCTTCTCCACCACAGGTGGGGGGCAGCGCTGATGTTACCCAGAGCGACAGAGACCTATGGACCTAATCGCTTCTTCTAGCGCTTTCTTTTAAGTGTGCACTCAGAAAGCGGCAGCGGCGGTGGGCCTGAAGGCTGCTTGGCGGGAAGTCTTCTGCAGTAACCTTGGCAACAGCGTCAGAGTCATGTGACCGGGGCAGGAGGGGTTGTTGTGTTGCACATGCCACTGGGGGTAACAGTCTGGCGTGACTAAACTGGGGCAGAGAAACGGGGCGGCAGACGGGACGGGAAGCAGAGGAATGGGGGTTTAAGGGAGCGATGGGTCTTGACAGGCCCATGAGGTCATACACAACCATGGGAGATAAAGGGGCAGAGGTTAAAACAACTTTGCAGCAAGACATACTTGAGATGTAAGCATGAGCTTAAAGGGAGAGTTCACTTAAAAACTAAATTGTGGCATTTTTAGCTCTCTCAAATTGTTGCAAACTTGGATAACTTTATTTCTTCTTTACAATACGAAGGTATTTTGAGAAATGTCTGTGAGGTTTTTATTGGAGTGTTATTTTAGTATTACTATTACTATTGAGTCATAATTTATTAACATAATTTATCATTCATTTTTGATATACTATTACTACATACTATATTAATATTTTGAATTAACCTTAATTTTATATTTAATTGAGTTTTAATTTTAATTTAAGTTTTAGTAATTTTGTTGTTTTTGTATTTTTTTAATATTTATCTTTAATTCATTTGAATTTCTGTTTTAGTAATTTTTGTACTCCAACATAATCTTAAGTACATTTATGTATTAATCAAATTTTTGTACAACTTTAAATATTTTGTGTTATTTATTTCATTTCAGTTTTATTTCATTTAACAAAAAATTATATTCTTTGTTTTAGCTTTAGTTAACACGAACATTGTTAATGTTTAAATAATTAGTTATCATTAATTATTCATATACTATTACTACATAATACACTATTATTTATTAATATTTTGAATTAACCTTAATTTTATATATTGAGTTTGCATTTTAATTTAAGTTTGAGCAATTTTGTTATGTGATTTTGTCATTTTCAGTAGTTCTTGTATTTTGTTTATGTTTATCTTTAATACATTTTTTATTAATTTTTAATTAGTTAAGAAATTTTAGGCCAAAATAAACTTAAGTAAATTTATATATTAATCTAATTTTTGTATAACTTTAAATATTTTATTTGTGTTTTATTTATTTTATTTTATTTCAGTTTATTTTAGATTTCTTTAATTAACAAAAAAACATATTCTTTGTTGTTGTTGTTTTTTTTTTACCTTTAGTTAACAATAACATTTTTTTATTGTCTGTACAATGAAAATTAATTTGGTTCAATGTTAACCTATAAGTTTAGGTTTGTCATTGAATATTTATATTTACATTATTTATTTATTTATATTTTATTTCAGTTTTAATTTTTTAAAAATATGTTTTTAGTTTTTAATACAATAATAATACAAATATATGAAACATATTTTTTTTAAATCAAAAATTCTAATTAGCCTAATATTTAATTAATAAAAAACAATAAAAAAAATATTATTCCAATAAGATTTTTTTAAATGTTTATTTCTATTTTATTTTAATTATGTATTATTATTGTAATAATATGTATTAAAAATATTATTTTATGAATTTATTTTATTTTAGAGAACACGTCAAACATATTACACTGTATACTGGGTAAATATATAATTTTACAATACACTATCAGTTAAACGTTTAGGGTTGGTCAGATTTTAAAAAACTTAATATTAAATTAATTAATATTAATATTTTTAATATTATGTTTATTTTTGTTATGTATACTTAATAAAAACAATACAAATATTATATTTTATTTTAATATTATTTGTTTTTAATTTTTAGTTAACAACAACAACAACACGGTAAAAAAAAAAATTGTTGAGTCAACTTAAAATAATTTGTTACCTTGCAGCCTTAAAATTTTAAGTTCAGTCAACTCAAATAAGTTTAATCAACTTGAAATGTTAAGTTGTACTAAGTGAAAACTAAACAAACAATTTGGTCTGTTAAACTTAAAAGCTGGACTTGTTACCCAGCTGCCTTAAAATTTTAAGTTGAATGAACTAAAATATTAAGTTGTCACTTAGTACAACTTAACATTTCAAGTTGACTAAACTTTTTTTTGAGTTGACTGAACTTAAAATTTTAAGGCAGCCAAGTAACAAATTATTTTAAGTTGAATCAACAAATTGTTTTTTACAGTGAACACTGTATTATTGTCTGTACAATAAAATTAAGTGTAGTTCAATGTTATTTTGAACCCCTTTGACTTTAATCATATGGACATATCGTCTTATTCTTCAAAATGTCTTTTGTGTTCCTCAGAAGCAAGAAAGTCATATAGGTTTGGTTTCTATCATTAAACAAAGCTGCAAATTCATTCATATCAATGTGTCTGGAGCATCACAAAGGCTTATTCCCACTTAATTCCCAGTCCATTTAAATTCCCACCTGATTCCCAGCTCTTTCCACACCCTCAAAACTCATTTTACTCATTCTTATGCTGCCAACAACAACAACAACAACAACAACAAAAAAACTCATTTGAAGCGAGTAACCACTAATCATTGAGAGCACTACAGTAATACTGGCAACTAAGAGGATTAGCAAATTAGCCAAAATATGGCACGCAATGAATTTCATGAATGACAGGTGTTGAGATATTGCAGATATCTGCTGAGATTCAGTTCAAGACTAAGCAAAGCATGAGCTCATCCACTTGGAGCTGCATATTGTAAACTTTCTGAAGGTGCCTTGTCAGCACTGTTCAACTTTGAAGGTTTCGAACATGTTGTTGCTCTGAGCCAAACAAGTGGCAAAAGGCCAAAAAACTAAATCAAGTAGCGTTAGTCAGCCATAATGGCCCTAAGAGATTGTCTGCATAACAGTGTTATTGCATACCACCCGCGGGTCAGCCGGAGACCAGTGTGGGATTTCTGCATGAAGATGAATGAGGGTTTGAAGTTTTCGCTCCCAGTGCCGGATAAGAGAACACGTATCGGAGGAAAGTGTTCACCAGAGATCATTATCGCTCCGACGCCTCTCCATATAAACAGACGTAAACGCTGAGACTCACCCACGCTAACACTTTCCCACAATTCTAGTGATTGGACCAGTTTGTGTAAACAACAGGTCCCTTAAAGATGAACGCTGGGTGTTTTTTTCTTACTCATTTTTGGCAGTCTTTATAACTTTTAAAACCTGCAGAGATTGACTTTCTGAACTACTTCGCCTCGAAACCTGGAATTTAAAAAAAAAAAAAAATAACCATTATTCTGTGGCGCAGGAAAAGGCAATAGCCAGTCATTTGAAAACATGAGGATATTACGCACAAAGACTAATGCTGTCTACATGTTCTCCTCATGGGATGTTCCTAATGAGTTTGAAAATCATAATTATGACATTATGTGTGCTCAAGTGATTATGGTCAGACAAAAATGGGCATATTTCATATTTCACTCCCCTGACAAACACAGGAAGCTTTTTAGCGCTAGACCAAAAATATCAAAGGATGTGCATTAGTTGTGTATTTAATGCTTTATTTGGGTATTTTATTATTCTTGTGTTGCAACAGAGAATTGTGAGATAGTACAGTAAAATTAACAGAAATGTTCAATAAATAAATAAAGCTAGGTGGTCATTGGTACTGATCATAAGTTGTAATTAGGCTCAGATGCTGAAGTTTATATTAAATGTCATAATACTTATTTAATAATACAAATATATGAAATATATTTTTTAAATGAGTAATTATTCTAATTAGCCTAGTATTTAATTAATAAAAAACAATACAAATATTATTTAAATCGTATTTTTATTTTTATATTTATTTATATTTTATTGTAATTATATATTAATATTGTAATAATATTTATTTAAAACATTATTTTATTAATTTATTTGATTTTAGAGAACATGACACACATATTACACTATATAGTGGGTAAATATATCATTTTTACAATACACTATCAAAGTTTAGGGTTAAGATTTTTAAAAATTAATATTAAATTAATTAACATTAATATTTTCCATTTTATTTTATTTTTTTACTTTTTTAATATATATTTAATATTTAAAAAAGCAATATAAATATTATTCAAATATGATTTAATGTTTATTTATATTTTCAATTATATATTAATATTGTAATAATATTTATCTAAATTTTTTTATTTATTTATTTGTTTGTTTGTTTGTTTGTTTGTTTGTTTTATATTTTAGAGAACATGTCAAACATAGTTGCACATGACATAACATGGTAAATATATAATTATTACAATACACTACCAATCAAAAGTTTAGGGTCTGTAAGATGAAAAAAAAAGATTAATAATTAAATTTTATTAATATTAATATTTTTAATGCAAAATATTTTTAAAATCTATGTTTAAATAATAAAAAACAATACAAATGTTATTCAAATTAGATGTATAATTTTTTTGTTTATTTATATGTTATTTTAATTATATATTAATACTGTAATAATATTTATTTAGAATATTATTTTTATTAATTAATTTTAGTTTAGAGAACATGTCAAACATTACACTATATACTGGGTATAAAACTATATAATATTAAACTAATTAATATTAATATTTTTAATTACAATTTTTTAAATATATATTTAATTAACAAAAACAATACAAATGTTATATTATTATTATATGAATATTATTTCATTATTTGTATTTTATATTATTTTATTTCTATTTTATTTTAATTATATATTAATATTGTAATAATATTAATTTAAAATACTATTTTATTAATTTAAAATACTATTTTATTAATTAATTTATTTTATTTTAGAGAACATGTCAAACATGATGAGTTAAACATGTTTTACAGCTGCCACAAGTTCATCATAGGCATCTGACACTTTATTCTGGGTAAATATATAATTATTACAATACACTATCAATTAAAACTTTTGGGATTTTTAAAAAAAATAATATTAAATTAATTAATATAAAATTTTGAATATATATTTCATTAATAAAAACAATAACAATAGTATTTAAATAAGACTTGTTTATTTATATTTAAATTTTATAATTTATATATTTTTATAATTAATATTTTAATTTTATATTCATATTGTAATAATATTTAATGTAAAAATTATTTATAAAATACATACATACATACATACATAGATTTAATATATAAATACATAAAGTCTGTATATAAGTCTATATAATAAGCATAATTCTAAAAATATAATTATTTAATTAAATTAATTAAATATATTGATTATTCCAACATGACTTGAAGGCATCTTAACACACAAAAACGGCGCATCACTGACAAGTGATCGAAAAAGCATTTACAAGTCAGATATCCTCTCCACTCCATCTCTGCAACACCCACACGCGGCTATATTAACATCCCAAAAGAGAAAAAGCATATCATGCCTTTATTAAAAGATGTTCTTAGGCTGTCTCTGGTTAGTGTAAAATGAGATTGTGGGCTTATCACGTGAGTTATACAACTAGAGTTAGCAACTGTATCTGTGGTAACAGTACCTGAGGGCAATGGTGATGATTTCAGCAATTACTGAGCTGAGGTGAAGGCTTAGAGATAGAATAACTCTGCTGTTTTTCCCATCAGCCATGATGAAGCCACAGTGCTTATGTTACCAGGCTAATCATCGCTGTTGCAAAACAACATTAATCGCTGCACTCCCACGAGTACGTGGCTAGTCCAATGTTCTTAAAGGAACGCTGTAGTGATAGTTAATGATGTTTGCCAAGACAAATATCACTATTACCAATGATTATACTTAGCTATGTCTAATCCCATAGGCTTATATAAGGGTGGGACCTGAGCCATGTCTACAGACCCCAATATCACAGGGAATTAAGGGTGACTTCTTCTGACTTCAAACATACCTAGCAAACACCCAATAAATGTAATCATATTTAAGAATTTATTTACATTAAATAATCAGGCTAAGATAAAACTTGCCGATTATATTGAATAAAAAAAAAAAAAAAAAAACGACCTGAAAAGTTTAATAATAATACTATATTTAGCACATATATAATAATAATAATAATAATAATAATAATAATAATAATAATAATAATAATAATAATAATAATTATTATTATTATTATTATTATTATTATTATTATTATTATTATGTAATAGCAATATTATATTTAATATATATTAAATAATATTAAATAAACTTATATAAGCAAATTATATTTATTTAATTAAAAAAAAAAATAATAAATAATAATAATAATAATGAATCCATTAAACAGAAGTCCATTTGTATAAAAATGTACATTTACTATTTGAAATTGTTTTAGTTTATTTTAGTTTGGTTATTTTTATATTACACATTTTATACTAAACAGTATTATACTTATATTAATATTGTTATATTATTATAATTTATTTATATATTTATATTTCACACAAATATGTATATAAATAATATAATATATTTATATAAATAATATTCATATATTTATATTTTATAAGATTTATTAATATTAATATCATATTTAAGAATGTATTTACATTAAATAATTGGGCTAAGATAAAACTTGCTGATTATATTAAATAAAACAAATTACCTGACAGTTTAATAGTAATAATACTATATTTAGCATATTTATATAGTAATAATAATAATAATAATAATAATAAATCATTTTTTTTACCATTTAATATTAAACATTATTATACTTATATTAATATTATTATATTTGTATATTTTGTAATATTTATTTATATATTTATATCATATTTAATATTTTATTTAATATTAATTTATTTATATTACATAATAGGCCATGAGAATATAATAATAATAATAATAATAATAATAATAATAATAATAATAATAATACAATCCATTAAAATATAAAATACTTTTTTGTAATATTTGTAATATTGAAATGTAATATTTATTTACTTATTTACTTACTTACTTATTTCTTTATTTATTTTAAAATCATATTTAAGAATTTAATAACATAATATTACGTAAGGGAGGGACCCAAGACCTATCTGCAGACTTCATAGACATATCATAGAGATTTGGTAAAAATAAAATAAAATAAAATAAAATAAAATAAAATAAGATAAAATAAAATAAAATAAAATCTAGCAGCTTCCCAGAACATCTTAGCAATCACACAGCAACTCACCCAGTACAACTTTAGCATGAACAAACGAGCATTTTCAAAACATAAAAGCCTTGCAAGTATGTACTTCTAGCTAGTACAGTAAAATCCCTACAGATGGCTCTGAATGGCTCCAAAGTCCATGCACAAATTGCCAATGTACTCCAAACTCCAATTCCCCAAGGACAAGAGATCAGAGTCCAATTAAGAGGGCATTCCTGGCATGCTCATGGAGGGATGAAAAGAGTTAAGCGTCGCCCCCTCCCCGCCTTTCCTCTAAACTCAGTTTATTTTCTTTTCTTCTCTCCCTTGATGTTTAATTGGTCTGGGAGCGTTTCGGAAACTTTGAGAGAACATTTAAGAATCAGCGTGTCTGACGGCCGTGCAGCAGGACGGAGGAGCTGCGACCTTCTGGAACCGCGAGTTAAAGGTCGCAGAGGGTCATTCAGCTAACGAGATTTACAGCGTAACAAGAGCGCCTCCAAAATCAACCTGAGCCACTTGTGACCCTCAAAAACCAGCCTGCTCCAATCAACCATCAATCAAAGGTTGAGGCCGAGTGAGAGTTCACACATAAACACCCCGACCACTGAGTGACGAAAGAAAACATCTAGAGAAAATGTGTTGCTTGTCTCTACAAAAAAAAAAAATCACAGCGTGTGTGAAATGTGCCAAGCGTTTCTTAAGAAATATTACCTCGTTGAAAGCCTAAACCAGATTCATTTATTTTTTTTAATGCAAAAGCCTAACATTTGCTGAATAATGTCAGCATTAAACACCAAACACTGAAAACGTCAAAGCTGAAAGTCGCATCAGGATGTTCTCAAATGAGCTGTAAGCTTGATGCCAAACTGTATATAAATATATTAGGGGTTGAAAAATATGTGTTTTTCAGGGCTGATGCCGATACCGATTGTTACAGATCCAGTACACCAATAACCGATTTTTATTTTTTAAATAATCACAAAATTTGACTGTGAAAATACCTACAAAATATTATTTAAAGCCATTTTTGTGTTAAATGAGAAAGTATTAGATAGGCATTACAAATTGTAGCTTTAGAAAGAAACATTTTATTCAATTCAACATAAAATTTATTACACATAAACATTTAGGCTGCAACAGCCTAACATAAACTATGGACCATAAAAGAAGATAATTTGAGAAACATCATACTATTTTTGGTTAATATAATAAAAGTAACCAAAACAGCTTTCGGTTGAACAAAAGAAAGGTTTGAAATTACATGAGGGTAAGTAAATGATGACAGAATTGAATTTTTTGGGGAAGTGAACTTTCTCTTTAATGTTTTTATTATTTTTATTATTATTATTATTATTATTATTATTATTATTATTTTTTATTTTTTTTTTTATTTATTAATGAAATGATTCTCTAAAAAAGAAACTAAATCTGCCAGCAGGTGGCAGTAAATGTCTTTATGAGTCATTCATTTATTCATTCGATTCGTTCAAACAACTGATTCATTCAGGAATTCAGTAAACGGTTCTCTTTATGAATGGGCCTTTGAATCATTGATTCACACGATTCATTCAAAACAGGGATTCATTCAGAAACTAAACACTGCTGTGTTGCTCGGAGACGTGCAACGATTCTGCTATGGCTTCAGAGGTAATATGTTCTCTGCAAAATTGCGCAAAAACACATAATATAATGTTTAAAATATAGCACAATATCATCTTATTTACTGAACTGTTGTATAAATATCACATTTAAGCTTGCGATAAAACAAGATCAGCACTCGTGTCATATTGCTCTTGCCACCCGTGTGATATCGTGTGATATGTGATATAAACAAATATAAGACTAAACACATACAGGGGCATTTTTTGCACCAATATCTTGAGTTTTAGGGCATAACTGCATTTGTGGAGTTGTTGCCCTGCATGATATTTGTCAACAGTCAACTGTATGAAATATAAGATGACGTACAGGTCTCAGGGCAGGGCCAGCATGTTAGCTGCGTTAAAAATATTTTAATCACGTTATTTTTTACTAATTAATTAAACTAACTAATTAATTAAATTAACATGTTACTCTCCGCTGATTATAATAGCTGCAATCTAGACATATCATAGTGTCCTATCTTGGCATGGTATGAGCACATGTGAAAGGACGTACATGATGAGAATGCTTGAGCTTGTCAGGAATAGAAATTTCCCTGGAAAAGTGTTCCTCAAATTATCCGTTTCCTTAACCACATGGCAGCAGCCAGGATTGAGCTCACTCACCAGTCTTGTAGATCTCGTAGCGCAGGGAGAAGCCGGCACCCTGGTGCGCGTAATCAGACACAAACTTGATGTGGATGACGGGACCCGAGGAAATTATGGCAGGAGGAGCGATGTTACTGCAGTGCCTTCCCAGCAGGTCCGCAGACTCAGAATTCCCATCTCGGATCTCTATGAAGTCATACCTGAAAGCAAAAAACAGTACCATGCATGAATGCTATTTTTGGATTTGTTTCTTTGGCATACCTTACATGCAAAAAAAGACAAAGTCTGCAAGTAAAAATAAAACCATTACAAAAATCTTTACTTGAAATAAAATAAACTTTAACTATAAATAAAAAAAATAAATTATATATTTTTCTTGTTTAAATTTTGTTTCAGCTTGATGTATTAAAATAATATAAATAAACTAAAATTAAACTACAACTGAAATACAATAAAGAAAAACAGTATGTATATATATATATATATATATATATATATATATATATATATATATATATATATATATATATATATATATGTGTGTATTTTTTTTTTACTTTATATATTTACTTTATTCATTAAACATGAAACAATAACACTGCTAGACTACGTAAATGTGTAAAATAGGTAAAATAAAATATGTAACAATAAAATAAAAAATAAAAAATGATAATTGACAATATTATTAATATAAATATTAATAGTTCTTCTTTGCTTTTATGTTTGTTTGTTTGATTTTGTTTTTATTTGTTGTTGTTTTTTGAGCATTTTGTGCATTTTTTGCACCTTTATAAATGTATATATATATATATGTGAAGAGTTCAGATGCAAAACCAGCTAAAAGCCATCTCGGTCAAAAATGAGATAATGATACTGAGTAAATAATAGATAAATAGTCCTGACACATAGCACACGTCCATCAAATACTTTCATTTCAAACTTGCAAAAATTCCAGCCTCAGCCCAATCAGAAGTACCAGTACTTACATAGAAACCTACACAAAGTAGCCAGAAAGAAATGCTAATTTTAAAGAAATACGTCAGATGGATTTAGAGGCTTTTGCATCTGAACTCTTCCAATAAATAAATATATATATATATATATATATATATATATATATATATATATATATATATATATATATATATATATATATATATATATATATATATATATATATATTCATTAGACATTTACACTAAACATTAACACTGCTAGACTGGGTAAATATGTAAAACAGGTAATAAATATTTAACAATAAAATAAAGTAAAATAAAAAATAAATGTTTTGATAATTGACAATATTATTAATATAAATATTAAAAGTTCTTTCTTTGCCTTTATGTTTGTTTGTTTAATTTTGATTTTTTTATTTGTTTGTTTGTGCATTTTTGTGCATTTTTGCACCTTTACTTACTATATATATATATATATATATATATATATATATATATATATATACTGAAAATGACAAAATGCACAACAAAATGACTAAAATAAAAACTAAAAATATACATATGATTCAAAATATTAATAAAACCTATATTAGCATCTGAATGATGCTAAAATAACACCCTGCAATCAAAAAACTCAAATATTTCTTCGACACCATGCTATCACTCAATTTTTTTATTTCTCCTAATATGAAGTACTTCTCCTAAATTATTTACATCAGGTAAAGTTGCTATTTAAACACAACTAAGATATCCATTAAGTCTCCCAAGCAATAAAAGAGGAACCTTAGAGCAATAAAACTGGTCCTCTGGGAAGGACAAACATTAAGAACGCAAGGAAGTGCAATGCAATATCTTCTGCAGGAATGAGTAACTGTGAAGGAACTGCTAGGAGTCGTTTTAATTTGAGCTGGGGTGACCTTTGACCCTCAGTGGACTGCTGCCTTATCACAACAAACACACATTTTTTCATGTCACTTCAGAGACTGACTGAAGGAGCTGAGACAATGACCACCTGTCCGGCCAAAATAATCCCTTAATGTGCGTTGCCCTCTTTTGCCAAAACACTTCTCACACGATGTCTAAATGAGGCAAAAGACTCTCAAAAATCCAGCCGCTCGTCTGCATGAGTGCTTCCTTATAATAAATCCGGCCATAGAGAGGCATGAGTCAGACTTCTCCTCACACCTCAGGAATGCTTGCCCCATTTAACCCCTAAACAAGAACAAGATCCCTGTAAACATACGCCATCACTCCCAACCTAACGGCTCCAGAGCAAAACATGCTGACTAGACTAAGAAAATGAATCTATGTGCCTTTAAAACTCACTTAGAAAATGTAGGATGCTGATGCTTGAAAGTTACTTCAAAATGTTCCAAGTTTAGTTTTAACTTAGTGTTACACTCCAAAAAATAAAAATAAATATCATTTGAAAAGATATTTTATAGCCTGATGCCAACTTAATTCATTAAATTATTATTTTGAAGCAATTCTATTAAATGATTCAGTTAAACTGACTTTGTTTAGGGGTAAAACTATGAGATGGGAAAAATAATAATCAGCATTATTAATAAATATTATTAATAATACTGGGAACAAATATGTTAATTATTTTGTTAACCAAAAGGTTAAAAATAATAACCAACAAAACATCTGACTCTATATAAACAAAACGGAAAACATGATTTTTATAGCATTTTACTATATTAATTAAACAGGCACTGGGACTTATATATAGGCCATAAACTATTTTATTTTATTATTTTTTATAATTTTTATTTTATTTTATTTTATTTTATTTTATTTTCTGAGTAATCTTGCAAAGGCAGTTAAGTAAAGTGGCTAAAGATGCCATGCATCAAAGAATAATCTATCATCTATCAGTTGAAGGTGCACTGCAATGAACTGATTCAGTAAATGAATCAAATTCAAAAGTTACCTGTAATTTTCTAATTCTTTAGAAATGCATCACTGTACTAGTGCTTTAAAGTAGCCAAAAACCAAAACACTGATCTGAAAAACTTATAATGAAGCACCGAGAATTTGCAGTCTCTAAAGAATCATACCGAAACTCAAAAACAGACTGATGTCAAGTGTGTCTGCACAAACCAGAATAGAATGAAGACATGATGTTGTGCCTATTTTAACATTTCCTTCCTGGTTGACTCTGAATTATCCCTGGTTGAGTCACATAACTGCTGGCTCCACGTCACTCAGGGAGCGAGTGTGTGTGTGAAAACCTGACACGGCCCCGGGCCCCTGAGAATGACATAAAGAGGCAGGTGTCTCTGACTCTTCATTGCTCTGGACCCCCCTGGCCGACCGCACACTTGGAGACTTCAGGTACAGCAGTGTATATTTAGACCCAGGACGTCTCGACTACATACAGTACACATTCATAAACACACGTACACATCCAAGTACAGCATCTGCAATCCTTCTAATGCATAAGAAATGCACAAGAGTTTTATAATCATTACATGTCAGAGGCACTGGTCAGGACAATAATTACAACTACTAACAACTAACTATAATCTTACCCTTGCCTGGAAAAAAAATCATTTTAACATTGAAAACAACCCTGCACTAAGCAAAAAAGGAAAAAAAAAATGATATCTCAATCATTTTCAGGCTTTGTTTTGATACTATTTGATACTTTAATATTATTAATATATATTTTTTCCCATTATTTGGGGGAAAAAAATTATTATTATTACATTTACATTAACATTAAAACTCCTAGAGAAGGATGGATAAATAAATAAATAATAATAGTAATAATAATAATAATTATTATTATTATTATTAGAAATATCATTTTTATATTTTATTTTATTTATTTTATTGTATTTTTATTTATTTATTTATTATCATTTTTTTGCAACTTCATGGAAAAAAAACATTTACTTGATTTTTAGTTTAGAGAACACTCCTACACTAGGACAAATACATACAATTTGTAGGCTTTTGATACTACTATAATTAGTAATATTTTAAAGATTTTTTTTGCATTTTTGGGGTAAAATCTTTTCAGTTTTTTATGTTTTTTTATGTTTTTTTTTTTTTTTTGCATTATTTGGAAAAAAATATTTACTTTACATTAAACATGAACACTCCTAGAGTAGGATTAATAAATACATAAATAAATAAAAAAACAATTATTATTATTATTATTAGTAGTAGTAGTAGTAGTAGTTTTATTTATTTTATTTTATTTTTTTTTTAGATTTAAAAGAAAAAAAAACATTATTTACTTGATATTTACTAGAACAGTCTTACACTAGGAGAAATAAATAATATTTTTAGGGGTTTGATACTATAATTATTAATATTTAAAAAAAAAAAATGTTTTTGCCATTTTAGGGGAAAAAAAATACTTTTCAGCTTTTTGATGATATTACATGTTTTCCAAACTGTTTTTCACTAAATGAACACAGGCAAAAATATTTCACCATTTTCATTTATATTCACCATAACAATATGTAGTAAAACATAAACAGCAATAAAAGCAACATATACTGTATTTTTACTGAATCATTTAAATATATAAAAAAATACCCAGTGTAGACCTCTGTGAACATTTTTTAAGGATGGCAGTAATAAATCAGAGTTTTAAATCAATTTCTTGAAACTGAACTGACTCACATAAATGAATTTAACTTTGTTACTAAAGTTTCAATCATAGACATTACTTGTGGGACAAAGAAAAAAAATGCAATTAGCCTAATGAAGTCAACTTTAGAAAACTTAGTGGCTTAATCAAAATAATCTGTCTTTACAATGTATTTAATAAATAATATATAAAGCTACCGTACGAACTGTACTGTAGGTAAAACCACACGCATACACACAAACTCTCACTCACTTTCTTTCTGTGTCCATCTCACCTCAAACACTAGAAAAGCTGGGATGAAGGCTTGTAAACTGTGTGCAAGTGTAATTAGGTTGTAATTGATTTTGTAGGGGCTCTTGGCTCCTGGATTAGCAGTGACAAGTGAGTGTGTCAAATGTGGATATTGACCGTCTCTAGACGCCTCCACTTGGCTCCGGTGCATTTCGAGATGCGCTTGAGAGTGGAAACAAACCAGGATGCCCATTGATCAACAGAAATGCCCGGATCACTTATTTACCTCGCAAAAACACGTTTGTATCAATTTCACAGCACTTGTGACTGAACGAAAGAAGCTTTTTCTCATTATCACAGCAATATAACATCGCTTTATAGGCGTAAAGCTCAAATTGTTTACCACGGTGCAATAGCGCTGCAATTATGCATGCTAATTATGCACGATTCAATGGTTATTCAGGTGCTACAGGCGGTGATGAAAACTCCCCAGACAGTGGTATGTTTGTAAGTGTGAGCGGGGAAGAGAGGCTTGACACGAGGAGGGCAAAGGCCCCGTGTCCCTGTCTCATGTTCAGACATGTCTTCCTCTCCAATCTCACTTTCTGTCTCCTCTCCCCTCCAGCCTCTTCACTGCTAATTGCTTTTCACACCTACGGTGTTTTTCAAGCATTTTTCAGGCCTACACAGTCCCCCGAGGTGTCACTAGCTGCCCTAAAGAGCAGTTTGTCTGGAGAGAGACAGACAGACAGATACACAGGGGTACAGATACTACTATCCGTGTTTGTTTTGTACATTTATAGTAATACAGCGTGTTTGTTTCTTGCCCCTGTTCAAATGAGAAGAGATGTGTTGTGGCGACAATGGGCGTAACATAAGCCTGGACCCTATTAATCTCAGCTACCTACACAATAAACAACACTTCAGCATGTGTTTTTAAATCATAAGAGCCTCTGGCTTGTTAAACATCAATGTTGAATATTATATTTGGCTCAGGAGCCCATGTGCACATTACAATTACAATGGATGCATGAAAATATCTGAGAGTAATATCATGCATTGTGAACACTACTATAATAATGTCTTCCTCTATGTACCTTATAGCACCATAAAAGTGACTAATGGTAGCCTGGTTTGATATACAAAGGCTAATCATAAGTACCATGGTACTGCCATATGCAAGCACTGACTACTATGCTACTGATAGAGTTGTTTATTATTGGACTTGATTAAAAGAATCATCAAGTCTTAGCTATGTTGCAAATATAATCACACCATTGCATACAAAAGAAACAGTAGAGGGTTTTCACGACGCATCATCAATCCGCCATATTGGCGGCATGAATGAAAACAATGCCACTGAACCGAACAAAACTTACATATTTTGCTGATTATTGCTCCTGAAAATGGTCAATTATTGTCATGACCAGGAAAAAAACGGGAAAAACATTTGGAGTACTATAGACTGCCAAAAGTTATAACAAATCAAGGAGAAGAGTGCAAAAAACTGCCTGAGGAACAAAAGGTGTTTGTGGGTGGCCAAACTAAACCAGGATTTCCAGAGCAAGAATCTTGACATTTGTGTTTGTTCTTGTCATTTCTGGTCAGGTAGGTAAAATATTAGACTAATATCTTAATTAATACTACTTGTATGCATCTCTACCACCTATTAACTTTAGTTTATTAAAATATTGCACCTTTTCCTGCTTACTAAGTCCCTCTCTAAGATTTAGCAGCTTCCACACATTTTTTTTCTTTGTATTTTTCCTGAATACAATGTATTCAGTAGTACATTGACTGTGCAATCCATGCTGTTGTTAACATCCAAGTATCTCCAATATGGCCACGCATCCGGGTAACTGACCAAATCGTGACGTAAGTGCAAACCCTCTATTATACTAAACAAAAGAGACTAAAATGCTAACCGTTTAGCATAATGTCAAAGTAAGACCATTTATGAGAATACATATTTTTACTCCAAACTTACGTCAGCGCATAACACTTATTTCAAGTGTTTGAAATAACTTCCATCTGTGAACTGATTCTTATTTTACAGCATTCTACACAATGATAGAGCCTATGTCAATTAGCATTGCAATATAAATATACATTATCTATATGAAAACACCTGAGATGGCTTGAAGAACACAGATAAACCATGTAATGTTGTAATTGTGTGCTGATTCTCAACATTTTAATATATGAAGCATTTCTTTCCGCATTTTATTCAGCTACAGCGACAGCTAGATGCCTTTCAGGGTTGCCAGGTTTTCACAACAAAACCCACCCAATTGCTACTCATTTCGGTGAGGGGTCCCCAGGTAAAAATCACATTCCGGAGGGTAAACTACACATTTTTTGGCTGGGTTCCCCTGGTAAAATTCACATTCCAGGGGCTAAATATCACGTTATTGGGGTCGCTCAACCCACGGACATGAAAAACAACCCGCAACAGTGTTAAAGTAGTTCAATTCTGCAGGAAAATCGTGGACTTGGCAACGCTGATGGCTTTGTCCATATAAGGGATTTCCTGGAAAGTTGTTTGGTTAATTACTCCTATGAGTCCGGTTTGTAGACTTTATGCGCAAGGGCGCCCTCCGGTGTCGAGTATGAATGAAACAAATCACATGTGAGAGTTTAATTCTCCATATTGGCACTGGAGCTGATTTAAATCACGGTTATCTTCAATACCGGTATATCGCGACACCCCTAATGTCGGTTAAGAATCGCAGTAATCAAATGATACAATTAGATATGCCATGGTAGTGCCATTAAAAAAATATTTTTTTGTGGCTAAACTAATGTCTGTAACTCAAACAGTATCCACCTTTTTTTTACATGGAAATAAGCCTATGGGTGAGACTTCTGGTTCATTATCTGCTATAAGGAAATGACGAGAAGAATAACAACATGCAGTAAACGGTAAAACTGTTTGCACTACAAACCAGTGTGTTCATAATTAAGATTATTAAAATAATATGGTAAGACACACCAATTTGCAATATCAAACAGCAAAACAAGCTGTTTTGTACAGATAAAAATAGCTGGATGCGGATGAGACCAGGCAGTCTTCCCACACTTACGGGAAGAAAAAACGTGGACAGCATTATAGTGCTAACAACACTAAGGTCATGAGTTCAATTTCAAGAGAAACTAAAAGCATCTGCCAAATGTAAACATGTAACTTGTAAGGTCTACTGGTTATTAATAAAAAGGAACTGACATCTTGCTTCAACTCACTCTTTTATTATAAAGTACATCAGTACAGAAACTAAAACTGCTTGTAATAAGCCATTTCACATCTGACACATCTGACCAAAGCGTAGCTTCCTTGCTGATTCCTGGAAACGAAACTTAGCGGGAACAAACAGCTATTGCGATAAGTTAAGTGGCATATCTTTATTATCCTATGAAGACGTCCTGTAGCTCTATGTGTCTCAAACTTAGCTCAATGGCTTTTTCAGAATATAATTCAGTCTGACACACAATCACATTGGCTTTTCGATATCAAATAACACAATGGCCGCTCATTTGAATTCTGCCGTGCTTTTAGGCCAGCAGCCGCAGGACTTGCTCCAGGACGGCTCGTCAACCGGCCAAGACACTAAAATTGAAATTAAATAATGCTGAGAGTCTGCATGGAAAGCCGCACGCTCTGCCCCCGGGGGGGCAGCCTAATAAGCTATAAGTGCCTGTGAAATATTAAATAGATGCCGGGGAGGGTTCCCAAGGGGGAGGGAGGGTTGCCATCTTCAATCCGGTCGGGAAACAAATAGCATGGCTGTCCGATACAGCGCTGACATTTACAGATGACTGGGGTAGACCGCAGGAGCCCGAGGCTTTCATAAACAACACTAAAACTGAGTTTAAAGCAACATTCGTGACTTTTTTTTTCAAAACTCACACCTTTAGGAAAGTGAATTTTCTGGCCTTCCGAGACTCAGCATGTTCCCGTCAAAACGTGCCGTCTCCCAATTCCCATTATATTGCCATTGAAAGCCTTAGGCCTTATCAGAATGCATTAGGTTCTTTTTTTCCATCAAGGATATTAAAACTTTTTTTTTTTTTTTCGGGGAAAATTGGCTTCTCGGGGTAAAGAGAGACTTTTTTAAATCTTTGAATTCCCAAATGTGTCACTTTATACTGCTCCAGACTGATTGCACTTTTTTAAGCTATCAATATCTTGATACACTCCGGGGTTGCTGATATGTTTCCAATGCCCTAAAAACATCACTGAAACTGCTGTGTCCTAAAAAAACATTATTGACCTATTTGAATAATTATGAAATCGTCAAGCGCTACCATGACAAGTCTTTGATAACTGTGATGTATACATATATAAAGAGCATCGATATCCAGACAATTGATTAACTGTGGCCAGTTAGTGGACAAAGGAATAATATATGTAGTTGCCAATATTGCTGACCAACATATAGTTGCATTAAGCTGTAGCTTGAAATGAACTAATATGCAGTCACAGGTTTACGTACATTTGGTATTGTGCTGAATATCATCCAATCAGACTGTAGGAGCTAGAAACAATTTATAACATTTGTTGAGCAATCATTGATCTAAGAATAGCCATTATTATAACTGTGTATAACTGTATTATAACTGTGGTATTTTTATTTATGTGATGCTCATTTGGTGCACATGACCCCTGTGGCCTTTGGTCCGCTCATCTGTGACCTTTTTGACCATGACCTCACTCTTCTGAACGTACT
Source organism: Cirrhinus mrigala (assembly GCA_036247105.1). Classification (NCBI taxonomy): domain Eukaryota; kingdom Metazoa; phylum Chordata; class Actinopteri; order Cypriniformes; family Cyprinidae; genus Cirrhinus; species Cirrhinus mrigala. Next base: position 36,609,302 of record CM070007.1, on the reverse strand, counting down.
GGGTCCATTGATTCTTCATTAAGGGCAAAGGACATGCATTGATCTTTGTCCCCGAGGAAAATCGGAAATAGGGTGATATCATGCTTGCAGTTTAGAAACGCTGATGCTGCTCAATAGCTTAGCACCTCAACATCTGCAGACAGCGCTGCATAGTAAACGCGAGAACTTTCATCACTTTAGTAGAGCGCAGACTCCCTCAAGTGATGCAGACTTCATCGCACGCATCTGTCTCACTCTTACCAGTAATTCTTCTAGATTCCCTCCTCAGCCCAAACAACTGTCTCTCTTTCAATATTTTATGTCTGAGAGGTGATTCTCAATCAGATCTGGTTTCGTCTTAAGCCCTTCCACTGCAGTACAACATTTAAATCCTTCTACAACCATTTACTTACTCCTCTGTATGCATTATGTAAACTCAGTATTTAGCATTCAGAAGGACCTTGCTGTTTGCATATAGAGTAATGCGTTGGGGCGAGAAAATATAATGGAGATCTATTTGGAGAATGATAATGAGGCATACTGGGTGAAAACCCTGAAGAAAAAATGACTTCATAGAAGACAAACAGACAGACAGAGCTAAAAACAGAGATCACTTCTCAGCTCACCGCCCTTTTTCTTTCATCTCAAAGGAGAAGAGTATCACATTAAAGATATGGCCAGATATTTCATTCGCCATTTTTATTGCATCTATCTCAGATCAATCTGCTCCCAGCCTTCCAGGTAAAAGCCATATGGCTTTGCTCCTGAAATAAAAATTCCCTGCTGAAGTGCCCCTTGAAAAATGTCACTGATACCACACCTAGCCTAACTACATCATGCGAGCCACAAGATGCTTTTTAGAAGCACATTAGTTAGTATGGTTTAGGGCACAAGAAGCTGCTTTGACCTTGTCTAGAGTAAATTGTGCAAGCTAAGCGAAAGAGCAAGGCAGCTCCTCTGAGTAACAGAGACTCGGAGCCAGCACTCATAAGCACAAGGTGAATTTAAATGTGCTTGGTAGTGTGTGTAAGTGTTTGCCATCTAAAAGACGGAGCCAGGCCTTTCAATCATACCTCGCTTAAATGTGCTGACGATGACTCATTGTATATATAGCAAAATACAGATGGAGGAGATGGACGATTCAAGTGGACCATTAGAAAGAGACCAGTTTATGAAGCATATTTTTCATCACACATTTCTTTCCACTTTCCATCCACTCATTCAGACTATGAGATGGAGTAATGAGGGTTAAGAGTGAGCGTGGTACATGGAGTGTGTGCTTTCTGGCATCATAATCTTGCAAACCATAACAACAAAAACCCGTACAGCTCAATTTCAGCCCACTACCAAACTGACGGCATATAAACAGCAACACTCATTTCCTGCTAATGTCGAATATCAGCCTCAGATGGACTCTACATACTCAGAAAATTGTACCTTTAGAGGTACAACAGTTAGTTACTAGGGCAGAACCCGTAAAAGGACATATTATACTGCTTCTAAGGTACTAATATGCACCTTTTAGACATAGATAAGGCACAAGCTGTTGTACATATAAAGGTACAATTTTTGTACATTGTTTCAGGTATTGTGTGGTGCACACACAATATCTGCAAACAAAAAAAGCCAAGGGCTTTCCTAAAATGGCAAACTCTAATTTTACTCAATATCCGCTGTGGCAGGGTGCACAGCCTTATATCAGTTTGTCAGAAAACAAGACCACTAGAGTGAGACTTCCAAGGAACTATGTATTTGATTTGCCAAAGTTTGGGATGTTCTTGGCATAAAATCTCTGAAATCTGAGATTTCAAGATATGCATAAGCACACTTGTTTATTGTCAGTACTCCAGACTATTAAGGTCTAAAGGGGGATCCACACTAGCTGCGTTTCCATTACAGATTTGCGTGCAACTTTTGCAAAGTTTTATAAATGTTGACAAAAAAAAAACTATTCTGAAATGACGCCGTTTCCATTAATTGATGTAGTCTCTTGTAGTCAGACCTTAAGATCTGAATGGCCAAGGACTGCCCAAGAGGCCAAATGACTGACAGGTGAAGCAATCAATCACATTTCGTTTTGTGCCTCGACATGTTTAGAGGCGTGGAAATGTCCCCACACTAACAGGACATATTGGACATATTTTAAAGAGCTGGACATATTTCACATTCTTTTGAAAATCCAACGTTTTGTTGATGCTGATAAGCACTTATTGTCACAGCAGCAAACACAACAGCTTTCTTCTTCCATGAGGGGATTTGTCTTCACGGCTTCTTTGTTTCCAGGTAGAACATTAAAGAAAGCAACACACAAATCTCCCGGAAATAACGTAGAATTCAACCAATGAGATTCCAGTTTTATGCCATATGCATCAGACATTGCATCAGATATTTCATATCGCAGCCACCACATTAGCCGTTATTTTTAATCAAAGGAGGCGTAGGTGTGTATCTTTAGCGAAACGGTACGACAAGCCACTTCTGAAACGTGCCGCAGCATGGCTGATATAAATACAAGCATTGACGAGAGTGGCGGCGATCAGCTCCGGTGGCTGTGTTGGAGCCGTAGACTTGTGCAGTGTAAATAAGGGGTTATCCAAACATTAATGGCAAGGAAAGCACTTTATACTTGAGGGTGGCCACGTATGAGGTGTTTCTTGGAGGTTATAGTAGATTAAAGAATAATCATGTGAAAAATGTGAAAAAAAAGGTTTTCATTGCAGTTTTGCGAAATATTCCTTTTTCGATTTGCCATAAAAATCCACCGTATTCAATATATGGGAGATTTTTAGCAAAACTGACATTTCCTTTGAGCATTTTTCAATTCCCAATTTCAACTGCGCAATTTGAAGGGTAATGGAAACGTAGATACTGACTGCAATTAAATTGCTGAAGGTTGACAAGTAGCTGTGCTGTTGGTTGTCGTATCGTCAACAGTCACTAACTGCGTATCCATTATCCTTCAAATTGCGCAAACTGAAATTGTGAATTGAAAATACAGCCACGTCAAGCACGTCAATTTCGCAAAAACTCCCATATATCACAAAAAAGTTTTTACGCTTGCATGAGGTGGTTTTTCAGGCAATTAGAAAAAGGAATATTTCACAAAACTGCAATGGAAACATTTTTTTTTTTTTTTTTTTTTTGCATTTACAGCTCACTTGGCATATTTAAAAAAGTCATATGATCATTCTTTAATTTACTATATCCTCCAAGAAACACTTCATATGTGGCTGCTCACAAGTATAAGGTGCTTTCCCTGCCATTAATGCCTCATTTACACTGCACACATCTACAGCTTATTACGGCTCCAACACTTGTCAGTGCTTGTGTTTGTACCAGCCACGCTGTCGCACGTTTCAGAAGCACCCCAGAAGCGGCTCTCCACGCTGCTGTCGCTTCAGAGCGGCCACTCTGAAATGGCTAAGTAATCTGTTTACTTTACTGCAGGGCTGTCCATTCCTTCTAAGCAAACCTAAACCAACTAATCAAGCAGTCTTCCAGGCAGGTGTATTGGAGCTAGGAAAAGCAGACACCTCTGTTTTACTGTAAGTCATGCAAGAGAATATCAACACTAACTATTCATTCACACACTCTCAAGCAACCACCTTTACATTTTCCCCTGAACTAAGAGGCCTGACATGTTCGCCTGTTTTTGGAGTCCAAATGGGAATGTCTTTGAAGGTAATACCTTTCTGAAACCTCTGTACACTCTATCTCATTTAGGAAAAGCCTAATCTGAACAACAAATACAGCCAGAGCTGTCCGACCTGATGAAGCCACCCAAGCAGGAAAACAGATTGAACATTTGTACACAGCAAATCCAGAATGTTCATTTGGGGAGTGAGGGGGCATTAGCCTGAGCTGTATCAGCAAAAGAGATCAGCCACTGAGGTGTGTATTTTTGGTGTCTGTCCTTCTCTATCTCTACCACTTTCTCCCAGTGTCTCTTCCTTGACTGTTAGGATTAAGCCTCCAAATGTAGCACAAAGCAGAAAGCAGTGAATGTCTTGCTTGTTTATACAAACATAAACATGAGGACTTGACACTTAAAATGGTACCCGTATATTCACAGCTGGTGGTTTTTTAGGGGAATCCTACAGATGAAATTGAGATACACTCTTCGCCGTTGGTGTCATGCACATGGGCGGCCCATGGGGAAGCCACAGCGGGTTTAAACCACTCATAAAAGAAAGTGCTTAAAAACAACATCAATTTCACACCACCAGGGACAATACAGCCCTAAGGATGACAGATAGTAATTTCAGACAGTAAACTTCCAGACAGTAATTTTGACTAATGTATTCAAAGTACAAGACCATTTGTCATTAGTCTAGACAGTCTCAATTAAATAGTTCTCCCAAAAAAGAAAATTCAGTCATGATTTTTTTTATTCTCATGCTGTTATGTCAGACTGCTTTATAAACAAGGGACAGTTCAACACAGGATTTGCACAGAAGCAGATACTGTAAGAGTGGTCAGTACCGGCTGTTCATGCTTAAACATTACATCCAGAACAAGAATCGACTCTAAATCAAATCGCATTTCCGGATGTGCTTGTTAGCATGCTATACAGCAAATGTGGCTAAAATTACAAGTGTCTCTAACAGTATTCACAGAGAACAGAGTTATATCATTAGTTTTATCCTAAAACAATCATTGTCTGCATATTTCATAAATTAACCAGTTTTGTTGTTGACCTACTATCTGAAGTGCCAGCTCTAAAGGCTCCGCCCTCTTCTGAAAAGGGGGTGGAAGCAGCATCTCATTTGCATTTAAAGGTCCATACATGAAAATGGTGTGTTTTTGCTTATACTCAAAGAAGCACAAATTTGACAAGCCATATTAAATGATCCGTGAGGTATTTTGAGCTAAAACACATTCTTCACACATTCCGGGGACACCAGAGACTTATATTACATATTGTAAAACGGGGCATTAAAGGAGAAGCCAACTTTCAGGAATTATCTTCGAATAGTGGACTTCAATGGTGCCCCCAAGTTTGAACTTCCAAAATGCTGTTTAAATGCAGCTTCAAAGAGCTCTAAATGATCCCAGCCTGAGGAAGAAGGGTCTTATCTAGCGAAATGATCGGTCATTTTCAAAACAAATTGAAAATGTATATACTTTTTAACCTCAAATGCTCGTCTTGTCTCATCTCTGCGATGCACATGCGTAGACTGTGTAATCTGGGTCAATACAGTTAGGGTAGACAGAAAAAACGTCAAAATCATCCTACATTGAATTTGATGTTCTTTGCATGTTCACTTTGTAAACACTGGGTCGGTACTTCTGTAGCAATGTAGAATGATTTTGAAGTTGGGGAAGAAAGAGTTTTTCGACATACTCTATAGTTCACGCAGAAAATAGAAAAGACGAGAGTTTGAGGTTTAAAAGTATATAAATTGTCAATTTGTTTCGAAAATGACCAATCGATAAGACCCTTCTTCCTCGGCTGGGATCGCTTAGAGCCATTTGAAGCTGCATTTAAACTGAATTTTGGACATTCAAACTTGGGGGCATCATCGAAGTCCTCTACATGGAGATAATTCCTGAAATGTTTTCCTCAAGAAACATAATTTCTTATCGACTAGGAAAGACACAAACTCTTGGATAACAATGGGGTGAGTAAATTATCTGTTAATTTTTGTTCTGGAAGTGAACTTCTCCTTTAAACAAATACCTTGCAGGACAAGAGTGTCTAAACCTGCTCCTGAATGCCAATGTCCTGTAGAGTTTAGCTCCAACTTGCCCCAACACACTTTTCTGGAATTTTCTAGTCTTGATTAACTAGTTCAAGTGTGTTTAATTAGAATTTGACCTAAGCTCTGCAGTATAGTGGTCCTCCAGGAGCAGGTCTAGACACTATATATACCAAGTCTCAACTATGTGGGACATGGATGGGCTAAAGTTTGATTAGGGATGGAGCTAAACTCGTCAGGGCAGAGGACCTCCAGATCTGGAGTAGCCAATCCCTGATCTATAAGGTAAAAGAAAAAGTGTGACATTGGTAGAAACTGTCATTTAAGTCAGATAGAGAAGCAAGAGCCTGTGGATGAGCGTAATTAATTTTACAGCTGAGGGGAAACAGTTCCACAAAAAGCCTTCTAGACGACCCCCTTTCCCAGTGACAGCTGCACTGCATCCCTGCGTAAGCCCTTTAGGCTCGCTTTAAACCCTATTATATCTCTCTTAACTTCACCCTCAACGTCATTCCTCTCTTCACATAGTTCCACCTCTCCGTGTCGCTTTTACTCGGAATCCTCGGTACCATATATCTCACACGTCCTCTCTACCCCTTCCCCCTGACTCACATCTTTCTCTCTCATCCGATAAATTATGTGTATTCGACGTCTACCTTTTTCACACCCTTTTTTTTCTTTATCTTCCACGTTTGCCTCATCAACAATTCCGCACACAGGCCGGAGTTCACAAATGCTCCATTGGACGTGAATTAATTGCACGCACATCCTTATCGTTCGTCATTCCATAGGACTAGTGCTTAATTTCCCCCTTTTTTCCAGCTAATTTCCTTTACCCTCACCTGCAATCCAGTCGTTCCAGCTCAAAGTGCGGGTTGAAGTTTAGCACGATGCGCTGCGAGGTTTCGGGTGCGCTGATCACCCACTGGCAGCTCTGATGGGGTGGGTATTCCAGAGGGTATCCTGGAGATGTGATGTAACCAGCGTTACTGGCATCCAGTTGGCCTCCGCATGTCTCAACTACGACAAATGAGAGAGAGACAAACAGAAACAGAGTGTTAGATAAGTTAGTTATTAGCCACATACTTAACGCTAATTTGGTCAAGCAGTGTGGCGTGAACTTAAGGCAAATTAAATACATAAATCACAAGCACTACCAAATCCCAGAGCGCGCACTTTGTGGCTACCAGGAATACTTATCAAGTTGTCAAAACACACAAGGGACGAAACCAATGCTACATGCAGTTAAAACCATCATTAAATCAACATTAGCCCTATTGTGTTCATTAATATAAGTTCCTGCAAGTAACTGGTGCATGTTGGATGATGTCAGAGAAAATATCTCATTATAGAAGTTGGTTGGGAATGCTGACCTAATGGCATTGCTATGTGAAAACTGAAAACTGTACTTCTACATTAAATAAAGTTTTAATTTGACAATTTCGTGACACGACGCCCACATTTCCAATTACCTTATGTTCCTTTGGACTATCCCACAATGTTATTGTTAAAGTCTGGAACCATTCAACACATTTCCAATACTCTTTACAAGATATAAGCCAGGAAGTGACACGCAGGTCTCTCCTCTGGAGGTTCAAGAGGTCACCTCTAAAGCTGCAATGGGATCCAGCATAACAAAGCCTTTCTTCTTCCACCTCACCCATCGTGGTTTCTCTGTTATCTTCCCCAAACACTCCTTCCACATGGTAACGTTCATGCTAACATGCGCAACAGCCCTTTTTCATGCCGCCCTCACATATAGAGGATATCACTCTGGTCATTATTATTCTAAATGGAGCTAAGATTAGGAGACAGAAATACTTTCTGGTCTTTCACCATGACAACCGGTGCAGTGAGGGGTTTTTAACCGCATACCAGCCAAACGACAACTGAGGAATTAGCAGAAGGGTCATTCCTACTATGCAGCACATTTTCATGTCACCTTTATAACTCGCTATTTCCATAAATGCAAATCAAATGCATTTGCTTTCTTTTATCAGAACTGATCAGATTTGAATTGATGCCATTTTGGCATGTGTGCTATTCTCTGCAAACACTTTATTATTTAGCATGTTTCTTAGAAATACTGTTTCAACTGGTCATCATTTTATGTCCTGATGCACTTTATATAATGTCAGTCTTTAATAATACTAACAAGATAATGATATGAATTCTACTAGTAATAACAATATAAAATGCACTAAGGATTAATGAGCTGCTGGGTTCATGAATATTAATCATGTCATCTGCGTTTGCTCTAACTGATTTGCTGAAATCAAAACAGGGACGATAATAGGTGAGCGCCAGCCAATGAGATTGTCGTTTGCGCATTAGTTCCCCCCCAGAACGCAATTTTTCCTGGAGAATCCCCCTCGAAACGCCATTGGGCTAGTTTTGACTAGCAATTGGGCGGGTTTTGTTGTGAAAACCTGGCAACGCTCTTCGTAAAAGCTGAAGAATTCCAAATGAATTCCAAATGAGCAAGTCTAAAGTTTACAAAATGTCAAATACAGGTACAGTTGAGGTCAAAAGTTTACATCCCCATTTTGGAATCTGCAAAATGTTAATTATTTTGTTTCAAAAGTTTACATCCCCTCGATTCTTAATACTGTGTTGTTACCTGAATGATCCACAGCTGTTTTTTTTGTTTGTTTGTTTTTTGTTTTTTTTTTGTTTAGTGATAGTTGTTAATGAGTCCCTTGTTTGTCCTGAACAGTTAAACTGCCTGCTGTTCTTCAGAAAAATCCTTGTGTATTTGAACCCTTTCCAACAATGACTGTATGATTTTGAGATCCATCTTTTCACACTGAGGACAACTGAGGGGCTCATATGCAACTATTACAGAAGGTTCAAACGCTTACTGATGCTCCAGAAGGAAAAACCATGCATTAAGAGCCAGGGGGAGAAAACTTTTGAACAGAATGGAGATGTGTGCACTTTTCTTATTTTGGGGGGTGAAAACTTTTTGAATTTGAAGATCAGGGTAAATGTAATATATTTTGTCTTCTGGGAAACATGTAAGTATCTTCTGTCGCTTCTGAAGGGCAGTACTAAATTAAAAAATATGATATTTAGACAAAATAAGAAAAGTGCACACATCTCCATTCTGTTCAAAAGTTTTCACCCCCCGGCTCTTAATGCACGGTTTTTCCTTCTGGAGCATCAGTGAGCGTTTGAACCTTCTGTAATAGTTGCATATGAGTCCCCTGGTTGTCCTCGGTGTGAAAAGATGGATCTCAAAATCATACAGTCATTGCTGGAAAGGGTTCAAATATACAAAAATGCTGAAAAACCAAAGAATTTATAGGACCTGAAGAATTTTACTGAAGAACAGCGGACAGTTTAACTGTTCAGGACAAACAAGGGACTCATGAACAACTAAAAAAAGCTGTGGATTATTCAGGCAAGAACACAGTATTATAGTCATTGTGTTTGGCGAGTGAAAATATAATGTTTCAAACATATACTTAGCCTCCAACTCAAACACTGGTGAGTAAATTCTAAGAATTTATTAACCAATAGCTAATGTTAGACATCATTTAGTCGCATATGCGAGTGATTTTGCATTGTAGAGGGTTGAAAGGCATTCAAAAAGATGGCTTTTTACCATCTTCAAGTAAGCTGGCACTCCCTCATTTAGCAGTGTCTAACTTTAGCTCTTTATTTCAGTTCATTTTGTGCAAATAAATAATCAAGTTAAACTGAATTAAGCTGAAGTGTCTGAGCTTGGCCTGTACATATTTCAATAAATAGCAGAGTATTCATTTTTAGAGAGGTTAGAGAGTTAAAAAGGTACTGCATGAAAGGAATGACTCAGACATTGAGAACATGGTTACACATGATTACTGCCATCAACCTTATGAGAAGACAAGCCTGAAGATTGCATTTTCTGTATGATAAAAATGTACACCTCTACAAAAGGTGAGTGGAACTGGTTAACGTGCTTATGTTTGGCGGGATACATCACAGCACACGTCGGAAAGGGAAACTGGGAATAGTGCAGGTTCACAGAGGAAGAGCGTGGTTTGATTGACAGTTCTGGGTCTGATGTTGGCTTCTGCAAATACATAGATAAACACGGCTGTCTAGCTAGCGTTAGGAAAACTCCTCCCCTCTCTGAGAGAACAAACTTCATGACTACTTTATCCTTATCCCGTATCTAGTAAAAGCTTCTAGCATATGGCAGAATCTATACCAGTGAGCACATTGCATGAGTTATACGATCATAGCTCAGATGAGAATGGATGGAGTCTCTAATATTAAAGCGACACAGAAATAGCGATGCAGCTATAAGGAGAATCGAATCAAAAATGAGACTCATAAACCCCAAGAGCACAACTCCAAAACTTTCAATATCTAAGATATTTTCTGCAAACTTGTGAAATTGCCCTTCAAAGGCAAGCTGCAGGGCATCCTAAAACCACGTTAAAGATCTTCAGCGCTATGCATTGGTGTGGTGGAAAATCTTGAGACAAGGAGTGGAGTATCGCCTGAAGCCAAGACTCCCATACGTGCCAGTCATAAGAGCCTGAATAAAAGGTGTAAGGATGGTTGGGGCTTCTTTCAAGAGTTGACATTTCCACTGCTATTATGTCTTTTTAAAAGGTACACTTAAAATGAGGTGGCATTTAAGGCAACAACCGAATCCTGCTAACCCTTTTCAACTACATCCTCTGAAAGCGAAAAGCTAGCCAGTGAAATGTAAGTGCATACACAAAGACACTCAAGAATAAAAAAAAAGCCTGTCTGTCTGTCTACCCATCCATCCATCCATTATCCATCTATACAGTGAAAAAGCTTTAATAATAATATTTACATTATTAGTATTTGCATTACATTCGTTTGAATCAGGGATTTGTGGTTACAGTCATCATGAAAATAATGCCAAAAAAAGGTCCTAAAAATAGGTTTCATTTTCTTCTTCCTGATTTTCCTGTTTCCTTTTGTGCTGAAGATGACTTGACAGTTCCCTTGCAGCCCTCCTCCGATGAATTCCTCACCTCATCTCAGTATTATTACCCAATATATTACAGGAACACAAACGGACAGACAGATAGCAATCATTCTGGCATTTTCATTCTGTCTGCATGTATTCTCTGGCTGTGTCTATTGCGCTATTGTGTGTTTTCAGAGAAGAGGGTCTTGAGGATAAATCCGTGAGGGGGGATTTTGCGTGCTCGGCACTTTTTTTTAGACAGATCTGTTCTTTCATGTAGCAAGACAGACGGGGAGAGGGGCTACAGACAGCCTCAAGAAGAGATTTCAGACCTGGTCGCTGGAATGAACAAAGAATAAAAATAAGGTTTGTGTAGCTTTAAATGGCTTGTTCACTCCAAAATAAAATATTTACTCATGCTTATGTAATTTCAAATCCACATTTTTCTTTTATTCTCTCAAAAGCAGATGCTGAAATGAAGATGATGACAAACAAAAATGACCAAAAGCCTCCATAAAAGCTCCATAAACACAGTCCATATGTGTGCCATCTTTGTTGTGAGGAACAGACTGAAAGTCATTGAGCTGTGACTGAATCACTGGTTCGGTGAGTCTGTGTGAAGAAATTCAAACCAGTTTTGTAAACCGAAACAACCAATCCACTTAAAAAGATCTGATATCTGACTGAATATTTTGTTCATACTTGTTAAGATCCTGTTTTCTCCTTTCTGCCTGTTAGTGGCAGTATAACGTCTGAATGTAATGTCACTGTTAATTAGATTAGATAAATTCATTTGTATGTGTGATCCTCTTTATGTTACGGTCTGGAACAAGCTGGCCATGACATAAATTGGGGGCTCGTCCGGGATTTGAACCTGGTTACGTCCCTGTTTTCTTCTTTCTGCCTGTTGGTGGCAGTATAGCATCTGAATGTGATGTCACTGTTAATTCGATTAGATTAATTAGTTTGTATGTGTGATCCTCTTTATGTTACAGTCTGGAACAAGCTGGGCGTGACATAAATTGGGGGCTCGTCCAGAATTTGAACCTGGTTACGTCCCTGTTTTCTCCTTTCTGCCTGTTGGTGGCAGTATAACATCTGAATGTGATGTCACTTTTAATTAGATTAGACGAATTCATTTGTATGTGTGATCCTCTTTATGTTACGTTCGGGAACGAGCTAGCCGTGACATAAATTGCGGGCTCGTCCGGGATTTGAACCTGGTTACATCCATGTTTTCTTCTTTCTGCCTGTTGGTGGCAGTATAGCGTCTGAATGTGACATCACTGTTAATTAGACAGAATGAATTCATTTGTATGTGAGATCCTCTTCATGTTGCAGTCTGGAACAAGCTGGCCATGATATAAATTGGGGGCTCGTCTGGGATTTGAACCTGGTTACGTCCCTGTTTTCTCCTTTCTGCCTGTTGGTGGCAGTATAACATCTGAATGTGACGTCACTGTTAATTAGATTATATGAATTTGTTTGTATGTGTGATCCTCTTTATGTTACGGTCGGGAACGAGCTAGCCGTGACATAAATTGCGGGCTCGTCTGGGATTTGAACCTGGTTACGTCCATGTTTTCTTCTTTCTGCCTGTTGGTGGCAGTATAGCGTCTGAATGTGACATCACTGTTAATTAGACAGAATGAATTCATTTGTATGTGTGATCCTCTTTATGTTGCAGTCTGGAACAAGCTGGCCATGGTATAAATTGGGGGCTCGTCTAGGATTTGAACCTGGTTACGTCCCTGTTTTCTCCTTTCTGCCTGTTGGTGGCAGTATAGCGTCTGAATGTGACGACACTGTTAATTAGATTATATGAATTTGTTTGTATGTGTGATCCTCTTTATGTTACAGTCTGGAACAAGCTGGGCGTGACATAAATTGGGGGCTCGTCCGGGATTTGAACCCGGGACCTCTCGCATCTGAAGAGAAAATCGTATTCATAGACAGCAATATTGCACAGCACCATTTGACATCCTTCGCTCTCATTTCAATTAATCTAAAAACTGTTCACAGTTTTAACCGATTCACTTCTCAGATTTGATTCACTGACTCAGTGGTTCACTTGTAGTGGTTAATGATCACTAGAGAGACAGATTACCAGTAAATAATGACTCATATTTTAGTCTGAAAGTAAAACATGTTTAGAACAACATACAAGGTTTTTTAGTCTATTATTTTAATAATATAAGATTCTAGTTGATGCTTTTGAAGACTAAAAGAGTCAAAATGCCAAAAAAACATAAGGAGATCTAAAATGTAGAGCTCTCTACATACGAACCGCTCTGTGTGTGTAGTTTTTAAGTGTGTATAAGGTCTGTATGTGGCGTCACTGTTAATTAGATAATTAATGGGTGGAGAGTAATTTGCTCCAACTTGTTTTCTTTTTTGCATTGTTTTCTTTTAATACCCTGTATCCCGTTGGGTTAATATTTTTCCATGTTTCTTTAAAATTCCTAGACATGGTGTTATATTTTTTGTAACAAATCATTTATTCCTTAAATAAATAATCTTGCGATTCAAAATATTTGTTTGTATGTGTGATCCTCTTTATGTTACAGTCAAGAACGAGCTGGCCGTGACATAATTTGGGGGCTCGTCCGGGATTTCGCACACGGGACCTCTCGTATCCGAAGCGAAAATCACACCCCTAGACAACAACACTGCACAGCACCGTTTCAAACATGACATCCTTGGCTTTTGTTTTAATTAATCTAAAAAAAATTGTTCATAGTTTTAACCGATTCACTTCTCAGATTTGATTCACTGGCTTAGTGATCCGTTGCAGTGGTTAAGGATCCCTAGAGGGATGATTACCAGTAAACAATGACTCATATTTCAGTCTGAAAGTCAAACACGTTTAGAACAACATAAAAGGTGGGAAAATAACCAAAAAAAAAAATTTTTTTTAGTCAAATCCTTTAATATTATGAGAATCTACTTGATGCTTTTAAAGACTAAAAGAGTCAAAATGCCACAAAACATAAGAAGATCTAAAATGTACAGCTCCCTAAATATGAATCACTCTGTGTGCGTATGTTTTGAGCATGCACACAGATGTTTTGTGTTCCTCTCTGCTGGTATTAATATCTATTAATGGAATCATCGCTGTGCTGAGCTGTCACTGTGGCGGTAAGTTGCATCCATGTAGAGAGACCATGATATATCTCCATCTCTCTCACCCGCTCTTTTTCTCTGTTTTACTCTCCATCCTTGCATTCGCACCTTAATTAAAAAGTGCTGTCACCCGCGGTGAGGAAATCAGCACTGATCCATTCATCCTTACCTAAGCTTTCTCGCTCACTCTTTCTCATTCTCTTTTTCTCGTGAGTCTCACTACCATCTAAGCACTCACCAAAAGAGTACAATAGTCATCCATACGAATTGAATTTCATTTTATTCCTCTCACAAAGCTTTCATATGGCTGCAGGAAACATGAAATACAGCGCACAAGTCATATTGACCACTTTTATGATACTTGTTCTGCTTTTTCCATCTAGGTTTTTTAAAACATGAGGGTGAGTAAATGATGACAGAATTTTCAGTTGAACTATCTCTTTAAAGAATATTGAATTTTTCATTTTCATGGCTGAAACTTCTTGGTTTTGCTTTTTGGAGAAGGTTCTAAATCTTTTAGCCATTTAAACCTTTTAATTTCTTCATAAAAGAGCTCAAACAGTACTGTTAGAGCATCATAAATCACAAGACGAGCCACTTGAACCAGAATTAAATAGCATAAACGTCAATTCACAAAACTTATGTGTGACCCTGGAGCACAAAACAAGTCAAAGGTGTCAATTTTTTTTACAAAATCTGAAAGCTGAATAAATAAGCTTTCCATTGATGTATGATTTTTTAGGATATGACAATATTTGGCCAACATCTAGAATCTGAGGGTGTAAAAATAAAAAAAATAAAAAGAAAATTGCCTGTAAAGTTGTCCAAATGAAGTTCTTAGCAATGCATATGACTAATCAAAAATTAAGTTTTGATATATTTACGGTAGGTAATTTACAAAATATCTTCATGGAACATGATCTTTACTTAATACACTAATGATTTTTGTCATAAAAGAAAAATTGATCATTTTGACCTATGCAACAAATATACCTGTGCTACTTATAAACTAGTTTTGTGGTCCAGGGTCACATTTTTCACAAGTCCTATTGACCACTTTCATGACTTTTATGGTGTACTTTATCCACAAAGGTGTATAAAAACATGAGTAAATGATGACAGAATGTTCAATTACTGGGTGACTATCTCTTTACAGAACATTATTTTCATGCCTGAAACTTCTAGATCTCACTTTCTGAAACTGGTTACATGTCCTCTACATCGCTTTATACCTTTTAAATCATTTATAAGAGCTACTGACCTTCAGAAACAGAAACTGTTAAAGCATCATAAACCACAAGATGATCAATTGGACCAGAACTAAGTGGTATAAAAATGGTACAAGATGTCAGTATTCAATAAGTAATTAAATGTATTAATAGTAAGTTTATTAGATCAACTTTAGGTTGTTTCTAAGAGACAAAGAACAAATGATTGGTGTCCATGCATCAGCTATTTTACAAAAACTCAGAAACGCAGTTCATCCAATGAGATTTTAGAGCTTTTATAATGCATTTCAGTCACCAATTCCCAGTGTACATCTGATTGTGCATCATGAATTTTACAGTTATCGCTCACCGAAACTTCTGCGGTGCCCTAATTTACAAACATCAATGTGTCACGTTGTCTGTCTTCCCTCTCACACCCACACTCATGCTCCACTAAAAGCTCAAAATGACACGAACTAGGAGGGGCCACTTCAATTATTTATGCTATATTTTTAATTCCTCCTCAATTCAAGCAATCCAGGGAGTTCTCAGCACCCACTGCCTCCGCAGGGATTGATCCGGTCGTGGTTTCCTGGCCCCAAATGCAAATTTCTGACCTTCTTTTCCGAGATGAGACTGCTAGCTTCTGCATAGATTAGTACTTCTATTCACGAAACCCAGAAAAATAGGATGAAACGGCATACACAACCACTTGGGGTGTTGTGGATGAAACAAAGACGTGTGTAGATACGTGTGTGCGTCTTTCTGTCTATTTGCAGGAATGCTGAGGAGAACTAAGTGCTTTGTTTGTTCGCATGAAGTATTCATATGTGTCTCTTTATCCTTTAATCAGGTGTGCCAAGCTAAAGTGGACACAAAAAAGTTGTCCTAGAGGTAAAGAAAAGCTGCTAACGTAGGCAAACATCATAAATACTACATCACTGATTTGAACAAACCCTAAAAATTAAACTTTGGTTCAACTTGCACAAACTGTGCAGCTTGGAGATCAATCAGACGTGGGAGTTTTGTCTGGCAGATGATAAAATGGGTAAAAACATCCTGTAGAAACATGGAAATGGGTTCTTTACCAGTTAGCAACCCCTAAAAACATCCTATCAAAAGTGAAGAAACACACTATATATTTCCTTTAGCACATCTGAAACCACATTGCAATCACTCATTACATCCTAGCATAATGCCAGCATCTTTTGCATGTGCAAACATCACTCAGAAACAGTAAAATGCAGTTTAACCCTTTAACTGTCACCGTCCACTCTGTGGGATGCCTAAGTTTACTTCACCATATTACAAATATATCCTAATCTAATCATGACAAACTATTTGTCATTGGAAAGGTCTAAGACTCCTAAATAGATATTCTACCATATTTTTGTGTTACAAATTATGTAGAAAAAGTAATAGATTACTATATGTCAAGAGTGCAACTTAAAAAGTTCCGACCTATGTCACAAAAGACTTTCTTCATTTCCTTTTTCACTTTCACGCTTTAGATATCATAAGAAATTATATATCAGTTCAAAATTTAAAATCTCAAAATTCATCCTTTGAAAGGCATTTTAAAATCAGACATTGCATTACCATGGAAAATGTACATCAAAATCATAGTACAAAATGTTTCATTCATGAATTACAAAAATTTAAGTCTGGATCGTGCATTTTTATGTCTGTGTTCAAATATGGGAGTGACAGTTAAAGGGTTAATATGCTCTCTGCCACTTCGTTTTCCAAATGCAAGGTGAAATATAATACATTTCTACCTCTAAATAAGCAAAAATTCTACAGTGCCTCAATATTAAACTTTTAAACAGGAGAAAAATCTCTGGTAAGCACCCTGGAAGGATTTGCTAAGGAGGTTCCAGATTTGAGGGCAGTGTTTAACAACTAAGCATGTAAACAGGCACAAAAGAGAGGCAGGTGAAAGTAGTGTTTTTGCAAATAAAAGAAAAAGACACTGTTAACACATGGACAGTCTGATATCATTCTATGTGGGTCAGCGTGTCACTTTTTGGCCAGGACAAAACAAAAAACTGACAAGAGCCCCTAAAGGCATGGATCTCACACAAGAGATGCTGTGTCTTTGTTGACCATAATTCAGCACATTGTGTTGCGCTTGTTGCGGTCGATGCCGCTCTTGGAGGGGGCGTTACAGAAGTACCTACGAGAGCACCGCATGTGTACGGTTCCAGGCTGCGGTCCAGATGGGTTTTTCAACACCCGACCTTAAAATAATGGCGTAATTGTGTGCAACAAGATATGGGCTCACAAATTAAAACTGTTTACACAAATCACCCCCTGAGTAAATATGAAAACAATTATCAAAATGTAATTGCAGGCGTTGCTAATGATCACAGGAAAATAAACAACATTGTAAAACGCCATCTCTATTCAGCTGCTGCAGTGCAGCACTCAGTGCAAACCCTATTTCAGTTTGGCTACTTTAAAGTGGTTATTCCTAATAAGTAATATCATTTGCAATGCCACCGTACCCGTAAGCCAGCTGCTCCATGGATGAAAGTTTCTAGCCTGTCTGTCAAGAGTAATAATGCAACAATGGCAGAGAGCCTAAATCAAGCCACAATGTCATCCATAAGCAAGTAGGGTTCATTCATTCGCAGCTGCAACTTTCCATTATTTGAAGACCTTTCACCACTAATTCTAGCTGCTTCATCATTTCTTTTTTTGAACCTGTTGGTTTAAAACTGCAGGTGCTGCTGCACTGTAAATGAATAGCTAGCTACATATTCTTTGAGAGGAGTTAGAGCATACAGAGATGACTGTAAATGTATATTATCACAATAACTCAGTAGGTTTTGAGTCAAACGACCATGCTGCTTTCTTCTCTCTTAATATCTGTTAACATTCAAATTAACGACGTATTGTTGACGATATCTGCAAAAACAATCTCCCGTGAAAACTTGGACGACATTGTGTTGTTGCAGCCTTATCACTTCTGCTTTTTTGACAGCCTCTAATGAACCATTGTTTTGCTATTCCGGGCGAAAAACGTCGCAATTAACACAAACGTGTTTTGAAGAATCAACTGAAAGTGAAAACCCCTTATTAAGACCAACAATGACCGAGAACAAGCACGTTTTAAAACGTGGGCTACGACTAAAACTGTGAGGAACCAAACATACAAACACCTCTGGGAATCTCTGTCACTAAATCATCTGCTGAGCTTCTTTTCCTGTAAACCTAAATGCTCTTTTGCATTTTCTGTCAAGCTATCTAACCGTATATTTTATATATAACGATAGTTTTGGTAAGTATTCCTGTTTAACGCTAGCCTGTAACTGATCAATCGTACTGACACGGTGCTCTTCTGTGGATACAATATCAAATCCCCATCTATCGTCCTGTATATTAACACATTGGCTACGGCGGTATATTTTGAGGTACTTCGGAATACTGCAAATATAAATATCACAGTCATTCAGTTGCATACTATAGGCTACTATACTTATCTAATATAGCATATAACTCTGCCATGATATGGCCAGGAGTGCAAGAAACTTAACATAAAGGTTAAGTCAGATGAATCTTGCTAGTTTAGATCCGAAAATCATGTTCCTCATACTCGTAACGCTAAGTCGTGATATTTTATGCGAAGGTTGCACGGAATATGGCTTGATGTCTGCTGTTCTCTCTTAAAATGGTTCTTTGTATTCTTTAAATAAATACCCATCTACATCTTTTTTTTTTTTTTTCTATTAAAAAAATTCTTTATGTTTAGATTATTGGTATCTACATTATGATTTATTGGAGTAACTTCTAAAAAGTTATCTCATCAAACCTATACGGCTGAAATCAAAACCATTATTTTAAGTTTTTAGTAAAAGTTGGGTACTTTTTATGATTGCATATGACATGCATTACAGCCCAGTTTGTTCTGGAAATCTTAAGTTGTCCAGATTCCTAAGTCAGAATATCTCTGGTCCATCTTTAGTCATGAAAATTATCTAAAACAAATATGTAATGTTCCAGCAAAGCACTTATTCTAAGAATATAAGACTGCTGGGCTCAAACAAAGTGTTTCTCGTTTATTTGTGTGGCTTCCCCTTATTAGATATAAATCTGCTTTTTCCCCACTAAATAAAACCAGAAGCTCTCCTTTTCTCAGCATGGTTTGCCTGGACAGCAGAAACACACGTCGCTTCGCCTCGCCAGGAGAGAAATCTGTTTGCCATTTGCGGATAGCCTCACTGGATGGGAATTTAGACACACAGACACCGTTATGAAAGCTGAAGAAAAAAGACAAACTTACTTTCTTTTGCGCTGACTTTCAAAACGAAGCAAAGAATAAATGCAATCCCTTGGTGAGATATCCAGAAATCCATCTTTCCAAATATGCGCTGTCTTGAAGAAGTGACCTGTATTCAACTAGTGATCTTCTTCAAGAAACAAACGCCGATAATACAGAGTGAGAAAAGAAAAGAAAAGAAATGAAAATACACCTTTTTAGTCTTTATAGTGCTCAGAGTTTCATATTCAAAAGCAGTTCTGTTGAGCCAGTTGCGCACAGCAAATGCAAACTGTGCATAACATGATCTATTTCATGTATTCATAAAGTCATGCTTTGTCATAAAACAGCCGGCTTTTCCTCAAACAAGACTAAATAAGAGGTCTTCGACTGTATTCCGTTATAAAGCCGTCACGGATCTGCGTGCGTTTTTGCGCTCCATTGCCTTATTGGTCTCCGATGGTTTGCTAGAGGTTTCCGCAGGGATCTCTCCGCTTAAAACACGCTGCCCTCCTTGGTTAAATGTTCTGATATCTTCTTGCTCTCGTAAGTCATTTAGGCATACTCGGGAGGCAGCAAGTTTTGTCCAAACTGCCAGACAGGAGTGGAATTGGTGTTGCGCACAGAAGCGTTGAAGCGCACTGCTGTGCTCGCGTAGAGCTGTGGCAGCGCGTGTGGATGTGCTGGAGATCGCGAGTGTATGTGTGTGTGTGAGTGAGTGAGTGAGTGAGTCAGTATGTGTGTAATAGCATTTCTGAGCGGCGCAGCTATCGCATTACACTGAGCTTTCTTGGCCCGCCTCCCCTCAGTCACTGATTAGAGAACATCTCTCTCTCTCTCTCTCTCTCTCTCTCTCTCTCTCTCTCTCTCCCTCTCTCTCTCTCTCTCTCTCTCTCTCTCTCTCTCTCTCTAAGCGTTGAGATGTCCGGTTCATTTTGGCGAATCGGTTCGTTCAGTGAACGGATCAATAGAATCGCTCAAAAGTTACCAGAAAGGTTACTATTGTAGCTCTTGTTGTTAAAATAGTACTTACAGAAATGTGTAGGGTTAAAAAAGATTTTTCCAAGCAAAATGATCGTTTGTGAATCATCAGCTAAAAGGCCCATTCATCTCGGCAAATCGGTTCAATCTACACATTCATTGAATCGATCACTGATCATAAAGTTACCAAAAAGGTTATTATTGCTGTTCTTGTTATAAAATAGTAGTTAAATATGTAGAGTTTAAGCGATTCATTAAAAGCTGTTTTAAAAGCTGAATGGCAGATTCATTTTAGCGAATCAGTTTGTTTTAATCTACGCATTCATTGAATCAGTCATTGCTCAAAAGTTACGAGAAGTTACATTAAAGTGATTTGTTAACAGATTTGTATACAAAAAAACTTTTTTAATGTTTCTAAATATTCCCTTTTTTCTTGTGTTCTCAGCTCTTACCGTCTGATTAATTTTAGCGAATCACTTTGTTTCAGTGGAGTAGTTCAAAAATGATTATGTTCGTCACTTTTCAAACGAAATTTTCTCTGTGGAAATGGGCGTGGCCATCTGTACATTTTATGGGTCTGGCTTCCGGTCTCGTCCAGATTTTTTTAGCTGTACAAAACAGCTTGTTTTGCTGCCTAATATTGCAAATTTGTGTCTTACCATGTAATTTTAATGTATTATCTTAATTATGAACACACTGATTTGTAGTGCAAATAGTGTTACCGTTTACTTTATGTTGTTATTCTTCTCATTATTTCCCTATAGCGGATAATGAACCGGAAGTCTCATCCATAGACTTACTTCCGCATGGAAGAAAAAGGTGGAATGAAGTGCTGCATATTAGTCTACTTTTTTTTTTTAGTTTGCAATAAAATAATGTTTTTACCATTACATGTTCGAATAGTACTGCTGCACAAAAGTGCACTATTAAGTTTATCATCATTATATAAAAAAACATCTGCTGAATGCAGCAACCATCCAATCGGAAGTATTACATAGCCATTTTTTGTAAATTTAATCACTATGATGTTCAAATGTATAACCGTTTCAATACAATGATTCATTTGTGAATCAAACATCGGCACTGGTTTTCTCACTCTCACTCTCTCTCACACACTCGTGTACCTCATCGGTTGCCAGTAACTCAGACTCACACAAACACACACATACACACTCAAAGCTACGGTGCATGTTATTTTTGGATTTTGACTGGCCTTTCTCTCTAGCAATAATACACAGCCTGAAATGCAATTATCTTTCACAATATCACATGATATGATGAAACCATGATAAATCATACAAATTCAAGTTCACCTTTCTAGGAAGGTGTCTTGCACGCAATACAAATGTGGAGATCACAGTCTTGCCCATGTGCATAGTAATGGTCATCATGATATGAGGCAATGTGTGCAATGCACAATTACATGAGGCAACGTGTGGCAATGTTTATTTCATGTTCTGCCATAGCTCAGAAATCTCAAGTCATTGCGTGATTTGACCTGCAGGGGGACAGACCTGACCACAGGACCTGAGCAACGTGGGTCGTCAAGGGCAGAGCAGGAGCATAGCCAGAACTGTCGACCTTCACAGCAGTTGGACTAGATTAATGTCTGGTGCATAGCCATTCCTTCCTGATGAACTAACATTTCACGGTTTCTTATTTCAAAAAATCTCATCTGTTTAGACTGTTAAAGGATACACTGAGGATTTTGTTTGTCTTCAACATTGCTCATACATAATGCCTATCTTTACAAGAGCATACTAATATACTACTCTTATTATTTTTGCATTACCAGTCTAAAAAGTTTGAAACTATAAAGACTTTTCTAATGCTTTTGAGTCTTTTATGTTATTTATTTGATCAAAAATGCAGGAAATATGGTCATATTTTTCCAGCTTAAAATAACTATTTTCCATTTTAATGTATTTTAATATGCAATTTATTTCTGTGATGCAAAGCTGAATTTTCAGCATCATTACTCCAGTCTTCAGTGTCACATGATCCTTCAGAAATCATTCTAATATCCTGATTTGTCACCTATTGTAACATTATGAATGTCTTTATTGTCACTTCTGATGAATTTAATGCATCCTTGCTACATAAAAGTCATGTTTTATTTTTTTTAAACAATAATAATAATCTTACTCATCCCAAACTTCATTTGAATTGTAGTATAGAATGCAAAGTACTTGATTTGACCTGACAACTGTGACAACTGAACCAAAATTAATTACAGCACTGATCATTTTTGACAGATTATTTGAGCCAAAAGCTAAGATTTGAGTTGAATTATACATGCAAGTTAACTTAATTTCACAGATGATTACTGAGCACTACTCACATGTGACAACAGTGTAGCATAAAACTTTAAACATAAAGTTTAATAATATCTACTTTATTTTAAGAAAAGCATATAGTGAAGTATTCAGTCTCGTAATGTTCCACACTAAAGCCACGACATGCATGTCTTTTGTGCAGACCACACAGTTTAAAGATTTAAGGTGTGTTTCTCAGCCCATTGGCACAGACGAAATGAGAGCCGTAATCTAAGGCTGAAATGTCATATGTTTCTGGACCGGCGGCCACAGAACAGAACCACCCCACCCAAGCCAAGCTGCTCTACAATCAAAAGCTCTAACTACAGACACAGAGGTTTTTTTAATGACACAGCAGAGCTATGCCATGCCGAAAATACTTCACCGAGAACTGCTTTTGGGAAGGCCTTCACACCAGGAATTTACAGTAGGCAAGTGGAAGGACAGATTTTTATGCAACACACAGCAGTGCGTTTGAAATTCAGTTTTAGTGCTGATGACTCAAAGAGGCCAATTTATTGGTCTTGTTTTGCTAGACTTTGTTAGTTTGTATGCATTTATGCAAATGTTAGTTAACTTTAAGCAAACAAGGTCAGGGTGCTTTTTCTGTCACAAAATCAGAAATGATGATAATATAAACATGCTAATGACCAGTTCAGATATTCCCATGCAACATATGGTGAAGAGCCATTCTAACAGATGCCATTTTTATATATATATATATGCAAGCCCTAAAGGTATATTAGCAAAAATTACTTATTTAGAAGGTGGAAAAGGTCAAACTAAGTGGGTAAACTAAATTATGACTGTTTGTTGTGCAAGAAACTTTTCTGATTGTAATGCATGGGCTTATTTATTTGTTTTGTGACCTCAGTTTTACCTTCACATCTTATATAATGCCACCTGCAAAAATCATCCATCACCACATCTTTGTCAAAAAGGTTCCTGGTGAAGCTGATTTTCTGCATTTCGTCTGTCTGTCTATAGTAAAGTTGTGACCTAAACAAAACAAAAGAGACAGACACAGATGAGAGATTTTGCTTTTTTTTGTGACATAAGATTAAATAAAGTCAGTAAATGTATCTTAAAGCATTTCAACAGATTTTATGTCATAGCACATAAAATAACTTAAAAGCATTTAAATATATAAAATATATACAAACAGTCATACATGGTAGACTTTATAAATCAGCACAATGATGTGAAGGACTGAATGCATGTTGTCTGTGTTTTCCCAATGCTAAATTTTAAATACAAAATGCAAATGTTTTGTGACAAAATGTGTCATTTTGTATTATCATTAACTAAAACTACAACTATTAAAAATTAGCTGAAATGAATTTGATATTTATTAAATGGAAAAACCTAAACTTTGGCAACTAAGTGAAATAAGTTCTAAAATTACTAAAACTAAAATAAATAATGCTAAATAGAAATCTAAAAAATAAAACGAATAAAAATGACAAAAGCACATCAAATTTTAAGCTCTTTTTTTGGTTTCTCAGAATTTTATTGGTTCTATCTCAGAATTTTATTTTTATTTTACTTTATTTTATTTTATTGGTTCTCTCTTAGAATTCATTGCTGAGACTTGAGGAACAATTTATTCAATATGCTGTGTATTGCAAATGATTAGAAGTTAGAAATAGTTAGAAATTATGAAGCTTAAATAAAATAAGTATTAGAAGAAAAATGTACAGTTAAAAGACTTTAACTACAGCAAACATATAGAAAATAATTTAAAAAGTAATACTAAAACAACAACAACTGATGAAAGCACATAACATTTCGTTGTGTAAATCTGTAA
Organism: Cirrhinus mrigala; assembly: GCA_036247105.1. NCBI lineage: Eukaryota > Metazoa > Chordata > Actinopteri > Cypriniformes > Cyprinidae > Cirrhinus > Cirrhinus mrigala. The sequence continues at coordinate 36,584,993 of CM070007.1, read as the reverse complement.
GTGCACTAGCAAGTTAACTAATTTCTCAGTTTGTAAATGCTCAGTTTGTAAATATATATTACTACTTTGGAATCAATTCATGAGGACACATAAACAAAAGCATTTCTTCATGCTTGAATTAACTACAAATGTAGGATTTGCTTGACATTTCCAAGCCAAGCTTGAAGTAACCTATTCAGCAAAAGTACTTTCTGCTATATTTACTTCAGCACAAAATCATTTTTCCAGTGTGTGAGGAACAGAGAACCATGTGTACAATTGGCCATCAGGTCTGTCTCACTCAACACCCGTCTGTACACAGGAGCAATGGCAGGGCTTCAAAGACTATGAGGTCACATCCTGTTTCACTCCATAAGCCTGCTGTCAGTCGCCTCTATTTGTTGTTTTATACCCACGAAAAAACGAAAAAATCTTTGTTTGAAATTAAGTTTGAGGTTTTCATTTTTCTTGCTATACAACACCAAGGGGCTGTTTCTAACTATTAGTCTTCACTGAATTCATATTAAAAACTTATGACACAACAGTCAAAGACGTCAATGTGGATGGAAAAACTGCTAAAAATAGCCAAGACAGAATGTAAGATGCATCCTGTGTGTAATTAGAAAGTATGATTCAATGAATATGCATAAGATCCTTCATTTTCCTGGTGTTTCCTTGTGCACTTCCTTTCCTTTTGTTGCATGACTGCATAAACACACACACGCACACTCAGGGTGTGTTTATTTCTTGTGGCATTGCAGACACTCAAAGGAACTTTGGTATTTACGCAAGCACATGAGTCACAGCTACTCCATAACAGGTCAGTATGAAATATCTCATTCGTACAGCTACGTTATTATGCCCATCCACACATCCCGTTTCCTCATCCGAATCTGGAAATCATGAGTCAAGCATGTTGAGATATCACCATTAAAGAACATCTAATGCTCTGAGGTTTGCTATTTTGAGACATAATGGAGACCGCATGTGTTTCATTAACTTCTAAAATTTCATTAACTTTCTTATAAAATGCGTTTGGAAAAATAAAATAGATACCAAGTGAGACAGTTGTTGACATACAGTACCAAAGTTAAATGCGTAGATTGGTTTTTGAATGATTATAACATGAGAAATGACTGAATTCATATTAAGATCGCTGATTCCAATCTTGGTAAACCTGAGCACAGTTTGAGACATTGTTAAAATATCTACTAAAACTTGTAGAAAAGTTGAGGAGCAACTGAGTAAATTAGGCATTTGCTCTCTTTTTAATCTCATTGCTTTTGATGGAAAATTATTTATTTTATCTCTGATACAGGATGATACTATTATATTTTGCATCTGTATAATAAAAGATTTCAATGAGAAACACAACCTTTTTCTCCTACAAAACAACAGCAAAATACTATTTTATACTTTAATTCTGCTTTTAAACGTTCAGGAAGGAGCAAGGTTTTTCAGCGTACAACAGTACATAAAACAACAACAAATGTGACATTTCAGCTTCAGTGTTTTCATTGAGTGTCACTGAACAACAGTGTGCTGAAAATGTTAATCAATCAATAAGGAATGGAAAAGTAAGAAAACATTAAACAGAAATAGTGTAGGTTTGCTTTTCATTCAAATGGCACAAACTGAGAACGTGATGGGGCGACAGCTACGGGACTGGGTCACTTTCACGGGGATAATTGAAAAGTGATGAGGAACAGATGTGTGCTAAAGGCCTGGTTGGCGGTGGTGCTGTCACATTAAGAATACAAATGAAACAGCCTGTAATCTTTATTGGAGATTAGCAGCAAAAAAAAAAAACACAAAACTCCAACAATCACTCTCTCTCCGTTGGACTACAGTCATAAAAGTCATTCCTACCAGAATTCAAATCTTGGACAACCCTGTCTCAACTGTTTATATTACATATTACATTCAAAAGACTGAACATATAACAGAGATAGACAACTCACACAAATATAAATGGAGGAATGTGGCACATGCATTAAAATATTAAAAGAGCCAATAGTACAAAACACACTTGCTCATTAACTAGACCATTAACTATATATATATATATATATATATATATATATATATATATATATATATATATATATATACATATATATATGTGAAGTAAATCAAAACCTTTCAGCAAAGTTGTCTTTTTTGCAAATTTTTATATCGCAATTCTGTTTTTTTTTTTGCAATTGCAATTGCAAGTTATTACGTCAGAAGTCCAACTAAAGTCCAATTTTTTTTTTGGGGGGGGGGGGGGGGGGGTGGAATGATATGTTCTCAGAATTGTTTATATCTGACAATTCTGACATAACTCGCAACTGCATGTTATAAAGTCAGAATTGCAAGATACTGTATAAATGACCAATTCTGAGAAAATAAGTCACAATTGTGAGTTTATATCTAGATATTTTGAGAAATAAAGACAGAATTGCGTGAAATGAACTCGCATTTGCGAGTTATAAACTTACAATTCTGACTTTTTTCTCAGAATTGCATGATATAAACTCACAATTCTGGATTTTTTCTCAGAAATTGCATAATATAAACTCACAATTGCTATAAATAAAATCAGAATTGCGAGATCAAAATTTGCAATTCTGACTTTTTTCTCACAAATACGAGTTTTTTTTCTCACAATTCTGACTTTTTTCTCACATGTGCAAGGTTTTTTTTGCAACTGCAAGTTATTACGCCAGAAGTCCAGGTAAAGTCTAATTTTGAAGGGAAAAAAAGATTTGCAAGTTTATATCTCACAATTTTGACTTAATAATTTGCAATAGCAATTTTGAGAAAAATTCAGAACTGTGAGTTTATATCTCGCAATTCTAATAAATGAAGTCGGAATTGCATGATATAAACTCGCAATTGCAAGTTACAAAGTCAGAATTGCATGATATAAATTTACAATTGTGAGAAATAAAGTAGGAATTACGAGTTCTTGCATGTTTTCACGCAAACGTGAGTTTGTATCTTGCAATTCTGACTTTTTTTTTTTACAGTTGCAAGTTAATCAGTCAGAATTGTGAGATATAAACTCGCTGAGAACATCAGTCTTTTTCCTCCTCAAAATTGGACTTTAATTGCACCTCTGACGTAATAACTTGCAGAAAAACCTAGCAATTGCGAGAAAAAAAGTCAGAACTGCGAGTTTTTATCTTGACCTTACCTTAGGTTTTTATTTTGATCTTACCTTTTTTTATTTTTTTTTCTTCAGTGGCGGAAACGGGCTTCCATAGTTATCAACATTTTCAAAAATAAAATCAGCAAGCATTTATTTCACTGCCGGTTTTTAAATGTCCATTAACAGCTGTCAACAATGTAGGTACACAAATGAGCGGTCTGAACATATTTACATAACGCATTTTTTTATTTTGGTCATGTATGCGCACTACTTATGTACACCCCTGTAAATATATATTGTTTATGAGACCATGATTATGCTTTAAAGCGACTTTTCCTAATGCTAAATGTCAAATAAACAAAGTCAAAATGTGACTGTGTGACAAATTATCATTAACTAAAACTACAACTATTAAAAAAAAATTGTTAAAATGAAGCTAATATGTGACCCTGGACCACAAAACCATTCTTAAGTAGCACGGGTATATTTGTAGCAATAGTGAAAAATACATGGTATGGGTCAAAATGATCGATTTTTCTTTTATGCCAAAAATCATTAGGATATTATGTAAAGATCATGTTCCATTAAAATATTTTGTCAATTTCCTACCGTAAACATATCAAAACTTCATTTTTGATCAGTAATATGCATTGCTAAGAACTTCATTTGGACAACTTTAAAGGTGATTTTCTCAATATTTCAATTTTCTTGCAATCTCAGATCCAGATGTTAAAATAGTTGTATCTCGAACAAATATTGTCGTATCCTAACAAACCATACATCAACGGAAAGCTTATTTATTCAGCTTTTATCTGATATATAAATCTTCATTTTGAAAAATTGACACTTATGACTGGTTTCGTGGTCCCTGGTCACATATATATATTACATGGAAAAACTTAAACCTGAAAAACATGAGTTAGAATGCTCTGGCAACTAACAGAGATAAAATAAGTTTAAGTTCTGAAATCACTAAAACTGAAATAAAAATAAATTAAAAGCTAAATAGATTTATATAAAAATACATCTAATAAAAATCAAATTTTCAGCTACATACTTCATTGGTTCTCTCTCAAACTTAAACTTAAAGTTTGAAACAATTATATTACTTAAATTAAAACTGAGACAAAAAAATGTAAAATAAATACAAATAATACTAAATCAATTTTTTTAAACCAACTAAAAAATTTATATGAAAACTGAAAACTAATTGAAGTCACTAATAAATACTATAACAGTATATAAATAACACTAAAAATAACACTGCCGCTTTTTCCTATCTAAGCAAATTCATGCTCATAGTCAAAAGTCAAACAATGTAATAGTTTAGATAAACGCATTTGTGAACCCTATAAATTTCCTTCTGAGGCTATTTTAGTACACAAAGAGATAATACTATGACGTCTAAAGGTCCATGACACACACAAGCATGAAGCAGCATTAAATACGCCCATGCGCTGCCATGAATAACAGCATGGTTTATTATTCATGAGAACTCCTCTAAGATAGTTTACGAACAGTGCACGATAATTTGTCTTCCACAAGTGGCGAGACACAGCGGAGCGTCGACTGAAGCCTGTCTTTCCTCTAAAAATATGCACAGTTCATTTCAGAGCGTCCCAGCCCACCCACTGCTCTTCCATCACACTGTAATTTATGCATGTATCCTTTAATCTACCTATCCTGCTGGAGACCCACCCTTACAGTGCACCACACACACACACACTCGCTCACTCGATGAAGTTCATATCACACCTTATTTTTTACACAGTGGGAAAACATTACAATCAACACGAATGCTGTCTAATTAGCAATAACATCCTCATGATCAAACATTCAGCCTCACATGGAGCTGGACAATTTAAAACTTCATCAGTGCCACAGAGACAAGGAAAAAACCTGTTTTTGCAATATTTCAAGTCAGGTCACATTTAGATTTACACAGCGCTTTATACAGAACAGATTGTTTCAAAGCAGCTTCATATTAGCGTTAATGTAAAATTCATCAGTTATGAAACAAATCCAGTTTCAGTAAACAGAAGTTCAACAGAAGCCTATTACTGTATGATCTCAAACTAAATTTTGTGGACAAAATTGAAAATGTACGGTAAACAAACATGCAACGTTCAGTTAATGTCAGCCAAAGCTATATTTTATTGTGTCCGTCCCTAAAATGCAGATGAACTGGGCAAAATGTTTAGTTATTAAGTGATTTAATAAGTTTTTAGTCGTTTTTTAGCAACATCCTAACTCCAGCTGTGAGAGTTAGTGGAGTTGCGTGAAGTTAGCTGTGAAATATATATATAAAAACCTGTATTTGTAAATTAAAAACTGAAAAAAAAAAATAAAAAAAAAAAATATATATATATATATATATATATATATATATAAACTTACATTTTAAATGGCAACTAATTGAAATTTGGTAAGTTGAAATACTAACATTACTAAAATAACACTACATTAAAAAATCATAAATAATAAAATGAAATAAAATATATATTGTAAAAAAAATAAAATAACTAAAGCACACAATTAAAACTTTAAAATTAAAATAAAAATTACATAAAAATATAAAATAAAAAAATTAAAGCTAATTCAAATATTAATAAACACTCTAATTTTATATATATACATATATATTATATATATATATATATATATATATATATATATATATATATATATATATTACTAAAATAACAGTTTGGTATGTCATTTTTATTGATTTATTTATTTATTTATTTATTTAAAAAAAACGAATGCACACAATTACTAAAACTTTAAAAATTAAAGCTAATTTAAATATTAACAAATACTCTAATTGTATATAAATAATACTAAAATTATACAGTTTGACCTGTCATTTTAATTAATTAATTTATTTATTTATTTATAAGCTGTAAATAAAAAAAAGCTTATTGGAGTATGTTTTGCTAGAAAACACTATTTCAGTTTATTTATTTATTTATTTATTTATTGAAGTTGTAAATAAAATGAAGCTTATTGGAGTATGCTTTATGAGAAAACACCATTTCAGTTTGTTTTTTTTTTTTTTTTTTTTTTTTATTTATTGAAGTTGTGAATAAAACAAAGCTTATTGGAGTAAGTTTTATGAGAAAACACTATTTCAGTTTTTTTATTTATTTATTTATTTACTGAAGTTGAAAATAAAACAAAGCTTACTGAAGTATGTTTTACAAGAAAACAATATTTCAGTTTATTTTAGTTCTTTTTTATTTATTTACTTATTTATTTTGAAGTTGTAAATAAAATAGCTTACTGAAGTATATTTTACAAGAAAAGAGTATTTCAGTTTTTCTACTTCAAAATTTCACATTTAATTTGATGTGTTATTTCTTGTTTCTTTGTAATTGCTTGTGAAATTTACTAGCAATTTCTAAGTGAAAACTGTTTGTACATCAAATTTATTCTAGTGTATGAGATTTCATTTTAGTATGTTAGCGGCTAATGCAGACAGCTTGGAAGAGAGCCTAACACAGTAGCCATCGCACAAGCCTGTGAGTGTATATATGCACTCTGACCATTTGTGGAAAGAGCATCTAGACAATAATTAAAGTAGTCAGTTTACCTTAAGAGGATGATAAAAGATTCATTAGTAGATTCATTTAGTAATGGCTGTTGACTGCCAGCGGCCAGAGAAAGTGCCAAAGATGACATTATACTTCATTTCTCAATTATACTTCCTTTGTTTGACAGCAAGACAGATCTGCAGACCAGTACCATGGTAATACAAGCACAAACTACTCTGACAGTAAAACACAGTACTATGTGGCAATACAATGAGATTGTAATAATTTAAAATATCATTTAAAAATGATACATGGTACTTTAAGGCACTTCCTGAAATACCATGTTACTAATCTGGTAAATTTCAAGAAACATGGTAATACCATGCCATTTTTTTGCATTCTATGAAGTATCATCGTCTATATGATTATAGTTAGTTCATTCAGTACAATAGTACACAACATACCATGGTATTACTATCACTATACTCTGGTAGAAAAGGCAATGCTTTTTGTTGCAGTGTGAATGTTTCTTTGTTCTTCACACAGATATAAACACACAGACACATATGAGCAGCTGGACAGGCACAGACAGACATACTTCTAGCCTGCAGGCAGACCAGAGACCTCTCAGCCAATCACAGAGCCCCGTGACCCACCTCTCCTCAGGCTATTGGCCGGAGATGTGATGATGGACGTGCTTTTTGCCGGTGACATGACAGCATTCTCATCAGACGCCAGCTGATTATATAAGATGTGAAGGTAAAGCTGTGCACACGCTGACGCTGAGGGCAGAAAACAAACACCATGAGTGACCCCATATGAAGGGCGTTATAATCAAAACAATACGCTTCTCAGATGCATCATGGGACATAGCTAACATTGTAAATATACTGTTGGTTTAACAACAGACCACACATAATGTAACATGCTCAATAATGTAAAATACTCATTATCAGTTATTTCAGTGATAGGTTTTGTATTTTAATACAATTTATTTAATGCAATTTGATATCGAAGCCGAATTTACAGCATCATTACACCAGTCTTCAGTGTCACATGATGCTTCAGAAATATTCTAATATGCTGATTTGTTCAGGAAACATTTCATAGTATTTTGATTATTGAAAACAATCCTTTTCACTACTCCATGCCACCTTTTAAAAACCCAAATGTGACCAGAAAAGCCCTGGAGCTGCTTTTTAGCCAAAACATTCTGCCGTTCATCAGCTACTTTGACCACTAAACAATGTTGTCCTCTTGAAACCCTCTTGGAGTTTTCCTTCGGCTCTCTATTCGTCTCTGTCACAGGAAGCCGCCACTCCTCCTGTCAGACAGAGCCGTTTACTGAGCCATCTAAACACTCATTAACACACTCTCATTGGCTGCCGTTATCAGTGAAGAGTTCCTCGAGGAGGTGTTAACAATGGGTGTTAAGAGACAATTCACTGCTAATTGTTAGCAAACTAAAGATAAAGAAAACACACACAGATCACAAATACAGATAAATAAGTGTGTTTAGATGAAAATAAGAATTAGAATTGAGATTATGTTTTGTAAGAGGCTTAGAATAAGTATAGGAGTAAATTCCTATTTAGCCTATTTAGTTTGTCTGAAGATGCATTGTTAAAAATGCATATTATGTTATATATACTATAGAGGGTTTGCACTTGGGTCATAATTTGGTCAGTTGCCCTGATGCACAGCCATAGTGGCGATACTCAGATGTAAACAACAGTATGGATTGCACGGTTAATGTACTACTGAATACGTTGTTCTGCTAATTTATGCGGTCTAAACCACGGAAAAAATGTGTGGAAGCTGCTAAATCATATAGAGAAGGACTTAGTAAGCAGGAAAGGGTGCAATATTTTGACAAACAAAAGTTAATAGGTGGTAAAGATACATACGAGCAGTATTAATTAAGATATTAGCCTAATATTTCACCTACCTGACTGGAAATGATAAGAACAAACACGAATGTTGTCAAGATTCTCGCCCTGGAAATCCTGGTTCAGTTTGACCAACCACAAAAGCCTTTTGTTCCTCAGACATTTTTTTGCACTCTTCTCCCTGATTTGTTATAGCTTTTGGCAGTCTATAGTACTACAAATGTTTTTCCTGGTCCGACCGATTAGTACAGCCCAATATATGACAATAATTGACCATTTTCAGCAGTAATAATCAGCAAAATATGCAAGTCAGTAGCACTGTTTACGTTCATTGCCGCCAATATAGCCGATTGATGACCCGTCGTGAAAACACTCTATTGCTAGTTAAGCCTTGTTCAGACTGTCAGTCTGATTTCTGTGCATATCAGATCATATTTAGCAAGTTTGAATGGCAAAAATCCGTTTTAAGCCACATTCATTCTTCAGATTCCTATTCAAATTCACATTTCTGGAAAAGAAATACATATTTTCCGTTTTCCGTCCGACGCTGCTTAAATTGGATTTAGCGTAGCCTCACTTTACGTCACTTTCTCAGGCCACGTAAACACTCCAGACGTTGTTTGTGGAAAACATGTTGGATGTCTTTGCAGAAGCAAGGTTGTGTTGTTGCTGAGTGAAAGTCAAGCGGAAAATGACGACATACTGCTGGTCTACACACCTCTTTGAGTTTTGAGACCGGTGGAGACGCCGTGAAGGAATAAAAACTTGCATTCCAGCGTCCTACGTTTCTGCCGCTGGCTCGTGAAGCGTACAATCCAGCGCGATGGCAACATGTCATCATATTGTGAGACAGCATCTGTACTGCAAACTGTATCGCTATTATTGCCGTAAACATACCAACGCATTGCCATAGAAACCAATGCAGATCGTCTTCATAATCAAAAAGCGCCACAGACACGCAAATCGGATCTGAACAGATGCTATACACAGTGTGGACAGTCAAACATTAAACCTATAAAGCTAAGAAGCTTTTAAACTTTGGTGTGTAACTCCACCATAATAATGAATTGAATACATATGCAAATTTTCATTCATTTGTTTGTCATGTTGAGGACAAGTGTGCAATTGCTTTTTCGCTATTATAAAATGAATAGAAAAACCAAACTGGCAAAAATAAAAAACTAACAACAACCCAAAACACATTAGAAACCACCTAGTGCATTCTGGTATTGAGGTTGTGAGTTTTGCAAGGAAAATGACTCAAAAATCACAACACAATCAGTACTGGTGAGGGTTTTGATGTCATTTTTATGGGTCTGAATATGAAATGCTGAGAGAGCGCCCTGGAAAAATAAAAAGCAACAGTGAATTTGAGTTTGTGCATGTGGGTTTGTGGGGGATTTGAAGGAGGGACTCGTTAGCGTGTGCATCACTGATTGGAGTTTCTATGGAAATGAGATTGAGTCTGTGCTCATGTTTTGTCTTTCCCAGTTAATGAGGGGAGTTTTAATGTACACAAATAGCATTAGTGACACAACATAACATGCAAATCATTTTTATGTGTGCACATGTCTGCTGTGTGGAAAAGCACTCATGCAAATACAAATACAAGCATGTAAACACATGAACACAACAGAATATTTCATTTACCCCATCTGTTCGTTAATGGCTACATGAATGGGCTATTACTAATAAAGATTGGACTATTTGCATTGTATATTTACAATAACACAATATGACAAATAAGCTATTTTAAGTATGTGAATTGTTTAGCTTCTGATAGAGGCCAATAATAACACGTCTCAGTTTCATCTCAGCAATGTGTTTAGATTTGCCAAGATACCAAAGTTTGCAATCAAAATTCATAAATCTCAATACAAAAACCCATGCATTTGTTGTCTAATAGTCATCCAAGACCAATTTATGTGATTAGCTCTATATTAACAGTTGCATTATTGCTTATTTTGAGTTTATTTTTTGTTTGAGTTTTAAGAGACATATCTGAGAAAAAGGTCAACATTTAAACTTCTGAGAAACATTTTCTTCTAGACCACAATAATAGTTTTATGGATGTTACAGACATGAATTGCTAAGCATTTGAAACCAATTAAAAAGCAATCATATTATTTTAAACCAATTAAAAAATAATTTAAAAACAATTTTACTCTCACTTTATTCTTCTGCCAATCACATTTACACAATAATAGACGTACTCCCGTGTGCTGTGTTTGCTAACTGCACTGCTCTTGCTTCAAACATGCCACAAATTGAGTTCGATAAACCTTTATTTAGTATTTGCACTGACTCATTATGACCCAATAATTCCACAATAACAGGCAATTACTTTGACAATGGCTACGAAATGATAAGGAGTTCATTTCGATATTACAGGAAGCTTTTGTTCGATGCAGCCTTTTTGTCTCTTTTAAGATTCTTTCTTTGCCTTCACTTCCCTACAATCTCTCTCTCACGCTTCCTCGCAGTAAATAGATCTTAATTTAAGCGCAGTGTCCTTTGTCTTATAATACAGAAGCTCAGCTTATTTTAAAGTGCTACTGCGAGCACACGGCCTGCTATCCACAAATAAATCCAATGCCTGTGACCATTAATGGGCTCTATTTATCACTTATGTGTGTGTGTGAGTTTGGATGTGGGCTGGTATAAAAAGAATGGATGCTGGGCATCATTTAAGATCCATTTGGAGATTGCTTTTGTGTGTGTGTGTGTGCGTGTGTGTTCGTGCAGCCTGTGAGAGTCACTCTTTTAGGGGTCTGATCTTGAAATTATTTCTTATCTGCGTTGTACTTCAGGTCAGCACACAATTACTCACTCAACGTCAAGCGTCTTTTAATAAAGATGTTGTACTCTTCGTTAAGGTGCTCATGTGTCTGTATTTTGCATGCTGTGTCTGTTTTTGTATCTGTGTCGGTGGGTGAGTGAAACCATGAGAGAGTGTGTGTGCACTTGGGTAAAAGCCAGGCAAATAATTGCAGAGACACACACTGCCAAACTGGCCATTAGGAGACTTGTGTGTGTGTTTTGGTTTAATGCTGGACTGCAGTCCTTAAAAAGATAACTCTGCCCACTAGGTGTGTGCCAACTAGTATAAAGACTACACGCTATTGTCTTAATATATGCTATTTAGTCTTATTTTTTTGTGAAAAAAAATAAAAATAAACTTTGATCAATAAATCTTACATAAAGAATTTTCTTTCACAATATGACATACAAAAAAAGATATTGAAAAATAAAACAGGATAGATAGTACTTTTCTTAAATTGCCTAAATAGTGATTTAGCTAATTTTCAACATTTTCCATTGCTAAAAGATTATAAAGACAAACCTTTTTACATTAATATGTAGAGGTGGGGGAAACAATCGATTCACATGTGAATCACGATTCAGTCTTCTGAATCGATTTGCATCGATTCACAAATTCCAAAAATCGATTTTCTAGTTAATATAATAATAACATGAGGATGGACAAGGAAAACGCATCCTGACCCATTTTCAGCGAGCGCAAGTTTTGAAAAAGTATTATATTAATTGTTTCATTGCTAAAAGATTATAAAGACAAACCTTTTTACATTAATACGTAGAAGTGGAGGAAGCAATTGATTCACATGTGAATCACGATTCAGTCTTCTAAATCGATTCACAAAATTCCAAAAATCGTTTTTCTAGTTAATATAATAATAACATGAGGATGGACAAGGAAAAACAAACACATCTTGCCCATTTTCAGCAAGCACAAGTGTTTGGAAAAATATTATATTAATTGTTTCATTGCTAAAAGATTATAAAGACAAACCTTTTTACATTAATATTAGAGGTGGAGGAAACAATCATTTACATGTAAATTGACAAATTCCAAAAATCGATTTTCTAGTTAATATAACAATAACATTAGGATGGAGAAGGAAAAACAAACGCATCTTGCCCATTTTCAGCAAGCGCAAGTGTTTGGAAAAATATTATATTAATTGTTTCATTGCTAAAAGATTATAAACACAAACCTTTTTACATTAATATGTATAGGTGGGGGAAACAATCGATTCACATGTGAATGGACAAATTCCAAAAATCGATTTTCTAGTTTTCTAGCACGGAAAATGAACAACGCCTTCTACGGAGCCACTGAAGGGACATGATTAGCCGCTTGCTAGCAGTAGCCTGGTACGTTAGTACATAAAATTGAACTTACCACATAAACAGAGTAAGGAGAGATGACTGTTAGGACGATGGTGAATGATTTGCAGATCCTGAGCATCACTGACAAACATCTAATCTTGTCAAATTTTTTGCTAAGTACTGCCGCTCTTTAGTAAACATAGAGTAGCCGTGATCGCGAATCTCAAAAGTGAAACTAAAAAGCAAGCATATTAATAACAGCTCCCTGATGCCCACAATTCATATACAGTATAATTACCCAACAATATAATTGCAAGAGAAAGTTGAAATATATTTTTTCCTCCCAACTCCTATTTATTCCTTTCCTTTAGGGGTTCTGTAGTACACATTTCCTTTCCGAACACAGTATTCGGATTTGGACACATCCCTAATGGGAAGTGTAAATATTGTTTTATTTATTTGGAAGGTAATAGTTAATAGGAAACATGGATTTCTTAAATCAGGACTACCCATACTATAGTGTTTTTGTATCAAAATACTGGTGCGTTTGACATCCAGTGTGCACAAATTTTTTTTATGAAAAATAGTCAATCATGATTAAAAATCAAAAAATTGATTCAAATCATGACCCCAAGAATCTATATGAATCGAATCTTGAGGTACTGAAAGATTCCCACACCTATTAAAGGAGTAGTTCACTTCCCCCTTGTCATCCAAGATGTTCATGTCATTCTTTCTTCAGTCGTAAAGAAATGATGTTTTTTGAGGAAAACATTTCAGGATTTCTCTCCATGTAATGGACTTCTATTGTGCCCCCAAATTTGAACTTTCAAAATGCAGTTTAAATGCAGCCTCAAAGGGCTCTAAACAATCCCAGCCGAGGAAGAAGGGTCTTATTTTGCGAAACGATCAGTTATTTTCTAAAAAAAATGTACAATTTCTATACTTTTTAACCTCAAACTTGTCTAGATCTGTGTGAATTTTTTTTTGTTTTGTTTTTTGTTTTCTGGTCATGACAGTTAGGGTACGTCTAAAAACTCCCATCTAATTTTCTCCTCCAACTTCAAAATCGTCCTATATTGCTGTTTTACCTTTTTTTGTAAAAGATGTTTGATATTCTTTGCACGTTCACTTTGTAAACACTGGGTCGGTACTTCCGCCGTGATGTAGGATGATTTTGAAGTTGGAGAAGAAAATAAAATGGGAATTTTTAGACGTACCCTAACTGTCATGACTGGATAAAAACAGAGCTCACACAGAGCTAGACAAGATGAGCGTACGAGCTTAAAAAGCATATAAATTGTACTTAAAAATAACAAAAAACAAAACACAATTGTTTCGCCATATAAGACCCTTCTTCCTCTTTGAAGCTGCATTTAAACTGCATTTTGGAAGTTCAAATTTGGTGGCACTATAGAAGTCCATTACATGGAGAGAAATCCTGAAATGTTTTCTTCAAAAAACATAATTTCTTTACGACTGAAGAAAGACAAGGGGGTGAGTACATTATCTGTACATTTTTGTTCTGGAAGTGAACTTCTCCTTTAATATGCACTGATGAATCGTGTATAAGATGACCATGCATGATGGATAAGAAAGAAAATAGGATTTATTTTGATTTTACATTGATTTTAAGATTTGAAATCAGTGCAGTAGCGCAGGTTATGTATGAGTATAGGTATCAGACTTAGTCTATATCAAAAGCATGTCTACACACAGCACAGCGACAGAAGGCTAGATACAGAGAAAGGAGAGAGAGAATGTTGAGAAATACCTGTGGCTTGAGGAAGACTGTCACTTTCTGTTGACATGTAATGAACAGGTGAACCGCAATAAGACTAACAGAGAGAGAGAGAGACGTGACTTTCATGTTGAAATGTCACGACAGCATGGGCTCTGAGACAAGGTCTTAACACAGGCCAACTGCATCAAAATTCCCCCAACACTACACTAGTACACATGTGCACTGGACTGGAGAAAATATGTAAATAATTATTATTAAAAATAAAATAAAAATAGGAAAAAAATAATATAAAAATAATATAACAATAATCTGACAAATAAATAATAATAATAATAATAATAATATTAAAGCAAAACTTAAAAGTTTAAAATATATAAATGCATTAAAATAAATAAAATGAATTGTAACAATAAATAAGTATTATTACAAAATAAATTACATTTAAAGAAATGAAAATAAATAAAACAAATTAAATAAATAAATAAAGCAAACAAATGTAAAATATTATTAAAAACAGAAATACTACAAATGAAGTAAAATAAAATTAAATATACTTAGTAAAATAATAATAATAATTTACAACAACACCAGTCGAACAAACAAATCAGTAAATGGTATCAACATATCCGTCACTCAAAGCCAGACATGTTAAATCCTACTACTGAGGATAAAGGCCTATATTGGATATCTTGCCGATTCAAGCAACTCAGTCTCATAAAACATTCAGGTCAGAGCATTAGCACCTTTCCTCAGAGCAAAATTAGCAATAAGGCTAGCTTACTTTAGCTTGACCCTGTTCAGAGATGCTAAATTGAGATTGCTGAGCTAGCATCACGTTTTACTGAGTCATCAGACACACATAGACAGATTCAGAGACTTCTGTCAATATGTCTTGAAGACACATCCAATATTACATTGTAAGTGCTATAGGGATGGTATAGATCACACTTCACAAACTTACACTTGCAGCACACGTAGGTACTTTGCTAGGTAGGGTTTGGAAGTGGGATGTAGATAATATTAGCCCAAAACACATGCAATACGACATCCAATAATATTTTATATACATTATAAAGGAAGATGCACAAATAAAAAGCATATTATTTTGTATTGATAATACAGAAATTTGAATAAAGTGATGCTGTTTCAGTAGTTTTTGGTGATATATGTATGCAAATCAATATTTATGGCATACTATTTTCTGCGCTAGAATTATATGCACTATAATTCGGGTTGGATTAATCCTAATTGAAAGATAGTATGTGGTTCAAATATTATTATAGTTGTAATATTTTTCATATTAATTTAAGGTTTAGTATTTTGTTGTGTTTTGTCAATATCATTATTATTATTATTATTAAATATTATTAAATAGGTTTATATAAATTGAATTCAATTATTAATTAAAATGAGAGAATTGCTTAAAAACTTGCTGAAATTAAATAAAAATAAATAAAATATAAATTTAAGTTTTACTATTCTGTTGTGTGTTTTTGTCATCATCATCATTATTATTAATATTACTATTAAATAGGTCTATATAATTTTTATTTCATCTTTAGTTATTTTAGTGTATGAAGTTTAAATGAAAACCTGCGGAAACCTGTGGAAAAAAAAATTGTATTATTTTATTTCATTTTTTATTTATTTATTTATTTTTTAAATATCTGTTTTCAAATTAATTTAAGTTTTAGTATTTTGTTGTGTGTTTTTGTCATTATTATTATTATTATTATTATTAAATAGTTCTATATTTTTTTTATTTGAGTTAGTAATTAAGATGAAATAATTCCTTGGAAACTTGTTGCAATAAAATAAATTGTATTATTTTATTTCTTTTTTATTATTACTATTTTTTTTAATTTTAAAATTTCTGTTTTCATATTAATTTAAGTTTTGTGTTTTTAAGTTTAAGTTTTGTGTTTTTGTCATTATTATTATTATTATTATTATTATTAAATAGTTCTATATAATTGTTATTTCAATTATTAAATAAAATGAGAAATCATTTTTTTGGAAACTTTTAAAACAGAAAATTATTATATTTCATTTTTCATTTTTCAAAATCTCTGTTTTCATATTGTGTTAGTATTCTGTTGTGTGTTTTTGTAATTATTATTATTATTATTATCATTAAATAGGTCTATAAAATTTTTATTTCAGTTTTAGTTGTTTTAGTGCATAACGAAAATGAAAAAAGATTCCTTGGAAACTTGTTGAATAAAATATATTTTACTATTTTATTTCTTTATTTTATTTTTTATTTTTTTAAATGGTTTTAGTTTTATAATAACCCTGATCAGATATAGCCATTGTGCCAAATATATCAGTGAGGGGGTTTTTCTTTCCCTATTTCTGTCAAAATAGTCTGTGATTTATGACCCGAGGTTCCCCTGGTGAAGATTTGAGATGTGGTTCAGTGACCAGAGCGCCACCTTTGACCGCCTCCACGCGCATCTCACCAACACACACACAAGTGCACTACACTCTATCCATTTAGTGCAAGTAAGAGTGTGCAACCATTCATGTTCGCCCCTCCTCAACTGAGATCCAATGAGAACACGTGTGTGTGTGTTGCTATACGCAGACATATATCATCCTTCACTGTATTCCCAGTGCTCAAAGGCCAATGCCAATGAGCCCTGACCTGAAAAATACACGGATCCCAGCACACTTCATTTGGCGTGACCCCGGCAGAGCGCGCAGGTTAACCACAGAGCAGCGGTGGCGGTCGGAGCGAGAGGTGTGCCTGGACGTGCCTGTCGGGGATGTGTGCGTGAGGAACGAAATCAAGTGTTAGTGTTTTAGCTCAGCGAGTGTGGGTGTGTTTTCAGTCGGACCCTTGAGTCCGGGCCTCCGTTTGCTCATGTCAACAGCGTTATCGTAGACAACTTATCAGTTGTTGCTCGGAACGAAATAATAGCTTGGCTGTTACCTTGACCTTCACACTTTCGTCAGCCTTGTGAGTTGAATTTTAGAGAAACATTTTACATTCAGAATCATTATTTACAACACTTTCAAGATATCAAAACAGTAAAAATGATTACTTAATGTCAAAAGTTTAAGCACTAGCAGCCTTAGTTCTTAACCTTTGGGACTAAATGTCTTAATGCTGTGAAATTATGTTTTAAGAACACAGGACATTTAGCTAATTTGACATGCATTTTAAATGCAATAGTTAAAGTTCAACAACTGCAGTTGCACATTCATCTGTGGTATAGTGTCAGAAAAAAAATCACAGAAAACAACTGACACCTCAGTTTATAAAACAAAAATACAAGGAAAAATGTTTAAATACACACACACACACCAAAAAAAAAAAAAAAAAAAAAAAAAAAAAAAAAAATTCAAAAGCATAACCAAGAGTGTTATCTAACCTTTCAACTTTTTTTTTTATTATTATTAATACATTTATCCAGCAAGGATGCATTAAATTGATCAAAAGTGAAGTTCTATAATTCCATATTTCTATAATTTCTATATTTTAAGTAAGTGCTGTTCATTTGAACTTTCTGTTCATCTAAATAAATAAATAAATAAATAAATAAATAAATAAAAATCCTGAAAAAAATAGTCATGGTTTCAATAAAAATATGAAGCAGCACAAGTGTTAATAATAATAATAATAATAATAATAATAATAATAATAATTATAATTATAATTATAATAATAATGAATGCTTCTTTAGCAGAAAATCAGCTTATTTCAATGATTTCTGAATGATCATGTGACACTGAAGACTGGAGTAATGATGCTGAAAATTCAGCTTTGCATCACAGGAATAAATTACATTTTAATACATATTAAAATGGAAAACAGCTATTTGAAATTGTAATATTATTTCATAATATTGCTGTTTTTACTGTATTTTTAATCAAATAAATGCAGCCTTGTTGAGCAGAAGAGACTTCTTTGAAAAACAATTAAAAAATCTTACCGAACACAAACTTTTGAACAGTAGTTTACATGCAAAAAATGTGCTTTTATTATTTACCAGAAGTTCATCCTATTACATTATTTGCAGTAAACATTATATTATGGAAGAATTAATATAAAGGCTTTGACAAAAAAATAAAAAAAATAAAAAAATAAAGTTGCTTGTACCTTTTAGAATGTAATAATTAACATCCATTTTGAGTGCATTACTGTACACATTTTTTTCTCGTTTTTCAATGAGAAAAATGTAAGGCAGCACATAATTGTATCTATTAGAATTGACTGCATTGATAAAAGTGGGTGTAACATGAATGGGGGCAGAAGTGAAAGTGAGTTGCCTAAAATAATGCATAAAAGGCTATTGGTCAACATTATCCAACAGAAAAAGAAAAACGATTTTTTAGATATAAAAATTTTTTTTTTCTTTGGAATAACATGCACCAATACAGTAGATCAATACATGCACTCAAAAGTAAACAACTGCGCTAAAGTGCAAAATACCATGGCTCAATCCTTATTTGAATATCACGACAGCTTCTGTATGTACACAAGTCAGTTAATAGGAAAAAATCTGCCATTTCACACCTGGAATGGATGATGACTATGGAAAAAGTTGAATAAGATCCACACGGGTGGGACTCAGAATACAGTGTGTCATGCCAGGCCTCGGCTGAAGCGTCCAGTGAAGCCGGTCAGAGCCCAGCGAGGTGGTAACCCAAACCAGAGGAATGAAAGAGGGATGGAAAGTTTGTGCAGGAAGAGAGGAGTGAGTGAGAAGGGCAAGCAGTTGGCCGTCACGGGGTTCGCGGGTGATCGGGGTCGAGTGAGCGTGTGTGAAGGAGAAGGGGGCGGGAGAGGATGGATGACTATCGCTGTGGCTTGTTATGTCTGTGTGAATGAGCTCTCGCTGCTCATTGCACCTCTACGGATTGCAAAATAAAGTAACAGTTTTGCTTGACAGATGCTAATTTATAAGGTATAATGAATTGAATTTACATACGAGTCTCAAAATGTAAATGAAGAATAATCAACAGCATTTTTCTTGCACAGTTAGAGACTTAATAGTAAACAGGGCTGATGAATAATCATTAAAACACTTTTTTTAAGCATAGCCACCAGACATAAACATTACAGACGCCAGCATGAGAGTACTGAGATAAATAACACTTACTAACCTTGCAAAGTCACATTCAATCTTTTTCTTTTATTGTCATGATAACACATGCAGGGATCTCAGAACTGATGTTATCTTCACTAACATGTACAATTAAAGTCAAAAGTTTACATACACCTTGCAGAATCTGCAAAATGTTAATTATTTTACCAAAATAAGAGGGATTGTACAAAATGCATGGTATTGTTTATTTATAAGATATTTCACATACAAGACATTTACATATTGTTCACAAGAGAAAATAATAGTTGAATTTATAAAAATGACCCTGTTCAAAAGTTTACATACACTTAATTCTTAATATAATGTTGTTACCTGAATGATCCACAGCTGTGTTTTTTGTTTAGTAATAGTTGTTCATGAGTCACTTGTTTGTCCTGAACGGTTAAGCTGCCCACTGTTCGTCAGAAATATCCTTCAGGTCCCACAAATTCTTTGGTTTTTCAGCATTTTTGTGTATTTGAACCCTTTCCTACAATGACTGTATGACTTTAAGATCCATCTTTTCACACTGAGGACAACTGAGGGACTCATATGCAACTATTACAGAAGGTTCAAACGCTCTCTGGTGCTTCAGAAGGAAACACGATGCATTAAGAGCCAGGGGGTGAAAACTTTTTGAATTTGAAGATTGGTAAATTTCACTTATTTTGTCTCTCGGGAAACATGTAACAATCTTCTGTAGCTTCTGAAGGGCAGCACTAAATGAAAAAAAAAAAGATATCTAGGCAATATAAGAAAAATGTACTTATTCTTTATTCTGTTCAAAAGTTTACACCCCTGGCTCTTAATGCATCATGTTTATATCTTATTCAGGTCAGTACTAAATAAAAATTAACATGCATGCATGTATAATCCCTCTTATTTTGGTAAAATAATTAACATTTTACAGATTCTGCAAGGTGTATGTAAACTTTTGACTTCAACTGTACCTGCAAAACAGTCTAACTTAACTCACATGAATTATGATTATGCATTATTTTATAATATATTGCATAACCACAGTATCTCCATCTGAAATGGATGATTTAGAGCTTTACAGCTCATGTTTTTACTGAATGAGTCATGAAACATTGTAAATATCTTAAAAAGAATAATAATATATAATCACAGCGTGCTGATATACAGACATATCGCACAGTTGCATGTCTGTTATTGCGTTTATACATTAGTTTGACGGCACAAGTGTGTAAATACATAAGAAACAACAGCTTCCTTCTGCAACAGATTTAAATCTCAGTTTGACAGTTTAACAGCTGAGCCCAAGCCTCCGTTACTTATTTGAAAAAGTCACTGTAGAACGAGTATTGAATGATCGTATTATTGTATTAAAAGCTCACTGTCTTATGTAGAGTATTATGAGAGAGATGGACTGAGTGAGTGTGATTACCTGCATCTGATACATCATTCATTCTTCAGCTCAATCTCATATTCACAATAAAACTTTGTTGTACTATCCTTTCATCCGTTAAAGGTGATTTCCGATGACAGCGCTACTCAGTGCATTTGTTGGCTGTATCCAGCTGTTGTTGAAAGTAAAAATAAGTTCCTTGATTACAACCCTGTTTCAGTCTCTTTCAATATAAAAGTCTTTACTGCTGACTCATAAAAACAGTCTGTCACCTTCTAATGGCAGAACAATGCAACTAAAATCACCATCACGAACACACACACCTTTTCTCAATACTAAACACTATTATTAAATATTACTATTATTAATATAAAATATTATTTATTGAATAATGATATTTAATAAACAATTTCAACAGCCATCATAAAAGTTGCTAGGCAATTTAGTCAAAAGTACAAAGGCAGCACTCTGACAGCATTAAAGTTACATAAAATATAACATGATGTGTTTTTGCCCTCAGCTAAAACTATTTGTTCTGGAACAAATAATGTATTAATGAGACCAAAGGCTGCACATTAGATTTACCCAAAACGATTTATATCTCATGTTTAACCACAACAAAGACATCAGAGCCAGCAGCAAATAAGGCTGCTCTCTGCAGGTTTATGAGAGCTGGATGGCCACTGACACCCTGAAGCTCACATCTCTGGAAAAAACATCGGAGCAAATTTCCAAACAAACGTTATCTTAATTAACAAACCACATATTTGAAGTCTTAACAAGTACATTTTTGCCTAAAACTCTTAAAACTACATTCTGTGACAAAAATAATATTATTTATAAAATTATAGTGGATTTGGGCGTCTGCAATAAAACTCGTTGTAAGGTTGGAATTCCGATATCGCTAGAATATCGCACTCCTCTCAGCCAATCAGATTCGAGGATCAGAAAGAACTCTTACATAGTTTGTCTCTGGGCGGTGAAGACTTTTCTCTTTTTTATCCACATTTTTTTTATGTGGACCTCGATGAGAAACATCTGAGACTATGTCTCCAGAGCTCTGAACCTTTGACCAATAAAATGCTTTTCCTGCTACAGACCATATCTGTAAGCAAGGGTTGGTGTTTTGTTTAATACAAAGTGTTTCCCAAGCTGTTTTTAGGAATTGACTGGGAAATGAGCCCTGAAATCACACAATTCCGCTCCTGGCCAGCCAATTGTCTGCCAGCTGGAGAAGAAAACAAGCGCGAAACGTGAAATCAAATTTGTGAAATTGGTCAAGATATAGATCCATCTGAAGGCAAATCGGAGTAGCAAGTGTGACCTCGGAGTTTATTTACGCTTTGCCAGTCTCAATTAGACAGTAATTGCACATCTTAACGAGAGAGAGAGAAAATTCTCAGCTGTTAATGAATCTGCAGCGCCGCCTTAAACGAAGATGTGCGGCTTTCGTGCAAATACGACGCGCTCCATTCCCGGCGGTGCTTTGACTCCGTACCAGTCGTTTGGAATTCTCCATCTGGAATGTCTCATTGGATCGGCGTGCCGGTTTCTACAGTAACTGTATACACGGCGACGGAGAATTCTGGAATGCAAAAACATGGAGCGAGAGCGAGCAAGAGAGAGAGAGATCCATCAGTTTGATTCATGAGGGGCTGCAGAGGTCTTGTCCAAGAACTATGATTTAATTGAAGGCACACACACAAGCCTGTATCGCTTTATTTTCAGAAATGTCCTTTCCTGATTATCGACCAAATGAGTCAGAAGAAAAAGCTGCTTTTAAATCTGCAAGTTCAAAACCCACATTAATCAATATTTTCTGAACTGGTTGTTGTTGTTGTTGTTAGTATTCTGGGTGGTTATCCATCCAGAGTGAGTCTGCAGAAATATATCAACTGATGAAGTTAGCATAACTCAGACTGCTAACAATGTTATATGAGTCTGTGCAGTAATCATCAATCTCTTACCCGGGACATTTTCAGTTTCTAATTTGAATTTGTGCCATTTTTATTCAAAGCTCAAGCCCGTATAATATAAAGGCTGATATTGTAATGTCAGCTCATTTAGCTTTTGTTTTGCTGGGCTTATAGAAATGTATAGGTCATTTACCTCAGACAAAAGCACAAATAGCATGGTGTTCAAACCAGTACAATAACAAATAACACTGACAAAACTGGTAGTATGACAGCACTTAGTTTTAACAAACAAATCGTGAAGTATTGAATGACTACCATAATCAGATATACCATGCTATTGAAATGATAGCAAAAGATACTTCAGAGAATATCACGGTACACACTGAAGTATTACTACGGTACCATATCCAAAAACATGGTAGTATCATGGTACTACTTTGTTAAAATCCCAATTTTAAGGTTGAAATCTCTCATCAGAGACATCAATGTAGCTTTTTCTTATTTGGCTTACTGTAGTTTACAGATGTCATAGTACATTACAAAAATACTACTATGGTGAAAGTCCAAATAAATAAATAAATAAATAAAAACATGGTAGTATCATGGTACTTTTTTGTAGTTTTTGTTTTGTTGGGCTAATACTTAAAAAAACGCCATGGTACTACAACGGTAAATCTCATAAATAAATAAATAAATAAATAAATAAATAAATAGTAGTAGTAGTATCATGATTTTTATTTATTTATTTGAAGACTTTAGTTTTTTGTTATGGAAATTTACTCTACAAAATATACTGTGGTGGTACTATGGTACAGTGACTGTATCAGGTGATAATACCATGGTATTTTCATGGTACTCCAAAGTACTTCTAGTAATATCACACTACTGCAATTGTGCATGTCCAATAGTATGGTAGTTTTCAGTACTTTACTGTAAGTACCATGGCAATACTATGGTACTGAATGATTACTACATTCATACACCATGCTATTGAAATTATACCATGGCACATACTGAAAATAAATCATTGTATTACCATAGTACCATGTCCAAAAACATGGTGGTACTATTTTTTTATTAGTTTCAACAAACAAATCCAAATTTTGCAGTTGAAATAGTTCTGTTTAGTTCATTGTAATTTACATGTGTGACCCTGGACCACAAAACCAGTCATAGGGGTCAATTTTGTTTTTATATTGAGATTTATACATTATTTGAGAGCTGAATAAATAAGCTTCCCATTGATGTATGGTTTGCTAGGACAATATTTGGCAGAGACACAACTATTTGAACATCTGGAATCTGAGGGTGCAAAAAAATCTAAATATTGAGAAAATCGCCCTTAAAGTTGACCAAAGTTCTTAGCAGTGCATATTACGAATCAAAATTAAGTTTTGATAGTAGGAAATTTACAAAATATCTTTATGGAACATGATCTTTACCTAATATTGTAATGATTTTTGGCATAAAAGAAAAATAGATAATTTTGACCCATACAATGTATTTTTAGCTATTGCTACAAATATACCCATGCTACTTATGACTGGTTTTGTGGTCCAGGGTCACATATGTAAAAGTACATGAAACTTTAAAAAACACCATAGCACTACTACAGTAAATGTCAAAAATAAATAAATAATTAAATAAATAAATGGTAGCATCATGATCATTTATTTATTCTACTTTTATTTATTAATTAATTTATTATTATTTTTTTTTACATGTAGAGACATTTTGTTTTTGTTATCGAAATTAACTGTACAAAATAAATTGTGGTGGTACCATGGTACAGTGATGGTATCTGATGATAATACAATGGTATTTCCACTCCAAACTAACTACTTCTAATAATATTCAAAATTATGCCCAAAAAATGTTGCTACTGTGGTAGTTTCGAGTACATGGTAATATTATGTTACCAAATAATTGCCACATTTATATACCATAGTATTGAAATGACACCTCTAGAGAATATCATGGTACACATACTGATAATAAAACATGGTTTTACCACACAACCATGTCCAAAATAATAATAATATCATGCTACTACAGCTGTATAATTCAAAAAAACTTATTAGTAGCATGGTAGTTTTGGGTACTTTGATATGTATTATGCTGCTAAATGATTATCATATTGATATATTATATTGCTAAACTTTCTTAGAATATTATGGTATTACTACAGTACCATGCTGAAAATAACTGATAATACTACGGTACTTTTTGTGCAAGGAAAAATAGCATTCCCAACCCCGGTGCCAATATAGTGAGTCTTAGATACACATCTCTTGGCTGTCGGCCGCGGCTCTTAGCACTAAGCTAATAGGAGCGTTCCTTTTATCATGATGCAGGAACCTGATACTGCAGATGAAATGTGGGGCACGAGCAGCCTGCGCTGCTCTGTCAACCAAAACACCTGGCATCACCCTTGAGCGGCCCATGCCAGCCGGTCAGCTGAGGAAGGTCATTAGCTGTGCGAGTGTGTGTGTGTGTATGGAGTAATATAGATCTAAATTAAGCTTCATGTCATTCTAAAGGAGCACCATTTGACTTGACCTTTGCTTCTGATACCACACAATGTATACATGTATTCATCATTGATCATGTGTTTTATTCTAAGTGAAGAATGACAGTTTCTTCATCATCAGTGATCAATAGTATGAAGATCATGGGTGAAATGACTCTGAAATGACTTTTCGGCTTATGTCATCTAGTTTAAGTGGGTTTATGTTAACATGTTTAATCATTGCTTTAAGCTTCTGTTGTAGCTAATGTAGTTTTCTAAAATAGCTAATGCAATCATCTAATGTAAACATAATAAAGGATGATGAAATAATAGCAAACAGATTTAAAGAAGCATTACAATTACAATATGTTAAGATACTCTGGATGCTGAACTTGATCTTCCGTCTCCATGTCCTGGTCCAAAAACCTTCTCAAAACTGGGTTAGGTGGAGTTTTAATCAAAGATAAAGTCTTACTATCCAATTGAGTCCTGGCCTACATTTATTCATTAAATATTCTGTTTCACACAAAAATGTATCAAATGACATACAAAAAATGATTGTAAATGCCAACCATTGGTTTTAAAATGCTTAAAACGTTTATTAATTTTTATATAAAATTACAATATATATGGGTTAAAGACGAAAATGGATTTAAGCATGAAAACAATAAGTTTAATACTGCTTTAAATTGTTTTTTTTTTCCAAAAAAATAAATAAAAGTGTTCTGTTTAATTTAATTGTATTTTTGTTTTTGTTTTTTTCTGAGCAAAAAATTAATTTAAAACATTTTTCTGTAATTTACAGAAGACACCCTCTAAAATGTCATTCAGTGTAAAAATCTTGTCAGGCATATTTACAAAAAAAAAAAAAAAAAAAAAAAAAAAAACAATCAATTTATGACATATTAAAAGACAAATTACTTTCACCCCAAATACGAATTAGTTGTAATTCTACATTTTTTAAATTTGCCACTTTTCAGGTTTTGCCCATTTGTCAGTATGAATTTTTTACTCATTTAAAACAATAAAAAATATATATATTCTCCCTTATTCTTTTATATATGTACAAGTCAAAATAAGCAAGTTGTTTGAATTTTTACACAAATATTGTGTAATTTATTTGCCAAAAACTTATTTAAAACCTTAAAAACAGACACTTACATTTAATTTGCTTTCTATGGACATCACTTTTGTATATATCTTTTGATGTGGACATCTTAACGTCTTTGAATCTAAAGTCAGACTTATAAATATATAAATGTAAATTGGAATACATAGTAAATAAACCTTAACATATAAATGTAAATGTATACATATATATCCCAACTTATATTTAAATATCCACAGCTTTAATTTTATATCACTTATATTCACTTTTACATTTTTATACATTTATTTTTTATCTATACTGCACATGCAGAATTAAAACTATATTTATAATTATTAGAATTAAAATTTAGAATTATTCACAATTTACATTTATATATATTTAAGTATCCATATATTCAACTATATTCAGATTTACATTTATATAGTCAGATCTGTAACTGTATAGACTCAGATGTGCATCTATATATTGATTATTACATTCATATATTCAGATTTTTAACTAAATATATTTAGATTTACAACTGACGCTTCGCAGAGAGATTGATTGACAGGCGATCTGACCAATCATAACGCTGAATTTGCCATTTTTGTTCGACAAACAAACCAGACAGTAGATCAGCATCGTTGGATTTGAACTTGAAATAAGGTGTGTACTGACGTCTTTCCTTGGTTAAAACAAGGTACTTTCTGATGTTTATTCATGTT
Source organism: Cirrhinus mrigala (assembly GCA_036247105.1). NCBI lineage: Eukaryota > Metazoa > Chordata > Actinopteri > Cypriniformes > Cyprinidae > Cirrhinus > Cirrhinus mrigala. The sequence continues at coordinate 36,557,882 of CM070007.1, read as the reverse complement.
TTTTTTTTCATGCTGAAACTACTAACAAAAAGGAGATGATCGGTTTACGCCCCACTTGAATTGAGGCGCTACAGCGATCTGTCACGACACATAAAGGGCCACAAAACGGTATATATAGTTTTAATTTTTTTACAGAATGACAACATTTAAAAGCAGAGATTTTGTTTCATATCTTAAGTAACCTTCTCTGTCTTGTCAGTCAGTTGCGATGTATTTTTAAGTACGTTTCAGTATTAGCAAAACATTGTTTATAGATTGAACTGGATTCGCAGAACGCCAAAATCACAGAAGGATCGGAGACGTTTGGCAAACTGCTATTTTAGTAACCATCAGATTTATGAGTCCAAAGCAGACCAGATGTCTTCATGTTCGCTATAAAACAGGTGTGCACTTAGCAATTACATGACGTAGTCGTGACTGAAGGCACTTACATGCAGTATTTAAGGCAGGTGAAGGGCAGGTCAGTGCTTTCCTCTTCCGAACGCTTTAGCTGGTCCGTTCTGAGGCTCCGCTGATAACGTCTCACTGGAGTCTCTTATAATGGCAGCATAATGAAATGAGCAAAATCCACTCAACTGGCAAGATTAGCTCGGGTACGAGACTCGCCAATGAAAGGAGGGGACATAATTGAAATAAACGAGTGATGACTGTGAAGGACAAGACGACGGAGGGATGAAATGTGCATTTCATTTTCATAGTGAGGTCATCGGGAGCTTTGAGTCCATTAAGAATCCTGTTGGGAATGGCACATCATCATTAGTATATTAAAGAAATTTGTTGCAGCGATTCCTCAAAAATAATAGTCAGCATATTTAACACTTTAATGTAGTTAACTTGACTAAAGGGGCCATAAGCTACATACGTACATTATGCATACCCATTTCAGGATTATTACTGTTATCTAAAACTATTAAAAAAATACCATAATAATTACCTGAAATAAAATAAATAAAATAGCTGAAATAAAATATATATTTTTTGATATTCTACATTTTGTATATTACAATATTATTTATAAATTTTTATTTTTTTATTTTATTTTAGTTAATATTGAGTATTAAAATGACTAAAGCTCAGAACTTTATTTAAAAAATATAAACATTAATAAATAAAATAATTTTAAATAAAACTAGTAAAAGTAATACAAATAGAAAAAAAGATATTTAAAATAAAAGCAGAAAATCATTCAATTAAAAAATATTAACTAAAACTAAATATCAATGAGATGTGCCTTCAATGAGATATATTACCATAAACCCCCTATAAATACAAAATCTTAAAAAAAAAAAAAAATAAAACATTACATTCATTTCACAAAATAATAATAAAATAAAATAGCTAAGACAAAATATGTTTTTTTTTTTTATATTCCACATATGTAACTTGCATATTGTAATTGTTTTATTTTAATGTTAAGTACTAAAATAACTAAAGCTCAAAGCTTTAATTTAAAACAGTATATAAACATTAAAATAATAATAAAAATGGAGAAAAAAAGGCATTTAAAATGAAAGTAGAAAATCATTTAAAAAAATCCAAGTATTAACTAAAACATAATATCAATGAGATGTGCCTTCAATTAGATATATTGGAAAAAAAAAATCTAAATCTTAAATAAAAGAACCCCCATCAAACTAAAACAGTACATTCAATTCACTAAATAATTAAATAAAATTAAAATGAAATAGCTGAAAAAAGTTTTGGGGATATTCTGCACATTGTAATTTTATTGTATTTTAGTTGATGTTGAGTACTAAAATAACTAAAGCTCAAAGCTTTATCTTAAAAATAATATGCATCTTTAAATAAAAACAAAAACTAATTAAAAAAAAAAAAAACATGACATTTAAAATTAAAGCAGAAAATCATAAAAAAAATTCAAAATATTAACTAAAATTAAATATCACTGAGATGTGTCTTCAATGAGATATGAGACATCTGAAATAAAATGTTTTTTTTTTTTTTTTTTGGATATACTATATATATTGTATATTGTAATTGTATTGTATTTTTTATTTTATTAATGTTAAGTACTAAAATAACTAAAGCTCAAAGCTTTAACCTAAAAAACCCAATCTTTAAATAAAAACAAAAACAAATAAAAATTAAATAAAAAGACATTTAAATGAAAGTAGAAATCATAAAAAATTCAAAATATTAACTAAAACTAAATATGAGATGTGTATTCAATGAGATTACCATAAACGCCCCTAAAATTACAAAATCTTAAAAAAAAAAAAAAAAAAAAAAAGCAGCACTACCAGAGGGTTACCACATAGTTAATGACCTTTTCTGTTGATAATTGGGCCTGCAGAACAAATGCTATTTTCTGAAACATTTTAAAACAATTTAGCATAAGCTCACACAGGATATTAATACATAGTATATAAATATTAAAAGAACAGGAAATTGCTGTCCCTTTCAAACACGCTGCAGCTCATTGATATCCGTGTGTGGTGGTCTTCTCCCTAAATAATGAAGATTAAACTGACATCATCACACAGTTATTATCTTTCTTTTCAAATTTTATCAACCTTTTGTTCGACACTGCTCTCACAATTCATTTATTCCCACCTAACATCTTTCGCTCTTGTCATCCACGGGTTAATTAAACTGAAATTCTGTCCAGATATATGCAAACACTTTAATGCCAAATTTCCTAATCAGCAAGATTTCCCAAATAGGTCCATTAGGCCCTAATAACTTGAGCGCAGCCCTCCGTAGCTTAATTGGTAGAGGATGAATTAGTACTAATCAGCAGGAGTAATTATCAGTAATGTTAGATAAGTATACCCACTCAGTCATCATTATGAGTATGAAGCTATAAGACTGTACAACACACAATGAACACCAAACAGCTTCACATGACTGAAGTCATGAACCAAAACACCACTTTATTTATAAAAAAAAAACGTACAGAGTTGCATTTAAAATAAAGAAAAAAGGGTACCAAAATGTCTTAAGTAATGTGAATTAATGCCATAGCCCACAATGTAGGCCTACATGTACATTAATTTTTGGTCATGGCATGTATAGTGGCAGCACTCGCATTTCTTTTCATTTAATATTACATTTGCCCAACTTTAAAAATAAAAACAACAAAAATAAGGTATCAAAACAACAGCAAAAATTATAGTCATCCATGTTATTTGATTTCACAAGTTATGCAGAACAGCATCTTGATTTTCACAAAAATACAAGAGAGCAAAAAAACGATCAAAAATTGCGAAAAACTCATTTAAATTTACAAAAGGCTAAATTGCACAGTATTTTGTCTCTTTTGTTAGGTTTCAAAATAAATTGACAAAAAATCCTTTAACAGTTGTTAATAAAAAAAACAAGTATAAAAGATTAAATAAAACATTAAAATAAAATCAGACACAAAGATTGTAGATTCTTCATAAACATTGAATTAAAAATGTGATATAAAAATATAGAAATTAAAATCAACTTTTCAATGACAGTAAGATTGAACACCGATTGATTATCCACACATACTATTTAAAGTGGATAGAGTAGCATATGTATATAAGGTAAAATCTTACAAGTGAAATACACAAAACTTCATGTATTATGAGTATCCTCAGTTTCTAGATGGTCATTTTCCTGTAAACCACTTTATTCTGGCATTAAAATGTGCAAAAAACTCAACATAAAGTGGGTGCAAAAAAAGTTGGTTCTTGCAAGATCCTGTTTTGACTGGCAGTATATCTCCTAGCTATAATAAACAGATAATTTTACAAATCAAGGACATCAGGTCTCGTTTTTAAAGCAGTGATCCAACAACAATAAAGAGCCCTGTGCATGGAGCGCTGTGTATTGCACCCAGGGGGCAGCATTTCACATCGCAGCATTACGATAAAATAGCTGAAAGGGAAAACAAACACCAGGAATGTAAAAACCTCGACCTAAGAGAAAAGAAAAGACGTTACAACAAAAGGCAAAACAGTTTGAGATTGGCTATTTGTGTAACCTTGTCCGTTTTGTTGTTTTTGGTCCTCAGAATGGCTTTGCTAAAATCAATCAAAGAGGGAGGTGGTTGAAAGACAATATTACCCTCAAAACATCACATGAAAAAACACTTTAGGATTGATTCACAGAGTAAAAACAAGAAAAACAAAGTTAATGGAGTATTTTAGCAGGACAGAGTTACTGCACAGGCAATAAAGTGGAATGAAAATCTAAAAAACATTTCATATAACCACAAAAAAGTAAACTGATGGCAAATTTCTTCACATTTAAAAACTTCTCACCCAAGCTAGCATAAGGCACCCAATGTATAGACAAACAATGCTTGTTTTAGTATAGTAAGAGACTACTAATCAGAAATTGGCACACTAACAACAGCAGACCATCATATACACATTTGTGTGATGCAGTGAATTAAATACATGCAAAACATAGATATATACAAACCCATATGCTTCTTTCAGCTGTACAATTCAAACTTAACTGGTGTAAAATTGACTTGATGTTCAGAACTGATGCTAATTAAGAGGAAAAATGGCTGACATCCAAAACAAATCACAAACTTCACTTAACTAGTTGACTTTGGAGTAATCGATGGCTGTATCAAAGCAATTGTATTTGCTTTTTCTTCTCATAAGTCTTGGAAAACTAATTAGATAGTTCCTGTAAATGGACACAATTACATAACCACTGAACTTTTTCAGTACAAACCTACTTCCTCCTCGTCTAGACGGCTCCAATCATTGGCTTCTTCTGCCGGGGATCTTGGTATTGTTCATCTCCGTATGGGCTGTAGCGATCGGGACTGGCCGCCCGATAGTTCCCCTGGTTTAGCGTTTCGTATCGCGGTGGTGCTCTGGCACCTGGGTTTGATGAGGGAGGGACGTCCTGCCTCACGGGACCCCTCTGTTGGGCTGGGTTTTGGGGATAGTAACCTCCCGTGGCCTCTCCGGTTCTGGGTACGGGCAACCGGGGTGATTGTGGAGGATAGTTGTCTTGATGGGTCTCATAGATGGGGTTGGGGTAATGGACAGGGTCTCTCTGGTTGGCCCAGTTCTGGTTTGGGTGGTCCTCCACTGGCATCCTCCTGGAAATAGATAATGGAGGAAGGGTAGGAATAGTTCATTCAAGGGTTTGTGCAGCAATGCCACAGAAGAACCACTCTTGGCTCCATAAAGAAGCTTTCAGTGAACAGTTCTTAAAGGAGAAGTCCACTTCCAGAACAAAAATTTACAGATAATGTACTCACCCCCTTGTCATCCAAGTTCACGTCTTTCTTTCTTCAGTCGTAAAGAAATTATGTTTTTTGAGGAAAACATTTCAGCGTTTTTCTCCATATAATAGACTTGTGTGGTGCCCCAAGTTTGAACTTCCAAAATGCAGTTTAAATGCGGTTGTAAACGATCCCAGCTGAGGAAGAAGGGTCTTATCTAGTGAATCGAAGTCCATAGAAGTCCACTCTATGGAGAAAAATGCTGAAATGTTTTCCTCAAAAAACAATTTATTTATGACTGAAGAAAGAAAGATATGAACATCATGGATGACAAGGGGGTGAGTACATTATCTTTGCTCTGGAAGTGGACTTCTCCTTTAAAAGTACCATTTTTCTTAGTATGAAAAACATTTAAAAGATGTAAAAGATCCTTTTGCCCAATAAAAAAGATCCATGGATGTTTAAAGGAATAAATAGGTTACCCAAAAATGAAAATTACCCCATGATTTACTCACCCTCAAGCCATCCTAGTTGTACTGTATTTGACTTTCTTCTTTCAGACCAATACAATCGGGTTTGTGTTAAAAAATGTCTTGGCTCTTCCAAGCTTTATAATGGCAGTGAATGGCCGTTGAGATTTTGTAATTCAATAAAGTGTATCCATCCATCATAAAAAGTACTCCACATAGCTGTGGGACATTAATAAAGGTCTTCTGAAGTGAATTGATGCGTTTGTATGAGAAAAATATCCATATTTAAAACTTTATAAACTGTAATCTCTAGCTTCCGCTAACTATTGTATGAGCCTAGAACGTGGGCGTAGCGTAAGCTTTGGTGACAATATGTCTTGTGAAAACCAAGTTTTGTTTACAGCAAAGGAAAACCAGTCTTATCTTGGGTTACATCGAAATCTTCAAACATTTTTCTTTACAAATCCTCATTTTGTACTTTTAATTCGTGACCAGTGTTTTGTTTTGCTCTCTCCTCTGTGTTTCTGCTTCCATCACTTCTTACACTTCACCTACGCCCTACATCATCCGCTGGAACGCCACTCTCTTGTGAACATGCATACGACAGTTAACCTAAGCTAGAGATTATGGTTTATAGGCCCGGTTTCACAAACAGGGTTTAGACTAAGCCAGGATTAGGCCATAGTTCAATTAGAACATATAAGTAATTTTTATAAACGTGCTTAGAAAAAAACATTACTGGTGTGCATCTTGAGACAAAACAAAGGCACTGATATATTTTAAGATCAGTCAGTGCAAGATTCTTTCAGCTAAAACACCTCAGATTTACGTTTTAGTCTAGGACTAGGCTTAAGCCTTGTCTGTGAAACCAGTGGATAAAGTTTTAAATTCGGAAATATTTTTCTTACACAAACGCATTAATTAATTTCAGAAGTCCTTTATTAACCGACAGAGCTGTGTGGAGCTTTTTTTAATGATGGATGGATGGATTTATTTATCTCGACACCCATTTACTGGCATTATAAAGCTTGGAAGAGTCAGGACATTTTTTAATTTAACTCTGACCGTATTCAACGGAAAGAAGTCACATATACCTAGGATGGCTTGAGGGTGAGTCAATAATGGGGTAATTTTCATTTTTGGGTGAACAATTCTTTTAAGGTTCTTCAAGGAACCAAAGATGCCAATAAGGAAATTAGATTTTTAAGAGTGTAACTGTATGTTGTAATTTTTCCCACTGAAAATACAAAATAACACAAGGACAAATTATAATGACCACTGCTGTTGAGCTCCAAAAATTCCATAAATGTTATTTTAAGACATCTAAAGTCGTATGATAATTTCATTATATGACTTCAGATAAGTCATGCGGCAGCTTAAATGAAAGTCACTCCTCATTTTTGGTGCCATATTTGAATTGACAGCTGCATAAGAGAGGAGAGGAAAGTTACTTAAAGGAGAATTACTTTAATTTTCTTCTGTTCATCACAAAACATGTGATATGTCATATGTGACCCTGGACCACAAAACCAGTCTTAAGTAGCACGGGTATATTTGTGGCAATGGCCAACAATACACTGTATGGGTCAAAATGATCGATTTTTCTTTTATGCCAAAAATCATTAGGATATTAAGTAAAGATCATGTTCCATGAAGATATTTTGTAAATTTCCTACCATAAATATATCAAAACTTAATTTTTGATTAGTAATATGCATTGCTAAGAACTTCATTTGAACAACTTTAAAAGTTTGGACAACTTTATTTTCTCAATATTTTAATTTTTTTTTTACCCTCAGATTCCAGATTTTCAAATAGTTGTATCTCAGCCAGGTAATGTCCTATCATAACAAACCATACATCAATGGAAAGATTGACCATTTGATCCAAATTGCTCCTTATGACTGGTTTTGTGGTCCAGGGTCGAATATGACTCCAGAAAACCTAAAATATAGTTGTATGTTGTTTTTTTGGAGCTTGACGAATGTGGTTAGGTTTTTAAATTTCTCTGGCATAAATAAAATGGCATATGGGTTTAAAACAACATGAGGGTGAGTAAATTACGACAATTTTCACGGTCAACATAGCCATGCCGCTCTGTAGCACAACCTGACGAGCAGCATGGTTCTTCTGAAGTTGGTTTACTAAAGAAGTCTTGCTGGTTAAGCTAGTTAAGAAGCCTTGCAAGGAAACCAGAGCACCATCAGCCCATGCTAGTGAACTCAACGGGATCTAACTGTTGGGTTTCAGTAAGTACTGCTTCAGATTCGTGCTTGCATATAATGTAAAAAAAAATACAAAATTTGGCCTTTTTTTTTATTTACAGATTGAGTTCGTATCCGAAACACAACACAAGCTCTCGAGCAGGGAATGTTTATAACGACAGCTTTGTTCTGGTACAAAAATCAAGAAAGGTAAACAGCATTCAACCCCCAAAACTGGAATACATAATGCGTAAACTTCCTGCAAATTAAACATTTACATTCTTTCAAAGAGAGCCAGTCTCTGCCACTCGCAGGAAAATGAATGCACTGCTTACCATTTTCAAAGGAAACGTGTCACTTGCGAAGAATAAATAAAAAAACGCAAGAGTTTGTCGTAGGCAGTCTGGGAAATTAAGCCAAACAAGATAAAAGCTGTGGCTACAGGAGGACCAAAGAAATGAATAAATAAAAGCATAAAGCAGGGGTCTTTACAAAACTACATGAATAAATGGAGGGCATCTGCAGATTGAAGGGTAATGGATGCTATATGGAAGGAAAAAACTGCATTATGCATTTGCATCCTTAATGTTTTCAGGGTTGCAGCCTACATTACTTATCCAAATGTTGTAGCAGGCAACATTTATGTCAAAACCTGCACTGCACAACATGTATGTGAAGGTTTCATGCATGCAATGTTTGATGTTTAATATGGTTTGCTCTAAAGCGTGACTGTAGTCCGTTCACTGTTTCACCTGTCAAAGTTAGTTACAAACACAGAAGCGTGTGGGTGTGTGTAGACTGTGCACTGTACTGTGAGGTGAGTATGTGTGTGTGAGTGGTTATAATCCGTCAGCAGCGTGTGTAGTGTGTCTGTCAGCTCTGACCACCCAAGAACAACTGAAACAAAAAATACTGCAGTCCTGAGCCTAAACAGTGTGTGTGGGTTCGTTTAAAGGCTGGAGACAGATAAGGGCCAAACATAGCCAGACTCAAGACTCCAGACTAATATTACTAATGTTTCATTTTGCTTTCAAAGCAACTGTATCGACAGCACTCATAACACAAATGCTTCTATAAAGAGTAGTAATATGTTTACGGTGAACTTATAGTTAATAATTGCAGTTGGATTTAACAGCAATAATCTTTTTTTGTGTGTGTGTGCAATCTCAGGGTATGAATCCTTAAATATTCACTGTTCACTTTTAGAAAACCGTTTTAAAAACAACTTTAAAACCATTAGAAATGTTATTAAGTTTCATAAATGTACGCCAATCAATCTCAGACTAAAACAACTGTCTGTGCATAAAACAAAGTGAATTGTGATCTAATTTGCTCATTTCCACCAACTTCCTCATCAAGAGGAACTAAACTTCATCTACAGATCACTTTGACTTAATAGATAAGATATATTAAATATAAATACCCCACTTACACTAGAATATATGGACATGAACATGATATTTACCATACACACTACATACTAGAATATGATACACTGTATAAAATACATTGCCTTGTGTATACTAGAGAAGCTTGTTACACCCTAAATTTTGCGTTATTTATACATTAAATACAGTACAATATATAATATATGCATTCCATAATGCTGTATATATAAGATAAACAATTTAGTCTAAAATACTCTACCAGTCAAAAGTTAAAAAGGTAGGATTTTTAAAGAAGTCCATTCTGATTAAAAGCCTGCATTTATTTAATCCAAAGTACAGCCAAAACAGCAAAATTTTGAAATATTTTTACTGTTTGAAATAACTGCTTTCTATTTGAATGTATTTTAAAATGTCATTTATTCCTGTGATCAAAGCTAAATTTTCAGCATCATTACTCCAGTCTTCAGTGTCACATGATCTTTCAGAAAACATTCTAATATGCTGATTTTCTGATCAAGAAATTATAAAAGAAAGAAATTATAATAATAAAAATAAAATAAATTATAGAAATTAATACTTTTATTTAGCAAGGATGCTTTAAATTGATCAAAAGTGATGATTAAGACATTTATAATGTTACAAAAGATTTCTATTTAAGATAAATGCTGTTCTATTGAACTTTTTTATTCATCAAAGAAACAAATTCTACTAAGCTGTTTGCAACATAATAATATAATAAATGTTTTTTGAGCAGCAAATCAGAATATTACAATGATTTTCTAAGGATTGTGTGACTGGAGTAATGATGCTAAAAAATTAGCTTTGAAATCACATGAATAAATTATATTTCAAAATACATTCAAATAGAAACAGTTGTTTCATATAGTAAAAATATTTCTGTTTTTGCTGTGCTTCGGATCAAATAAATGCAGGCTTGGTGAGCAGAAGAGACTTCTTTGAAAACATTAAAATCTTACTGTTCAAAAACTTTTGACTGGTAGTGTATACAATATGATATAAAGACTATTTACATATTAAGTTAGTCAACCACATGTGACATACCTCATATATGTACATAATTTACTACATTTACCCCATTTACACTACGCTACATGATAAATGTAGGCTAGAATATGATATAAAGTCCGCCTGCGCATCATACAGCAAATACACTACAAAATATCATATAAAGCCCACTTAGTCAAAAACATATGATATATTCCTCATATACACTGTAATTTATGACCTACACCCCATTTACACTGGAATGTATGATTTTAAAAACAACCAAGGCTAGATTTTGATATAAAGACTAATTACATATTTGATACATACCATAAATACACTACAATATATTATATAACACCTACTTAGTAGACAATACATGATATTTACCTCATATGCAATATAATTTGACACATACTCTGCTAAAATATCTGAAATATATCATGGACACACTAAAATTATATCTCTGATTAAGAAAAGCTATAATACTTAACATGATAGTTGAGATATACCTCAAAAACACAAATATATGGTATAAAGCACATGTAATGAACATATATTCCAATGTATACTGAAATGTACATGGTACACAGCCCATTTAGTCAACAATATATTATATATAGCCTGTTTACACTACAAGATTTGATATAGACTATAATACCCCATTTAGTATGATATATATACACCATACCTCAAGATAAATACAAGCGGCTTCAAGCTGAAGTTAGTGTGCTAGATTAGCCATAATGAGAAATGCCGTAGGTTATAGACTGTGTGCTGGCAGCTGAGGATTAAAGCAGACTTACACACACTTCTACATCTCTGCCGGGATGGACACAAACTCTAGCGTGAGCGACTCACTATAGCCGTACCCTACAACTGACCCCATGATCCAGTGACCTAATGTAAGCCCAGAGGCTTAGGGTCACAGCTGAGCGAGCAACGAGTGCATGTGTGTGTGTGTGTGTGATGGCCAGATGTGTGTAAGTGTCCCTAATTATGCCTGTATGAATAAGCACATGTGTTTGAGATTGGCATAAGAGATGGAAGCACTGTATGGTAAAGATCATGTTTGTGTGTGTGTGTTATAGCACCACATGTGCTTATTTGAACAACTGCGGGTCAAAGTGTCTTTGAATTCGCATTTATAATATGCAACGGAGAACACAAGCCTATCTGAGAGTGAACAAATGTCTTTAAGCTTGTGTTTGTGTGTGAAACAGACACTGCAGCCTGCGGTAGGTGATGTGATTTAAAATACACGGGTAAAAACAAAGTAATGTCAAGCCCTGCAATCCATCTCTCTCACGCTAGCGCTAATCAACACTCGACGCTTGGAGAAACCCGCATGTGTGAGCGAGCCATCCGCTAACATATTTTCCGCCTTACGACAAGGGAGGAATCTGTTTGCCTGAGCTCTCTGCACCTGCCCAAGACGTTCGGAAGGAAATTCTTCTCTTGGCTCCTAATTTGACCTCGACTCCTGTGTCTTCCCCCAGAGACAGACGTGCACACACAATGCCAAACAGCTGGTGGATGAGGGTGAACAAAGGAGGGTGTGTTGAATTGTAAGTAACAGGATGAACTTATGAGCAGTCAATGAGTGAGAATGGATTAATGGACTGACTCAGACTTATACCAGTGTACTAAACAATAAACTACAACAAAAACAAGAGCAGGAAATTACAGTTTGTACGTGAACGGATAGGCCGATGAATAGGTAGACAGACAGACTGATGATAGATAATTTATACATACATGTAGAATAGATAGATAGATAGATAGATAGATAGATAGACAGATAGATGGACAGGCAGACAAAGAGATAGGTAGATAGGGAGATAGGTAAAAACAAGGTAGGTAGGTAGACATGCAGACAGACAGACAGATAGATAGACAGATAGATAGATAGACAAAGAGATAGGTAGATAGATAGACAGATAGCAAGATGGATAGATACACAGACTGACAGACAGACAGATAAGACAGATGACAGATAGATAGACAGATGGATAGATAGATTGATAGATGGATAGACAGATTGATGACAGACAGATAGATAGATAAACAGATAGATAGACAAGACAGATAGACAGATGCTAGAGTCAGATAGATGATAGATAGACAGAAAGACACATAGATAGATGACTGACATAGACAGACAGATAGGTAGATAGAGAGATAGACAAAGAGATACTTAGGTAGATAGACAGTAAGATAGGTAGGCAGATAGACAGCAAGATAGATAGACAGAAAGAAATAGGTAGATAGACAGCAAGATAGATAGATAGACAGATAGATAGATACACGGACAGATAGACAGACAGACAGATAGAGGCAGACAGAGATAGATAGACAGACAATGATAGGTAGATAGACAGATAGACCACTGATATATAGATAGACAGATGATAGATTGATAGGCAGATAGGTAGGTAGACAAACGACTGACATATAGACAGATAGATAGACAGACAGGCAGAGGATAGATACACAGACAGATAGATAGATAGATAAGACAGATGGATAGATAGACAACGAGATAGGTAGATAGACAGATAGACGACTGATATATAGACAGACAGATAGATGATAAATAGACAGACAGACAGACAGCGATTCAGGTAGGTAGATAGACAGACAAACGACTGAAATATAGACAGGCAGATGATAGATACACAGACAGATAGATAAGACAGATGACAGACAGATAGACAGACAGACAACGAGATAGGTAGGTAGATAGACAGATAGACGACTGATATATAGATAGATAAATGATAGATAGATAGATAGACAGACAGACAGTGAGATAGGTAGGTAGAGAGAGAGACAGACAGATGATAGACAGATAGATGATAAATAGACAGATGGATAAGACAGATAACAGACAGATAGATAGACAGACAGACACACACACACACACACACACACACACACACACACACACAAACATAGATAGATAGATAGATGATTGATATATAGACAGATAGATAGATAGGTAGATAGAGAGATAGCCAGACTGATAGATGACTGATATATAGACAGACAGATAGATAGAGAGGTAGGCAGACAGACAGACAGACAGACAAAGATGGATAAACAGACAGACAGAGATGTAGACTGAATATACAAACATGTAGACATAGACAGATGGATAGATAGACAGATACTGTCTATCTGCCAGAGTGGATTAATCTATAGCCAATTATGTGTGTAGAATTGGTTAGATATATTCCATCTATGGCACTAGTTCCAGACATTAAGGCCGTAGGGAAAACAGGAGCTGATGGAGGCAGAAAACAAAATAAGAGTTTCATTTCCAAACACTGATTTCATTACGGCTCCTGTGTTTCAAGGCAAACAATGTTAAAGCAGAACACAGTCACTGCGCTTTATTTACTTGGAAGCAAAGCGGCAGCCGCAGCCAAAACTCAATATAAAGCAGAGTGAGATGTCATGAGAGAATGAAAAGAAGTAACAGTGGTTTCTGCTGCCAAGATGAATGAACAAAGAAAAGCACACTCCTTCCTGATAATCTGAATCAAAACATCCTTTTTATAGAGGCAGAACCTCGCCATCTTAAATAAACGAAAGCTTTTTAATCATAATTTCACTGTATGTTCTCTAGCAGAGCTGAACGTTCTCAGGAGTGCTGCTTTTATTGGCAGTCGCACAACCGGTGGCTTTCTTGACGGCTCTGTTGTCTGTTCCAGCTACATGGAGTCTTCTCTGTAATTTCAATCATTTGGTCTCGGAAACTATTGTTTTAAATGAGCTGTAATTTCAAACACATGCTGAGATGTAAAGATCCAAACTGTAGTCAGCGGTGTCCGTTCTCAAGCTCTGTTTGCAGACAGTGGTGGTGTTGTGCAACCTCCTGCCTTTGGCTGATCTTTATCCAATCAAATGCAGGCTTAAGACTCAGGCCGATTAGCCAGCGAGTCTGCTGGGATAGAGCTCTTCACCCTAATCCACCTCCTGCTGAGACTAAACGGTAACGGAAATGATTCTTTTGTATGCAAATGCAATGACCTAAGACGCAAAGCATTTCTAAGCATTTTATTACTGTGTTTTGACATAGTGTCAAGGGTTATGTGAGAAGGTCAAAGAAGCTACTTCTACTAAGATTCTGAGCCATCTGGCAGTAAAACATGGATGTGTTTTTTTTTTAGTATAAAACTTAGTTTTTACCAAATAAAACGCTATACTACACAACTTAATGCTACAGTCATACAGAGTAATAAAACAAACAAAATGCAAAGTAATAAAAGAAAACAAAGAAAATGACTGAGAACTGAGAAAATGACTGTTCCCTAACTGAGAACACCACTTTTTAGAAAACACAAAATGCAACAATACTGTAACAAAATGTAATGAAACATGTCCCGTTATGTTTAATTGCCTTTTAGAGAAAGAATTGCAAAGAGAATAAAAACTTTTAAAAATAAACTAAATAAAAATATTGTGTAAACAAACACAAAATAGTGTTGTTATCATTAACTAAAGAAACTATTAAAATAAAGATGAAATAAAATGTAAATACAAGGTGAAAAACATTAAAAATTTAGACAAAAAAAATTAAGGGCAAGTACTAAAACTGAAATAAATGCTAAAATACTAAAATAGTTTTAAGCGCAAGAAGTGCTTAAAAATTTAAATAAAAGCTAAAATACTAAAATGTTTTGAAGCGAAAGAAGTGCTAAAATTTAAAAAAAAAAAAAAAAAAGCTCAAATACTAAAATGATTTTAAGTGCAAAAAGTGCTAAAATTGAAAAATGCTAAAATACTAAAATGATTTTAAGCGCAAAAAGTGCTAAAATTGGAAAAAAAAAATGCTAAAATACTAAAATGATTTTAAGCGCAAGAAGTGCTTAAACTGAAAAAATGCTAAAATACTAAAATGATTTTAAGTGCAAGAAGACCTAAAACTGAAATAAAAGCTAAAATACTAAAACGATTTTAAGCCTATGATGTGCTGAAACTTAAATAAAAGTTAAAATACTAAAATGATTTTAAGCCTAAGAAGTGCTAAAACTAAAATAAAAGCTAAAATACTAGAATAATTTTAAGCGTAAGAACTAAATAAAAGCTAAATAGAAATATTTTAAAAAAGAAAAACTTTAAAAGGTACATACAAATAAAACTGAAAATACAGAAATTAGTTTTCAGAAAAGCACAAAATGCAACGATACTGTAACAAAAAATAAATAATTTTAAGTGCAAGAAGCACTAAAAGCATATAAAAAAACCTTAAAATTACAAAAGTATATAAAATTAGCAAAACTGAAAATATAAAAATTAATTTACAGAAAAGCACAAAATACAACAATACTGTAACAAAATATAATAAAAATATATTTTTAATTTTTAGACAAAAAAATTTAAGTGCAAAACTGAAAAGCTAAATCGAAATATTAAAAAAAAAATGTAAAAAAAATTACAAAAATATATAAAATTACTAAAACCAAAAATATAAAAATTAAGGCTAATTCAGAATATTAAGTACTATAACAATGTGACTATAAAAGTATGCTATAATAGTATATTGTAATGCTAGAATATTATATAGCAATGTTACATAATTAAAAGAGTTGCAAATAGAATGAAATCTTTCTAAAAACAACTGCACTGAAACCAATCAGGAACGCAACCTTTCAGCATTATATGCAACAGCTGTGTACAGTTAATTAAACAGAATTGAAATTTCCTCAATAAACTATGATTATTCGTTATGTAAAAGACATTTAACAAGAAAGCATGTAAAAAAAGAAATTTTACATAAAAAAAAAACAAAACAAAACGAAATGCAACTTTCACGCAAAGTCGACCAGTAATGTAAAACTACTGTATAGCGATGACTCGATGACTTGTTATATTTGGGATTCAAACCTGCAACCTTCTCCTCACCTGCACTGAGCTTCAACAGCTACACCACATCACCCGTCCTCAGGTCTCACCGAGGCTGTCGCAGACTGACTGATTGTGTGTGACTGCTGCATTATGGCTCCAACAGAGGAACACAGTATAAAATTGCTCTCTGTGACAAGAGTGATGTGATATACTGTTTGAAGTGATCGGTTTCAGCCTTGAGGAACTTTTCGAAAAGACCGAAACAAGCACTTTTGCTTCTACTGAGTCATACATACACACGCAGGGAGAGCGAGAGAGAGAAACGGCGCGCAGGGAAATATATGCTAATGTAACGGAGCGCAGTCATTTGAAAGGAAATGGGCCTGAATGAGCACCCCGAGGGAACCACAGCACAAAGTTCAAACCTGAAAAATGTATTTCATTTCATTTAAATAGTCCGCTCTTATGAACACATTGGGGCTTCGGGGCGGCACCGCTGCTTCGGGGAGAGCTGGGAGCCGCAGGAGGGCTGAGGTGGGAGTTTATTTTTGGGGAAAAATATCAAAACAAGATGTGGAGCCGGAGAAAAGTAGAAATAAATGACTTTATGAGCAAAGGAAAACTTTGTCGAACTCGCTCTGATGTCTCATTTGTAGGTGTTTTAGAGGTCTAAGTTCTCGAAAAATATGCTTTCATGTGGATTTGGGTGGATTTCGAAAGGACCGAAAGGTTTAAATCTAGGTAAATTACATGATAAAGTTTAACTAGATGATGGTAGTACCATGGCACAGTGGTGAAATATACCAATTTACCGAATGACCACCATATATGCCAAAGCCACTCTGTTAAAATACTTCAAAGAATACCATGATTTAACTATGGACCATGTACAAATAAAATAAAATAAAATAAAATAAAATAAAATATGTTAAAAATAGTTTTGTTTACACAAAGAGTAAATAAAAAAAAAAATAATACCATAATTTAACTATGGCCCATGTATGAAAATAAATAAATAAATAAATAAAAATGACAAAATATGTTGAAAACTGTTGTGTTGTTTACACAATGTGTAAAATAAAATAAAATAAAATAAAATATGATTTAACTATGGTCCATGTAAAAAACAACAACAACAACAACAACAACAAAACATAATAAAATAAAATAAAATAAATGTTGAAAATGGTTGTGCTGTTTACACAAAGAGTGAAAAACAAAAAAACAAAAAAACAAAACAAAACATGATTTAACTATGGTCCATGTACAAAATAAAATAAAATAAAATAAAATAAAATAAAATAAAATAAAATAAAATAAAATAAAATAAAATAAAATTAATTTGTGTTGAAAACAGTTGTGTTGTTTATAAGAACTGTGAAATTGGAAAAAAAAAAAAAAGAATAACATGATTTAAGTATGGTCCTAAATAAATAAATAAATAAATAAAATAATATAAAATAACCATGGTACATGTACATAAAAACATAGTACTTCTTGTTGGTATTCCTTAGCATTTAGGTGTAGAAGATCTTAAAATGCAGTTTTAACTAACTTTAAGTATTCTTAATAATATTCTCCTCAAAGTCCACCACAAAAAGAAACCTAAATTAAGAAAACAGTTTATGCTAATACAAGAATGATTTTTTTTTTCTTTTTTGTATTTAAAATTGACTTAAGACACATTTTGTGCCAATACAAGTTAAGAAGATATTTTGAAGAATACTGGTGTCCAAACAACATTAGATCCCACACAATTTCTTATTTTATCAGCAAAAAACAATTTTCAAAACATCTGATGATGACAGAATTTGTGTTCTTGGGTGACAAACTTAATTAAAACAAAACAAAACAAAATAAAACAAAACAAACGCTGCTTTATTGTTCATAGACAACAAGAGAAGTTTTTAATCCAGTTTTTCTCCGAATTGCAAGACATCAATCTCGTCATCTCACTTTAAAATTATCTAAATTATAATCAAAGTGCCGTTTGATACAAATCTGGCTTCAGCTGCCCTTTAATGCAACCCGAAACCATTTTGCTTACACTGTGAGCTACTAAAATTCATAAGGCCACAGTTGACCCACGTCATATCTATGTATTTTCCTGAAGGAGAATGATTGAAGCACTTAAGAACCCGGGATGTGAGCCAGGATAGCATTCCTAGCTTCCTGTCTGGATCCCGGTCCTCTGGGAGCAGATCAGGTGAATATTCCGGGATGAGAAAAGCACTCTGAAGGAAAACACTCAAGATTTAATTAGGGGGCTGAAAGAGGATTAGACCGACTGTGTGTGTGTGTGTGTGTGTGTGTGTGTGTGTGTGTGAGGGAAGGGAAGTCCCCTCCACCTTGTTTTGTCGACTCTCCGGATCCAACTGTGCCACATATGTCCAGCATATGGTACAAGAACACGCAAACCTGAGCGCAAGTGAAAATGCACGCGCAAACGGAGGCTTACCTGGGCACGGAGGCGTACAGCCGATCAGAGTCGTTGTATCTGGGAGCCATTCGTGGATCAGGCCCTCTGATCTGTGGAGCACAGAGAAATCGAATGAGATTATGTGACATTTAGATGCGGTTTTAAAGGTGAAAAGTGTAATTTCTGTACACTACCATCACCAAATGGAATTGCAAAATAGTGTGTTTACAAGAAAGCATTGATAACTATGAAAAACAAATGCATTATAAAAAACACACAGCATCTGAAAATCAAGTTTATACAAAAATTTTCTGTTTTTGCACATATACTAACATTCAGAGGTTTGGGGTTAATAAAATTTTTGATTGATTTTGAAAGAAGTCCCTTGATCTAAAATGCAATAAAAACAGTAATAATATAATTATTACTATTTAAAATTACTGTTTTCTATTTGAATATATTTTGTTGTAATGTAATTCATTCCTGTGATGCAAAGCTGTATTTTCAGCATCATTACTTCAGCCTTTAGTCAAAATCTTTCAAAAATGATCAGTTCCAAAACAACTTTTTTTCTTTACTATTTTATTTTATTTTATTTATTTATTTATTTATTTTATTTTACATTTGTTCAGGATATTTTAAGTAATAGAAAGTTCAAAAGAACATTTTAAATGTTTTACTGTCACTTTTGATCAGTGAAATGTCTCATTGCTGAACAAAAATAATTTCTTAAAATGTACACTACCAGTGTACATTTTAAGATTTTTACTTTTTTTTTTTTTTTTTAAAGAAGTCTCTTCTGCTCAACAAGCCTGCAATTATTTGATCCAAAGTACAGCAAAAACAGTAACATTTTGAAATATTTTTACTATTTAAAATAACTGTTTTTTTATTTAAATATATTTTAAAATATAATTTATTCCTGTGATGCAAAGCTGAATTTACAGCATCTTCAGTCTTTAGTGTCACAATTTTTCAGAAATTATCACCAATGTTAAAAACAGTTGTGCTGCTTATTTTATTTTATTTTAACATTTTTTCAGGATACTTTGGCTAATAGAAAGCTCAAAGAAACATTTATTTATTTAAAATAAAAAAATATTTTGTAACATTTTAAATGTTTTACTGTCATTTTTGATCAGTGAAATGTGTCATTTCTGAATAAAAATAGTAATTTTTTAAAAATGTACGCTACCAGTCAAAAGTTTTTTCACAGTTTTTTTTTATATTTTAAAATGTAATTTATTCCTGTGATGCAAAGCTGAATTTACAGCATCTTTACTCCGGTTAAAAGAAAGCTCAAAAGAACATTTATTTATTTAAAATAAAAATATTTTGCAACATTTGAAATCTTTTACTGTCATTTTTGATCAATAAAATGTGTTGTTGCTGAATAAAAGTATTAATTTTTTTAAATTGAAGAAAGCCGTTTATTAGTGAAATCAGAAAGAAAAAAAATAAAGATGTTTAATCTTAAACTAACTTGGCTAAATTTTAAACCAGTTAAAATCTGATTCAGTACTTTGACTAGTTGACTCGTTACATTGTCTCGAAGGGGAATACACTACAATTTCAGTCTTTTTGTTGCTTGAAACTCGAAACATCAAAAGGCGATAAGCTTTAGAGTTGTAGTGTGCATTGAAGCTAGAATATACTATAATGAAGACAGATAAATTCACATCATATCTGTATGACGACTATAAATCAAGGAGAGCAAGAGAGGGAGAAAAGAGTAAACAAGAGAGACAAATGATGCAGCTCGACTGATTCAATGGAGAAAAGAGGTCAGTGTCTTCAGAGAAACTCTTTTGCACTGTCTGGATGTAATATGATCCCCCCTCCAAAAATTTTTAGATTTAATATATGCAGGATTCATGAATTATATAACTTCCCTGTTTAATACTACAGTATAATTACCGTCAGTATGAGCTGTTAACCTCAAGTTAGCACGACCCTCAAAGTGCAGAGCGTAAAACACGTGCAGGCAATGACAAACATGTTGCTTGATTTTCAATGCATTTTTTTGCCTTTGCAAACATGAAGGAAAATTGGATGCATTATTTTCCCATTACATCTCCTATGGTTCTGTTGCGAGTACAATGAATAATTAAAGCTTATTTCTCCTTCTGCGACTATTCCAAGACTTTGCGAGCTTGTGTAAGAGGAATAACTTGCGTTAGACACACATGGCAGGGTTTAACAGTAGTCTCATATGACCGCAGTGGGATTGTGGGAGTGCTGTGTGTGGCAGCTCCTGACAGATGAAGGTTAGTGGCATTATGTAAAGAAGGGCAGCTCATTTCTGGGGACTATGTGAGGAAAATGGTGGCATTTGTCTCAATGAGCCGTTTATAAGTGCACGTCCTCCCGCGTGTAATGGCGGCCCTGAGCGCTACCCTGCATGCTAAGTGTGATCTTTAAACACAAAGGTGTCTCGCAGGGATCGAATGTCACCGAGAGTAAGAGAGAGAGATGACGAGGCGCGCGCCGCGTAAAGGTCACATTTAGAAAAGCGAGAGATGATTGTGCGAATGATAGACCGCTGCGCACGCCAAACGATCACAACGATATACAATTCCGCGCTTTCCTCTGTTCCTTTCATTCTTTATTCCGTCTATTCTGGCCGTACAGGTGATCAGTCACGCCTGTTGTCACAGATGGAAGTTTTTAATACTATTGCTTCTCTCTCCAACTTTTCTTTCTCCACAGATCACATCCCACTTATGGGAGGGCAAAGTCCCGAGGTTTATACAAAAAGTTGTACTGATTATTTTTTCTGTTAATAATATGCATAAACATTTCTAAAAAATAAAAAAATGCTTTAATAAATAATAGGGGTGTGACGAGACACT
Source organism: Cirrhinus mrigala (assembly GCA_036247105.1). Lineage (NCBI taxonomy): Eukaryota > Metazoa > Chordata > Actinopteri > Cypriniformes > Cyprinidae > Cirrhinus > Cirrhinus mrigala. Next base: position 36,536,509 of record CM070007.1, on the reverse strand, counting down.
TATCCCACGAGACGAGACACAAGACTGGGTTCACAAGAACGAGACGAGATTTTTAAACTTTTCTTAAATGCTCAATGATGAAATATATAGGGAAAATAGTCTTTTATTCAACTGAAAAAGACAAAATGCAAAAAAAATGTAGGTGCATGAAATTAAACTTCAATTGTAATGAATTATATGCAGTAAAAAACAACATTTAAACAAGAGCTTCACGATTCTGGATAAATTGAGATTCCCAGTTGTTTTTAATAAATTGGAGACCATGATTCTCTTATGATTCTGGGGAAAAAAAGATTAGAAAACTAAAAATAACATAATTTACTAGTGGTTCTGACAAACTGCTTATTGCTTTAGTCTTTTAAAAACATATATTCATTTAAACAACAAAAAAAAACAACAACAAAAAAAAAAAAATTCAATGAAGGAGTCATTGTTTCACTTCATTAAGATTTGTCTGACTATTGAAATCTCCTGAATGAATGATTCAATGACATACTTATTTAAACGGGCAGTTGTCGCCACCTTCTGGCGGAAGAGAATAAGTGTTACAATACATACAAGTGTTAAGACACTTTCATTTTGATCGCTACTGTAGACAATATGTGTTTATACCCAAACTATGAACTTTTATCTCAGTACTTCTATTACTTAAATGTCTGTAATACAGAAATAATGATTATAATGGGGTTAAAAAGAATGTTTCTGTGTTCACATTTACCCCATCCCTCTGATTCATTAACATGGGCAGCGACAAAACGTGCTTCTCACGCTCCACTGACACTCGCGATGTTAAGCCCGGCTTAAAGGAGAACTCCACTTCCAGAACAGCAATTTACAAATAATTTACTCACCCCCTTGTCATCCAAGATGTTCATGTCTTTCTGTCTTCAGTCGTGAAGAAATTATGCTTTTTGAGGAAAGCGTTTCAGGATTTTTCTCCATATAATGGACTTCATTGGTGCCCTGATTTTGAACTTCCAAAATGTAGTTTAAATGCAGATTCAAAGGGCTCTAAACAATCCCAGCCGAGGAAGAAGGGTCTTACTTAGTGAAACAAGTTCATCGTCTGTGTACTCCGGCTCAAAAAGGTAGAGTATGGCAAAAATCTCATTTTCTCCTACAACTTCAGAATCGTCCGACATCTTTGTACCTTTTTGTTTGTAAACAGCGTTTGACTTACTTGCACTTTCTTAGTGTTTGCGCGTTCGCTTTGTAAACACTGGGTCTGTAGTTTTGCGTGACCTTTCGACGTGATTCAGTAGTACGTAGTGTCGTGAACGCGCATCCCAGAGCCTGTGCTACACAAGCTTTTGTGCTTAAAAAGTAAACAAATTTTTATTTTCCGAAAAAAAAATAAAAAATGGCAGATCGTTTCGCTAGATAAGACCCTTCTTCCTCAGCTGGGATTGTTTAAAGCCCTTTGAAGCTGCATTTAAACTACATTTTGGAAGTTCAAAATCGGGGCACCAATGAAGTCCATTATATGGAGAAAAATCCTGAAACGCTTTCCTCAAAAACCATAATTTCTTCCTGACTGAAGACAGAAAGACATGAACATCTCGGATGACAAGGGGGTGAATAGTAGTACATTATTTGTACATTGTTGTTCTGGAAGTGGAGTTCTCCTTTAATTACTCACCGTCATGTCGTTCCAAACCCACAAGATCTTTGTTCATCATGGGAACACAAATTAAGATATTTTTGATGAAATCCAAGAGTGTTCTGACCGGATCTCTTCAAAAATATCTTAATTTGTGTCTTACAGGTTTGGAACGACATTACAATGAATAAATAATGACAGAGTTTTCATTTTTTAGGTGAACTTACCCTTTAATAATGTGATTTCCTCTTAAATGCTCTGAATAAGTATCAGTTGGTCAACATTGGTCAAACTGATTATTGGCATCTACTTTAAAGTCTTCCAGTAAAGAAAGTAAAAATACTCCTGTTGCCCCACTAAGCAATACACTTCCTGACGTAGATTGACTTAAGGAAAACTTAAGCTGATCAATGCCAGTAACATCAACTTGTATTGAATGGTGAAAACAAGTCTTTAAATTGCACAGGGTTTCGAGTTGAGTGTTGAAGAACTGTATACCACATTGATTTGCAGGCTTTACACAGTTTCCGTAAGTCTGCCGGTTTCAGTTTCAGTCTGCTAAAAACTGAAAACTTTAGTGCTTCTAATGACGAATTAGTTGATTGGTGTGGTTACTGTTAACTACAACTATTTAAAATAAAGCTGAAATAAAATACAAATATTACATTAAAAAATAAATAAATAAATAAATTAAAAAAAAAAAAAAAAAAAAATTAATAATAATAATAATAATAATAATAATAATAATAATAATAATAATAATAATTATATATATATATATATATATATATATATATATATATATATATATATATATATAGGTGTAAGCAGCAATTAAGGGGCCAAGCACAACAGAGTACTCAGTATAGACCCTGTTCCTGAAGAGCTACCTCTCTGCAGACATAAGATCAAACCCCGTTTCAACAAACCTGTCAGTAATTAAGTAGCCAAAGTAGCCAAATACCTTGATTAGCTGGTTCAGGTGTGTTTGATTAGGGTTGAAGCTGAGCTTTACAGTATGGTAGTTCTCCAGGAGCATGAGAGACCCCTGTTAAAGACATTTGTTGATACTGAATTTTACTACAAAATTCGACATGGTCCATGCTCAAAATAGCTGACATAGGAAAATTGGGTATTGACTGATTTTGGTATGCCGATTTTTGGTCAAACTGGTCAGAAATTATAAACAAAAATGTCAAATTTTTGATCAGTAGGTGGCGCTGGGTTGAAATGACTCATGTGCCCTCAGGTCATGTTTGTTATAACATGTACCAAGTTTGGACTGAATCCCCTGAAGTCAAATTCGTTAATGCTTTTTACAAAATGTTTGGTGTATCAAAAAGCTTTTGATAACTTTTGGCCAGCATTGTCTGAAGATGATCTCAGCCAATTTGGGTAAACATCAGACAAACTGTCTAGGATGAGTACATTTTTGATAGTAGATAGTAGTATAATATATGATATAGTGTTTTTTTTTTTGCAAAATTCAAAATTGTGAAAAAATCTTGACCCACAGAAGTTTACATTTCGGTATGCATTCGACTCGGCATGAGCCAAGAAATCAGAGGAAGAAAAGAATTTTGCTTCTAGACCTTACTGTTAAAAAGTTATTAGCAGAAATATGTGTGCAAATTTGGCCTACTGGCGGCGCTAGAGAGTTTGAGATAGAGACTCCAAATTTTCTATGGTTAATATTGAGACTGTCTATCTGTCTGACTATCTATCTGTGTGCCAAATTTCATAACTTTCCAGCAAGTGGTTCTATGGGCTGCCATAGACTCCAAGAGCAAAATAATAATAATAAAAAAAAACCTAAACAGATATACTAGATGCTTGACCCCTAATTAGAAATATTGCTAAAATACTACAATTAACAAAACTAGAACTGAAATAAAAATAAATCGAAAAAAACCCAAACACATAAAATTACTAAAACTTTAACAAAAATTAAATTTCAAATATATATCTCATCAATAAATACTATAAGGAATGTATAAATAATACTAAAATAAATCTGCTGGATTTACTCATATTTTATGGGGTCATGGCACTGATTTTAGAAAGACACTAAAAGGTTTTCTGAGAAGGAAATGGTAACATAAAAGAGATATTCTTAATAAATTGTATTGATAAGAATGTCAAAGTAAAAGTAAAATGTCAAAGTAAAGCACTTTACATACGTATCTATCTAATCCTATCAACAAATCTGAAACAAATGTGTGCACACTTTAAAGGGGACATCAGATGGCCATTTTCCGTAAGTTGGTAAGATTCTTTAGGGTCTTCATGAAATGTCTGCAACTTTGGTTAAAAGTTTTGAATGGTCATACAAAACAACACCTTTTTACCTCATCAAAAACAGCTCTGTTAACAGCGACCCGTTTCAGTGCATGTCTCTTTAAATGATAATGAGCTATTGCTCACCCCGCCCATCTCTTCTTTTTTTGTGTATTTTTCCTGCTTTTACATCCAACTATAAAACACCTTCATTGCTTACAAGACGTTGTTGTCATTATAGCTCCTCAAGCGCAGAGATAATGGCGGAAATGTGCTAAAACGGGACAGTTCGTCAACGTTTGTGGGCGGGGCTTAAGCAGTATGACATCATACTGCTCAGAAAAATCAGAACAGCTTGATAATTGAGACTGTTTAGGTTTTTGGGGATTATAATATAAAGGAGTGAATGGATTTTTATCATTGTAGGTGGTTGTGTTCACACACTGCTAAGACACATTTATATGCGAAAGCCATGTAAAAGTGAATTTTGCATCCGATGTCCCCTTCAAGCAATCAAATGCTTCCATAGGGCCGGTTACTACAAAACACCAGAGACTCCAGCGATATTTGGATCCTCCACATTACCCACGTGTTTCTCTTCACTGCCCACAGATGTTATCTCGGGCACAGGCGATTGATCTTCACCGGGTAATTAGCATTTTAGGCAGAAAGGACAAGACGTGGGCTTGCTGCCAGACGCTTGACTCCAATTGAGGGAGAGAATTTGAAACTTTGCCACGACAGGCTTGGTGGTCTGGGCGAGTTTTACCCTGTGGGGTCAAAAAGGATCAACAAAACCTGCTCAACCCTGCTAAACCTCACCAAAGCGGGACACTGGGGCACCATGGCAACCAAGCTGCCAAAAACCAGTTGAGTCTTTGCGGTCCCGTTATCAGATCAAAACGGCCGTGTGGACGGATGAAGGACTCGTGCTCTGCTGTGAATGCTGAGAAGCCGAGAACTGCACGTTACGCCGGCGAACTCGACTGAGACGGCAAACGCTCGCCACAACAAACGTGCAAACGTTTACAAATAGGCATACGCCACTCATGCGTACAGATGCAGGGAGATTAGACGGATGTGTTTGAGGAGCTTGATTAAACACAGAGACCCACATGTACAGCATGAAGGGCAAGGTCACCTGGAGCTCACTGGGACTTTTTAAACTTCAAGAACTACAAAAAATATAAGCAACAATGCCTGGCCATAAACATTTAAGTTACAAATAATTATTAAATTATAAGTTTTTTTTTAAAGAAGTCTCTTTTTGCTCACCAAGGCTGCATTTATTTGATGAAAAATACAGTAATATTATGAAATATTATTACGATTTTAAAATAAATGTTTTCTATTTGAATATATTTTAAAATGTAATTTATTTCTGTGAGGCAAAGCTGAATTTTCAGCATCATTACTCTAGTCTTCAATATCACATGATCCTTCAGAAATCATTCTATGATGATGATTTGCTGCGCAAGAAACATTCATTTGGCTTTACTGTCACTTTGAACAATGCATCCTTGTAAAATAAAATTGTAGTTTCCTTAAAAGAAAAACATTCTGCCTTATATGTTGGATGTACATACATTCCATGCAAACCTGGCAGGTTTACCACTAACTTAACGGGAGCCAATCTGAAGTCTTCAGTAACTTTTGTTCTTTATCATTACTTTTTAGTAATGAGATTCCATTGATTTGGGCTCAGAGTCAAACTCTATTCCAGAGGGAATTGGCCGTCTGGATTGAAGTTTTGCGGCTGGACTCCAACAGGACTCAAGCTTAGCACACTTCTCAACAAACACAAACTGTGCTCAGAGTTTGCCACAAGAAACTCAAGCTGTGAGCAATGTCCCTGAAACCTCAGCTGTGCATCGTCACTTCAGCTGTGAGTGTGTGTGTAGCTGAAACTTCAGCAGACACGCTTCTTTTTAAACACCACTGCTATAAAAGCAAGTAAAACAGCCTGGCACTTCATTAAAAAAATAAGACATGCACTTCATTAGAGCACAGATTCTTAGCTTCTTCCTCCTGCTCGTTGCATTCAGTTCCTGAATTTGAATTGCATTGTGGATGCAGAAATTGCAATTTGAAAATAAATTAAATAAAAAAACTTAAAATAAGAGTAAGTTGTCCAAATGAAGTTATTAGCATATTACTATCCAAAAATTAGGTTTTGATATATTTACGGTAGGAAATTTACAAAATATCTTCATGGAACATGATCTTTACTTAACATCCTAATGATTTTGACCCATGCAATGTATTTTTGGCTATTGCTACTTATGACTGGTTTTGTGGTCCAGGGTCACATTTGTCTTTATATTTAATAAATTCAATTTTAATGCACGTTAAACAAATTGATAGACAAAAGATCACTTCATTTCCCACGATGCCATTACCTACTTAATTTTTCCAAACTGCATATAATTCCTGTAACTCTACTTCAATTCCCCATGCTAACAAACAAGTTCTCAAAACATACTGTGAAGCTGCTTTAAGGTTGCAGATTTTCATGGCCCCTGTTTTAGAAATTGTTTATTTGGACAAATCATCTAATCAGCACAATATCTTGCTTTAGTTTGGTTTGGGTAGGATTCATCCAGTTGGCAAGGCTTTGGTTCACATCACTCTTTAAAGACACTGCAAATTAGACGGGTTACATTTGTTAAAGTTTCCACAAAGCCGTCACCATACTCCAGCGCTAAAACAAACACGTCTTAAACATGCTCACTTGTTGATTCTCTCCCTAGAGTCTCCATGGTGGTGGAGTGTGTGGTATTCTGAGCTTTGATGCAGTGCTGTCATGGCCCAGTGCCCTCTAACGTGCCCTGAGAAGCCATGACCATGCCGCCCAGACGGCCCAGGCTTGTTAGCAGCAGATGGTGGAACCATTTTGAGAGGGTAATTTAGACACAAGGCTGTAGGAGGCTGGTCATGACCTCCTCATGTATGGAGCTCAACTCACTCAAAGAGAGCTGTTTTCGCCATCTAGTACTCGAGTGAAGTGTGACCCACTGTGTGCATGACATACAGTACACGTGAAATTTGACCGAAAAATGGCACAAATACATTGGCCATTTTGGTCATTTCATCAATGTTAACAACTACATTTTCTTTGATTGTAACACTGAAACATTATGTATAATTATAGTTCCAACAAAAGCCACAAAGAGGTGATGCTTCTGAATGAATCAGTTAAATGATTCAATGACTCGGTCATGTTTAGGGTGTGAATATGTGGCTGCTAAGGCATTCTGGGTTATTTATATGGTGTTGTAGATGGTTTCTATGAAGTTCTGGGTGATTGTTTGCATATTCTTGGTGATTGCTAGGCATCAATAAGTGGTTGCTTTATTCATGAGTTTTTGAGCAAATCTGTTGAGTGATTCAATTAATCTGTTTCTAAATAAATCCTTATTTTAGAATGAATCAGTTGAGTGATCCATTGAATTAATTCCTGAGTGAGTTAGCGTATTAGAATAAATCAGGTGAGTGCTTCATTCCTGTATGATTCATTCCATCACTTGCTTCATTCATAAATGACTCAGTGTTTTTTTTTTTTTTTTTTAGCAAGTAGAATGAGTGATTTAGTGACTCACACTTATAAACCTGTTTAATTCCTGAATGATTCTGTGTATTTGAGCAAATCTGTTAAGTGATTCAATGAATCGATTCCTCAATGAATTAATATTTTACAATGAATCAGTAGAGTGATTCAATGACTCACTAAAAAACATCACTTGCTTTATTCCAGAATGACTCCGTGTTTTTTTTGCAAATAGAATGAGTGATTCAATTAATTCATTCCTAAATGAATCCGTATTTTAGAATGAATCAGTTGAGTGATTCATTAAATTAGTTCCTGAGTGAGTTAGGCGAGTGATTCAATGACTCACTCAGAAAAAACATCACTTGCTTCCTTCCTGAATGACTCGAGACTTTTAAACAAATCTGTTGAGTGATTCAGTGACTCATTCGTAAAGTCTTATTTCATTCCTAAATGATTCAGTTCATTTGAACAAATCTGTTGAGAGATTCAATGAATCCATTCCTGAATGAATCCGTATTTTAGAATGAATTGGTGGAATGACTGATGAGTGAGTTAGGTAAGTGATTCAATGACTCACTCATAAAAACATCACTTGCTTCATTCCTGAATGACTCAGTGCTTTTGAGCAAATAGGTTAAGTGATTCAGTGACCCGCTCTTGAAGATGTGCTCATTCCTAAATGATTCAGTGTATCTGATAAATCTCGAGAGATTCAATGAATCCAATCCTGAATGAATCCGTATTTTAGAATGAATCGGTGGAGTGATTCATAAAATTAGTCCCTGAGTGAGTCGGGTGAGTGATTCAATGATTCACTCGTAAAACCATCACTTGCTTCATTCCTGAATGACTCAGTGTTTTTGAGCAAACGGATTGAGTGATTCAGTGACTCGCTCTTGAGGATGTGTTAATTCCTGAAAGATTCAGTGTATTTGAATAAATCTGTTGAGAAATTCAATTAATCAGTTTCTGAATGAATCTGTACTTTAGAATGAATTGGTGGAGTGATTCAATAAATTTGTTCCTGAGTGAGTTAGGTGAGTAATTCAACAACTCACTCTAATAAAAACATCACTTGTTTAATTCTTGAATGATTCAGTGTATTTGAACAAATCTGTTGAGAGATTCAATAAATCTGTTCCTGAATGAATCTGTATTATAGAATGAATCGGTGGAGTGATTCATTAAAGGGAGTTAAGTGAATGATTCAATGACGCACTCAAAAAAACATCACTTGCTTCATTCCTGAATGACTCAAATAGGTTGAGTGATTTAGTGACCCGCTCTTGAAGATGTGTTCATTCCTAAATGATTCAGTGTATTTGACAAATCTTGAGTGATTCAATGAATCCAATCCTGAATTAATCCGTATTTTAGAATAAATCGGTGGAGTGATTCATTAAATTAGTCCCTGAGTGAGTCGGGTGAGTGATTCAATGACTCACTCGTAAAACCATCACGTGCTTCATTCCTGAATGACTCAGAGCTTTTGAGCAAATGGATTGAGTGATTCAGTGACTCACTCTTGAGGATGTGTTCATTCCTGAAAGATTCAGTGTATTTGAATAAATCTGTTGAGAGATTCAATGAATCCGTTTCTGAATGAATCTGTATTTTAGAATGAATTGGTGGAGTGATTCAATAAATTAGTTCCTGAGTGAGTTAGGTGAGTAATTCAATAAAAACATCACTTGTTTAATTCTTGAATGGTTCAGTGTATTTGAACAAATCTGTTGAGAGATTCAATGAATCTGTTCCTGAATGAATCTGTATTACAGAATGAATCAGTGAAGTGATTCATTAAAGGGAGTTAAGTGAATGATTCAATGACTCACTCATAAAAACATCACTTGCTTCATTCCTGAATGACTCAGTGCTTTTGAGCAAACGGATTGAGTGATTCAGTGACTCGCTTTTGAGGATGTGTTAATTCCTGAAAGATTCAGTGTATTTGAATAAATCTGTTAAAAGATTCAATGAATCAGTTTTTGAATGAATCTGTATTTTAGAATGAATTGGTGGAGTGATTCAATAAATTCGTTAATGAGTGAGTTAGGTAATTTAATAAAAACATCACTTGTTTAATTCTTGAATGATCCAGTGTATTTGAACGAATCTGTTGATTCAGTGAATCTGTTCCTGAATGAATCTGTATTACAGAATGATTCAATGACTCACTCATAAAAACATCACTTGCTTCATTCCTGAATGACTGACTGAGCAAATCAGTTGAGTGAGTCAGTGACTCACACTTAAAGACTTGTTTCATTCCTGAATTCTTCATTGTATTTGAACAAATCGGTTGAATGAATGACTCATAAGTCACTTGTCAACACCTACAGGTGTAACAATGCAAACTGCAAAACGATTAATGTTAAAATCCCACCACTAATACACAGAACGACAGTGAAAAATGTAACTGTATAAACAGAAAAAGTCAAAACTGTATTAAAAGCTTTTTATGAATCACAGTTATTGTTTACTCCTAAATTGCCATAACCCGCCACCAAAGTGCAAAACATTTTTAAGTCCCAATAAAGAATCAGCAACACTGTTATTATTCTGTCCTTGCTCATTTCTCCCCTGAGGTTCCTCGATGGCTCCCTCCCACCACTCCTTTCCTTTTTGTTTTAGTGGCTTCATTCAGATTCCCGACCACCGTTTCCTGCTCTCAAACAAAGGCTACGGCTCTGTAATACGAGTAGGTCTTCCTGCAACACTCGTGTTTGACCTCCCAGAGAAGGAGTGACCTGCTTGCTAGAGCAAAGATGAGTCAAGGCCTGTTGTTCCCTGTCCATCCCCGCCTTTCTCGCTTTCCTTCACTCTTAATCTGTCTCCGCGAGCTCACGTTGATATGTTTTGACATGCCTGGCACCTGGTTTAAGGATTTGGGATTATTTGTGCGTTCTGCGGAGAGCCACCTAGTCGCTGTCACTCAATCTTTTTACACTTGGCCGTCACGGCTGCCCGTCAAACGGGCGCGTGCGTTTGGAGATGCAGATGCTGGCTTAATTAGACCTGACAGGGCCAGGATGCTCGTCTCAAGCTGTTCTGTTGCGAGGAAGAGAGGATAACAATCAGACTGACAACCGTCTTAATTTTCCATCTTCTCGCTCTCTCCTTCTGTCTCTTTTCTTTCGTTCTCTGCATCTGTCCTGTTTCCTCTCTGTCACTGCAAGCTGCTTTTCTCATTTCACTCTGGATCGGCTGTGGGTGGTATTATGGCTGGTTTTAAGAATTTTCTAGGTGGTTTCTTAGACGTTTGATGGTGGTAATTGGTGGTTGGCAATAGTGGCCAAAGTACCAGTAATGCTTGCACTGATACAATAATGAATTAATAATATTCCTGGCATTGGTCAAAAATGCTCTACTGGTTCAGCCATACTTGTTTGAGCATGAGATCATAGATGAGTTCTGCAGCACAGACACACACACATACGCAGACAGACTCAAGGTCTGTGAAAACCAGTCTGTAATCCAATTAAATTCTTCTGTTGTTAATGAATCATACCCCGCGGTCCCTGCTGTGTTTGCGTGTGTGTGTATCTGTGTGTGTGCGGATCTACGCCACATGCTAGTCCTTATGTTGGCCTGAACGTCCTTCTCCATTTCTTCTGTTATTCTGACAGCACCATTCGTCTTTCTTCTATTCACTTCACATATTCATTCATCTATTTCTGAGTAAACCGCCACTTCTCAATGGAGAAATGACTTTATGTATTGCACAAACATTTTTAAACCCTTATATTGAGGATGCTCTTCTACAGTCACCATTAAAAGCAGCTCCAAGATAAATCACAACATTACAAATGCAAAAAAGTATGAGTAAATTGACAGAGATAAAGGTACTAGACTAGGTTTTTAAGTTCATTTGACCCTTTGCAAACAGCTTGATTGACAGTCGATCTGACCAATCATAACGCTGTATCCGCCATTCTGTTTGACAAACAAATCAGACAGGAGAGTGAATTAACTTCAGTGGACTAAAACTAGAAAAATTGTCTTTTTGCTTTTGAAATAAAATATGTTCTGATGTTCATTAATGTGTTTTTCAATCAGTTCACATGTCGATTGATCTATTAGGGCAATACACTCATCTGTCATGACACATTAAAGAGCCACAAAACTGTATTTACTGTTTGAATTTATAAAAAAATCTACAAAGTTTTTAAGCTGAGACCTTGTTTCATACCAGAAGTAACCTGCTCTGTCTTGTCTCTCGACGTGTTGTCAGTTTCCTCTTTGTTCTGTGATGTATTTTTCACTGCGTGAGAACATGATGTGTAGTGTAAGAGCAACTTTTGGAAAGGGTCAATTCATTGAAGCATTGCAAATAACAATAAAAAACAATGGCTCAATAGAAAACTACTAACTTACAGTCAAGGATTATAATTGTTTTTTTTGTTTTTTTTTTTGAAATGTTTTGAAAGACTCATAAACCAAGGCTGCATTTATTTGATGAAAAAAAAAAACAGTAAAACAGTAATATTCTCAAATATTATTGCAATTTAAAATTAGAAATAATTTTACATTATTATTTTACATTATCAAATATTATTACATTTTTAAATAATTATTATTAATTAATTAAAATAATTTTTTCTATTGTCTTTACTGTCACTTTTAATTAAACTTAATTATTATAATTTTTTTTTTTTTGACTTTTTACAAAAATACATTCTTTTTGATTTCAGACTTTTGAACAGTAGTTTATTTTAAATTTGAGTAGTTAATTTGAATTAAAAAATTCAAAATAATCTAAAATATGCACATAAGTTTAAAAGTGTATCAAGAAGTGAATGATTTTCTATGGAGAAAAAAAACAAATGTTATTTTTTGAGCAAAGTAAATAGGTCTGATTAAACTCCAATTAAATATGTTTAATGGCGACCATAAATATAGTTTAAATTGCTCTGAATAAGAGTAGATTTATGTGAAGTAACATTATTCATATGAATTTGTAATAAGTTATTAAATCCAAATTTATCCAATATTATCTACTAGCAAAATTATTTTACTAGTTAATCATTACAGCATTAATCAGAACACAGATGTGATGTCTATATGCTTCAGTGCATCAAAAAATGCATGCAGTAAATTGCAAAACCATCAACATCAAGTAGCAACCTATAACCATTTAACAAAATTCAAGCAAAATTATTTCATGCAACGAAGATCAGACACTGAATACGTCACTTTCCTTCCGGCACCAGAGCTACTATTTTCTCACTCGGTCGTTCCTGGAAAGTCTCAATGAAGCTGGCTTTTCTAGCAGATGTGTGTAATCATATAAACTATAATTGTAAACTTTGCTGAGCCCTGGACACAACCTTCAATCTCTGGAAAATGAAGTGCTGGACATCTGGGTGGACGCGAGCGTGGCTCCGGGCGCCAAAATGACAGAGTTCAGGGATCCGATAAGTGCTCCTGAAAAAAAGCCTCGGTTCCAATTTAGATTGAGTTTTTGTCTTAAAGTGGCCCAGAAGAGAACGGCTGAATGTCACCCTTGCCATTTTCGAACCTTGTGATTTCTAGGAGGGATTTGTGCAAAATTGTACACTTTTCTTGTTTCGGTGGTTGTGTCTTGCTTTCCACCCTTCTTCTACTACCGTTTCAGCAGGTTTTTATCCATATTTTCTAGCTGTCTTTCATGCATAATAAATCTAATGTCTCACACAGCTTCGTTTTCATAACATCATGTTGGATGCCCCATTTGTCATTTATTATTTTATTTTTAAGCAAGTTGCCAAGAGAGCATAAAACTGTTAAAAGGTAGCAAGCAGAACAAGTGTTCTCAATACTATTTTAACACAAAAAGGTATAGTTCACCCAAAAATGAACATTTTGTCATCATTTAACACTGCCGCTCTAAACCTGTATGACTTTTTCTTCTGCGAAACACAAAAGAAGATATCTTGAAAGACACTGGGGGTCTAAACAATTTTGGACCCCATTTACTTTCATTGTATGGACAAAAAAAAAAAAAAAACACCGAACAAACATTTGTTTTCGATAACTGAAATAAAGCTAAAATAAAAAATAAATATTACACGAAAAACTTAAAATGACTTATTTCAGTTAGTTCCAAGACAACTTTCATTTAAGTACTTAAATTATGAAAACTAAGACTGAAATAAAAATAAATAGATATATAGAAATATTAAAAAGAATGCAACAAAAACAGTAAAAAATGAATGAATAAAATAGAAAAATAAAGAGAAAATAAAACGATTAATAAATACTATAATAATATATAAATAACATTAAAATAAAACTGTTTTGGAGTGACATGAGGGTAAATGATGACAATTGTTACCCTGGACCACAAAACCAGTCTTAAGTAGCATGGGTATATTTGTAGCAATAGTCAAAAATACATTGTATGGGTCAAAATTATTGATTCTTCTTTTATGCCAAAAATCATTAGGATATTATGTAAAGATCATGTTCCATGAAAATATTTGGTAAATTTCCTACCGTAAACATATCAAAACTTTATTTTTAAACAGTAATATGCATTGCTAAGAACTTCATTTGGACAACTTTAAAGGTGATTTTCTCAATATTTTGATTTTTTTGCATCCTCAGATTCCAGATATTAAAATAGTTGTATCTTGACCAAATATTGTCCCATCCCAACAAACCATACATCAACGAAAAGCTTATTTATTCAGCTTTCAGTTTCAATTTTGAAAAATTTACACTTATGACTGGTTTTGTGGTCCAGGGTCACAATTTTAAATTAGGGTAAACTATTCCTTTTAAGAGAACAGTTAAATATACTTACTTGTTAAACAGTTAAATATACATATACTGGAACAATTCCTTTAAATATGATTTTCATGATTGATTTTTTAAAAATAGGCATGCATTTGTCCACTGTTTTGGTTTCATTACTCTAGTTAAATTAACTGTAGAGAATATTAAAATATCTATAGCTATTGCTGTGGAAAGATCCATAATCTCTGCGGCCTGTCTTACATTTATGACTGGAAAGAGAGCGCTAATGAAACTCTCATCCCGTAGCATCATCAGCATGAATGACAGAATCCCATAATGCAGTGGGAGGAGGCCACCAAATGAGACAAACGCACAGATCAGACAGCGCGATGCGCATATCTTGCTTTCTTAATGATCCAAAGAGTTATTTATTAATACTATTTTAGTTATTTATTAAGCGAGGCGTGTCTGGTGCTGGGAGTTTCTGCTGATAAACAGCCCACGGTTTGCACATTAAGACCAAGACGATACTAAGACGTGCTGTTGTCATACAGATGAAAAAACCTGACGGGAAGTTAGAAGGATTACTGCAGCTGAATTTGCATTTGTGCCCGGCGGTGCGGCGTGTAGGTGCAGGATGTCGAGGGACGGGTCAGATCGCTTAAAGCTCTGGGCGACGCAGACACACACACACACACACACACACACACACACACCCACCCACACACACCCGCGCAAACTACTACCTAGAGAACACAAGCTAACTAGACAACATCATGATCCAAAAATACATATGAGTTCATGTAGAGCATACCGCAAGTATCGCAAACCTTCAATTTCACAGCAAAACTAATCCAAAAAAAGACACAAAGGGGTTGAAAAAGAAAGGTGGGGATGTATGGAAAGTAGTGGTTGTGATATAGTTTGCAGGGCAGATCAGAAGAGAAACTGACATGATTAAAGGCTGAAAGACCAAATCATAGTTCAGCTTAAAGTTGAAGGAATTCACAGAAGCAAAGTATTTCATTTGAACACAATAACGTCTTTTAAAAAGTGGCATTTAAAGTACAAAACTGAGCTTAAAATACTTTAAAAAATACATTTTCTGACAAAGATTGAAGTGAAAGAACTGAAAGGAGGATCATAACCTTTATAATAAGGTTATGATAATAATACAGGATTTGCAGCCCTGTTACTAAAAAAAACTATATATATATATATATATATATATATATATATTTGTATATATATATATATATATATATATATATATATATATATATATATATATATATATTTGTTAAGTTTACATAAAATTATTAAATATTTTAGTGGCTAAACTGAGAAATACGATTAATCACATCCCAATGAAGAGTGTGTGTTTACTTTTTTATTTTTTTATTTTAAAATGGAAAATGTACATTAATTAACAAGTAAACAAGTCTACGATGTAAATGTGTATAAATAGGCTAATTTTGTAATATATATATCATCCTAAATCGATTAATCGCATCCAAAATAAAAGTGTTTACGTAATATGTTTCTGTATATTTGTGTTTATATTTATACCCATACACATACATGTATGTTTATTAAATACATGTAATATATTTTTATAAAAAAAAATTAAATACTTTAGTGGCTAAACTGAGAAATGCGATTAATCACAATTACGCCAACCTAAATTGATTAATTGGGATTAATCACATCCAAAATAAAAGTCCTAAATCATATACACATACATGTATACATTTAAGAAATACATTTCCTTTTTTTTTATTTTAAAAGGGACAATGCACATTAATTAACATAAGCAATCAAGTCTACTATGTAAATGTGGCAGATTTAGCCATGTAGACTAATTTTGTAATAGATATTTTATATATAATAGCCTAAAAATCATGTGTATATATGTGTATATATGTGTAAATATTTCTTGAATATATACATGTATTTATATACACTTATAAATACACACAGTACACAGTACATATATTATGTAAACACAAACTTTTATTTTGGACTCGATTGATCGCGATTAATTGATTTGACAGCGCTAAAAATATTAGTTTGATCTAATAATAATTTCAGTTATAGGGTTAAATGCTTGAGCTTAAGAAATGTAGTTATAATTGTTAAACAAACAAACAAACAAATAAATCTTGCTGTAAAAAGGGTGCAAATGTCGTCACTTCCTGTATGTAGAAATTTTATGGGATGTTCCATTTTGTAAGAAAAGAAAATCCCGAGGTAGCTCACAAAATATGGCATTAGGTTTGCGGTATTAAAGACAAAAAAATCCATAATTATAATGATCACATTATAATAATTATTCCAGTAGGCAGGAAACGGTGCTGTGCAATGAGCAGATCCCTGCTGAGTCTAAGCAGATGAACAGATTAGTCTGAGTACTTTAGATCTGGCCCGAAACACACCACGAGATGAACCCCGATAATCTGAGCTTTGAATCAGTGCCTGAGAAAGCAGCCAGACCTCAGTCTGTCACTTCCTGTCTGACAGCAGAGAAAGAAAGAAAGGGAGAAAAAGAGCAAGAAAGCACACAGGCACTCACTCGTGAAGGGTCGTACTCCGGTCGTCTTCGGGTGGTCAGATCATCGTAGGACGGAGCCGGTCTCACCTGCTGAAGCTGATTCCTGATTTGCTGCAATCGGTCTTCATTACTGCAACATGCAGATGGAGAAACGATACAGATGAGAGACGTTTTCCATTCAAATACTCGCTGATCTGGATGATGATGACCTTACAGTAATTATAATCAGGGTTATCATATTAGTAGTCAACATTTGAAGTGGATCAAAACCTTTCATCAAAGTTGTCCTAAAACCAAAACAATAACCGTTCTTGTCTTAGGACAAGTTTGATGATTTTTTTTTATCTACTTAAAATGTTGACTACTGTAGTTAACTAAAACTAAAATAATCAATCAATAAATAAATAAATAAAAAGAAATCAAATAATAATCAATAAAAATAATGTAAAAAATCATGTTATTATTAATAAAATATTCTAAGAAAAATTATTTTAACAGGAAAAAGGACTAAAACTGACATAAAAACCCCAATAAAAACAACAGACATAGTTAAAAAAACAGTAATAAAACTACAAAACTCAACATAATTGCTGAAACTTTAAGTAGTTAACATGCAAATGAAAATATAAAAAAATAAAAAAAATTATAAATATATTGATAATATTAAAATATTAATATTAAATTATAGTATTAATACATTTATAAATATTAATATAAAATATTATAAAAATAATAATCATATTATTATTAAAATACTCTAAGAAAAATTATTCTAATACAAACAAAAATGACTGAAACTGACATAAAAAACAATAAAAAAACTTTATATTTAACATGCAAATGAAAAATAAAAAAATAAAAAAATAAAAAAATATTTATAATATTATAATATTAATATGAAAATATTATAGAATTAATACATTTATTCAAAATTACTCTAAAAAAAATTACTCTAACACCAAAAATGACTAAAACTGACATAAAAAAGCAATAAAAACAACAGACATTATTAAAAAAAAAAAAACACTAATAAAATTACAAAAACTCAAAATAATTGCTAAAACTTTAACTGGAGTTAACATGCAAATGAAAAATATAAAAATAAAAAAATATATGTATAATATTAATATTACAATATTATAATATTAACACATTTATAAATATTTATATAGAAATATAATAAAAAAAAAAATATTATTATTAAATTATTCTAAGAAAAATTATTTGAATACCCAGTCATTAGATTAGGATATAAAACTGCAATCCCTATAAAATAAGCCCATCAGAAGAAAATGTAAACAAACTGAATGAAAAGGGAAATTTAGTAGCAAATATAAGTGACTACAGCAAAACCAGTACAGTCATTTACGCTACAGTAAATCTGTCTCATCCTACCGTTTAAAAAGTGTTTGAGTTGAGGCCGAAGTTAATATGCAATTCTGTTTGTCAGATTTCCAAATCAAATGCAGCTAAAAATAAAGTGCACTTGATGTAAAATTCAGTGCATTAAATTATCCATCTGTAAGCTCCATAAACACACATAACCTAAGGGCATGTATTGATTCAGAGCAGAGCTAGCATTATAAAATCAACATTTAAACTGCTGCAACTTTTACTTCAACTGAATAGTACAGCACCACTTAACCAAACAGAAAATAGGACAGAAAGATCTCCACAGCATACATCATTAACACAAACTTAGAAACTTCATGCATTTTATTATTATTATTATTATTATGTATAAATAAAAATTAATATTCAATTGAAAATTATTAAATAAAAATATAATTGAAATATTTTTAATAATACTTAAAATTAAAAGAACTAAATATGCAGTAAAATAAATGAATTTTATTATTTAATTTTAAATGCATATTTAATTTTATTATGTATTATTAAAAATGTATATTAAATTAAAAATGAATAATAAAAATAATTATTAAAATTATTAAAATTAAATTTAATTTTCAATTAAATTAAAATATTTTTACAATAATAATTAAAATTAATATAACTAAATACGCAATAAAATAAATTAATTTTATTATTTAATTTTAATTGCATATTTAATTTTATGATGTATTATTAAAAATATATATTTAATTAAAGATGAATAATAAAAATAATAATTAAAATTTAATTTAATTTTCAATGCAATTAAAATAATTTTAAAATAATAATTAAATTAATATAAATTATTGTTATTTTATTTTAATTACATATATAATAATTATTATGTAGAATTAAGTTAAATTTAATATTTAATTTAAAATTATTAATTAAAAATAATTAAAATTATTAAACTGAATTTTCAATTGAATTAAATAATTGTAATAATAATTAAAATTAAAATAACTAAATATGCAATTAAATAAATAAATAAATAACTTTATTATCTAATTATATAATGTATAATTCAAAATTTATTTTTTATTGAAAATTATTAATTAAAATATTAAAATAATTACAATTAATTTTCAATTCATGTTTTAATAATAATTAAAATTAATTCAATAAATATTTTAATAACATTTAGTTATAACTTAATATGCATTTAAAATAATACACATGATTTATTTTATTGCACACATTTAATTATATATTTAATTAAATTCATTTTATTATACAAAATAAATAATAAACAAACAAGCAAAGCTGACTTTGTTGCTACAAAGCTACAAAACATTATATTGATCTTACGTACACTACGAAGGTGTAACTTTTTAGAAACTTCCTCCACAGATGTTGGCAACTCCAAAATAATTGAAAATACTAGAGGCGGCAATCTATGGCACTCCAGCAGCTGGTGGAGGACAAGCGGAGCAGGAACAGCATCCATTATCTAATCCCACAGAACGCAATTAGAGCTGCCATTTTGATTGAGAGTCCACATGACCCTCTGAATGAGAAACACTATCAATGTTTAATTAGCTCCCGTCGAGCATGTATGCATCATATTCATATTAGTTACAGGACGGGAGCCGACCTGAACTGCTTTAGAGGGACTGGCTGAAGAAACACAGGGAAATGCAGCACGCCGCACAAATGCTGCAAAAAATACCGCACATTTACATGGTCAAACACACACATACGCGCACACATGAGAGAGCGGCTGAGGAACGGCTGTCGTCGCCAGTTCATTTAGTGTATTATGATAGCGGGTAAAGCCGGAGATATTACCTTTCCCTCTTTGAGACAGAGAATTAGACAAACAGAGCAATCTGAGATCAGCATCACAGACCGTGGCTGTTTCCTGCTGTGATTTACCCGTTTACGTTACATCTGAGTAAAGCTAATTAGCGCTCGTGTTGAGCAACAGAACGCAGTGCTAAGTGAGCGTGTGTGAGCTCTAGTCGTGAATGAAAGTGATTTTTGCCTTCCCATTTTGTCCAAATCATTCACCAGTTTTCTTGCATTCTTCTTACCAAATTTGGTAATTTTATTTTATCTTATTTTATTTTTACATATGTGAGTGCCTGAATGTAGATGTTCTTGTTCTGCAACATGATTAACCTATAATTTCTGAGATTTTATTTAAATATTCATATTTAAAATATCAATATGTTAGATATATTAGAAAATATGTATTTTAAATATTTATTTACAAAAATATAAGAAATATAATAAAATAAAAAATATTAAATATTTAAATATTTCATATTTTAATTGAAAAAAAAGTATTTTATTTATTTTTTTATTTTATTTCTAAATAAAAAAAATTCAGTTAATATATGAAGTATTTTTCAGTGATTATTGTATTTTTTATTTTATTATATATTTTTATGTTTCTTGTTGTATTTTATTTTATTATTTTATTTTATCCACCAACCATTTTTGAGATTTTATTTAAATATTCATATTTAAAATATCAATATGTTAAATATATTATAAAATACGTATTTAAAATATTTATTTAAAAAAAAATATTACAAATTTAATAAAATATGCTTACAGTTAATATATGAAATATTGTGCCATGATAATCTGTTTTTATATGTCATAGCTGATTTTTAAAAAGTATAGTTCAGATATCAAACAATTCATTCAAAGATTTCTTATTTTATTTTATTTTATTTTATCCACCTACCATTTTTTGGATTTAATTTAAATATTCATATTTAAAATATCGATAGGTTAAATAAATTACAAAATATGTATTTAAATATTTGTAAAAAATATTAAAAATATAATATATATATTATATATTCAGAATATATAACAGAATATATTCTGTTGTGATCATCTGTTCTTACATTTCATAGCCAATTTTTAAAAATAGTGTTCAGATATGAAACAATTAATTCAAACATTTTTGGAGAAAAAAAAAATATGTTGGACGATAGTTTTGATGGAGCAGACGTAAATATTAACTAAATAATTAGTTAAATATATTTATCAACTCCACATATTTTTTGGTTTATTAACTCCACAGCATCGAAAGTTTTGGTGGAACAAACCACAAATTATTTATATTTTATACTTAATTTATACTTTATTTTTTTTTATTATTATTTTTTTTTTTAACATATAATAAAACATATTTTTGATCCAAATTCTGATTAGATAAGACATGTTTTTCATGTCACTGTAATATATAATATATTAAATAAATATTAAATATTTGTTTTAACAAGTTAATTTGGCAAATTGCTTAGCAATTGTAAACTTTTTATTGAACATCAACATCTTTTATGTATGTTTTATAAAACACAAATCTATACACATTCTAGTCTCTCTGACAAGGAATGCTGGTCTTGGATCAGTTTTGACTAACTAATGAATATGATAATGTAGCTGGGGGAATTAATCCACAATCTGACGGTGAAGCTGTCAACAAAAGCGGCCTAATAATCCATGAATGAATAGATATTGACACACAGGTAATGTTAGAAACTGTGACGCACTTCCCTCCGCTTCCCGTTCGTTTCATCTCTATACCTCTATCTTATTTCTGCAGGACGTGCTGTATAATGAGATCTGACAATAGGCTGCCATCTTTTCCAGCTGGACGCCACCACACAGGCCTGTAATCAGAAATGACACCCTTTTCTAAACACACCTGCCATTGAGGTCTTAATGAATATGTCCGCTGTTCAATTACGCAGTCTTGCTCTGTCTTGATAGGGCTGTCAGGGATGCGTGTGGCCACAAGATCACCACAGGAAACGCTAATGCAAATGAGATACAAATAGCGTTTGATTCATTTCTTTGATTGATTGGATAAACATCTTGAAAATACAGGATTGTTGTTAACATACTGACAAAACTTTCAAAAATACACCATTTTAGCCTAAAACACCTGTTATCACAGTAATTGTTACTACTACAAATTGCAGTACTTTATTATTTGGATTAGGGGTCGACAGATATGTGTCTTTCAGGGCCGGTGCCGATACCGATTATTACAGATCATGTAGACTGATAACCGATATTCTGAACCGATATAAATGTTTGATTTAAAAATTTAAATTAATGTCAAAATAAAGAATAACAAGGGCTCTGACAAAAACTTTCTTTAATTGCTGTTATATAATTTTATATGCAAATCGGGTTTTGAAAATGACCGATACTGATAAGTATAAAAATGCTTAATATTGGTGCCAATAATCGGCCAGGCCAATAATTAGTCGACCCCTAATTTGTAATACAACTACAACTACTATTAATTATTATTGTTATTTTTTATTAATAATAATAATAATAATAATAATAATAATAATAATAATAATAATAATAATAATAATAATTATTATTATTATTATTCATAATAATCAATCATATTACCACCCCCACTACTACTATTATTATTACTATATTTTTGAACTACATTTTCATCAGGAACTACTATTATTACCATTATTACTATTATTATTATTATTATTATTATTATTATTGTTGTATTTTCATTAAAATGTACATCAGGAATCAAATCAAATAAATAAAAAAAATTAAAAAGTAAAATAAAATAAAATAAAATAAAACAAAAATGACCCGATACCAATAACCATAATAATGCTTATTATTGGTGCCAATAATCAACCAGGCCGATAATTAGTCAACCCCAATTTGGAATACAACTACAACTACTAATGATTATTGTTATTTTGTAATAATAATAATAATAATAATAATAATAATAATAATAATAATAAAAATAACTATTATTATTTATAATAATAAATATTATTTATTTATTAGAATAATAATAATTATTTATTTATATTATTATTATTACTATTATTATTATTATTATTATCAATCATATTACCACCACCACTATTATTATTACTATATTTTTAAACTACATTTTCATCAGGAACTATTATTATTTTTATTATAATAATAATAATAATAATAATAATAATAATAATAATAATAATAATTATTATTATTATTATTATTATTATTATTATTATATTTATATAATAATTATATTATAATTAATATATTATTATTATTATTATTATTATTATTATTATTATTATTTTTCCATGACACCACTACTACTTTTATTAAAAACATTTTTAGAGTACATTTTCATCATTAACTTCATATAATCATAGCCAATGACTAATACAATAATAGAAAAATTAAAATTTAAATGTATTTTTTTTTTTGGTGTAAAAATATGTAATATCATATATATCATAAATAGAAAATAAAGCATATCTGTATGATTATATATTTGTCGTGGCCACTATTACAAATAAGTAAATAAAAAAATAAATAAAATAAAACAATAAAATATGTAATTTTTTTTTTAGATGCAAAGATATATAATATCAATATATAATATCATATACATCATAAATAGAAAATAATAAATATCAGTATCTTTTTTATTTTGTAAATCCATATTTGTCCATCTCTATTTTCCATGTATTATTATTATTTTAATTGAAGTAAATGCACATCAGGAATAAAATAAAATAAAATAAAATAAAATAAAATAAAATAAAATAAAATAAAATAAAATAAAATAAAATAAAATAAAATAAAATAAAATAAAATAAAATAAAATAAAATAAAATAAAATAAAATAAAATAAAATAAAATAAAATAAAATAAAATAAAATAAAATAAAATTGCTTGAAGGAGATCCTGTAATAATTTATAATTTTCCATGTAGGAATTACGGTGATGTTAAATGTTGAATGCTAAAGTTGGACAGTATTCTAACCCTTTTTTGTGAGGGTTACGCCTTACTTCCTAAGCACTTACTTATTGGGAAGATGCAGATGCACAAGTAAAATGGCTATGCATCCATCTTAACGATGTTTACTGCTCCAACGTGATGGAGAACACGCAGAAGTGGAGGAAAGGCGTTAAGAAACAGCAGTTTCTTCAAAGAATTAGAGTTGGCCACAGTACACGGCTGGTGGGCCATTAGTTCGATTAAGCCCATTCCTCAGCGCTGGACGCGGTCCAAATATCTGGAGCCGTGTCCAGCTTTGTTGGCCGCCACGACTCTGTGTCAGCATTTCTGCTGAAAAATGGCCGTGCGGCGCTCAAACTCTCCTAAACAAGGAAAGCGAGGCTCTATTTTCCATGTTTGATCAGCACTAACATTTATTAGTCACATCTATTATGCACAAAATGCCAGCAAGAACAAAGGGCTGTTAGGAGCAGTCAGGCGACACACGCGCGAGAGAATGGTAATTAAGGACCCTGCTAAAGTAGATGAGACATCAGCACTTGGAGAAAGCGAGACAGTGAGATGAGGAGGGGGCTTCGCGGATCTGTCTGGCTGTTACTTTGTGGTTAATTGACCGTCTCTTTCCCGCTATCTTTCCCTCTTATTTGCTCTCTGACATGAAAATCAAGACTGGTGCGCGCACACACACACACACACACACACACACACTCGAGCCGTGTTTTTCATTCGCAGGTCCACTTCAGATGAGATATTTCTCAGACTTTCCTTTGTGATAGCAGCCAGTGTACACTAGTGTACCTGAGTCCTTCATGTCAGACACTCACTGAGGTTTTAACGGATATTGTGACCCAACACCCTACCATAATTGTTTATCAAACAAAATCACAATTTTGTCATTATTTATTCACCCTTAATACTTAAACTAAATTACATTAAAATGAAATAAAGGTAGTAGTACATTCATGTTCTTCAAAGAAATACAAAATATAACAATAATAAAAATATTTTTAAGGGCATTCACATTAGAAAGCAATGCACCTATAAATAAATAAATAAATAAAATAAATTAAAATACAGATAGCAGTACTGTAGTACGTTTTAGCTATGAAAATAATTATGATAAATAATGATAATGATAAATTTTAATAATAATAATAATAATAATAATAATAATAATAATAATATATTTTAAATATATAAATATAAATAAATAAATATATTTCAATTTTCATTCCCATTAGAAAGCAATGCACCTATAACAAAAAAATACATAAATAAATAAATAAATAAAAAATAAAATAAAATAAAATAAAATACAGATAGCAGTACTGTAGTACAATTTAGTTATGAATTTTTTTTTTAATAGATACATTTTAATAATAATAATAATAATAATAATAATAATAATAATAATAATAATAACAACAATAATGGTTTATTTAGTTATTATTATTATTATTAAAAACACTGTAGTATATTTTAGTTATGAAAATAAATATATTTTAATAATAATAATAATAATAATAATAATAATAATAATACATATTTCTAAGTACTTTTTTGTCTAAAAGCTATGCACCGAAAATAAATAAATAAATAATATAAAATAAAATAATTTTCCAATCTCAAAAGTCCTGCAGGAGTTTGTAAACAAATATAAAACAAATATTCCATATTTTATTGCATAAATTAAATTAGTTCAACAAATAATAAAATAATAAATAAAATAAAATAAATTCAGTTCAACAAATTTTCAATGCCAAAAGTCCTGCAGCCAGGTGTCCATAAACAAATATAAAGCAAAGAATTATTTTCAGAATATTCCTTATTTTATTGCATAAATCAAATTCAGTTCAACAAAAATAAAATAAAATAAAATAAAATAAAATGAAATAAAATGAAATAAAATAAAAATCCAATGACAAGAGTCCTGCAAGGGTCCATAAACAAATATCAAAATAATTATTTTCAGAATAAGAAGATTTTTTTTCATCAGAAAGCTATGTAACTATAAATAAAAATAGTTTGATTGACATCCTGTAATACTGTATGATTTCCTGTAGTAATAATATGTGTAGGAAGTATAGTTATGTTGGAAACATGTTGCCAATCAAAATTAAACATCATGAAAACCACTCAATTTATGCTACTGCTACAAAAAAAAAAGGAAAGGTTTAAAGTGGTTGTCAATTCTCCAACCATTACGATGAAGCATGTTTCTGTTCTAGAGAAAGCGCTTACAAAAAGTTTCACAGTAATCATAGTTTCTGCCAAAATACCAAAGTTGCAGCACTTCATACCAAAATACGTCTGTGATCAAGTTGGTTTTAGTCACCAGTTTTATCAAAAAAGAAATTAAACAAACAGAAAGTCTCTTACACTGGTAGCTACAGTATCATGTCCGAAACTTTGTTTACCATGGTGTATTTTTGTATGGAAAGAACAGTAAATGTAGAAGGCGTCCAAACGTATTTCTCCGAGCAAACGTGTGTCTGTGTGATAGGATTACAGCTCTTGTGAGCGCGGTGGACAGCACAGAGCACGGAAGATAATCTTGTGCGAATCGATGGTAGGACGAGAGCAAGAATGAACACGGTCCCCACGGACACTGCAACACTCACGCATAATTACCGCCAGACAACAAATCAATGCTCTCGGTCGTTGAGACCACTCAACCCGGACTAAAAACTCACCAGTGAGACGTACATTCCCTCTGTATATACAGACTGTACAGCTACACAGTAAATCACAAATGACTTCACAGACCCGTCTGTCAATATTTCAGCTTGATTCCACTAAAAGGCCACAGCGTTCATTACCGACGTGCCTGGATTTTCGGTATGTCGCATGTAGAGTGCCAAAGCCAATTGTTTTCTTCTTTTGATATCAGCTTCAACAAGTACTAGAACTTCAGTCAGAGCCCGAGTTGGTCTGAATAATAACAATAACAATATTGAACAATACACACAATACATAATATGTATGATGAATATATATAATATAATGATAATAATAATAAATTAAAGTATATTACAAATATTAGTGTTCATAATATGAATTATATTAAATATAATTACATAACATGAATATTTAAAAACAACAATGTAAATATATTCAACATTTATTATTAGTAGTAGTAGTAGTAGCAGTAGTAGTAGTAGTAGTATGTGTTTTACTCTTGTAGTTTAACAACTGTCTAATTATTACTGTGTCAAAAAGAGGAAATAAAACAAAAAAAGAAAAATGGATCTGCTACTAATTATTGGATACCTAATCGGTAATGGTCGCAAAAATGAAGTTTGTGAACAGCAGATAATGGATATAATCAGTTTGGCCAATAATGCTAATAATAATAATAATAATAATAAATATTATTATTATTATTATTATATGTACTGTAAGTACATTTTCATCAGCAAGCTATGCACCTATAAATAAAATAAAATAAAATAAAATAAAATAAAATAAAATAAAATAAATTGGTGATAGTCTGCTTGGCCAATAATAATGATAATAATAAAAAATAAGAATAAAATATATATGCCTCATAAA
Source organism: Cirrhinus mrigala (assembly GCA_036247105.1). NCBI lineage: Eukaryota > Metazoa > Chordata > Actinopteri > Cypriniformes > Cyprinidae > Cirrhinus > Cirrhinus mrigala. Next base: position 36,509,103 of record CM070007.1, on the reverse strand, counting down.
AGTCACAATACCACACATAATATGTATTATGAATATTTAATAATAATGATAATAATAATAATAACAATAACAATAACAATAACAATAACAATAACAATAATAATAATAATAATAATAATAAATTCTATATAAAATTCAGTACATATTTTAATAATACATTTTTTAAGTACATTTTTGTCAGCAAGCTATGCACCTATAAATAAAATAAAACAAAATAAAATAAAATAAAATAAAATAGTTGTAGAACTGGATTACATTTTCATTAGGAACCTCTGTTTTTCCCCTAAAGAAATGCTACTACTACTACTACTACTACTACTACTACTACTAGTGCTACTACTACTACTACTACAACTACAACAACTAATAATAATAAATACATAATAATAATAAAATAAAAATAAATAAAATAAAAATTATGTTTGATATCTGTAATAATTTATGATTTCTAGTAGTAACAATATTTGTAGGAACTAAGATGTTATGGCTAATAGAAGTAATTTGATCAAAAATACCATGAAAATCAATTAGTTCATTTAATCATTTAGTTTATGGTATTTATGATATTTAAAAAAAAAAAAAAGAAAGAAAGATGAAGATACAACACATACAAAAATACAACAATTAAATAGATTATTATTAATATTATTATTGTTGTTACTGTTGTTGTGTCAAAAAGCAAAAATAAAACAAAAATTCTGATACTAGTTATTGGACACTTAATTGGTACTGGTCAGTGATCACCAAAAAAAAAAAAAAATAAATAAATAAAATTGAACAAAATAAGGATGGTTCTTACCTGTCAGTCTTTGGAGGGGCGGTTCTTTGCTTGTTCACCTTTGCATAAAGCCCCTCTAGGGCGTCCTCATTGGGCGGCACTCTGTTGGGGGCGGGGACTGTAGGCAGAGAGTAATTATGGGTGGGAGTTCCAGGTGGATAGGGAGATTGATTGGAGGCGGGGGGTTCTCTGAAATTGTTGATGCGAGCATAGTTGGGATCCAGATCATCGTCTTCGACGTCCGGGAAGACGGCGCGTTCAGAAGCAGGGCTGCTCCTTTCACTCCTATGGAATTAAAAACATGCTCTTCAAGATATCTTGGATGAATAAAGACATTGATAATTATCAAGAGTTCAGAACTCGTTTGATCATTTCAACAGCTTCAGCTTGGTAAATTAGCATATTCTTCTCTATTATATTTGAAACTTGTGGTTTAAATATTACACATGACATACTTTGACAGAAACATCTCAGGTTCACTCTTGTCCACCTCCTCTTCGCTCAAAGCTCCCAGTTCCTTAGCCTTGGCTTTGTTTTTTCTCCCAAACCTGGAAGAGGGTTTAAAGAAAGCAAGGAGAGAGAGAAAGAGAGAAGAGGATGTGTTATGTTTTCATAATTGATGACTCAACAGTTTCCCTGTGCTTCCAAGTACCAAAGCAGAATTTGCTCTAGAAACTCTAATGATTGGTTCCCCATGTACCAGCCTGCAAACACACACACATAAAACCAAGCAGTATCAGTGTCCAACGCCCTGCAGTGATTTTTCTAGTCCATCTCCACGCCAAACCTTCAGAAACTCACATATTCTTCTGCACTGATCTGAGGTCAGGCGGGGTCTCCATGCTGACAGGCAGATAAAGACAGAAGAGGAAAAGGTTATATCAAGAATAAAGCTAATAATGAGAGAGAGCGGGTGAGACGATCACGTGATCTCAAGACAGTGAGGCCGTAATGAAACGTCAGTGTCAGTCGTAAGAAGAAGCAGCTTCTGGTTCGCTACATAGGTGATGAATGTGAAACTACATTCAAATCTAAATAATCAAAAGATATATAACCAAACAAGAGTGATAACCCGGTGAATGTCCAAGCATTCACTGATGAATGTGATGGGTGAATCTCACAATAAAAAAGACAAAGAAAAAACATTTAATATTTTATTTTAGAAGCATTATTTTATTTTTATTTATTTATTTATTTTTTTACATTGTGACATTCTTTTCATTATATTTAAGCACCCCTCAATTTCTAATTAAAAATAAAATTAAATTAAATTTCCAGTCCTGCAGGGTCCATAAACAGATTATTTTCAGAATATTCTATATTTAAATGCATAAATTGAATTCAGTTCAACAAATAATACCATGATGCAAAATAAAATAAAATTAAATTAAATTAAATTAAATTAAATTAAATTAAATTAAATTAAAAATAAATAAATAAAAATAAAAACTCTAGTCCTGTAGGGGTCCATAAATAGATGTATAAAACAAATAATTATTTTCTGAAAATTCTATATTTAATTGCATAAATGAAATTCAGTTCAACAAATAATACCATGGTGCAAAATAAAATGAAATAAAATAAAATAAAATAAAATAAAATAAAATTCTAGTCCTGTAGGGGTCCATAAATACATGTATAAAACAAATAATTATTTTCTGAATATTCTATATTTTATTGCATAAATTAAATTCAGTTCAACAAATGATAACATGATGCAAAATAAAATAAAATAAAATAATATTTCAGAAAATAATTATTTTCAGATTATTCTATATTTTATTGCATAAATTAAATTCAGCTAAACAAATAATACCATAATGCAAATTTACACTTGTGCTTTACCAATAAGTATTTATGTTAATATTTAATATTATTACAAAATATATAAAATGAATTATAATAATATAACCATTAATTTAATATATATATATAAATATATATAATATATTATATATATAACATATATTATAAATATATATATATATATATATATATATATAGCATTATAATAATGACAAGTAAATTTTTATCACATTATTAAAGGTGACTACAATAATTGGGGAAGGAGAAAAATTTGTTTAATAAATTTGTTTAATTGTTATGTCACAAAGCAAAAAATCTTAATGGTCCTAAAACAGGCTTACTTTTGTTATGAAAATGTACTTTTTTTCTTTTCATGTGAATAATGACCTGAACACTTCTTGACATTTTTCATGAGATTCACCCCGATAAACACACGTCAACGGCGCAACGTCTATTATCGACGGATAATTCAATTACATTTTTCTACAAATGCACACTCTAGTCAGGATTAATCCCAAACCTCAGCTCCCAAGATTCCTAAATTTCTTTTTAATTTGACAGAGATTTCGCTCGAGGCTTCAGTTTGCTGACATGACGTACATGCGTGTTTGCTCAAGATAAGCCGTGACTACATGATCCAAACACTGGCCCACGAGCGATTCAAGGGTCCGGCTGGATCCAGCATCCTCTCGCCGCATCTCCTGTGCGTTATGCCTCAATAGTACTCCATTTCCCAGCCCCACACACGCACTAATGACTGTATTTATCTCATTAGGCTGGAGCGATCTAATACCGGCAGCTGGCATGCTAGCTCTGCCTTGCCCTTAAGCACTCTCATTAAAACCAGAGGGAGTCGTGGCCTGAATATCAATGTGCCGCAGTCCTGCTCAATCCGTGCGAGCGCTGCGCTGGTCATCACGCAACACAAAGCTCACACAACTCTACTTGATTATTGGCCACTCTACGTTTTTCATTGTGGACATAATACAGTACAGAGTGATCTGATCCTGCTTAAAACTGAGCATGCAAACTAGAGTTTCCACGGTTACCATTGTAAAAGCATAATAAATAACAGTCTCCTTAAAACAGCATGAGGGTTTCAAAATTCTTCCTGAATCATTTGGTTTGTTTTCTTATTTTTTGAATAGCAGGAGACAATACCAAGTTAAAATACAGTAATATTGTAATGCTAGTAGCGATTTCCATAAGGGGAAGTACAGGCTAGCAATGCCACCTTCAAGTGCACCTAGTAAGGTCTAATTTACGATTTAAATCATAAGTCTGAACACAAGTCTGCAACTATGGAAGCCCATTTCCACCACATGTACATGTCATAATTAGGAGATAAAAAGTCAAAATCATTACTAAATCATAATTATGAGAAACAAGGTTGAAACTGACATACAAAGTCATAATTATAAGATTAAACCTTGACATTTATGAAACAAGAAGTCAAAATTGTGAAATACCATGCCATAATTGTAAGTCAAAATTATTAGATACTAAGTCATAATTATGAGATAAAAACTTGACATTGACATAAGTCACTTATGAAAACAAGAAGTAGTCAAGATTATAAACAAGTCGAAATTATGCGATACCAAGTCATAATTATGAGATAAAACCAGATTATGAAACACCATGACACATTTATATGCTGGAAAGTCAAAATTTGTACATACTAAATCATAATTATGAGATTAAAAGTTTACTTAAGAAATGTACATGCCAATTCATAATTTATAAAAGTCATAATTATGAATTATGACAAAAATATGATGTTACATGTAAAACAAATATTTTTATATTTATTTTATGTTATGAGATGAAAAGTTACAATTACGAAATTAAAAATACCAGTCATAATTAACACAAAATGTCATAAGTATGAGATAAAACTTGACACTGACATAAGTCATTTGTGAAATCAAGAAGTCAAAATTATGAGATACTAAATCATAATTATGAGATAAGTCAAAAATATGAAACACCATGTCAGAATTATAAGTCCAAATGATTAGATACTAAGCCATAATTATGAGATAAATCAAAATTATGAAATATGATGACATATTTATGTGCTGGAAAATCACAATTTGTACATACTAAATCATAATTGTGAGATTAAAAGTTCTCATGCCAAGTCATAATTTTGACACAAAAATTGCTGAAACTGACAAAAGTCAATTATGAAATAAAAAGTCATAATTTTGAGAAGTCATAATTATGAAAATACATGTCACAATTATGAGATAAAAAGTAAAAATTATGAAAATAAGTTAAAATTGACATTCATAATTCACTAAAAAGTCATAATTATGAGATAAAAACTTTGACGTTGACAACTCACTTGAGAAATAGTCATAATTATGGCAAGATTACAAAATAATGACAAGTCAAAATTGTGAAAATAGAAGTCATACTTATGAGCTAAGTCAAATTTATGAAATTAAAAGTTAAAAACTGACAGTCATAATTTACAAAAAAAAATTAAGAGATAAAATCTTTATGAGATAAAAACTTGACATTGACACAAGTCACTTGTCAAACAGTCATAATTATGACAAGAAACCAAAACATTTCATAATAAGTCAAAATTATTAGATAAAAAACTTGATTAATAGTCTTTATTGACTTGATTGATAGTCACTTTTATGAAATCAATAAGAAGTCATGTTTTATAAAAACAGGAAGTCAAAATTCTGAAATACCATGTCATAACTATAAGTCATAATTATGAAATACTAAGTCATAATTATGAGATAAATCAAAATGAAGAAATACTATGACATATTTATGTGCTGCTGTCAAAATGTGTACATACTAAATCATAAATCAAAATTAATTATGAGATTAGATTATGTAAAATGAGATTACCATGACAGTTATGAGATAGAAAAACAAAATTTGTACGAACTAAATCATAATTATGAGATTAAAAGTTGAAATTGACATACCAAGTCACATTTTTGACATGCAAATTGCTAAATTCAAGTCAATTATAAAATAAAGTCATAATTTTGACAAGTCAAAATTATGAAAATACAAGTTTTTTACAAAATTTACGAAATTGAAAATTAAAACTGACAGTCATAATTTACAAAAAAAAAAAAAAACATAATGAGATAAAAACTTGAAGAATTCAAAATTATAAAATACCATGTCATAATTATAAGTCATAATTATGGGATAAAAACTTGACATTGAGTCAAGTCACTTATGAAATCAATAAGAAGTCAAGATTATAAAAACAAGAAGTCAAAATTATGAAATACCATGTCAACTGTAAGTCACAATTATGAGATACTAATTCATAAATCAAAATGAAGAATTACCATGACATGGTTCTAAGAGAGAAAATCAAAATCTGTACCAACTCATAATTATGAGATTAAAAGTTGAAATTCTCATACCAAGTCATAATTTAGACATACAAATTGCTGAAATCAACATGTCAATTATGAAATAAAAAGACATAATTATGACAAATCAAAAATATGAAAATACATGTCAATTATGAGATAAAAAGTCAAAATTATGAAATTAAACGTTAAAATTGGCAGTCACAATTCACAAAAAAACAAAAAAAAAAATCATAATTATGAGATAAAAACTTAATACTGACATAAGCCACTTGTAAAATAGTCATAATTATGACAAGAAGTCAAATTATGAAATACCATGTCATAATTATAATTAAAATTATGAGATACTAAGTCATAATTATGAGATAAGTCCAAATTATGAAATACCATGACATAGGTATGAGACAGAAAGTCAAAATTTGTACATACTAAATCATAACTGAAATGATGAAATTCAACAACTCATAAATTATAAGTCATATTTTGACAATTTATGTTTGTACATGAAAAAAACTATAACTATATATAACTATGAAATAAAAAGTCATAATTATCACAAGAAGTCAAAATTAAAAGTTAATATTGACAGTCATAATGCAAAAAAAAAAAAAAAGAAAAAAAAAATCAAAACTATAACATAACATTTCCACTTTTATCTCATGATTTTGAGTTTATATATTATATTGACTTCTCATAATTATGACAATATGTTATGATTGACATTTTTAGCTGTCAAAAGTGCATCGTTTTTACACAAACTACAGGATCACTTAAAATGGTATCTAAAATAATGTTTAATGAAATTAAAAATAACTTAATTATTCCTTGCCATCTTTGATGTGGACATGCCCCTTCCAACCTGCATAAACTAAACCCAAATGCCACATATTAAACTGTTCACATATGTTGGTTTTCAACCATAAAAAGCTGCAAATAGGACCAGCCTTCATGCTGACAGTTAAGAGTCTGGTTAAGCGAGACTAAGGACTAGCTAAGCACTAGGTTTCCCAACACCAGTTTGTAATTCAGCCCACGTGTCTTGAAAACCCAGCTGATGGCTCAATCTACCTGAGGCCCGAAGCGTTCGGGTGGGTTGGATTGTCGTGGTAAATGTGAAACATGCCCTTGGAAGCTGATTACACTTCTAAGAGTTGTCAGCATAAGGTTGAGGTATGTAGCCCAAGGTAGCATACTAACAGTTTAATACGGTCTAAATTGAGTTTGCAAAGTGAATTAACATTACTTTGGTTGTTAACCTGAGATTAAGATGGTCTATGCAGCTCTTGGGAGACTTAAAATTTGCGGCGGAAATTACAGGCTAACGTTAAGGGCGAAGACTGGTGTGAAATGAGACAAAACGACGCGAATGTTGATGAGAATCGTGTGCATGCACTGTAATTACAAATCTAAAACCCAATTACGCCGTAATGCAACCTACAATACTGAAGCTGTCTTCGCAAAGAGGCTTTGTGCTGGCAGCTCTCGCTTTATCGATTGACTTGAGTTTACTGAGTGTTGCAATTTATCAGTCTAAACCGGAGGCTCATATTTTTAGCAGACGAAACCTCAATTTTCACACAGACAGACGGCCTGATCCATGGGAACTGGGGACGTACCGCTAAGCTGATCATTATGTTTGCATATATTAATGCCTGCTTCTCCCTTGCCTGGTTTTTAAGGATCTTTCTAATTAGGTAAAACCGTCAGAAATGAATCTGCCTCTCTCTTTTAACATTCCCCGTCTCTGTTTCCTGTCTGATAAATGCTTTTTGGCCTGCACTGTGTTTGTTTCTTTGTATCTTACCACATACAAATTACAACACAACCATTCAAAAGTCTGTATGATTTTTTGAAATACGTCTCTTATGCTCACCAAGGCTGCATTTATTTGATCAAAAATACTGTAAAAATGGAAAAACTGTGAAATATTATTACAATTCAAAATATCTATATTTCAGTTTGAATACATTTTAAAATGCAATTTATTCCTGTGATGCAAAGCTGATTTTTCAGCATCACTACTCCAGTCCTTCAGAGATCATTCTAATATGCTGATTTGACACCCAGAAGCCCCTGTCAACAAAAGCCTCAAAACTACCTTGCTTCAGCTGCTAGAAAATGCATATGCCAGTATGAGAAATGCTCATATATGACTTCATTAAATGACTTTTAGGTGATTAGCAAGGGTAAACCGAGTTTACAAGAGATCAGAACAAGGAGAAATGAAGGAAAAAGAACAAATAAATGAGTTACAATGAGAAAGAAGGGTTTGATGGATTAAACACAGTAACTATAATTAGCCTCAAAAACACAGTAAAGGGGATTAGCATGCTAATTCCAAACCAGTGAGAAACTGAATGATTAAGCAAAGCTATATTTCAAATACTCTTGCATCATTAGCAGCAACAGAATTTAAAACGAACAGAGCTACTAGATAAACTGAAAAAAAATGAAGCACAAAACAAAGACTACTGAATCAAGATTACAGCCAGTCTTCACAACATCCAGCCAAGCTGGCAACACAAAACCACTGTGGTAAACAAACTGTAAAAATGCCATACTACAGTTGATTTCGAACGTTCATTATTGAAATCTCCCTTATTAGCAGTTCATCACTACTTAAAGTAGAAGTTAAATTCCAGAACAAAAATTTTAAATAATGCACTCAGGGCTGCTGCTGGCCAAATGAGTGCCCTAAGCAGAATTGTACTGTCGTGCGCCCTCCCTCAAATATTATGGAAGTAAAAAAAACACCTACTGTAAGGGGTCAAAATAGAACTTTAATGAAATATAAAAGTAAATAAATAAATAATTTGAAATTAAATTGTATCATTTATAAATAATTGTAGCTCTAGACAGTGACCTATGGCTTTAATTTTATTAATACAGTTGTCTGATTGTTTTTATAGTCTCAAACATTCAAAAATCACACAAAAAAGTAGGTTTTTTTTTTTTTTTTTTTTTTGAAGAAATTATAAAGGCTGCAGCATTTCTATTGCAAAAACTGGTGGCCAAAATTTAAAGATTAAGAGGATATTTTAATTAAATGTTTGGTCAATATTAAACAAGGATTTAATCGTCTAGTTCTTTTGATTGAAGAAATGCCAACCAGCCATTTAAAGGGGTCATCGGATGCCCATTTTCCACAAGTTGATATGATTCTTTAGGGTCTTAATGAAAAGTCTGTAATATACTTTGATTAAAAATTCTCAATGGTTTTGTAAAACAACACCCTTTTTACCTTGCCAAAATCAGCTTTGCAAAAATCATCTCATTCTGGTCGAGGCTGCTTTAAATGCAAATGAGCTCTGCTCGCCCCACCCCTCTCTTCTCTCTGCTGCTCTGAGAGATTGTTTACTTTAGCCACATTTAGCTGCGTTTAGCCACTAAACTTGCTAACTAGCACGTTATTAGGAAAGGCGATCGCAAAGATTCGTAAAAAAAAAAACCTTATACTCACTTCAGCTGTAAGTGAAGCTGGATCATGAATGATTCGCGCGAACACAGACGGATATATGTAGATCGGGAGGCGCATTCCCTTCACAAACAAATGTAATCTACTGCATCTTCAGCGGCTCAGATGTCGGGAGTAAATGAAGACCACTATGTTCATTATTACATCCAGCTACACAACATCTCAGTTGCTTAATCGGAGATATTCCTGTCTAACTTACATCCCTGCTCCAGCATCGAAACAAAGAGGGCGGACTGTTACACCTGATCTAAGGTAAGACACTCATGTCAATCAACTATTGTGGGAGCGGCCTCTGTCTGTGTGACGCCACAACGACAGGCATCTGAGAATGGCTCGATTTGAAAAAGGGGATATTATTTTTACAGATTAATTAAAAACCACTGCATGGATTTTTATCATTATAGGGTAGATGTGTACATACACTGCCAACACACATTAATGTTCAAACAACATGAAAAAGTGAAGTTTGCATCCGATGACCCCTTTAAAGGTAAAGGTGCAAACTCATTGGCTGCGTACGCGACATGAACAAATCAGCTTGTGCCAAGTCGTATAAGGCTGTGAATATCATCAATTATGTTAACACTCATCTAGAGTTTCATGAAAGAACTAGGCATTTTTACAATATGTAATATGTATAAGTCTCAGGTGACCCCAGAATGTGTCTGTGAAGTTTCAGCTCAAAATAGCCCACAGATCATTTATTATATCATTTTAAAAATGACCACTTTGAGTGCAAGCAAAAATGCGCTGTTTTTCGTTAATGTCTCTTTAAATGCAAATGAGCTGCTGTTCCCCGCCCCCTTTTCCAGAATAGAGCTGTGCCTTTACAGCTTGTAACTCAGATTCTCTGATAAAAAAAAAAAAAACCATCAGTTTGGCTTTGATTATCAAGTCTATTGCATGGAAATCATGCGTTTTAAATCATATTAGTTTAAACTTCTGATATGCGATTTTCTGCAAGCGTCTGTCACACACGGCATGCGAGTACTAAACTCTCTTTCATGTTTTATTGTGCTTAAACTGTCAAAAACACACAAGTTTATGATAAAAATACACATGAGTTAAAAAACAGTCAGTTATGTCTGTGAAGGTAAGGCTGGGAAAGAAATCACATTTATATCAGATCTGTGTGGCAGCAGTGTCATATACAGTAAATAAATCAACAAATCCACTGCTGTCTCATCTCCTGAGGCTGGGACTCTAAATAGTGGATGGAAACATGCAGATTAACATGCTTGCAAAGAAAGACTTACCAAAATAAAGTTACTGGGTTGTGCTTTTTCACGTTTTATGGGTAGCTATATGCACCGGGGACCAGGTTATAGCACTTAAACATGGAAAAAGTCAGATTTTCATGATATGTCTCCTTTCATGAAAAGAGCAGTTTATTCCACTTTCTAAACCAAAATTTGACTCTGACTGGATGAATCACATTCTCTTTCTTATCATCATTAAAGAGACTCACAAAACGGCAAACTACTACAGAAAACCAATATGTTCAGAGATTGCACTTCTGATGCAGATATATCAAAACATTTAAAAGTTCTCATATATTTTTCATCAGTGTCAGTGAGGTGATAAGCACATAAGTCTTGTCATTCTGGCTTTTTTAAATCATATATGGGTTATGTTTTACACAGTTGACCAAACTGTAAAGTCTTGTTGCAGTTTTGAGTGGCATGTGTCCAGGCTGCAGATGGCGTCTTCCATAAAGCGCACATCAATCAAAACGGCTGGCGATTTGCTGTAGGAATGACACTTTGACTGTCGGTTTGACAGCACGCATCTGTCACTTCCAGCTAGACTGAAGCAACATCTCCGTATCTAATATTCAGATAGATGATGTTTATAAATTCCTCGCCATGTGATATCCATCCGAGGCAATTCATTTCCGCCCATGGCGAGAAAGAAATGATTTCTGAAGCAAAAGTGATTTCTTATGTATTAACATAACACACACACCAAAACACCAAACAAACACAAATCATTTAAATGAAGAGAAAGTTTAAGTATCTTTGAGATACTGTAGTAGTTTTTATTAAGATTTTTTTTTGTTTTATTTTAATTTGTTAAAGTTTGTAATTTGGTTTTGTATTTTTGTCATTTTTAGTGTTTTTTATAATGTCTATATATTAACTGTTTTTATAAATTTTTATTTGAGTTAATTTAGTACATCAAGTTAAAGTTAATTAAAATAAGAAATCTTAATTTAACCTGCAGAAAAACAACGTTTTAAAAACATTTTATTTCATTTATTTTTTATATCATTTCAAAGTAACAAAAATGTTTTTCATAGTTTTAGTTTTAGTTAAATATAAGTATAATAACCCTGTACTATTTTATGGATATGTTTTTATTATATAATATAATAATAAAAATAAAAAATATATATAATTTTTTATAATTATATTTTATTTTTATATTTTACATCATATTTATAATAATGTGTCCATAAAAATAGACTCAAAAATAGCTCATATTACAATATATAATTAACTAAATGTCTACAATAATATAATACTTTGTGTTTTTTATAACATAAATTAAATGTTTTTATACATTTTAATTTTACTTTAGTACATCAAGTTTTCTTAATTAAAATGATCAATTTTAATTTAACATATCGATTTTATTTACTGTTTATATTATTTCAAGTAATGAAAATGTTTTTCATGGTTTTCATTTTAGTTAAATATAAGTATAATAACCCTGTACTATTTTATGTATATGTTTTTATTATATAATATAATAATAATAATAATAATAATAATAATAATAATAATAGACATTTTTATATTTATATTTATTTATTTTACAACATATTTATAATAATGTGTCCATGCAAATAGACAAAAAGCTCATATTACAATATACATCTACAATAATTTAATAATAAAAAAAATAATTTTAGTGTTTTTTAATAACATCTATTAAATGTTTTTAAACATTTTGATTTTAGTTACTTTAGTATCAAGTTATCTTAATTAAAATGAGAAATTTTCATTTAACCTACAGATTTTTTTTTATATATTATTTCATTTATTGTTCATATTATTTCAAGTAAAGGAAATGTTTTTTCATGGTTTTAGTTTTAGTAAACTCTAATAACCCTGGCCCTGTACTGTTTGTTTAAGGAGTATGAATTTTATGGATATGTTTTATGGATTTGAATTGAGGAGAGGAGTGCTAATAAATTTTGAGGTGATTGGACTTCACATAGTATGATTTTAAAACTTGCTATAATGAAAAAACAAGACAAAAAAGTTGGAAGTGCCACCCATGCTGTTCCTCTATATTTAAACATGTTGAATCTCCATGAGGGGATTTTTATTTTTTATTCAGCACTTGCTAATATTAAAAAGGCGTGAAAGTAAAGGTTAATGTGATTTGACCACTTCCAGGCCAGGCATGTCTCTGATGGGAAAGAGGCTGTTAACCTTTACCGTCAGAGCAGCGTTCGCTGAGCCCGGGCCTGCTGGAGAGAAGTCCATCAATCACACAGCTGTCTCATAACGCCGCTCACAATGAACGCCTGCTGGAGGTGGAAGACGAGGAGCAAGTGCCATGGGATACTGCTTGTGGTTTCCAGACTAAACCTTGACACACTCAGTACAACAGTGCACGCTTAAACTGACACTCTCACTGTCTGTCTAATACACAAATGAACAGTAATGCAGTATGAGTGCAGCTATGAGAAGTGATTACATATTCTGACCATTCACACTCACAAAACACATCGATTTTTTCGCAAAACAACACAACAGTATTAGTAGTGGACTTTTATTATTCTCTTTAATACCATTCTAATATATTTAAAATATTAAATATTTAAATAAAAAAATAAAATTCAAATATAACATTTATATTAAAAAGTGAATATAAAAAAAGTGAAGTGAATATTAAAAAAATAATATTAAAAGTGAATAATTAATAATAAAAGTATATTTTAAAAAAATGTACATAATATAAAATAAAATAATATAATATAATATAATACAACAAATTTTAATTGGACACAAAATGAGATATTTATCACTAAAATGTCTACAATAATATCATAAATTGTAATATAATATAATATAATATAATATAATACAATATAATATTAATTGAAATTTTACAACCAAATATCAGCAATAATATAATATAATATAAATGTAATATAATATAATATAATTTTAATTGGACACGAAATGAGATTTACAACTAAATGTCTACAATAATATAATATAATATAATAAATGGATCACAAAAGTAGATATTTCTATATATTTATATTTACTGTACATCTATAAAAATGTGTCCATAAAAAAAAAAATATTTTTTTTTATAAATATATTTAATATATTTTTATATGTTTATAATAAAGTGTTCATAAAAACAGACAAAAAGCTCATATTGCATAATATAATATAATATAATATAATATAATATCATTTTAATTGGACACGAAATGAGATTTACAACTAAATGTCTACAATAATATAATATAATAAATGGATCACAAAAGTAGATATTTCTATATATTTATATTTACTGTACATTTATAAAAATGTTCATAAAAATATTTATATTTTTTATAAATATATTTAATATATTTTTTATATGTTTATAATAAAGTGTTAATAAAAACAGACAAAAAGCTCATATTGCAAAATATAATATAATATAATATAACATGATAGAATAGAATAAAATAGAATACAATTTTAGAGTTATTTATAACTAGATGTCTACAATAATATAATACATTTTAATATAATATAATATAATATAATAAATTGAATTATATTATTGTATTATATAATGTAAATTGGACACAAAATTAGATATTTATAACTAAATTTTTACAATAATATAATAAAAATAACAGAAATTTACATGGACATGAAATGAGATTTACAACTAAATGTTTACAATAATGTAATATAATTAGAATATAATACAGATTTTCATGGCAAAAAAACAAACAAATCTGTGAATAACTATTTAAAATACAGTCTGTTTGTCACAGAAAACTATTGTTTAAGTTCAGAAGACTTGGAATACAGTGCATGAGTCATATGAACTAATTTTAGGATGCTTTTATCATGTCGCTTGTGGAGCTTGACAGCACCGGGTCCCCATCTTATAAACCTAAACCCAAGCAGAATGTTTGTCATCATTTCACAAAAGTTTTCTTTATATAAAGTGACTGAGTTTCAACTTAAACTGCCATCTCGAGTTGTTAAAGTACACATAGGCGCATCGTTAAACGTCTAGGGTTTAATACCTCTCATAGACAATTTAGCTTAAGCATCTCACTACGTTCAAAAAAGTTTGAGAGACACGCACCGTGTCGAGACTTTTGAAGTTTGAGTCCACAGATGAACCTACAAATGAACCCTCGCAAACAAACAAGCAAAGGAGGGCCTGCCACGAGCGATTAAGTATGCAAAAGCTCATTAATATTCATAAGTCTGTGCGCCTTCCCTGCTAATATGAATATGTGTTTTTAGTCCATAACGCCTGACTGACAGAACACATCGGCATGAATAAATGAGGAAATCGCTGCAGAATGGGGTTCAATTTTAGAAACAGATTTCAGTAATTAGCCTCTCGCGGGCTGCACTGAGCGATTGTGTTAACAGCTTCATATGTTCCCACTCAGACGGGAAATAAAACGTGATGTGTCCATCCCACCCCCGCTGAAGCATGTGTGCCATGCTAAATATAAGCTATAATTCAACATGTCAATAAACAGACATGGAATCCATTATAAACTTCATTGTATGATTATATGTGCACCAAATGTCATAACCGTGAAAGCATACTGTGTGTGCGAAGGCAGTTAAACATAGTTGCTGCCATTAACTACTTACAACACGCATCATTTGTCTGTAAATTGGCTCTTAAAGTGGAAGCCTGCATTTTTTTTGGTCAAAACACATTCTCTTAATGCAGTTTATTATTCATTGACTACTATAACTATGCCATTAATGGGTTTATCTCCCCCAAAAGTGTACACACTAAGCATTCCAGACCCAATCAATGCATTTACAACTGATCTGTCAATCATTCCAGCGCAACCAATAGTGAGAGTTTGGGGTGTGGCTACTGTAGCAGGCTGAGCCAGATTACTTCAAACATAAAGGGGACATTGGATCAAAATTCACTTTTACATGGCGTTTGTATACAGATGTGTCTTACCAGTGAGTGGACATAACCTCCAGGGTTGCCAGGTTTTAACAACAAAACCTGCCCAATTTCTACTCCAAAGCCTAAAAGTAGCCCAATTGCGTTTTGAGGGGGGTCTCCTGTTAAAAATCGCATTCCGGGGTGTAAAATACACGTTTTTTGTTGGGGTTCCCCATAGTAAATGCGCATTCCAGGGGCTAAATATCATGTTTTTCAGTCGCTTCAACCCTTGGACAGTATTAAAGTAGCGCAATTGCGCGGGAAAACCCGCAGACTTGGCAACACTGACAACCACCCTACAGTGATAAAAATCCATTCACTTCTTTTTTTTTTTTTTTCTTTAAATCAGCAGAAAACCTAAACATTCTCAATTCTCAAGCCGTTTTCATTTTCTGCACAGTATGATGTCATATTGCTCAGGCCCCGCCCACAACCGCTGACTGTCCCGTATTTGCATATTCCCGCCCTCAGCCAGTTGTACACTGCACACGATTTTCTTAGAGACACTGAGGAACCAGTGGGTTAGTTTCATTTTTGATGGTAACGCACCACCGAATGCACAGAAAACGGAAGAGGGGGCGGGGTGAGCGGTAGCTCACTAGCATTTAAAGAGCCATGCACCGAAACGGGTTGCAGTGAACAAAGGTGTTTTTGACAAGGTAAAAAGGTGTTGTTTAACAAAACCATTGAGGAATTTTAACCAAAGTACACTAACAGTCAAACAGTACAGTACGATTTTTTGTTTTTTTTCTTGTTCACCAAGCCTGCATTTATTTGATCCAAAGTACAGCAAAAACTCTAAAATTCTGAAATATTTTTACTATTTAAAATAACTGCTTTCTATTTGAATATATTTTAAAATGTAATTTATTCCTGTGTTCAAATCTACATTTTCATCATCATTACTCCAGTCTTCAGTATCACATGATCCTCCAGAAATCATTCTAATATACTGATTTGCTGTTCAAGAAACAATTTTTGTTATTATTATCAATATTTAAAACAGTTCAGTACATTTTTTCGATTATTTGATGGATACAAAGATCCAAAAGATCAGCATTTATCTGAAATAAAAAGCTTTTGTAACATTATACACTATACCATTCAAAAGTTTGGAGTCAGTATTTGGGAAAGAAATTGTAGAAATTAATACTTTTATTTAGCAAGGATGCTTTAAATTGGTCAACAGTGATGATAAAGACATTTAAGACTATTTCAGATGAATGCTGTTCTTCTGAACTTTCAACGAATTTATCAACGATCAATCAACAAAACCTGAAAAAAATTCTACTCAGCTGTTTTCAACATCATCATAATAATAAATGTTTTTTTATGAGCAGCAAATCAGAATATTAGAATGATTTCTGAAGGATCACGTGACTGGAGTAATGATGCTAAAAATGCAGCTTTGAAATCACAGGAATAAATTACATTTTAAAATATATTCATATAGAAAGCAGTTATTTAACATGGTAAAAAATATTTCAAAATGTTACTGTTTTTTCTGTACTTCACATCACTTTAAATACATTAACAATCTTACTGTTCAAAAACTTTTGACTGTGTATGTTGCAGGCCAACTTGTGGAAAATTGTCATCTGATGTCCTGAAGTTTTTTAGATGGCAATTTTTACAATTTTCTTATGGCAGACAATAAAAAGAGATTTTAAAAAATTTTGCAGGACACCTTTGTTACTGCCTGGAATAATGCAAAACATTTTCAGACCAAATCTAACCTTATGACTAAAAAACTCATGAGTTTTACATGTGCAAATACCACTAAAACTTCCTTTAGGACATGTAAAATCTAATGCATTTACTCAAATATTGCAGCACTTTAGAAATGTGAAGACATTTCTGTGTTAGACTGTCAGTCGCTAATGCTTGTTTTCACAAGGCGGTAAGTATTAGCTGTTTTATAGGCCGTGTAACTCTAAGTCACAGTAATTGAAGCCACGGTTGAATGTTTCTCTATGGAGTTATAAAAGACTGTGCACGGCACACGCTACTCGACGCGGCTGCCGTTACCGTACAGAATCACAAACCCAAAATGATCTTCGAAAGCAAACTAAATGTAATTTAAATAATTCATACTGTACATACAGAACTTTTGCTACAACTTCAATAACGCCAAACTGTAGGAGGAACAACATTCACATGTCAGGAGCGCAGCGGGAGAGCGCTGACTTTCTTTAAAATCATCCAGGGATTAAACGGAGCCAAATGCTAAATTTAAGTAAATTAAAGAATCATCTCCATTTCAGATTACTGTCAAAGCCCATCTGCTCACTCATAAACAAACACTATGAGCGTGTTTATAGCTACACTAGTACGTGTCTAACTGCTGTTGGCTTAGGAACGCAAGATGAGGGTTGGTGTGTAATCTCGATGTGCAACACAACTCGTGTATGATGCATTCTGGGTAGTGGAAGTACAGGCGTGCTAATTGGCTTGATGCCGCTTTGGATTTGTTGGTTCAGATTTGGAACGTTACACGCAATTGAGGTGGACGGATCGGAAAGCTGCAGACGTGTGTTTTATATCAGAGCAGAGTGTGGGATAGTACAAAATGTGTGCTCAGTTTCAAAATAACCACATGTGTGGGGTTTATTTATTTGAAGATTGTGTGAGGTTGAATTTGCATGTTTAAAAGGATGAACTAAGTAGCTCATGTTTTTATGTGACTTTCAGCCAAAATATAGAGGTAAAAACCGCACTAAACTAGAAATTATTCTATGTAATATATGTAACGTAGGGTTGACATAATAATATATAATACATACATAAAATATATACATTGCATTTTATAAATTTTATACATCATATATTTATATATTTTAGAAATTAAATAAGGTTTACAAATAAATGTTTTATTAAAAAAAACATTACTGACGTAATGCAGGGCTGATATATATTGTAAAAAAAATACAATATAATAATAATAACAATAATAATAATATAAAATTGAAATCTAATAAGAAACTTTTAATAATTAAAAAAATAAAATAAAAGTATAAAATGTATTATTCTATGTAATATATGTAATGTAGAGTTAATATAAAATACATAAATAAAATATATATCACATTTTATACATTATTTAGGTATATATTTTAGAATTGAAATCAAATTTATATATATATATATATATATATATATATATATATATATATATATATATAATTCATATATAATATATAAATTTGATTTATATATATTATAACAGATGTATTGTAGCGCTGATATATTGTAAAAAAATAAAAAAAATAAATATAATAAGAATAATATCATATTTAATAATATAATAAAATTTAAATACAATAAATATAATAAAAAATCTAATCAAATATAATAAAAATATAAAATGTATTATTCTACGTAATATAACACATAGGCTCGTTAATGTAGGCTTGACATATATAATACACACAAACTATATATCACATTTTATATATTTTATACATTATATATGCATATATTTTAGAAATGAAATCAAATTTATATATTATATATGAATATTTTATTTGAAACAATATATTTAAAAACGATGAAATGTAGTGCTGATATATAATGTAAAAATATAATAATAATAATTTATAACATAATAAAATCAAAATGTAATAACATTTAATAATAAATATAAGAAAATTAAAAATATATAAAATGTATTATTCTATGTAACGTAACGTAGGGTTGACATATAATACATATATATATATATATATATATATATGAGACACTATATATATTTTATACATTATTTTATAAATGAAATCAAATTTATATATTATATATGCATATTTTATAAAAGAATATAACAGCTGTAATGTAGGGTTGATATATATTGTAAAAAATTATTAGTAGTAGTATTAATAATAAGAATAATAATAACAAAATTGAAATATAATAATAAAACAATAAATAATAAAATATAAAATATAATTGTTATTCTATGTAATATAATGTAATGTAGGCTTGACATATAATACATAAAATGCATATCACATTTGATATATTTTATACATTATATATTTTAGAAATTAAATTAAATTTATATATTATATATGAATATTTTATATATAAAAATATTTTTATATAAAAATATATATAACAGATGTAATGGAGGGCTGATATATATTCTTTTATGTATATATTTATTTACATTTTTATTTATTTAATTTATATGCACACATTCTATATTTTATGCATTATATAGGTTTAAATATTTTAAATAAATCAAATTTCTAGTCCTTTTTACTATAATTAAAATAATGTATGAATGAAAATAAAAATATTTTAATATTTTCTGGCACATTTTACATCTGATGGGTGAAAACTGTATATTATAGATTGTTATACGCAAGATATATATTGAGACTAAATGCATAATATACAGAGCCAGCCAAAACCTCCATTATTACACACTTATTCCTAACAGAAACTTGAATAATACAGGAAGCTTTAATCATTGTTTCACTGACGCCTTGCTTATACAGTAAAACCCCTCTAATTGTGAAAACACTGAAAGACAAGTGAATCGAAAGATATCACGGCAGGCAGCCAAAACACAAAGCTCCAAAAAATTTGACGCTCTATTGTTGTCATGTTGAAAGCAGCACACAAATCCATCTGTAAGCGCGGCCCATACAAACAGCACATCTGCCTTCAAAACCGCACGATAAACACAACATTTTCACCCCTAAAAGGCACGAAATGAAAATCACCAGTTCGTTCTGCTGCAAACTTGAAAAACGAACCATGAATCACGCTCTCACATGTTTATAATTTGCCTTTTTCCTTTTTTTGAAGATGATGAAAAGCACCCGTGAAGACTTTACAATTAGATTAAATTGCACCATAACACAATGGCTAATTAAGCCATTTTTCAAATTCAATAAGGAAGCAGATTGGAAAGCAGAGATGTGATACAAATTGTCTGGCAAAAACCCTCAATGAATACGTCCAAGCTGTTCGGCTCGCTGCTATTTGGCCACGACTTTGAATTTCTGGGAATTTCATCAGCGTTAAAGAGAGGGGAACAGTAAAACCCTTTCACATGACTCACAATTTCAACGCATCTCTCATCTCGCCGCTTTGACAGCCGCATGAAACGGTCATGGAAGGACGATTTTACAACGTAGCAATAAGTGTAGACAGCAAATGGTGAAAACAGTAAGAAAAACAAACCAAAGCGGTAACATTTTAGCTAAATGTCCTCGACTTCCAGCCGTTCTTGTGCTCGTCACCCATTTTACACGATCCAAACGATTACCAATGGCTAAGATCAAGTCACAGCCTACACTTTTTCTTGTTGAACTTCCTATTTCACATCATTGCGGAAGTCAAACAGTTTGTGGAACAATTCCTCATCAACTTTGTAAGCAAAATGTTAAAAATCACAAAAACAAATGATTAAAATAGATATAATATAATAAATAATATGACATGTATATAATATATGATATAATGTATATAATAAGTTTAATATCTAAATTTAATATAATATATATATAATAAATATAATAATAAAATGTAATAAAAAATATACTGAAATATAATAAAACTATAAATGCATTATTCAGTGTGATATATGTAATGTAGGGTTGACATAATATATAAAACAAAATATATATCACATTTTACATTTTATACATTATATATTTATATATCTTAGAAATGAAATGAAATGTATATATTATATATGAACATTTATATATATATATATATATATATATATATATATATATATATATATATATATATATATATATATATATATATATATATATATATATATATATATATATGACAGACATAATGTAGGGCTGATATATTGTAAAAAAAAATAATAATATAATACATTTAAAATATAATAATAAAATGTAATAAAAAATGTACTGAAATATAATAAAAATATAAATGCATTATTCTATGTGATATATGTAATGTAGGGTTGACATAATATATAAAACATAAAATATATTACATTTTACATTTTATACATTATATATTAATATATCTTAGAAATGAAATCAAATTTATATACATGACAGATGTAATGTAGGGCTGATATATACTGTAAACAATATAATAAATATTACAATAATATTGTATGTAATATAATAACATTTAAATATAATAATAACAACATTTAATAATAAATGTAATAAAACATAATTAAAAATATGAAATGTATTACTGTATATAATATATGTAATGTAGGGTTGACATATCATAATTACATGAAACATATCACATTTTATATATTTTACACATTATTTTAGAAATGAAGTCAATTTTAGATATATATGAATATTTTATATAAAAAATATAGAACAGATGTAATGTAAGGCTGATATATATTGTTAAAAATATAATAATAATAATAATATACTATACTATAATATAATATAATATAAAATATAATATAATATAATATAATAATAACAACATTATAAAATTGAAATATAATAATACAATTTATTAAGGAATATAACTATATATATATATATATATATATATATATATATATATATATATATATATATATATATATATATATATATATATATATATGATTCTATTCTAAAAATGTTAAAAATCACAAAAAAATGATTAAAATAAAGCTTTCCATGCACATTCAGAGATCTGCTGATTGTCAAAGCTGGAAAAACAGGGGTCAGTCCTCACATAGGAGACACAGCGGCTCTATTTTATAGTTTAGAGACTCATATGCTGTCATTCAATCATCTTTCATCTCATATGAAAGAAGGGAAAGATTATGCATGAAGCCCAAATATAAAACCCTCAAACACAAGCCTGTCGATCTCAATTATAGACGTGGATATCACTGTATGTCTGTCATCTTATCTGTCTCTGCCTATATTTATAAAATCACACAAAGACAGCATATAGTTAGTTTACTTTACTTGTCTTCAATTGCCACGGTGCAGTAATTACAGGAAGTCCTCCTTGTGCAGCTGCGTCAGGAGGCCCTTATGCATTACCTTCAATCACCCCTTGAAAACTCAAATTTAGTTCTACATAACTATTTTCTAACTTATTTTGGACCATTAAGATTACAGATCAGATTTTCTATTTTGAAAAAAAAAAAAAAACCCAGATAGTCCTTTTTCCATGATATGGCTCTTTTTAGAGCTGCAAAGCAGCTTTATAAGAAATTATTTTGTGCAAATCACATGTAAAGATTTCCTTTATGAATTTATGCTTGAGTGAAACAGTGATGTGTGTGAATTTCTAGCCTCATACCTCAACAGTCCAAATCCTTTCTTCTTTGTCTTTTTCTCAGGGTCTTCGGGCTCGTCCTTCTTCTTGTTCTTTTTCTCTTTCTTCTTTTTGGTTTTCTTTTTCTTTACCTTCTTGTCATCATCCAGTTCCTGTCGAGAGGAGCTGCTGGCAGGCGTGTCTCTTCCAGAGTCATCCTCAGAGTCATCTGTTGGTGAAGAACAAAGATGTGAGCAAACACCTAATGAGATCTAATCGTAAAGAATCAAACACCAATTCACAAAACAGACTCTTGTCTGTCAGTAAATGAGGACGAAACTCTTTGTTTACGGTAATTTTACCTGTAAATCAAATCCAGATGGGAATTTTAGCAAAAGTGAAATCATATGCATTAAAAAAAAACACATCTGATAGGAAAAAATAATGATATGAAAGCAAATATTTGAAAATTCACAATTAAGGTTAAATCAGTCCTACACAGAAAAATGAATGAGATTACATAGAAATGTATTATTTTCAAAGTCCGTACTAAAAGTAATGAGTGTTAAATAGAACATAATGTAATATTTCAGCCCAAAATAATATATTTATTTTTGCATAATATTAAGTACATTTACTCCCATATTTCCAATCATCATGATGCAAAAAAAAAAAAAAAAATAATAATAATAATTACTGCAGTGTGAAAAATTTTATAAGATCCATTTACTAACAATCTGTCATTTTTTTATATTAATTATTTACACACTGCGGTAGTATTTATAATTTTATTTGCATCTTTAATGCACCAGCAAATATGCTTAATTTTCTTTTTGCTAAATATTTTATTTACTGACAATCTGTCATTATTTTGTTAATTATTTACACATTGTGGCAGGACTTATACATTTTATTTGCATATTTAAGGCATCAACAAATATGCTTTATTTTCTTTTTGCAAAACATATTTTATTTTATTTGTTCTTTTATTTTATCACATTTACTGACAATCTGTCATTTTTGTTCATTATTTACACACTGTGGCAGTATTTATAAATTTCATTTGCATCTTTAATGCACAAGCAAATATGCTTCATTTTCTTTTTGCAAAACATTTATTTTATATTTTATTTAATTTTATTTACTGACAACCTGTAATTTTTTATGTTAATTATTTACACATTGTGGCAGTATTTATAAATTTCATTTGCATCTTTAATGCACCAGCAAATATGCTTCATTTTCTTTTTGCAAAACATATTTTATATTATTTATTTAAATAATATAAATAAATATTTTATTTATTTATCCTCCTAACCTCCTCCTTTCCTTTCTTCCTCCTCCTTTCCTTTCCTCCTTTATTTATCCTTTATTTATTTACTTATTTATTTATTTACTTACTGACAGTCTGTCATTTTTTATGTTAATTATTTACACATTGTGGCACTATGTATGAATTTAGCAAATTATTATTATTAATTTATTAAATATTTTATTTTATTTTATTTTATTTTGTTTTGTTTTGTTTTTTAATTTTTTTGGTGCGACATGTTTTTGTGTGATTTACCCTCGTGTTGCATTGGGTGTGTTGCTTCGAAGTTAATGTCCACAGACCTCCATTCATCCAGCACCTCTGCTAAGGGTGCAGAAAGCTTGACATTAATTCATGACACTTCTAATCGAAGGCATCTCGGACTGGTGCTGAAGTTCTGTGTCTATTTCTCATTTAGAAGGGGTCTTTAGTGTCAATGAGAAAGAGCAGGGGTGATACGTGCCCTTGAATGTGCTGACTTGCGGCTGGAGCTTCACACAAAAATCTGTGAGACGTGCATTTGCTGATTCACTGCACACTGGCTCAAGAAGCCCAATGAGTCACCGAGAGTCAAATTCATCTCTCAAACGAGCTACTAAAAGTGAAGGAGCTTCACTGGCACCCAACCGTTCTGAGATACGGCTCTGAACTTTAGAAGAGATTTAAAGTCAACATGAAACAGAATTTGCAACCCATTTCACTTCCATAATATGACATTTCTAAACTCAACAGGTCATGCATATATTATTTATTTGGAATACCGTGCAATAATAAATTGTTCACAACAGTGAGGGTGAATTTCAATTTCTTTAACTTTCATAATGCAACAGCATACATAATGAGGAAAAATGCATGTTAAAGACTTATAAGCTTATGGGGTGTTTTGATGAGAGTAATGAATGTGAAAGGCCCAGATGCACTTTTGGCAAAGCGAGAAACGGTGGTATGCAGTTGTAACCGTTAGCACATGTTTGGCAAAACTCATGACAGTCTTGCTACTGTGCTCAGCAACATGCATTTACTGCTATGCAGCACACACTCTTCTCATTAATGTGCTTAACTATAGCTGTTGTGAGCAATAACTGCTGAAAACCACTGAGGCCTTCTGTTTAAATTACAATAAAAGGTAAAACTTCACAATGTGAAACACATTCACTATTAACTGTTAAGGGATCTCCCTGAACAAACTCCTAATGTGCTGATAATTAATAGTAAAGTAGTTGTTAAGGGATTAACAGATCTAAAATACGGTCCTGCAGAATAAGACATTAATATGTGCTTTATAAGTACTAATAAACAGCCAATATGCTAGTAATATGCACACTAATTAATAGTGCGAATTGGTCCTTAAAATAAAGTGTGACCGAATAAAACACTAAAATAATATTCTATATTATTCCTTATGCAACATTAGAAATAAACAACTAATACATCAATGCACTAATAAAACATACATTTTCATATTCCATGTTAGATGTCATGATCAGGTAATAAACAAATTAAACATTAATTAAATTTATAAATAACAACTGAAATTTCTAAATGTATTAAAACTGTATTATAGATTTATTCTTCATTTATGCCCTAAAATAAATATTAATAAAACATTAAGACATTTTAATAAATGAATACATTATTTAAAATGTATTTAATATATATTATTGTAATATTTGGAATAAATTGGACATGCAATATTAATATTAATATTAAAATCACATCATTAATATTTAAAGAATTTGTGCACTAATGAAAATTACATTTCATATTTTATGATGCTTGTCATGATCAGTTGATAAACAAATTAAACTCTGATTAAATTAACAAATACTTATAAATGCATTAAAACAGCATTATAAATAAATAAATAATAAATACATAAAAAAATAAAAAAATTAATTATTCTAAATGCCATAAAATAAATATAAAGAAAACAAAACAAATATTAATTAAATATTAATACAATTATTTAAAATATTTAAAAATGTAATATTCTAATTTAAAGTTAAACTGTTTCTTTTTTTAATAATTAAAATAAATTCAATAAATTAAATTAATTTAAGTATGTTTGAAATAAATTCAAACATACTTAAATACACATTAATAAATCTTAATTACTTAAATGTTATTATTAACATACATTATACTTGTAGTATTTTTTTTTATTAGTGCACAACTCCTTTAAATACGAATGGTGTGATTTTAATATTAATATTGCACATTATTAACATTCAAAGAATTTGGCCTTGTTTTTATTCGGAAACAAAATTCTCAAAAAAAGAGACAACTAACTTAAAGTTACTAAATCTAAAACAGAATTAAAATACTATATATAAAGTAATAAAAGTAAAAAAAAAGCCAGAACAAAATTACTTTTAAAAAATGAAAACCTTAACTAAAATGTAAATTTAAAAAAAGCTGATTCAAACTAATAATAAATACTATAATAGTATATAATCATAATATTACTCTGGTTTGCATAGTCACAATTATTCTAATTATTAACAAATCAAACTTCTAATTCATTTTTATTATTTAATTAATATTTTACATACTTGTAAATGAAACTTTAATACTTTATATGATTTTAAGTTTTTCTCTGAACTCACCATCCTCGGGTTCAGAAGGCCCGTCGTAGGACTTGTCGATGGCGTGGCGGAAGCTGAGGTTGCATCCTCGGCCCCTCACCATGTGCGCTCGTGGACGATGAAAGGGCACCTCGTCCTTACTGACCTCCTCCATGGCTGTCTGGAGACTCTCCAGAGAACTGGACTTCTGCAAACCTAACCTGGGTCCCAGCGCCATCCCGTTAGAGGAGAGGGGTTCTGAGACGAGGACATGGAGGGATGTCAGTGATGGGAGGATGGAGGATCAAGGTCAAGATTAGAAACAAAGCGTACAGGGTCCTGCTGAAAAGACCAGCACCATCAAACATTATGAAACGCTAAATCTGGCCTAATTAGCCTGGACCATCGAGAAAAATCCCACTGGTCTAAGCTGATCTTTTCAACAGGGTGGTCGTAAGTTGTGAATTGAAAATGCAACAGTTGTGCGGTGAGCTGAGCTGAAAGTCTAATGGATTTGGACGCATTCAAAGAACAGACAGAGATGAAATATGTAGAGACGGCTGTAGGACGGAGGACTTGAGAAGGGTGGATGATGAAACCTCAAGGTGAGGGTGAAAGAGCATCACGGAATAAATGAGGCGTTGCAAACACAGACCAGACGTGCAGGAATATTACACTGAAAAATAGTAGTAGAAGTAGTCCAGGGGAGAGGAGCATTAAATGAAGTACTGACAGATGAAGAACAACCATGAGGCCGTGAGCAATGCAAACGACTGAAAACAATAACACCAGGAGCAGGACGAGAAGGTGAGGGATTACAACAAGCACAAACAACAGAATAAAATGGAGGAAGAGCAGCACAAGGACTACAAACACCAAAAGGGCAAAAAAAAGAAAAAAGAAGGGCTTGAGAAGTAAAAAAAAAAAAGGCATGCAGGAAAGGAGCAAATCATGCTTTAAATGGATACTTCAGCCAAAGAACAAAACTCTGTCATCGTTTACTCACTCTCATGTCGCTCCAAACACGAATTACTTTTTTCTTACGAGGAACACCAGTGGAGAAGTTTTCAAATTTTCTCTTTTATGTTTCTCAGACGAAAGAAAGTCATTAGGGTTTGGAAAGACATGAGGGTGAGTAAACCATGAGTGAGTTTTCATGCTTGGCTCAAGTATTTCTTTAAGAAATAGTTCTGTTCACAACAAAGCAGTGAAAATGTATACGCAAAAGAATAAGTCAATATTCAACTGATCATTATACTATAGTTAAACAGAGTTTCTAGGTACAAAATAAAGTTTAACTGTGGTAAAATCACTGTAAAATTCATTACATTTAGCATCTAACTTTTAGAAACCAACAGCAACAGCAAAATGATAAAAGACACCAATTGTGGAAAATAAAAAAAAATAAAAAAAATAAAATAAAAATAAAATTAAATAAAATTAATCTGTAAGGTTTAAATGTCAACTGAAAAAAAATCCCTAACACAATAAATAAATAAATAAATCTGAATATTAAAATGTAATAAAATGTAATCCTTTTTAATTGTACTATATGTATTTTTTTTGTCAATCTGACTCTTTAAAAAAAAAAAAAAAAAAAACTGCAACACCAAAAATTATGGATGATGATGGCATAAAGTTTACAAGTCAGTATTAATGTGGCTTTAAAATTACAAAAAGAAAGCCTAAATCTGTCAATTTTAATAAAAACCAATCCCTGGCACATATAAAATAAAATAAAATTAAGTAAAATTAAATAAAATCCCTGGAACAAAAATAAATAAATAAAAAAAATTCAATTAAATTACAAAATAAAATAAAATAAAATAAAATAAGAGTTTGCAAGTTGATGGCATAGAGTTTGCAAGTCAGTAATAATGTGGCTTTAAAATTACAAAAAAGAAGGTTTAAATCTGTTAATTTTAATAAAACCAATCCCTGGAACAAAACTAAATAAAAAAATAAATAAATAAAATAAAATAAAATAAAATAAAATAAAATAAAATAAAATAAAATAAAATAAAATTAAAATATTGTGAATCAAGCGTACCCAGCCCTTAATCTAAAGGTTTAAATGTCAACTGAAAAAAATATTTAAAAAAAAATTAAATCTGGTAATTGTAATTTAAATTATATATAATTTTAAGAAAGAAAGTTTAATTCTGGTAATTTAATAAAATACAATCCCTGGAACAAAAATAAATTAATAAAAAATTAATAAAATAAAATAAAATAAAATAAAATAAAATAAAATAAAATAAAATAAAATAAAATAAAATAAAATAAAATAAAATAAAATAAAATAAAGCACTGCAGTTGTTTGGGGTCTACAAGATTTTTTAAATGTTTTTGAAAAAAAGCTTCTTTCGTTTACTAAGGCTGCATTTACTTGATCAAAAACACAGTAAAAAAAATGGTAAAAATGGTAAATCATTCTAATATTATTTGCTGCTCACGAAACACTTCTTTTGTTTTCTTAAATTTTTTGCAGGATCCTTTAATGAATAGAAAGTTCAAAAGAACATTATTTGAAATAGAAATCGTTTGTAATATTATATTTGTTTTTACAGTCACCTTTGATCAATTGAATGCATCCTTGTTGAAAATAATAACTTATTTTTTTAATTATACTGTTCCCAAACTTTTAAACAATAGTGCATACAGTTTAAACTCAAAACTCTCCCTGTGTTCAGTTTCAAAAATGTAATTACAGACTAAACTATGTCAAAATAAACAAACTCTGGGATCCATGACCGTCCTTGTTCTGGGATTTCACATTTCATATTGCACAAATTAAGCACTGGATCCATCGACTTCATTTCCATGAAATGCAGCTGTAATCTGTAGGATCTAAGCAGTGAAATGTTTAAAATGTAGTTTTCACTTCCACGGCGTTGCACGCATACATGCCGACACGCATAAACACGCGACGCAGATGGCCCTCTCTGGGACGCTTGCGTAAATCAATCTAAACCAGCACAACACGGCTGCTCTCGGCCTGAATCAACAACAAACTAGACGAGCGAGAAACAGAACCAGACCGAGAGAAACAACAGCGAGACGGGAAAGTCATTTGAACGACTTCTTAGGAAATAAAACGGTAATTGGCGAAGTCTCTCCGGCAGACAGATACCTGTATGCTGCCATTATCACGAAAAGGGAAAATAATGAGACGAAGAAAAAAAACAAACAAATCAGCAGAAGCAGCGCTGCGGGGCGGAACGGTAACTGGGCGACTGCCATGCAGCTCCTGGAAGAAGAGGAAGAGAGATGAATTGGAGGATGTTGAACTGTGAACTAAAGCGCCGCGGAGCCCGTGAGCAACGCAGCCTCTATGAGTGGTCTTCATTTGGACGAGAGGGGCCACAGGAAAATGTAGGTGTGTTGGAGGGAAGCCAGAGAGAGAGAGCGAGACCGAGAGAGCGCTGCCTCCAGCATCTTTCATCTATCCTCTTAATGGACATGTTCTCCTCTCCTGTGGACCGAGACTCGGCTCTTCATCGTACCAACTACACACACACGTACAAACATACACACGTCTTTGCAACGAGAGTTATACTTCACTAATTTGTGTGCAAAAACAAAGAAAGTAGTATTTGAAATCAGAACAAGATCAAAATCGACCTGGTTTAATTCTTATTGTGTATGATTAAATTGTGCATTTTAGGGACTGCTATATCACAGTTTAAGAAGAACTATTTGACTCTTACGCAAAATCAGATCAAAGGTCAGTGACTGTTGCGAATCTTTTACAAGCTTTTACCTTTGCCGAAAATATTCAGTTTGGAGAATTGTGACTGGTGGAGTTCAGTGCAAGGAATAAGTATATATATATATATATATATATATATATATATATATATATATATATATATATATATATATATATATATATATATATATATATATAAAATTTATATATATAAGCTGTCTGCCTTAAAATAAAAAAATAAATAAAATAAAATAAAACAATTATAAAAATAAAATAAAATAAAATAAAATAAAATAAATAAAACAGACCCAGCACTTAATCTGTAAGGTTGAAATGTCAATTTAAAAATGGTCAATGTATCAAAAATATTCAGTCTGGAAAATATTTAGTTTGAAAGTAACAGAGATAGAGAAAATGAAGAATTGAGAATATGAGAATTGTGACTGGTGGGGTACAGTGCAAGGAATATTTTTTTTGAATATATAACCTGTCAACTTCAAAATAAAAGACTAAAATAAAATAATTCTAAAAATTAATTACAAAATAGTAAAATAAAACAAAATGAAGTAAAAATAAATAAAATAAATAAATAAAAAATCATCTTGTAAGGAGACAAGTAAAATAAAACTAAACTAAAATAAAATAAAATCTGTAAGTTTGAAATGACAATTTAAAAATGGTCAATGTAATATTTTTCTTTAGAAAATAAAGCTAAACTTACATGCTAAAAAGAGAAAACTGCTTGTTTTTATTCCAATAATGCAAGTTTAACTTGGAAAATAGCAGTGTCAGTGATACTGAAAATATGACGGACACATTTTTTTAGATATGTAAATTTTTGTGACTGCTGAAGTTTACATCTTGTAATAAAATAAAATAAAATAAAATAAAATAAAATAAGACTCAGCACTTAGTCTGTAAGGTTGAAATGTTAATTGAAAATTAGATAAAAAGGCTAAACTTACATGCTAAAAAGAGAAAATTGCTTGCTTTTAATAAAATAATGCAAGTCTAGCTTTGAAAATAGCAAAGTTAGTGAAAATTAAAATGAGGGTACATTTTTATATAGGTATTTACATTTTTGTGACTGGTGAAGTGTACATCTTGTAAGGAGACAAGGTACAAAAAATAAAATAAAATAATAAAATAAAATAAAATAAAATAAAATATAAATTAAATACAAAAAAAAAAACAGACAGCACTTAATCTATAAAGGTTGAAATGTTAACTGAAAACTGTAATATAATGTCTTTCTTTAAAAAAATAAAGGTAAAAAGAGAACATTTTTAATAAAATAATGCAAGTTTAGCTTGGAAAGTAGCAGAGTGAAAATGAAATAAGAATTAGTGAAAATGAAAATATGAGGGGCACATTTTGCAAGGAAAAAGGTAAGAAAGAATAAATAAATAATAATAATAATAATAATAATAAAATAAAACAAAATATATAAATAAAATGCAAATTTAATGAAACAATGGAAAAATACAATTTCATGGTAAAACAAAATATTTTCTAATATATTCTCTCGGTTCACCTGCCACTGGCAAGTAAAGCAAAACATTGTATGTAAGTGTTTGTGTACATTTCAAACACAAACACAAACCACACTATTTCAGGCTATCAAGTATATGCTTCACTATCAGCTTTCACAATAAAATCTATCTAAAGCTTAATACGACCGCTAACAGCGAAGCGTGTTTCACTTGGTCTCTCAGAACACCTAAAACTCCCTTTATGGTGCTATTTAGTGGTTAAGACTAGCGTGCAACATCTGACAACCTCTTTCTCATGTACTCTTTACAGAAATAACGGATTATGGCTTCCAGGATACAATTTTCACAGCCAGTCATATGATTTGTGACTCACCATAAAAGGAAAATCACAAGAGTGCAATATTTTCTGAGGTTGCTTAAGGTTAGGCTGATGTTCAGGGGTAAAAGCAATACATTTGGCTCCAATATTAACAATAAACTGCATCATAATTCCCTATCTCTGTGCTAGAACTTTTTTTATTATAAGAAAATAACTAAAAAATGACCTTAAGCAATTAATCTGTACTAAAACATTTAGTAGACAGTGCAAAATCCTAACAATAATAATAATAATAATAATAATAGGGAGTGCATAATGCTGGACTAGACTGTGAATTTACAGGAAAAATTAATTTAAAAATGCTGCGTTTACTGCAAAGCAGATGCAAGAAAAGAGAGAGAGGTCTCGGAGTACCGCAGTGGCTGGCTTGGCCGGCACTAGCTGGGGGTTTTTAGTCAGAT
The DNA here is from genome assembly GCA_036247105.1 of Cirrhinus mrigala. Taxonomy (NCBI): domain Eukaryota; kingdom Metazoa; phylum Chordata; class Actinopteri; order Cypriniformes; family Cyprinidae; genus Cirrhinus; species Cirrhinus mrigala. Next base: position 36,476,414 of record CM070007.1, on the reverse strand, counting down.
TAAACTCAGAGCGGCCACGTCTTCAAGACCATCCTAATAATGAAATATGTCAGAGCATATAAAGGAGTCTGGCGTAGGTAGAGCGTGCCAGAGGGAAGAGAGAAAAATTAGTGCGTCAGCAGAACAGCCTGCAGCCTGTCAATATATATATCGGATGCCACATCTGTAAAACTACACTCCAATCAGCCTTCCATGTATTTAGCATTGTCCCTGACCCCTGAGAACTATACAAAAGCGTCATGTGTACACCGTGCATGTACATTTAACTGCGTATGTTTTTTATGAATGCACACGCTGTTAAATTTCAGTCTTGATTGTGTGCATGTGGTTTTGATTATGATGTAATTTATGATCCAATGCCATGTGTTTGAGTCTGTGCGTACAGTAAATCTGCGGTCAGGTTTTGTACTGTGTCATAAATATATAAAGCATTACACTGTCTAGACAGTATATACACACATAAAATGGCATTCAAAAGTTTGGGATCAGTAAGATTGTTTTTTTTTAATGCATTTATTTAATCAGCAATACAGAAAAAACTGTAATATTGTGAAATATTATTGCAATTTAAAATAATGGCGTTCTATTTAATATACTTTAAAACTAAATGTATTCCTGTGATGCAAATCTGAATTTTCATCAGCCAAATATTAAAAATGTCAAACATTATAAACAAAATTGTAAATAATTTTTATATATATATTTCATAGTTTATATGAATTAATTTTATATTAAAATTATTTTAGTATCAATGAGATAATATTGTAGCCTTTAGTAATATTTTGAATCAAACATTTTCTGATTTCATTTTAATTGTAACATTTTAGTAATTTTGTTGTGTGTTTTTTGTGAGATTTTTTTAATTTCAGTTTTAGTTATCTTAGTACCTCAAGTTAATAATTAAATAACTAAATTAAAATGAGTGATGCTTTTTTTTATATATATATATATATATATATATATTATTAGATTATTTTTTCTTTTCTCTGGCTGCATTTGAATAAATAAATAAATATTTTTATAAATTAATATCATCATATTTTAATTAATAATGATATATTAAATGTCATTTATTATGTGCTCAAGAGTATATATATATATATATATATATATATATATATATATATATATATATATATTTGTATTTAATCTAATTTATATTTACATCTATAGAATTAATATCAAATATAAAAACCACATTTAAAAATCTATAAAACTGTTTGTCAAGATTGAAAAAAATATCGCTTATTTAGCTAAAATCTATAAAATAATAATTTGATTTAATTTTGTATATATGAATTTTATACTTATAAAAAAATGAAATATATTACTTTTTTGTATATTACTTATATTTACAAATATAATATGAATTTATATTCACATTATATTTATTTCTAAAGTATCAAATATAAAGTCACCTTAAAAAATCTGTAAAACTTTATCAAGATCGAAAAATGTTGCGTTGTTGGCTAAAATCTATAAAATAATTTGATTTTGTCTTTTTATTATTTCTTTTTTATATAATGAGAATAATTGTAAACTCCCAATAAATAAAATACCAAAAAAATAACAATTTATGATATATGAATTTTATAGTTATAAAAAATAAATGACTAATTTATTTCTTTATTTTTTGCATATAATTTATATATTTTTACTTCTGTAAAATTATATATGAAGGTATATATTTGCATTGTATTTATTTATAAATATAAAGTATCAAATATAAAGTCACATTCAAAAATCTGTAAAACGGTTTGCCAAGATCAAAAAAAATGACACACTGTTAGCTAAAATCTATAAAATGATTTGATTTCATTTATAATATATGGATTTTCTAGTTAATTATATGAAATATATATAACTTTCCAAATATAAAGTCAAAAACTTTTAAAAATCTGCAAAGCTCTTTGTCAAAACTAAAAATGCTACATATAATTGTCTATTTTTACTGAAAACTAGATTTTTAGACTAGTCCCTGCATGTGTCTGTGGTCTTGCTTGTACCGTGCGGTCACTGCTTTCACTGTGTCTGTCTGTTTCCTCCACTAACTCAATCACTCCTTGCAGCAACTCACTCTCTCACCTCAACTGACAGGCTACAAATGGCCAGCAGTCGCCCTCCGTTTATCTTCATTTGACTTGGCTGAGACACAGCCACTGATCTGGAGTCAGATTACTGGCCTGTGAGTCAACTAACACAGCGCTTTACAGATCGCATACTTGATCTTAGGCCAGCCTTGCAGCGCTTGACCATAAATGAGAAGTTGGCTGTTACAGCAGCATGGTCAAAGCGATGTTGCGAGGCTGATAAACTAGACAACTTGGCAGAGCAATTACGTACGTATTGTTTACTGATAAAATTAAGTATTTATCACACATTGCCATCTTTTATCATATTTCTGTTGCTGCTGTTCATTAAAACAAATTACATTTTACCAGGCTCGCAACCAACTCAGGCAACTTTAACATGCCTAACAAAACTCCTTAACCGTCGTAAAATCCCGTTCTCGTGTGGGGTGTTGCTTTAATATGTGCTGAGTGAGTGTTTGTGTGTGTGTGTGTGTGTGTGTGTCCAAGTTCTTACCAGGTCTTTGTCCTTGAATGGAAGCCATGTTACTCTCATCTGCCACTGAAACACACAAACAAAACATCCATCAGCTCCTCAAACGCTCATTTGTGTTTCCCAGTAGACATTCCAGACTGGATATAACTTCACAACAGGGTCATGTTAACACGTGTAATGTTTAAAGGAGAACTCCACTTCCATAACAACAATTTACAAATAATTTACTCACCCTCTTGTCATGCAAGATGTTCATGTCTTTCTGTCTTCAGTCGTAAAGAAATTATGCTTTTTGAGGAAAACATTTCAGGATTTTTCTCCATGTAATGGACTTTATTTGGTGCCCCGATTTTGAACTTCCAAAATGTAGTTTAAATGCAGCTTCAAAGGGATCTAAATGATCCCAGCCGAGGAAGAAGGGTCTTATCTAGCGAAACGATCGGCCATTTTTTCAAAAAATAAAAATTTGTGTACTTTTTAAGCATAAAAGCTCATGTAGCACAGGCTCTGGGATGCACATCCACAAATTAGTGATGGGTCATTTGAACAAATCTTTAACGTGACTCGGGAAGAACGAGTCGTCTCAGGGAGTGATTCGTTCAGTGGCTCATGCGCAACATCCTATTAGGTTCTGTACTGGAATTAGTTCACCTGTTACGAGTCTTCGGGTTTTTCGAGTCGTTCGTTCATCTTATGGGGCTGTCACGTGATGAACGAACGACTCAAACCCAAAAACTTGTCAGGTAAGAGGTGAGGTGAGCCAATCATAGACTAAAGACTAAAGGTAAACAATGAATGAATCTTTTCTATTTCTTATAGCATTATAGTTTTGTCTTGTTTGTAGTGTGATCAACGTTTGTGTAAGCAGTAGATGTGTTAGGGAAGTAACACCTAACATTTTAATTATATCAAAATGACTCGAAAAAAAGATTCATTCATTTTGCTGAAGGAGACTCAAAGGTCCGAGTCGGTAAAATGATCCAAACTTCCCATCACTACTACGAATCACGTCTAAGTTCATCGTCTGTGTACTCCAGCTCAAAAAGGTAGAGAATGGTGAAAAACTCAATCTTATTTTCTCCTACAACTTCAGAATCGTCCGACATTGTTGTACCGTTTTGTTTGTAAACAGCATTTGACTTACTTGCACTTTCTCAGTGTTTGCAAGTTCGATTTGTAAACACTGGGTCTGTAGTTCCGTGTGACCTTTCGACGTGATTCAGTAGTACGTAGTGTCGTGAACGCGCATCCCAGAGCCTGTGCTACACAAGCTTTTGTGCTTAAAAAGTATACAAATTTTTATAAAAAAAAAAAAATGACCCATCGTTTCGCTAGATAAGACCCGTCTTCCTCGGCTGGGATCGTTTAAAGCCCATTGAAGCTGCTTTAAACTACATTTTGGAAGTTCAAAATCAGGGCACCAATGCAGTCCATTATATGGAGAAAAATCCTGAAATGCTTTCCTCAAAAACCATAATTTCTTCACGACTGAAGACAGAAAGACATGAACATCTTGGATGACAAGGGGGTGAGTAAATTATCTGTAAACTGCTGTTCTGGAAGTGGAGTTCTCCTTTAAGCGTTGCTGTAATACTTTTAAAACATTTGCATGCATTTACACTTCTATTGAAAGTTGATTTTGTTGACATTAGCATAAGAATGGCTTCAATGCACAGCTATGCAGAGAAAAGCAGCTTAAACTAGTCTAAGATGGTCTTAGCCGACTCTTCCAAATTAGTCAAGCTGGTTTAGATAATAGACCACCTAAGATTATCATATACTTGTTTAGGCTTCTTTATTACTCACTTTCAAGTTGTTCCAAACTTGTATGAGTTTCTTTAATCTGCTGGACACAAAAGAAGATATGTTGGTGACTGAACAGCTGACGGTAGCCATTGACTTTCAGTATTGGGGACAAAATACTATGGAAGTCAATGGCTACCAGCAACTGTTTGGTAACCAGCATTCTTTAAAATATCTTTTGTGTTCAATAGGAGAAAGAAAACGCTCCGATTCCTTTCAGTTTTGATTTTATAGGATTTTAAAGTTATTTTTAAATTTTAGAACAAATAAAATAACCCGATGTAATGCATGCAAGTCCTAGCATGACTTTTTAAACTGAACATTTATAAGAAACAGAACTGAATTGACAGAATAATGCATTGGATTTGTAGAGATCTCCTTAAATCTAGCTTTCTCCACATGTGTCTTGATGTATGGATCTAGCTCCATCTCTCTCTGCTCCTGCAAGTAGCCACACTTGGTTTTAATTAGGAAAGGCTGTGCAGGGCCAGTTACGCTTCTGTGCAGCTGAGAACATCTGTGGTTTGCCTAAGCACACATAACTACACACACACACCACTCACTTGAACAGCTCAACTTACATTGTGCACAGACAGCAAAATTCATGAAGAAAGGGAAAAAATAAAACAAGATATATATGGGTTAAAGACGTTAAGATGTCCACACCAAAGGAAATTTACACAAGTGATTTTATGCCTAAAGAAAGCACATTATATGTAAGTAAAGTGTCTACTTTTAAGGTTTCAAATAAGTTTTTGGAGAATAAAATGTCAAAATTTGGTTGAAATAATGTTACATGGCATTCAGTGTAAAAATATTTATGTAAAAATTCTAACAACATGCTTATTCTGACTGGTACATATTAAAATATATAAAAGATAAGGAAACATTACACTTTATTGTGTTTTAAATGGGTAAAAAATTCTTACTGAGAAATGGGCAAAAAATAGGATAGTGGCAAATTGTAAAAATGTAGAATTACAACAAATTAGTATTTGGGGTGTAAGTAATTTGTCTTTCAATATGTCATAAATAGATTTTTGTTTTAAATATGCCTGACAAGACTGTTACACTGAATGACATTTTAGTGGGCATCTTCTGTAAATTAGGGAAAAATGTATGATATTTATTTTTTGCTCAAAAAAAAAACAAAAAACAAAAATGCAATTAAATGAAACAGAAAACTTTTTTTTTTTGAAAAACTAACAGTTTAAAGCAGTATTACACATTGTTTTTATGCTTAAACCCTTTTTCGCTTTATATATATATATTCTCCTTTTTTTTAAAGTAGCTTTAGCTCTTATGCTGCATTTAATTGACCAAAAATACAGTAACAATTCTAATAATTGTAAAATATTATTAGAATTTAAAATAAGTGTTTTGTTTTTGAAAATACTTTAAAATGTAATTTATTCCTGTGATGGAAAGCTGAATTTTCAGCATCGTTACTCCAGTCTTCAGTGTCACATGATCTTTTAGAAATCATTCTAATATGCTGTGCAAGAAACATTTCTTATAATTATTAATCTTACAAAGAGTTGTGCTTATTAATGTTTTTAAGGTATGATACCTTTTTAATTTTCTGGATTCTTTGATGAACAGAATGTTCAAATGAACAGCATTTGAATCTTTTGTAACCATAGAACTTTGGATCCAATTAATGCATTCTTGCTGAATAAAAGTGTTAATTTCTACTAATATATACACACACACACACACACACTTTTCTGACCATAATTTTTAACATTATATCAATCATATCTTGCTTTAAGTTTGCTCAGAATTTTCTTGTGGAAAACAAAACAAAGGATTTTTGCAGTGCATATGAGCAACTACATCTATGTAAAGCATGATGACACATCTAAGACATTTACAGTGGCAACCCGTGGAGAAAAACAAGGAATTATTAGTGTGTGTGGGCCTGAGTGCGAGTGGTGAAAACGAGAAAGCGTGTCTCTGCGTGTGTGTGAGAGAGAGAGAGAGAGACTAATCCGCACAAACAGGATTGAGCAGTGAAGAGCAGCTGCTGCCACAGGCATTGCACCATGGGATACAATAATGGGGTTTCATTACACTGCAATTTCTCTTAAATAAGCCTTTTCATCTTTTATGAGCTCAATTTCCCCAGCAGAGAAATAACACGGGAAGAAAGGCTTGTGGGTTCACACGCGTGTGTGTACATACGGACACGTATGTGAGAGAACACAGACAAGGCTGATGGGGGAAAAAATAGGTACAGAAGAATTTTTTTTTTAAAAAAAAAGGAGAAAAAATAATATTTTGGCTTTGAATGCTTGACAGCGTCTACAAATTTGGATTATCCACACTCAACAAAACACAGACACAATGTCACACTCACGCATGCAGAAAAACACACATGCAAATATCACACACACACAAAACACTGCAAAAACATCCTCCACAAGCACATTATACTCAAATACTGATGCCATTCACGATGTTTGCTAAGTGAAGCATCGCTATTATTATTGCTCAAACTCATGATAACACATTCAAGCAAACCACCCAGAAAAACCTGGCAATTGGTAAGAACACCCTAGCAACCACCCAGAGCAACCTAGCAACAATGAACTCCCTTGCAACCAACCACAACACCTTAGCAACAATGAACACCCTAGCAACCACCCAGAGCAACCTAGCAACAATAAACACAATAAAATCCAGAACACACTAGAAACCACACTAAACATCCAAACAACCACCTCAAACTCTCTAGCAACAATGAACACCCTAGCAACCACCCAGAGCAACCTAATGAACACCCTAGAAACCAGCAAGAACACACTAGCAACAATGAACACCCTAGCAACCACTCTAAAGACCCTAGTAACCAGCCAGAAGACCCTAGCAACAATGAACAACCTGGAAGCCAGCCAGAACTGACTAGAAACCACACTGAACACCCTAGTACCAAGCCTGAATGCACAAGCAACCACTCTAAACTCTCTAGCAATAAGACAGAACACCCTAGCAACAATGAACCAGCATGAACCATGCTGAACACCATAGCAGTAAACCTGAATACCAAAGCAACCACCCTAAGCAACCTAGCAATCACTCAAAAAAAAACACACCAAAACCCAGAACACCCTAGCAACTAGCCAGAAACTCTTAACCTTGAACACCACCCTAGAAACCATTCCAAACACTACAGCAATACCTTAAGCAACAACCTGAAAACCCTTTCAACATTTAAAATGCCCTAGATACCACCAAAAACATCACAATTACACCAAGAACATTTCAGCAGCCACCCAGAATGCCCTACCAACAACCGAAACACCCTAGTAACATGCAGTAAACCCTAACAACCACCCAAAACACCACGGCGATACCCCAGCAACCACCCTGAAAACCCTTGCAATATGCCAAACGCCCCAGATACCACCCAAAACATTACAACACCACCCAGAAAACCCTACCAACAACCGAAACACCCTAGCAACATGCAGTACACCCTAATAACGTTATTTTCTGGGTGGCTGCTGGAATGTTCTGGGTGTTGTTGTGATGTTTTGGGTGGTATCTGGGGTGTTTTGCATATTGCCAGGGTTTTCAGGGTGGTTGCTGGGGAATCGCCGTGGTGTTTTGGGTGCACCACAATGATACCTTTGCAACCACTCTGAAAACTGTGGCAGCATGCAACACCCTAGATACCATCCAAAACATCACAACAACACCCAGAATATCCCAGCAACCACCCAGAATGACCTGGGAACATGCAAAAAGCAATAGATTTCACCAACAACATCACCTAGAACATCACAGCAACCACTCAGAATGCCCAAGCAACAACCAAAACACCCTAGCGACATGCAGTACACCCTAATAACCACCAAAACACCACAGCAATACCTCAGCAACCACCCTGAAAATCTAGGCAAGATGCAAAACACCCTAGATACCACCCAAAACATCACAATAACACCCAGAATTATCCCAGAAGCCACTCAGAATGCCCTAGCAACAACCAAAACACCATAGCAACATGCAGTACACCCTAACAACCACCAAAAACACCACAGCGATACCTCAGCAACCACTCTGAAAACTCTGGCAGCATGCAACACCCTAGATACCATCCAAAACATCACAACAATACCCAGAATATCCCAGCAACCACCCAGAATGCCCTAGCAACATGCAGTATACCCTAACAACCACAAAAAACACCACAGTGATACCTCAGCAACCACCCCGAAAACCCTGGCAATATGCAAAACACCCCAGATACCACTCAAAACATCCCAACAACACCCAGAACATCCCAGCAACCACCCAGAATGCCTTAGCAACAACAAAAACACCCTAGCAACATGCAGTACACCCTAATAACAACCCAAAACACCACAGCGATACCTCAGCAACCCCAGAAAACCCTGGCAATATGCCAAACACCCTAGATACCATCCAAAACATCACAACAACACCCAGAATATCCCAGCAGCCACTCAGAATGCCCTAGCAACAATACAGTACACCCCAGCAACCACCTAAAACACCCTAGAAACCAGGTCAGTAAATGTAGCAACTGTTTAACAATGTTCTGGTAACAATCCAGAACACTTTAGCATTAAATGTGGTTTTTTAACAAAATGTCATGCAGAAAAATAAAAATCTAGTTTGTTCTACATATTCGGATAAAACCAAATTTGGCTGGTATATTGCACTTCTGCATAAAAGTAAAGGTAAATGGCCTGAAAGCAATCAGCAAATGAGAAATTAAGAGCATTTTCACATGAACTCCTGCCCAGAAAAACACATACAGCTGCTAATGATGCGACTGGCAGAATAAAGCTCTTTCAGAGAGACTTGAGCAGAGCCAAAACGCTGAACTCCAAACGCCAGCCTCCAGAACTCCAGCCAAACCTCTCACAGGGACCACGCTTGACTGAGAAAAACCTTTGTCTTTCAACGTTTCGCAATATCAGAGGAAAACATGAGCCAGACTGAAATTATGTGCCTTGAGGATAAGAAAAGTGGACCCTTGGGTGATGGATAGATTACTTTAAAGGTTTGTAGAATGTTTGTAAATTAAGATGAATAAATTTGCTGGCTGTTTTTGCATTTGGATATAAATGACCTGTATTACGCTAATGCTAGAGTAAATGTATGAAACCGCTCCCACCTTCAATAGTATTAGCTACGACCCTTACTAGAAATCCATTACCCAAAACCCTCCAAAAACAATAATTTTGATGGAAATCGTTGCTGAAACTTTCATACATCGTACAGCTTTGTAAGTTAAGCCTCGAAACAGAACATTGTAAATAATATATCTAAATATTTTTAGGGAATTACAAATGCTAATGCCTTTGTAACAATATGATTATGTCCCATAAGGACATTTTTCAGATTTACATTTAATTAGCGTAAACTACATAATGCACACATTTATCAAAAAGAAATAAAAGCAGACAAAATGAAAAAGGACAAAAAGAAACAGCAACCGAACCACAGGCCACAAGGCCTACACGGAAAAATTGAAAGAGTAACTTAAAGAACAAAACGAAAAAGCGTGAGAGAGAGATAAAGAAATAAATAGAGGGGAAAAGGTCTGGATGGAGGATAAAAGATGGCAGCAAAGCACGACACTATGAGATGTGTGTAATGAAAACCAATCAGCTTTCAGCAGTGAGGAGATTAGCGCAGTGGCAGCGGCGCTGAAGCCAATACTCCACCCTAATGAAATGTAATTGGAAACGGGCGAAAACTTCCCATTGTGGAGCACCGAAATATCCCTCATGTTTCTGAAGGTGGTGGAAAAGAGAGAGGATAAGTTATCGAGGTCATCCGTGGCTAATACTGGGAAATGTGTAGCTATAGGGCTTTATTTTGCACTGAAGGCAATCGGTTTCCACTGTGTTCAGATAAACAGACCAAAATCTTAAAAAAGGTCTTCTAGGTCTCAGTATAACCTTTAATCTTTGTCTATAAGGCTAACCACACAATATTTCACCTCAAAATCCTGCGTCTTATTAACTAACCACCCACGATCCAAGTTAACCAAGCGCTAAATGCACTGAAATAGCACTGCTCTGTTTTTAAATTAACTCACTGTCAGCACAGAGTCTCTATAGTCTAAGTATAGCATTTTTAACCGGTCAGAATATATCTAGCTGAATTTGGCGCTAAAGCTATGTTCACATTTTGTAGATTTAGTAGTTTCTGGTAGAGGTGGTTTATTGTCTGTTTCCATACCTAAATCCATGCTCTTGGAAGACTTGTTGGTGGGGTAATCCGGAAGTTTCTGTCGTTGAGGGTACTGTTGTTTAGTGGGTTGATAGGAAACAGGCTCCTTTTCAGCCCTGCAAGACACATATCACGTTTTTTGAAAGCTATGCATTCTCTGCTGATAGGTTTTCATCAAGTCAGTTTGGTTGATCAAATATGTGACCCTGGACTCCGGTAGCAAGGGTATATTTTTAGCCATAGCCAAAAAATACATTGTCAAAATATCTATTATTATATCTATTTTTCTTTTATGACAAAAATCATTAGGATATTAAGTAAAGCTCATGTTCCATGAAGATATTTTGTAAATTTCCTACCGTAAATATATCAAAACTTAATTTCTGATTAGTAATATGCATTGCTAAGAACTTCATTTGGACAACTTTAAAGGCAATTTTCTCAATATTTTGATTTTTTTGCACCCTCAGATTCCAGATTTTTAAATAGTTGTATCTCGGCCAAATATTGTCCTGTCCTAACAAACCATACATCAATGGGAAGCTTATTTATTCAGCTTTCAGATGTATAAATCTCAATAGCAAAAAATAAATAAATCAATAAAAATAACTGGTTTTGTGGTCCAGGGTCACATATTTAAGAGAGATCTGGAATGCAATACTATAATCATATCATACATGCAATACCTCTCAAATGTATGGGAATAAAATGTTTTTAAATATAGTATTTTATATTCACCAAAGCTGTATTTATACACTCAAAAATACAGTAAAAACAATAATACAGTGAAATATTATTACAATTTAAAATAACTGTTTTCAATCAGAATATATGTTAAAATGTAATTTATTCCCTGTGATGCAAAGCTAAATTTTCAGCATCATTGCTCCAGCAGTCATAAGCATCACAAGATCCTTCAGAAATCATTCTAACATGCTAATTTGCTGCACAGGAAACTTTTTTTTTTTTTAATTATCAATGTTGAAAACAGTCGTGCTGCTTCAGTTCAAAAGAACAGCATTTATTTAAAATTGAAATCTTTTGTAACATTATAAATGTCTTTTTTGTGACTTTTAATTAAAAAAAAAAAAAAAAAAAAAACATTTACAGACCCCACAGTTTTAAACAGTAGTGTAACAGAAATACTGCATAAAATAGTCAATATTTAATATGTAATTATATACATTTAACTATTTTTGGATACAGTTGAGGTCAAAAGTTTACATCCCCCTTTCAGAATTATTAAAAATGTTAATTTTACCAAAATTAGAGGGATCAAACAAAATGCATGTTATTGTTTATTTAGTACTGACCTGAATAGGATATTTCACATAAGAGATGTTTACATATAGTCCACAAGAGAAAATAATAGTTGAATTTTTAAAAATGACCCCGTTCAAAAGTTCATTACCCTAATGATGATTAATACTGTGTTGTTACTATGATCCACAGTTGTGTTTTTTTGTTAAGTGATAGTTGTTAATGAGTCTCTTGTTTGTCCTGAACAGTTAAACTGCTCGCTGTTCTTCAGAAAAATCCTTCAGGTCCCACCAAATCTTTGGTTTTTCAGCATTTTTGTGTATTTGAACCCTTTCCAACAATGACTGTATGATTTTGAGATCCACCTTTTCACACTGAGGACAACTGAGGGACTCATATGCAACTATTACAGAAGGATCAAACACTCACTGATGCTCCAGAAGGAAATATGATGCATTAAGAGCTGGGGGGTATAAACTTTTTGAATTTGAAGATCAGGGTAAATTTAACTTATTTTGTCTTCTGGGAAACATGTAACAATCTTCTGTAGTTTCTGAAGTTTAGTACTAAATGAAAAAAATATGTTATTTAGAGAAAATAAGAAAAATGTACACATCTCCATTCTGTTCAAAAGTTTTTACCCCCCAGCCCTTAATGCATCATTCAAGTCATTTTTATAAATTATAAACTATTATTTTCTCTTGTTGACTATATGTAAACATCTTTCATGTGAAATATCTTATTCAGCTCAGTATTAAATAAACAATAACATGCGTTTTGTATGATCCCTCTTATTTCGGTAAAATACCATTTTTAATGATTCTAAAAGGGGACGTAAACTTTTGTCTACCTATCCTGTACCATTAATGTTTCTGTCTTTGTGTGTATATGAATATGTAAGTCTAAGTGGATAAAACTGGATATCTGAATAAATAATTGATGGTACAACTAGATAATGGCATAAATAATTCTTCTACATGCTATCATTGTGTTTTCAAATCTTTGAAATAAGCCTTCAGGATGCAGTTCTGAGCACTGATCAAAGTACAAGATTATTTTGTTTGACGATAAGAGCTCTCAAAGAAAACCTATGAACTGTGGTTATCTCCGACCTTACTCTTTGAGCACTATAACTAACCGATTTTGTTGGGTTTTTTGTGGAGGGTTTGTTTCCAGCAGGTCCAGATCAGAAGGTGGAGGGGGGAAATCGTTGTCATCGTAATCTTCCTCCGGCAGCTGTGGTCCAACAGGGGGTCTGTACGCAGCTGTTTGGAAATATAATGTTATATACCATTATTAGAGCTGACGTTCGTCACACAAAATCAATGTATGGCTTGAAAAGACTCATTTTTAAAGCAATGTGCAATATCCTTTTGCGTTTCACTGTGAAACAGAAAGTCAGGTTTGAAATGACACGAGAGTGAGTTATTCCTCCCATTATGAGGAATAAGACACACTTGACCACGTTCATTCAGTTTTGAATCATCTAACATGTGAGAAACACATTGAGACCTTCTCAGTGACCACACACATTGTGATCAATGTTATAGCACTAGTCTGAAATACCTCCATTACGACTCAATTTTCTGCACTAGTGTTCCCGTTTCTTCACCATTTAGCCATTTATTGTAAAGCGAGTCTGGAGTGACTGTGTCATATATATGCAGTGACATGAAATATTAATGCTGGTGGTGGCAAAAGCATGTGATTAAAACTAGACTTCATTAAAACTCATCAAAATGACACTTGTACACCGAGTTTGGTGTTTTCAGACTTAACTGCAGCGAGTGTGGAAAGCAATCTGAATTTAAAATGAGACGCGTGTACGTATCACATCCCTCTTTGTGTGACTAAAGTACAGTCGCATACTTTGACGGACAAGAGACGCTAATCAGTAAACAATGGTTTCCCAAAAACACGGAAAAAGCCTATTGTGTTGGCACGGCAACTCTCTGGAGAGCGCCGGGAAAGAATAGTGTGAATTTAAAACAGTTTGTTATCCGTTCTCGAGCGCTCGGCACAATTGCGAGTATGCTAATAAGGCCCACTTAGAATCCATTTCATCAGCTTAATGATTTCAAGGTCAGGCCGCGTTGCATAAAAGCGGAAGGGAATGTAGCAAAAATATCGTCATTGGCTTTTTCATCCCTATTGATGAGATGGGCAGATTTCCAACTTGTATAAGTCGAAAAAGCTAATGGAAAGCTACGCTGGCATGGAAAATGAGGCGGCGGAGAAAATGAACTCATTTTGTCCCCTCACAGAAAGGCAAAGCACTCTTCACATGGTGTTGATGATGAACACGTGCTTGCTTTTTCTTTCTTTTTTTGAGCGCTGATCAATTCATTTGTTTCTTAGCAGTGAGAGGATTTAGATGAAGGCACTTAACATTACATAAAAGCAATCACTTTTAGCATTTGGTGTGCGTTTAGAATGTAGTCAACAAGTTAAGATGCATTCACACCGAACGTGATTTGGCGACCGACGGTGGAATCCGCCACATGATCCGGTTGGATTCTGCAGCTGACTGCGAAGCAGGAATTCACAGTACAGCAACTTTAAGTCATGACCTAAAGCAATTTAATCATTGGCAGCGTGTACTTACCAGGAGCGGCCTCGTGCATGCGGTTGTTTGCTGTGGATGGTGGTGCGGAACTGTTGGTGTGGTTGCTGTTCGGACGAAGATGAACAGGAGAGTCGTTTCTGCTGACACTTGGACTGGTTTCTTGATTTTCCTAAAGTAGAGGACGAAAAAGTAGAGAATTAATTGCAGTAACCAAAAACATTGATCTGGAAAATGCTGTGGAAAAAAGTCTTGACAACATGCTGATCAAATTCCATATTGGGTTCATGCTGTCAGGACGCCAACAAGTGGAACATTTGCCATGCATGACAGAAAACAGGCTTAGGGAATTGGAGTTCACCCAAAAATTAGAATTCAGTTGTGATTTACTTACCCTCAAACCTTTTTCTTTTACCTGCATGATTTTTTTTTTTTCACAAAACACATATTGAGATTAACATTTAAGTATATTCTAGTGTTGTCACGATACCAAAATTTTGACTTCGATACGATACCTGACATAAAATATAGAACACGAAAAGTAATTAAATAATAGATGATCCAAATGGAGATCATAGTTATTTTATCTATTAAAACAAAGGATTTCATCCTCCCTTTAAAAAAATAAATTAATTAAATAATAATAATAATAACATACCAGTGCCACTACAAAGGATTATGGTGAACAACTACCGAGCATACAGGTATGTAGAGATCTTTGCTATATTGGTAAGTTATTTTAACCCTTTAACTGTCACTCCCACTTTTAAAAACGCACTATCCAGACTTAAATTTTTATAATTCATGAATGAAAACATTTTGTAATATGATTTTTATGTACATTTTTCGTGGTGTGTCTGATTTTAAAATGCCTTTCAAAGGATGAATTTTGAGATTTTAAGTTTTGAACTGATGTATAATTTTTTATGATTTCTAAAGTGTGATAGGAAAAAAGGCAATGAAGAAAGTCTTTTGTGACAAAGGTCTGAATTCATGTTATGATGTAGATTTTTTAAGTTGCACTCTTGACATAATTTGTAACACAAAAATATGGTAAAATATCTATTTATGAGTCTTAGACCTTTCCAACAATGTATAGTTTGTCATGATTAGATTAGGATTTATTTGTAATATGGTGAAGCAAAAGGCATCCCATAGGGTGGACGGTGACAGTGAAAGGGTTAAAGGACATAGCCAAAACTTGTTTCATAATATAGTAATTTTACTTCACAGCAATTTATATCATGACAGTCATTTTTTGTTATTTTATCTTTGTTATTAATAATAAGAACCTAGTAACAAACTAAAGGACAACTACAATAAAACAAACACACAAATGAAATAAAGAGGGCCCTATAAAATGTTTTATTTTTTCCTAAATTCCATTTTAAATTTTCTAGATTCTATTTTAATGGTTACATTAAAAAAATATATATATATCAAAAAGCAAATTAATTGAAATGATGAAACTTGCAGAATTTAACAGCAATTTATTACAAGTTTAACAAATATTACTTGTTTTCCATTAATTTTCTGGATTCTATTTTAATCGTTTCATTACATTTTAATAATCAAAAGCAAGTCTAATGAATTTCTAAAGGATAATTAGATGTGATAAAGAGTCAATTTATTATAGGCTATTTCTTTTTTTCTTTTTTTTTCAGAAATACTATGTTGTGTATTTACAATTTTTCTGGTAAATAAATTCTGGTAAATATTTTTTTTCTATATTAATATATTTCTGACTGTCAAGTTAAACCAAACTTTTATTTTGACAGGTTGCTGTGAAGACCTGTGAAGGGTCTTTATTATATGACGATAGTTTCCGCAAAAGAAACGGTAAAATGCTCATGAAGTGACTCTCAGAGCAGTTCTAGAGATTATGTGCATGCATTTATGTACTCATATACTGAGGCGACGGAGGCTGAAAACACCGCGAACGTCACACGCATGTGTGTAACGTTAGTAAACCAAACTTTGTGTCTGCGCCATTCACTAACACAGACACGCAGAAATACGGCTCTTATTGAAATACATTCTTAAAGTACCGGTACTAGTAAAATGCGGAATCGTACCGTTTTTAAAAGCAGGGTATCGTGATACTTTTTAAATACCGGTATATCATGCAACACTAGTATATTCACATATGAAGAGTAAAGACTCATAATAAGCATTTTGTTGTGTGTTTGTCCTAGAGCTTTTTAGGCATCGACTGAATTGCCTCAATTCAATCACGTACTGAAAAATGTTTTGTCATTCGGTACCAAATTTCGGTACCCTAAGGGGTTGATCTCATCAACTTCAGTAAGCCAATAAGCATGCAGCATGCTTGATGTGCCTAAATCAAGTGCTGGAGATTGGCTCTGGCAAGGCATCAAGGAAAAACACTAGTTTACGCCGATTATGCCCAAAGACCATAAATGTAAGGCTATGTTTACACTACTGAATTTTAAAATGGCATTATCATGAAAATCTGACTTTTTTCGCGTTTAAGTGCTATAATCAGGTCTCCGGTGCATCTACCAACCCAGAAAACGTGAAAAAGGTAAATTTGTTTTGGTAAGCCTTTCTTTTTAAGCATGTGAAAAAACAAGCCGCTCAGATTTCACTCCCCGGTGATGTAGAAAGGGGATTTGATCACAGAAATAAATTACATTTTAAAAGATATACAAATAGATAGCACTTATTTTAAATAATTTTAAATTTTAAAGAACCCTAAAAACAAATCATGGTTTCCACAGTAATATTAAGCAGCACAACTATTTTCAACAATAATAATCAGAAATATTTCTTCAGCAGCAAATCAGCATATTAGAATGATTTCTGAAGTATCATGTGACAAGACTGGAGTAATGATGCTAAAAATTCAGCTTTGATCACAGGAATAAATTACATTTTAAAAGATATTCAAATAGAAAATAGTTATTTTAAATTCTAATAATATTTCTGTTTTTATTGAATTTTCTGAAACTTTTTGATCAAATAAATGCATCAAAGAATCCTAAAAAACCATGGTTTCCACAGTAATATTAAGCAGCAAAACTATTTTCAACAATAATAATCAGAAATATTTCTTCAGGAGCAAATCAGCATATTAGAATGATTTCCGAAGGATCATGTGACATCGAAGACTGGAGTAATGATGCTGAAAATTCAGCTTTGATCACAGGAATAAATTACATTTTAAAAGATATTCAAATAGAAAGCACTTATTTTAAATTGTAATAATATTTCAGATTTTACTGTATTTTTGATCAAATAAATGCAGCCTTGATAAGTATGAGACAAAATCTTGAGGGAAAAAAAAAAAAAAAACAGTTTTGAATGGTAGTGTACAATTGCGCACGTTTTACAAGAAAAACTGAAGATACCAAAAAAGAAAAAGCAATTCTGCGAGAGAACAACCCTGATCTAAAAAATACACCGGGGAAAAAAAAAATATGTTGAAAGGATAAAAGCAACCATATGACACATAGAAATTTCATAAGCCAAAGGCAATCCCGTCAGACTGTACTAGTTTAGACAGATACGGAAACATGTGTCAATATGAAGACATGAGGCCACCGAATGATGCATCCTGGTGGATTCTTCTCAGAAGACAAAGAAGCTACAGCTGTCACCGCCTGGGCGTCTACAACCCAGAGGAGGAATGCCGTAGACTTTATACTGTCATACAAACCACATGCTACACACAAAAACACGCTACTCGTGGCAAAAAAAAGCCCAGACTGACTGGACGGACATGAAAGGTATTAGGATATCACCATATCAAAGTGTGCTTAAATGCATTCACACCGTACTATTCCACATGGTGGGGAAAAACAGATGAAAGCCTCGTTCTTTTGTTCAGACGTTAAGCCTCAGTTGGAGGACAGTCATTAGCGGGGATGATGGCTCTTTACATGTGGAAACGTCACTCTTGTCATCTGCCTCCTGCTCGCTGTCTCTCCAGACGCAAGGGAATCATCAATGGACCAAATGACTGATTCTCAGGCTCTCTTTTCTCCTGTTTCTCATGAAAATGACTCTAAAACCCCCTTAGCCTTAGCGACACTTTTTCTGTCTTTCGCTGTGATCAGTGTCTTGACAACAGTACATGTGTTGTATGCATGTGTCGAACACACAAAAATTGAGAGCTGGCAGGAAAATATCAAAAGGCACTTGAAGAAGAATGGCACAGCAACTGCTAGAATCCAGATGGAGGGAAACTAAAAATGAAAAGTCAATTTAAACAGTCAATATTATTGATTGACGCATTCACCTCCCACTGACTTCAACCGCTGCATCGTCCTTATTAGTGGGGCTTGTTAAGGCATGGATCACTATTACTACTGCTCACACTGATTTGAACAAACCGCTGACCACTAATCTCTGGTGCAAAACACATGCAGCACTATTTCTTAAACACACATCAATGATGTCTCAAATGTGGGATTCATTAAAGAAAACATCGCATTTTTGCTTGATGGACAATAAAAAGCAACCACAAAAAAAAAGCAAACACATATCAACGTACTTTAAAAACACATTTTTAAAAACCAGATAGCAACTTAGAAACCATCCAGAACACCCTAGCAACCACAAACAACACGGTACAATAATTCAGAGCTAACACTAACACTAAAACAATTTTAAAAAATAAATAAAAGCTAAAATTGCAATAAAAATAAATTAAAGAAAATAAAATAGTTTAAACAATAAAACCTAATAAAAATGCACATAAAATTACTAATACATATTTATTTCTAACTTACAATACTTAAAATAAAATAAAATAAAATGTTATTGAAATAAAGTTGCAGTAGCAGTAGCAAATGAAAAAAACTTATATTTTAAAAATATTAAAATTTCTAAAGCTAAAACTGAAATAAAATAAATTATTTATATTTAATTATTTAAATATTTCATTATTTCAATGTTATATTTAATTATTTGATTTTTTTTATTTTATTATTTTAATAATTCTATAAAATTATTAATTAATAAATAATTTTAAACAATAAAACTTAAAATCCACATTACAAAATTACTAAAAGGCCTTTAAAATCATGATACTAGAATTCCTAACTTACAATACGTTAAATTAATTAATTAATTAATTAGGTTACTGAAATAAAGTTGAAATAAAATAAAATGGCAGTGACAGATGAAAAAAAACTGCAATAAAAATAAATTAAAGCAAAGAAAATATTTTAAACAATAAAACCTAATAAAAATGCACATAAATTTACTAAAACATATTTAAAACTTAATTGAAAGTTATTGAAATAAAGCTGAACTAAAATAAAATGGCAGTGGCAAATGAAAGAAATTTAAACTTTAAAAACATTAAAATTTCTAAAGCTAAAACTGAAATAAAATAAATCATTTATATTATTTAAATATTTCATTATTTCAACGGTATATTTAATTATTTTATTTTATTATTTTAATACTTTTGTAAAATCATTTAATATGCACATTACAAAATGCACATTGTGCATGTTTAAAATCATGATACTAGAAAAATTAAAATTAAATTAAAAATAAATTTGGTTACCGAAATAAAGTTGACATAAAATAAAATGGTAGTAGCAGATGAAAAACTTAAACTTTAAACATTTTTAACTATAATTACTATAGCTAAAACTAAAATAAAGATATTTAGAAGAAAATATTTAAAACAATACAACCTAATAAAAATGCACTTTACAAGCTTAATTGAAAATCTCAAAATAAAGGCTAAAAATAGTGTTGTCAGGATACTGGAATTTCTAACTTACAATACTTTAAATAAATAAATAAAATTTAGGTTTCTGTGAGAACAAGTAAAAAATGTGTCTCATTAAATCTTTAACTATAAACTTTAACCAACTGTGTACAAAAAAAATTAAAAAATAAATCAAATGCATCCTAAACTTACAGCACGTGCAGATAACAAAGCATTGGCGGCCACCCAGAACACCCTAGCAACCGCATAGCAACACCTTCACAAGCACTCACAACACACTAGCATCTGAAGACAATGTCAAAGTCTAATTTCTCCTTGCATCAGTCAATATGTCTGTAACATATTCATATTATAATTTGTTCAAATATCACCTTGATTTTAGGTGTATAACTCCCACATCGACACACACACACACACACAAACACACACACACACCAAGAACCTCTCTGACATCTTCAAAGTCTGAGCGCTGCACATCTTAATCAGACAACAACCACAAGGGAGCTCGGGTCTACAGTCCAAGACAAAGAACCAAC
Organism: Cirrhinus mrigala; assembly: GCA_036247105.1. Classification (NCBI taxonomy): domain Eukaryota; kingdom Metazoa; phylum Chordata; class Actinopteri; order Cypriniformes; family Cyprinidae; genus Cirrhinus; species Cirrhinus mrigala. Next base: position 36,455,764 of record CM070007.1, on the reverse strand, counting down.
AAAACAGCATCTAGAACAAGAGCCTAAACCCACGGACGTCTCCACCCCCTCCACACAGGGCAGCGGTGAGGGTGAGCTGAGGTTAGGGACCCTCAGGGTAGCCCCGGGCTGCCTTTCATTAAAACCCAAATTTTGCCTTTTATTCAAGGAACCCACGGTGTAATCTGATTAACTTGCCGAGCAAGAGGAGATCCAGCGAGGTAACGGGATTAGACAGCAGACTGGGTGGAGAACAGGAAGGAGAAGAACATGGAGAAAGGAGGAACAAAGATGGTGGTTTCACATGAAATCTCTCTGAAGAGCATTAGAGTTTGGGTTCAGGAAGTTTTTTTGAAAGAATACTTTTATTCCAGGGTTTCTGCAGATTTTATGAAGGTAACTTGAAGACATTTTTAAAACCAAGTAAAGCTAATTAAGTTAAAAATCGAAGGGAACAATGAACCAATATGTTCTATAAATGCGTAAAAATACAACTTCCAAATTTCGACTTTTGTTTTACTTTTTAATAAGATACGATAAACTGAAGAAAATTACGTGAGTTTATGATTAAAAGAACAAATATCTGCCAATGTTCTCAAAAAATCAACTTAATTCAAAGGGAAAACAAGTTTTTATTCCTCACTGACAGATATTTGTTCTTATTTTAAGCATAAACTTCTCAGAAAACAAGACTTTGCTTCTTAATTTTGCATCTCAAGAAGATATTTCTTGGTTTAAGCATGTTTAGATATTTGTATTGGAAAATAAAACAAAAACTTTACTGAAATAAAAAAATGCCACAGCAGATAAAAAAATTCAACTTAAAACATTTTTTTTAACTAAATTTACTGAAACTGAAATAAAAATAAATTAAAGTGAAGAAAATATTTAAAACAAATAAAACTTATCAGGGAAAAAAAAAAAAAAAAAAAAAAAAAAGATTTTGCTATTATCTCTTGGCTGAAAACTGACATTTTAGTGAGCTGCTGACTCATGGAAATGGATTCTCTTTCCCAATAAATTAGCCTTAACAGTACTCCCTGTAGTAGAGAAGAAAAAAGCTTGCATTTACAAAGTCTATTTCTGAAAAATATGCCAAAAAAACATGCTTAGATAACAAACACACATATTTTCTGAAATGATCAGCATAGTTCCACAGACGACTGGAGTTCAGAAACTTCTCCATTATCAATTTAAAATATTTTTTTAGCTGACTCTCTGTCTTTATCATGTGAAACCACCTCTATTAGCAAGGATTTCGGCATTTACTAAAAGAAATTTACTAAAACTGAAATAAAAATAAATTAAAAGGAAGAAAATATTTAAAACATTTAAACCTAATAAAAAAGGCACATAACAAAATTACTAAAACGTATTTAAAACTTGAAAATCAAAAAAAAAAAAAAAAAAAAAAAAAAAATTATATATATATATATATATATATATATATATATATATATATATATATATATATACAGGGGTTGGACAATGAAACTGAAACACTTGCCAATATAGTATTGGAGGTTTCATGGCTATATTTGCGCTGTCTGGTGCCCAATCTTCACTTATTGTACATTACACCAGTTAGAGCAGAGTGTAAAGTTTCATTATGTGCACCCAATGGTTCAAACATTGTACCTTGAAGGTAGTGCTCTGTATCAGGATAATAATGCACCAATACACACAGCAAGACTGGTGACAGACTGGTTTAATGAACATGAAAATTAAGTTGAACATCTCCCATGGCCTGCATAGTCACCAGATCTGAATATTATTGAGCCACTTTGGGGTGTTTTGGAGGAGCGAGTCAGGAAACGTTTTCCCACATCAGCATCACATAGTGACCTGGCCACTGTTCTGCAAGAGGAAAATGGCTCAAAATCCCTCTGGCTGCTTTGCAGGACTTGTATTTGTCACTCCCACAATGAAATGATGTTGTATTAGCTGCAAAAGGAGGCCCAATATCATACTAATTGTGATCTAAAACCAGGTGTTTCAGTTTCATTGTCCAACCCCTGTATATATATATATATATATATATATATATATATATATATATATATATATATTAATAAATTTTAAATAAAACTTAATTCAAAGGGAAACCAGGTTTGATTCTAAAGTAAAGAAAATATTTCAAACAATTAAACCTAATAAAAAAGGCACATAACAAAATTACTAAAATGTATTTTAAACTTAATTGAAAATCTAAAAATAAAATTAAATATTTTATTTTATTTTAATAAATTATAAATAAAACTTAATTCAAAGGGAAAACAATTTTTAATTTAAAGTAAAGAAAATATTTAAAACAATTAAACTTAATAAAAAAGGCACATAACAAAATTACTAAAAACTTAATTGAAAATCTAAAAATAAAAGCTAAGAACAATGTTGTCATGATACTGGATTTTATAACTTACAATGCTTAAAAATAAATTAAATAAAATAAAATAAAAATAATGTTATTGAAAGAGTTGAACTAAAATAAAACTTGAAAAAAAAATGTAATTAAAATTACTAAAGCTAAAAGAAAAAGAAAAAAAAAAAATCTGGGGAAGGTATTAATTTTTTGTAGTTCATGCAACATTTAATGCCATGACTTCATCTATTTAAGACTTTCTGCTCATTTAGGACCTTTTAAGGCTTTAATTTGTTAAATCGTGAATAAAGATTTTTTAAGACCTTTTTTAAGTCCCGCAGAAACCCTGTATTCAAAAAAATTACAATATATCTATATATATATATATATATAAATATATTTACTTTATTTATTTAATTTATTTATTTATTTTTAAATTAAATAAATGCAGCAATGGTGAGCTTTTTTCTTATTTGGCATCAGATGGTACTTCGAAATATACCATGGTACTAAAACTCATGTAACTGAATATATATAAATAGTACTTTTATAAATATCACAGCACTGCCTACATCTAAACAATGGATATGATGGTATTAGTATTCATGTAGTATCCAACGACAATACCATGGAAATTTGTTTTATACAATATTTTCCTAAAATTTCTAACAAAAATGTTTAAATAAAAAAAAATAATCATCAAAATTTCAGTATTATGTCTTGAATTAAGGAACAAACCCATTAAGCTTAGTCCACAAACACTTTTGATTCTCTAACCTCCCACTCATTCTCTTATCACTCAACTCTGTCTGGGTGATTAATGGCATATTGATCGCTCCGTCTGCATGTGATTAATGAAGAATGCATCTCAGCGACATATCACCTTCTATTGAGCGCCATTACCGCCCGCACCGATCACCATCCCTCTACCGCTAGATTGGGTTGAGGATAAGCTAATGCTCTCCAATAATACTCCAGCGCTCACCCACCCAAAGTCAGAGCGCTGAAGGTGGAGTCAATAACTATTTGTCTTCATATCCAATGGACGGCGATGAGGAGCTGTCGGGAACTGATGAACCGTCCCGGTTTACCCTTGCATACAAAGACTCCAAACGCGAATCAAGTTAGGTCAAAAGTAATCTAAAAGTAAGCTGATTATATTACCTACAATTTTTGTCATGTAATTTGGAATCAGTAGCGGATTACAATTTGTAAGTAATCCTCCCAAGCACTGCATGTGACCTCCTATAGGATTGAAATCCATCAGAAAAAAACGATTTTGCTATTATCTCTTGGCTGAAAACTGACATTTTAGTGAGCTGCTGACTCATGGAAATGGATTCTCTTCCCCAATAAATTAGCCTTAACAGTACTCCCTGTAATAAAGAAGAAAAAAAACTTGCATTTACAAAGTCTATTTCTAAAAAATATGCGAAAAAACATGCTTAGATAACAAACACACACATTTTCTGAAATGATCAGCATTGTTCCATAGACGAATGGAGTTTAGAAACCAACTCCATTATCAATTAAAAATATCGTTTTAGCTGACGCTCTGTCTTTATCATGTGAAACCACCTCTATTGGGCAAGGATTTCAGCATGCAGGTTTAATACACCAACTTGTGACTGCTTAAACTTACCACCACATTAACAAAAGGGGGACCCCAGTGAACATGGCGGACCCCCTGAAACACAGAGACATGTAAAGCTGACAGTAGTAGGAAGGAAGAAGGCCAAACTTCTGTGCTTGTGTCCCATTAATGCAAGCACAAACACAAACACAAAAAAAAGTTATCAAGCTACATTATCTAAATTAGAAAGCTGAAAAGTATGGAGTCAAATCAATGTCAAAAGTACTTGCAAAAGAGCTGAAGCATTACAAAAGAAAAATTTTTGCAAACAAAAATGATAGTATTGAGAAAAAGAAAATGAACTAAATGCACACAAATGTATGTATATATTAAGAAAAATATCAAATTTATATATCAAATATTTATTTACATATAATTTGAATTTATATATATATATATTTTTCTTTATTCTTTATATACACGTCTGTGTGTATTTATATATACATAATAAATATACACAATACACACACATATACAGTATTATGTGAAAAACTTTTATTTTGCATGCAATTAATCACGATTAATCGTTTGACAGTGCTACTATTAACCTGTGGGAGGATGCAAGCGCACAGAAGTGTTCTTTGTTTACATAAGTTCTGCTAGTTTTAATGTAAAACAATGTAATTAAACTATACATCAATGAAAAGGTCTAAGACTCGAGCTTCATTTTTTAAATCTTAAAGTGACAGTCACAAAACCATTGCTTTTGTCCCATTTCATTTATATTTCGCAACTCATTTGTTTTGCTTGCAAAACCTCTTTTTTTTCTCAAAATACTTTTTTTTTTTTTTTTTTGCAATTCTTTATTTTTGCTTGCAATAATTTTGTTTGCAAAACTTCAATTCTTTTGCAAGTATTTAAATACTTTTTTGGCATTGATTTGACTCCATAGAACAGTGCTTATGAGTAGACGTATACACAATGAAAGTTTCAAATATTTAGTGGATATGCATTGGTTAACATTGCACATTTTAATGCATTAACTAGCTTGAGAATGTAGACTTAATTGACATGCACTGATATGATGCAATATTATGCTTCTCAGACTTTAATGATTATGTGTTGGGTCACATCTACTTTAAAAATCATTATTATATGTAAAATCATTATTATTATTATTATTATTATATTTTTTAAAGTCAAATAATTTTGATCTGATATAGCACATACACAACAATTCAAGAATTTGGGGTCGGTAAGATTTTTTCTGTTGAATGTTCTTGAAAGTAGTCTCTTAGTCAAGGCTGCATTTACTTAATCAAAAATGAGCAAAATCAGTAACACTGCAAAATATTAAATACATTTTTCTTTTAAAATAACTTTTAACTTTTTTAAATTAAAATTTTATATCTGAATATATTTTAAAATACATCTTAAAATAGCTGTTGGTCACTTTTGATCAATTTTAACGCATCCTTGCTAAACAAACGAATAAATAAAAATCTTACTGACCCCAGACTTTTAAATCTATTGTACATGTTACATACACAGATTCAACACGCGACATCTCAAAGTTTGAAAACTGGATAAATCTCTCAATAGCTGAAAAAAAAAAAGAGAGATAAATGACACCACATGCCCTTTACAGAATAAACAGAAAAGATCCATGAAGAAAAGCCCAGAGGGTTAAAAGGAAACAAAGTGCATGCAAAGATTTAAAAGTCTTTTATTTAAAAAGAAAACTTCAGCCATACAGAAACAAAGCAAAAGAAAAGCAGACATGGACATTTAGATGTTCCATTAATAAATAAGTGAAAAGAGCAAATGAAAAAAACAAGCATGTGCGGAGTGTTAGTACAAAAGCAGGAAGCAGGAGAGAAGAACAAGCACTTTCTCATGAAGTCAAAGAAAAACAAGGAAAAGAACAATCTTCAATGTGTCAAAAGAAAATGAATCCACAATGATTTAATTTCAAGGACTTCCTCCACAAATGTCCATTGTGGCACTGCAATCAAACTGACCCCAATTTCTAACTGAAAATATTTTCAAGAGTTTTGTTTGGGAAAATAGGCTGTTCAGGACAAAAATGTAATCTATTGACAGATTTTTATTTTATTTATTTATTTATTTTTATTTATTTTTTACCAGAAACCTTTTCTTGTGTTCTCCTTGTAGGATAACAATAGTACTTTAAATCCAGATTTAAATCACTTTAAAAGAAGGATATCAAAACTACTTTTCCCCTTTTAGCCAAAGCATATGTGTGTGTTTCCTCATGCACAAAAACTAACATTCAGAGGTCACCTGACAGCCTGTGATGCCGATAGCGGTGATACCGGTGGGCTGCGGCCAGGGACTCTGGTTCAGAGACCCTGCGGGGAAGCGGTCTGTAGCGGTAGACATGGTGCGGTACAGGAACTGTGCATACCTGTGCAGGCGAGCGCTCGACAGCACGCAGAACCACCAGCTGGATGATTCCTCTGAGGTTTCCTTCAGTCGACATGGAGTGCCGCAGAGTTTCCATGGCATCGTGGTTGGAGCGTCCGAGCAGCGATTCGCTATTAACAGCTATCAGCTGGTCATTGATACGCAAGCGACCGTCCTGCAAACAAGAAAACACAAACACCAATGTTACATGTACAAACTACTGAGAATTTATAGGAGTCATACGAGTTAAGAATTTAGATTTTTATTAGTTATTATTTATATAATTGCACCTCAAATTACAGTACTAGTCATAGACAGAATAATGGAATAAAAGCTCTAAAATTTTTACTAGAATACTAATAGAGACTGAGAGAATGAAAGACAACATATAATTTACCCAACGATTCAGTGCATTATTTAAAATTAAATACAAAAAACTAAACTAGTTATACACACATTAATCAGATTAAAACATCTTATTTTTACTTTAATAACAGATGTATATTTTACCTAAAATTCAGTTGCATTAAAAATAAAAAAAATGTAATAAAAAAATTAAACAAAAAACTAAATAAAAAAATAAAATAATGAAAAAATAAAGAAAATAAAATTACATATCAAAGTGGCAGTAAAACAGATTAGCAACATTAAAACATTTACATTTTTGCTATAATAAGATAATATTACATTATAAATAATACATACATAATATAAATAAATATAACATACATAAATAAATAAATAAAATACAAAAAAAAAAAACTTTCAACTAAATAGATACACTAAACCTTACCTCTTAAAATTTTATCATTTGTATTATTACATCCTAAATTATAGTACTAGTTACAGACAGATTAATGGAATAAAAGCTCTAAAATTATTACTATAATACTAATAGAGAGTGAGAGAGAATGAGACAGAGAAAGTAGATATATAATTTATCTAAAGATTCAGTGTCTTTAAATTTTTAAAATGTCTTAAATTTTTACTGTAATAATAGATGTATCTTTTACCTAAATTCACATCGCATTTAAAGTTAAATATTTAAAAAAAAAATAATACAAATGAAACAAAACAAAACAAAACAAAAAAAATAAAATAAAATAACATAAAATAAAATGGTAGTGGTAGTAAAACAGATTAACATTAAAACATTTACAATTTTTCTATAATAGGATAAATAATTTACCAATAAATACAATGGTGTATTTAAAAATAAATACAGTAATAATAATAATAATAATAATAATAATAAAATACAAAAAAAATCTGCTTTCTAAAAAGTTTCAGCTACTAGATACACTAAACCTCACCCTTTGTATTATTGAATCCCAAATTATACTACTAGTTATAGTACTAAAGAGATTAATAAAGATTTTTACTATAATACTCATAGAGAATGAGAGAAAGAAAGAAAGAAAGAAAGAAAGAAAGAAAGAAAGAAAGAAAGAAAGAAAGAAAGAAAGAAAGAAAGAAAGAAAGCAGATATGTAATTTACCTAAAGATTCAGTGCAATGTTTAAAAAAATAAAAATAAAAAAATAAACTACAAACCATAGTACTAGTTATAGACACATTAATTAGATTAAAAGATCTTACATTTTTACTGTAATAATATAAGATGTATCTTTTACCTATAAATTCAGTTTGCATTTAAAATTAATTATTTAAAATGTAATAAAAAAAAAAAACAAATCAAAAGCTAAATAAAAAAAATAATAAGTTACAAAAATATAAAATTATAAAATCACAGTGGTAGTAAACAGATGAATTAATGTTTGCCTTGAGATATATAATTTACAAAAATACAATGGTGCATTTAAAATTAAATAAATAAAAATGGAATACAAAAACAAAAAGAATTAAAAAATTAAAAACAATACAACATACATAGTACTAGTTATAGGCAGATAAATCAGATTATAAGTGCTTTTATTTTACTATAAAATAAAATAAAATAAAATAAAATAAAATAAAATAAAATAAAATAAAATAAAATAATAAAATAAAATAAAATAAAATAAAATTAAATTAAATAAAAAGGATCACAATTAGGATAACAGCATTAGAGTTAAAGCTTTTAGTCTGTTTCGTGAATGAATTTTCAATGAACCACTAAAAAACTGTTCCGACTGAATTACTGTCAGACTGAAACTTGTAGTTAAGTTAAGACCACCGCTTTTTCAGCTAGCTACTCCCAACACTAAAGCCCTATAGAGTGATTTAAAAACATTTATGCAGTGTAGCCCCACTGTTAAATGTTTAATGCATCCCGCTATGAATTCAGACACAATTACGGATGCATATCATTAGCGTGAAAGGGCCGGGCCGGAATGAATTGGATTAAGGTTCGCAGCTGTGGTTTCCTAAATAAAAGTGTGCTGAGGAGGAACAAAAGAGATTAGCAGCTAAAAGCCACTGGAGCCGCTAAAGACTCCTGAGAGTCTGTGTCGCCGCGGATGATCCTGACCCCCGGGCGAGGTCACTGACCGCAGACCACCGATACCGACCCGGGAGGGGGTCTCCGACGGAACGGACACAAACACTTGTGCCCGTCTATTGAGAAAATATACTCATGCATACACAAGCAGAAAGTCTGGAGACGGCCCTTGTGAAAGACGCCACCTCTTAAAGATAACCCACGACATGTTTTTCTTCATTACTTTGTATTAAATTAATTTATTCCAGAAATTAGGATGCAGGTCTTTTATATTCATGCCCATTTGATCTCAATCCTGGAGTGTAAATGCTAGAGGAGCAGCAGAAAGTGAGAGAGAGACAGTGTGATAAGGGTGAACGGCAGAAGTCAAATGAAGAGCTCAGCCTTTGAAAATGTCTATTTCTTTGAGCGTCTCTCTCTGATGGGGGCCTGCGATGCAGCTCGCTCTCCGAGCCCACTCTACACTGGAGTGCTGATAGGGGCCAGAGACGCAGCTCCACCTGTGAGCCCACGCTTGATTACAGTGCTGATAGGGGACAGTAGATGTGCTCTTATCTACACACAGACACAACACCTGCTGCCTGACTGGATTGATTGCGGAGGGAGAGGAGAGGAGTATTCATATTTCTGTAACAGCACTTGGTGAGGTTTACCTATAATAACAGATACAGCATATCCCAAACCACAATTACAAAGCATAATAGGCTACAAAAAGGCCACTTTTCATCATTCATCTAATTTATTTATATTTATTTATTTATTTTTCAGTTTGAGGTCACTTTGGGACCATACTACAGTATATTCCACAAAATAAGCAAGGTTTGGGTTACACTTTATTTTAAGGTGTCCTTGCTACAGTGTAATTATATATTTAAGTACCGAGTAATATTAATTAACTACATGTACTAACTATATGGTTACGGTTAGGATTAGGGTTTGATTTAAAGTTACTTGCATGTAATTATGCATAATTTATTGTTATTATAATAGTAAGTACATGTAAACATCTGTAACAAGGACACCTTAAAATAAAGTGTTACCAAGGTTTGTATTAATGCTTTTCCAAATCATAGTACTAGTTACTGACAGATTAATCTGACTATATTTGGACCAATTAATTTTGAGTGACAACTATGCCTTATCAGTGTACCTTTTTGTATCAATGTAAAATATTTTGCGAATTTATAATTAATATTATGTCAATCAATAAGCTTAAATGAATGAAACAGCTAACATAAAATAACATGAAAATTTTTAGTGTTGCTGTTATTAACTAAAACTAATAAAACGTTTTTTAAATAAAATTTGTAAATTTGATCTTTTTGAAAATAAAGATAATTTACATACTAAAAAGAGAAAATTGATTGCTTTAATTAAAAAATGCAAAATAGAATAAAATAAAATAAAATAAAATAACATAAAATAAAATAAAATAAAAAGTCTGCAAATAACTAAAATAAAAAAAAGTTGTAAAACTAGTTTTATTTTCATTTAAAATGAAAATATGAGGAAAATTTTTATGGTTATGTACATTTTCGTGACTGGCGGAGTTCACATTTGGTAAAATTTGGTAAAAAAAATAACATTATTATGTAATAAAATAAAATAAAAATGTAGTTGATTAGTCAACTAAAATAAAAAAAGTTGTAAATCTAGTTTTATTTCGGTTTATTTAGCTAAACTAAACTGAAAAACAAAACTTAATGAAAAAAATATTTTTAAAAAGTTAATAAAAATACACAACAAACACAAGCACAACAAAATTACTAAAAATTAAAATAACAATATAAAATATGAAAATAAAAGCTCATTTTAAATATTAATAAATACTGTAATAGTATATAAGCCCTGATTTTAAATGTATTCATCTGTTAATATCTATTTATTCTTTTTTTTAACCTTTTTTTAAACAAACTGCATAAACATCATTGTATTAAGAACAATACTATAATATAATATAATATAATATAATACATTTATATATTTATAATAATATATATATTTATTACAATTTTTAAAGGTTTTTAGTAATGTATTATGAACAACGGTATATTTATGTATTTATATGTATGTATGTTTTTATTTAGATATTTTTTAAAGGCTTTTAGTAGTTTCAATTGTGTTTCGGTTATAAATGAAAACTGTATGCCATTCTGTAGTGACATAGTACACAGGATTGAAAAGACTTTCGTGATTGAAGCCCTCAGATGAATGGACGTTGAATGAATAGGCTGCTCTTTACCTTATGTGCGGCACCGCCGTGGATGATGGACTTGATGAAGATGCCCAGGTCTTCTCCGGTCTCTCGGGACTTATTACCCTTCAGACTGACCCCCAGACCAGCTGAGCCGGAGTCATTCAAAGGAACTTCAAACATCAGCTGCTCTCGCCCGTCCTCCGAAAGCAGCGGACCCGACGGCTCTCCTTTCTGCAAATAACACACACACACACACTTAGGTCAGTATCTCAGCTGACTTTCAAAATCATGTGAATCTTAACATTTACCGCAGTTCAACATTTTACCCCACTGCCTACAACCGCATTACAACACATGATTTTTGCTTGTGTTTACAAACCACAAGATGACTTGAAATTATTGTCAGTGGTAATCGACGGCATGTCACAGATGCTCGATAGAGTTTAACACATATTGAACCTGAAAGACTCCAATAAGATAATGGAGGTAGCTGGATGTAAATCTTGAGATAAAGGGACCTTACTTTTTTTCTCAGAATTCCACGATCCAAACTCGCAATTCTGACATTTTTTTTTTTTTTTTGCAATTGTGAGTTTATATCATGCAATTCTAAAGAAAAAGTCAATATTGTGAGTTTATATCATACAATTCTGACTTTATAACTCACAATTGCAAATTGTGCGAGTTTATATCTTACAAACCTGAGAAAAAAAGTCAGAACTGCGAGTTAATATATCGCAATTCTGACTTTTTTCTCACAATTGTTTATATCATTTAATTCTGACTGTTTAACTCAATTGCAAGTTCATATCTTACAAAACTGATGAAAAAAAAAAAAAAAACTTTCTGAGAATTCTGAGAAAAAAGTCAAAATTGTGAATTTATATCATGCAATTCTGACTTTATAAATTGCAATTGCAAGTTCATACCACAATTCTGACTTTTTAACTCACAATCGGAGCTTATATCTCACAATTCTCAGAAAAAAAAGTCTGAATTGTGAGTTAATTTCTCACATTTCAGACCCTTTTTCTCACAAATAACTGAAATAAAGTTGTAAAATTAGTTTTATATCACACGATTCTGAGATAAAAAGTCAAAAGTCTCTTATGTATGGAAGCCTGTTTTCGCCGCTGAATTAAAAATGAGGTAATTGCGACTTTTTCTCACAATTCTGACTTTTCTCGCAAATGCGAGTTTACATCTCGCAACTCTGAGAAAAAAAAGACACAGCTGTGAATTTTTATATCTTGCATTTTCAGACTTTTTTCTCAAGTGTGATTTTATATCACACAATTCTGAGAAAAAAAGACAGAATTGTGAGTTTTTATCTCAGAATGCAGACTTTCATTGTGAGTTTATATCGCAATTCTGAGAAAAAAGTCAGAACTGAGTTTTTATCTTGCATTTCAGACTTTTTTTCTCGTAATTGTGAGTTTATATCATGCAATTCTGAGAAAAAAAGTCGGAATTGTGAGTTTATATCACAATTCTGAGAAAAAAAAATCAGAATTGTGAGTTTGTATCATAATTCTGAGAAAAAAAAAGTCAGAATTGTGAGTTTGTATCATAATTCTGAGAAAAAAAAAGTCAGAATTGTGAGTTTATATCATAATTCTGAGAAAAAAATCAGAATTGTGAGTTTGTATCATAATTCTGAGAAAAAAATCAGAATTGTGAGTTTGTATCATAATTCTGAGAAAAAAAAAGTCAGAATTGTGAGTTTGTACCATAATTCTGAGAAAAAAAAAGTCAGAATTGTGAGTTTGTATCATAATTCTGAGAAAAAAAAAGTCAGAATTGTGAGTTTATATCATAATTCTGAAAAAAAAGGTCAGAATTGTGAGTTTATATCACACAATTCTGAGAAAAAAAGTCAAAACTGTGAGATTTATCTTGCATTTCAGACTTTTTTCTCGTAATTGTGAGTTTATATCATGCAATTCTGAGAAAAAAAGTCGGAATTGTGAGTTTATATCACAATTCTGAGAAAAAAAAAGTCAGAATTGTGAGTTTGTACCATAATTCTGAGGAAAAATTCAGAATTGTGAGTTTGTATCATAATTCTGAGAAAAAAAAAGTCAGAATTGTGAGTTTATATCATAATTTTGAAAAAAAAGGTCAGAATTGTGAGTTTATATCATGCAATTCTGAAAAAAAAGTCAGAATTGTGAGTTTATATCACGCAATTCTGAGGAAAAACGTCAAAATTGTGAGTTTGTATCATAATTCTGAGAAAAAAAAAGTCAGAATTGTGAGTTTGTACCATAATTTTGAGGAAAAATTCAGAATTGTGAGTTTGTATCATAATTCTGAGAAAAAAAAAGTCAGAATTGTGAGTTTACATCACGCAATTCTGAGAAAAAAAGTCAAAACTGTGAGTTTTTATCTTGCATTTCAGACTTTTTTCTCTCAAGTGTTAAGAGTTTATATCATGCAATTCTGAGGGAAAGAATTGTTTATTCTATAAGTTTATATCTCGCAATTCTGACTTATTTCTCGTAATTGCGAGTTTATATTACGCAATTCTGAGGATATACAAGATTTAGATAAAAAAAAAAACACCGAAAACTGTAATACTGTGAAATATTATTACAATTTAAATAGCTGCTTTCTAAACAAATATATTTTCAAAATATAATTTATTCCCTTAATGCAAAGCTGAATTACACAATCCTTTAGAAATCATTCTAATATGCTGATTTGCTGCTCAAGAAACATTTCTTACCATGATTAAGTTTAAAAGAACAGCATTTAGTGAAATAGAATTTTTTTGTAACATTATGAATGTCTTCAATGTCACTTTTGATCAATTTAATGCATCCTTACTGAACAAAAGTACTGATTTCTTTCAAAAAATGCAATAAAGTGTATATTTTAGAGACTGATCCCAGTTAAAATAAAGCCAGATGTACCAAGTAGATGAGGAAGGAATAATGATGGATGAATATATAAAGGAGAGAATGAATGCATGTCTAATGGAGAGGCAGGAAAACACGTTGGGGGTCATTTGATTTGAACATGGAAGGGTGAGATCATGAGAACGTGCCGGTTCAAAAGGAAACATAATAAGCTTTTGTCAGAGATTCATTTAGGAGGATGGGGGTTGGGGAGCGACATCGTTTAAGACTAATAACTCATTACTGAACACACTTACGCGCACAGGCTCACAACTACCCACACACCTCACTTCTCTTTTGGCTTTCTTTAGCTCTGAAACATCATATCAAAGAGATCAAGAGTGTCAGAGCCATGGTCTTTGACCTTTTTTCCACATCATTTCCTTTTCTTCCCACTATCGCATCAATAAAACATGGCAAAAAGGCCTAGAATAAAGTGCGGCGGCTAAACGTGACTGACATTGTTCTGGAAACCACATTAAGTAAGCGCATTAGCCTGTTGCTAAGCTACTGTGAAAATGGGCCAGGGGAAAAAGAAACAAAAATGACTTTGTAGGAGTACAAAGTTGGGCAAAAAGCATTAAGCAAGAGCTAACGATGAAAAATACGAGGGCCAATGGGGCAAAGCTTGAAGTAGTCCTTTTAGCGCGTCCTCTTACTGATGATAATGTGTCGTACATGGCCTGAGGCGGACGACAAATCAGAGTTTTAGCACACAATAAAAGGCCTGTTTGTAAGGGAGGTCAAACTTTGGTCCCGGCGAGAATATCAAATTGTCTGAAATGCCGCTCTGGTGGTCCTATCAACACTCCAGGCCCAGAATTCACACGAAGACCTCCTGAGGGCAAACACTACAAACTCATATGCTCTCATACACACTATATGATGGTAAGCATTATTAAAACACCATATTTGGACACTTGCAACTATATTAGTATTTATTATTAACATTAATATTAACTGCTATTAGTATTATTACTATTATTAAGCATTATTTATTTATTTATTTATTTATTTATTTAAATAAAAATACCCTATTTGGGCACTTGCAACTATATTTGTATTAGTAATAAATATAAATATTAAACTGCTATTATTGTTAATATTATACTTTTTTAATAAAAAAACACCATATCTAGGCATGTGCCATTATATTAGTATTTGTAATTAACATTAATAATAATAATAATATTAACTGCTATTATTATTATTATTATTATTATTATTATTATTATTAAGCATTAGCTATTTATTTATTTATTTATTTAAATAACACCCTTTTTGGGGACTTGCAACTACATTAGTATTCATAATTAACATTAATATTAATATTAACTGCTATTATTTATTTATTTATTTATTTATTTATTTATTTATTTATTTATTTCAATTTAAAAAAAACACCCTATTTTGGCAGTTGCAACTATATTAGTATTCATAATTAACATTAATATTAATATTAACTGCTATTATTATTGTTATTATTTTTATTATTATTATTATTATTATGCATTATTTATTTATTTATTTATTTATTTAAAAAAAACACCCTATTTGGGCACTTCCCACTATATTAGTATTCGTAATTAACATTAATATTAATATTAACTACTACTACTACTCATATTATTATTATTAAAACACCATATTTGGGCACTTGCAACTACATTATTATTAGTAATAAATAATAATATTAAACTGCTATTATTTTTATTATTATTATTATGAAACATTATATATATATATATATATATATATATATATATATATATAATATATATATATATATATATATATATATATATATATGTAATATTGTATATTATTATTATTATTATTATTATTATTATTATATAGCATTAAGCATTATTAATATCAAAACATATAATACAATTATTAATAGGTTATATATTATAGAAATGGGAATTAGTAACTATTAAAAACACTTAACATTAATTAGATAAAAAATATAAAAAATATTAATTAGATATTACATCACACTATTACACTAACAGGAATTAATGTCAGTATTAAGAGCAATTAATATTGATAATAATTGATCATAAAAAAGATTATTTTCTTTAATATTAATACTACTTAATATGTATCTAATATAATATAACAATAACAACAACAACAACAATAATAATAACAATAAACAGAATACAGAATACTAGTAATTAATATTTATATAGGATAATATATATTATATTAATAGTACATACTAACATTAGAATTCATATAAAATTAATTTATGATATTAATGCTAAAAAATGTTATCAATATTAATGTTCCCAATTAATATTGACATTAATAAAAATATTTAAAATATTTTAGAAGAAACATCTCAGACAAAACTGATAGTTCAGTGAAATATAACTGGGATATCCTGTGCTAAAACATTTTCCATTTTACAACATCTGAGCGACAACATTTTCCTCTTCTACTTGAAGCAGTCCTATAATACCCCAACAAATTCACAAAGAGCTGCGACACAAAAACCAAACTTTAATCGATCTACCGCACTCATCATGAAAGCACAGCGTGATTCACACAGCATTTTGAGAGCAAGTCTTTGAGTCATTTACACAAAAATAATCCATGGGAAATGTGTTTTGATGCCTCTGGCTAGAAGTCAATGCACCTTAACCCAGATACTGAACTAAATTAGAATTGATGTCAGAAGGCCGTTTGCTATTAGATGAAAGCATCTACAGTTTTTATATTACGCACTGCTTTTTAAAAAAAGTCCACTGGGTTTGGAAAGAAGTGTCCGTGACCCAAATAACAAGTATAATTAAATAGGTCATGACAAAGCAGAACGCATCCTGTGTGTAGGAAGAGGAATTATTATTAAGACCATCTCAAGGACATCTAAATGCCCCACCAGCCCTGTGACCGACCTCTTTTCCTGTGAGCACAACTGCGTGCAATCTGCGGTCTGACCTCTCCATCCTCACAGAAAATCTGTCTGAATCAAACACCAAACTCCCTTCACAGCCTACATTATGATTTTAAATCGGTTACAAAATAAATATTTGGCTTTTACAGCAAACACACTGTGAGAATATCAAGTTACAGTGGTGATATTAGACTAAAAACCTGATTTTAGATAATTATAAGTGTGCCTTGTCTAATGGAACACCACAGAAATCACAAAATATAGTCATTTGACTATTATATTAAAGACATTTATGCTGTGCACGCTGGAAAAGATCTAAAAGCATTTCTAGTGGGCACAAAAAAAAAATCTTACATTACAATTTAATTTGATGTTTGGCTGATTTATTGCTACTGGCCATCAGGTATAATTAATATGTTGCTGAAGACATTAATTCCACCTACTGCATTCATTTACCCTCACGCTACATGACAAATTGATGCCAAGTCCAGTCAGCTTAGCTTTAATGCAATGGTGATATTTAGACGTTTATAGTTTGCCAAAGCAATCTCATTAATATACATGTACACAACAAGACCATGGACTCTTGCATTTGTCTGATAATTGAAAATTCATTTCTACACAATAATTCGAAAGCTGTTTAATAGAAAAATACTTACATCCACCAGAGGTTTATCTATGGAAGCCTGTTTCTGCCACTGAATAAAAAAATATAAAAAGGTAATTGCGACTTTTTATCTCGCAATTCTCACTTTTTTACTCAGAATTGAGAAATGAATTGTGTGATATATAACTTGCAATTGCGAGTTTAAAGTCAGAACTGCAAGATTGGCAGTTCTGACAAATAAAGTCAGAACTGCGACTTTTTTTCTCAGAAATGCGAGATATAAACTTTATAACTCACAATTGCGAGAAAAAAGATAGAATTGCAAGATATAAACTCACAATTGCAAGAAAAAAGTCAGAACTGCGAGACACAAACTTCCATTTGCTTGAAAAGACTTAACTTTTCAAATAGTTTAGATATAAATTTGCAATTTTGAGAACATCGTTGTTTTTTCCCCTTAAAATCAGAACTTTATAACTTGCGATTCTAAGTCAGAATTGCAAGAAATACACTCACAATTGCAAGAAGAAAGTCAGAACTGTGAGATACAAATCCCATTTGCGTGAAAAGACTTTATTTCTTGCAACTGTGAGTTTATATTACACTATTCTGACTTTATAACTCGCAATTGCGATTTTATGTCTCACAATTCTGAGAAAAAAGTCAGAATTATGAGACAAAAAGTGGCAATAACATTTTTAAATTTTTTATTCAGTGGCGGAAACAAGCTTCCATATTTATCAAATATATATCTATTAAAAAATAAATATATTCTAATATTTATTAAATGTTAATTAAATAGTAATGATATTAATAATATTTTTTATGAATAAAACAAAACAGTAAGTTAATATTATTCACTACTAATACAAAACTTAATTACTATTAGTATGTTACATAATAACATATTAATATGAATTATTAGTATCATTAATAATAATGTTTATCATTAGTATTGAAATAATATATAACATATAATATTATATAACAATATAATATATAATATACAACATAAAATAACAACATTATTGGTTAATATGAATTAATACTTTTCAACAGATACAGTATTAAAATGGTACTAATTTTAGTATTTATTAGCATTTATTATCATTAGCATTAATTATATTTATTAATATTACCTTTTAATACTTATATTGACTGCTATTATTACAAATGAAGAGTTTATTTGCAAAAAACATGTTTTTATTGTTATCATGTTTTTATTGCTTTACTGTGTCAGTTAGCTGTTTTTTTTTTTTTTTTAAACTTAATCAAGATAACCTAACTGCAGTTTGACTGAGGTTAATTGGAATGCAAAATGAAAAAACATGATTTTTGAAAATTGTTAAAAACGTTATCTGAGTTATCTGTTTTTGCAAATAAACTCCTCAAATATTCATTCAAATATGAAAAACTCCTCAAATATTCATAATTAGCTTATTATCGCTTTGCTCCTTGGTCTCCTCATTGGCTAATAATCTAGTAACAGTATTTATTAATATTTATTATAAATTTATAATAATATAAATGGATAATATAATAAATTATTATTTATTATAAATTTGTTATAAATGTATTATTATTTATTATTAACCTTTTTATTTTTTGTTTTCAAAATGTATCAATTTTAAGTTACTTGTCGAAGAAAACTGCTGATGAAAATTCAATTTAAAAGGCTGGTCAGAATGAAAATTTGAATTTTCAAATTAAAATTTTAATTAAAAAAAGATTTCTGAAAATTGTTAAATACGTAGTTATCTGTTTTTGCAAATAAACTCCTCAAATACTCATTCAAATATGAAATTAGTTCTTATACATCTATAATCCAAAATGTATTTTATTATCGCTTTGTTTCTTGGTCTCCTCATTGGTTAATAATCTAGTAAAACACAACAAATAAATAAATAAAAATGAAAAAAAATAAAATAATATTAATAATAATAAAAATTACCATGTTTTTTGGGCATGTGCCATGGCATGCTTTTAAGTACTTCAAGTAGTTGAACTAGTTAAGGACCATCCCGTGCCAGTTAGAAACTAGCTAAACACCTGACACCGTGTCCTAACTACACACAACGTGACAAGACTCCAGCGACAAGCAATTTGTCTGTCCACACCAGATGTGACAATAGAATCAATCAAAAATCACAGCCAATCAAAAGCGCGTGTGGGCGGGCTCTTTCAGAAAGAGCACTGAACTTGCAACAAATGGCTATGTTTATAATAGTTTATATATTTGTTATAATATACATTTATAAGTCTAATTCATAAGCATTAAACCTTTTAAATGTACATACTGAATGACGGATGCCATCTTTGTTATGGAAAATGCTTGTTCACATTGAGTTCGCAGTTTTAACGCACACCTTTGCTTTAATTTATTTTCAAGATGGTAAACAGATGGTAAATCTGTTGTTGCTTTCAGTATGGCTATAAGGTCACGTAAAATGATATTCAAACTCACATTAGACATTGAATAAAGCACATAATCATCACTTGAGATTATCCGTCATATAGTTTGTATGTTGTTGTTCCAGCTGCGATGTCGCAGAAATAAAAAACGTTCCTAAAACAGAAATTTAACGTGACAAAAACTCCAATTAACATGGAAAAGATACCTTATATTGCGTGTCGCGGTGTCACGTGTAGTTAGGACATGGTGTAAGATGGTTTTAGCTGGATTTTCCAGCAGGGCCGGAAGTTTCGGCGACACCATCTTTAACACATCCGGGATGTCCAGTCACCGTGTCCAGATCCCAAAGGGGTTCAGTCAGAAAAACAAGACTTTAATTCTGTCAACGACTTCTAAACACGAATCACGTCGAATGATCTGTCACTTAACAGACAGCATGTAGCTGCTAACAGGATGGACGTTTCTGGTGTAAGCTAACAAGCTAGTTTCCTGTCCAAAGATCTGCAGGATTCTAGCAGACTCTTTTAAAAGATGCTTTATTTATGCTAATGGCTGATCATTAGCCAAATCTGCCTTTGGGAATTAAGATGGTATATTTTGTGCTGACAGTGGGTGGTAAAAGAAACTGACGAACACTGTATGAAGGTGGGTGTTTATGGAGGGTATTTCAGGTTCGGATGCGTTCATTGGTTGGAATGAAATATAAATACGCACACACATATGCATAGACACACACACACACTCATATCCCCTAAAAAGGCAGATGGTGAAATCTACTCAACACTGTCATTATATCTTTTCATACACTTCCATTCTCTGAAAAAATATTTCTCCCGAGTGTGTCATTTCTCCTTTTGCCTGCCGTCGCATTTCTGCCGTAATTTACCCTGGCTAAGCAGCGGCACAGCTAACCCACTTTGAATTTGAATAGGGTGGAGAAATGGAGGAGGTTTTTCTCTGTGAATAGATACTGCAGTGCAGCTCTTTATGACGTTTTTTGTGCCTAACGAGAATTAATGGTCCAATAATAGTCAGTGTCAATGACATACAGCTGCTCTTCTTGAACAGATCTGGGACAGCAAAGATTTAACAAAGTACAAAGCAGATAAATCCATAAGTAAAACGCAAATGTAACCATGCATGAGTTTTCATTTTGCAATGAAATGCTTATATAATAAGATAAATAACAAAAATTATTTATATATGTGACCCTGGAACACAAAAGGGTCATATTTTTGAAATTGAGATTTATATACAATATGAAATCTGAATAAATAAGCTTTCTATTGATGTATATATTTGGCGGAGATACAGCTATTTGAAAATCTGGAATCGGAGGGTGCAAAAAAATCAAAATATTGAGAAAATCGCCTTTAAAGTTGTCCAAAAGAAGTTCTTAGCAATGCACATTACTAATCAAAAATTAGTTTTTGATATATTTATGGTAGGAAATGTACCAAATATCTTCATGGAACATGATCTTTACTTAACATCCTAAGGATTTTTGGCATAAAAGAAAAATCTATAATTTTGACCCATACAATGTATTTTAAGCTACTGCTACAAATATACGGTGCAGGGTCCAGGGTCACATATTATAATATAATACTTTTTGCATTTACTAAATAAAAAATATATTATTGTAACATTAAATATATATATATATATATATATATATATATATATATATATATATATATATATATATATATATATATATATCAGAAAAGGTCTGATTAAACGAGTAGTTCTGGCCAGATATGTACGATCTCAGACATCAAAAACCTCATTGAGGAAGTAATGCATGAGAGAAATGATTGTTTGTAACAATGAATATGAATTGTTTGGCAGTCCACACATAACACAGGCACGCACGTGTGTGTGACCCATCTAAATCCGAAGCCTTTGATGAGCAGACACTACAGTGCAAATGAACTGAAGACAGACAGAGACACAATGAAGGGATGTGGTCTTTCTTCCTGCGATGAGGGATCCAGGGGCGCCACAATTGCTGTTTTACTCATTGTTTGGTTTCTAACAGGGATCTAATGTTTAGAAGAAAAATAGAGACATTTTGAACGGGGTCAGCGATCGGCACACACCGCATGTAACATCTGGGAGAGGAGATGACCCAGCGTTGGCCCGAGGCTTCCTGTTAAAACGCTGTGTCATGTGCACAACTTCCTGTCACAAGCTGATTTGACACTTTTGATGTAAAAGAGGGCACTGTTGGGGTTTTGTAAGGTTGTCTGGATTAAGATAAGGGATTTTTTGTCCCATTTTATCATTTGTTGGTTTAAAAAAAAAAAAAATGTCTGAATGGTTGGAAAAGTAGTAATTTGAGGTACCATTCATTTTTAAAACACAAAAGTGACCCTGGAAAAATACACCATATGGGTCAAAATTATCAATTTTTCTTTATGCCAAAAAAATCATTAGGATATTAAGTAAACATCATGTTTCATGAAGATATTTTGTAAATTTCCTACCGTAAATATATCAAAACCTAATTTTTGATTAGTAATATGCCTTGCTAAGAATTCCATTTGCATAACTTTGAAGGCGATTTTCTCAATATTTAGATTTTTTACACCTTCAGATTCCAGATTTTCAAATAGTTGTATCTCCGACAAATATTGTCTAATCCTAACAAACCATAAATCTTTTTTTTTTTTTGTATGTATGTAAACATTTTTTCAGATCAGTTAAAAAAAATAATTATAAATATAATTAGCAAGATATAATTATTTTATATAATTATTTTTAATTGATATTTACCTACTAGTATTATTATTACTACTAAAGCAGCTTTATTTTTATTAAAGGATTCTGGTTTGCAAATATATATACATATATTATAAATAAATAAATATATGCATACACATTTCATAAATGTATACATATTTTTCTGTCAGTTTTTGAAAAAAAAAAATCTAATTTTAATTCTGATCATCAATTATTATTTTTGAATATTTTGATATGATTTTATAATATTTTGTAAATTTCCTACCAGAAATATTTCAACCTATTTTTGATTAGTATTATACATTGCTAAGAACTTCATTTGGACAACAAATTTTTGATTTTTGATTTGAATTATTTTGATTTTGATTTTTTTTGCAAAATTTTTTGCTATATTTCAAATAGTTGTATCTCAACCAAATATTGTCCTATCCTAACAAACCATACATTAATGGAAAGCTTATTTATTCAGCTTTATACATTATATATATATACACATTATATATATATATATATATAAAAATCAAAGTAATGTGTATAAATTTCACAAAAATTTACCCTGATGACCAGTTTTGTGGTCCAGGCTCACATATATAAAAATGTAAG
Organism: Cirrhinus mrigala; assembly: GCA_036247105.1. Taxonomy (NCBI): domain Eukaryota; kingdom Metazoa; phylum Chordata; class Actinopteri; order Cypriniformes; family Cyprinidae; genus Cirrhinus; species Cirrhinus mrigala. The sequence continues at coordinate 36,432,617 of CM070007.1, read as the reverse complement.
TAACCTTTACACCCTGACGTTTGACAAGAGTCTTACCAGTTCTCTGGGCAGAAACTCTTCTTGTCTTCCGACTACCAGAGACACGGTTTCTCCCAGTTTGGTGCTCCGCAGCATAGCCACCAGTTCCTCTTGTGTGCGTCCTGTGATGTCCACTCCATTTACCTAGAGAAAGAGAGAAAGCTATTTCCTGTAACCGTCAAAACGGAGAGGAAAATTTCCATTTACACTTTGCCGAGATGGAAAACACGTCAGTGTTAATTCCATCTCGCGGCCAGGTGCAACACAAGACAGACAATTGGCCTAATTACGTCAAGGATGCATTAAGCCTTCTGAAACAATATCTTTAAATTGCATTTAAAACAATACCTTTTAATTGCCTGACTGGCAGGAGAGGAATAGCATAATTTAATGTCCTATAAATAAGCTGTGATTTTGCATTTTCCAGGTTGTGCTCTCACAACTGCACTGATGCAGGATGCATGTAATACCTCCAGGATACGGTCTCCGGACTTGAGCCGTCCGTCTTTAACAGCAGCTCCGCGGGGCAGGATGCTCTTGACCATAATGGGTCCTGGACCATGAAGGGACGAGTCTCTGGTTACCACAGTGAATCCGAGGCCCTCCGAACCTGCAGACAGAGGAAGGCCAGAAACATTAAGCATGTATTTAATGACCCACTGAACCAGAAAACCAGACAAATGGTCTTCCTATCGTTTTCACCAGTGTGTTGTATACTCAGCCGTGTGGAAAACAAAAGCTACACTGACTTCTGAACATATTTTACCCTGCTATATGATGTAAAATAACACTCTTATAAGGTTCCAGTGACCAAAAAGCGTGTTTGCATTCACACCCACAGATACACTTACTGTAGTGCCAAAGAAAACTGAGATTTTTTTTTTTTTTTTTTTTAGACATGTTGGAAAAAGTACAGTATTGTTTCAGTAAAATCCATTCCACAATGTCCTGAAGACATCTTAAGGTTATTTTTATTTACTCTGTTTAGGAATATTGCTCTGGATTTTCACCTCAATGCTATTTATACCAAGTAAACTGATCATTTTCATCATGCAACGACAAAATTGCAAATTTTGCAAACTTAAATGAAGGTGTGACGTTCTGGTTATTCACAAAATTTGATGTAGAATATAAACTTGGCAAAACAGATTGACTAGTTTTAAGATAAATAAAATAAGAATAATGTGAACAGATATGAAGTCAAATCTGGAATGCCCATTGGAAATATATAATTTAAAAGCTCTTATTGGTCACTTGAGTGTTTTTTTAATTAGCAAAAAAAAAAAAAAAAAAAATTGTACATGTTCAATTTAAGGACTTGTCAAATAAAATTAAAATAAAAAAAATAATAAAATAAAATAAATAAAAACACCAAATAAAAGCTTATTGTAAAAGTTTACCAAAGAAAAAAATTGGTTTGATGCAATGAATAATTTAATTTTTAATAAAAGGTCTGTTGTATTGAAAGATTTTAATTTTTGTTTTCATTTTTTTTCTATTTAAAGTTTCTTCTTAAGTAATGCATTTACTAATATTTACATTAACATGTATTTTTTAACATATAACACATTGATTACATACATACATTTTATTTATTTGTATATTTGTTGCATAGATATATTTATTTTAATAATCATTGCATAAATATTCATATTTAGTTATTGTGATATTCTTAAAAAAAAAAAAAAAACTTGTAAATGTTCAATTTGAGGACTTGTCAAATTTAAAAAAATAAAAAATAAAAACACCAAAAATTTCACAAATTTTCATTTTAAGGTTGCATGCATGAACATTAATATTTATTTATTTATTTATTTTTATTTATTACATGTATTTTTTTATTTATTTGCATATTTGTTGCATAGATATTATATTTATTTTATTATTCATTGCATAAATATTTATATTTAGTTATTTTTATATTTTTATATAGTATTTCTTTTTACGTTTACTGCATTAATTTATTTTTATATTTAGTACATTAAAATTTATATTTAGAATGTATTGCAATCAGGCCAGTCAGAATGAAAATTTTAATTTTCACATTAAAATTTTCAATTTAAAGGTTTGCCAAAGAAAACTGCCTGGGAGAAATGAAAAGTTCCTTTAAAAAAAAAATTTTTGAATTCAAAGTTTGCATTTTAGAAAATTGTACACTGAAAATTTGAATTTTTAAATTAAACACTTTGTTCTCTAAACTATAACTGACATGAAAGAAACCTCATGTACTTTGTCTTATATTACAGTATTATTTTCTATATTGATTACTAGTAAGTTTCATACAAGCAAACGTCACTATTATGATTAGAAATTATCGACTATTAATGTGTTTTTCAAAAGCGGATGTCGAAGTCTAGAGAGCAAGATGGTTGAAATGATCCCTAGAACATATATATTAAATGTAATGATAGCATACCAGCGCCACTTCCCTGTTATGACCCTCACAGATCTTTACAGACTGTATCAAGCTCATCTCTGATCCAAGATCAGGTCAAAAGGTCAGCGGTACGATGATGATAGCTTTCAAGCACTGTGGACTGATAACCTGTGTTTAAGCTGTCGGTTTCTCTGCAGAGGTCTGAACACCTCCGTCTCCACCCCGGCACATTGATAAATGTTTCCTTACGGGGATTAGACAGCTCTGCACTTTAATTTCACACGTGAACACATCTACAGGAGACGGGAGATGCAGAGAGCGGGATACAGGATGAGGAGAGAGAGGGAACGGGAGAGAGAGATGCGGTAAAAGAGGAGCGATAGAAACAATGACAAAGGGTGTGGCCCGAAAAAAAAGTGATTAGAGGAAGTGGAAGCACTGGATGAGGGGCTGAAAAGAGACGGAAGAGTGAATCTCACAGAAACATGTCAGGGTCACATTTCACTCAAATATCACAAGGAGAAAAAAAAAAGTATATATAAACACATATCACCACACACACACACTGCATAAATATTAATATTTAATTTTTTATATTTACTGCATTAATTTCTATTTACATCACATTTAAATGAATAATTATAAATATAATAATTAAAAAACTATAATAATTTATTGCATATACATTTCTTTTTATTTTAATATTGATAGCATATTCAGAAATTAGTTTTGTTTTATATTTACTGCATTAATTTATTTTAATTACATTAAAATGTATTTTTTTTAGGATTTATTGCATATATATATATATATATATATATATATATATATATATATATATATATATATATATATATATATATATATATATATATATATATATACACACACACACACAGCATAAAAAATTAATTAATAATAAATAAAAAATTAATATTTGTTTTTTTATATTACCGCATTAATTGTTTTTAGATTTATTACACTGAAATTTAGAATTATTTTTAGAATTTATTGCATAGATATTTATTTTTATTTTAATATTAATAGCATATTTATTTAGTTTTGTTTTGTATTTACTGCATCAATTTATTTTTAGACTTATTATATTAAAATTTATTGCACATATATTATATATTTATTTTTAGAATGTATTGCATATATATATATATATATATAGACAGACAGATAGATAGATAGATAGATAGATAAAGATAGATAGATAGATAGATAGATAGATAGATAGATAAAGATATAGATATGTAGATATAGATATAGAATAAATATTAATATAATTCTTGTTATATTTATTACATACATTTCATATTCATTTGTATATTTATTGCATAGATATTTCTTTGTATTTTAACATTCACTGCATAAATATTCATATTTAGTTTAGTTATTTTATAAAATAATTATACCGTTTACAATCATTAGATTGCATTTTTTTTTACATTTACTACATTTACAAATACTACAGGTAAAAAAAAAAAATGATAATACAAAAATGTATTTATTTATTTTTTTGTAAAATTAGCATAAATTAAAGGCAGTTTACTACCAAACAGACATAAATACACATCTTTAATACAATATTATTATTTATTGTGTTTTTATTTTTTTATACTACTAAAATAATTATATTTTCTTGCAATAAAGAAAATTTGGGTAATTTTTCATTAAATTTCACAATTAAAATGATTATATATATATATATATATATATATATATATATATATATATATATATATATATATAAATATATATATATATATATATATATGTGTTTTGTTTTTTGTTTTTTACTTTGATTTTGGACTGAACATGTTATTGACAGGTTTCATAAGATTCACCCAGAAACGCAATAAGAAAAGAAAGGAAAAAAAGAGGCTCAAAGAATCATACTAAGAAAGCGATTCCCTCGAGTTTCTTGTCCGCAGGGACATGTGTGATTACTGAAGCCGAGAATTGCTCTGTCTCTCTCTCGCACACACTTGAGGGAGAGATGTCATAGAGGATAGCGGCCAATCCAGCATACTAAAGATGGCAAATGATGAAATCTCCAGTCCCAGAAGAGCACCTGACATTAAAGTTTTAAACAATAGCAGCTGTCAATCAGCTGAGAGGAGCGATAAAGACAGAGAGGTGAGGAAATAAAGGGAAAAGAACAAGGACAGACGTTGCTATGCAGCAGTTCTGACAAGGGTTAAATCGCAGGGCTCATGACGGCACCTTCTGGTCAACTAGACAGAGTTTCCACTATTCAAAACCCATTTTACTTGCAAACTGTAATATATAACTTTTTTAATTCAATTCGTATTGATCAGACTTTGAATTTTTTTTTGTTTTCACATCCAGCTTACCTTTCTTCAAATCGATGTTCATTTTCCTCGCCGACTTTTTGCTGATCATATTAACCAGCATGGCGAGGGCCGGGGTCTTTTTGGGGGCGGGGCTCTCGCTGCGATCTTTCAGGGTGGGTGAGGCGCTGACCGGAGGAGAAGGCGTGGCTCTGCGATGATCTGTTTCCACGGGGGTGTGTCTTGTGGGTTGAAGCTGCTCCTCCTCCTTTTGGGGCAGAGTCTGTGATGCAGGCGGCTCTGGAGACGGCGTCGATGTATTGCTCGGACCGAGTCTATGAACCAAGAAAGGACTCTTGACTTTAGGGACTGTGGGGATTGGTTCGGAGTTGTTGAAAAGCTGCCCGATGAGGCTCTTTTCATAGCGGAGCCTGTTGGCGACAGGAAGCACCTCCAAACGTACGGTGTGCAAGGACATGGCTAGGCGAAACACTTCTTGAGACCTGAAACATGAAGAGTGAAACCATGTCTTACTGTTTTGTAATGCATGTACACTACCGTTCAAAAGTTTGGGGTCAGTAAGACTTGTAATAGTCTTTAAAGTAGTCTCTTATGCTCATCAAGGCTGCATTTATTTGATTAAAAATATAGAAAAAAAACAGTAATATTGCAAAATGTTTTTAAATTATAAAATAATGTTTTTTATTTTAACATACTTTAAAATAGAATTTATTCCTGTGATGAAAAGCTGAATTTTTATCAGCTGTTACTCCAGTCTTAAGTGTCACATGATCCTTCAGAAATCATTCTAATATGCGGATTTATTATTAGAATGATCAATGTTGGATAATATCAACAGTTGTGCTGCCAAATATTTTTTGGAACCTGTAATTTTTTTTTTTCAGGATTCTTTCATGAATAACAAGTTTAAAAAGTACAGTGTTTATTCAAAATATAAATATTTTATAACAATGTAAATTATTTATTATTAACTTTTAATAAACTTTTAATTTACTTTTAATTTAACTTAATACATCCTTGGTGAATAAAAGTATTAATTTCTTAAAAAAAAAAAAAAAAAAAAAAAAAAAGAAAGAAACAATAAAAATGTACTGACCCCAAACTTTTGAACGGTAGTGTATGTTGATAACATGAATACAAAGACACTTGGTGCTTCAAACACTCAACATCACTTCCCAATAGGGCTGCACAATTAATCGAATTTTTAATTGTGATTACAATTACAGATGCCACAATTATGTAATCGTTCAAAGGCACAATTACAAAAAGAAAATTAAAAAATCCACTTACATCATTCTTCTGTCTTAAGATGTGTGGGTGAGAGAGAGTGTGTGGATTTTTCCTACAGGTTATCTTAAGGTTTTTTTTCTCATTGTTTTCATTTTTACATTTTTTTATATTTAAAGAAGAAACTATATACAGTTGCTTCAAACAATAATATAAAGCTTTTCAAAACATCATTCAATGTAAATTGTGATAATCGTAATTAATAATCGTAATTACAATTACAAAGGAATAATCGACAATTATGATTTTTGTCATAATCGTGCAGCCCTACTTCCCAATCAAACTACATAAGAACTCCCTGGAATTTACCTTATATAATATAGACATTATAGACTAGTGTGACTGTGTTAAAAAAAAAAAAAAAAAGCCAAGAAAGGTGGTGCATTGCCGATTTTACAGTTCACAGTAAGACTGTTAAGATGCATTTAGAAAATTGAAAATAAATGGAATTTCAATAGGCAAGGCAAGGTAAGGCAATAAGGTGAATTTCCATTTCATGTCAACTTCATCATGAGTAAATATCACTGAAAATTTGGAGTAAATGTACTTATTTATCATGAAATATATAAATAAGTAAATAAATCCTTCTTCTCTTTTTCTGTATTATATACATCAATTTTCATTTAATATGGAAGCCCATTCCCACCATTGAATAAAAAACAAAAAAGGTAACTGCAACTTTTTATCTCAGAATTCTGACCTTTTTTTGTCAGAACTGCATGATATAAGCAATTGTGAGAATTGTGAGACATAAACTCGCAACTGTGACTTTTTTTCTCACAAATGCAATTTTCAGAATTGCGAGAAAAAAAGGCAGAATTGCAGTATATAAACTCAGAATTGTGAGTTTTTAATCAAAATTTTGACTATTTCTTGCAATTGTGTTTATATAGTGCAATTTTGAGAAAAAAAGTCAGAACTGTGAGGAAAAAAGTCAGAATTGCAAGACATAAACTTGCAATTGCGAGAAAAGTCAGAATTGAGTTTTTAAATCGCAATTTTGACTATTTCTTGCAATTGTGTTTATATCATGCAGTTTTGAGAAAAAAAAAAAGGCAGAATTGTGAGAAAAAAGTCAGAATTGCAAGATATAAACTTGCAATTGCGAGAAAAGTCAGAACTGAGTTTTTAATCGCAATTTTGACTATTTCTTGCAAATTTGTTTATATTACGCAATTCTGAGAAAAAATGCAGAACTGTCCGATTTAAACTCGCAATTTTGATCAGACTTTTTTCTATTTTCAGAATTGTGAGAAAAAAAGTCAGAATTGCGAGATATAAATTTGCAATTGCGAGAAAAGTCAGAATTGTGAGTTTTTAAATCGCAACTTGACCATTTCTCGCAATTGTGTTTATATCACGCAATTCTGACGAAAAAGTCAGAATTGTGAGATATAAACTTGCAATTACGAGAAAAGTCAGAATTTCGAGTTTTAAATTGCCATTTTGACTTTATTTCTCACAACTGTGTTTATATTACGCAATTCTGGCATTATAACACACAATTGTGAGTTTATATCTCACAATTCTGAGATATTTTTACAATTCTTGTGGGATAAAAAGTCGCAATAACATTTTAATCAGTAGCGGAAACAGGGTTCCATAATTTCATGTCGACTTCAGCATGAGTAAATATTGCTGGAACTGAATTTCCATTTCGTAAATCATTCGCAAAATAAATAGCATACATTTTTAAGCTTTATTCAAGGTTTTACAATTAAGGTTTTACAATTATTGTATAAAAATATTTGTTCAGCTTGTATTTTCCAAGTCAGTCCCACTGTAACATGCAAGTTATTGCTTTTAATGCTAATTACAGAAATGACAAAATGTATTAATGCTATTAAGCAAAATAAACAATTTTTCCCTATCTATATGGTGTTTATTGGTACCAAGCAACATAATTATTAAAGACTTTTATATACGCCAAATACTGACTTGTTAATTTGGAATTTAAATGCGTTTTAATAAGGACAGATGCCAAATTTCATACAACACAATTGAAAATGAAGGAATTCCTGATTAGTTGCCCCTCACAGTCCAATTTTCATTAGCATAGAATTAAATATGGCACCATGCTAATGACATTTAATTGATATACAGCAAGATTTGCATAAATCATAAATTTTACAATGACTTCAGGTGGCTAATCCAATTAGACTTGTTTTTTAAAAAAAACAACTATTAAAATAGACAGCATTACTAACAGCAGATGTCATGTGACAAAAGACACACTTCAAGCTGTGTTAAATGTGCAAAACTAAATTGTTTGAAGGTGCATTACAGATTTTACCACAGTTGAGTGTCTTGTTTATAATGGTGTAAATTATTTTTTTTTTTGGTTACACTTTACAGTAAGGTTCATTAGTTAACATTAGTTAACTACATTAGTTAACATTAACCAAGATTGAACAATACTTCTACAGCATTTAATAATCTAAGTTAATGTTAATATCAGCATTTACTAATGCTTTATTTGTGTTTGTTAATGTTGTGTTTAGTTAATGCACTGTGAACTAACATGAACAAACAATGACTGTATTTTTAACTAACATTAACAAAGATGAATAAATAGTGTAATAAATGTATTGTTCATTCATTTTAGTTAATACATTAATTAATGTTAACAAATGACATATTATGTCAAAGTGCTAGTGAAAATTCAATAGGGTGAATTTCCATTTCATGCAAACTTCAACCATAGTAAAATCACTAAAACTGAATCTCTCTATTTTAAATTGTTCGTGAAACCAATAATGCAAATTCTGACACTTAATTCAAGGTTTTACAGCAATATACACACAAATTTGTTCAGCTTTCACAAATCAGACTCACTGCAACACACAATTTAACGCTTTTAATGCTGACGATTAAAATGTGACAAATTTATTAATACTAATAGTCAAAATAAATCATTTGTACACTAATCATAACTTTCTTTTAACTTATTAAAGGAGAACTCCACTTCCAGAACAACAATTCACAAATAATTTACTCACCTCCTTGTCATCTAAGATGTTCATGTCTTTCTGTCTTCAGTTGTAAAAAAATTTTGGTTTTTGAGGAAAGCATTTCAGGTTTTTTTTTTACATAATGGACTTCAATTGTGTCCCCGATTTTGAACTTCTAAAAAGTAGTTTAAATGCAGATTCAAAGGGCTCTAAACGATCCCAGCCGAGGAAGAAGGGTCTTATCTAGCGAAACGATCTGTCATTTTTTTTGAAAAATATAAATTTGTATAGTTTTTAAGCACAAAAGCCCGTGTAGCACAGGCTCTCGGATGCACGCCCACGGGTCGCTCTTGAACGATTTGTTCATTTTGAACGAATCTTGAATGTGACTTGCAAAGAACGAGTCGTCTCGGGGAGTGATTCGTTCAGTCACGCATGCGCAACATCCTATTAGGTTCTGTACTGGAATTAGTTCACCTGTTTCCGAGTCGTTTGTTCATCTTATGGGGCTGTCACGTGGTGCTGATTTTGCTAAAATTAACAAAATGACTCGAAAAAAAGATTAGTTCATTTTGCTGAACGAGACTCAAAGGTCCGAGTCGGTAAAATGATCCGAACTCCCCATCACTACTGGCGAAAAGCTCCATCTCATTTTCTCCTACAACTTCAGAATCGTCCGACATTGTTGTACCTTTTTGTTTGTAAACAGCGTTTGACTTACTTGCATTTTCTTAGTCTTTGTGCATTCGCTTTGTAAACACTGGGTCTGTGGTTCCGCCTACATTCGGCGTGACCTTTCGACATGATTCTATAGTACGTAACGTCATGAACGCGCATCCCAGAGCCTGTGCTACACAAGCTATGTAAAAAGTATACACATTTTTATTTTTCGAAAAAAATGACCGATCGCTTCGGTAGATAAGACCCTTCTTCCTCAGCTGGGATCGTTTAAAGCCCTTTGAAGCTGCATTTAAACTACATTTTTGAAGTTCAAAATCGGGGCACCAATGAAGTCCATTATATGGAGAAAAATCCTGAAATGCTTTCCTCAAAAAACATAATTTCTTCGTTTTGTTTTTAATGACAACGTGACTAATCTAATCATATTTAGATTGTGAACCATCCATTTTATAACCTTTTTAAAATAGTTATAAACAACAAAATCAAAATGATTACAAAACACACAATTAAACATTACTAAAACAAATGTTAAAAGCGTCACAATTCATGTTGGAGTTCAGTTTAGGACGCTGCACGAGATGTAAAATTGACTTGCTCAACTGAAGTCTTTTTTCTTTTCTACTTCAAAACCTTTAACTCTCATAGCCATTTCTCTAACTCTTCCTCTAATAGCGCCTCTTCGTTTAATCTGTCACCCTTTTGAAGGCTGTCTGATATCGCTGATGCCACTTAATAGGGCAATTCCACACTCGTGGCAAGAGAAACCATTCTCTTTTGTTGTGTTAAAGTTATTGCACTGAAACTCTGCAAGAAGGTGAGGAAAATGAGAGAGGATGGATATACTGATAGATAACAAGAAGGACAAAAGGTTCGGTACGATTGCGTTTGCACGACACGAGCGAATGGGAGAGAGAACAGTCGCATGAAAGCAAAAACAACACAAAAGACAGATAATAAAAGAAGAGAATGAAGTGGAGAGAAAGAGAGCGGGCGGACGATTAGTAATCCACATGACAACAATGAAAGTGTGATGGATGAAAGAGTCAGACACTCACTGAGCGAAGGACTTGTCTATTAACTCGGTGTCATTGATCGTCACGATGCACTCGTCCTCTTCAAAGATCCCTTCTCGTTCGGAGCGGCTGTTCTTCTCGATGGCTCGGATGTTTAGACCCAGAGCCCTGATGACACAGGCAGCAAACAGGTTTCAGACAGGGAAGGGTGTTCAGACAGTAACTAAAGATATTATTTGTACATAAGCAGCTGAATTCCAACTGAAAATGACTTGTATAAAATGTCTGTGGTTCCGTTATTACAATAAATAAAACGGTGGTAAAACTGTGGCCTAGTGGTTTGTTTGTTCTCCAGATACAGTGTGCGGTTACATGAATTTTAAAAAAAAAGTTTTTAAATAATATACATTTAAAAACTATAACAAAAATAAAATTAAATAATGAAATAAAAATATTGGAAGATTTAAAAATGGTATATAGAAGGTATATGTAAGGTATAGGAAAAATAAAATAAAATAAAATAAAATAAAATAAAATAAAACAAAACAAAATGCTGGCATGATAAAAAAAATGAAGATATATCTGGAAATATGTTTTCCAGATGCAGTGGGAGCCTACATAAATTTTATATTAAATAATCTAAATTTAAAAACTATACTAAAAATAAAATAAAATAATAACAAGTAAAATAAAATGCTAGAATGATTAAAAAAAATGGAGATATATCTACAAATATGTCCAGAATTTATTATAAGGCACAGGAAAAATTAATAAAATTAAATAAAATTAAATTATTTATTAAATGCTGGAATGATTCAACAATGGAGATATATCTGGAAATATGTCCAGAATTTATTATAAGGCATAGGAAAAATAAAATAAAATAAAATAAAATGCTGGAATGATTAAAAAATGGAGATATATCTGAAAATATGTCCAGAATTTATTATAAGGCATAGGAAAAATAAAATAAAATAAAATAAAATAAAATAAAATAAAATGCTGGTATGATTCAAAAATGGAGATATATCTGGAAATATGTCCAGAATTTATTATAAGGCATAGGAAAAATAAAACATCAGCATCTTTCTTTTTCAAGAACAGATCTTTCCAGACTACCATTTCAATTACCAATTTTTTGATTACTGGGAAAATGAACTAAATACGGGATTTCATTTGCTGTTACTTCCTTTAAGACCTTAGGGTTTCCTCTGAGATTTACACACCCTAAAGAGAGGTTCATCAGGCCACCACACAGGTTTGCCCACCTACAGAGAGAGGGTCTATTTCCATCCGGAGCTCAACAGGGCGCACAGGCCCCAACAACAGGAAGCATGTCACTGTCCACCCAGGGAGGACTTCCTGTCATGCAGCATGTGTGTGTCCTTACCCTGAGCACTTAACTTTTGACCTGTTCAGGCAGTCTGAAAGAGCCATTCTCCTAGACACTTCCTGTAAGTGTGTGACTACGTGGTTATGGGCGAATATGAATGGGATACTGATGACCAATAATACTGAAATTATAAAAGTAATGCACGCATGCCCTAGATAGTGTTTATTAATGTGTAATAAGGTCATGCTACTCCTTAATAGAGTAAAACATTTATTTTAATTTAATTTAATCTTTTATTTTACTGAAGTTAGACTAGTGGTCACCTGATATTATTTTATGTAATGGCTAATGCTGAAAAATAAAATAAATCATAAAAAATAATATAATATAATATAATATAATATAATATAATATAATATAATATAATATAATATAATATAATATAAAAAACAAATAAAACAAACAAGCAAATAAAAAAAAAAAAAGTCTCAAAACCGGCAAAAAAGATCTGCTCAACCAACATTGTTTTATATAATGACCAATGCTGACAATAAAAGTAAAATAAAATTAAATGAAATAAAATGGCCAGTGCTGAAAATAAAATAAAATAAAATAAAATAAAATAAATCTCAAAATTGCCAAAATAGATCGCTCAGGTGACATTGTTTTATATAATGGCCAATGCTGACAATAAAAGTAAAATAAAATAAAATAAAATAAAATAAAATAGGTCAGCTGAACTAAAATAAAATAAAATAAAATAGGTCCGCTGACATAAAATAAAATAAAATAAAATAAAATAAAATAAAATAAAATGTGTTTAATATGATGACCAATGGCCAAATAAAAAATAAAATAAAATAAAATAAAATAAAATAAAATAAAATAAAATAAAATAAAATAAAATAAAATGTGTTTAATATAATGACCAATGGCCAAATAAAAAATAAAATAAAATAAAATAAAATAAAATAAAATAAAATAAAAGACTAAAAAAGGCCCAATTTAATTACGATAAATAAGACATGCTGATCGTTTGGTCACATATAATGGTTGATGCTGACAAGTGAATTTTCATTTTTGGAATGATCCCTTTTAAACTCACACTGCTAGATTGTCAGCTATATAAAAGCTTTTTTCTGAACAATAAAGTCTTTAAATTAAGAGTCAAAACTCGAGAATTAAACAGCAGAATTTGTACAACAGTGCATCTCATGGTCCATTATCATGCAAGAGTGGAAAGACTCTTGAATCTGTGTGTGTGTGCGTGTGTGTGTGTGTGCGTTTTACCTTCCACTCAGTGAGGAGCAGTATGATATGACTTTGATGCCCAGAGGCCCGAGGTCTCCAGAAATCTCCACCGTCCGTGTGAGGCTGCTGCAGTAAGGAAAACACAACGGTCACGGTGGTTAGTTACATTTTTCTTGGCAGAAAAAAGGAAAACGACTTCCACAAACTGAGAAATATATTTTGGAAGTGGAAACTTTCAGCGGAACGCAATTACATTAGCAGAACAACAGTCACACGTCAAAATGACAAGCCAAAAAACCATTACGGTGGGAACTGTCTTGGATATCAATGGAGTGCTCCTCCTGTCACCTGCATCATTTCCTCAGGTCTAAAGCTCTCAAAGTGTGTGTCACATTATAGTGTTCAATCACACTCCTCTGACCTTACGCTTACAATGAAACACAAACAATTACTCATAGGATACACTAGATTTTTATGTTTACTGAAGTAAATTTGAGTGCTGTTACGATGTTTTAAGCGTCTGCATGTGGTTGCAAGGGTGTTGTGGGTGGTTACTAGGTTAATGTTCTGAGGTTGACAAAACAGATGCACACAGATAAATGAGAAATTTAAAAAATAAAATAAAATAGAATAAAATAAAATAATAAACTGTATTGATAAACTGATTTTATTTTATATAATTCCCAAAGACAAAACATAAAATAAAATAAAATAAAATAAATTAAAGTGGTAAAACATAAAAAATGTCCAATTTAATTACAGTAAAGGAGATGTACTCATAAACTGATATTTTTAATGCAATTCCCAATGTCAAAAATAAAATAATGAAATAAAATAAAGGAGATGTACTCATAAACTGATATTTTTTTTAATGTAATTTCCAATGTCAAAAATAAAATAAAATAAAATAAAATAAAATAAAATAAAGACTTCAAGTGGTAAAACATAAAAAAAATGTCGAATTTAATTATAGTAAAGTAGATGTACTGATAAACCGAATTCGTTTTATATAATTCCCAAAGCCAAAAAAATAAACTAAACTAAACTAAACCAAAATTTAAAGTGGTAAAACATAAGTCCAATTAAATTATAGTAAAGGAGATGTATTGATAAAATGATCTTGTTCTATATAATTCCCAATGCAAAAATAAATAAATAAATAAATAAATGCATGAATGAATGAATTAATTAATTTAAAGTGGTAAAACATAAAAGAAAAATGTCCAATTTAATTATAGTAAAGGAGATGTATTTTTAAACTGATATTGTTCTATACAATTCCCAATGCTAAAATAAAATAAAATAATTCCAAGTGGGTAAGTAAATAAATAAATGTAAAAATATGCACAAACAAAACTACTTAACAATGAGGGCACATACAGATAAACGTATGTGATTGAAAAAGAAACTTAAAACAAACAAACAATAAATTAAAAAAATAATAATTCAACAACTAAACATTCACACAAAACAAAAGTACTTGACACTAAGGAAGCACACAGACAAATTAAAACATATTTAAAACATGAAAATTGAATAATAATAAAAAAAATGTTTTATCCGTTTAATTGCACAAGCATTTAAAGGTAACTTTTACCTCCATACTTGAAGTTTGTTACTGCCACAGTAACACTATAATGCATGCAAGTATATGAAACACATGTTTGCAATGCATTGGAACAGCATCCGCATCCGTGTAGCTGCGTAGAGTATGTTTCTGGCCTACAGCAGTCTGTGCATTTAAAACACAAACCCACACACAAAAGCTAAAGTATTCACCAGCTACTTTGTACTCTTGTCAACACACGCTGCAAATCCATTTGCTGTTTATGTCCTGCGGGACGACATTAATGACCAAACAAATGAGCCGAAAGCCAGCGGAGTCACTGCCATTCAGTGTGTCTGAGATGAGAGCCGAAGGCAAAGGTGCCTACCTGTATCTCTCATCACAATAAAGACAGAACGCAAGAGACGAGAAGATGAGAGAGAGGGGGGATGCGAGCTCTTCCATCTCTGTCAGAGAAAAAAACAAAAATGCTTTTCTGGAAGATTCAAGCTAGATAAATCACAGTCACCTACTTACTCAAACTTTTTTATTTTTTTGTTTTTACTTATTTTATTTTATCATAATAGACAGACAGACAGACGGACAGATATAGACAGACAGATATAGACAGACAGATAGATAGATAGATAGATAGATAGATAGATAGATAGATATGAATCCTTTCAGTCCTTTTTAATACATTTTCAATGTATAATTTGTACTCATTTTATACAGTTTATTTTAAAAAAAATATATTTTTTAAAAAAAACATTTTATTTTTTAATTTTATTTTTTTTACTTTATTTTACTTTATTTGTGGTATTGGTTTGCCGTTACTCTAGTTTCAAATTTGAACATAACATAGACTTTGCCTGGCTGATGATTAAACAGGCAACCAAAAATGTCTCTTAAATAAAAAGTCTTTTATAATTTAAACAACAACAACAACAACAACAACAACAAAAAACATTTAAAAAAAAAAACACATAAAAAATACAGTAAAACATTATTGCAATTTAAAATATTGCTAATATTTTAAAAACTAATTTATTTATTTGAGATATTTTATTATTTTGTTTGTGGTGTTTTCTTAGATAGATAGATAGATAGATAGATAGATAGATAGATAGATAGATAGATAGATAGATAGATAGATAAATAGATAGACAGATAGATGGATAGATAGATAGATAGATTTTAATCCTTTTTAATATATTTTAAATGTATAATTTGTATTCAGTTTATTTAAAAAATATATTTTATTTATTTTAAATATTTTATTATCTTATTTTATTTTTTACTTTATTTGTGGTATTTGTTTGCCATTACTCTTGTTTCAAATTTGAACATAACAGACTTTGCCCGGCTGATGATAAAATAGGCAAAAAAAAAAGGTCTCTTAAATAAAAAGTCTTTCATAATTTAACAATGAAAAAAAAAAACCATTAAAAATAATTATCAAAATATGAATATTCATATAATATATATAATATTAATTTAATATAATATAATATAATATAATATAATATTAAAATATTATTGCAATTTAAAATATTGGTTTACTATTTGAGTATATTTTAAAATGTAATTTATTTATTTTAGATATTGTATTATTTTGTTTGTGGTGTTTTCTTAGATAGATAGATAGATAGATAGATAGATAGATAGATAGAAATACAGTGAAATATTATCATCTAAAACTATATATGACAATATATAAAATTTATAATTTATATTCATTTTATTAGTTTTTTAACATCTTATTTAAAATATTTTTATTTAATTTTTTTATGGTATTATTTTATTTTATTTTTATTTGTGGCATTTTCTAATACATTTGCTATTACTCTTGTTTAAATTTGAACAGGAATTTGTCAATACCTGTCAGAAGTGTACATGTGGGCGGTAGAATAAATTTCGACGTGACTTTCTGCTGATAGTCTAGTTACAGATTATTGTCCATGTGACATTATAAAGCGCTGCCACATCTGCTAAGTAATGATGCAAACTACCAGCACACAAACAAACTCCACCAACTAGTGAGATCAGGCAACATTCTTCCGCACGGCTTGATCTGCAGAGCGCATCACCACAAAAATAAAACCTCCTCTCCTACATTTGCATTCCTCCCAAAATAAAAACCCCTCTGCCAATTTGCATGTGCCCAGTGTGGCGCGGAGCGTCCATGAATTTACATGAATAAAAACTGAGACTGGCAGCAGCTCATCAGACAGATACAGAGCTTATTACTGCTCACACACCACAACAGCACCACACACTGAGTGTGTGTGTGTGTGTGTGTGTGTGTGTGTGTGTGTGTGTGTGTGTGCTAAAGAAGTGTCAGAGAGGGAAAAACACTTTCTTCCTGTGATCAATTTCAAGATAAAAGAGAGCAATACTTCATGAAATTCTTTCTAGTCTCATACCACAATTCCACAAATTGTCTGAAAAAGAAATGAAAGAGCAAATTTCACACTAATCACACACCCTCAGAAACTGACTGAAACTACACTTATTATCTACGCCACTAATGTTTTATATTTCATATTTGTGTTTATTTAAAAGGGCACCTATTATGCCCCTCAGGTGGTTCCCCCTGTGAAGTTTCAGCTCAAAATATCCCACAGATCATTTATTGTATAATTTTGAAAATCCCTATTTTGAGTGGAAGCACAAACACGCTGTTTTTGTGCATGTCTCTTTAAATGCAAATGAGCTGCTGCTCTCCGCCCCCTTTTCCAGAATAGAGCTGTGCCTTCACAGCTCATACTTTAGATACTCTGCTAAAAAACATCTGTTTGGTTTTGATTATCATGTCTATCACGCTGAAATCATGCGTTTCAAACCATATTAGTTTAAACTTCTGATATATGGTTTTCTGAGCGCACACATCTGAAGCACACGCACAGAAAGCGGCTGTCACACGGCATGTGAGTACTAAACTAAATTCTCTTTCATGTCTTATTACGGTTAAACTGTCAAATACACACAAGTTTCACATGCTTATTTTTTATTTTATTTTATTATAAGGTGTTTGCTATTATTGTTGGTTAATTTTGCTTAAACAAACTCATATTACACATTTACAATATTTGTCTGACTGATGATAAAACAAGCAAATATTCTTGCTGAATGTTTTTTTTAACTGTTTTATTTTTATAAAATGTATGTATTTTATATTTATTTTATTTTCAGTTTTTGTGTGTGTGTGTGTGTTTACAGTAGTTGTATTTTTATTATTTACTTTAGGTTTGTTTGTTTGCTTGTTTAACTATTTGTATTTATTTATTTTTACTATTTATTTTGCAGTGTTTTAAGGTGTTTGCCATTATTGTTGTTTAAATTTACAGATTTACAATATTTGTCTGGTTGATGATAAAACGAAAAATTCTTGCAGATTTTTTTTTTTTTACATTTCATTTTATTTTATAAAATGTATATATTATTTTATTTGGTGGTTTTTTTATCATTTGTTTTTTTATATTTTCACTATTTGTATTTTTATTTTTTGGTTTAGGTTTTCTTGTTTGTTTATTTAATTATTTATATTTATTTTTTACTTATTTTATTTTTTGTTTATTTAATGATTTTTTTTTTTTTGCTGTGTTTTCTAAGGTGTTTGCTACTATTGTTGCTTAAATTTGAACAAACTCATACAATACATTTACAATATCTGGCTGATGATAAAACAGGCAAAAATTATTGCTGATTTTTTTTTACTATCTATTCATTTTATTTTTTATAAAATGTACATATTTTAGATTTTTTTGTTTTTTGTTTGTTTTTTTACGTTTACAATATTTGCATTTTTATTATTTACTTTAAGTTTGTTTGTTTGTTCATTTGTTTATTTATTTGTATTTATTTTTTTGTTTTTACTTATTTTATTTTATATTTTTTTAACTATTCATTTTATTTTTTTATAAAATGTACAGATTATTTTGTTTAGTGATTTGTCTGTTTTTTTGTATTTCCAATATTTCTATTTATACATTTTCTATTTCTTTTTTACTTATTTTATGTATTTATTTCATTTTTTGCAGTGTTTTCTAAGGTGTTTGCTATTATTGTTGCTTTTTTAAATATTTTTAATATTTGTATTTTTATTTATTTATTTGCTTGTTTGTTTGTTTGTTGAGTGGTGTTTTCTAAGTTGATTGTTATTACTCTTGCTTACATTTGAACAAAGTCTGCAATATTTCCCTAACGATAAAACAGTCCAAAAAACAAAAAACTTAGACTGAATGATGCATCCAAATTCTGTCACTGCTATTTATATTTTTTTCTTTGGTAATACCACGTGAAAAACATTTTTAAAAAAACTTAAAAACCAAGCTGTGACTAAGGGACCAAAGTACACAACATTTAGTAATATTTTCAACAGTTTCTGTCCAATGGAAAGTTTTGAAAAGACATGTTTTAATATTTGCTGGCTGAACGATCAACTTTAATGCATTTCTACTCCCACAAAACTTTGTTTTCATTTGCATCATATTAAAAGGCATCTTATCTGACTTCACCCAGAGCATCTTTCCAGCTTGTGTCATTCAGCTTCGATCGCCAACTGGTAATACCCCTGCCTACCTAAAGAAAAATAACATTAATATAAAGACTAAAACCTAAAAAAAGTTGAATAATAACTATTTAGCAGAAACGGGAAATGATTGTATCTCACAGAATAGCGAGAACTTAAATAAGCACTCTTATTAAAACTTGATTGAATCCCAGATGGACCTCAGGGGCTTGAGCTGAGGTGATGCAGTACTGTAGACCACTTCAATGTTTAATGAGCTGTAAAAGTGTGTGTGCGTCCGTGTGTGCATCAGTAATGCTGATTGACAGAGGCGGTGAAGAGAGGCGAGAGATAAACTTCATCCCTCTCTCTGGGAGAAGAGATGAGGTCACATGACCTGCGATAAGAGGCACGAACGTGACGCATGTACGTCTCCCGTCCTGTGACTATGGCAACAAGTGTACATATTAATATACACACATAAGCTCTTGTGCTACTCGTGCACATCTCAACGTGAAATCATCAACTGAAATCACATTGCTCAGATGAGCCAAACCTTTCAGGCTAAGATCAGTTTTGCCGTTTTCATTATTTCAGCTTGATAAGAATTTCAATAGGAAAAGCTGCTTCTAGATAAGCACATTCTGGCACTTCTGGTTTAAGCACATGACATTAAGCCTGACTTTTAAACATGAATAAAGTGCTGAAATATTATAGTATACGGTTCAATGCTTGTAAAAGTGCTTTACAGGTGTAAAGTGTGGTAAACAAGGCTGCCTTAAAAATATCATAAGTGTGCATTTACAGATCAAATATCTGTTCTCATATCAATCAATCAGTGCTAAAACCTGTTACAAATACACTAAATGTTGATTATTAATAGTGCCACATACAATTGCATTGGAAAAGTGCCACAGCATAAATCATCTTTGCTACTTAAACTGTTAAAATATCAGTAAATATTGGTTTAAAAAATCATTATTTATGTATTTATGCATTTAAATAAAAAAAATATTTTAAAATGAAACATATATAAATACATTTAAATAAATACCAAAATAAATATGCAACTACTTAAAATAAATACATTTACAAACAAATTGTATAAACTAATATTTAAATACATTTTAAAAAAAAATACAGAGTTAAAATATTGGCATTACATATCAGCCTCAAAAAGCACAGCTAAATGCAACAAGAAATAAATATTTTAAATCATGTTAAAAAATAAAAATGAATGTGTATTTGTGTATTACAATAAAAAAAATACATTTAAATTAATAAAATATGTAAACTACTTAAAATAAATATTTTATGTAAACTACTTAAAATAAATACATTTACAAATAAAATGCATAAACTAATATTTAAAATATACAGTGTGCATTTGTATATTTAATATACTTAAGAATACATTAAATAAATGCACACTAAACTAAAATAAATTTAAATAATTACATTTAATAAATAAATCAACAACTGAATTATGTATAATTGATAATACATAAAATAAATGTAAGTAAATATAAATATAATAAAAATAAAAATATAAATATATATTTAAATAAATACCCCAAAATAAATAAATACACCCAAAATAAATTAAATGATACATCTCAAAATGTATTTAAATATGTAAATATATATTTATATAAGTACATATTAAAATATATGTAAGTAAATATAAATATTTATAAATAAACGTATAAATAAAATATAAATATATTTAAATAAATTTGAAATAAAATAACTGATGAATGTCAATATTAATGTATTTAAATATTTATAAACAGATATAAACAAAATGTAAATCCCTATACAAATACGTACATATAAAATAAATATATAAATAAAATATAAATTTTTAAACAAAAAACTACAAAATATAGTAATTGATAAATATCAATATTTCTGTATTTAAATATTTATTTAAAAAAATAATAATCAAATGTAAACCTATATATATATATATATATATATATATATATATATATATATATATATATATATATATATATATATATATATATAACTTTTATGTATGTTATAAAACATTTAAAATGTGGCTACAGTATGCAAAGACACACACACACACATACAGAAATAACCTTAATCTCACAACAAAGAGCCTTTCGCAAAACAAAGATCAAAATTCATCTTAAGGCAGATTACTGCTTGCACTGATTACTGAATTATTATTTCATACCCCCTTGAATGTACATGCACGTTCATAAACTAGATATAAGCACACAAACTTCCTCACCTTAATTCGACCTGTGCGGTCCTGGAGTTTGGGACGTCCACCTTGGGTTTGTCCATGGCTCCTCCCTTCACAGTGGCTGCATGACCGACACCCTGTCAACACAAATACACATTCACCATCACTTCTAGAAGACCCAAAACAATCACACCAAACTTCAGCGTTCCCTACTAAGCAGAAACACAGTTCGCCACTGAAATACTATAACTGCGTCCTTGCCGTCTTTCTCTCACTGTCTGCCTTTTACTTCTTTCTAAGCGATTAATATCGCATCTGGAAACAGCGATCAAAGGAGATAAAAGGCAAATGAATAGAAAACACAAACACAAAACACAAAGATGAAGAAAAACAAAATGATGCACCATAGAAGGGAAAGTCCACTTTCCTCGCCGTGGAGTCGTCGCTAATGCTGGTCCACAATGCACCCTGTTCTCCACCCAACACACACACAAACACATGGGACCCCCCCTCACGGGACGCAGCAAGCACACAAAAAGTGACCTAGATAGTCTGAGTAAAAAGCGATTATCCCCCCGCTAGGCCACATGCTCCTGAGGGCCACAGGGCCAGCAGAACTGGTGGGTCTATTGTTAATGTGCATCATCTCCCCACTGTATTGAGTGCACACTGTTCACATGAGGACGACAACCGAGAGATAGAGAGGCTTTAATGGAGAGATGGTCAGATGACATAACAGTTCTAAAAATGAAAAGCAGACACATTCAAGCCAACGTTTACAAAAAAAAAGTTCTGACTTCATGTTTTCAGCACTGACTATATGTTTCTTAAGCAACAAATTAGCATATTAGAATTATTTCTAATTTTAAAAAATGCAGCCAAAGTGAGCTCTAAAATATTAGTTGTTGGTATTTGGTTGTTATTTAACTGCACTAGATCGTTTTGTAATACACAAAAATATATATTAAATTATATAATTATATATTAAAGTTAATTGTGTGTGTTAATATATAAAATATATATAAACAAAAATATAAACATTTTATATGCATACATTTTTTACACACATATTATATATATATATATATATATATATATATATATATATATATATATTATATATTATATATTATATATATATATATATATATATATATATATATATATATATACACACACACACACACACACACACACACACACACACATATATATATATATATATATATATATATATATATATATATATATATATATATACACATTTTTTGTTTTTGATTTTTGGTGTTACAAATTATGCATACCCTTGTTAAATATAAATAAATCCATTTGATCTTTCATTCAGAAAATTTAAAAAAAAAAAAGAAAAAAACTTTGTGAAATAAATATTTTTCTTTAATACACAATGGCCACAATTAAATAATTATGCATTGTTTATCAAATTGATTAAAAAAAACATTCTAACCTTTAATTGAAAATCACACTCTAAACTCCCTAGTGGTAGCCAATTTCATAGTTTTTTTTTTTTTCATTGTTTTTTTTTTTTTTTTTTTTTTTTTTTTTTTATTTAAGGGTATTCACAACAGGAATGAAAACACACTAAAGCAATATCAAAAAAAGACAGAACAAAACAACAACAAAAAAAAAAAAAAAGTAAAATTATAATTGCTCTCATTACAAACAACATTTATTATAAACACCAAGCCGGAATTAATTTTTTAAGCATAACTGAAACTACCGGTGTGTTGGAAATGTTCTGCACAAATAAAAACTAATACAAATGTGTCACTGTCTGATTATTTTGTGTGCTTTACTTAATTGTCACAGCTTGTTTTATATGATTAAACATGATTAAAGAAAAAAACAAACAAATTAACTTATATTCCAGAAAATACGGCATAGCAGGTTTTGTTGGAAACTTAACAGAACAACAGTGGAAAAAAACTGACTCAGGCGTGATGTGAGGATTTTTTTGATATGTTTACAACCTAAATATGCTTGAAGTAAACAGTAAAACATTCATGGTCAGACGCATCAGCCGTGCGAGCAGAGTCTATATTAAATATGTGTGTCCTTGGTTCTCAGGGTGCGCTGCCTGTTTACATAAGACTTATGAGCGCTGGGCAAACTCTTGGGAATACAGTAATTGAATAAATGTCAAAGCCTAATGAGAGAGTTTGTAAGAAACTGTGTGTGTGTGTGTGTGTGTGCGTGTGGAGGGATTTGCATCACAAATGTGTTTCTTTATGACCTTTGAGTCCATCTCATCCATCCATCTAACTGTAAATCTGACAGATATTACAACAGCAAAGTCAGATCATCAATCTACTGAAGATGATAACTCAGCACAATTTCTATCTTAAGACCTACCAACAAAGACACTAACCCAAATTGTTAAAAAGCTACCTTTTCCAGTATGTTTGACAGAAAAGGGCCTGTAATTAACTAATTCTTTAGGGTCAACTTGTTTTTTTTAATGACAGGCCTAATAACAGCCAGTTTGAAAGTTTTTGGGCTATATCCTAATGACAATGAAAAATGAATAATATTCAGAAAAGGATCTATGACTTCTGAAAGCACCTCTTTTAATAGGTTAGATGGTATAGGGTCTGACTGACATGTTGTTGGTTTAGATGATATAACAAGTTTCTACACTTCTTTCTCTTCTTTAGCACAAAATGAATCAAATTGTTCCTCAGAGGATCTATAGCGCACTATTTAATCCAATACTGCAGCTGGTGGCTGCATGATTACAATTTTATCTCTAATAGTATCAATCATGAAAGTAAATTTACAAGTTTATTAGTCGTTAATTTAGCCATAGTATTGAATAAATGTTTGCTTTCTTCTAAAAGAGATGAGAAGTAATTAGATCTAGCAGTTTTAAGGCTTTTCTGTAGGAGGAAGTACTTTCCCTCCATGCAATATGAAATACCTCCAGTTTTGTTATATGCCAGCTGCGCTCTATTCTCCGTGCTGCTCTCTTTAGGTTGTGACTTTTTTTTTTTAATTAAGGGTTTTCAGAACAGGAATAAAAATATATGAAAACAATATAAAGCGATCTTAATTTATATCTAGCAGTTTTTATGGCTTTTCTGTAGGAGAAAGTACTTTCCCTCCATGCAATACGAAATACCTCTAGTTTTGGTATCTTCCAGCTGCGCTTCATTTTCTGAGCTGCTGTCTTTAGTGCATGATTTTTATTTATTTTTTTAATTAAGAGTTTTCAGAACAGGAAAAAAAAAATGAAAACAATATAAAGCAAACGTAAATTATATCAACAGTTTTTAAGGCTTTTCTGTAGGAGGAAGTACTTTCCTTCCATGCAATACGAAATGCCTCCATTTTCTGGGTTGCTCTCATTAGGGTGCGAGTGTGCTCGTTATGCAATGTGTTGGACCATTTTCTTTAATCTTCTTTAAGTGTAAAGGAGCAACCGTATCTAAAGTGCTAGAAAAGAGAGAGTCCATAGTTTTTGTTACATCAAGTTTTTCGGAGCTATTGGATATGCTGAGGAATTGTTACAAGTCAGGAAGATTATTTACAAAGCAGTCTTTCGTGGTAAAAGTAATGGTTCTACCATATTTGTAACAAGGAATTGAGTTCACAGGTTTAGCTATATGTAGTATACATGAGACTAGATAAAGATCTGAGATATCATCGCTCTGCTGCAAAATTTCAATGCCACTAACATCAATTCCATGTAAAAGTATTAAACCTAGAGTATGATTGTATGAGTATGAGGTCCTGACATGTATTTAACCCCAATAGAGTTCAGAATTTTTAAAAATGCTGATCCCAATGCATCTTTTTCATTATCAACATAGATAGTAAAATTACCAACAATTAAGTCTTTATCTGCAGCCAGCACTAGCTCAGAAAAATCAGCAAATTCTTTCATAAAGTCTGTATGGTGCTCTGTATACAGTAGCCAGAACAAACGTTACAGGGGATTTATCATTAACACCTTTTACTCTAGATAATAAAGCACCATTACTTCAAACGAATTATGTTTGAAACCTGACCTCTGAAAATATTCATATATAATATATAATATACGAATACTGAAAATATTACCATAAATTGTAGCAACACATTTCCCTTTACCTTGTGGACGTGGCTCGTGTTTGTAACAGTAATCTTGGGGGGTAGAGTTTTAATACTTGGGTCTTAACACAACTTTTGCCATCAGTTAGTGTTTACAGTAAATATGATTTTCATGTACAAGCTGCTTTTTCTTTGTAAAGTTTATCTGATCTAAAAAAGAATCTTGATGGGTTCATTGCAATGTTGTTCCAGGCTTAATGTTTTTGATTTTGGAGCAAGTTATGAAATCAAACTGAATAGAACATGTTCCAGGAACAACATAACCAGACCACATCAGATTTTAGGATTAGGTTTGGAGTCTTGATCTTTATGAACCTCATCATTTTGGGAGTGAGGTTGTTCCAGGAGTGTCAGATCAGAACAGAATGTCCTGCTTGTGTAAATCTTGTGTCTGACGCACACACTGCAGTTTCTGATCTAATGGAAGTCTTTCTTGAAAACTCCCTGAAGGAACTCCGAGCTTCATGTTCATGTTATGGCAGGGAAGGGGAACCCTGAAGCTCTCCCAGTCCCTTATCATCCGTCCCAGAGCTCAAGCTCACAGCCGGCGGTCACCTCCACTCAAGCACGGCACACCGTTAAATGATTTGAGGAGTTTCTCTGAGAAGCTGGGCTCTGCTCTACTCACATCTCTGCATTATGTACAGGGGAGCTGGGTAATTATGAGTGTAGGACGGTGATTCTCCACCCGCTTTGTCGGTCTGAAGACGAGATGATTATCAGATGTGTTGAGGAGGTTGTCTAGATCTTCCAGCACACATAAACATGAGATGTGTAATTATGGTAAGCGCTCTAATAAACACCCGGGACCTTTAATTGATTTTCATACTTTAATTGAAGAACTGAAAAATCTGCTCAGTCATTTACTTTGTTTGCTGTGTGTTTTTCTTTGTGTTGGTTGGTTTGTTGGAGTTTTTTTTTTTCCTTTCTTTCTTTGGTAATTTGATTTGTTTGTACAGTCATTTATTCATTGGTTAGTTTATTCTTGTTTTGTTTTTTTTAGTTGTTTGCAGTCTTTTTTTAAAATTTGTTCATTTGTTGGTCGTTTTATTCTTATCCTTTCTTTCTTTCTTTTTTTCAATCTTTTTTTTATTTTGTTTGTTCATTTATTCTTTTGTTGGTTTATTCTTGGTTTATTTTTCAGTAGTTTGTCTAATTCTTTGGTTTGTTGGTTTCTTTCATTCTTTTTTCACTTATTTCTTTCGTTCATTTATTCATGGGTTGGTTTATTTTTTGTTTGTTTCAATAGTTTATGCATTTCCTTGTTTTCTTAGCTTGCCTTTCTGTCTGTCTGTCTTTCTTTCTTATTCTTGATTTATCTGTTGTTTGTTTTAGTAGTTTACACATTTTCTTGTTTGCATTTTTGGTCATTCATTTCTGTCTTTCTTTCTTTGTTTTATTGTTTTATTTAATTATTATTTATTTTGTAATTATTATTATTATTATTATTATTTTTTTTTTTTTTTTTACATTTTTTTCATTATTTATTTATTTATGTTTGTTTCAGTTTGTTTCAGGAGTTTGCCTCTCTTTCTTTCTTTCTTTCTTCATTTTGTTTGTTTTATTGTTTATTTATTTTTATTTTTTCATTCTTTTTGTCTGTAGTTTGCCTCTTTCTTTCTTTCTTTCTTTCTTTATTTTATTGCTTATTTATTTTGTAGGATTTTTCATTCTATATATATATATTTTTTTTTTTTTGCTATATTTTTGTTATATATTTTTTTTGTTTTGATAGTTTGCCTGTTTCTTTCTCCCTTTCTTTCTTTCTTTCTTTCATTTGTTTATTCATTTATTCTTGGTTTATTATTTCTTTGTTTTAGTAGTTTACACATTTCCTTGATCATTAATTTGTTTTTTATTTTCTTTTTACTTCCTTTCTTATGCTAAATTATTTGTTTGTTCGTTCATTTATTTATTAGCTGGTTCATTACTTGGTTTATTCTCAGTTTATTTTGTTTAGCTTCGATAGTTTGCTTATTTCCTTGGTTTGCCTTTTTTGATTATTCATTTGTTGATTGTTTGTTTCTTTCTTGAATTGAATTTTTTGATCAAATAAATTCAGCCTTGGTGACAGACTTCTTTCAAAAAACATTTTAAAATAATTCAGTGACACTTTACTAAAGCTTTTATATATATAATGCATTATAAAAGTAATTTTAATCCATGAATTATTCCTTGTAATGTAGCTTATAATGCATTGTATGATCTCAATAATTGTAACCACAGTTAATTTATAATTATTTATGAAAATATATAATGCATTAGAACACACATTATGAATACCTTTATTCATGCATTATACATAAAGGCTAAGAAAAGTGTTACCAAAAAATCTTCTTACCCAAACCAAATGTTTGGCCTGTAGTGTACAGTTTTCATTTTGCAAGATACTGTTTCAAACTTACAAATATTGACACATGCATGTATATTTAGGATAATGTAAAATAATATAATATTAATGAAACTGATAGTTAGTCCTAACAAATTCGCATTTTCAGTGGGGTTCATACTAATCAGGTCTGGTCAAGATCTTTCACGCATCGCTAGAAATAGCATTCCAATCATCTAAGGTTAAGCTTGCCTCTGACTAGGCACTGATTGATTGAGAGAAATGTTGATCCAGAACACGTCCTATTTATATAAATCATGTCAGTAATGTATCTGGAACTAGAGTCTCCAAGAATCCTTTTCAAGCGACACCTGATTCTTAGGAGTGCTGAAGAAGTCCTGCAGGAGGAAGTGGAAACTGCAGCGGTGGCACTGACAGAGGCAGATATTTATTTGGGTGCAGAGAGAATACGCATATATTTATGAATCTTCACCGTCTCGAAAGTGCTGCCACTGATGCATTAGCGTGCCCTCACCCTGTCATTGAGGAGCGCACCGCAATGATTACTGTCACTCAGAGCCATCTGGGACGGAAGTGTGCGAGCGTCTATGCAAGCTGTAATTTTGCAGACACCCCATGAATTCCTAACAATTGCCGTACACATTCTTTTCCCGTTTGATGCTAATATTTTTGAGATATTGGACAGTTTTATGTACGTAGTCCTGACTCAGCAGTTTTCAAGAGCCTGAAAGTAGTACAATTTAGAAAATGTCACACTCAGAATTAAAATATACTGCGTTGGCTTTCTGTGTGAGAAACTTACACTGACGTTCAAAAGTTTAGTATGATTCAGTGCTTATCAAAGCTGTATTTATTTGATCAAAAACACAGTAAAATCAGAAATATTATTACAATTTAAAACTAGAGAAAAAAAAAAGTTAGTCAAGACAAACTTTAAGTTGGCTTGAGAAAGCAGGACCAGAAAGTTTTAAAAAGTTTGAAAAGTTTAAGAAGTTTAAGAAGTTTTAAAAAGTTTTAAGTTTGGATGGTTTTCAGTCTGAAATAGCTTGAAGTTTAAAGAAGTTTTAAAAGGTTAAAGTTTGAATGCAGTCTATCAGCATGATTAGCAAGTTGCTAGCAAGTTATTAGCATGATTAGCATGTTGCTAGCACGTTTTTAACATGATTAACAAGTTGTTAGCATGTTCTTAGTCTGTTTCTAGCATGATTAGCAGGTTACTAGCATGATTAACAAGTTGTTAACATGTTTCTAGCATAATTAGCAAGTTGTTAGCATGTTGCTAACATGTTTCTAACATGATTAGCAGATTGTTAACGTTTTTAACATGATTAGCAAGTTGTTAGCATGTTTATAGCATGATTATCCTGTTGCTAGCATGTTTCTAGCATAATTAGCAAGTTGTTAACATGTTGCTAACATGTTTCTAGCATGATTAGCAAGTTGCTAACATGTTTCTAACATTATTAGCAGGTTGTTAGCATGTTTCTAGCATAATTAGCAAGTTGTTAACATGTTGCTAGCATGTGTCTAGCATGATTATCAGGTTGTAGGATGTTTCTAGCATAATTAAGTTGTTAGCATGCTGCTAGCATGTTTCTGGCATGATTAGCAAGTTGCTAGCATGTTTATAGCATGATTAGTAGGTTGTATGCATGTTTCTAGCATAATTAGCAAGTTGTTAGCATGTTGCTAACATGTTTCTAGCATGATTAGCAGGTTGTTAACATGTTTCTAACATGATTAACAAGTTGCTAGCATGTTGCTAGCATGTTTTTAACATGATTAACAAGTTGTTAACATGTTTATAGCCCGATTAACAAGTTGCTAACAGGTTTCTAGCATTATTAACAGGTTGTTAGCATGTTTCTAGCATAATTAGCAAGCTGTTAGCATGTTTCTAGCATGATTAGCAGGTTGTTAACATGTTTTTAACATGATTAACAGTTTGCTAACATGTTTCTAGCACGATTAGCATATTGCAAGCATGTTTCTAGCATGATTAACAAGCTACTAGCATGACTCTAGTTGCTAGGCTTGGCTAGTGATAGATCAATAGTTTTGAGCAGCAGTATATATGCTGTTTGTCTGTCTAAATGTGAAAGCAAAAAAAGAGACATTTAATAGACAACCTCAAAAACAAAGAATGAAAGAAAAATACATAGAGCGAGTAAAAGCTTTGTTGATGAAAACAACAATGGAAGAGAGAAACATAACAAGGATGGCAGAGCTAAAAGGTCATCCTTAAACACAAATACAATATGACCATGAATGTTGACTGTTTAGTGTAAACTCTGCAAACAAGGGCAGGTTAAATACATCAAAAGACTGGGAACTAAAAGTACTGCTTCCACCAAAAGCACAATACAAATTTGGATTTCATTTACCGTAACAACTGAAAAAAGAAAGCTGACACTTTCCCAGACACTCCCATTAAATGTCAGTGTATGGTATGTGTTTACTCACAGTGGACTGGGGTCTGCCGATGTCCTCAGCGTCCAATGAAATGACATCCAGGGGCGGGGCGAGGGCGGGGTCACTGCTGCTTCGCACGGATAGAGGTGTGGCTGATGGGGGGAAAAAAATGAAAGGATACAGTTAAGCTAAAATAGAATCATTCTGCATTATAAAACATAAGTAAAATGTAAAACATAATGACTTAAACATGAAAAAAGCACTGTAGCAGTATCATGATACATGATATTATCATACAGCACCGAACATTGTTATTTTAATATCATTTAGATACTTTCAAAGGTTTTGTTAATATTCTGAATTAGACTGTATTAATATTTTCCATTTTGTTGTGTGTTTTTGTAATTTTAATACCCTTTTTTATTTATTTATTTATTTTTAAATATGTCTCTTTTTTTAATTAAGATTAAGTTTAGTTTGCTATTTTAGTACTTCAAAATGAAAATGAGAAATGCTGCTTTTATGCCTTGGCAACTGGCTGAAAAAAAAGGATGTGTTATTTTTTTAATTAGTTATTTTTGATTTTTTGGCATAATTATCTAAAATATTTTTTTAAGAAGATAGTTCATATAATAATAATAATAATAATAATAATAATAATAATAATAATAATAATAATAATAATGTTGTCTCTCTCTCTCTATATATATACACATATATATTTATTTTTATTTATATAATTATATATAAACTGCTCTCTCTCTCTCTCTATGTATATAATACAATTTATTTATTTTGTAATAAATGTTTATATAAATGTCGTAGAATCATATTTTGTTATATAAAATTATTATTATTATATACAATTATTATTATCTGCATTATTATTACATAAAAATTATAAATCAATTTATTTTTTAATTTTTTAAATAAAAAATTATGAATAAAAAATCTAAATTATATAAAATTTCTTATATAATGCATTTATTTTGTAATACATTTTTATACAAATGTAATCAAATTTTATATTATATTAAAATTATATAAAAATAAGAATATCACATATATATATATATATATATATATATATATATATATATATATATATATATATATATATATATATATATATATAAATAAAATATTCTTATTTTGTAATAAACAATAATAATAATAATAATAAACTGTTTATTTTAGTTAATTTAAGTAATTAGTTTTGTTGCCATTCTTAGAAATTTCATTTCTAAGAATGGCATTGTAAAAGAATGGCATTGTAAAAATGTATGCTGTGGCATTTTCAACATACACATATATATATATATATAGTAATTTATTCCTTCCGTATATATTTACTTATTGATGTACTTCTCTTATATATTAACTTCTTTGTCCATGCATTCTTTCATGTGTTAATTTTGAATAAGTCAGGCATAAAAAAA
This sequence comes from Cirrhinus mrigala, assembly GCA_036247105.1. Lineage (NCBI taxonomy): Eukaryota > Metazoa > Chordata > Actinopteri > Cypriniformes > Cyprinidae > Cirrhinus > Cirrhinus mrigala. The sequence continues at coordinate 36,400,800 of CM070007.1, read as the reverse complement.
AAAGTACATTTGAGCATTTCTTTTTATGTCTCACTTTCCATTATTGGACTTGATCTTTTCAGACAAACAAGTGCTGGTCAAACACTAGTTGAACATCACCAGGAGTGTTTTCCTTTTCAGACACACACTGGATCATAAAACAATTAGAATCACACTAAACTCACCACATGAAAGCACAACAATGCAGCCTCACGCAACACAAGCACAAAGACATCTGAGTGAGTCAGAGCAGCTTTCCGAACACACATTCATCAGTCCTGCCAAACGTCTCCCATCACACGCATTTGTCTGGTTTCCATAAGAGGGACAAAAGCCAAAGTGCTAGAGCCATCGCTAGACTCAGCAGAAAACGGCTACGAGAACAGGATGCTAGCTCCATCAAAATCAGCTCTGTCTTTTACAGGAACAAAATAAAATCTCGGAAAAATGCAATGAGGGAGTTTTATATCAGGACTGTACAACAGAATGTCCTTGGCCTTCATACTGAAGAGGATCTCCAAGACCTTCTGAGATAAAGCTGGAGACACTGTGACATCTCAAGGATATGAACTACACAAATGTGTTGAATGCAGGCGGTGTCAAGGTCACTGCTGGTGAAACGGCTAAAGGAGCAGAATCGGGAGAAACCGGAGTGCTATGTATCATATATATATATATATATATATATATATATATATATATATATATATATATATATATATACAAAGCTGAGAAATATCAGAAACAATATACTAAGCAGCAACTAATTCAGAAACAGTAACCACACTAATGAGCATATTAGCATATGACTGTCCTACATTTACATATTAGCAGCTATGCAGCATTGAGCAAATTTCATCCACTCTAATGAACGACAGTGTGTACTCTGTCATTCAGAGGTTAGCCTTTTGCACTACACAGTGTTTTTTAATTACACTGTGTGTCATTCACCTATATTTGTGTACAAGTGCTCTTTTTTGTGTTCAAAGTAAAGCAAAGTAAAGCAAAATTTCTGCCAATTTCACAACAGGTCTGTACACATAGATTTTTCCCTTGCTTCTTTATTAGCTGCATTTAGACCTTTTTTTTTTGCTAGATAAATACTAGTCTGCGTGAAAAAAAAAAAAAAAAAAAATAATAATAATAATAATAATAATAATAATAAAAAATTACAATAATAAAACAAAATAAACACATAAATACTGGTCTGCTTAAAATAACATAAAATAAAAATAAAATGGTCACATAATTGAAAAGATATTGCTTCCTTAAACTGCATTTAGCATTTATTGATTTATTTATTTATTTTGTCCACATAAATACTGGTCTGCTTGAAATAAAATAAAATAAAATAAAATAAAATAAAATAAAATAAAATAAAATAAAATAAATAATTTAATTTAATTAAAATATAATTTATAAAATAAAATAAAATAAAATAAAAATATTCTCAATTTATAAGATATTGCTTCTTTAAACTGCAAACTTTAAACTTTTTTTTTTTTTTTTTTGTCTAGATAAATACAGGTCTGCTTTAAATAAAATAAAACAAAATAAATGCAAAGAATAAAATAAAATAATAGTCTCATAATTTATAAGATATTGCTTCCTTAACTGCATTTAGACTTTTTTTTAGCCTAGATAAATACAGGTCTGCTTGAAATAAAATAAAATAAAATAAAATAAAATAAAATAAAATACTTAAAATGCAGTAAACTTGTACTACTAACTATAATTTTAGGCTACTAACAACATTTTTTTATACTAACAAGTTTATATATTAAGGTTTTAGGACAGTGAGAATTGTCTTTCTTCTTTTTTATTTTTTTTTTATTAATCAGCAAGGATGTATTAAAGGTGACAGTAAAGTATTTATAAATGAAAAAAATAAATTGAATATATATATAAATTGAATATATATATATATATATATATATATATATATATATATATATATATATATATATATATATATATATATATATATATATATATTCTTTTTTTTTTTTTTTTTTTTTTTTTTAAGAATCAATAAAGAAAATCTGCATATCTGCAAATGAGCCTATAAGAATGATTTCTGAAGGACCATGTGACACTAAAGAATGGAGTAATAATGCTGAAAAATCAGCTTTGATCACAGGAATAAATTACATTTTAAAAAATATTTATACAGTAAACCATTATTTTAAATAGCAAAACTATTTTACAATATTACTGTATTTTTAATCACATAAATAGTTATGTTGAGCATAAAAGACTTTCAAAAACATTTTAAAGAGACCTTACCAACAATACTGTCCAATGTACAATTTCTATACACTTTTTAAAATATGAGCGGCTTGTAGAATGTCAAGTTTTAAGTAGTTTTAAAGCAGCTTCCAAAACACTGACGAGAACTAATTATCTCGCATGTACTGGTAAAAGTGACAGAACATAATACTGAGGACTTCTGCCAGCCACAATTAGCAGAAAGAGCAAGTCTGACCCTGAAAAGATCAAGAAAAGCACACTGAGAGAGAGAACAAAAAAAAAAAAAAAAAAAAAAAAAAAAAATCAAGCACAGCGACTGAAAAAAGTTTCCATTTTCTCTGTCAAACAGACACTTCCATCAGCAAAGACTGCTCATGTCTTTCAGTCTGCTGCTAGAAATCATCAAAAAGCCTTTTGGTCTGATCACACCAGCACAGAAACTCTGATTCAGGTAAAGTCGGTGTGTCCCAGAAGTCATATTTTTGCCATTTTAATAAGGTACTGAAACCAAAAGCAAGCTTTAACACATCTGCTGTAGTAGCTACTTCATTAGGAAAGTCGTTGGTATACTGTTTAAGTTTATATTTCAGCTCATTAGGGCCATCTTCAAATTGAACTATTGAACTATATTTCCTTGTATTTCAATGCTGATGTGCATATGAGATATGAAATATAGATATTATATGAAATAAGGCTAATGAAAGAGACCAAGACAGAAACCCAAACTCTTTTCAAGCCCGAGTTGAGTTCATTTATGTGAGAAAGTTTAGATAAATGTCCCAGTATGCTGACAAAAGGTTTGGCAACCATTATAACTGGACATAAACATTATATTTTAAGAGTTTTGTTTGCATCCTGTGTGTGTGAGCCACCTTAGAGCAACTCCTAAACCATAACCTTCAATGCCATCGTTTATCTACACCATAAGACCTCCAACATGAGCCAGTAACTACACATAAAGACGCTCACATTAAGAAAGCTCTCAGACCTTCATGATGTTTACGAATTCTCATAAAGGAGTGTTACATCTGTGTAGCGTCTGGAGTTTCCCTTAACTCCAATCAATCTTCTCAAACTTGCAGAACCTGGTGGAGCTTGGCACTAAACTCCAGGCTCAAGGTTAATCGTCAAGTGGAATGTTTCTGGAAAAAACTTATTTTAGGCGTTAATTTCAGTTTTACGCCCCTTGAAACAACAGAGGTAAGAATCTGTGGGAAATTTGTAAAGACCAGAGCGATTCAAGGTAAAACCTTCAATTACTGGCTATTCTGACACAGGAGTAGAACAGCCCTTCTAGTGGTTTCATCTTCCAGGAAAAGAAAGATATGTGGAGTGTGCTATGAATGTCTATTCAGCTGAATAAATAACAGAGGCAATCCCACAGTATGAGTAATTAGGCTGAAAGTAAAGAGCATTTGAGTAAGAAAATATTAAAGTATTAATAGACTAAAGGTTTGACATTCACAGACCTGAAGCTGCATTTCAAATGTTTTCATAAGAACTGTTTGCCTTTTATTTAAAAAAGACGCAGTAATGGTGACAAATGTTTTATATAAAAATCGTAATACTGTTAAATAACAGGAATGTTTGCTTTGCAAAAATGACTTAAAATTAAATAAAACAAATAAAATTAACAATTAAAAAAACGAAAAGTTGACTTTCAGAAATAACTAACTAAAAATTGTTTTAAGAGTTGATGTTCTAAGTGTGTGTATATATAATTTATTTAATAAATTAATTTAATAAAACAACAAATATAAATAAACATGAAACTTGACTTCAAATACATAAATAAATAAACAAATAAATGAATAAATTAACAGCATGTGTTACGTTTTAGTAACGGGATTGTTTAAATAAAAATATATATCAATAACTGGAAATAATCGTAATTTTTATATAAAATTTATTATAATCTTCATAAGCAAAGAACAGCAATTTCATCTTGACCAAAATCTAACTTGGAAACAGATCCAAGACTTTACTATTTGACAGAAGAATGATCTATTTTTAAATATTTTGTAACTATTTTTGCTAAATAATAGAAATGTTTGCTTTGCAAAAATAAATTAAAAGTTAAATACTATTTAAAAAAAAAAAAAAAAAAAAAAGGAAAACTGACTTAACTAATTTTTTTTTAATAATTTCAAAATAATGTTAAAATAAAATGAAATAAAATAAAATAAGATTTTAAAAATTTAATCAAAGAGAATATTAAGTTCAAACTTCATCATTTCCTTGATGTTTTTATGTTACGTTTTAGTAATGGAATTGTTTACGTTACCAAAAAAAAAAAAAAAAATCAGTAACTGCAAATAATCTTAATTTTACACAGTTTTAAATAATCTTAATAAAAAAAACAACAACAGTTTCATCTTGACCAAATTCCAACTTGTAAACAGATTCAAGACTTCGTTAATTGGCATAAGAATTATCTATTTTGAAACATTTTGTAAATATTTTTGCTAAATAATAGAAATGCTTGCTTTGCAAAAAATAACTTAAATACAAAAAAGATGAAACTACTTAACTAGCTAAAAGTAGAATTACGCATTAATGTTTTTAGTAATAAAATGTAAAGAATTTTAAAATAAAATAAAATATTGTTTAAACATTTTAATCAAAAAGAAAAACTCAATATGTGTGGTCATACAGAGCAAACTTTTGGAGAAAAATCTGTCCTTCAGTAACTTCATTTATCATTTCCTTGATGCTTTTGTGTTACGTTTGAGTAATGGAATGGTTTACCTTCCAAAAAAAAAAAAAAAAACAATAACTGCAAATAAATATTTTTTATATAATTTTAAATAATCTTAATAAGCAAACAACAACAATTTCATCTTGACCAAATTCTGAATTGTAAACAGATCCAAGACTTTACTATTTGGCAGAAGAACTGCTTTGCTAAAATAATTTAAAATTAAATACAATTTAACAAATTAAAACTTAAAATAAAATCAAATTAAATAAAATATTTAAAAAATGTAATCAAAGAGCATAATAAGTTCAGTTGAACTTCATTCATCATTTCCTTGATGTTTTCATTTAACGTTTTAGTAATGGAATTGTTTACCTTACCAAAAAGTAGTTGCAGTAACTGCAAATAATCTTAATTTTATATAATTTTAAATAATCTTAATAAGAAAACAACAACATAAAAAAAAAAAAATGTAATAAAAAAAAATTTTTTTTTAAATTTTAAATATTTAAAAATTTTAATCAAAAAGAAAAACTTAAATGATATGTATGGTCATATAGAGCAAACGTTTGGGAGAAAAATGTGTCCTTCAGTAACTTAATTCATCATTTCCTTGAACAGCATTGTTTCCCTTCCAAAACAATCAATAACTGCAAATAATCTTAATTTTCAGTGGTTACAGAGATAAGAAAATTACACAAACACATATGGCGCCTCGAGCATATGGGCCAAGATTATGTGGTGAGGAACTATGGGAGAATTCAGAGTCTGGATTTCATCAACGCCATATATTTACAATGGAAATTCCCCTTCCTGAATAAAGTGCTGTGCTTGAATAGAGATGCTTCTGTCAAATATGTTCTTGGCGTAAAAATCAACATAAAGGTCAAGTGAAAAGTCCCGAATTCAACTACACGCCTCACATAGCTTCCCACTCAACTACAATCCCAAAGCAATAAGAAAACTGCTGTTCTAAAATCTGGGCTTAAACTTCCAGGATGAAGGACAGCACGGCGAATCCTCTTGACCTTTGACCCCTGAGAGGTCTGCCATGTGAAACGGGGTCAAGCAGGCACATTCTTTTAGTCACGCGTCGTCTGTTTGTCACGGCTCTTTGCTGCGGTTATTCCCATCTGCGTCGAGCCACTACGAGAAAAATAGAAATATTCAGCCCGTTGAATGTTACCAAAAAGAACCAAATTCGAAGAGAAGTTTGAGATCGACAGTCTGTTAACCTGTAATTCTGTCTTATTGGTAATCGATGGCTGACAGGTATGAGCGGCCGCCCACCTCAGGTGCTGCTGGGAGCCGTGAAAGAGCGTGTTTGTGTGTGTGTGTGTAATGAGAGCGGGTAGGTCAGGGATCGATGGCGCTGTAATCATAGCGCCGTACCGCAGAGACAGTCAGAGCTGAGACAGATTTGCCCTGTTTGTGAGGACTGTTACGGCTCGAGCAGGAACAAACTGGTTGGCGGAACAAAGCGGCGTTCCATAATTACATTTGAAAAAACCCTTTCCTCAATCCTTTCCTTATGTGCTGACTAAATAAACATGAACAGCAGGTCTACTTTGTTTAAAGTCCAATGCACTAATGTGACGCCTATGGTTAGACTGTGTTACCCATGACAACCGATCACATATCTTTGAATGCATCAAGATCTTACAAGAAAAATAAGCTTTTGTGTACTCCTTAAACAATAGCAATTTAGAATAATAATTAAAAAAAAATGCTGTAGAATCTTTATTTTATATTTACAGAATATATTTATATTAACAGATCTTTACTATACTATTATACATGACTATTTTGGCAAAAGAATTATAAAATAAAATAAAATAAAATCATTTTGGAATTATTTAAAATTTTAAATCAAAAAGGAAAATTTAAATGATACTGTATATATGGTCGTATAGCAAACGACAACAGATCTTATAAACAGATCCAATACTTTGCTATTTGGAATAAAATAAAATAAAATAAAATAAAATTTAATTGGAATTATTTAAAAATGTAATTAAAAACAAATAAATAATCTGAATGATATGTATGGTCATATATAGCAAACGACAACAATTTCAACTTGACCAAAATCTTATAAACAGATTCACAACTTTAATTTGTCAGAAGAATTATCTATTTTTTAATAAATTGTAAATATTTTTGCCAAATAATAGAAATGTTTGCTTTAAAAAAATAACTTAAAATTAAACACAATTAAAAAGAAAAAAAGAAAAAAGAAAAGTTGACTTGATTAAATTTACTTAATAAATAACTTAAATAAATAAAATAAAATAAAATAAAATAAATACATATTTACAAATATTTTTAACATTTTAATTTTAGAATTACACATTCATGTTTTTAGTAATAAAATTTTAATTATTTTATAAACATTTTAAAATTAATTATTATTTAAACATTTCAAAAATGATTTGAAAATTCAATTAAAAACAAAAACCTTGAATGATATGTATCATTTAGGTCATATATAGCAAACGACAACAAAATCTAACTCATAAGATTCATGACTTTACTATTTGGCAGAACAATGATCTATTTTTTTAAATATTTGTAAATATTTTTGCTAAATAATTGAAATGTTTGATTTGCAATTATAACTGAAAGTTAAATAAAGTTGAAAAAAAAAATAAAATAAAAAAAATGAAAAAGTTGACTCAACTAACTAAAATGACTTAATAAATAACTTAAATAACTAACCAAAAATTCAAAGTATAATTACGCATGAATGTTTTTATTAATAAACTTGAAATAATTTTATAATAATTTTAAAATAAAATAAAATAATTATTATTTAAAAAAATTAAATAATTATTTACATTTTTAAATCAAAAAGAAAAACTTGAATGGTATGTATGGTCACATATAGCAAACAATAACCATTTCATCTAACTTATAAACAGGCTCACGACATTACTGTTTGGCAGAAGAACTGCCTATTTTTAAATATTTTGAAAATATTTTTGCTAAATAATAGAAATGTTTGCTTTGCAAAAATAACTAGAAATAAAACAAAATAAATTTTTAAAATTTTAACTCATAAACATGATTTTAATGGGGTCATGGGACAACAAAGCACCAATGTTTAAATGAAATGTTTATTATTGCATACTGTTTCAGTTAAAAACAGCATTCCATATACAATGCATGTGGCATAATTATTTGTGTTAAAATGCTACAATGCGAATTCAAGCCATCTCTTGTGTCTCTTCTCTCTCATGTGTGTACAGCAGGTGTAAGGGCGGTTCTTTGAGCTCTGACTGACATCTGTCACACTGCCAATCATCCTCTGTCTCATCTCCACCTCTTTAACCTCACATTTACTCAGAGCTTTAATGTATGTCTTTGACCCACAGACTGAGCAATGACCCACTGCCCCTCTCTAGCCATCTTTATTCAGCAGTCACCACCTGTCACTCACTCTTATGCTCCGCCCCCTGGCAGAATAAAGGCCAAAGTGGCTTAGAAGTTTTGTTTTTAGCCAATCTCATTGAGCTCTGGGTAACCCTCAGAGACCCACTGTTGGAGAACACTGTTGCAAAACAAAGCAATTAAGTTGTATTTATTTTTGGCAAAACGAAGTCAAAACAGTGGCTCACACTCTGAAAATTAACACAACAAAACAGCCACTGCCTGCAGACACTACTGCTGACAGCTTTGGATCAAATTTACGTTAAAGTAGGATATTTTTCAAAATATCGGGTTCTAGGTTTAGTGAAAAGAACAACAAATACTGGTTACCGTATTTCATTATTCGTGTACCTTATATTCACTACAAGGAATATAAAGAAAAATTCAATGAAGTAACATATTGACAGCATTTAACTTTTTCCCTGTTTTCAGACCCATATAAAGCTCTTTACTATATGCTAACTCTATTTATTTTTAGAATTAAAATAAAATTAAAAAATGTTAAACTATTATTAAATAGAATATTTAAAAATCAAGCAAATAAATTGCATTTTTATATTAAAAGTAATTATTTAAAAATAAGTATGTATATAAAAAATTGCTTACAAGATAAATAAACAAACATTAAAAATGTAAAAATAAATAAATAAATAAATAAATAAAAGGAATGCACATAAATTATATATATTTATGTTTATTTATATATTATTTAAAATTGAATGGCATCAAAAATAACAAAAATATGAATGGAAATAAATTATACATATATATATATATATATATATATATATATATATATATATTTTTTTTTTTTTTTTTTTTTTTTTTTTTTTTTAAATAAGTAGGAATGCAAATACATTATATATATTTATATTTATTTACATAATATTTAAAATTTAATAGCATCAAAAATAAAAAAATATGAGTGCAAATAAATTATATATACAGTACATTTATCTTTTTAAATATTTAATATATATTTAATATTCATATATGCATATTTATTTATATATTAATTAACATTTAATAGCATTAAAAATAAAAAAAAAAATTGAATGATGTTTAGTCCAACAAACTTCACTAGGGACACATTTGCCAAACTAGGGACAAATTTGCCAAAACAAAAGACAAAAAAAAAAAAAACACAACAAAACTGCAATGATAAAATTAAATACAATTTAAATAAAATAAAACTAAAATATTTTAATTACAAAAAAGAAAATAATATTTATATTCATTTATATATTATTTGAAATGTAATGGCATCAAAAATAAAAAATATGAATGATGTTTGGTCCAACAAACTTAAAAGCAAAAAGCAAAATTCTGGGGACAAATCTGGCAAAAAAAAAAAAAAAAAAAAGATAAAATTAAATACAATATAAACAATTAAACTACAAAAAATAGGCCTAAAAAAGACAAAAAGAAATTATTATTTATATTTATTTATATATTATTTGAAATTTAATATCATCAAAAATTAAAAATATGAATGACGTTTGGTCTAGAAGCTAAATTCTAGGGACTAACTTGACCAAAAGTAAATAAATAAATAAAATTAAAATAAAATAAAACTACAAAATATAATATACAACAAAGAAAATAATGTATATATACACAGACATTTTTTGTTACACAAAAAAAAACAACAACAACAAGATGTTTGGTCATTTATAGCAAACTTCCGAGAACAAATTTGTCCTCAAAGTATAGCAACGTAAACTTAAACATCCACATCTACTAACCAGATTAGCAATGTGCCCTGTTCAGAAGTCAGTCGAGGTCCGGCCAAGCATGAACTCATTCAAATGCTGCCATTATTCCTGTTTGCACCCCAGACACACACACACACACTAATTACGTTAACCCTGATCCCGTGAAGGCCTTTCCTCCTCTTTAGTGCCACTGATTCAATAAGACTCCTTTTTGACTTCCCTATCGCCTCGGCTGCGTTTCAACAACAAATCCCGAGTGCTGACACACACACACACACACACCGGCACGGCTACTAAACTACATTGGGCACGGTTCCTTTGTCCCCGGCATCATTTAATTGATAAATGAGCGAGACGAGCATTGTGTGTGCAGCTGACGGTGGACTTTTTGTAATGTAATGACATGGCAGCGTTTGAGGTGTACACAGGGACATCTGCCTCCAGTCTGGCTTCAGAGAGGAGCATTATGGGAAGGTTAGCCAGGGCAAGGCTGAGTGAGCAGTCACAATGATGGATTCAGAAATGGCAAGTGTAACATTTGCATTCATTTGAATTGATACAGCTGTGACAGTTAAACATCAAGCGAGCGTTAGCCACTTTAATAGTCACAGATCTGCTGCTAGGACATTATGGGTGGTCGCCCAGGAGTCTTAAAGGGACAGCGATCAAAAATTCTGTTATCTTTTATTCACACTGATGTCATTCCAAAACGTTATACAAAACAGCGAGTTAACAGTAAACCACACAAACACATATGCACACACCACATCAGCTCAATTACGGGCTGCTGCTAATGCAACCACACATGCACATGAGTTCACACATAACTATGAAAACATTCCACATTCACTATCTACAACTGTGGAACACACACACACTAAAACCACCACACACACTCATGCCGATGTACACATACAGATGTTTTCTCTATTTGCTCGGTCTGTGGTCGCTGGAAATGAAAGACACTTGTGTATGTTGGAAAGAAAGTATTGTTTAACCCTTAGAGGCTTCAGGGTTTCGAACTGAACCCACAATATCTCTCAGATCTAGCCTTTTTTTTTTTAATCTTAGTTTCAGTATAATATAAAATAAAACGAAATAAAACTAAATAAAACAAAACAAAATAAAATAAGCAGCATTTATACAATATATAAAATATAAATATTTTAATGTAACTTATAATAGTATTTTTGAATTTGAATTAGATTTAAAACATCAAGAACAATTTCACCTTGAAACAATAAAAAAAAAAAGTTAAAAACTTTTTTAAAAAAAGGTTTAGAAAGTAAATAAAATAATTACAAATACAGTACAAAATTAAAAATATATATTTTAAAAATAATTTTGAATTTAGATCAACAACAATTTCACCCTGACCAAAATCTTATAAGATATAAAATTAGATGTTGTCCAAGATTTTCAGACTTTACTATAATAAAATAAAATAAAATAAAATAAAATAAAATCCTAATTTAATATGAATACAATAAATACAAGAATAATGCAATAAATTGCAAAAATATAATAATGCATAATAATGCAAAAAATAATACTAATTTATCAGATCCAAGATTGTACTCATTTGGAAATAAAAACTATTATAAATAAAATAAAATAAAATAAAATAAAAAATCTATTATGAATAAAATAAAATCTTAATTTAATATGAATACACTAAAAATACAACAATAATGCAATGAATATAATAAAAATATATAGTAGTATTTTTGAATAAACCAATTTCACCTTGACCATCTAATTTATGAGATGCAAGACTCATTTGGAAGAAAATTCTATCATGAAAGAAAAATAAAATAAAATAAAATAAAATAAAATAAAATAAAATAAAATAAAATAAAACAGTAAAGTAATGATTCTATTGCAGATTGTGCTATACCTATCATTCATGTTTTTTTCCTGTGTGACTGATGTGGACATGTGAATCACAGCACTGACATACGTACTTGATTTGAGAGTGGAGGGGGTGACCTCTATCTCACTGCCCAGGTAGGGTTGCAGGACATTGAGCTCAGGTTCAGAGGGGACAGGGCTGGAGCGACCAGACGCCACACTTCCCCCAGGACTCACCATCGCCCTCTGCTGGACCTCCATCTTCTCATACACAGCCTTCAGCTGAGGACAGACAAACACAAGTCAGAAACATTACTAACTAACAAACAACACAACGAGCAAAAACATATACTGTTTATACGAATCACATTTATTTAACAAGGACATTACAAGAGACATACAATGCAGAAAACAAAAAGAACTACATCAAACTGATCAAACTGTTTTTCCGTATTTGTTTTGTAGAAAATCCATAACATAAATCATTTGTCCAGTAGGAAGTTCGTAAGTTCAAAAGTGCCCCCCCCCCAAAAAAAAGCACAAGGATCTGATCGTTGAAGGGTAAAATGGATGATCAGTGCCACTGTACTATAACGCAATATTTATAATTCATTCTCACTCAGAGCAAAGCCCTGAATAACACAGGCCAATATTAATAATAGATGCTTCAAAATTTACTATGAATGAAAGACTGGAAGAATAGTTGCAGTTTCCTTTGGATGAACAGTTTGAGAAAGACTGGATGATTTACAGTGCCCCCCCAAAATAAATATATATTTACAAGATATCAGACTGCAAGAAATCACTATAACACATCGCAATTCTATAATAATTCACATATATATTCTATAAAAGTAAAAAAAAAAAAAATTATAAACAATTGTATAAAACCGAAAAAAATATATAAAAAAAATTAAATTATTTTATTATTTATATGAATGAATACAAATTAATAAATAAAAAGCTTAATGGGAATTTTATATAACTTAATTTAAATCAATCAAACAAACAAAAAACATGATTATATATTTTGTCTTGATGTTGGCAGTCCAATCACAGCGAACACAAAAAAAATGAAATAAAATAATAAAAAAATAAATTATTTTATTATTTATATGAAATAAAAATAAAGGTTACAAATATTTTAATTTAAATATTTAAATTGTATAAAACTTAATTTAAATTCATCAAAACTAAACAAAACAAAATAAACATGAGCATATATTTTGTCTTGATGGTGCAAGTCCAATCACAATGAATTGAATTGGTAAAATAAAATAAAATAAAATAAAAAATGTATTATTTATATGAAATACAAATAAAGGTTACAAATATTATAATGAATACAAAACAAAACAAAACAAAACAAAAGCTTATTTTAAATTTGATATAACTTAAATTATGTTAATAATAATAATAATAATAAAAAAACATAAATATATATTTTGTCTTGATGTTGGCAGTCCAATCACAAAAAATAAAATAAAATAACTTTATTATTTATATGAAATAAAAAAAAGTTACAAATAGTTTAATGAATACAAAACAAAAAGCATAATTGAAATTTTAAACTTAATTAAATTAATCAAAACAAAACAAACTAACAAAAAAACATGAACATATATTTTGTCTTGATGTTAGCAGTCCAGTCACAATTAACTGAATTGGCAAAAAATAAAATAAAATAATTTATAAAATAAAAATAAATATTATTTAAATAAAAAAATAAATAAAAAAAATAAAACTTAATTATTTATATGAAATAAAAAAAGTTACAAATATTTTAATGAATACAAAACAAAAAATAAATAAAATCTTAATTGAAATTTTAAATAACTTAATTCAATTAATCAAAACAAACCAAAATAAACTAACAAAAAACATGAATATATATATTTTGTCTTGATGTTGGCAGTCCAATCACAAAAATAAAATAACTTTATTATTTATATGAAATAAAACAAAAATTACAAATATTTTAATGAACACAAAACAAACAAACAAACAAACAAACAAAAAAAATCATCATATATGTAATTTTATATAACTTAATTAAATTAATCAAAACAAAACTAACTAACAAAAAAAACATGAATATATATTTTGTCTTGATGTTGGCGGTCCAGTCACAATTAACTAAATTGATCAAAATAAAATAAAATAATCTATAAAATATAAAAAATAAAAATAAAAAAATGATTATTTAAATAAAAAATAAATAAAAAAAACTTTATTTATATAAAATAAAAAAAGTTACAAATATTTTAATGAATACAAAACAAAAAATAAATAAAAGCTTAATTGAAATGTTATATACCTTAAATTAAAGTAAAAATTTAATTAATCAAAACAAACCAAAACTAACAAAAAAACATGAATATATATATTCTGTCTTGATGTTGGCAGTCCAATTACAATGAATTGAACTGGTAAAAAGAAAAGAAAAGAAAAGAAAAGAAAAGAAAAGAAAAGAAAAGAAAAGAAAAGAAAAGAAAATTTAAAACGTGACATTACTGCTGGCTCATTCTCCTCACTGGAAAGGTCAGGTTCAGTGCATTGCATTGTGGGATACAATGCTCCCTGGACTGTATGCTCTTCACATGTTGGCAAATACAGGTAATCCAGTTTTCCATGCAAACAGAAACTTATCCAACAGTGCACACACTAAGCATACTGCAAATACACTGCAAAGAGTCAGCCTGCTACACTGAAAAAAATACATTTCTCTTCATCTCTTGTTGAGAGATGCTATTACTCCAGCAGGTGCCTCAAATGGGCCAAAACGTAATAAGTAATTACTAACGAGTTAATATACACAGCCATCAGACAATAATTAGACACACTACACCGCAACCACACGGTAATTGTCACAGAACAGACTCTAACAAAACGGCTGAGAGCTTGTGTATAAAACGCATCGGCAATTTTTCTCAAACCCAGTTACGATCATACAAACACGACAGGCATATATATGATAAACAAATATGAAATGAAATTAAAAATAAACCCCGAGCCGACAGGTGTCTGTGTTTGTGAGCACAGCGTTAAGCATCAATGGTCAAATTAGATGTGACAAGGGAATCAGAAGCTGTCAAACATAATGTCACGGTAGCGTTATGAGCCGAGAGGACGTCGGCGGTAATGAGAGAGAATACGTTCGCGCGTGCCGCGCTCTCTGACCGTCTCCGATTGGCACGTTGACAAGCGGCCATAAAGCCGGGCCGGCTGATGAATTCATTCACCAGCCACTAATGAATTAGCGTTTCCTTTTTTTTGCCCGCGCTCGCCTTTCCAATCACGTCAAAGGCCTGGCAGAGGAAACAACGGCTTAATGAAAGGCAAAAAACGCCAGGGAACATCAGCCGCGAGCGCAGGTAACGCGCACGGGAGGGTGAGACGGAAGCGCGATATGAAGTCATCTGCATCCGTAACTGTTTTTCAGGAAAACAATAACCGGTGACACGCGACAGGAATACGCATCATCAATCATGGGGAAATATTGCGCCGCGCGCCCCAGCCCGGGTCCGTGTGATTCAACTGACATTTCTCGCGCTGAAAAATAAACAGAAATCGTCCAGATCAGAGAGAGGGAGAAAGTAATCTCGGGGAATCACTTCTCCACGGGTTTGATAGATGGCCGTCTTTCTGTGCGGTTCTTCGTCTAAGTGCTTCATACCTGATCAAACTCTATTTCTGGGCCTGAAGCGAGCGGGGTGGGATATTCATCATCACTGCAGTTGTGTGTATACACGCTGTACATTATTCCTCAAGGTGTGTGACTCACACAAAAGAGCGTGTGTCGATTTCAGCCAATCACGGAGTTGCAGACAAAACAAAAAAATAATGAAAACTCCTCTCATAATAGCAGGCAGGCCGGTCACGGATGTGTCTCGTGAGGGTCGTAACACGGACACACTCTCAGCTTTTCCATTCTACCGAGAGCCATTCGTCAACGACACGACCACTGAGAGGATTTGCGAATGTGTTTGTATGTATTAAGCCAATGTAGACTATTATAGCTGAGCTGAGTTGGTGACATTTCTCTATTTGAATTACATGGAGCCTAAAACTATAAAAATGCTGTTTTATTTTTCAACTTATGATTCTGTTTTTACTGGCAAAAAGTTTTTGAACAGTAGGATTTTTTTTTTTTTTTTTTTAGAAAAGTCTCTTATGTTCATCAAGCCTGCATTTGTTTGATCCAAAGTAAAAACAGTAAAACTGAAACATTTTTACTATTTAAAAATAGATGTTTTCTATTTGAATGTATTTTAAAATATAATTTATTCCTGTGATCAAAGCTACATTTTCAGCATCATTACTCTAGTCTTACATGATCCTTCAGAAAGCATTCTAATATTCTGATTTGCTGTTCAAGAAACATGTAATATTATTGTTATTACTATTATTATTTTTATTTTTATAAATATTTAAAACAGTTAAGTACATTTTTCAGGATTCGTTGATTAAAATACATATTCAAAGATAAGCATTTTCACTTTTGTAACATTATACACTATACCATTCAAAAGCTTGGAGTCAGTATAATTAATTAATTAATTTTATTTAGCGAGGATGCTTTAAATTGATCAAAAGTGATGATAAAGACATTTATAATTTATATAATTTATATAAGATTTCTATTTCAGATAAATTCTGTTCTTCTGAACTTTCTATTAATCAAAGAAACCTGAAAAAAATCTACTCAGGTGTTTTCAACATTACAATTACAATTACAATAGTAATAATAATAAAAATAATAATGATAATAATAATAATAATAATAATAGTTTTTTGAGCAGCAAATCAGAATATTGATTTCTGAAAGATCATGTGCACTGTAAAAAAAAAAAAACATTTGTTGAGTCAACTTAAAATAATTTGTTACCTGGCTGCCTTAAAATCTTAAGTTCAGTCAACTCAAAAAAGTTTAGTTAACTTGAAATGTTAATGTGTACTAAGTGACAACTTAGATATTGGAGTTGATTCAACTTAAAATTAAGGCAGCTGGGTAACAAACCCAGGTTTTAAGTTGAACAAACCAATTGTTTTTGTTTAGTCAACTCAAATATCCAAGCTGTCAGTACAACTTAACATTTCAAGTTAACTATTTGACTCAACCTATTTGAGTTGACTGAACTTATTGAAATTATTTTAAGTTGACTCAACAAATTGTGTTTTTTTTACAGTGTGACTGGAGTAATGATGCTAAAAATTCAGCTTTGAAAATCACAGGAATAAATTACATTTTAAGATTTATTCAAATAGAAAACAGTTTTTTTATTTTAAATTTTAAACAGTAAAAATAATTCAAACTTTTGCTGTTTTACTGTACTTTGGATCAAATAAATGCAGGCTTGGTGAGCACCCCGCCACGAGCGGTTAGGTGTTAAAGACATATCTAATCATTAAATATTTGCTTGTTAACCTCTAAAGCTCAACTAAATTTGTTCTAGATCATTAGATGTGATGTTATAGAGCCCTGGCGGCCAGACTGAAACCGGTCTGTCTGTTTGGTGACTGGCTGTTAAGTCAACAACTCAACCACATGCATAGAAACTTGTTTCCACCTCAGGGTAATTGTAAAACTTGTAACTGTAAGGAGAAAAACTTGAAATAGTCACATTGTAATGTACGAAAAAATTCTAATTGTGACATAGACTCCCGGTTTCACAGATGATGCTTAAGCCCAGTCCCAGATTAAAATGCAAGTCTAAGGTGTGAAGAAAGAAACTTGCACTGTCTTTTCATAAAAAATATATCAGTGCCTTTGTGTTGTCTCAAGATGCACACCAGGGATGTTTTTTTTCTAAGGCATGTTTGTAAAAATTACTTAAGGTACAATCTTTGCAATTAAGAAAAACCACTATGACTTTTGCTTTAATAAACTAATTTGCTGCTTGTTGATAGTAAGATGGTTGTTAAGTTTAGGTATTGGGTAGGATTAGGGATGTAGAATATGGTCATGCAGAATATGTGCTTTATAAGTGCTAGTAAACAGCCAATATGCTGGTAATATGCATGCTAATAAGCAGCTAGTTAACAGTGTACACTGGTCTCTATATTAAAGTGTTATCAACTTACTTAAATCTCCTAACTGAACTATGGCCTAATAAAAAAAAAAAAAAAAAGTCAATTTTGCATCATTCAAAGCCACTTGTAAAAAAAGTTAAAACTGTGAGACATACAGTCAGAATTGTTAGATATATATACACACAATTGACAGATATATTCTCATTGTGGCACATATAGTCACAGCTCTAAAAAAAAGTTTCCATTACCCTTCAAATTGAGCAAAAATTCCCATTTATCGCAAAAAAACGTTTTTACACTTGCATGATGTGGCTTTTCGGGCAATTCGAAAAAGGAATATTTTGCAAAACTGCAATGGAAACAGGTTTTTTTATTTATTTATTTTTATTTATTTTTTGCATTTACAGGTCAGCTGGCATATGTAAGTCACATGATCATTCTTTAATGTACTATAACCTCCAAGAAGCACCTCATATGTGGCCGCTCTCAAGTATAAAGGAGCTTTCCTTGCCATTAATGCTTGGATAACCCCTTATTAACACTGCACATGGCTGTGTTGCATTACGGCTCCGACACAGCCACCAGCCACTCTAATCAATGCTTTTGTTTATACCAGATGTGCCATTTCAGAAACTGGGCAGAAGCGGCTATCCGAGGAAAAAATTCTGTTATAGTCGTATAACATCAGTTAATGGAAATGCCATCATTTCGCAACAGTTTTTTAATCAACATTTATAAAAAAAAAAATGGAAAATCAATAAAGTTTTGTGCAAATCTTTAATGGAATGTGTTGGGGGTAATGCACAATTAGTTACGTAATCAGATTACTTTTTTCAAGTAACCAGTAAAGTAACACATTACTTTTAAATTTACAAAGAAATATCTGAGTTACTTTTTCAAATAAGTAACACAAGTTACTTTGTTTTCCAATGTATTGTTTTAAGTTTGAATTGAGTTTAAGTGTAAGTTGAGAGAAATCAGAAGTATATAGGCACTTTCTTCAGTCTGAGGCTTATTAATTTCACTTTTGGTGTGAAAGGGCCTTTAAAGTTGCCAAAAATATAACTTTGGTTTTTTGGTTATTAAAAAACTAATAAGAAAGCCCAGCCCAGTTGACAAAAGTGACTTTTTTTTTTTTTAATTGAGTAATGCACCAAAATTCCAGATGCACCAAAATGAAAATTCTGGGCCGAAACCGAAAATTCTGGATGCACTTGGCCGAAATACGAAACCTAAAATGCTTTGTAATAATTATTTATTATTTGATTAAATAATAAAAAATAATTTTTGTAAGACATATTCATTTAACTCAATAACTGTAATAATAGTGGAAAAAAAAAAAAAAAAAAAAAAACACACACACAAGTCAAAAAAAATAACTGCAAAAAAAAGCTATAACTGTAAGACAAAGTACATTTATTTTGGCATACAACAAAATTTGAGATAAAGACAAAACTGTCACTAAAAAGTCAGTTTTTTAGCATATAAAGTCAAGTACGTGAGGGGGAAAAAAAGTAAAAACAGATAAAAAATCACAATATGACTATGAAAGTCAATTTTGTGGCATACAGTCAAAACTGTGATATGGCATATAAAGTCAAAGTGTGAGATAAAAACTCAAAAGTGTGAGATTGTTACATTGTTGCATATAAATTAAAATCTGAGATATAAAATCTCTAATGATAAAGTCACAATTGTGAGATTTAAATTCAAAATTGATATAAAAAGTCAAAAAGGTAACATATAAAGCCAATTTTTTTGCATACAAATTCATAACTGAAATGTAGTCACAACGTGCAAAATAAAATTACTATATATAAAGTCTGAGTTGTCAGATGAAGCGATATTGTGCCATCTAAAATCACTACTGTGAGGTAAAATTAATTTTGTAACATAAAAAGTCAAAATTGTAACATAAAAAGTGAGGCAGTCACATTGCGGCATATAATGTAAAAATCATGTTGAATACAAATTGAGGGTGCTTTCACACCTGTAAATCGGTTGCTTTGTTCCGAAACAGGGATTAAAATTATTACAGTGTTGCTATTCATTCTTGGTGCGGTTCGCTTTTACACAGCAAAGTTTCTAAACGGACCAAATGTGTTAATACAAGTCACGTGCCAGTAAACTGTTGTTCTGGTGTGGATTCAAGCGTGATTGCCGTATTCAAATATGCCCAAACGAACCAAGCTAAGGGGGGAAACATGCCAGGTTCCGAAACAAAGTGCCAGGTGTGAAAGCACCCTGAGACATAGTCACAATTAGATAAAAAGACACATTGAGCCATTTATAGTAAAAGATATATAAGATATAGAAATGGACAAACAGCCCACATAGAGAAAAACCCATTGCCAATTCAATTATTGTAAGTTCTTGACTTCTCTGCTGGCACAAACTTTCTTCTCATTTGTGAGAAAATCTTGTGAATTGATTTGCATTCAAGTTAGCAGGCATCTCGTCTTCTCTTCTCTCTGCTCAAACGCAGATACTGGCCTGAGGAAACATGATGTCAAACAATGCTGACTAATGTCACTTCCTCTTGTAATCCATTACCTGCTCCACCTGCATGCTAATGAGAGACCGAGCCTGTTACCATGCCAACCCTACCTGCCAATCAGCACCTAGGTCACGACAGGATTTCGCCACTGCTAGTGAATGAGCCGTTCGTTTGACTAAATGTTAATGATTTTGAGTGTTATCGTGGAGAACAGGATCACCTGTAAAAAGCTGATGTAAGACGTCTTTTAAAAAAATGTAGGCGGGTCACTAGGTTCTGGAAAAGAAAGTTCACCATCATTTCAGTTTCTCCTCCAGATTTTTTTTTTTATTTCAGTTTTTATAAAAGAAAAATAAATGTCTAACAAACTGGATTCATAAAAATTTATTTATTTGCAATAATAACAATATAATAATAATGATTTTTTTAAATTTTTTTTTTTTTTTTTTGCCAAATTTTCGGACATTCTGCATTATACAGTAAAAACCATTTTGTGACTTGATTCTGCAATTATAGCAAACAGTCCTACTTTTTTAATCACATTCTTTGTTCCTGTTCGCTGCATCGTCTTCCATCTTTTCATTCGCGCCCCTCTCTCACTTCAGATGACAAATAAACCTGACAAAAACTCTCTCTAAATCTCCCACAGTGATCGTCTTCAGAGGGGCATCGACATCAATCACACCCGTGTGACCTGTGCTGAGGCCTTCACAAACGCACGGTGAGTCGGCACGCACAAACACAGGTAAAACCCTCAGAATGTGATTGCGGGTGATGCAGTGCAAACAAGGCTGGAATTACAGGGATTAAGGAGTAGGACAGACTAATCTGAGATCGGCCGCCACGTGTGTGCTGAACATCGGCTCCAGATGTGTGAGATTACCTCTCAAAAAGACGCACCTGGGCCGCAGCTTTCACCCCCAGAGGGTATTGGATAGCCGCTAAAACACAAACACACACGCTTGAGAGTTTACAGCCTAACACAGGCTGTCGCACAAAAAATAAATAAATAAATAAATAAATAAATAAATAAATAAATATATATATATATATATATATATATATATATATATATATATATATATATATATATATATATATATATATATATATATATATATATACACACACACACACACACATGGCAACACACAAAAGGCATAAAACAACCTTCAACTGTGACAATAGCGCAAAATATGTTAATATTGCCTCACATTTTCTTCAAGTGTATAGATAGCTAGATAAATAATAACAAATAAATGCACAAATAATTAGGTAAATGCATAAATAAATAAATAAATAAATAAGCAAATAAATGCAATATAAAAAAAAAAAAAACAAGTGCATGAACAAATAAAAGCACAGATAGATAAGATAGATAGATAGATAGATAGACAGATAGATAGATAGATAGATAGATAGATAGATATTAACAAAGTAATGTTAATATGTTATGTAATATTAATAAATGCTTAAAAGAACAATAATTAAAAGATTATTCCAAACTAACTAAAACAAATAAATGCATAAATAAGTAAATGCATATATAAAATAAAGGAAATTCACAAACAAAATACAAATGCATAAATGAATAAATGCACAAATAATTAGGTAAAGGCATAAATAAATTCATAAAATAAAAAAAATAATAAAGATTCATAAATAGAACAAATAAATGTATAAAGAAGCAAACAAATGCAATATAAAAAAACAGGTAAGTGCATAAGCAAATAAAAGCATAGATAGATAGATAGATAGATAGATAGATAGATAGATAGATAGATAGATAAATAGATAGATATTAACAGATTAATGTTAATGTGTTATGCAATGTTAATAAATGCTTAAAAGAACAATTATTAAAATATTATTTCAAACTAATTAAAATAAATAAATGCATAAATATAAAGGAAATTCACAAATAAAAGACAAATGCATAAATAAATAAATGCACAAACAATTAGGTAAATGCATAAATAAATAAAAAAATAAGATTTATAAATAGAACAAATGAATGTATAAAGAAGCAAACAAATGCAATATAAAAAAACAGGTAAGTGCATGAGCAAATAAAAGCACAGATAGATAGATAGATAGATAGATAGATAGATAGATAGATAGATATTAACAAATTAATGTTAATGTGTTATGTAATGTTAATAAATGCTTAAAAGAACAATTATTAAAATATTATTCCAAACTAATTAAAATAAATAAATGCATAAATATGTAAACACATATATAAAATAAAGTAAATACACAAATAAAAGACAAATGCATAAATAAATAAATGCACAAATAATTAGGTAAATGCATAAATAAATGAATAAAAGAAGATTCATGAGGAGAACAAATAAATGCATAAACAAGCAAATAAATGCAATATTACAAAAAACAGGTAAGTGTAAGAACAAATAAAAGCATATAGACAGACAGACAGACAGACAGACAGACAGACAGACAGATAGATAGATAGATAGATAGATAGATAGATAGATAGATAGATAGATAGATAGATAGATAGATAGATAGATAGATAGATAGATAGATAGACAGATAAAAATAAACAAATAAATGCTTAAAAGAACAACAATTAAAAGATTATTCCAAACTAATTAAAATAAATAAATGAATAAATAAGTAAATATATACAATATGCATATATAAAATAAATTTACAAATAAAAGACAAATGCATAAATAAATAAATAAATAAAAGCACAAACAATAAGATTAATGCATGAATAAATAAACAAACAAGCAAATAAATTAAATATTAAAATAAAAAAGCAAGTGCATGAACAAATAAAACCATAAATAAAGAAATACAAAAATAAACAATATTCTAAAAACATAAGCAAAGAAATCTAACTGGATACGTCAAGTTCAAAAGTGATGTAGACATAACAATTGCATTCTATATTAAAGTGCCAATCACTCGTTTATAGAATGATCTGTGATCGTTATGTTGCTTGGCAACTGTATACGGCCTATTGATATGCAAATAAACCATATCATGAAAAAAAATTAATAAATGGATTTAATGTCTTATCTTATTACTGTTGCTCCCATTTTCTATAAGCAATAAGGCTTATCATTTTAATACAAAGCAGTATGATAACAGATAACCATTTGATAAGTAAAAATGTGTTATTATTTTCTCATATTTATGATGTTGCAGCCTAACAATGTATTCTTTGTACACTTCATTCTCACTAATTTTTTTCTTGCCGTTTTTGCTTTGCACACACAGACTTCTATTCTCAGTTGAATTCCTCTTTAACAAAGTGTTGGAGACGCAAAGACAGGCTGTGAACACTCAGGAAATGAAGCACCTCGTTCACAGCCTTTGAAGAGAACATGACGCCTGACCTCTGCTAATCAAACACACCTACAGCTCTGCATGTGCCTCTGTCTGTGTGTGTGTGTGTGTGTGTGTGTGTGAGAGAGAGAGCGAGACACACACCTCATTTTACCATTCACACCGGAGCATAATCCTGAAAACCGGCAGTAATATAGTGGTAAGTGTTAGATAACGAGAGAACATGACTTGAGTGGCCACTAGAGACAAAGTACCATGGTACAATGATGGGATCAGATGGCAAAACTATAGATTTTGATATAGTTAGGTATAGACTAGTCGACTAGTCAACTAAATGATGCTGCTGTAAGTCGACACTGTAAATATTAGACATTTACAAAAAAATTCTGTTTTCTCTCTATAGTACTAAAATGAATAGCACAGTAGTATCCAAAAAAAATGTGGTATTATCACACTTTTACCATAGAAATATCTGTGGTTACAATTTGGATTTTGTAAGGAAAAAATAAAAAATAAAATAAAATAAAATAAGCTGACTAAATGGTCAGTGGACTGTTTTATGTAATAGCAAATGCTGAAAATAAAATAAAAAAAATTATAAAATAATAAAAATAAAAAGCACACAATAAAACAAAATAAAAAATAATGAGACAAGCTGGCTAAATGGACATTGTTTTATATAATAGTAAATGCTGAAAATAAAAAAAAATAAAAAATAAAATAAAATAAAATAAAATAAAATAAAAATTAAAATTAATATAATGAGACAAGCTGGCTAAACAGTCAGTGGACATTGTTTTATATAATAGTAAATGCTAAAAATAAAAAAAATAAAATAAAATAAAATGAGACAATCTGACTAAAAGGTCAGTGGACACTGTTTTATATAATAGTAAATGCTAAAAATAAAAACATAAAATAAAATAAAATAAAATAAAATAAAATAAAATGAGACAATCTGACTAAATGGTCAATGGACATTGTTTTATATAGCAGCAAATGCTGAAAATAATAAAATAAAAACATAAAATAAAATAAAATAAAATAAAAGGACACAAGCTGACTAAATGGTAAATAAAATAAAATAAAATAAAATAAACATGAATGTTACTACTCAAAAAATATATAATAATAATAATAATAATAATAATAATAATAATAATAATAATAATAATAATTATCCTTACAGGAATTTTCTTCTTGGATTTCAACATAAAACAAAATGAAAACTAAAACTTCCCGATGGGATTATTACGGAATAAATTGTTGATCATTTAAAAATAAAAACAATTACAAAAAAAAAAAAAAAAAAAAAAACACTAAGAAAAAAAAATAATAATAATTTAAAAAATAATGCATGCCATGTGACCTAAAACCAACATAAGAGAACCATGATCACGCAAATGTAAACTATTAAAATATCAACCTAAAATTTCAGAGGCTACTTCAAGTAAATATTCTGCGTATAAAGGGGTTCGCCTGACCAAAAAGAAAAACCTGTGCTGTAAAGGAATGAAAATCTAAATGAAAAGTACAGATTCCAAAAGAAAATAAGGCAAAGAAAGAAATTGAAAAAGTGAGAGCGGGTCAAAGAGGAAGCTGTTCGAGTGGCGGCTCTGCTCCACAGGTATCTGCCGCCCCCTCTTCTCCTTAATCACTCCTTCCATTTGAGCTTCAGCCCCTCTGGAGCATCTGAGGGGGGTAAATGTGCCAGAGAAGGGGGGAGGCGGATGGAGGGTCTTACGAGAGGGTGAAAGAGAGCAGCTGGCATTAGCTTAGCGCTAGAGAGAGCTAATTATTAGACCATTGGAAGGGGGAAAAAAACATGACGGATGTGTTCGTATGAGCATCTTGATGAATGAGTGGGCTTTTTTAACGTGAGCTACTTTGTGGGGAACACAATGTGCCAAAATCCCCCCGGGGCTGTGGTGTGTTTGTAAGATTAATGACAAATTTACCCTTTCTCTTTATGAATGCTTATAAATAATAATAAGACCTGTCACGTCGCAGGGTGCGCTGTGCAAGCGCAGCTGCCTTTTACTGGAACCTGCAGTAAATCAAAGCGTCTGCGTGTGAGCGTGCGTGGAGGGGGCTGTGCTCCGCTCTGCTTGGATCCGTGCTTCGGGGGGTTTATGAGGAATCGCGGCTGTGGCACACGTTTGGAAACATGTTGAATGTGTGCAAACTTGATTTCAGGGCTGAAACTCGCTGTGATGTTTCGTTCGCACTTCTGAGCAGCAGGAAACACGCAGCTAGGCCACTGACAGATAATGACATTGATGAAGTGATTATAAAAAGAAACATTTATTATTTAAACGCTTTAAAAAAAAAATAGTAAAACCAAGTAATAAAATATTTTCCTTACACCTTAAATGTGAGTCAACACATCAAGGTGTAGTATGTTACACAAATATTATGAATATCAATATAATATTGCCTTGAATTGCCTTTTTTTTTTCATATATCAATGTTTAAAAACAAAACACAAAATAAGTTTTTTCACCAAAAGCAATTAAAAGAAATGAGTGAATAAATAAATATGCAAATAATTAATATACAATATATAAATACATAAAAATCAACATAAAATAAATAAAAAAAAATAAACTCATGAAAAACTAATTAATATAATAAATAAATACAGAAATGCATGAATAAACAATATGGATAAAACTAACTAAATGAAAAAAAAAAAAATTAATAATAATTAATAAATGCAGAAATAAAAAGCCTGAAAAGAAGTATTATATATATATATAGAGAAATGCATGGAATAAATACAGAAAAAAAATTCAAAAAATCATGAATAAAAAAGCATAAATAAAAAAAAAAAAATAAAAAAATCAATCCATCTAAACAAATAAATGCATTAATTTATAATAAAACAAGTAAATAAATGCAGGAATTAATGAATAAATAAATAAATAAATAAATAAATAATACATAAATAAATAAATGGCGAGTTAGACCAAATCATTAATACAAAAAATACAGATAAAACAAAATATAAAAATAAATACAGATAAAACAAATTAATAATAATAAATAAATAAATGCATGAATGCATAAATGCAAATTCATGAATAAAACAGCATAAATTTAAAAAATATCTATCTATCTATACAAATAAATAATACATAAATTTATAATAAAATAAGTAAATGATGAAATGCAGAAATAAATAAATTGCCAGTTAGACCAATGCAGCAATTTATATAATTATTTATAAAATAATGTCTATGGTAATAACTTGCAATTTAAAAAAAAGAAATGAATAGATCCACATGCACATACACACACACACACACACACACAAAAAAAAAAAACAAATCAAAAAAACAATATCAGTGACCCAGATGCAGAGAAAGTGACCGAATCAAACAACAGAATGACATTAACTGCAGAAGGCTGAAAAAAAGAAGAAAAAAAAAAAGTTTCATCTCGGAGTCGGCAGAACATGTGGTTTCCAGGGAGTTACCATGGAGACCAAAACACATTTGTGCTACCTTGACACCCGGCAGGCAGTTTTCTGGAGCAGCGCTGACGCTCTAAAAAGCAGAGATGTTCATTTTCTAGCCTTAAGAGCCTTGCTATGGCAGTAATCAAACACACACACTCACAGACAGAGACAGAGACAAGCACAGCTTGAGACAAATTGACTACAAGGCATCTGACATCCCAGTAGCTGGAAGCAAGTTGTCCATCTCACTTATATGTTTGGCCTCTTTGTTCCTAAAGCCTGACCTGCAGGAAAAGGGAGGATGCAGTGAAAAATAGAAGCACACGGGCCCGACGAAGGAATCAAAAGCGCTAATCAGGCATCTCGCTAGGCCTAACGAGCCGGAAACATCCACTGAGGGGTCAATCAGACCTGATCATCCGTCCATCCAACGCCCCCCTTCCCTCTCAGACAATTTCACACACACTAATTGCACCAGAATTTCACAAATGTTTGGTATTGCCTTAAAAATAGTAAAATAAATAAATAAATAAATCTAAAAGGAACATAGACAGGATTCCATAATTCATCATTTGAAGCTTCAATGTACTGTCATTATAAAAGAATTTCATTATTGTTTATTTAATTCTAACAAATAAGTTCTTGTTAAAAACTAAGCAAAATTATAAACTATTTGCTTATAATTTCCGCACAGGAGAGACTTGTGTCATTTAAAAAAACGAAAGGAAATACATTGGTATTGGCAATTCACAGCAACCCGTCAAAATAAAAGTTCGGCTTAACTTGAAGAAACTGTGACAGAAATACATTACTTAGTGTAGTCACAGTAGTACTACTAATAATAAAATGATTATTAAAACATTACTTTAAGGAAATTTACCAGACAAATTATTTTTCAGAAAAATGTAAATACACAAAGTATTTTAAAAAGAAATATTATATATATATATATATATATATATATATATATATATATATATATATATATATATATATATATATATATATATTTTAAAAAGAAATATTATATATATATATATATATATATATATATATATATATATATATATATATATAATTAATTAATTAATTAGAGATGGTTTTAATTATTACAATTTAATTAAACCACTAAAATTGAATCCAGAAAATTAATGGGAAAACACAGAATGTGGAGTAAAACATACCTTTTCATAAATTGCTGTATGTTTCATGATGTTAATTAATTAGACATGCTTTTTGAGAAATATTTTTTATTCAACCATTAAAACAGAGTCCAGAACAATTAAAACGAGAAAAAAAATAAATAAATAAAAACAGATTCCAGAAAAATGTAAATGGAAAAAAACGGTATTTGGGAAAAAAAAAAAAAAAAAAAAAAAACTGAATTAAAAAAAATAAAATAAAAATAAAAAAAAAAAGATTTCATAAGAAGATGAACTTCAAAAAAAGAAAAGAAAAAAAAAACATTAAAATTGATTCCAGAAAATTAATGGAAAACACAGAATGTGGTAAAAAATAAACCTGAATATGAGAAAAAATAAATAAAATAAAACATTAAAATATATTTCAATAAACTGCTGTATGTTTCATAATTTCAATTAATTAGACATGCTTTTTGATTAATATATTTAAATTTAACCATTAAAACAGAGTCCAGAACATTTAAAATGGGAAAAACGGAAACCAGAAAAATGAAAATTGCAAAAATGGAATTTGGAAAAAAATAAAAATAAAACGGAAAAAAACGGATATCCAGAAAAAATTTAAATGGAAAAAACAGAGTCTGGAAAAAAAAAAAAAAAAAAAAAAAAAAAAAAAAAAAGATTTCATAGGGCCCTACAATAAGATGAAATGTCCATTAAGAAGATGTTATTCCAACATAACAGCTAAAAAGAACTCTGAAACCAAATATGAATTTAAACAAACTTTAAAAATTACAATTTATCTTTATTTATTTATTTATCTTAAGGGATTCTTACATGATTTCCACTGGGATATTTTAGAATTCACTCCAATTATCAGAAATCCCACTAGGAATTCCAACAGAATATTCAAAAAACTAAAAAAAAAAATCCAAAAGGAACATGGTTCTATAATTCATAATTTGAAAACAAAGAATCAAATCCGAAAGGACGTTATTGGGAATTCTATCACTGGTGTCATTCCCAATTTGATAAAATCCCACAAGCAATTTAATGTCTTTATTCCAATACAACAGCCACTCTGAGAATCAAATATGAAATCAAAAAACCCTGTAAGAATTACAGTTTATCCACTAGGATCGTATTTGACTCTTAAGGGATTCTTACATGAGCCTACTGGGATATTCTGGGATTGGCTCCAATTATGACAGAAATCCCACTAGGAATTCCAGTAAAATATTTAAGGCATGCAAAGCTTAACCAACCAGAGTGTGTGTGGTTGAAGGGTTTGAAGTGTGAATATCATTGGTCATGTTTCTAAAATTAACAAAATCCAGCCTATTTCAACCAGTTTCCGGCTGGTACAGTATCAGCCATAGGAAGTGTTCATCTTCCAGCAGAGGGCACACACACACACACACACACACACACCCTATACCAGCCTCTGGCACAGTTCACATGCATAATATACTAGGTCATAAAGATATAACATTATTTCTGGATGAACAGGTAGATTGATACACTATCGATGGAAGAAGTCCTGTTCCAAAGCAACAGACAGATCTCTAACAAAAGCCATTACCTTATGCTAAACCATGAGAGACAAACAATTACAATCCATCAAGGCTTTGAGACGTTCTCCGAGAAATCGGAGGTGACAGCATGTATCTGATAAGTGTGTGTTTCCAGCCCAGACGAGCCACGTCTGTTTCAAGAGGGTTATTCAGACTCATTACTATCTCATCAAGAAAGACCCATTCGTTAAGACAATTAATTAGAGTAGCGGCCGCCTGTGGAAATTGATAATAATAATAATGAAGGGCGTGATGACTGCTGATTGGTGGACGGGGCAGGGACCCAGGTGCGGGTTTACGGTTTTTAATTGCAGTCGAGCGTTTTGCACAATGTGTTTTATTAGTTTTATCCGCCGCGGTTGACTCACTAACCTCTTCTGAAGTGGTGCGCGGGGAGCGCTGATATGTGTGACTTGTCACTTATGTGAAGAGTTAGCAAATTATCACTGAAGAGGATGAGCTGAGATTCGAGAAAAGCTCTCAAGCTGTCAGTCAAGTGTTTCGGAGAGCGTGAGGCCTAATGAAGACGCCGTGGAGCTCCGCTGGCAGCCTTGAATTAACAGTTTAGAAAGGAAACTGAAGCGTAACGCAAGCACTTTAGTTAATCCACTGGTGTATAAATAAATAAATAAATAAATAACAACAATTATCATTATTGTTAAAGTACTAAATATAAGCACCAGTTAAAATTTTGTTGTTATTATTATTATTATTAAATACAATAATAATTGTATTAATATTAATGCGTAAAATATACATTTATTGTATTAAATTTACTAAAATTAAATTAAAATTAAAATAATTAATTAACTACCAGTTCAATGATAGTAAATATTTATTTTGCACAGTATTTACTCAAAATTCTCAATATAAACTAAAAAATAAATTTCAATTAAAAAATGTAATTTAAAAAGACTAAAATTAAATTACATTTAAAACATTTAAAAAATGCTTATATAATAAAAAAATAAAATAAATAAATAATAATATAAAATAAAATAAAACAATAAAATAAAATAAAATAAACTAATAGTAAAATGGGAATGAGTATTTATTTTACAAAGTATTTACTGAAAATTCTCAATACAAAATAAATAAAATAATATTAAATATATAATAAAATGTAATTGAAAAAATAAAATAAAAATGAAAATTTCAACATTAAAAAAACGAAATTAAAAATGAGTATTGAGTATTTTTTACTAAGTATTTACACAAAATTTACACAAAATTCTCAATATAAAATAAAATAATATTAAATTAAAAATAAAATGTAATTTAAACATTAAAAAAATAATAAATAAAACAGGAATAATAACTTCAATAAAAAGAAAAAATAAAATAAAGAAAGAAATTAAAAATGAGTAACGAGTATTTATTTTGCAAAGCATTTACTCAAAATTGTCAGTGTAAAACAAAAAATGAATATTAAATAAAAAATAAACAGTAATTAAAAAAATAATAATTAAAATAAAATTCATCCACAACCATGACACTAACAACCAGTTTAATGATAGTAAATATCATGTACATAACATTGCAAAATTTTATGAATATTTATTTTGCAAAGTATTTACTCAAATACAAAATTCTTAATCTAAAATAAAAAAAAAAACACTTAAGTTAAATCAAAAATTAAATTTAATTAAAAAAGTAATTAAAATTACAACATTAAAAAAAAATAATAAAATAAAATAGGAATATTAAACTAAATTAAAAACATACAAAAAAATACACAAAGACCTCATAATAAAATAGAAGATTAAATGCTAGTTAAATGGTTAAATGTTAATTAATTGTGTGCTCTGCAAGCATTAAATCGTATGCTACAATCTATTGCGGTCATTTTAAAACTTAAAATTGGCAGAAGCAACCAATTATCCAAATTTGAATACAATGCATTTTTTTTAAATGCCAATATTATCCAGTAACCAATATGATGCTTATAATGTGCATCACTGCAGTTAATCAGACAGTAAAACGATATTACGGTATTATCAATCAAACATAGTACTGGCACTGTACTATTTGTAGAGACATGCTGTTGCCACAACACACAAGTTTAGCAACTGATGTAGCAAAATTGATAATTAACCAACAAGTAACCATGTAAAAGTTGCAAATGAAGTTTCCAATCCCAAACAATGAATGACTGAATGAGTGTGAACATGAACATCTTTAAAAGAGGTCAATCTAAATGATGCATGTTTCATGTATGGTGGTAATTCTGATTAAACAGAAATGTTCTTTATTGTGTGCGTTCAGAAAGAAACTACTGGCAAAGGACAGCGTTCCCTCATCAAAGCCTTTGTTCTCCGAGTCGGGCAACATTCCCCCAGTCTGGGAAATCAATGCTGGGAAGAGGATCGAGCAAAACACATGGAAATGAGAATGCATAATACATGGATGCCCAATGAGATCCGACCTGCATCATACTGCCGGATTCCTTTCTTCTGCTAATATTAGAAGCCAAAACTAAAAGCAGCTCATGCTCTTAGAAATGCAAAGTGACAGCATCAGCCCACCCATCACAACCACAATGAATATTAATATTTAGTGGCAAGAGAAACTTACTTTTTTTTTAGTGGCGCATGCTAAGCCAAACATCACTGTAAGTCTTGGGTTTGGGGTTTAAACTAAGGTGTTAAAAACTGTTACATAACTATAACACATGCACTACCATATACGTCATAAACATAACTAAAAATAGATGATAAAACGTGAAAACAGAAACTTGCACTACTCTTCAAAAGTCTTGGCTCAGTAAGATTGTGCAATCTTTTTGAAAGAAGACTTTTATGCTTACCAAGGCTGCATTTATTTGGTCAAAAATACAGTAAAAACAGTAACATTATGAAAAATGATTACAATTTAAAGGAACTGTTTTCCATTTTAATATATTTTTAAATTCCAGTTTATTTTTTGATAGTAAATCTGAATTTTTAGCATCATTACTCCAGTCTTCAGTGTCACATGATCCTTCAGAAACCATTCTAATTCACTCATGAGATGCTCCAATAATAATAATAATAATAATAATAATAATAAAAAGAAGAAGAAGAAGAAGAAGAAGAAACTATTCAAAGAATTCTGAAAAACATATGACACAAAAACAACATTATTAAATAATAAAATAAATTAATTTAATATAAAAATATTAGCAACAACAATTTTCACTACTGATAATAATAATAATAATAATAATAATAATAATAATAATAATAATAATAATAATAATAATCTTGAAAAAACAAACATAAATTATAAAATAATATAAATGAATTTAATATAAAAAATATTTAGCAACAAAATTTTTCATGACTGATAATATAACAACAACAACAAAATTCATAGAAACTCAAAATAAGCATGAAACAAAATAACATTATAAAATAGTTTATAAGTTAATTTAATAAAAATATTTTATTAGCAACAACAGTTTTCACTATTCATAATAATAATAATAATAATAATAATAATAATAATAATAATAAAAGAATCTTAAAAAAGTATGAAACAATATTGTACAATTATAAAATAATACAAATTAATTTAACAAAACAAATTAACAACAGTTTTCACTGTTCATAATAATAATAATAATAATAATAATAATAATAATAGAATCTTGAAAAGTATGAAACAAATAATATTAAATTATAAAATAATCATATAAATTAATTTAATATAAAAACATTTAGCAACAACTGTTTTCACTGTTGATAATAATAATAATAATAATAATAATAATAAATTAATCTTTAAAAAAGCATGAAACATAATATTATAATATAAAATAATCATTTCACTATTCACTGTTTTTAATATTGATATACAACAACAATAATATTTATTATTATTATTATTATTATTATTATTATTATTATTTTATATTAATATTCAAGGAATCTTGAAAAAAGTATAAAACAAATATTCTAAAACAATAAAATAATCATATAAATTAATTTAATACAAAAATATTTAGCCACAACAGTTTTTACTATTGATAAGAAGAAGAAGAAGAAGAAAAAGAAGAAGAAGAAGAAGATTCTTTGATGAAGTTCAAAAGCTTTCAGCAGCTTTATTTGAAATAAAAACAACACTAAATAACCCGGTAGTCTACCGTTTATTGAAGGAGGTAAAATTGCCAACTCTATAAACCAGAAAATCTTAAATAAACAAAAACACCTTAGCAACCATAAATGAATGACTTATAAACCACTTTAAACACCTTAGCAACAGAAAGGTTATAATCCACACATGACATCATTTATGTGTTATGGCTGTTGCCATAGAAACAAAAAAATAATAATTATGGTAATTCTGACAAGATGTGAATGCAGCACAAGTCTGTCTACCCAGGGAACAAAAAATAAAATAAAATAAAATAAAATAAAATAAAATAAAATAAAATAAATAAAAAAAAAAATCACATCTTAGCACAAAAAAAAAAACATAAAAAAAAAAGACACTAAAGATCTAACTTTAGAAGGTAAGTCCAAAAAAGCCGGAGAATATAAAAAATATAATAAAAGAATAAAAAGTAGCACAGATCGTTGCCCATCATATTTACAGTGAATTTCTGTTGAAGTAGTAATACTCAAACTGTGACTGAAACTGTGACTTTGTGGCGTCAAATCGAGGCAGTGTTTTGTTCATCAGTGAAAATGAGTTCCCACAGCTCTTTCCCCTGTTTCTGAATAGCCTTAATCAATCAAATTCTTCATGTATTATGAGGTTTTTTTTATTAGAATCATCCTTCTGCATTTGAAATGTAATCGAATGAACCCGCGGCTCATATTAGCTGAATAGTGCTTAACTATGCCGGCAAATTGAGAAAAGCACAGTAGTTAAACGTTCGGCTCGAGCAATCAGCCTCTATTCAACGAGCATGATCGCTCTCTCAATGACGACAGACGTGAAAATGAAAAAAAGACAAATGCATTTCAAAATTAGCTCGATGCCAGTGATGCTAACCATTGACTGGCCTGCTATATATTTTAAATGTTTGTGGCCCAGAGATGCACTACAATCTGCATATTAATTTGCAGTCTACAATTACGTCAATTACTCAGAAGTCATTTATTCTGAATTAGCTTTTGAAATATGTGCTAATTAGCATGGCAAATTCATTAGGCCTATTTATGAGGTCCAAAACATTACAAGGATGACCATGAAAAAAGATAAGGGGGAAAAATGTTTATTTATAAACTCATCAGAAGTATGAGAGGAATCAAGGGCTGGTAAAACAGAAGGGTCTGAATTATCATTGAAGTTAATTAAATCGATATAAACAGACATCACAACAGTCTTTTATCTCTCGCACACTCTCTTACATCTTCTAAAAGCTAATTTCATTGTTTTCCCCATCACAGATGAGCTTTTAATCTATCATACTGAGTACTGTGGGTTTAAAAAAAAAAGCAAAAAACAACAATACGGACTATGACAAAATACAACTGTTGCTCCAAAATAATAATAATAATAATAATAATAATAATAATAATAATAATAATAATAGTATTATATTAATATATACTGTAAATTTAACATAAAAAAATAAAATAATGAAAAATAATAAATACTGTAGTAATAATAATAATAATAATGATAATAATAACAATAATAATAATAATAATAATAATAATAATAATAATAATTAATAAAATAATAAAATATTAAGACTTTTATTCTCCAAACATACATTAAAGCAAAAAATTACAGCAATATATTATTACACAGATCTGACGGACCAACCCAAAATACAACTGTTGCTTAAAAACCTTAATAAATAATTTATACTGTAGCTTTAACATTAAAAATAAAATAAAACAAAATTAAATTAAATTAAATTATATTAAATTAAACATTAATAATTTTATTAAGGAAGGATGCATTAGATTGATTTAAAAAAAAAAAAAAAAAAAAAAAAAAAAAAAAACAATAATTACATCAATATATCAAGACACAGATCTGACAGACCATCCCAAAATACAACTGTTCCTTTAAAAAATAATAATAAATTAAAAAAAAAAAAAAAACTTAACATAAACTGTAACTTTAACATATTTGTTTTTTTTTTAATAAAATATAATAAAATAAAATAAAATAAAATAAAGTGACAGTAAAGATATTTATAATGTTACAAAATAATTAAAATGAATGCTGTTTCTATTCATCAAAGAATCAAGAAAAAAATAATATTATTGTTTTTAACATTGATAATAATTAATGTTTCTTGAACAGCAAATCAGCATGTTAGAATGATTTCTGAAGGATCATGTGACACTGAACACTGGCGTAATGACGCTGAAAATTCAACTTTGCATCACAGAAATAAATGACAATTTAAAATATATCAAAGTTTTAAATTGTAATCATATTTCACAATATAATTGTTTTTACTGTGTTTTTGATTTAAAAAAATTAATTAATTAATTAATTAAAAAAAAAAAAAAAAACACTTACCAATCACAAAAGGATGATGTATATAGTGCATTAATCAATATAGAATTTAAATTTACTGTTTAAAAAAAAAAAAAAAAGAATCTTACAGAATTCTCATTTGTTTCCATTAGAATCAGAAACAATTGGTGCCAAATTATGATGGAAATTACGACTGGAATCCTGCACTAATTCCATCTGGAGTTTTTCCTGACTAGGTGCTGAATAAAACTCTCCTCTCTAATGGCTGTTAACCTGCCCATTCTGATGGGCTGCTATGACAGCACCAGCACGCGGGGACAGGCCCATAATGCATCAGTGAGTGACAGTGAGTGGAAGTGAATGATAGGCCTGTACAGGTAATGCGGATCTTGGGAAAGTAAAGTGCTCTGTTATCATAGGCTGTAGTAGGTGCTTTAGGTCATTATCAGTGACTCTGTTGAGCTCAGAGAAACTCTCACACACACATACACACACATAATCACCATTCATCATCTGGAGTGGCTGATTATGGGCATTAGGCAAAGCGAGGTGGCTGAACGCATGATGATAAGCTCGGAAAGGTGGGTGAGGAATCCGTTATGGTCAGTATGATAATGCAGGATATCAGGTATTATTGACATGTTGTACTCCGTAACATTTGTCTTTGAGGCTGGCGGCAGTTTAATGCATGCAGAATGAGGGTAGGAGTAATTACAACCCAAAGCGTAATCCATGAAGTGCCCTCAGAAGTGGTTGTAAATACTAATAATTTATCACTTTATTAATTTAAGAAATCAGCATCGACTACTCGCTCGATGAATTAAAGTGAACAGGGACGATCCTTCATCCGTCTCGAAATCTAAAAAAAGCCTTTTTTATATATATATATATATATATTTTGGTTGATTTTCTATAAAGTAACAGTTCTCCAAAAATGAGATTGTCATCATCTATTCACTGTGATGTTTTTCCTTTGTGGAGCAGCAAAGGAGCTATTTTTGCACAATGATCCATACAATGAAAATGAAAGACAAAGAGAGCCGCTGAACTCCAAAATTCAATATGCAAAAAGTAGACCATATGACTATGTTCCAAGCGCTTTAAGACATTTAAGCACATATGAAAAAAAGACATTATTTAGCAAACTTGTAACCACCTAAATCATGCTTGTTTAGAATCGCCTGTCGCATGAGCTCACTTGTTTCTTTAAGTTTGAGTTTTCCTTTGGGCTTTATAGGATTTTGGGTAAATTTGGACAGGCCCCTTTTCTAAACAACCTCGTTATAGCTTCCCAAAGGGTAAATTTCAACATTTTTTGGATAATTATTGGCCTAGAGCAGGGGTGCTCAACCCTGTTCCTGGAGATCTAGCTTCCTGCAGAGTTCAGCTCCAACTCTGATCAAAGACACCTGAACTAACTAATTAGGATCAGAAGGAGCACTTGATAATTACAGACAGGTGTGTTTGATCAGGGTTGGAGCTGAACTCTGCAGGATCTCCAGGAACAGGGTTGGGCTCCCCTGGCCTAGAGAGTCCAGAAAATTGAACTGCAGTGTTTTTTCCAGATTGAGCAAAAAACCTAGGACTAGTTTGCAAGTAGGTTTTTTAAATCTTCTCAATCACTTAACCAACAATTTGATTGACAGCAGAGGTTCTAGAGGCAGAGTTGTCCGGAATGAGGAGTTCTATCGTATGATATGAACATCCTGTAAGTGCGACGTACAATCATTTACACCCTTGAAAAATGTGATATTGCCCCCCAGTGGCCGCTTTCTTTCAAATTTCTCTCAGACCCTTGGGGCCATGAGTTGAACAGGTCCACCGAGTTTCGTTCCGATCAGAATCTGTTAACCTAGTCCAACAGGTGCTCAAATTTTGTCGGCCAATGGCGGCCATGTTTTTTTGAGATATGCAAATGTCCTTGTAGACACTTATGGCACTTCGGACCAAAACCGTGCACACCAATTTTCATGTTGATTGGACAAACGGTTGCATAGTTAAAGCCATTTTTATGTTTTTTTTCTCTCTTGAAAGTTCAGCTTTTTTTGATAATTATTGATATTCACTTTCCAGAGAATCTTTCTGCACTAGTTCGGTAGGTTTTTCAAAAAATGCAAAATACCTGAAAATTTCGCCAGGCTCACAATCGAATCTGGGGTGTGTATTTTGTCCGGCGTGAGCGAAGGATTCCAACAACATAAGACACTTGAGCAACTGACGGTTTAGGAGTTATGAGTGATTTCGTACTTTTGATGGCTGTAGCGCCCCCGTCAGGCCGACTGGGGCAAGCCTTGGTCACACTGTAGGCGGTCTGAGTACTACCCTCCCTCCAAGTTTCAAGTCTCTACAACTTACGGTTTGGTCTGCATGATCAGTTTTACGTGGAGATCGCTCGTCAGATGACCATTCTAACAATTACAATAGGGTTTTAGCGCTACGCGCTTGAACCCCTGAATATTTGTTAAAAATTGCATTCAAATTTCATTAAAGGTAACATATCATGAACAACTGACTTTTTCCATGTTTAAGTGCTATAATCGGATCCCCGGTGCATCTACCAACCTAGAAAACATGAAAAAGGACAACCCAGTATCTTTATTTTAGTAAGCATTTTTCTGCAAGCATACACAGATTTCGCTCCCCCATGAAGTAGAAAGGCGATCTTATTAGGGCTGCAACGATTAATCGCACGATGTCGTGAGGCGCGTTTAGTCAATGAAGCCGGTACTTTGATTAGTAGTAAAGCTCCATCACGCGCGTTCAGCTGGAGCGGCAAGTAATACACAGAGTCGTAAAGCACTGACAAGCTACGCCAAATCGCGCGCAAAATCGAATTCGAATGTCAGTTTACTACTAGATCTTATTATAATATTACCACCCCTTAATCTGCATGTTTTATGCACTATTTAGAGTCCCAGCCTCAGGAGACCAAACAGCAGTGGATTTATTGATTTATTTACTGTATATTACGCTCGTTCCCTGCTGTTTACCTTCACAGGCATAACTGACTGTTTTTGCAGCTCGAGTTTTTAACAAATTTCTGTGTATTTGACAGTTTAAGCGCAATAAGGCATAAAAGAGATGTTTTAAGAACTTTAAACCAATATGGTTTAAAACGCATGATTTCAGCACTATAGAGATGATAATCAAAGCCAAACAGATTTTTTTTGAGAGTATCTCAGCTCATTTGAGAGGGCAGGGAGGAGCAGCTCATTTGCATTTAAAGAGACATGCACAAAAACAGCATGTTTCTGCTTCCACTCAAAATGGGCATTTTCAAAATGATATAATAAATGATCTGTTGGGTATTTTGAGCTGAAACCTCACAGACACATTCTGGGGTCACCTGAGACTTGTATTACATCTTGTAAAAAGGAGCATAATGGGTCTCTTAACTGACATATGTTGCACCAGGTCTGACATCAAAGACACGTAAAAAACCAATGACGTTTGACATCTTTCTCATCAAACCAGGTGAAACATGTTTTGACATGTCATTGAGCTGAACTCAAGCACGGACAAGATCTGAGCATTACAGCACAAAAAAGGTTAGCTAATAATGGCTGGTTTCTCACACAAAGCAATCAAAGATGCATTTCCACAAGTTCCAACATTTGTATACAACTGTCAGATTTAGCTTCGCTTTTGATGGTTTTTAATTTAAGTAATTGTTTCATTTTAAATTTTTTTTGTTGTTTTCTGTTATGTACATTAGGGTTTTATGTTACATATTATGTGGTTATATTAAAGTTTAATGCATTATTTTATTGTTATTTTTTGTTATCATAATGGCGTTTTGTACTGCACAACACGTGCTCCGTTTATTTGCCAGTATTTACATCCAAAGCTTGTGATGAACTTTGATTCTACTTGTGGCTTTCTCATTACTGCTAGTGTTTTTCTGATGGCTGTCAGCATATTATAAACGAGTATAAAACAGATTTTAGTTCCTCAGTAGGCTGGTAAATTAACTTTGTAAGTTAAAGAAATACACATTTGAAATTAAGTTTAATCCATACAACCTAAAATGTTGCTATCATATTTTACAATAAAGTCATGGCTGTTTCAAAAAACAAACAAAAAAAACAGTATTTTACAGAATTAGTTAACTCATTTTGTATTCCACAATTCTAATTATCTCTTTCAGACATCAACCCACACAAGCAAACACACAAAGATCATCATAATCAACCCAAAATGAGTGAAAGTTCATAACACCACCACAAATGCAGAATATTAAATCTCAAAGAGAAGAACCAGAGTGATGAAGTGTTTAACTGACTAAAGGAAACAGCGTGGCAAGTCCTCCCAGCATGACCTCTCCGTCTCCCAGAGTCCACCGGGTCCCCGACTACAGCAACTCCGCGCATTAACGTCATTCATCATCCCACGCTGAATATTCATGGGCAGGGCCTGGGGGTCAAGCCAAGCGCCATCACATCCTGCTGGGGGTTAATGGGCATCAGAGCAGGGGTGGGGCTGTAATCTGATTCCATCGCCATGGCAACTTCACCCTAATCAACCTCCGCAGGAGATGAAGAACGGTCTAATGAAGACGCTGTGACTCCCTCGCACCGGCTTTGTATTAAAGTTGATTAGCATGCGCTTCTAACGGTGAGACCTTGTCTCGGTGGAATGTTTCCAAAGGATGATAAAGATTATTATAACAGAGACGAAAGCCGCTTGACTGCATAATGGGCAATAATGGGCCCGGTCAGTGTGAAAAATGGCTTTGCAAGAATGGTTTTTCGCTCTAAATGGAGGGAAAACACTCTCAGGAAGAAAAAGAAAAATGCGTTTAGAATGCAATACCGTGCAGGAATCAATAGCAGCGAGTTAAAGAGTAAAAAGTTTTCCTCATTTCCTATTTAGCCCAAATTTCATGCCAGAAAGTTGTTTTATTGGAGTCAAAACAGCTCTGTTCCAAAACTAAGTGGGCTGGTTATCTAGACAGAAAAAGTTTAGGCATCAAAATGCTCTTGATGTGAAGAGTGATGTAAACAAGAGGAAAGAAAATTACATCACCTTCGCTGTCGCTCAAACTTAATGTTAAGGTATTGGCCTATGAAAATCCATTTTAATTTCTTTTCCCAAATTCTGTATTTTCAGTTTTATTTTTTCTGGATTATATTTTCATCTGTTGTAATTTTTCTAGACTCTGTTTCAATGGTTAAATCAAAAAAAAAATTTAATCATTGAAACGGAGTTGAAAAACATGTCTAATAAAAAATAATGGTTTAACAAACATTACATTTTTAAGGCCCTATGAAATACATTTTATTTTTGTCAAAATCAGTTTTACTTTTACCAAATTTTGCTTTTTCATTATTTTTCTGGATTCAATTTTAATGGTTTTATTAAATGTTAAAAATTAAAAGCATCTGTAATTAATTGATTTTATTACATTTTTATCTATTTATTTTATTTATTTATTTATTTTCAGAAATACTGTGTTGTGTATTTACACTTTTCTGGTAAATAAATTCAGTTTTTTTTTTTTTTTATGTTTTAATAATAATTTTAGTGGTAGTAGTAGTAGTAGTAGTAGTAGTAGTAGTTGTAGTAGTAGTAGTAGTAGTTGTAGTATCTAGTAGTACTATCATTACATTAATTAATATATTTTTGTCATAGTTTCTTTAAGTTAAACCCAACTTTTATTTTGACAGATTGCTGTGAAGACCTTTCAGTTTCTGTTTGTCTATGATGTGACTATAGTTTTTTTATCAAAATAAACTGTAAAATGCTCATGAAGTGACCCTCAGAGCAGTTCTAGAGATTATGTTTATGTATTCATATATTGCATTTAAAATGCGTTTTATTTCATCTCATAAGTGATCTAACTTATTGTCACCTGGTAGACAACAAAATCCCACTGACTTAGACTGAAAAAGGGGAACAAATCTAGAGACCAAAATATCACAGAGTTACCAATAACTTAGCAACTACCCAGAACACCCCAACAACTCGATAGCAATATGCTTAAAAAAACTTAAAACACCTTAGAAATTGCATAACAACCGCCTGGCACTAACTTTAATGCATTTTCATAAATATTAAATGACCAAAATCTCTCCTCTAATGCACAAACATGCTCAATTTTCATGCATCTTCATGTGTCAACATCTGCAGATCTATATTTGTAATTTACATCCATATCACAACAAAAGCACACCGACCATACGAATAAAACAATGAATAAATTAGAAAGCAGCTCCAAGTAAAACATTATATTTTCCATGTCTCTAATAGCTAAACAGCTGAATTCTGCCAACTTCTTCCCTTAGAATAACAATTTAATTCCTAATAAACTGAACCAGTTTTAGGATCTCAAAAATGTGAAAATTCAAATGAAAGAAAGTGACTTAATCATTATAAGTGTCTTTGAATATCATATGAATATTTTATCAGTAATTATCCAACCCCTGCTGAGTAAGAATTTATCATTTGTTCCACGCACACGTCTAGACATATTACTATGCTTATTATTCAAATTTAGGACATGAGACTACGCTATGCAAAATGGTCATTTATGACACAAATTGCATGAATATTAACATTAATATTCATTAATATTAAGCAGAGCAGATGTAGTTATTCAACACGTTATTGAATCAGAGCTGTGCTTACAGCTTGTTACACAAAAAGTACACATTAAAAAAAATACATAAATGCTGCCAAACTGGTTTCAAACCGAAGCCATAGCTTCTGAAATAGTGTTGATGTCACTGGTGCACACACTGATCCACTCAAGGCAGGGAGGGCAGGCTAAACAAGTCCCAACCAAACGTCTAAAGTAACTTGCTTCGCCAGTTCCCACTGCTTCTAGACGTGCTTCTAACTGTGTTTATGAACATCCAAAAAAAACTTGCCAGACTGCAAATATATTACAGTAGCTTTGGTTAATTACAGATTT
This sequence comes from Cirrhinus mrigala, assembly GCA_036247105.1. Taxonomy (NCBI): domain Eukaryota; kingdom Metazoa; phylum Chordata; class Actinopteri; order Cypriniformes; family Cyprinidae; genus Cirrhinus; species Cirrhinus mrigala. The sequence goes on along the minus strand of CM070007.1, from coordinate 36,357,512 downwards.
GAGATGTGTGAAGTCTATTACACTGTTAGGAGGAGGAAACATCTCATTTGTCTCCTTTACAAGTCATGTGAGAGAAGGCAGTGCTGTGATTGGCTGTGAATGCCCACCAATCATGCTCACAGCTGGACAGCAAATCTGCATGAGTGAGTTAAACTGGAAAAAACACATGAGCTAGTTATAGACCAAACAACTCAGCCACTCAGATAGCATCACATTCGGCCAAATCCAAATCAAATAGTTTGAAAATAAAGGGATTATTATTAATAATAATAATAATAATAATAATAATACCCAAACAACTCAACTTGGAAACAGTGTAAACACCAAATTCAAATAAAAACTGAATTTACAATGAACTAAACAACCCAAACTCACATAGGCAAACTCAATTCAGACGTCAACCACAGGTCACTGCTATAAACAATCAAACGCAACTGCATTCAAACACACCGTACATTTTAGTGACAAACATGCTACAGTAACGCAGAGATAAACTCTCGGTCCAGCTCTAGTGTTTGTGTACAAGTACTACGATTTCTTACCTTGTCTTTGTCCTCTACCAGGTCCGTTAGCATGTCATCTGGGTCCAGGATCCCCCCTTCCACATACTCCACATGGAGCGTCCGCACCAGGAATTCCCCATCCTGTTGAAAACAATAGGTCCATTAGAAGTCCCCGTTCAACAACAATACAAGAGAGTACTCACAAGTTTGGAAATTTTGGATAGACAACATGCTGTTTTGTTCTTACGATTAGTGGAAATCATTTTTCTGGTGAACAAAAATATTAGCAGATAGAGACATCACGTTATATTTATCGTTACTGATTAACTAGGCTAGTTCTGACTCTTTACTTATCTCTATAACTCTGACTATTCACTAATCAAATGAATAACTTATTTAACATCATGTTGTGGCTGTTGCCACTTTACCACGGTAAAATCACTGCAGTCTCACTTTCTTTGAGAACTACTTTACTGCTAAAAGATAACCATGCAAAATACAACAGCATTTGTTTGCCCTTGTTTGACATGCTAAGGTAAGCTAGCTGAGACGCTCTCATTTGCCCTTTAGTCATGATTAGGAAACAATAGCAGCTTTAATGTACGTCTGATGTTCCCATGCACATGAATGTATGGAAACTAAGGAAGCGATGACAATAAAAGGTGTGAGTTTCCTGCTGCTCAAAGGTTCAATCCTACAGCACATTAATACCGATACAGCACAGATTGACGTATTACGATTCAAGAGCACATACAATCACAGAATTAGGAAATAGACTATGACTGGCTGTGGTAAATTATGAATATACTGACAACTAATGTGTGTTTTTCTTTTATTTACAGTACAGTATGGCCTTGAGTGTCATGTTACTTTTATAAGGCCAGGTGCATAAAAGCAAGAAATACTGTTAAAAGTTGTGATAAATCAATTTATGGAAACTCAGTAAGGGTCAGTAACATTTTTTTTTTTAAAAAAACAAATACTAATATTCAGCATTGATTAAAAGTGACAGTAAAAATATTGATTTAAAAATTTTATTTCAAAGAAATGCTGTTAAATTTCTATTTATCAAAAAAAAAAAAAAAAAAAAAAAAAGAATAAATCAACATTTTAAAATGATTTCTGAAGGATCATGTGACACTGAAGGCTGGAGTAACGATGCTGAAAATTCAGCTTTGCATCACAGGAGTAAACTGCATTTTAAAATATATTCAAATAGAATTCTGTTATTTTAAATTGTAATAATATTTCACAAAACAGATCAAATGACTGTGATTTATTGACCCTGACAAGACAACAGAACGAGATGGGTTACAGGTTGACGTAGAGCTTGAAAATTTACGGTGGGAACGCATACCATCATGTGTACACACGTAATCAGATAAGATAAGCCAGAGTTGTGAGTTTGTCATAGTTTAAATACCATCAGCTCATTACCGAACAAACTCGCCGAACGGCTTTCCCACAAAAAAAAAAAAAAAAAAAAAACACTACAATGGTCTGAGAGAACGTGTTTGGCTGATAACGCATGACATAACAGATCGAGGTCAACGCCTTTCAGTAGAAACCTCAATGAAACTGTTAACACACATGACCATAATTCCTACAATCATCATGTCATGTAATCATGCTGAATGATTAATCAAACAATGACAGTCATTTTCAGTGAAAGTCTTTGTGAAAAAAGCATTTAATATTTTGTTTTTGTGAACTTCAACATGTGCACAGTTAAAAAAAATCCAATTACCCATTTTGTATAGTTTAGTTATATTTTAATATCAAATTTAGTAATGTTTTGCACTAAAAGTGTATACATTCATAGCTTCCATAGTCACATTAATGCAAATGAAAAACCAAATAACATATCAACATATTTGTAAAATGTTCTTTGAATTATAAAAACATTAATAAAAAAAAAAAAAAAAATCACTACCAGTCAAAAGTTTTTGAACATTTTTAATGTTTTTTTTTAAAGAGCCTGCATTTATTTGATCCAAAGTACAGCAAAAAAAAAAAAAAAAAAAGTAAAATGTTTCAAAATTTTTACTATTTAAAATAACTGTTTTCTATTTGAACATATTTTAAAATGCAATTTATTCCTGTGATTTCAAAGCTGAATTTTTTGCATCATTATTCCAGTCACGCGATCCTTCAGAAATCATTCTAATATTCTGATTTGCTGCTCAGAAAACATTTATTGTTATTATTATGTTAAAAACAGCTGAGTAGTTTTTTTTTTAGGTTTCTTTGATGAATAGAAAGTTCAGAAGAACAGCATGTATCTGCAAAAGTCCTAAAGAGATCCAGCGCTCTATCAAAATCAATCCAAAACCTTCATATTAGTTCATAAAAGCAGCTTCAATCCTCCAAAAACATTTTAAAATGGAAGCTGATAACATCTCAAGCACAGAAAACACCAGTTCCTCCAATCCAAAATGAAAAAGTGCCTCCCAATTCAACCCAGATTAACACACACAGATATTTTTTGTGAAGGCGCTTTCTCCGCCTCAGTCCCAACAGGAAGCAGCAGTCGACATCCACCCTGCTGCTATGGAAAAGTGCTCATGCTGTTTAGGCAGATATGTCTGCTGGGACTGTTTTCAGCTTCATGAAGCCATCTAAGCAACATTTGCTATGGAAGAACAACACACCTGGTGCTTTTTACACACACCAGCTCCCATAATGCTGGAAGAAACCGTTCAGACATTTAAACAAGACAGCTGTGCAACAAGCTTCCCACAGCAAAACCTGGAAATATTAATACAGATTCATTATCAGTAAAATTACATTATGAAACAGAAATATGGAGTATGTGTGTAGCTACTAGCTACGGATAACTTTGATTTTGACTCTTGTTTTTCCACTAAAACTCCATGAGAAAACCAAAAGTACAAGATCCGATTACTTGTGCATAACACAGCAGGAAGTTCTGAGAAGTTGTTTGGTCTCAAATGTCAAACACAACCAGTAATCAGACTCTCCATCTATGAGAACCGAGAAGTAATTTCAACATGCACTAATTGTAAATGATTCCTCACAGCTACAATCTTTAATTAGTGCTTTTTTGCTAAGGCAAGCACATTGTGATTACTATTGTGTATACTGGGGGTTAATGATCTGAACAAACCCTTAACGCAAAGTACTAAATGCCAGCATATAACTTATCTGGCACGGTTTGTCTACAATACCTGAAATCAGTTGAGAAGGTGTGCAATGCACATATATTGATAAAATGACCCAAATCTGAGGCCATCTGAAATGTAGATGAGTTTGTGCTTCATAGGAACAGATCTGGAACAGAAAAATGCAGCATTACATCACTTGCTCACCAATGGATCCTCTGCAATGGATGGGTGCCGTCAGAATGAGACTCCAAACAGCTGATAAAAACATTACATCTTGGGAATGTAAACATCTTGGGAAGTTAAAAAAAAGATACTTGTTTGTAAGACTCATTCTGACGGCACCCATTCACTGCAGAGGATCCACTAGTGAGCAAGTGATGTAAACGTCTCCAAATCTGTTCAAATGAAGAAACAAACTCATCTACTTCTTGGATGACCTGAGGGTGAGCACATCTTCAGCAAATTCTAATTTTTTGGGTGAACGATTCCTTTTAAGCATATACACAGGAACAGTCCTATAGGACTTGATATTGCACACCCATTGTGATGGAGCAATTTGTTGTAGTGATGGCTGCTGACGCTGATGGCTTTGTGCTCTTGGAAGTGCGCCATGTGTAGTGATCTCAGCAGCGCTGCCTGCCAAGTCAGCTCTCCAGCCATCCTCCGAGGTTAGCAGCGGCCCGACAGAGCCCAGCTATGGCAGGATAATAAAGCAGTTTTCCTCTGCTGTCAGTGAGGTAATCTCAACCAGCCCATACGATCTTGCTGGACACGTAAACATTATTGAGAGGGATGGATAGTTTTATTTCAGTGTTTTCTTACAGGACTGGCTTTGGAGAGCAGAAAGACTGCTAACTGTATTTTCAGAAGCACATCAGTAGCTCTGCAAGTTGAATAATGTGGATTTACCAGTAACAAGATACATCTTCAAAATCTAGCAAGCAGTGGAGTATGACAAAAGACTAACATCTTTTTTTTTTTTTTTTTTTTTACTTTCTTAAAGCATTAGTTCACTTTCAGAGTAAAAATTTCCTGATAATTTACTCACCCTCATGTCATCTAAGATGTTCAAGTCTTTCTTTCCTCAATCGAAAAAGAAATTGAAGGTTTTTGAGGAAAACATTCCAGGATTTTTCTCCATATAGTGGACTTCAATGAGGATCAACAGGTTGAAGGTCCAAACTGCAGTTTCAATGCAGCCTCAAAAGGCTCTAGTGAAACAATTGGTCATTTTCTAAAAATAAAAATACAAATTCATATACTTTTTAACCACAAATGCTCGTCTTGCACTAGCTCTGCGATGCGTATCCGCGACTTCACGCGTAACCTACTCAAGTTGGAAAGGTCACGCAGTTAGTTCAGAAATTTTCGTATTATCGTGAGATGAGAGGATCTGTATTACTTACTACTGGAGAAAGCTTAACGGTCAACCTGGATCACGTGCACCTTGATAACGAATCACATTACAGCCTTGACGTCATTGAATTTCAGTTCAGAGTTGTGCGACACTAATTCACCGTTTACGAATATCACAATAGGAATGAATGGGAAGTGCCGTAAGCTAAATCCCACCTGTCGCAAAAAGTCAGTGACTTCTCTTATAAAACGGCATTTTTTTTCGATGTAAACTCTAAGAATAGTTTAATCCAAAAGTGTTGGTTAGTGTAAAACATGTTGAAAATTAGCCGATAGCCGGTCGATTTATTAAATGATAAGCTGTTTCGTCTAAAAAAAAGTGTCTTATTTAGCGTAGCAAAGCCTCTCCTCCATTGACATCCATTCAAGGAAAACGGCCACGGGTCTCATTTCCCACACTGGAAGCGTTAGCTTTAGCTGTTATGCTTTTTTGGCTAAAGGTTGCATGCTTGCCTTGTATTGGCTTTGGTTAGGTCTTTGTCTGTGTACTCCGGGTCAGAAAGGTAAGATAGGAAAACTCCATTTTATTTTCTCCTCCAACTTCAAAATCGTCCAGTGTTAATTTTGTTGACGAATAATTTTCATCAACGACATTTTTCGACGAAAACGAGATGATAATGAAACAAAAACCTGACATTTTCATCAACGAATAAAAACGTGACAAAAATATTAGGGAGGGAAATATTCATGCAGAACGAATCTGCTGCATGGTTGAATGTGTACATTTGAACTGTATCACAGCCTGTTGATCAATAAGCTAGCGCACATTTGTTGCACGTCTCATAAAACGTTCAAAAATGTGAATATCTGGGAGTAAGAGAGGAGCAGACATATGGATAAATTTGACGACACAAAAGAACTCTAACAGTCTGGAAAATATCGTACGCGTTTCAGTACATTGCATCCGTGCATTCGGTTTTAAAGGCACAGCAGCTTAATTCTGTGGCAATGATGTTAATCAGACAACAAAAGAAAGACAGAAAATCACTCACTGCTCGACTGAATCACTTTAGTAGCCAATAAGCATTAATCTAAATTATATAAATAAATATGTCTGCTTGAAAATGAAGAATGTGGTAAACAAGTTGTTATAAAGAATGCATAATTAGCCTACTTAATTATTGGTATTTCATTGAAAAGAAGACCATGCTCTTATTTTTTTTTATGAGAAGTTGTTTCATTTAATTTTAGTATAAAGGCATGTTGCGTATCACAGCAGTAAAATCTGTCTATCATATCAAACCTATACAATGATTTTGGTCATTTTAGAGAAATGTTTAATAAATGCATTACACTGTAACTAAACCCATTTGACTTTAGCCAAACTAGTGCAAAAGGAGCATTTGTGGTTAAAAAGTACATTTTTATTTTTTATTAGATATGAACCTTATTCCTTATCTGGGATCACGTAGAGTCCTTTAAATCTGCAATTTGGACATTCAACCCATTGGCCACCATTGAAGTCCACTATATGGAGAAAAATCCTGGAATGTTTTCCTTAAAAAACCTCAACTTCTTTTCAACTGACGAAAGAAAGCCATGAACATCTTGACATGGGGCTGAGACATTATAATTGTGCCGTTTGAACATAAAATCTGTACTTTAAAAGGTGCTACTGCATCCATTGCACGCACACAACAGAGATTTTGATCATTGTTTGATCAATGCACAACAACTGCAAAAAAAATAAAATAAAAAAAAATACATGCTTTGCCCTAAATAGAACTGGAACTAAAAATGTAATTGTGCAGCCCTGAAACATCATTAATAAAACATACTGTGATTTCATTGTTGAAATGATTGTAAATTGGCCATACCATAAACTAATAACATGTCTCAAAGTAAATGTAAAATGAAACATCATTCTATAGCAGACTCACAGTTGCATCTCAAAATTTACAACTACCATCAACACAAATTGTCCATTTGTTATGCGAATATGCACAAGGTCTAATCAAGGAGAACCGAATCACGGACGCACTGCTATCATAGATGAAGGCCTCAATACTTCAGTGATGCACGAGACCCCGAGAGGTGGGTTGACAGAATAGATAAAGCGCCCACGTCTACCCCAGCACGCCTGGCACCGTCCCATCCCATCCGACTGAGCCAATCTCAGCCGATAACGTCCATCAGTCAGGCATACTAAAACCTCCAATAAAGCCAGCCATCTCAGCCCGAGAGCCCAGGCCAAACTAATCAAACACAGCCTGCCACCTGCATTTGGAGATAGGGAGCGATTAATGACACGGCTGTATTCGTCACATAAGCCCCTCTTTATTCCAACTGGCATTTAGTGCCGTAGCTGGACAAAAGGACTAGAATAGTTAATGGTGACCAAGCATTGTAGTATTAAACAGAGCTGGTGCTCACTCAAAAAAATCCCCTTTACAATAGAATATAGTTGGGATTTGTTTATGTAGGCTATAAACGAATCATGATTATTAAGAATTAGAAGATCTGAGTATTGCATTAGCTAGAAAATCTGAAAATTGCATAATTTATGATTATTATTAAGAAGAAATATTTAATTGCAAGTGTACTTATGGAGACATTATAAAATGTAAAAATGAATGCAATGCATAACTCTTTACATACATTCTCAATGTGAACAATCATGGCTGTTGCTCATAAATCAAATAATGCACAAGATATAAACAAAAACAATAAATACTCTGCTAGAACATTTTTTTTAAAGTTGTAAATAAAACAAAGATTGCTAGAGCAGTAAAACAAATCTTACACAACTTTTCTGTGCACATAACAGCTGTTTACTTTTTTTTTTATTTCTTTTGAGTTGACCTCAAACCTAATGCTATATATAATGTATAGATATATGTGTGTGTGTGTGTGTGTGTGTGTGTGTGTGCTTTCAAACTTTAACAAATTCACACCAAAGTGAAGTGAAAGTCACTGGTATCAGAGGTCTAACGATCTAACTTAGTACCCAGTTTCCCAGACATATACTGTGCAGCCTTAAAGATCATATTTGCATTTTTGAGGCGCAGGACAAAAATTTCTTCCCCAGTATCAGATCGCAGGAATGTCTAGAGATAATGAATATTCAAAACAATAACCAGAAATCTGAAAAATGTCTGCGCTGACAGCTCGAGATCACGTGATCTGTGCTTGAGGGCACACCCGGTTCCCAATCGCACTATGGTGAAGGCTTATGTTTAATATTAATGAGCCTCGGAACGTCACTACGGCGTACGTAATATTAATGAGCTTCCCTATCCCTTTAGGAAAGTTCTCAAGTAGCGTCTAATCAATATTCATTAACCAGGCCTTCGTCATAGTAGGATTCGCTACCCGGTAAACAGGTAAAGTTTTTCAATAATTTCAAACTAAAGACATTTAAATAACACGTAGTGAACACTTGAATATATAAATGACTATTTATCCGTTTGTCTTATCGTTTCAGAACTTGAAAACAACTCGTTACCTGTTCAACAATCTTCTTGTATCTCTGAGTGGCTTGATCGATCAAATCCCGCACCATCCAACCGTCTTTACACGGGACGACAATCCTCGTTTCCCCGAAATTTACCGTCACTTTCATCTTAACTGCGTCATCAAACGTTCAAAAATCCTCGTAGTTTGTTTACAGCACAGTTTCCCTCAAAGCGAGCGCTGAAGAGACAACAGGTGTCATTGGTCAACTGCTACAGGTGATCTTCTTTCTCTTTAAAGTGCTATAAAAGTCTTGAGTAAGCCAATATTAAGTCCACGAACGGAACAGTCGTCCAGTAACCATTCCAAACCACACTCTGAACAGGATTAAACACTCCTGGATGACAGAGAAAATTCTCGATAGGTTTTTTTCCCGAGTTGGCGCTCGCTGAGGTCCAGAGTGAAACCGGAAGCGGCAGATAGTGAATAACTCTGACTATCGTGATTGACGGCCTGCTTTATGAAGCTATACAGGCTCAAGTCCTTATAGAGATTCATAACTGCGGAACGGAAGATGTACTTTAACTGCTTAATGGCTTAGTAAGAATGAATAAATAGTCAAAATAGAGAATCTTACATATAAGTAAACTTTTATAATGTCATAGTTGCACAATCAAAATAACCACAAATATCAGTGTTAGGGAATGCAATATGTGACATTCTTGAGCTTTTGGAGATCAGCCTTTAATAGATAGATAGATAGATAGATAGATAGGTAGAGTTAAAGTCAGAACTTTACATACACATTGCAGAATCTGCTGAATTATTTTACCAAAATAATTGGGATCATACAAAATGCATGTTATTCTTTTTATTTAGTACTTACCTGAATAAGATATTTCACAAAAAAAGACATTTACATATAGTCCACAAGAGAAAATAATAGTTGAATTTATTTATTATAATGATTCTTAATACTGTGTTGTTACCTGACTGTTTTTTGTTTGTTTGTTTGATTTTGAGATCCATCTTTTCACACTGATGACAACTAAGGGACTCATATGCAACTATTACACAAGGTTCAAACACTCACTGATGCTCCAGAAGGAAAAACAATGCATTAAGAGACGGGTGGTGTAAACTTTTAAACAGAATGTTTACATTTTTCTTATTTTGCCTAGATATCATATTTTTTCATTTAGTACTGCCCTTCAGAAGCTACAGAAAATACTTACATGTTTCCCAGAAGACAAAATAAGTTAAACTTGCCCTGATCTTCAAATTTAAAACGGCTCTTAATGCATTGTTTTTCCCTCTGAAGCATCAGTGAGCATTTAAACCTTCTGTAATAGTTGCATATGAGTCCCTCAGTTGTTCTCAGTGTGAAAAGATGGATCTCAAAATGATACAGTCATTGTTGGAAAGGGTTCAAATACACAAAAATGTTGAAAACAAAAGAATTTGTGGGACCTGTAGGATTTTTCTGAAGAAGAGCGGGCAGTTGATCTGTTCAGGACAAACAAGGGACTCATAAACAACTATCACTAAAAAAAAAACACAGCTGGGAATCATTCAGGTAACAACACAGTATTAAGCATATGTAAACTTTTGAACAGGGTCATTTTTATAAAATCAACTATTATTTTCTCTATATGTAAATGCCTTTTATGTGAAATATCTTCAGGTCAGTACTAACATGCATTTTATTTTGGTTAAATAGTTAACATTTTACAGACTCTGCAAGGTGTATGTAAACTTTTGACTTCAACTGTATTATGTAAATGAACTGGATCTTTTTTCCTAGTAAAACAACAGTGGAAATACCTATTAAGGTATGTACCTTTGCGGAAACTGATTATTACGCTCTGAGAAATATTTACTGTGTAAAAAAGTTTAACAACTAGGTTGTGCATTTAAATTGCAAGTGAAGCTCATCTAAATCAAAGAAGACAATCTTGTTTTAACCTCTGTGAATATAAAAATTTCCAAAGCTCTAGACTTCCTGTTTGAAATATTAGTTCACAGTCCCCAGGCTCTGCTTTTGCAGCTACATATTTCAATGACAATGAGCTATTCTCAGAGGACTATTGTGTGTCCCTATTGGCAAGTGTTTCATTGACCCAATTATAATATCAACCTCCTTCTACACCCTTCCAGCCCTCTCATCACCCATATACAAGAAGATAGCGATACAACAGCTTTATTCTTCCCACAGTTTGAATAAATTCTAAATAGCATTCATGTTCTTTAATTAGTTCAAATTAATTATGCACAAGCATTTTTTATCGCTCCCCAGACTACTTGCCCAGAAGACTTACACTACTGTTCAGAGGTTTTTCCTATTTTACTATATTTATATATTATTCCTGTGATGCAAAGCTGTGATACTTCAATCTTCAGTGTCACTTGATCCTTCAGAAATCATTCTAATATAGTGATTTGGTGCTGAAGAAATATTTTACTGACCCCAAACCTTTAAATGGTATTGTGTGTGTTTAGAAAAGTTGTATGGTGAGCGTTTTTTGTAGTTTATACACCAATATGACAACAATACACTGGATAATAAGTTGGCACTGCCCATTAGGTCCTAGGCCATCCCATCATCACAGAATATGCCAAACTATGCCATCTGGAGGGGTGACTGTGCCAGCCAAAACCCAGTCTTGTCTTTTTCTGATATCCAATTTCTCATATATGCAATTCAACAGCACATTTAATGCTAGCATTACCATAACCATTTGGAGAAAGTTATGGATTACAGTCCCGTTCCTCCCCATATAATATAATGGGAAAAATAAAGAGCAAAATGTTTTTGGAGCATCCATTCATTTAGGAAGTGTAGATGGTCTCTCAGCGCATGAGGTTTATGAGGGACGCATTTAAAGCGAGTATGACAGATGTGTCAAACATCAAAAATACTGCTTAGACAGCACAGAGGAGTTAATGGAGCTGGTGTAGCTCTCCCGTAACCATTATAACTATAAAAACAGTGTGCCTCAAATGCTCAGAATTGTTTAAGCATGAGAGCATTTCAAAAATCTCTAGGGTATCGAGCAATCGTTTAACATGATGGCTACAATCAGCGGGAAGCGCTAACATAAATCAACTGTAAGTCCTTACATAAACAAACCTTTAACTGCCAATTAGCTTTTCATTGTCTACAGCTATTGCTAGCCAGTCAAGTGCTCTCATTTGTGTCATATCATTTATTTGCATAAATTATTTTCTTGTTTTTTTTTTTTTTTTTTTTTATGCCTGCAGGGTGATTAAGTAAAAGCTGAAGTTAAAGTAATAAATAATGATGGGCCATTCTACAAAACTGGTGCAAAGAGTTGGAAACATCTTGAAAAAAGTTGATCATACTGATTTCAAAGCTAAGGATTCATTAGTTTGAATATACATTGAATCAAACACTATCATAACATCTTAGTTGATAATTCAATTTACTTTATTTTTGACAAAACATCCCATGTTTCATTCGTGACAGCACCTTTTCGGCAGTGACTATTGTTTTGGTAAAGCAAAGCAAGTTTATTTATATAGCACATTTCATACACAAAGGTAATTCAAAGTGCTTTACATAAAAGGAAATAGAATAATCATAAAAACAATAATCACAAAAAAGGAAGTAGAATAATCATAAAAACAAAAAAATTAAAAACTTTTAAAATGATTTAAAAATTGATTTAAAATAAATTCTATTTTTAAGTTAAAAATAGAAAAGGATTATATATAGTGCAATCAGTTCGGACGTAGCACAGAGCTCATTCATTAAATGCACAGCTAAACAGATGAGTTTTGAGTCTAGATTTAAATGTAGCTAATGTTTTAGCACATTTGATCTCTTCTGGAAGCTGATTCCAATTGCGGGCAGCATAATGGCTAAAAGCGGATTCCCCTTGTTTTGTGTGAACCTTTGGTATTTCTAACTGACTCGATCCTAATGATCTGAGTGGTCTGTTAGGTTTATATTCAGTGAGCATATCTGCAATGTATTGAGGTCCTAGGCCATTGAATGATTTATAAATAAGTAAAAGTACTTTAAAATCAATTCTAAATATAACCGGGAGCCAGTGTAGGGACCTGAGGACTGGTGTGATATGCTCAGATTTTCTGGTTCTAGTCAGAATCCTGGCAGCAGCGTTCTGGATGAGCTGCAGCTGTCTAATGGTCTTCTTGGGAAGGCCGGTGAGGAGACCATTACAATAGTCCACCCTGCTTGTGATAAAGGCATGAACAGGTTTCTCCAAGTCTTGACTGGAAACAAAACATCTAATTCTTGCAATGTTTTTGAGATGATAGTATGCTGATTTAGTTACTGCTTTGACATGACTACTGAAACTAAGGTCTGACTCTAGATTCACAATAAGATTCCTGACTTGATTTTTAGTTGTTTGACCCCTCAAGTTAAGGTATGCATTCACCTTAAGAACTTCCTCTTTGCTTCCAAATGCAATGACTTCAGTTTTCTCCTTGTTTAACTGAAGGAATTTCTGGCACATCCAACTGTTAATTTCATCAATGCATTTGCAGAGGGAATCAATGGGGCTGTAGTCATTTGGTGATAAGGCTAGGTAAATCTGGGTATCATCAGCATAGCTGTGATAGGCAATTTGGTTCTTTCTCATTATTTGACTTAGTGGAAGCATATACAGGCTAAACAAGAGCGGCGCAAGAATTGAGCCTTGAGGGACTCCGCATGTCATGGACGTCCACTTAGACTGATGCTCTCCTATACTCACATAATAACCTCTCCCTTCTAAGTATGACCTGAACCAATTGAGAGCCATCCCAGAAAGCCTGACCCAGTTTTCCAGTCTCTCTAGAAGAATGTTATGATCGACAGTGTCAAACGCAGCACTAAGATCTAGTAGTACCAGCACTAATAGTTTGCCAGAATCAGAATTTAGGCGAATATCATTTATTATCTTAACGAGCGCTGTCTCTGTGCTGTGATGCGGTCGGAAACCAGATTGAAAATTGTCCAGGTATCCATTTGAGTTTAAGTAGTTGTTCAACTGATTGAAAACTACCTTTTCAATAATCTTGCCTATAAAAGGTAGATTTGATATTGGTCTGTAGTTGCTCAATATGGTGTTATCAAGATTGCTCTTTCAGCCACCACATCACATGAATTTTAACCCACATACTAAAACATACTAAAACACAAAAAAATTTACATAACTGTACTAAAATTTACTTTATTTCCCACAAATAAATAATTTTGTGTTCCCTTTTGTCACTACCAAAACAATGATGATATGTTTCGGTTGTGACTGTTACGGTAGTGACAATTTTAGATGATTTTTAGAACTAAATTTTATGGAATAACACCCAAACAATTGTGCTTAATTGCAGAAAAAAAGGTGTTCGATAGTGAAGGTATACACAGATTATTAGACTTTTAAACACATTTACCTCAAAATGATGGGGCCCTCTATGAGAAAGAGGGACACATGAATATTTCCCTTTTTTTTTTTTTTTTTTTTTTTTACATAACATTTCATAATATACAAAGAAAGTATCAAATAAATATTTTTTATTCAACTTCACTTTTTTACAAAATCAAAAAGATATTTTTAAAAACAACAATGGAATAAAAAGAAAAATTATTTCAATATCATTTTCATAAGTTTAGAGGTTAGGGTCCATAAGTCCATAAATTTAGAGGTTAGGGTTCGGGAATAGCCACCTCCCAATTGAAAGTACCCAATAAATGTTAATTTTATATATATATTAAGCTTACTGATATTTTAAATATGATTGTGGGTTTCAATAGATAATAGAAGGATCTTAGTAAACATCCAAGATTTGAATACTTAAATGCTTTAGCAGTTTGCACTAGTTCTGTAGAATGGCCTATATATGTTTTGCCCATCCAAGTTTACTTGATATAGCTGTGAAAAGTGACCATATAATATATAATATATATATATATATCATATGGTCACTTTTCACGGCTATATATATATATATATATATATATATATATATATATATATATATTCAAACCAATCTGTTACCTTCCGGCAATGTGTTAAAAAATAATTATGAAGTGATAATGAGGGTCAGCCAACTCTCTACGGCTTATATTAGGCCAGTACTATCTTGAGTAAATTTGGTGAAACCAAAATTCAACCAGAATGTCAGTTTTTGAAGCCATTCTTAGGCTCTGGGACACTATCGAATCACAGTAAGAGCTGCTTTCTGCAAATGAGGAACATTGGGAATAGAGCTGAATCCTCTCAGGGGTTCCCAGTCTGTCAGAATTTCTTCAGGGTGGCCATGTGCAATTATCCAGTATGGCAAGAATAATTTTAAAAACTAAAAAAAAAAAAAAAAAACTTGAGTTCTACTGCATCAATGGCCATTAGAGCAAAATCAAAAAAGTTACAAGGCAAATGTGAACAAAACGTCTCTATCTGTGTCAGTGTTAGAGTATGAGACAGATCTGAAAATTCAGAAAAAAATAAAATAAATAAAAAAGCAGCTGACTAGTCTGTTCACCTTGAACCCAAAAATTAAAAATGTATCACAATTATGTCAGATGTTTGTGCATATTCGTCCAAATCAACATTATGACTTTTATTATATGGGACAAAATACGACCCATGCAGGTTTTCTAACTATTATATTTAATATAAATATAATATATATAAATATAGTGTTTTAGCGCATAGCGTTATTGTAATTTTTAGAATGGCCAAGAATCAGCAATCTCCACATAAAACTGATTGTGCAGACCAAACCGTAAGTCGTAAAGACTTGAAACTTAAGGATGGTAGTACTCACACCGTCTACAACAGGGATAGGCAACGTCGGCCCTGGAGTGCCGATGACCCGCATGGTTTTGCTCCAATCCTAATCAAACACACCTGAACAAGCTAATCAAGGCATTCAGGATTACTAGGGCTACAGGCAGGTTAGGTTTTTTTTTTTTAACAGGGTTGGCACTAAACTGTGCAGTACGTCGGCGCTCCAGGACCGACGTTGCCTATCCCTGGTCTACAACATCACCAAGGCTTGCCCGAGTCGACCTGACGGGCAGCGCTACAGCGATCAAAAGTACGAAAACATTCATAACTCCTAAACCGTTTGCCACAGGCTCAAGTGTCTGATGTAGTTGGAATCCTTGGCTCACATCAGACAAATTGCACACCTCAGATTTGTGCGTCACCCAGGCAAAATTTAGGGGTATTTCGCATTTTTTAAAAAAAAAATTACATTTGCTAACTAGTCCTAGGAACCAAATCAGTGCATTCTCAATAATATCAAAAAAGTTTAACTTTCGACTTTCTGTCACAAAAATAAATCCTGCACCAAAGTTTTTTTTGTTTTTTGTTTTTTTTTACGGTATACTTGTCTGTAATAGATTAGTGAATTAGTTCACTAAGATGAGTAATTTGAATGAATCATTGCTGAACTGATTTAATGATCCACTTGAGTTCCTGTGCAGATATTGATTTTTTTTTTTTTTTTGTTACAAATAAATTTTAAAAAGATTATAATACTCTGTTTTTATCCTAGCAATTTTAATGTTGTGTTCTGAAATGATTACTATTATTTTAATCAAATGTAAATTCTTGTCCCAATCACATTTTCTTGGTTCAATAAACATTACTTACAATATCAGAAAAAGGGAAAAGAGAGAGAGGGAAAACAAAACAAAAAAAACTATTTCTATTTACATTTTCCTATTAACAGTATAATCAAAGTAATATTGAATATTGATAATATTCTATTTATCAAAGAATGAATCTCATCAATATAGTGTTTTTATGCATCTTACATTTATTCCAAAATAATCCAAAATTTATTCCATCAAAGCTTAATAAATATTGGTCACAGACAAAGAGATTTACTTTACTTTTTTCACCAAGCTGATTACTCACTTAAAAACTCCCACAGATCATGTTTTCAGGCCATTTCAAGTCTTATTTTGATGTAACAAAGTGGTTATATCTAAGTGTGTGAGTTGTTTACTTACTTTTTTGTAACAATAAACAAAAGAATATAATAACACTCTATTTTTATTACAACAGTTTTACAAAATAATGTTTATAATCCTGCTCTTGGTCACTGCATTTTAACTTTTGATTAAAAAAAATAGCTTGATTGTTAAAATATGAGCAGCTAAACATTTGCTTGACTCAAAATTGGATTAAAAATCCCAAATAGCCATTTTTATTTTAAAGAAGGTAACTGTATGCTACGTTTCCCGTAAGCATTTCGCTCTTCCATTCTGAATACAGCCCATAATAATCCCTTTTACTTTAAGCATACTATGTATATATAGAACACTAAAGACTGGTTTGATGAAGAGCATAAAATGATCATTTGTTTGAACGAGCTATTTTTGCGTGCAGGCCTCTATCCCTTCTGAGCACGTTATTTCGCAATAGGGAAAAGATAAACAGCTTTTCCTCAACCAAAACGGAGTCTCATTCTTTCTGTTGCCCTCTCCATGAACCCGCTGAAATGATGCTTACTGTCTAGCAGCTGCAGAATAGCGCTTTACCACTTTCATACTTGCCAGTGCAATCGAAATAAGCCATTTAATCAAGCCCAATCAATTAAAACACTACAGGCCTGAGCTTATAAGCGTGAAATGAATACTTTGCCGCCACACAAAATGAGAGTGGTAAAATGATATTATGCTTTCGCAACAGTGGTGTGAAAAAATATTAGCTTCCTTGTTGTTTTGATCTTTCGCTCCTTATTTCTTTTCCAGATTTTAATAAAAGAATCGCATAAGATAAAGGAAGAAATAACACTTCGTTTTTAAATAATTCAATGATGTTTTCGAGCACCTGTGTCCACTGTGTGAAATTCAATTCCTCGTTCACACAACTGGTCCTTCAACAGCAGTGACAGCCTTCTGAAATGTGATAACGGTTTCTCATATCACTTTGTTTGAATTTTAGCCTCAACTTCCAGGAACTTCAGGAATGTTCCAGAAACTGCTTGTATCAGCATCTTGGCCTCACATGCTTTTTCTTTCAGTTTGTTTTATTCTGATTCTTTCTGTGTTGTAAATTTTTGACTTGCTGACTCTGCTTGGCTTCAGTTGTAGATGCACAATGAGAGATTTTCCTTCCGAACGTGCTGGAACAGAGCGAGTCCGCAAGAGTCAGAAACACGTTCCCACACCATGACGCCATCACCACCATGCAGAGTTTTAGTTGATGTTGATGATATGGAATGCAGTGTCTCCTTACAACTATCTGTTTCACACTTGTTGTCCAAGATGATCCATTTTTGACTCAAATGAACATCAAAATTTTACCAAAAGGCTTTGGGATCATTCAAAGTACATTTAATAGGATAGTTCAACACAAAATGTAAAAAAAAAAAATCATCATTTACATTTATTTAATTGTAAACCTGTGCATTTTTTTTTATCTGTGAGATGAGAACAGACGGTTTATTGAAATGATTCAGTAATCCATGTGAGTGCTGATGTTTGAGTATTTATTCTAATAATAAACAAAAGAATATAATAAAATTTTATTCTTATTATAACAATTTTACATAATAATATAGCTGTAAGCAGCGATTCCTGGGGTTCAAGTGCTTTAAGGCATTTAAGCACATATGAAAAAAGACATTATTATTTATCAAGGCTGTAATGAATATTGTGTGTATGTGTGAAAAGACGTGCAATTTACAATCATTTACACCCTTGAACAATGCGATATAGCCACATATCGCAGTGGCTGATTTCTTTCAAAATTCTCACAGACCTTTAGGGCCGTGAGTCAAACAGGCCCACTGAGTTTTGTTCCGATCGGCCTCCGTTAAAGAAGTCCACTTCCAAAACAAAGATTCGCATATAATGTACTCACCCCCTTGTCATCCAAAATGTTCATGTCTTTCTTTCTTCCATCATAAAAGAAATTATGTTTTTTGAGGAAAACGTTTCTGCTTTTTTCTCCATATAATGGACTGCTATGGTGCCCCGATTTTGAACTTCCAAAATGCAGTTTAAATGCGGTTGTAAACGATCCCAGCCGAGGAAGAAGGGTCTTATCTAGAAACGATCGGTTATTTTAATTCAAAAAAATACTATTTAAATACTTTTTAATCTCAAATGCTCGTCTTGCCTTTCTCTCCGTGAACTCTGTGTATTCTGACTCAAGACAGTTAGGGTATGTCGAAAAACTCAGATCGTATTTTCTCCCTCAACTTCAAAAATCATTTCAAAATCATCCTGCATCACTGCAGAAGCACCGACCCAGTCTTTGCAAAGTAAACATGCAAAGGAAATCAAACATCCTTAACAAAAAAGGTAAAACAGCGATTTAGGAGGATTTTGAAGTTGAAGGAAAACATGAGATGGGAGTTTATTTTTAGAAATTTCCACTTAAGTTCAGTAGCTGGCTTAAAATTTTAAGTTAAATCAACTTAAAACTACAAGTTATTTTAACTCATTACAATAAAATGAGTTAAACTGAATTGTACTTTTAAGTTTATTTAACTTAAAATTTTAAGGCAGCTGCTGAACTTAAGTTTTTAAGTTGAACCTAGTGAAAACTTTAACAGTGTAGCAAGTATAGAAATAAACATGAAATGTTGATGTAGAAAGACTGAAATAGTATTTTTTCTAATTAACGCTTTAACTGTCACTCCCATTTTTGAACACAGACATAAAACACACTATCCAGACTTAAATTTTTATAATTCATGAATGAATACATTTTGTAATATGATTTTGATGTACATTGTCTGTGGGAATGCAATGTCTGATTTTAAAATGCCTTTCAAAGGATGAATTTTGAGATTTAAAGTTTTGAACTGATATATAATTTCTTATGAAATCTAAAGGGAAAAAGGAAACGAAGAAAGTCTGTTGTGACAAAGGTCAGAACTCATGTTATGATGTAGATTTTTTAAGTTGCACTCTTGACATATAATAATCTATTATTTTTCCTACATAATTTGTAACACAAAAATATGTTAAAATATCTATTTAAGAGTCTTAGACCTTTCCAGCGATGTATAGTTTGTTATGATTAGGATTTATTTGTAATATGGTGAAGTAAATTTAGGTGGCCCACAGAGTGGACAGTGACAGTTAAAGGGTTAAACATTCTCCAATAATCTTTCTAACTTTAAAAAAAAAAAAAAAAACAGCATGTGTACTTTTTTTGCATTCCGTGCATACTATATTGTGCAAAAGCATTAAGTACGCTATGCTAGTATGCAATTTCAAACATAACCAAAGAAAGTGCATTGTCGGTTTGAAGGATCAGGTATCAAAAGTACCTTTGTTAGTGAACCTTCGTTCACTATTGCTTCCTGTTTCGGGTGGAACTGTGTGGTTTATTCTCTCTGAACCCATTGAAGCAAAGGGAACATATCGGTTTAATACACTGCGTGTCTGTTTATAGAAAAAACAGCTTCCTTTTATTTTATCTCGTGATGATGAGATTTTGACTGGACATGACTTCCCCCACAATGCGGTTCTGCTGTCCTTATCTACCCAACAAGAGAGATAATTTAGACGTGTGAGAAATGAAAAATGCAAGGCCTGCTTTAAACTTCCCAGGTCAGTGATGCCAAATTATGAAGTACTTGAGTACAAGATGTACGTTTGTTTATCATGTAAATTCTTCACGCATGGTTGCGTTCCACATTCCTCGCATTAGTATGCATGCACATGACTTGCTCTGCACTCGATGTGGGTGTATTTAATTGCGTCTAGCGCGTGTCAGAACGTTCGAGCGCAAACAAACAAACCTGATTGCATTTTCGGAGGTTACCAAAAGCCTTTTCTCGGAAGATCTTTGCGGACGTTGTCTTGGCTCTTATTCAATCATTCTCATCAGTCTCTCCTCCACATCTGCCCAGCGTCTTCCATTTAATCCATCACCGGCCCCTACGGACGCCGAGCAGAAGACGCATTGTTTGAGAGGAATATGCTCATTACGCACAGTTATGGCAGGCTGGGGTTGGATGTGTCAGGATATGACAGGCTTGTGCAAACAGACGGGATTGTGTCATCTGTTTTCATTGCCTAATCCGGGCTTCGGTGGGTAGCAAGCGATGTTTTAACAATCCTAAATCAATTTCCACCTCATAACCAAACAACAGACGGGGTTCCCAGATCTGTTTGCTTTGAACCAACTTCGTCTGGAAAGAAAACAGCTGAGCTTAGGGTGACGGCAGATATTGGATATAAAGAAGATCTGTTAGAACTCCCATTTTTCATTTTACTTGTTTTTTATTGTATGTATTTATTTATTTTTTTATTTGCTTTTAGCATACAAGAGACAAAACGTGAGACTAAGTTGCTACTTTAACTAAATATATGAGTTTTTTTAAAATAATATATATTAAAACTCAAACTATTTCTGTATTCTAATATTTTAGTCTCATAAAAATAATAATAATAATAATAAATGTTTGGTAAATTACATTTTTATTGTAGAGAGAGAGAAAGTAGCCCTATGTATTAGGTAAATGTAATTTTTATGTTATATATTTCCATATTTATTAATATAGAAAATAGTATTATGCTTGATACTTGAATTTTAAAAGTGGACTTAAATGGAATAAAATTTGATAAATGTAATTTTTATTGTATTTTCTGAGTAAATAGTATGTAAAATAAATAAATAAATAAATGGAATAGTTTGGTAAATTACAAATTACATAGAATACATAGAATATATGAATAAATAATATTATTCTTTATCACTTTATACTTGAATAAAATATATGCTTTATTTAATTTTATATTTAAAAATGTTTTTTAAAAAAATTTTTACTCCTAATTTATTTTTTACTAAATTTAAAGTTAATTTTGTGTAAAAAAAATAAAATAAAAATAATTAATTAATTAATAATAATAATAATAATAATAATAATAATAATAATAATAATAATTGAATATAATGCAATTTGGTACATTTAATTTTTTAAATCAGAAATACAGCAAAAAAAGTAAATATATTTAATATATATGTTAATATATATTTAAATGTTATTAATTTATTTATTTATTCTGTAATAGTAAAGCAATGTCAAAATACATTAGCTATTTCCATCAGAAATTATTTTAATTAGTTGTTTTGTGCTTACAAAAGTTACAGTAATATTGTGGTAATATAATACTTAAGTAAAATATATGATTTATTTAGATTCACATTTAAAAATTTCTGTACTCCTAATATTTTAGTGAAATTTGACTAAATTTAATGTTAAGAAAAATAATAATAATTGAACAGAATTTATTTGGGACATGATATTTTTTAAATGAAAAAAAAAAAATACAGCAAAAAAAAAAAAAAAAAAAAAAAAAAAACTAATATTGTGTTAATATATTTTACTTTTTTTTCTGAAATGCCAAAGCTATATCAAAATATATCAGTTGTTTCCATCAGAAATATAATAATTTTAATTTGTTGTGTTTTGGTGCTTACAAAAGTTACAGAAATATTGTGTGTGTGTTTATGTATGTATGTATGTATGTAATACCAAAGCTATCAGTCAAAATATATCACTTATATCAGCTATTTCTATCAGAAATCATTTTGATATGTTGTTTTGGTGCTTACGAAAGTAACAGTAATATTGTGTTAATATAATACTTCAATAAAATATATGATTTATTTAAATTAATATTTAAAAATTTCTGTACTCCTAATATTTTAGTGAATTTTGACTACATTTTGTGTAAAAAAAAAATGTAATTAAATATAATGTATTTGGTACATTTAATTTTTAAATAAAAAATATAGCAAAAAACATAATACTTTGTTAATATGTTTTACTTTTTTTTCTGTAATGACAAAGCTATATAAAAATATATCAACTATTTCCATCAGAAATCATTTTAATGTGTTGTTTTGGTGCTTATGAAAGTTACAGTAATATTGTGTTAATATATTTTACATTTTATTTGTTTATTTTTTTGTAATTGCAAAGCTATCAGTGAAAATATATCAGTTATATCAGCTATTTTTATCAGAAATCATTTTGATTTGTTGTTTTGGTGCTTACGAAAGTTACAATAACATTGTGTTAATATATTCTACAGTACATTTATTTATTTTTTGTAATAGCACAGCTATCAGTCAAAATATCAGTTATGTCAACTATTTACATCAGAAATCATTTTAATTTGTTGTTTTGGTGCTTAAGAAAGTTACAATAATATTGTGTTAATGTATTTTACATTTTATTCATTTATTTATTTATTTATTTCTGTACGAGCAAAACTATCAGTCAAGATATATCAGTTATATCAGCTATTCCCACAAGAAATCATTTTAATTTGTTAAAATCATTTTATTTAATTATATGAGCTTTTCTTTCATTCTGTATTGAAAAACCGTGTGGAAAAAAGCCCTGTTTTGTTTTTTAAAGGTCCATTGTGGACTCTCAGCAAAACCCATGTGGGCGACTCTGACAGTGATCTGTTCCTTTAATCACTAACTCATGAACAAAGCGTTCTTTAAGCAATGAAATCAGCCTTCAACCATGTCTAACAATGGCCAACACAAAGCCTCTCTCTGTTCATGACTGATTAAAGTCAAAAAGAAACTGGTTAGGTGCAGAAGTGCATTTTGGCTTATATGTAAGGCCTACTCTCTTGACCCCAGACTGTAAAAGCAATTACAGCACCAACTTCATCATTTTAATAGCCATATATATCATCCTTGATCACTTCTGTCTTCATTGGAAACAAAAGTCCATTGACACCAGTTGAAATATGCTTCCATGATGCAAGTACAAAATTAGGCCTTTGAGAGACAAAGACTGGTTTTAGCTTGTTTACATTCACTAAGTGAAAAAGTTTAATAAACTGTAATAAGTTTGATTAACTGTACAGGTTACTTGAAAAAAAAAAAAAAGAGTGATTTTCTTTGACCTTCCTTGTTAAAAATGAAGAAAATAAGCTACAACCTTAAATCTTCACACATTGACAGGTGCTAAGACAGAAACGCTAGCATTAGCACAGACTTACACCTGTGCCTAATGGATCAAATTAGCGGATTGTCACAAATCTTTCCCCACCTCGCTTGCGTCTCGCTCGCGCTGCAGTTTCCGCTACATTTGGGGAGCTGCTTAATTAAAGTTCATTATGGCATGCTAACACTTAGCAAAGAGGGAACCAATCCTGTGATGAAAAACTACGGCAATTCCAAAGCGAGCACGACGTTCCTAATTTCCCGACTAATTGCTGCAAATGTCTGACAGCGATTTGGGCAATTATGAGGTACATTTCGAACAAAAGCAAACAGGGTGGAGGTAATACCGCTAATAACAGGGATTGGCTTGGTGAGGTTGTGATGAACTTAAATTGAGGGGGGAACGCGATCGTCGAGCCGAGGGAACAGCTGGCTGGCGTGAAAACTCGCCGGTTTAATATGACTGAATGGCACTGTTCATTTATCACAATGAAAAACACTGTTGGACTTTGCAATACATGCTCACCACGTTCACAGACAAAGCTACGTTAATACGTTCTTCAGCTTTTTGGAGCCAGCTGGATGCTTAACGCCGTCATAGTAGCTTACTTCAATCATTTACCACACCTATTTTAATGGCTTTTTGAACTGTTTTAGTTGTACTTGTTCTACAAGTCTCTTTACGTTTGTCAGGATATTCAAAAAGTACTCAAACTAAGTTAGGAGCTTAAATGATTCCAAAATTCACTTTTGTGCATTTGCGTAAATACCTCAGTTTTTAATGTGCTTATAAAATTCAGCACATTTACAAACAAATCTGTTTTGTCAGTGTGATACTTCATCTCATCACACTCATGATAGGTCAGGCATAATTAACCCATTTAGCAGACGGATCACTGGTCACCGTCAAAACAATTAAACTCAGATTAAAGAATCAGAGTGAATAGGAAAAGATCCACTTAAAGTAAAGAATGTGCTGATCATAAAGTTACTCATTTATATTGCTCTATCTATCTATCTATCTATCAAAAAAAAAAAAAACAGTGAGTTGTGATAGCTCATTTCAGTTGAGGAAGCCAACCACCATTCTATCAAGTTTAGAAACCAATAGCAATGAGTACTGTGAACTTATTTAAAGGAGACCAATTATGCCCCTTTTTACAATATGTAATGTAAGTCTCAGGTGTCCCCAGAATGTGTCTGTGCAGTTTCAGCTCAAAACCCCACATATTATTTATTATATCACACTGTTAGACATTTCTGTCATTTCTACAGTTATTAACTGTATATCACCCAGTATAATACTGCAAATAAATACCTTTGCAGTAAATAACTGTAATAACCATTGCATTATTGGAATTTTCTGTGACGTCAGACCGCAAATACAGAGTCTTGCTGTATTTTTTTAAATTGCTGTATACTACTGTATTTGCTGTAACGGCCTCATTGGCGGCGTTCTATTGAGGTCGTTTTATTTTCCTCATTTATTCTATTTGGACTGACATGATTTGCCCTACACCATGTCTACAACGCCACAACTTGGGACGGACTACAGTGGATGTGTTGCATCGCTTGCAATGATTGGAAAATCTGTTTGTCCTTCACGTCAGGCACAGCGCATGCGCTTGAAGTACATCTGTAGGTCAGAAATATACCGGGGTATTACTTCACTGTAAGCATCCACTGTACACTGTAAAAAGTAATACCTAGATCTAACTTATAAAAAAGTGAGGCAAGTGGCTGCATTGGATGTTTTAAGTTGAGTCAACTTGCTGCCTTTTTTAAGCATAATAAACACGGTAACATTACTTAATACAAATACAACAAAATCAAGTTGAGTTAACTAATAGTATTAGTATTAGTAGATAAACCTACTTTTCTTGGTACAGGTAACTTATTTATGGGTTGCTACAAGTAACCTGTACTCATTTTAATTAGGTTTTACGAAGTTTATGTTCTTAGTAAAATTAACCTAATCATATGTGAATAAACATTTTAATTGAGTCCTGCCTATAACCTCAGAAAAAAAATCGAAATGGCTATATAGTCTAATTACTACAGTGATTAACTTTACATAAACAGACTTTGTCAATAACAATTACAAATTAAATTGCAGAAGAAAAAGATGGGAAGATAGACTGAAGACAATAACATTTATTCAATGTCAACCAGTGTCACTTTTAACAGGGACTACAAAACAACCAATAAATATGGCTGCACATGTACACAATAATATAAAACAAGCACTGATAGTATATTTAATGGGTTCTACATTGTCTTTTGTCGAGTCGCACTGTGCTGCGCCACTCGTGTCCGAGGAAGACGCTGAAGCAGCGGGCAGCGCCGCAGCATTTGCCCGGGGATGAACCCGCGAGAGTGGAAGAGTTCTGGTGTTGTGCCCATTTTCGACCCCCGCCAAATTATTACCCCCTCTCGTTAAAATCGCTACCTGATTTGCCTAACCCCACCCCTAATCCAAACCCCTCCCCCACACCTAACCCTAAACCTAGCAATACTAGGGGGGTAGTAATCTGGTGGGGGTCAGAATTCGGCATAACACCGGTAAACATGTACGCCATGTGTCGATGCAACTTACGAGTGATTAAGACCAGCAACTAAGGTAAAATATATATATACGTTTGTCTGAGTGTTTGTCAGATTTTTGCACACCAGTTTAACCCAGTAATATTTACCCGTCAAAATGGCGGTTACAAACTTAACTATGGTAAACTGCGCTGTCTTTTCAAACGGCTTTTGTTAGCTTATTAAATTAAGTTACCAAATTAAAATCATTTTTAACAAGCAACGCTTATTTTATATTAACATTAGGTTAACTAATGTGAAATTTTGTTCAGGTGTTAGTATAATGTTGGCCAGTAGCCTACTGAGAAAATAAAATCGTATGTTAGCTAGGTTAGACAAGTTATATGGCTAACTGTTAGCTGCCTTTCTAGTTTTAGAATTAGTTTGTTATAATTATTAATGGAATTTAAGTGTTACTGCATTTTTTTGTGTTTGTGTTTTAAAGGCAACTGCAATGAAGCATCAAGAAAGACGAGCATGCCAACCACACTGAGACTGATAGTTCATGGTAAGAGAACAACTATGGTTTTGAGATGTCTGTGTATTCTGTGTGGGGTTTTCCTTTTAAAAGTGTGCCATTTCTACTTCTTGTTTTTCAGAGGAGACATTCCTTTCACTAACAAAGCGGATGGTGAGCAAAGGTTGTGGCCACGTTTTGGAGCAGCACCTGGGTTTTGCAGATGGCTGTGTATTCTTTGGCTGCAAGTCTTTTTCCCCATTATGTTTCTGCTGCCTATAGATTATTTGTGAGGATAAATCCACAGGATACAACATAATGCACTGCAAAATGTCCTAAAACAGGAGAAATGGTGAAGATGCACAGCAGTGGAAGACTGTATTTTTAAGTGTTATACATGCATTGTTTTAAATAAAGTATTTTATATTTTGTAATTATTGTGTCTGTTTTAATTGAATGCGAGTAGTACCTACGTAGAGTAAAAAATAAAATACATTTAAACGAATTCAAGATATAAATGATCAAATCTGCTGAAATCTATATTAAAATGAATGAATTACAGTAGTATACTGATGAATTTGACTTTTTTATAGTATTTGGCTGTAAAACAGCTACAGTTTGCAACTGTAAATTAAATACAGTTTGCTACTGTAAATCCTAATTACAGTAACTTACTGGAAACAGTGTTGTCAGTAAGTTACTGTAAAAACCCTTTGAAATGTCTAACAGTGCATTTTAAAAAATGCCCATTTTGAGCATAAGCAGAAACACGCTGTCTCTTTAAATGCAAATGAGCTGTTGCTCCCCGCCCCCTTTTCCAGAATAGGGCTTAGCCTTTACGCCCCATTCACACGGGGCATCAGCGTTAACGCTTCTCATTTACTTTGAATGGAGTGACGTCAAGTGTTGCCGAACTGAATTATGGGTCCGTTGCGTCGCATCACTGTCGTTGCTCACGACAGAAGTTAAAAGTTTTTAAACTTTTCAAGCTTCCAATCAGATTGCCTTGTGCAAATATACTAGTGCAGACACTAGCCAATCCCGTTCGGTGCAGACACTGGCCCATCAGCACGAAGCTTCAGATACACCCTCCGTGAAGCATCAACGCTGACGCTCCGTGTGAATGGGGCGTTACAGCTCATACCTCAGATATTCTGCCAAAAAAGCAACTGTTTGGTTTTGATTATCATGTCTATCACTAGGGCTGGGCGATATGGCCAAAAATGATCACAATATATATATTTTTTTATATCAGTTAATCGATAATTATCACAATAACTGTCAAATTTTTTGGGTGCCCATTTTCCACAAGTTGATATGATTCTTCAGGGTCTCAATGGAAAGTCTATAATATACCTTGGGTAAAAATTCTCAGTGGTTGTGTAAAACAACACCCTTTTTACCTTGTCAAAATCAGCTCTGCAAAAATCATCTCATTCTGGTCGAGGCTGCTTTAAATGCAAACGAGCTCTGCTCGCCCCACCCCTCTCTTCTCTCTGCTGCTCTGAGAGATTGTTTACTTTAGCCACATTTAGCCACGTTTAGCCGATAAACTTGCTAACTAGCACATTATTAGGAAAGGCGATCGCAAAGATTCATAAAAAACCCTTATACTCACTTCTGCTGTAAGTGAAACTGGATCATGAATGATTCGCGCGAACATAGACAGATATATGTAGATCGGGAGGCGCATTCCATTCACAAACAAATGTAATCTACTGCATCTTCTGCGGCTCAGATGTCGGGAGTAAATGACGACCACTATGTTCATTATTGCATCCAGCAACACAACACCTCAATCGCTCAATCTGAGATATTGTTGTCTAATTTACATCCCTGCTCCGGCATCGAAACAAAGAGGGCGGACTGTTACAACTGATCTAAGGTAAGAGCTGATGTCAATCAACTATCGTGGGAGCAGCCTCTGTCGGTGTGACGCAACAACAACAGGCATCTGAGAACGGCTCGATTTGAAAAAGGGGATATTATTTTTACAGATTAATTAAAAATCACTGCATGGATTTTTATCATTATAGGGTAGATCTGTACATACACTGCCAACACACATTAATGTTCAAACAACATGTAGAAGTGAACTTAGCATCCAATGACCCCTTTAATTTAAAGGCAGATTTTTGCTACAATGTGAAAGTTGTAAAAACCATATGGTTAAATGTAGCTTTAAAATATTCTTTATCATCAGAACATGACAAACACTTCATGTTTTTTGAATTTTGACACTTTTTCCAGTCATTTTTCCTTAACAAAATAGTTATCTTAATAGAAAAAAAATAATTTCTTAGTTCTGCATGTTTTAAAGCATAATATTGTTTCAAATCAAGAAACGGGTTTGTGCAGACATGCAGATGTGGATTTATGTTCATTATCAAAATCAGTAATATCTGTAAAAATTGTAGCAACCTCATTTTTATATGGTGATATTTAATTATTCTGATGTTTGAGGTTTTTATAATAAGATCCGCTTACCACATCACCGTGGAAGCAAAATCTGAGTGGCTCGTTTTTTCACATGCTTGCAGAGCTTGTGACAAGTTACCAAAACAAGTTATTGGGTTGTTCTTTTTCACGTTTGCTGTATTGGTATAGCACCTTCATAGCACTTAAACACGGAAAAAGTCAGATTACAATTTTTACCAAGTTTTTACAGATCACACAATTAAACTTAATTATTTTACATTACTGTAACCTAACTGCAATGATTCAAACCACTTAATTTAATATCACTGACTCTTTTCTTTTTCAGTAGCTAGCTACTTAGCAGGCTAAAGCACACATGTTAATACAATAAGACAGTATTGCTGCATCAGCAAGTGCCAATACCAAAAAGTGCCAAAAAAGTGGAGATATATGTCTTTATATGCTTTGGTCCATTTTTCGACGAAAATTCTTTCATTAATTACTCACCTTCATGTTGTTTTAAACCCATAAGACCTTTGTTCATCTTCTGAACATAAATTTAGATATTTTTGATGATTTTTGACCCTGCATAAAATAGTCCATGTGACATCTGTGGTTCAACATTCATTTTATGACACTACGAGAATACTTTTTGTTCACAAAGAAAACAAAAATAATGACTTATTCAACAATTTCTTCTCTTCCGTGTCAGTGTTTGATGCACGTTCACAAGAGTACCATGGCCAGTAAGCTGCATTTCACATCATATAGGCCTGTGGGGCATTGAATTGCACAATAATTAACCAAACACAATACACAGGTCAACATGAGATGTTAGAAAAAAAAATAAAAAATCTTTGCATGACAATATTGCAGTTTCTTACAACCCCTAGAACAAATTTCTTTGTACATCACTTATTCAAAACTCTTTACACTTGACAGTAGTTGATTTCACTTTCAAAATGCACTAAAAATACCAAAACACTTCATATGTCTCATCAACTCATTCTTTCATTACACTAACAAAGCTTGTCACCCAACAAGCATGCTGTCACTCATAAAACAATCACCTAAATAACACCGACAACAGTGTAGCATTGTAAAAATGTTACCAATCACCCTCTATTGGTGCTCAGGCCTAGTGTGGTGTCTTTTAAAATCAGATCAATCATATTTCTCTGCTCACATCCTGTTTTCTGTGGCTTAGGGTTGCCACACTTTCTCTGTGAGAAACTTTCAGAGCCTTCATGGGGTTAGAATCATTTCCTATTTGACCCCAGAGTCAAAGGTGACCAGAGAAAAGCAATGAAAACAAAAGAGAACATAAACCATTTCATAGATATTAAATATCTTTGTGAGATATACTATTATTAGCTAGATTTCTTAAAGGAGAAGTCCACTCCCAAAACAAAGATTCACATATAATGTACTCACCCCTTCGTCATCCAAGATGTCCATGTCTTTCTTTCATCAGTCGTAAAGAAATTGTTTTTTGAGGAAAATATTTCAGCATTTCAGTCCATATAATGGACTGATATGGTGCCCAGATTTTGAACTTCCAAAATGCAGTTTAATTGTGGCTCCAAACGATCCCAAATGCGGTTGGAAATGATCCCAGTCGAGGACGAAGGGTCTTATCTACTATTTTCATTTAAAAAATACAATTTAAATACGTTTTAATCTCAAATGCTCGTCTTGCCTTTCTCTCCCTGAACTCTGTGTATTCTGGCACAAGACAGTAAGGGTATGTCGAAAAACTCCAATTGTATTTTCTCCCTCAAATTCAAAAATCACTTCAAAATCATCCTACATCGCTGCAGAAGTACCGACTCAGTCTTTGCAAAGTGAACATGCAAAAAATTTTATATGGAGAAAAATCCTGAAATGTTTTCCTCAAAAAACAATTTCTTTACGACTGAAGAAAGAAAGACAGGAACATCTTGGATGACAAGGGGGTGAGTACATTATATGTGAATCTTTGTTTTGGAAGTGGACTTCTCCTTTAAGATAATGCGAGTGCTGCAGTTTGTTAAATGGTTTTATCATTTATGCCACAATGCATTATATAAACTTGGGATTGCAAATATCAACAGACTTGTAAGAACCATTAAATTTATGATGCTAAGCTACTTAAACTGACAAAATTCCTTAGCACACCCACACAAATTCCTCTGCTTTCAGGCACATCAAAAGAGAAGTTGTATTGACAGAGATTATGAGACTGACACGTTCCTTCTTTTTGTTTCAACAGTCAGATCACATCCCTGATCTCGGAGCCCCTAGCATGGCTCGAACTCTAGCCTCTGTCTTTGAAGTGCTGGCTAAGATGACCCCAAACGTGCTGAGCGTTCAAAGGAACGGTATGGAAGATTTCGGTTAAATTCTATAGAGAAAGGAAGAAAAGGAGCATAAGAGTCTCAAGTGAGACGAGAAGGAAAGAGAGGAAGAAAGGCTTTCACAGAGAGTCGCTGTGAAAGGAAAGAGCAAAGGATGAAGGAAAATCGTACGGCCTGCTTTGGTTGATGTTGTTCAATTGACTCGAGATAAAAGGAGCTGAGAGCTGCTTCTAACACGCGTTTCCTTTTCAATTGTTGTATTTAGATTAGTTCCACAGTTTCCGATTATGATGCATATTGCAAGTGTTTTGAGGCATATTATTCAGGAGAAAACAAATTCGTTCAGGTACGAGGGTAAGCTATGAGAGGAACTGATGCAGAAGCACAGAAATTATATTCAGCATAAGGGAAATTATGCCATTTTTGCATTGTGCTATTATTTTTAAAACACTTAAACATACAGTTGAGGTCAAAAGTTTACATACACCTTGCAGAATCTGCAAAATGTCATACAAAATGCATTTTATTTTTTATTTAGTACTAACCTGAATAAGATTTTTCACATAAAAGACAATTACATATAGTTCACAAGAGAAAATAATAGGTGAATATATAAAAATGACCATGTTAAAAAGTTTACATGCACTTGATTCTTAATACTGTGTTGTTACCTGAATGATCCACAGCTTTAGTGATAGTTGTTCATGAGTCCCTTGTTTGTCCTGAACAGTTAAACTGCCCGCTGTTCTTCAGAAAAAACCTTCAGGTCCCACAAATTCTGTGGTTTTTCATCAAATTTTTTTTTTTTTTTTGTATTTGAACCCTTTCCAACAATGACTGTATGATTTTGAGATCCATATTTTCACACTGAGGACAACTGAGAGACAATATGCAACTATTACAGAAGGTTCAAACATTCACTGATGCTCCAGAAGGAAACATGATGCATTAAGAGCCGGGGGTGAAAACTTTTGAACAGAATGGAAAATGTGTACATTTTTCTTATTTTAGCTAAATATCATTTTTTTTTTTTTTTCATTTACTACTGCCCTTCAGAAGATACAGAAGATACTTTAACAAGTTAAATTTAACCTTATCTTCAAATTCAAAAGTTTTCACCCCCGGCTCTTAATGCATAGTGTTTCCTTCTGGAGCATCAGTGTTTGTTTGAACCTTCTGTAATAGTTGCATATGAGCCCCTCAGTTGTCCTCAGTTTGAAAAGATGGATCTCAGAATCACACAGTCATTGTTGGAAAGAGTTTAAATACACAAAAATGCTGAAAAAACAAAGAATTTGTAGGACCTGAAGGATTTTTCTGAAGAACAGCAGGCAGTTTAACTGTTCAGGACAAACAAGGGACTCATGAACAACAACAACAAAAAAATGCAGGTAATTCATTCAGATAACAACACAGTATAAAGAATCAAGTGTATCTAAAATTTTGAGTGTTTAAATGTCTATTATTTTCTCTTGTGGACCATATGTAAATGTCTTTTATCTTATTCAGGTCAGTACTAAATAAAAAATAACATGCATTTTGCATGATCCTGTTATTCTGGTAAAATAATTAACATTTTGCAGATTCTTCGAGATGTATGTAAACTTTTGACCTCAACTGTATTTACTTTAATTCTCATTACTAGTGCACTTGGACATTTTGTAATTCCCATCATCCCATCAATGTTCATTCTCGTTACATTATAAAAATTCTTTATTACTTACTTCATTAATAATATTATATATATAGATATTATGAGAAGATATTTTTAATCAACAGAAGGTAACTTGAAGGTAAATATGTTTATATACTGACTGTAGTATTTGCATTTATTAGCATTTTTTTTAGAAATATACTGTATTTTTGCATTACAGTATTTATTTGTTGCACTTTGCAAAACTGTGTCAGAAAAAATTGTAATACTTTAAAAAAAATGCCTTTATTTTAATTTTTTCAGTCACTTTTTAATAGTTACCTCATCTGTTTGTTTGCCTTATTTGTCAGTTTTTAGTGTTTTGAGCTAAAGAGGCTCATTTGTGATCGCTTTCTATCAGACTCAATTGCTGATTTGAAATACATTATTGAAACGTAATCCTGACACAGTTTTGGACATTTCTGTCTTTTTCAATTCAAGAGCTGTCCTTGTTTGACTTGTATGATGATGGCGTTTCCAAAATGGCCACCGAGTGAACCGATTTGCCTTAAAGGGACTTTGAGTGTAATCAAAGTATGTGTGCAAATCTCATTACACTTAAAGGAAAGGCAAAATAACTTCCTTTTGGGTTTGCTCCGCCTCGTAGAATAGTAGAAAGCGAGATAAAAGCAGCCTAGACGGCTTCATTCAGATCTATTATGAAATAATCTCTTTATCATAAAGGAGAAATAATTCTAGGCAGAAATAACCTTTTCTTTTGTCTCCGTTTGAAGTGTTTTTCAGTTCTTTCCAAACCGCAGCAAAGACAAAGTAGCTCATTTTCTCAGGCCGAGAAAGTCTGTCTTGCCCTCTGTATCCCATTCCCCAACAACAGATCAATTAGAATTGAGTTGCAGTAAGCGGGATGTATTGATCTATGATCATAATTTCCATAAATGCCATGAGTCCAGAGGCACAATTGATCCAGGCCAGACTCAGGCCATTTCGTCTATATATGAGCATTATTTGCATCATAATGGGAGTCACCATGGCTATAGACTGAAGAAACTTCTTTACTTGAAGATCATGTTGTGGAAAATAAAAATCACAAATGAGGCCTCTATAACATCTCAACAGCTTCTCAGCTTCGTTTAAAGAATAACTAGGGATTAAACAGAGACTTTCAAACATCCTTCAAACTTATTTTTTCCTCTTCTGCAGTCTTGTATTTATTCATAGTGATTGCATTTACAAGTGCATTAACTGTTGGAACAATAAAAAGCTCCTCTAATTCTGACAGTGGTGACAGAATATAATTAGTACTGTGTTTTCACATCTTCCAATGAAATTGATCAAAAACTCCCTTTCAAATGCAATGAGAATGCATTTAAATATCAAGGTCTTTTGGGGGTAAATGTTGAAAAGTCACCAGGGTGACTTTATTTTGTTGTTACCCCTCATTTTGACCTGTTTTGCTATAATAACACAGTTTCTTGCAAAACCCCACAATGCTTTAGGGTGCAGTTGCTATAATGCATTCTGGGTGATTTCTAGGTTGTTTACTCAAATCAAAAATAGATTTTGTTTTGCTCATTTTATTGTCTGCTATGTGAAAATCAAAAGACTGATTGCTTAATATAGCACATTTGAATATTAAGAGATCGTATTATGTAAACTGAACTATTTTCAGGGCAAAATGCATTTTAAAGATAAAGGTTTTAGATGGAAAGATGTAAAAACATTAGGTTATTTTAAACACTCTTCATTCTTACTGCACGGATTAATATTAATCGTGACCCTGCTTCAACATCTACAAAGGAAATCAATAAATGTACAGTTTCACACAGCGCTACTGTGTGAAAACACAAACTCAAAAGGTCAGCAGCCAGTCACTCGATGGCTGGGAAGCTAAAATCTCACTTCAAGGCTTCAGAGCAAACAGCGCATTATTGTCAGAGATCAGTCATTTTCCAGCCCAGGAGGAAACTGTGAGATTGTTGCTGAGCACAGTCTGCTTGGCTTTAGCTACACAGTGCCACCTACAGACATAAAACTGCTCACTTATGACACTGTTAAATACCACATAGGGTACATTTTTATTTATTTTTGGTCTGTTGGAACAGATATTATACAGAGAGGACAGCATGAGAGACAAGTAGGCTACAAAAAGTAAATAAGCTAAAGTGTAGTCTTTGACTAACTTACATGAAATATTCAGTCATTTATTGAATGCAGTTCAATGTCCAAAAACCACATTGATCGATTCAGTTCAGTGAAGGATTCTTCAGAATGATTCAAAACGTTAATTCGCTAAACAAGTTAGTAAGAAACCGTCTCATAAAAGTTATTAGTTCGTTTTTTTTCATTAAAAAAAATGGCTCATAAGAGTCATTCGTTCTTTAATCAGACTTCACTCAATAGAAACGCCTCATAATAGTTCGTGAATCAAGTACGCTTCGATTCACAAAAAAGAACCGAGTCATTTGTTCATAAGGCGGGCTTCACTGCTCACGCTGTTTTTGAATCACTAAAATGAATCGGCTGATAAGAATCGCATTTTTTCCTCATGAATCAGAACATATGACGTGTTTTATGATGTTTTAGCTCACAGTAAGTCCGCGACG
This sequence comes from Cirrhinus mrigala, assembly GCA_036247105.1. Taxonomy (NCBI): domain Eukaryota; kingdom Metazoa; phylum Chordata; class Actinopteri; order Cypriniformes; family Cyprinidae; genus Cirrhinus; species Cirrhinus mrigala. The sequence continues at coordinate 36,322,109 of CM070007.1, read as the reverse complement.
ACTTAAAAAAAAGACTATTTTCCAGTTTGTTTCAGTTCTTCATTCAATTCTTATTCGCAGCGCTTAAGATTGGTGGGGAGTGACTCGTAAAATGTGTTGGCACTCCAAGGTAAGATTTTACTACATTTGTACATTTTCTTGTCTGAAAATCGCTTTGTTGCTAGTTGCCATAACTTAGTTTAACTGTTTGTGCTTAAGTTACATCGCGGTTTGGTCAGTTACCCGGATGCGCGGCCATATTGGCGATACTCGGATCTAAACAACAGCACGGTTGCAAGGTTCATGTACTACTGAATACATTGTTCTGCTAATTTATGCTGTCTAAACCATGGAAACACGTGTGGAAGCTGCTAAATCACATAGAGAAGAACTTAGTAAGGAGGAAAGGGTGCAGTATTTTGACAAACTAAACTTAATAGATGGTAAAGATATGTACAAGCAATATTAATTAAGATATTAGCCTAATATTTCACCTACCTGACCGGAAATTATAAGAACAAACCCGAAAAGATTCTTGCTGTGGAAATCCTGGTTCAGTTTGGCCAACCACAAACACCTTTTGTTCCTCAGACAGTTTTTTGCATTGTTCTCCTTGATTTGTTATAGCTTTTGGCAGTCTATAGTACTCCAAATGTTTTTCCTGGTTAGTACAGCCCAAAGCATGACATTAATTGACCATTTTCAGCAGCAATAATAAGCAAAACACGCAAGTTTCGTTCGTTTCATTGTTTACGTTCCGTGCTGCCAATATGGCACGTTGTGAAAACACTCTATAATGATTTACAATACTGACTTGTCAGGACAGATTTCGTGACAGATTTCTGCTAGAAAAATGCACATTTTTAACTGTTAAAGCGACAGCTACACAATAAAACTTTAAGGTTAAAGATTTGCTTCTCTAACCCCTAAATATGTAAACACTAATACAGATGTTTACTTAACAATCACCCCATAATTATTTGAGATCTGTGCCTAGTTAACAACTAATTTCCCTAGTCTTTGCCTAATGTGACAAAGACAAACTGCCCTCCTCAGTCCCCTGCTGAGTAGTTCTGTGGGCATAAAGAACCAAACACTCAAGCTCATTAACCAGATTGTTTATATGGCGTCGCCCTCTGAGTTTTACACGGTGTCACATACTACATACTACAATACAACATAGTGTTTCTCAGTATTACAGCTCAGACCACAGGAATGGTTGTAAATATAACACCAACATTCCAACATTTCCATTTTGTTAATGAACCCCGGTGTTGATTTATCAAAGAGAAAGTTATTATGAGATTTAACAAAGCAAATGCAGATAAAGCAAAGAATCTATCTTGCACGTGTCCCGGGGGGTTCAATTACTGCAAAATGACACGATCAGACATGATGGATAACCGGCTGCAACTAAATGTGTTTGGAGTGCAACTTCACAAACAGTAATGCAGTGAAATGAGGGTATGTGTAATTGCCTTTTGCATCTCAATGTGCATATACAGTATACGGATGCACGTGAGAGCTGTTTTTGGACTCAAAATTGCCAAATTACCGCCAGTCATGATTTCTTTCACTGTCAGTAAGCATTAGTCCATTTTTCCATCTCTATGGCATTACCTTGATTGAAAAATGGTAATGAAGATGCATAATGAAGAGAGCTAATATCCTGCGGTCAATAAGACAACCTAATAAAGTCAGTAGACGTCCATCCATGCGCCGCGGCACCAGACAGCTGAAGTTTATTATCGGAGAGATGACTGAATTACCTTCTCAAAACAAGGTAAATGTCTTTAGATGACAGCGGTGACTAGTATCTCGAAAGGGATTATTAGGGATAATTGTTTGTTAGCAAACATCACTGCTGTTTATACTTGGTTAAGGTGGAGTCATATTTACCACTGTCTGTAAAATCCATTTGTTTCAATAGGAATCCAAGCAATTGGGAATCACACAGATTTTCGATGACCAAAATGGGCTGTCCCATCTTTGACATAGGTAAACACCACTTAGTTTTAATTAAAAATCATGCTGATAACATTACTGTTTTTATTCTTTTTACATTAGAATATGTTTAATTATATTCGATTGTGCACAGTGCAGTAGGTCTGTACAGAAAGATGCATCTGCGCGTGGAATATCCTGTGGAGACGCCATGTGATGCATGTCTTCAATAACAGCACATTTCTAATCTCCTGGAAAGGAACGCTGATGGTTTGTGAATCAAAGCCCCTCTTTTATTACTCCATCTGTTTCCTCTGGATACGGCCGGCATTGGGTTTCTCGGTTGTAACACCACATTTGATTTTGTCTCGTTTTTCTTTTACTCACACTCCTCTCTTAATTTCAGGTTTATTTTTGTGTCTAGCAACACTTCCAGAAAGAAAAATCACAAATGGGACTTTGAACATGTCAGTTGTTCCTCCTAGATGGCAATGAAATTACGTGGACAGCAAATGAAGACTGAACTGAAAATTCTTCTCCCCAAGAAACCGAAAACAAAGTCATTTCACATATGAGTTTGAGAAATGTCTCGACTTATGTTCCGATTTTTTAAGATGCCCACATGATTTTCACCCTAAGATGCACAAAAGTTATTCTGTGGTTTTGTTTTTGTTCATCTAATTTTTTGATTATTTGGCACGTTATCGTGATCTTAAGCTCATTCTTTTTCCTTCATGCAAAGTTTAACAATACCACAAGTAGGGCTGTTAAACGATTAATTGCGATTAATCGCATGCAAAATAAAAGTTTGTGTTTACATCAAATAAGTGAGTGTACTACTGTGTATATTTATTATGTATATATAAAAACACACATGTGCATGTATATATTTAAGAAAAATGTTGTATTTCTATACAAAACATTTATATGTACATTTAATATAAATTATATGTAAATATAAATATATATACACAGTATACATAGAACACACACTTATTTTATGCAAACACAAACTTTTATTTTGCATGCGATTAATTGCATGTATAAAACCATTATACTATTTTTCCAAGGTTTTCAATCTATAATATCTATAATCTATAATACACATTTCTTTGCTGCTCAGAAGTAAAGCAAATCAAGCACTTTTCCAGTTATTTGTGTTAAAAAATAATAAAATAATAATAAAATAAATAATTTATTGATAATTCAAGCAATAATGCATTATTAATAATTAAACTGATAATTATTTTATATAATTTATGCAATATATATTTATATAATAGTTTAACAATTCAATTATTTAATACATATTTTTTGACTGTTTAAATATTTTAGAGGAGACCATAACTAGATAATATAAAAAATTACTTATAGTGCTTGTAATTAGAGTATATTACATTTTAAAATGCTTGTAATCAGATTAGAGTTACTTTTTATAGATTACATGATTACATTTTTTTTATTATTAGAGTTTTAGTGTTCAAGTATTCAAATTTATTTTACATTTTTATTATTGAATTAATTATTAGGTTTTTATCAACTCATTGTTCACTCTCTATCAACTTACTGATGTTTAATGCATTTTAAACATGTAATGTTTAATGCATTTTATAATGTTAATATCAAAAAGTGGAATATATTTGTGACCCTGGCCCACAAAACCAGTCTTAAGTAGGACGGGTATATCTGTAGCAATAGCCAAAAAATACATTGTATGGGTCAAAATTATTGATTTTTCTTTTATATCAAAAATCATTAGGATATTAAGTAAAAATCATGTTCCATGAAGATATTTTGTAATTTTTTTACCGTAAATATATCAGATTCCGGTTTTTCAAATAGTTGTATCTTGGCCAAATATTGTCCCATACATCAATGAGAAGCTTATTTATTCAGCTTTCAGATGATGCATAAATCTCAATTTGGAAAAATTGACCTTTATGACTGGTTTTGTGGTCCAGGGTCACATTTTCTTTCTCTTTGCATTTTATATCAATATGGTACATTTAATGTTAAGTTTAAAACAAAAAAAAAACAAAAAAAAAAAACAAGTAATATAAAAGTAGTCAGGTTACATCACCTTAAATGAGTCATCTAGATTACATTACTAACTACAGTTTTCATCATGTAATCTGTAATTAGTTATGGACTACAATTTGTAAGTAATCTACGTCATCAGTTGTCTCTTTCTTTTTGTGTCTTTTTCTTTTTCTTCTAAGGAAACTTGATACTTAACTGAGAACTCAATTTGGTCTCCTGAGGTATGAAAGAGCAACCAACCTAGAGACGCTCATGGTGAGCAGGTGTCCTCAAGCACCTCATTCCCACAGAATGCAGGACGGCATCCAGATCCTCTTATCTGGAGGAGGGATCCAGCTGCACCTCCAAAATATCTGACGGGCTCAGAGGAGCCTGTGATCATGTGACTCTCTGAGCGCTCAGGCTCTGAAATAACAAAGCATGGGTTAAACAAAGACAAGCGCTAGCAGATGTGTGGGAGCACCAGGCTCCGGATCAGTCAACAGACACGTAAAGCCGCCCGATTCACTTCTCGCGGTAAAACATTTGTCATCCGCATCCACTCACAGCCAAGCTTTTGGCAAGGGTCTTTATCGTTTCTCACCACGTTGTTGCCGCACAAAGAAACGCACAGCTGAAAACATAATGTAGCTCGCAGGCCCGTACGAAAGGAAGAATCACAAATGAGATCTCAATTCTTTCTCCTAAACAAAAATGAGATTACATGGAGATCAAATGGAGAATTTTGCTTAAAGGAATAGAAAAGTCATTGAAATCATTTTTTTTCACCCAAGAAATTTGAGCAGAAAGCTGATACTGGCTGCAAATAAAGTTAATTAAATATGTTTTCCTCAGGGGGTCACTGCAAAAAGTCAAAATGTAGATAAATGAAGTCAATGCTGTTAAATGATGCAAAGACTGATGCTATCTGTTAACACAAGGCGTCTCTATTTATACACTACCAGTCAAAAGATTTTTAATGATTTTTTAAGAATTCTCTTCTGCTCACCAAGTCTGCATTTATTTGATCCAAAATACAGCAAAAGCAGTAATATTGTAAAATATTTTTTTACTTTTTTAAATATCTGCTTTCTATTTAAATATATTTTAAAATGTAATTTATTCCTGTGATCAAAGCTGAATTTTCAGCATCATTACTCCAGTCACATTATCCTTCCGAAATCATTCTTATATGCTGATTTGCTGTTCAAGAAACATTTATTATTATTATTATTATTATTATTATTATTATTATTATTATTATCAATATTTAAAACAGTTGAGTACATTTTGTCAGGATTCTTTGATGAATAAAAAGATCCACAAGATCATCTTAAATTATAGAAATTAATACTTTTATTTTGCTAGGATGCTTTAAATTGATCGTAAGTGATGATGAAGACATTTATAATGTTACAAAAGATTTCTATTTCAGATAAACGTTGTTCTTCTGAACTTTCTATTCATCAAAGAAACCTGAAAAAAATTCTACTCAGCTGTTTTCAATATAATAATAACAATAAATGTTTTTTGAGCAGCAAATCAAAGTATTAGAATGATTTCTGAAGGATCATGTGACTGGAGTAATGATGCTAAAAAAATACAGCTTTGAAATCAGAAATAAATTACATTTTAAAATATATTCAAATAGAAAGCAGTTATTTTAAATAGTAAAAATAATTCAAATTCTTACGGTTTTTGCTGTACTTTAGATCAAATAAATGCAGGCTTGGTGAGCAGAACAGACTTTGAAAAACATTAAAAATCTTACTGTTCAAAAACTTTTGACTGGTAGAGTATGTATATACAGATATAATATAAAAGATATTATATCTATACATTTATTGTGCACATTTTGACAAATATGGTTGGTCATGCATTTAAAAAAAGTATACACACTGCAAAATTAGGTTAAATGTAGACTGAACTTGAAATCTCATACTAGCATGCTACTCCTTCTGTCATATTAAGATGTAGCTGAAATAATAACAACAGTATGCCATTCTGAATTCAGCCAGGCTTTCATATAAGGTCTCAGCTTCTAAATGAAACATAATTACAGCTGGCGCTGCCCTCTAGTGGTGTGAGGCTCTCTAATATGACAGGCTCAGAGCTCATTTAGCATGCTTCATAATGAGCAGCTGCTGCCTGTCTGTGTCTGCGGGGAGTAGAGGGGTCACGGATACCTGCTTCCTGCGGTCCCCAGCAGATGGCCCTTGCTTTCTGGCACCGGAGTCGCAGACGCCACCGGTCGCATTCAGATCCCCTGGGCCAAATTAGAGGCCATTAATGGAGTTACTCGGAACGGCATAATAGGATTGATAGGCAGCTCCAGCTGATCTGAGACCTGTCCTCTCACAGCTTCCTCTCGTGTCGGGGCGTTTAGCACAGCGTGTCGTAAAAATCTGTGAAATGCTAACACAACACACCACCTGATAAACACGCTTTATGCTAGTAAGGGAATCAGTGGAGTGTTTTGTGGGATAAAACGTGAAAGAATCGGTCGCAACCTCTGAAAATAGAGAAATTAAGCTGTATTTCATCAAAGAGTTGTTTTTACTGTCTCTTATTTAGCATATAGACATTTTCAGTACTGCGCTCTCTCTCTTCCGTATTCCGTTTATATTTTCACAGCGTTAAGGTAAGGTCGCGTACAAATTTATGGATGATCCGCACGTTTTAAAAACTTACCGGTTTACAGACATTTGTCATTACATCTGCATAAAACATTACAATCCTCACGTTAACTTTAGTTACCTTTACAGTGTGTAAATTCACTTCAACAGCTATGCTAGAGCTACCGCAAAAACGGAAGTTCAAAGACAGAATTTTAAAGATGGCAGCGCTTGTTCCACTGTAGAAATAATTTTGCCCCTTTAGTTTGATTTCATTGCACATTCAAAATATACAAACACTAAAATGTTAAAGGAAACAATAAAAGTGGAAATGTAGTAAAATTACAACAAAGGTCGTCTATGTCTTAACACAAATGTCTTCTTACGAAAACCCTTTAGTTATAAAATGTCCAATATTAATATGTTGATATGAAGTATATTCATTAAACAAGAGCTTAAATATACTTAATTTTGAGTATTTTTATTTTTATTTTAAGTAAATATTTTACTTAATATTAATACTTAATCAAATTTGTAAATATTGTTTTATTTGATATACTACATATACTACATTTATGTTTTATGTTCAATTTTTATATTACATTTATATTTTGTTATATTCATTATTTTATTATTATTATATTATATATTTAAAATTGTCCATGTAAAAGTGTCCATATAAAGTTTATTTAACATAAGTGGGCTTAATTTCTTTTTAACAATATTTTTATATACTTTAAAATTTTGATTTGATGAAAACGCATATATTATTTATCAAAGTATAAAGGAACCCTTTTTAATATTGACAAGTAATGCAAAAGATAATATTAATAATATTTAAAAAAATATTTTAAATAAATTATCTGTAAAAAGCCCTTGTATTACAGTTCAAAAGTATGAATATATGTCCATATTTAAAATGAATGAATCTCAACTCCTTATGCAACTATAAAAGAAACATTTTTAATGATAAGTAATGGATTCAATTTTAATAAAATAATATTTTAAAAATATATTTTAAATAAATTATCTAGAAAAAGCATTTGTATTACAGTTTAAAAGTGTGAATATATGTCCATATTTAAAATAAATGGATCTCATCTCTTCATGCAAGTATAAAAGAACCTTTTGTAATGATGACAAGTAATGCATCCAATTTATATATATATATATATATATATATATATATATATATATATATATATATATATATATATCAATATGTCCAGATGAGGCATGGTTTACATAATGAAGACAATACATGCCATTTTTAAATATGTTTGCTCTTATTTTCATATGATCTGATAAAAAGTATTAACATTGTGAAGCAAGTCTGTAAAGTTGGCAGCAGCTGGATAGAACTCTACAGCTTTTTGATTGGCATGGGCTGGAGAGAAATTTAAAAGGGCGGAGTCAAAATTGAACCTGAGCTTTCCAACCAATCAGCATTAAAGAGTGATAGGCAGTTGTTGCATCCTTTGAGAACTCAAAGGATTGAGAGACAAACAATGGGAAGAAGTTCAGTGGTTGTTGATTTTGTTTTTATTATTTCATGTGGGTTATTGTGTCATGCTGAACCACTGAATCAAGGGGAACTGTCTTTAGACCAGGCCTTTAGTCAAAATTACATCTTCAGACATCCAATGCCAGCGCAAGGGCCTGCACAGACCGATCAAAGTGTGGTAGCATCCAACATGTTTCACAACCTCATTGAGTCCAGAAGACCTATGGGACCTCCATCGCAAGAGTTTGTCCAGATGCCAATGCAAATACACTCCCAAAGAACCAACTATGCATCTGTGCCTCTTCAACCTAGCAGGCCTTTGCAAAGCCAAGGACGTTTTGGACTAACACAACCTGAACAAACACTTGAGACTTTCTCACAAACCCAACAGGGATTCCAGAAGCCCATTCCTGGTCCTGACCTCTATCTCGACGTGAAGGATGAAGTGGTTATGGAGCCAGATTTTGAACCCAAGGTGCCAGTGCCAGCAAACACTGTGGAGGTTCAATGTGGAGAGGACTCCGTCAAAGTGCAGGTGAAGCAGGATTTCTTGGGGAACAATCAGTTCATCAACCCGTCTGATCTGACGCTGGGTGGTTGTCCATCTGTTGGAGTTGATGACCATGCCAGGATTGTTGCCTTTGAGTCAGTGCTGCAAGGATGTGGGAGCACGTTAATGGTAATGTATGTCCTGATAAGCATTGTTTCTCTGCCTTTTTATTTTATTTTATTTTATTATTTATTTTTTTTATTTTCCCTTATTATTTTTCCTTATTTTATTTTATTTTTTAAATCTTTATTATTATTATTATTATTATTATTATTATTATTCCTTGTTTGTTTTTGTTTGTTTGTTTTTTTTTCCTTTTATTTTTTTTTTCACATTTTATTTTTATCTTATTTATTTTAGATAGATAGATAGATAGATAGTCTTTATTGTCCCATAAGGATATTCTTTTATTTATTTTATTAGTCCTTATTTTATTTTTTTACTTTTCCTCATTTTATTTTTTTCTTATTTTATTTTTCATTTTATTTTCTTATTTTTCCTTTTTTTTAATTTTATTTTTCCTCAATTTATTTTATTTTTTGTTTTATTTTATTTTCTTATTTTTCCTTAATTTAAAAATTGCTCAATTTAAAAATAATATAAAAAATGTCCTTAATTTTACTTTCTTTATGAATAGTATTTTAATATAAATTGATATGTATTCATTTTTATTTGTGTACCACTGTTTATTTTCAGATGACTGAAGATTCACTTGTTTATTCCTTCGTTTTGGTGTATACACCTTCACTTCTTCCTAACACACCTATTGTGAAAACTAATGAAGCTATGGTTGCACTTCATTGCATATACCCAAGGTAAACCTTTCAAGCTAACATGGTAGCATGGTAACCAAGCAGTACTTTTTTTTTTTTTTTTTTTTTTGTAAATTAATAACAAACGCTTAAACATTTGCTTGTCACATTTAATATACTTGTAATCTATTTATTTTGCATCTTAAATCATAGCATTATAAGAATATTCTTAAAATTACCATGGCACTAAAAAGCTGTCGTACTTTCTTTGCTTTCTTGTATCTTTCAGGAAACACAATGTCAGTAGCAACGCATTGCGTCCCACCTGGATTCCCTATGCTGCAGCGAGATCTGGTGAAGAACATCTACACTTCTCCCTCAAACTCATGACTGGTATGGAGTCTTTTAGCAATATGAAGTGTTGAAATTCTTTATCTTACTGTCTTAACCCATCCTGCAGATGACTGGAGATTTGAGCGTCCCTCTAACACCTACTTTCTGGGAGATTTCATAAACCTGGAAGCCTCAGTGGCCCGTGCTAATCACGTTCCTCTGCGGGTGTTCGTGGAAAGCTGCGCAGCTACTTTGGACCCCAGCGGGGAAGCTGCCAACATGTACACGTTCATCGAGAACAGCGGGTGAGCGACTCCTCCAGACAGAACCTTTGAGCGTTTTACTATTGTGCCATTGTTGGTTTATGCTGGTAAATACAATTTTTAGGTGCATGATGGATGCCAAGCTGACGAATTCCAGGTCCAGGTTTATGTCCAGGATACAGGACGACAAGTTACATTTTCAGATTGAGGCATTCCGATTTAAACAAGATTCCCAAGGAATGGTGAGTCTATTTAAAGGATGCTATTATGCTTTTTCACTTTTTGAACTTTAGTCAGTGTGTGGTTTGTATCTTTGGGCATAAAAAAGATCTACAAAGTTACAAACCTCAAAGTCCACTCCGAAATGAAATATTTCGTTTTTTAAAAAATCCCTTTTCAAGAACTACAACGAACGACTCCTTTGGACTACAACGTTTGTTTTCTGCATGCAGTGATGTCACAACGCGGTCCATTAGAATATCATTAAATTAAATCCCGCCCACGGAAATTCTAATTGTTGGAGGGAGGGTAGGGACAAGGTGGGGGATTAGCCTAAATTTAGCGATGCAGTGCAGAGAACTGCTTCAACGTGCCACAGTGTGGCAGGTATAAACACAAGCACTGACTAGAGTGGCCGCTTCAGAGCTGTAACGTGCCGCAGACGTGTGCAGTGTGTGGTAAGAGATTTATTCATCGTACAGTGTAGATAGCTTCACTTATAACGCAAGTGTTTTTTTTAAAATGCATAAACTTTCATTAGAATAGGCTAGGCTAATCTGCGATGATGTTATTTGATAATGTTAGGCTGCTTTTAGCCTTATGCTGGAGCTGGTTTTGGGCAATGAAACCAAGTATGTAAATAATTAAATGCATTAGCATAATAATATAATGTATTGGCGATCTCACAGGCTGACGACAACACTACTGTAGCGTATTCTTTACTCGCCCTCCATGGATCCTAGATGTATATGACTTCCTTCTTTCAGACAAATGCTATCAGAGTTATATTAAAATTTATCCTGGCACTCCCAAGCTTTAGAACGGCATAGACGGGTGTTTCTCCTCATCAGTCCAAAACAAGTCCAATAATATGCATCCATCCATCCATAATAAAAAGTTCCTCATACAGCTCCGGGGGGTTAACAAAGGCCTCCTGTAGCGAATCGGTGTGTTTTTGTAAGAAAAATATCCATATTTAAAACGTAAAAATCACTTTAATCTATCTTGCGCTTTAATCTATCTTGCTGTGTAACAGTACACAGAACTTGCTTCTTTGGTAAGGGGCATGGCAGTACTGAAATACCATCTAAGCTGTTCGCCAATCGCAACGCAGTGGGAGAGCTAACCAATCACAACACATTTCGTTTTTCAGGAGGCGGGCCTTCAATAAACCCAAAACTAATCGAGTCGTATGTGCCAGGATGGGAGAAATGTATTGTAATAATGTAAATTTTGTTAAAATAATGTTTTTCGAACCACCCAGTATGAAAGCTTGTTCAGGTACACCCCCAAAACAAAATCAAGACTTTGTAAATAAGCATAATAGGACCCCTTTAAAGCCCCAAGCAAAATCGAAAAATGGACTGGTGTGACTTTTCTAACTATCACTGGTGATTACGATTGGTCTGTGGTGATTACATAATGGGTAGGTGTGGTTCTGGAGCTCTGCCGCCTTTGATGTTTGTTGTTATATTGATTGTTAAGAGAAAAACGCTCTAAATATTTGCATATTCATCTAAATGGGATGTTTCACAATATAATTCTGCTCAGGTATTTCAAGCTTCTTATTACCCCCAAATAAAGAACGAAAAAGAACTTTGCCATAAATGTGCCGGGGCCTTTATTATTGTACAGTTTGTTCCATTTACACTTGATCTAGATCAGCCATCTGTTCAGCTGATTTTACCATATTGAGTTTTTCCACTCCCAGATCTACATCACTTGTCATTTAAAGGCTACTGCCACATCCAGTCCCACTGATATAATGAACAAGGCCTGCTCATTTGTTCAAGAAACAAACAGGTATGGGTATAGTAATGTTGGAAGCAATTAGAAGTCTCTGTTCAGCATCCAACGATGTGGCATGGGTTTTTTGAGCAGCTGGACTGCTGTAAATGGAGATGATCAGCTGTGTGGATGTTGTGAGACCAGCTGTGCCATGAGGAAGGGCAGAAGTCTGGATATTGATGGTATTGTTCCACTTTTCCATGCATCCAGATATATTTGAAAATTTGTAAGCTACTGCTGTGCAACTTGAAAATGCTATTTCCATCCTTTTTGCATTTTTAGATTCCACATTGGAAGATGAGGCCACTATTGGACCGATCTTTGTCCATGAACGGCTATCGACGGAGGACGGGCCTTTACTGGAAATTCAAGAGTCTTCTCAAGTGTCATCAAAAGATGCAGATGACCATGTTGACATCTTTCAGTCAAGTCAGAAGAATCTTACTGACCTCAAACTTTTGAATGGTAGTGTATGTTGACTTAAAAGCAAAAAAAAAAAAAAAAACTTAGAACACCTAAAAACATTAATATTGCACTTCAAGTTAAAAGATATTCTACTTTTAGGAATTCTGAAGTTCTTTCTTTTGAAATGGGAAATCATTGGTAGCATTATAAATGTGTTTATGGTCATCTTTGGTCAATTTAATGCATCCTTGAAGAAAAGCATTACTTTCTAAAACTTTACAGACCTTAAACCCTCATGGTAAAGCATTTTACTTGAAAATAAAGCCAGCATTGGGCACTTTATAAATGTCAAACTTATATTGAATATTGAACTATTGCACGATTATTTGGTTTAACATCTGAAAAATCACTTTAAGACCATCTGGTTGAAAATAACTGAAAAAAGTGTCTCAGAAAAGTGATGTGGCTACATTAAGAGTCCAAACGCATTTTGGGGCAGTTGCAAATACAGTGATGTAGGTCTCTGTCAGGAATCCATGTCATAATGTTTAATTTTCAACTTCTTCCTTTTCCTAGAGTTCTCTATGGAGTTGATGCTCATGACTGGTTTGGTGGTTGCAGTAGGACTTTTGTTTGTCATTATCCTTGCAACATTGTTTTACCAAAGGCGGCGGAAACGGCTTGCATTGACTTGTGAATGACAATAAAAGCTGTTTTATCTAAATGCTTGTGTTTGTTTCTTTGGTCTGGTGTTGCCTGCAGTTGGTTAAAGTCCATTAGCTTCTAGTTTCTGTTTAGGGGATCCCATCTGTAGTAAATGACCCATCAACTTTTAAAAGGGCTGATGCAGCACTGTTTACCGGTTTGGAGCATGGTAACAATTTGCTCTTCATGGTTTTTCAGTCCTTTGCTGTAAAAGCAAGACATATACACTGGTCTACGTGTCTGAGTTCACATTAATAGTCCACATTAATAGTTCTGGCTGATAGGATTGTTCAACCACTTCTTATTAAGAAAACGTTGAATGTGCAATTAAATCAAATGGAGTTTGACTGTATACTACGGTTCAAAAGTTACATGTCACTGAGATAAAACTTCTTATAAATGCAGTTCATTTAAATTTCCTAATCAACAAATCCTGAAAAAAAAATAATGTATCTGTATCTGAAATATCAGGCAGCACAGCCACATTTTTCTTGAGGAGCAATTTAGCATATTAGACTGATTTCTGAAGAAACGTGACACTGAAGACTTGAGTAATGATGCTGGAAATTCAGCTTTGCATCACAGAGTTTATTTTAAAATATTAGATACAAAACGGCTATTTTAAATTGAAACTATATGAGTAAAGTTTAACTTTAAGTTGGCTTGAGAAAGCCTAGCCTGTAAGTTTGAAGCAGTTGTAAAAGTATTAAAGTTTATGATGCTAGTATGATTTAGCACATTGTTTACACAAGTTAACGTTGTTAGCATGTTTTAGCATGATTAGCTTGTTACTAGCATGTTGATAGCATGATTAGCAAGTTACTAGCATGTTACTAGCTTGTTGTTAGCATTATTAGCATGTTTTAACATGATTAGCATGTTACTAGCATGTTGTTAGCATGGTTGGCAAAGTTGCTAGCATTTTGCTAACATGATTAGCTTGTTGTTACCATGTTTCTAGTATGATTAACATGTCACTAGCATGTTGCTAGCATGATTAACAAGTTACTAGCATGTTTCTAACATGGTTAGCATGTTAGTATCATGTTACTAGCATGATTAGCAGGTTGGGAGTTAAGCCTTGCTATAGCAATAAACAGCTTAGATGCACCATAGGTCTGCACCAACAGTTTTCACCCCCTCAATGAAAGTCTGTGGGATTTTAGGTGGTGTTGATAGTCTGGTTTTCGATCCGTAAGCCAGATCAGTTAGAAAAGATATCTTAATGGTCCCAAACATAAATACAGTAAACTGGTTATAAAAATTTGGGATTTGAGATTGCTACTAAAATTTATATTCATGTTCCAAGCTTTGTTATTTTTCTTTTTAGAGAACATGGAGCAGAGAGACTAATACTCACCCACTTGCATACAAATCCAATTTTATAATTTCGTGACTGAGTTTTATGGTCCATGTCTTGCATTTAAAACGGACTGCATCTTTGCGCAAGGCTCATGGGAACAGGAAGACAAATAGACGTAATTAAAACGGCCATAAAAGCAATAGGAAGCTTTATTAATATGAAGTGGGGCATAGAAGTATAATGGTGTGTTTGTAGCCGGCTGATGTCGTGTTATTTTTGTGTGTTTTACAAACACATCCATTGACTCGCAGTGACCCAGTAATGAGTAATAAACCACATGTTTTATGGTGCCGCAGTTTGCTGCCCTCCATAAGCCCAGAACGAAATGCAGGCGATGGTAAACAGGGAATGCTCATGTGGAAATTATTATAATTCAAAGCAGTTATGATAAATTACTAAATGTTGTTGTGAAATAAAATCATGTGTCTATATAAAACATATTTTTTATTTTTTAATAATGTATTTATAATATATACACATTTTTTTTTTAACTGTGCAGTATTATTTTTCATATAATTCTTGATTATGTGTAATTTTCTTTGATTGTCTATTTTCTGTATGTATAACTTTTTTTTTTTTTCAGCCTTTTTGGGTCAGTATGTATTTTCAATGTATAAATGCATAAACATGCATAACTTGACACTTCAATAATGAATTAATATATCTGTATTTTCTGATGTCATTTTAGATTTAGATTGTGTACTTTCCTTTCTGTAGCCTAACTAGTCATCCAATAAAGCTCTTCAGTTATTGTACTCTCTGTAAATGACCCTGTTCCTCTAGTATTTGAATGAGGAAGGTAGACCAACCCAGATAAAGATGACAAAAGGCCTCCTGTCACGAAGCGAGACGAACCCTGTCAGAGCTCATAATTAACCCCCTTAATGAAGACCCCCGTCAACAATGAAATGTTCATAATGGAGGAGGAGATTTAATTACCTTTCTTTTGCAGCCCAAGTTCCAGACACTCAGGAAACAATTAAGTTCTTGTTAGTCTGTGTAATGGCCCAGAGTCTGGGCTTCACTGACCTCCTCTATTAATAACACATACATGTCTTCAAATCACAGACTTCACTTCAGTGTATTCAGGAAATGATGAGCCAATTGTCTTTGTAAAACGAATGAACACAGAGGTCATTTCAGCGGCTAATTCTGGATTCTGTGGGGATGACTTATTACCATTCGGTGGGAAAATAGTGTAAGTGTACGTTTCCATTTTGAACATTTGCTGGACTTTTAAGGAATATTTACACCATTTATCCACCAAATCAGTTTGTGATGTCACATCCAAACCACCAAACCACTCTTATATTTGACCTTATAAATCTATATGACTGTTCTTTTTACATACAGTCGAGGTCAAAAGTTTACATCCCCCTTTCAGAATCTGCAAAATGTTACTTATTTTACCAAAAACAAAATCCTACAAAATGCATGTTATTTTTTATTCAGTACTGACCTGAATAAGATACTTCACATAAAATATGTTTACATATAGTCCACAAGAGAAAATAATACCCCGTTTAAAAGTTTAGTACTGTGTTGTTACCTGAATGATCCAAAGCTGTGTCTTTTTGTGGAGTAATAGTTGTTCATGAGACCCTTGTTTGTCCTAAATAGTTAAACTGCCAGTTTTTCTTCAGAAAAAATCCTTTAGCAAGTTACTAGCAGTTGTAAGCATGATTAGCGAGTTATTAGCATGTTGCTTGCGTGATTAGCTTGTTGCTATCATGTTTCTAGTATGATTAGTATGTTGCTAGCATGATTAGCAAGTTGTTAGCATTTTGCTGAACATGGTCAGCAAGTTAGTAGCATGTTACTAGCATGATTAGCAAGTTACTAGCAGTTGTTAGCATGATTAGCAAGTTACTGGCATAATTACTCTCTTGTTTGTCCTGAATAGTTAAACTGCCCGTTGTTCTTCAGAAAAATCCTTCAGGTCCCACAAATTCTTTGGTTTTTCAGCATTTTTGTGTATTTGAACCATTTCCAACAATGACTGTATGATTTTGAGATCCATCTTTTCACACTGAGGACAACTAATGCATTAAGAGCCGGGGGGTGAAAACTTTTGAAAAGAATGGAGATGTGTACATTTTTCATATTTTGCCTATATATGTATATATATATATATATATATATATATATATATATATATATATATATATATATATATTTAGTACTGCCCTTCAGAGGCTACAGAAGATACTTAAATGTTTCCCAGAGGACAAAATAAGTTAAATTTACCCTGATCTTCAAATTCAAAAAGTTTTCACCCCCCTGCTCTTAATGCATCATTCCTTCCGGAGCATCAGTGAGCGTTTGAACTTTCTGTAATAATTGCATATGAGTCCTTCAGTTGTCCTCAGTGTGAAAAGATGGATCTCAAAATCAGTCATTGTTGGAAAGGGTTCAAATAGACAAAAATGCTGGAAAACCAAAGAATTTGTGGAACCTGAAGGATTTTTCTGAAGAAGAGCGGGCAGTTTAACTGTTCAGGACAAACAAGGGAATCTTGAACAACTATCACTAAACAAAAATAACACAACTGTGGGTCATTCAGGAAACAAAACAGTATCAATCAAGGTACAGTAAGAATCAAGGGGGTGTAAACTTTTGAACAGTGTCATTTTTATAAATTCAACTATTATTTTCTCTTTTGGACTATATTTAAACATTTTATGTGAAACATCTTTTTCAGGTCAGTACTAAATAAACAACAACATGCATTTTGTACGATCCCTCTTATTTTCGTAAAATAACATTTTGCAGATTCTGAAAGGGGGATGTAAACTTTTGACCTCAACTGTAAAAGCAACCTCTGGAATAATTGCCATTCTTCGGTTGCAAATGACAAATGTGTATCTCTACATATTCCAGTGCTGAACAAGAACAGGAACCAGAAACGCACAAACACACGATTCCTGTGCAAAATCCACTAGAATTCCCAACAGCGTTCAAAAAATGCTCTGTGTGAGCATATCTTGTTTTCAGTAGTCAGGACACACAAAACCAGTCTCACATGTCCTACATGTCTTGGTTTTGATTTTGCAAAACACATTTTGCTAAATTGTTAATTATTATTTTTTTTTTTTCTGATTATGAACCTGTGTAAATCAAGTAGAAACACACATACACATAAAAAACCACATGAAGGAATTAAATAAATAGAGTAGCAGGTTTTTTTTCATGTGTCAAGTGTGCAGAATTGTAGCTTACCATCAGCACAATGTAAAACAAAGACAGCCTGTGTTTGCAAAAGCACACTGTTATCCTCAACTTACTATTTCTGCAATATGTAGTATGTACAGTATGTTATGCATAATCTCTTAATATTCCGTATGCATGGAATATCTCGATTAATTACAGCAGATCACACTGCACAGAATACTGAATTGCAACAATGCAAATCAACGACTTGACCTTCTATTTCCATGCTAACTTAACCTGAAATAATGTCAGCAATTATCTTGTTTACTCATTATTTGATCAATAGACAAATATAAATGCATTTTATTTGCAAAGTTTTACATACTAAAAAATATTAGGTAGTAGAGTGTAGTGTGAGCGGCGTTTGTACGTTCGGTGAATAGAAGACGAACATAGCTGGTATAATGCTGCCCTCTGCTGGTTAAATTAAGTTTGCAGAAAGGAGAAAAGGAGGAGAGCAGCAGCAGCACGAGTACAAATTATATATGGGACATTCTACAGAACTGGTACAAACTGCTGTCCCACAACCAAAAAAAAAAAAAAAAAAGGCACATTTAAAAAGCATTGAACTATTTAAATCTTAGATGTTCACTAAGATCCTTCTCTTAACTGATGAAACTCACAATAACATTTAAAGTATTAGTAAGCTTAATGTTTACAAAATCATAATTTATAGGGTACTTTCAATTGGGAGATGGCTGTCCCGAACCCTAGCCATTAAATTTCAACCTAATTATTACAATTATATTGAAATAATTTTTGTATTTTTTCCATCTTTTTGATTAAAAAAAAATAATAAAATAAAATAAAAAATAAAATAAAATAAATAAATAAATAAATAAATAAATAAATAAATAAATAAATAAATTATATATAGTAGTTTCAAATTAAAGAAGAAACCCAATATAAGTTACAGGTATTTTTTTATTTTTATTTTTTTATTGTATTACTCGGTTGCATTTGAAGAGAATGTATGGTTGTTGTTGTTTTTGTAGAATAATATATATATATATATATATATATATATATATATATATATATATATATATATATATATATATACACACACACACACACACACACACACACATCTTTGTAAATTCTGAAACTTCATGTAAAAAAAAAAAATTAAAAAAAAAATTGTCCCGCATTTTCATGTCACTACTGAAATAAATACTGCATGATTTAGTCCATTGGCTGAGGCTGATTTTAACTATACCCCTACATTTATGATCAAGAAATATTCATGTGTCCCTCTCTCTCATATCTAGAAGGTGTGAGTAGATAGGCCTAGGTTCCATCATTTTGAGGTAAATGTGTTCAAAAGTCTGAAAAATCTGTGTGTAACTTTAAGGAACGTCACTACCGAATACCTTTTTCTGCAATTAGACACACTTTATTGGGAGTTATTGCAAAACATTTGGTTTTTATATGTGTACAACTGTTCAGAACTGTGCTAGCTAACCATGTGCTGATTAGCATCTTTAAGTTAGGTTCAAGAGTATCTAAAATTGTCACTACCAAAACAGTCACATCCAAAACATTTGATGGAGTTTCGATAGTGACATCTTTGTTTTTTTTTTTTGGGTGTTATCCCATAAATTTGTCACTACTAAAATAGTCATGACCGAAACATGTCATAATTGTTTCGGTAGTGACAAATGGGAACACATAATCCTCATATTTGGGGGAAATAAACAAAATTTTAGTACAGTTATGCAATTTTTTAGCATTTTAGTATGTTTTAGAAGTGTTTTAGTATGCAAGATAAAATTCTGTAATGTGATGTGGTCACTACCAAAGCATTACTGTTATTACAGAAAATGTGCTGTCATGACCGAAACATTGGATGTTTTGTCAAAAATAAAGTATACTAAATTATCAACTAAGATGTTATAATAGTGTTTGGTTTCATGTATATGTAAACTAATGAATCATTAACCTTAAAATCAGTACGATCAACTTTTTGGCTTTTGCAAAGAAAAATTGGATTCTAAATACAACAATTCTCATTAATCACATTTAAAATATTGTTCAAAATGTATTTTTTTAATAAAATTGGAAAAAATATATTTACAAGGAAGATATAAAATATTAATAGGTCAATATAACCTATCTAATTAAATTATTATTACTGTGTTTCGGTAGTGACAAATTTGGGGAGAGGAAAAATATTCCAAAACTTTTTGAAAATACAATAAAAGTATTAACTGCACAACTGTTAGAAATGTGTATCTTGGATATTATACAATTTGCATACATTCAAAATTTGTGGTAAAAGACACTTTTTTTTCAAGACGTTTCCAACTCTTACTTTGGACCAATTCTGTAAAATCGCCCATATGCAATGTATTTATCTCCTTGAATCAGTGCGTTTAAGCCTACCACCATACATAAGATATAACGGTTTAGTCTCTTAAAAAATACACGTAAAATCAATCACATAACGTCTGTGTGATGTAAGATAAAGTAGGTTATTCCTTCAGGGGGCGCTCGGCTGCTCTGAAAACGAAATCTTTGGTTCAGCTCCATTTAAATCTTAGGACGTTTTTTGTCTTGCTGTAGGAAAAAAAATATTTAAAAAATGCAGTCGTTTAAATTAATTAACCCTAACGTTTTGGTATTTTATATACAGTGGAAATCCACTGCAACCGCAATGAAACAACGGATTTTTATTTTTAGAGTAATCACAACGAACTGTGATTGGACCATTCTTATCAGCGCTGAGAAAAGTAACACTGACCATGACAGCGCTTTGCCGTTGCATACAAGTAGGTTTTTTTTAGTGCACTAGGACCCTGAGAAGTCTGACCAAACTCCCGTATTTGGTCTGACGTTTGTCTGTCCCGGTGTTATTGTGTAAGTCATGGATGGTGGAGTTGAATGGTGTGAGTTTCTGACTGCAAGGACATACAGCAAATGCAGACGTTTAAATGTTTTCGCAGCACTAACGTTCATCTGAGGTGACAATATACAAAGGCGCACTCGAAAGACTAGAAGGATCATACTGGCATTTTAATCAGGTTAGTTCATAATTTTATTGGCCTAACACAAGTTTATATGAGCGTGGTATCAGATCGTAATACTACTTTGATGTAAATGGTAATAAACGACAATTACAAAAAAGACCTGTCTTTTTTGGGGCATGATACAGTAACGTGGTAGTACCATGTTATGCATGCAATGTATTTTGTCATAGCAGTGTATTAGTAAGTTGGACATTTTTGTATTCTTGGACACATATGTTTGTGTGTGTTTTTATATATACGTATAATATACACGGTACAACAACCCACACATAATATGTAAACACATACTTTTATTTTGGATGTGATTAATCGTGATCGATTGGACAGAACTATAAGGTACACAGAATACCATAGTAATGTCATGTGCAAGTGGAAAATTTTGTATTTTCATGGTATGTGTGCAAAGAAATAAGTATAACTATGGTACATGCTCATAATTATTTATATATATATATATATATATATATATATATATATATATATATATATATATATTTATATATACATATATATATATATATATATATATATATATATATATATATATATATAATTTTTTTTTTCTTAAATGTGCGTGTTTATATATACTAAATAAATACACACAATACATACACATATGTAAACACAAACTTTAATTTTGCATGCAAATAATCGCAATTAATTGTTTGACAGCCCTGTAGTTAAACTAATTAAAAAGTTTTTCTTAACGTATGTGTGCGTATTTACATACAAATAAATATACACATTACACCAACCCAAACATATTATGTAAACGCAAACTTTTATTTTACATGCGATTAATTGCGATTAATCGTTTGACAGCCCTAAACGAAATAAAACCTTTTTCTTAACATATGTGTACATATTTATATATACATATAAATATACACAGTACACCAACCCACACAATTATGTAAACACGATTAATTGTGATTAATCGTTTAACAGCCCTAGTACCTTATAGTGAATACCTTGGAGTAAACACCATATGATAATATGGTATTACCATCTGATATTGTAATGTATGTTTTTGTTGTTGGATTTTTGTTGTAATTTATTAGGTTCCTCACCATTTTTTTTTCCAGATATTCTTTGTGTGGCTCCATCATCATCATCATGGTAGAGATGAAGAGTTACTGTGAAGCGGGGGTCTCCATGCAGCAGGTCTGGGTGGAGGGCGGCCTGACTCTCTGCTTCTACTTCACCCTGGTGCCGTCCGTCCTCCTCACCCTCTCCTTCCTTTTCGGCACCTTTGTGTGTATATGCTACAGCCGCTACGGCACAGACATGGAGCCCAAGTTCATCCCTCGCTCTCGACTCTACCGGCTCCAGGTGGGCCTGTCGGTGCTGCTCGTCCTGCAGGCTCTGGGCTGGATGGTGTTTCGTATCGCTCGGAGCGGAGAGCTGCCAGGATATGTGGTCGTGTACGGTTGTCTGTCTATGCTAGGGTGGATTTGGGCCGTGGCCCTGCTGCGTCTGGAGAGGAGGAGGGTTCTGGTGCGGGACAGAACCAGAGGACACAGTGCAGTACTGTTGCTGTACTGGGCTGCGGCGTTTGCGGCCGAAAACCTGGCATTTGTGTCATGGATGAGTCCTCAATGGTGGTGGACTTTGGAAACGTCCGATCAACAGGTATGTTTGTGTGATTGGTTAAGAAGAGTATTTATGTTAATGATGATTTGCATATGCTAATTTGTTGTAATAATGTAAGTATATGGGATTTTATTTTGCTTGTTTATCATCCACCAGGTGGAAACTAATGGCTTACCTCTCCTTAACATTATTCATATTGAATTATGTCAAGTTATTCACCAAACTGTAGTACGTAGGGTACTTTTTTAGTGCTTTTTTATTGTATTATCATCTATTTCTGTACCATAACCTTTGGCACTAATGCCATTGTTCTGTCTTAAGTGTTTGAAAGTAGTGACAGGGAATCTGCTCACACACCATGACTTAGCAATATGGTAATAGTGTGAAATGATTATTTACAATAACTATTCGGGATCCAGCAGATGAGGTCTAACAAATCAGCAATGACTCAGCAATTCTGTCAGGTTTGATGGTCATCAAAAAACAATATTGTCAAGTCATTATGTGTCTTTAAATCGTAAGCAGTGACATGTGGAATTATTGTCGAGTCATGGTCAGTTTTGGTCTGCATTCCTTTCTACCCACATTAGCCACACCCCAACTGTTTAAGATTGACCAATCAGATAACAGTTTCTGTGGCACTGCATTACATGGAAGTTTTACTTTACTCACTCTAGTCTTGCTGTAAACTTTGAATGTTGTATGCATGTTGTAAAAATGGCAACAAATTTGCCAGATTTTCCTAAATAAGCATTTACAAAAAAATCAATTTTTTAATATTCAAATATAAAAATAAGATTTTTATATTTAACAGTAACATTTGTAATGTTTTTTAAAGAAGTCTCTTCTGCTCACCAAGCCTGCATTTATTTGATCCAAAATACAGCAAAAGCAGTAATATTGTGAAATATTTTTAATATTTAAAATAACAGCTTTCTATTTTAAAATATATTTTAATGTAATTTATTCCTGTGATCAAAGCTAAATTTTCAGCATCATTACTCCAGTCTTCAGTGTCACATGATCCTGCGGAAATCATTCTAATATGCTGATTTGCTGTTCAATAAAATTTTATTATTATTATGATTATTATTATTATTATTATTATTATTATTATATATATATATCATATATATATATATATATATATATATATATATATATATATATTATTATTACTATATCCAGAATTCTTTGATGAATATAAATATTTTTCTTTCTTTTTTTTTTTCTTTTTTTTGAGGGGGGAAAGAAATTATAAAAATTAATACTTTTATTTAGCAAGGATGCTTTAAATTGATCAAAATGAAATTAAAGACATTTATAATGTTACATTTATAAAGATTTCTATTTCAGATAAATGCTGTTTTTTTTTTTTTACTTTCTATTCATCAAAAAAACCTGAAAAAGTTTTCAACATAATAATAATAATAATAATAATAATAATAATAATAATAATAAAAAATGTTTTTGAGCAGCAAATCAGAATATTAGAATGATTTCTGAAGGATTATGTGATGATGATGCTAAAAATTCAGCTTTGAAATCACAGGAATAAATTGCACTTTGAAATATATTCAAATAGAAAAGTTATTTTAAATAGTAAAAATATTTCAAATTTACTGTTTTTGCTGTACTTTGGATCAAATAAATACAGGCTTGGTGAGCAGAAGAGACTTAAAAAAATCTTTTGACTGGTAGTGTATATATTAAATATTATATTATTAATATTACTAAACTTTTAATACATTATCAATAATACATTAATTACATTTAAGACTTAAATGTAACTCTAAAATATAGATCATATTGTTACAAATGTAAGTAGATCTAAAATTCTATAAAAAAAATCTAAAAAATCTAAAATTCTGTCTAATATTTTTTACCATTTTATATTTTTATTTAAATTAAAACATTTTTTTTCATGCGCTTTGTTTTAAATTTGTTTCAAACACTTCATACTAATGCTACAATTGATTTTACGGGTAACTCACTAACTACAGATGACAAATTGCCACAAAAAAATAAATAAATAAAATCTAAAATCTTCGAAGTCCTTTGTTTAAAAGCAAATGACTAAAACTCTCAAAATGTGAGACACATTACAGTAATGTCACTCTTTACTCTTTCATATCAAAGAGATGTATGATTGTAGCAGATACAAACAAACTCTGTATATATTGGTAATTGTGACTTTATGTCTGCAGATGGAGTTTGCTTTCTGGCTGGTGCGCTACTTCAGCTCAGGTTTGCTGTTCCTGTTAGGCCTCAAAGCTCCAGGCTTGCCACGCCGACCGTACATGCTTCTGGTCAATGAAGACGAGCGAGATGTGGAGCACGGAGCAGTAAGACATTACATTCTCTCTCAAATCTTACTTATGTAATAATGATTAATCTTATTAATACATCTCTTGCTTGTTTTCAGCCTCTCTTGGGCAATTCTAACGAGAATCAGTCTACGTGGAAAGATTTTGGGAAGAAGGTGCGTCTGCTAGTGCCATACATGTGGCCTAAAGGCAGCGTTCTGCTCCAGATGCTGGTTCTGCTTTGTCTTGGGATGCTGGCAGTGGAGCGCGTCATTAATGTGTTTGTACCCATCTACTACAAGAACATAGGTACAGAATAAGAACCTTATTTAGTCCAGAATCATTTATTTATGTGCTAACACATTGATTTTCTCCTGTCACAGTAAACCAGCTGACAGATGGAAGCTCTTGGAAGACTTTGGCGATGACAGTGTGTGTTTATGCGCTCCTGAAGTTCCTGCAAGGAGGTGGAGCTGGTAAGGGAAATTGAATCCCAGTTGAATCATCTCTTTGTAACATGTGGTGGAATATCCTTTAGAGTCTGACAACAATCTGATCTCCATTTGTTTCCATCTGCAGGTGCGTCTGGGTTTGTTAGTAACATGCGTTCGTTCCTGTGGATTCGAGTACAGCAGTACACAAACCGCGTGGTCCAGGTGCGTCTCTTTGGTCATTTGCACTCCTTGTCTCTGCGCTGGCATCTGGGCCGCCGCACAGGGGACGTCCTGAGAAGCATTGACAGAGGAACTTCATCCATCAACAGCCTGCTTAGGTGAGAGCTTAAAGTGTATTAAAATTAGCATTAGCTTTAGATTAAACTGCATCTTGATACCACAGATTTTCTCAAGCTGTTTGCATCTGAATGCAAGTACAAGGACAAGTAGGTCTGTGTGTAATGGTAATCTTGGATGCATTAGCACTGAAATATATATATTTTTTTGTTTAATCCAACAGTTACATCGTGTTCAGCATCTTCCCCACTATTGCTGACATTGTCATCGCCATTGTCTATTTCATATCCAATTTCAATGCCTGGTTTGGCCTCATTGTCTTCGTTTGCATGGCCCTCTACCTCAGTAAGTATCTAACAATGGTCATTTCTAAATGTGAAATACATCAACACACACATTGCTGATTTTACATACTCTAGTTTTTTTTCTGAGTCCGGTCTTTGAGTGCGCTATAATTTTGTTGTATATTTGTGCAATGGCAATAAAGAATCTAAACTACTCTAATCTTTGAAAGTATTTGAAGTAGATTATACATTTAAGTAACTGAAAAAGTATGTATATGGAATAATTGTCCTGTAAACAAAGGTCTTGTTTACACTTAAATAGCAAGACCTTGTCTAGCTTGTTTTGTAATTAGAGGTTGGGATAATGGCTAGCTTGAATGCTTGTATATTGTGCTGAACATAATATATACTGCCTTCTGTAGGTGTAGTATGCGAAACCGAATGCAGTATGCAAACATTTATGCTATATATTTTTGTCACACCAGTGGCTTTATTATGAACTAAAGACAATTAAAACTAATTTTCAGTTACTGAAATAAAGCTAAAATTACATAAAATATAACTATAAAATTAAACTTAAATAAAAAATTAGAAATGTTGCCTTCACAACTGACATTAAAGTACTAAAATAGTAGATAATAAGTAGATGTAAAATACATAAATAGATGTGGAAAAAGGTGTAATGAGTAAAATAAAAATAACTAAAGCAAATAGCAAAATATAATGAAAACTTTATGAATTCAGTATAAATTCAAGCTAATGTTAAAAAAAAAAAAGACTTCAGTAGTATAAACTACCAGTCAAAAGTTTTTGAACATTTTTAATGTTTTTTAGAGAAGTCTTTTCTGCTCACCAGGCCTGCATTCACAGTAAACAGTAAAATTTTGAAATCAGTTACTCCAGTTACATGATCCTTCAGAATTCATTCTAATATTCTGATTTGCTGCTCAGAAAACATTTATTATTAATATTATTATTATTATTATTATTATGTTTCAGGTTTCTTTGATAAATAGAAAGTTCAGAAGAACAGCATTTATCTGAAATAGAAATCTTTTGTAACATTATAAATGTCTTTATCATTACTTCTGATCAGTTTAAAGCACCCTTGCTAAATAAAAGTATTAGTTTCTATTCGTATTTTTTTTTTTCAGATAAAAGCTGATTTTTGGATCTTTCTGTTCATCAAAGAATCCTGAAAAAATGTACTTAACTGTTTTAAATATTGAATCAGCATATTAGAATGATTTGTTGCTGAAAATATAGCTTTGATTACAGGAGAAATTACATTTTACAGTATATTCAAATAGAAATCAGTTACTTTAAATAGTAAAATATTTCACAATATTGCTGCTTTCGCTGTATTTTGGATCAAAATTCTTTAAAAAACACTAAAAAAATCTTACTGTTCAAAAACTTTTGACTGGTAGTGTATAATACCAAATAATATCAAAATAACAGTCATGCAGCTTGCTTGATTGGTATCCCTCTATGATTTTTAAATAAAAACAATTATTGTAAAATCCCAAAATGTGAACAGTATTCTGCATACTGCACAAATAGTGTGTACAGTAGTTCTGAACATACCTAAACTCAGGAAAATGGAGTGCAGTGTTATATATACCTAATATACCAGATCAGCATTTGATGTATTGATTGCTATTATCTGTGTCTCTGTCAGCTCTCACTATTGTTATCACTGAATGGAGAACCAAGTACAGACGAGATATGAACACACAAGATAACAATGCCAAATCGAAAGCTGTGGACTCATTATTGAACTTTGAGACGGTATGGTTTTATTTTGTTTGACTAAGGTGTCAGAATGTGTGTTACAAAAGATAGTAAACTTGTGTTATACAGTATAATTCCAATAAAATGTGTTGCATATGCTGTGATTGAATTATGATATTGTCAACAGGTGAAATATTACAATGCAGAGAGTTATGAAGTGGGTCGCTTTGAGGATGCCATCCTGAAATATCAGGTAACATTTGTTATATTTCATCAGTATTTTATAGGTAGTTGATTTGAAATGAAAGTAATGTTAAAGAGCTTAAAGTAATATATATAAACACCACTTTTTCTTTTGCTCAGGTATCGGAGTGGAAGACCAATGCGTCTCTGGCGCTCTTAAATCAAACGCAGAACCTCATCATCGGCTTGGGTCTTCTGACCGGATCTCTGCTCTGTGCATATTTCGTGACAGAGGGAAAGTTTCAGGTATGAAAATAGTCAGGACACTTCAAGATATCAGACCACTGCCAGATAACTCTGAACTCCATCAAATTAAAATGTATGGTTTAGAGCAGAAAAAATATTTTAAATAAATAGAAAGAAGGAACATAAATGTACACTGCTGTTGAAAAGATTATTTTTTTTAAGGTGCATTAAATTCATTGTAAGGCATTACAAGTATAAATTACAGCTATTGCACGATATTACTGTTTTTCTAATCAAATAAATGCAGCTTCGTTGAGCATAAGAGACTCATTTCAACTACAAAACAATCTTACTGACTCCAAATGTTTGAACTATATTTAACTCATCCTGGTCTTTCAGGTAGGCGATTATGTGCTGTTTGGGACGTACATCATCCAGCTCTACACTCCTCTCAACTGGTTTGGCACATACTACAGGCATGAAGCTTTTCTCATCAGTGTATATATATATATATATATATATTAAAAAGAACAAACAGTAAAGAGTCAACAGTTAACGTGTATCTTTCCTCTAACAGAATGATCCAGAACTCCTTTATCGACATGGAAAGCATGTTTAAGCTCTTCACTGAGGAAGAGGAGGTGAGTGGATGGTTTTTAATTTGTTATTATTATTATTATTTAGCAGAAGTTTTGGGATAATTAATGACTTAATGATTCATGATTTGATTTAGGTGAAGGATGATGTCAATGCCGGAAACCTCAACTACAGACAAGGAAAAGTAGAGTTTGAGAATGTTTTCTTCAGCTACACAGAAGGGTAAGCAGCTTTAGTTGTATTTGTTTCTATTGTTTTTGTAATATTTTGTGTCACAAATTAGCAATATTCACTCAGCTTTTATTTTATATGATGTGGATATTTTTGCAGCAAGGAGATTCTGAAGGATGTCTCTTTTACCGTACTTCCTGGACAAACAGTTGCACTTGTAAGTTCTATTCTATTCTATTCTATTCTATTCTATTCTATTCTATTCTATTCTATGCTGCTCAAGAAACATTTCTTATTATCAATGTTGAATACAGTTGTGCATCTTAATATTTTTGTGCAAACCATGATATGCTACCAATTAAAAGTTTGGGATAAGATTTTTTTAAAAACAAACAAATATGAATATTTTTGTTCAGTAAAGAGGCATTAAATTGATCAAAAGTGACTGACATTTCTGTTGTTACAATTTTTTTTTTTTTTTTAATAAATGCTGTTTTTTAAACTTTTTATTCATCAAAATTAATTGCAGTTTCCACAAATGAAAAAAACAACAAAACACTTATAATAAGAACAATTATTAATAATTTAACACTAAATGAGCATATCAGAATGTAAAAATCTGAGAAAAACTAGTGTACATTACCAGTCAAAAGTTTTTTTTTTTTTAATTTTTTGAATGTTTTTAAGATTTTTAATGTTTTTAAAGAAGTCTCTTCTGCTCACAAAGCCTGCATTTATTTGATCCAAAATACAGCAAAACTGAAATATTTTAACTATTTAAAATAACTGCTTTCTATTTGAATATATTTTAAAATGTAATGTATTCCTATGATTTCAAAGCTGAATTTTTAGCATCATAACTCCAGTCACAAGAGCTTTTGAAGCTTTTCAGTGGTTTAGTTTGTAATGTTACAAAAGCCTTTTAATTTCAGATAAATGCCGATCTTTGGATCTTTATATTCAGGAGAGAATCCTGAAAAAAAAATGACTCAACTTGTTTTAAGCACTGATAATAATAATAATAATAACAATAATAACAAATGATTCTTAAACAGCAAATCGGCATATTATTATGATGATTCTGAAGGATCATGTGATGCTGAAGACTGGAGTAATGATGCTAAAAATTCAGGTTTGAACACAAGAATAAATTACATTTTAAAAATATGTTCAAATAGAAAACAGTTTTTTTAAATAGTAAAAGTATTTCACAATTTTACTGTGTTTGCTGTACTTAGAACCAAATAAATTAAAGCTTGGTGAGCAAAAGAGACTTATTTTAAAAAACATGAAATATTATACTGTTCAAAAACTTTTAACCAGAATGGTATGTTTAACCATTGTTTTGGTTTATTTCAGGTCGGACAGTCTGGATCAGGAAAGAGCACCATCATCCGTCTGCTTTTCCGTTTTTATGACGTTCAGGGTGGGTGTGTAAAAATAGATGGCCAAGACATCTCAAAGGTAAACCTGTCATTGATGCAAGCACAAAAGGGCACCTAAACATTCCCTTGAAATTCCTGTCACAGCAAATTAAATTGCACTAAATATGCTATGTCTGGTTGTGTGCATCTCAGGTGAAGCAGTCCTCTCTGCGTGCTCACATTGGCGTCGTACCTCAGGATACCGTCCTGTTTAATGACAACATTCGAGACAACATCCGCTACGGTCGAGTTACTGCTTCTGACCAGGAGGTGGAAGAGGCTGCCATCGCAGCTGACATCCATGACAAAATCATAACCTTCCCAGAGGGTGAGAACCACTTAATTTCATACTTAAAGGGATGGTTCACCCAAAAATGAAAATTACCCCTTGATTTACCTGTCTTAGGTGTATATGACTTTCTTCTTCCAGACGAATATAATCTGAGTTATTTTAAAAAATAATCTGGCTCTTCCAAGCTTTAAAATGGCAGCGAATGGGTGTTGATTTTCAATGGGCCAATATAAGTCCAATAAACTGCGTCCATCCATCATAAAAAGTGCCCCACATGGCTCCGAGGGGTTAATAAAGGCCTTCCGAAACAAGTCGATGCCGTGTTTAGAGGCAAAGTTCACTTCCTGAACAAAATTTTACAGATAATTTACTGTTTATGTCTTTCTTCAGTCATAAAGAAATTATGTTTCTTGAGGAAAACATTTCAGGAATGTTCTTCATATAGTGGACTTCTGCGGTGCCCGCAAGTTTGAACTTCCAAAATGCAGTTTAAATGCAGCTTCAAAGGGCTCTAAATGATCCCAGCCGAGGAAGAAGTGTCTTATCTAGCAAAACAATTGGTTATTTTCTAAAAAAATGTTACAATTTATATACTTTTTATTCTCAAATGCTCGTCTTGTCTAGCTCTGCAATGTGCATGTGTAATCCGGGTCAATACAGTTAGGGTATGTCAGAAAACTCCCATCTCACGTTCTCCAACTTCAAAATTGTCCTACATTGCTGTAGAAGTATTGACCCAGTGTTTACAAAGTGAACATGCAAAGAAGGTCAAATGTCCTTTACAAAAAAAGGTAAAACAGTGATGTAGGATGATTTTGAAATTGGAGGAGAAAATGAGATAGGAGTTTTTCGACCTACCCTGACTGTATTGAGCATTTGAGATTTAAAAAGTATATAAATTTGTTCAAACTTGGGAGCACCATTGAAGTTTATAAAATTTCTAAAAATCATTTAGTTTAACTTGATGTACTAAGGTAACTGAAATAAAAGTAATAAAAATATATTGTTTTTTTTTTGTTTGTTTTTTTAAAGAACAAAAATGTATAAAATGGCAAAAACACAACTAAAACTTTACCTAAAATTAAAATGAATATCAATAGAAACTACAAGTGTACTAAAATTACACTAGTATGCCATCCCTTTTCAGTCTAGATAATATTTGTGACCACAAAACCAGTCTTAAGTTGCATAGCTATATCTGTAGCAATAGCCAGCAATACATTGTATGGGTCAAATTTTTATTGATTTTTCTTTTATGCCAAAAATCATTAAGATGTAAAGTAAAGATCATGTTCCTTGAAGATATTTTGTAACTTTCCTTTTGTAAATATATCAAAACTTAATTTCTAATTAGTAATATGTATTGCTAAGAATTTCATTTGGACAATTTTGAAGGTGATTTTCTCAATATTTTGATTTTTTTACATCCTCAGATTCCAGATTTTCAAATAGTTGTATCTCGCCCAAATATTGTCCTATCCTAACAAACCATACATACATATATTCAGCTTTCAGATTATGAATAAATCTCAGTTTTGAAAGCAGTTGACTCTTGTGACTGGTTTTGTGGTGCAGGGTCACATTTGAAATTAGAGCTGACATTTATAATTGATATTTATTTGTAGGCTATGACACTCAGGTGGGTGAGAGGGGACTAAAGTTGAGCGGAGGAGAGAAGCAGAGAGTCGCCATTGCTCGAACCATCCTCAAAGCACCACAGATCATCCTCCTCGACGAGGTACGACGTCGCCAATGCATTATGGGAGAATGCATACGCAATGTGGGAACTATCCCAGTTTTGCCTGCTGTTTTTATGACTTCTTCTTGTGAAGTTTTTGAATTGTTTCAGCAAGTTTAGGTAGTTTACTTCATTTTTGTTCAATTAAATGCAGCTTTAATGAGCATGAGAGACTTCTTCCAAAAACATAAAAAAATCTTACCGACCCCAAACTTTTAAATATTTGTAGCAATAGCCTACAGTCCATTGTATGGGTCAATATTATCGATTTTTCTTTTATGGCAAAAAGATTACAGATGAAGTGTAAATCATCCATTCTCATAAAATTGACCCGTATGACTGGTCTTGTGGTCCAGGGTCACATATTTGAAGTTTAACATGCAGTGAGGATTTTGGGTTAATGCAATTGTCTTGTCTTGATTAGAACAAAAACTCAGATTAATGTGAAAGACCGCAATTTGTGTAAAGCACAAAATTTCTAAAGACTAATTTACCTATCCTCTACCTATAGGCCACATCTGCTTTAGACACACAGACCGAGCGAAATATTCAAGCCTCATTGGCTAAAGTCTGCGCCAACAGAACCACCATTGTGGTCGCACACAGGTAAACGCATCATTAAATCAATCTCCCATCAATTATGCTTCTAAAACAAATCATGGAAGTAGAATTTCTTATTGTATAACACCATCACTGATGTGCATATTGCAGGTTGTCAACTGTCATTGGAGCCGATGTGATTCTTGTACTTCGTGATGGACAGATTGTGGAGAGAGGAAGGTGGGTTTAATTACTGGAATACTGAACACAGATGGGTTAATACATGAGCTATGTGATTTAAAGTCCACTTGTTGTTTGTGGTAGGCATGACGAGCTGTTGGTGAAGGGAGGCCTGTACTCGGACATGTGGCTGAAACAGCAGCAGGCACAAGATTCAGACTCGGCCTCTGACACCGAGACCAAAGACAGGAAATCTGAGAAACTACAGCCACAATCATCCACTGCTGGACACAAGGGACATTAGACACATCAGATCTGCTTTTGTGTGCATTTTAAGCTCGTCCAAAGCTGTTTTGACGTGAACGATAATTATTTAGTATCATATTGTTTTTGCCAGTTCTTAAAAGTGGCACATATTGCCTAAGGATTTATTATTTGTTTTGTAAGATATTTAAGTCCTTTTTTTATACTCCTTTGCAATTACTTCCCACTCATTTCCCTCAGATAATTGATATGGCCGTAAATGACAGAAGACTGACAGACGTGTTATTGTGCATTGGATAAAATAATGCTCTGACAATTATGGATCCTTCCACTACTAGTTAATTATGTTGAATGTATAGCAGGTTTATTTTTATTAATCAGTTGTTTAAGTGGATTTCTCTGGTAGCATTGATTTTCTGATGCTTCCAATTTGCTGTTCTTTGATAAAAGCAAACATTCGGAAACTGATCCGGTGCCAACAGTAAAATACAGATATATTAATTTCTATACAGACTAAGGTTATGTTTAAGGTTATAGGAAGAGGGGTATAATTTCGTCAATCATTTCTGACATATTATGTGCACATTTGTCTAACTTTTTTACTTTATGATCTTTTGTGTGGTTGTTATACTGTGTGTGTGTGGTGATATTTATTGCTTAGATGCAATAGATTGCTGTACTGTACAACTTCAGTTTATTTAAAGGGACAAAGGAGCTTGCTCGCTTTATAGGACTGACACTAAACTCAGGGGACAAGGTTGAAATGAGCCACTGGGATGTGTATTTGCTGTACTATGTAGATTTCCAGACAAAGAAGCATTGTAGTAGTTTTTTAATTATTGTTAACGGGTGGAGAAATAGCAACTGACAGAATTTGCCTTGGATAAAATGTCTCAGACGTAATACGATGGATAAAGTCTGTTAAGATTTTTTTGTATGTATTTTGTTGCACAATAAAGGCAAAGAAGGGCATATGTGTATATTCATATGTAATTTCTGATTATTGATCACATTGTTCTTTGCGTAAAATATTGTATGTACGTTAAAATGCCATAGGTATTTTAAAATAAATATCACTAAAATAATAATAAAAATCAATATTTTGTTTATAACTTTTGTTTGTATTGTATTTTTCTTTAGAATAATCGTTGGCACTGAAAGAGTTTCCTGTGTGTTTTTTTTTTACTCTAGGGGGCGCTTGACGGCCAAAAATACAGAAACTCTGCTGAGCCTCAATCAAATCAGTGTTGTTTTATGTGTTACTGGAGATATTTTTACACATCGAACATGTAATCGTTTAAATCTGCTGCTGTATTACTGTAAAGTACGTTGCATATAAATAAACTTGCTTGCGCAATTTCAAATAAAATAATTTTAAAACGCCCTAGCGAGTAATCATGAACTACTCAGATTGGTCCATCAAAAAAGGCGATGTGAAAAGTAACACGAACCTCGTTTGAATGTTGGTCCGTTACACTGAGAAATTTAAAAAGCCTTGGAGTAAAAATACACAGTGGTTAGTTAAAATATAAAACTATGTATGTATTTAAAAAAAAATGCTTATTTAATTAGAGTATAAAAATGCTCGGTCTAATAAGCCCCGCCTCTGTGATCTACGCAACTGACCGCATTGTCGTCTTGCGTAACTGTGATTCTGAATTCGTCGCAACGTAGCTGTCACGGCAGAGAGAGGGCGCCTTTACGACGCCTCCTTCGGCCTTTCTGTGTTTTCAGTCCTTTAAATTAATGCTGGAGGCCCAAAATGGATTTTGGCGATTTGTTTGACGAGCGGACGTTCACCTTTTCTGACTTTCAGGAGTTTACGGTTAGTATCTTTGCCGTTTTTGTTCTAGTTGCGCTGCTTTGGCGGGTGACTGAGGAACTTGCGCCAAACTGACTTCTGTAAAAAGTTTTAATACGTGTTTAATGTCTTCTTACATATAAAGCCCAGAATATTAGACTGCAACACAAGGGTTATTATTAAATACAGCAAATATATGCTTTATTTCAGTTTGTAAGACAGTAGCTATTTGTTGAGTGTTAATCTAGTTCGAGGCTTGCTCAGAGGCCCAGTGTTTGGGTGTGATAGGAAGAACACATACCACAGTGATGTTGCTGCGTTAATGACATTACGTAGTCTTAATACATTTCCTTGAGAATTATTATCAAGACATTTGACATTTAAACAATGTTTGCGTTGTATTCTGTAATCTTGATCAGTTTCTTCCTGGACATGAGAAGTGGTCAGAGAGAGTGAGGAAACGACTGTATTATGGTATTGATTCTGACAGCCCGTTGGATGCTCTATCATGTCCCATGACAGGTGAGTCAGCTAGTAAAACTAGTGCAAACACAATGCAATTAAGTTATCGTCACCGAACTGCTAACAAGGGAAATTTCTTGTAACATGTACAATTATGGATTGGACCATTAGTGCAAATGTTTTTTTTTTTTTTTTTAATTTTGTTACATAAATGTATTTTTTATAGATTTTAATAAAAATGTAAAATACGTTTATTAATTATTTATTCTTATGTTTTTAATTATTAGAATTTAAAATCTAAAATTAGATATGGGGGAAACATTGTATTCAAGCTCTTGTAAATTAATTAAAATGATGTAACTACAAACTATTATATATTGCTAACTATTTTATTAAATTTAGATATTTTATTGCGGCCTAACTATTTATACTTACACTGCCATTCTAAAAGTTTGAGATCCGTAAGATTATTAATGTTTTTTTTAAAGACGTCTTCAAGGCCGTGTTTATTGGATTAAAATACAGTAAAAACAGTAATATTGAGAAATATTATTGCAATTTACAATAGTGGTTCTCTATTTTAATATACTTTAAAATAATTTAGAATTTATTTCTGTGATGGAAAGTTGTCCAGTCGTCAGTGTCACATTATCCTTAAAAATCATTCTAATATGTTGATTTATTATCAATATTGGAAACAGTTGTGCTGCTTAATATTTTTTTGGAAACTGTGATGCTTTTTTCAGGATTCTTTGATGAATAAAACATTAATAAGAACAGCATTTGTTTAAAATACAAATCTTTTGAAACAGTATACACTACCGTTCAAAGTTTGGGGTCAGTAATTTCATTCTTTCTTTCTTTGAAAGAAATTATTTGATTAGAATGATAGTAAAGACTTGTATTGTTAGAAAAGATTTCTATTTTGAATTAATGCTGCTCTTTTTTTTTACTTTTTCCTGGATCCTGAAAAAAAAAATATCACAGTTTCCAAAAAAATATTCTGCAGCACAGCTGAAGACTGGAGGAATGGCTGATGAAAATTCATTGCATCACAGAAATAAATTATATTTTAAAGTATATTAAAAGAGAAAATAGTTATTTTAAATGGCAATAGTATTTCATAATATTACTTTTTTCTGTAGTTTTTTTTTTTTTTTTAATTTTTGCAATTTAATTACAACATATTGCTCATATTAATACAAAAAAATGCTTTTGGTCTTAGATATTTTTGTCATCATATGAAGGTTTATTTTATTTGTGTTATTTGTGTGTACAGTACTGCTAGATCACTTATCATTGTATTTTTTTCTAGATATTGCTGTGGAACTGCTGCAGAAATCTGCCCCAAGCCCCATAAGGAAACTCCACAAGAAATACGCTGCACACGTGGCCAGGTAGAATCGCCTTATATCTTTAATCTTGAAACGTAATCTCACAACAATAAAAATTGTATATGATACATTTACACTGAATAATTTTTACAGGGAAGCATGTATATCTCCCTGCGCTATGATGCTGGCATTGATATACATTGAAAGACTGCGACACAGAAATCCCGAATACCTGCAACAGATCTCCTCCTCAGACCTCTTTTTGATATCCATGGTATGCACATCCAAGGATTTAAAATCTTTATAAGCTTTTTAATAGCCTTATTAGTTTGTCTAAATTTCTCCTGTTATCTTCAGATGGTTGCCAGTAAGTACTTGTATGATGAAGGAGAAGAGGAGGAGGTTTTTAACGATGAATGGGGCACTGCGGCCAAGCTGGATGTTCAGACTGTCAACACTTTGGAGATGAACTTCCTCAATGCGATCGTAAGCGTGACTCTCTATCTTTTCAAAGAACTATGACCATTTACAGTAGTTCGACTTGTTTTTTCCTTTTATGCACTTAGATTAGGTTACATTTCTGGTTGTGAGTTTTCTACAGAAATTGATTTGAAACAAGATCTTTTCTACATTTGCAGGACTGGAACCTCTTTACCGAGCCCAGCGACTTCTTTAAAGTCCTCAGTCAGGTGGAAAGCAGGTTGGTTAACATGCACGACTGTGTCGTTGAGGGCATCTCAAATTATGCTGAGTCATATGGTTTATGTGAACACTCCTACTGGCCTTTAAGGGGTCACAGCATACATCTTTGTTTTTCTTTTCAAAAGATCAAGGACGTTTTTTAATGACATGACCTGTTTTAGTATCCTGTGAGTATTTAGTCTTTTGCAACTGCCCAGTGACTCGCTTGGACTTAATACGGCTGCCCTTTGCAGTCTAATCTGTTTATCGGAGTGAGTTGGATTAGCGGTACATTTCTCTTAAGTTGTGTGTTGTGTGACAAAGTTCAAGGCCCCTCACACATGCTCATTTTGTTGTTTGGTTATTGTCGTGGCAATAAGCTTCTATATTCGTTCAGGCAAAGAATTGACTTGGGTCTTCGTTTACTGGATGTTCTCGTACCAAGAACAGAAACAAATAAACTCCGGTCAAAAAAAATGTATTGCTCTGTCTTTCTTTCCCTTTCCAAGAAAGCACTCTTTCTCCCAGGATGTGCAAAGGCAGCCCAATAATAAGCAGAGCAAACCATTACAGAATAAACATGGGGGATGTTAACCGATATACACATAAATCTAAACATTAAAATAATATCTACTTGAGCATTTCTAACTTTAATGTTAATATTATTTATTTTAAATTATGGCTCTTACAGTTATGCCTTAGTGTTAAATGATCAATATTTTTGTCCTTGTAGCATTGCAGAGCGACAAGGAATGAAGCGTGGCTGGTTCACCTACACGGATCTCTGCGTCCTGTTGGAGCAAACCAATTGGAGGGAAGCCCTATCAGCTATCTACCAGCACTTTACCAAGGTGAATAATCACAGCAAAATCCATATAAACTCTAAATATAGGGTTATAGCACGGGTTGTTGCGGAATTTGTCCAAATTTGGATAAGTTAATCAAAAGGAGGTCAGCACAACATCTCCAGAACTGCTCTGAGAGTACTTTGAGCATTTTACCATTTCATTTGAGTAAAACTATCGTTATATCTTATACACACAGAAACTTAAAGGTCCTCATGGCAATCCAAAATAAAATGAATTTATTAATAAAAAAAAAAAAAAGTTTGGTTTAACTTGAAGAAATTGTCATAAATATATTACTTTTGTATAGTAGAATGCAACGTAACACTACTACTACTACTAGTAAAATGATTAAAACTTTAAGGAATAAATGTTTTAATTTTAATAGTAAACCCCCTTTGTTTGCCAAAACATTTGCCAGAAAGTTTAACTTTCATTTGATTAAAAGATAAATTAAATGTTTTATGCCTGAAAAATTAAAATACATAGCAAAGAATTTCTGGAAAAAAAAAATTGTAAAAATTTTTTTTAATAAATCAGCTTGTTTTTATGCATTCAAATAATTAGACATGCTTAAACAGAATAACAATAAACAGAGTAACAATAAAACAAAATGTGAGAATAAATAAAAATAAAACATATTTCATAGTGCCCTAAAATGTAATTTTTGTTAACCTTTTAATAAATGTAATAAATAAATCATTTTTAGGATTTAAATCAATTAGGCATGCCTTTTGATTAATAACATTAAACAGAATTTGGGAAAAAATAAAACAGATTTCATAGGATTTCATAAATACACCTAAAAAGTGGTCTAGATGATATGTACTGTATTCCAAGTTGAATAAAATTGCTGAAAAATTTTCTGTATTTGTAGTTAAACTTTATTTTATTCACGTATGGCATGACATACCTTGACATCTCACTGGACACTGTCATAAGAAATGTACAATAAATAAATAAATAAATAAATGTAATACACATATGTACTTTTTCTTTTTTTCTTTTTTTTTTCAGATTTGGGCAAAATTAATCATATACCAAGATGAATATAAAATAATAGTAATAATTATTTATATTTTACAGTCACATTGTTATAATCACACACTTTCTATTATTACTAAATAAAAATAAAATAAATATATTACTATTGTAATTTTACTAAAATAAAAAAGGAGTATTTAAAAAAATTACAGTACAGCTGTAAATTTACAATACTAATTTGGCTGTCATCATTTTTTCAATTTCAGACATTAAACCTTTTATTTTCAACTACTGAAAATAAAAATTTGTTGACTAACAATAAGTCCAAAGATAGTTAATAAAATCATATTCAGAATAATAATTTTGGTACTAAAACGAGACCAACATCTACACAATAAATCAAATAAATTAAAATACAATTAAAAGCCATAGAGAATAGTTACAGCTTGAGCTTTACTTTAAAATCGTATAAATGATAGTTTTGACAGAAAAACAGCTAGTTTTTTTTAGCACTTCATAAGTTGGGAAGCTGGTTGGTGCATGTTCCATTCCCAAATGCATGTTATAAGCGACCCAAACTGCGAACCGAGACACTTTGTTTTATTTCAATGCTACCTTTAACCAGTTGTTGTGTTCTTTGCCTTCCCTGCAGGTTACCTGTATCATGGGTCTCCTGTACTTGACTAGCGTAGCCGGTCTCTTCGCTTCCTCTGCCGTGATCCACCAGCTCGGCCGTCTTCCCAATACCAGCCACACAAACTTGGACCCAATGAAGCACACATCCATTCAGACACCAGCACTTTTCCCCGAGCTCTTGCCGGACACGCCGCGCCCGACCTCAAACCTCCATTGCTGTGTCCTGACCAATGACAGCTTGAAGCTAGATCAGCAGGGTTCTACCTCTTCGTCCTATCAGAACATGGTGCTTTGTATCTGGAGCTCCATCATCTCTGCTCTTTCCTACTCAAACCCCTCGTCGAACATCCACCCACAAGACTGTTTGGTGTCTGAAGTGATCTGTCACAGTCACACGGGCACTTTCCCGCAATGTGCAATGGCTCAAAATGGCTCGGTGCCTCTTTCCTCTCCATGGTATGCTCGTCTCACTGCACTTTGGCTTGGGTTAGCTCCGTTTAGCGAAGACGCGATGTTTTCAGACCACCATCTTGGCTCCATGCCCCAGTTTCAAAGACGCATATGTTGCCCTGAGACGACTTTGCCATTTGGGAAATCGCAATCTCTTCTCATGCCTGGCTAGATGAGTCCTAAAGCAAAATAAAACCAGCAAAGTTTACATACGCAGTCAACTACAATGTTGTGTACAAATGGTTATAACTGGGTTGTGGTGGGATATCAGTATGTTGGGGAGAAGGCTGTAAGGAGGTTTATTACAGATTGGCAGTATAGGTTTTGATGTGTGTGATGCAGTGCGTGCTAATGCAGTATGAGTAAACAGGTTTTCTTTTCTTTAGCTTTCAGGATGGGTTAGTTTGGATGGTTTTAGGGGTTACGTGAAACCTCCAAAGCATCCGGGCAAAAATAATGGTAAGTAGTTACATAAGTGGGGTCTGCTGTTGTGCGCGGAAGTGCGTGTTCTTGTTTTGAATAGTTTGCCTGGTTTTGCCAATGTCCTGAGGAGAACTTATTGTTTTGAAGTTCCTTCCTGTGAAAGCCTTTATTTTCAAGTTGGGAAATTTAAGCCCGTTTTTTTTGTTCACTTGGGTTCAGAAATGAAGGGTGGGAGGAAAAACAGAAAGGGATCAGTTGTACAATCTCAGTTATACTATTTTAGTTAGATTTGTAATGGTCAGATAGTTGATGTCATACCTCATCCCCACAGCATTCAGCAGAGAATACTTTAGTTAACCATTTCTAGTAACAATCCTTAATATTTTGATATCCTCAAGTTGTGAAATATTGGAATTTGCTGAACAGGCTAATTTAATAGATTTGGGTTTATTGCTTGACTTTGTTATTGAGTTTAATTTTGGCTTTATGTTCTTTAAATGTGATTAAGCAAATTATATTAATATTGTTGAGACTCGGCCATAAAAGCACTCTTTAATACCTGATTTAATGATACGTATCCACCATTGTTTGTTAATGGCTTCTAAAGTCTGTTAACTATTTTTTTTCTGTCCCAAATTTTGTACATTTTGTATAGAAATAATAAAAGATCATACTGCTGCAACAATGAAAAGAATAAAAACATCCTAATCTCAGTCATGATTTTTGTATATCTTTTAATATTGATGTTCTTTTTTATATATATTTGCAATATATTTGCCTTAAACCAGAGTTATTTTATTGTCATTGATATACTGTTACAGTTTTGTTATTTTAATCAGATTTTATTTTTATTTATTTTTCACATTTTTTTTCTTAATTTTTAATGTTAGTTAAGTACTATAACTTGAGAACTCTGGCTAATTCATATATACACACTACCGTTCAAAAGTTTGGGGTCAGTACATTTTTTTTGTTTCTTTTTTTTTTTTAAGAAATTAATACTTTTATTCACCAAGGATGTATTAAGTTAATAATTAAAAGTTTATTAAAAGTTAATAAATAATTTACATTGTCATAAAATATTTATATTTTGAATAAACACTGTACTTTTTAAACTTGTTATTCATGAAAGAATCCTGAAAAAAAAATGACAGGTTCCAAAAAATATTTGGCAGCACAACTGTTGATATTATCCAACATTGATCATTCTAATAATAAATCCGCATATTAGAATGATTTCTGAAGGATCATGTGACACTTAAGACTGGAGTAACAGCTGATAAAAATTCAGGTTTTCATCACAGGAATAAATTCTATTTTAAAGTATGTTAAAATAAAAAAACATTATTTTATATTGTAAAAACATTTTGCAATATTACTGTTTTTTTCTATATTTTTAATCAAATAAATGCAGCCTTGATGAGCATAAGAGACTACTTTAAAGACTATTTCAAGTCTTACCCCAAACTTTTGAGCGGTAGTGTATATATATATATATATATATATATATATATATATTACATTTATATTTATTAATTACACAAAATAATTTAATATAAAATATAGAATTGTATTTTATTTATTTATTATTTATTTATTTATTACTCTGCAATGAACTTATATTTTTCACTTAATATGAATATGAATGAAGACATTTCTTACTTGGCCTTTAGAAGGTGTGGCGTAAAGTTAATTTTGGACCCTTCACGAAGGAATGGATGGTCGCGCGCATATCACACAGGCC
This sequence comes from Cirrhinus mrigala, assembly GCA_036247105.1. Taxonomy (NCBI): domain Eukaryota; kingdom Metazoa; phylum Chordata; class Actinopteri; order Cypriniformes; family Cyprinidae; genus Cirrhinus; species Cirrhinus mrigala. The sequence continues at coordinate 36,279,788 of CM070007.1, read as the reverse complement.
ACGCGCTATATTTGGAACAACCTGCGCGCGCTCTGTCTGTCAGTGTCAAACGAGACACCTTTACATCACATTTACCCGGACCCGTACAGCAATATCCTAAAATAGGTGGTCTTCTCTTTACCACTGCGCCGTGGCTTTGTCTGTCCATCGGTCCTACTGCGCTTTCAGGGAGCGTCGCGTCTTAAATAACCGGCCTCAGTTGATCCCAATTTAGCTCGGGTGAATCGGGATCAACGAGCATGCGCAGGAAGCGGGGATGTGCACGGAGAAGCTCGACCGTAGTGCACACGCACAAATGGACACTGGCACGCAGGTAAGCGACAGCAGGTAATACAGTAAACTTTATCTCCCGGGTGTAAATCAGCGTTTGGTGCATGTGTTAAAATAAGCGACTGAAGGAACGAAATAGACGAGACACTGAGGTAAACGTAAACACAATATTAGAAGGGGTACAACGGTAACGCTATGTTGTAACGTTATTTACAAAACTACCATGGTACTGCTGTGGTATTACCTTTTTGGGAAATTTAATATAGTGAAACCATAACGCCAATTATATATAATAATAAATGAAAACTACTGTTTTTATAAGACGATTCGTGTCATAATTGTTATCTGATGTGCCTTTGGCGCCTTAAAAACAATATTAGTGGACCTAATTAAAATTCTAAATCAGAGTGTTTATTTTTGAGCAAATTATTCCTTAAAAGACAATGTACTGATGTACTTATTATGATCCTGGCAGGATGATTGCCATGAGGACTATATAATGAACAATACAGGTAGGTCAATAAATATTTCGTATATCTGTTTAATGAAGAGTATTTATATACAGCATATTTAAACATTCAATAATGTTTGGTGTGGTTTTTATGCCTCTTCAGACCCTGATCCAAATGCTGAAGCTTATATGAACTTCATGAAGAAACACTGTTGTTATGATGCAATTCCTACCAGCTGCAAACTAGTCATTTTTGACACCTCACTGCAGGTTGGGATGCTGTAATTTTCCTTGGTGAAACAGGAAATGTTTTCATTTAATATAACTGAAAAATGTGACCCTGGAAGGCAAAACCAGTCATAAGGGACAATTTTTGAAATCTGAGGGTGTAAAAAAAAATCGAAATATTGAGAAAATCACTTTTAAAGTTGTTCAAATTACGTTCTTAGCGATGCATATTATTACTCAAAAATTAAGTTTTTATATATTTACAGTAGGAAATTTACAAAATATCTTCATGGAACATGATCTTTACTTAATATCTTAATGATTTTTGGCATAATTTTGACCCATAAAATGTATTGTTGGCTATTGCTACAAATATACCCGTGCTACTTATGACTGGTTTTGTGGTCCAGGGTCATGTGATTTATTTAGACAACATGTAAACACACATCTGTTGTATCGATGCAGGTGAAAAAGGCCTTCTTTGCTTTGGTTGCGAATGGCCTGAGAGCGGCTCCTTTATGGGACAACAATCTGCAGAAATTTGTGGGTAAGACTGATTAGAGTGTGTGCATGTTATTTTTATCTAAATGAATCGTTCTGTTGTTCATCTCATTCCCTTGCCCTTTTTTCCAGGAATGCTGACAATCACAGATTTCATCAATATTCTTCATCGGTATTACAGGTCACCCATGGTGTGTTGCGATCTCTGCCTCTTCTCTAATAATCACCTTGTGTTGTCCTTCGTGGTTTGAATTATATTGATTTTGCATTGACTGTCCACATAATGCTGCATGAAACAGATATTGTTACATTGGTAGATGATAACAAAGTGACTTGAAACAGTATTCAGCCTTTTTTCATGCAAATGATTTTCTCAACCTGATATTTTAAGCTTTTTATTTGTAAATCGATAAACTCTTCCTGGAGTTCGGCCCAATTAAAAAAAAAAAAAAAAAGATAGAAAGAAGAAAAAAAGAAAGAATCTTATTAGCCTTAACAGTGTATATCTTTAATTATAAAAACAAATTATATATATATATATATTTTTTTTTTTTAAAATGTGCACTATAGTCAAAATATTTTTTTTTTAAGGAGTCTCTTCTGCTCACCAAGCCAGCATTTATTTGATCCAAATTACAGGAAAAACTGTAATAATTTGAAATATTTGTTACTATTTAAAATAACTGTTTTCTATTTGAATATATTTTAAAATGTAATTTATTCCTGTGATTTCAAAGTGGAATTTTTAGCATAATTACTCCAGTCACATGATCCTTCAGAAATCATTATAATATTCTGATTTGCTGCTCAAAAAACATTTAATTATTATTTTTATTATTATTATTATTATGTTGAAATCAGCTGAATATAATGTTTTCAGGTTTCTTTGATATGACACATTTGTATGACATAGAAATGTTTTTATCACCACTTCTAATCAGTTGAAAGCATCCTTGCTAAATAAGAGTATTTTTATCACCAAAAAATAAAATAAAAGTATATATATATATATTTATATATATATATATATTTTTTTTTTTTTTTTTGAGCAGCAGATCAGCATTTTACAATGATTTCTGAAGGATCATGATACACTGAAGACTGGAGTAATGATGCTTAAAATTCAGCTTTATATCACAAGAATAAATTACATTTTAAAATATATTCGAATAGAAAGCAGTTATTTTAAACAGTAAAAATATTTCACTATATTACTGTTTTGGCTGTATTTTGGATCAAATAAATGCAGGCTTGTTGAGCAGAAGAGACTTAAAACAACATTGAAAATCTCACTGCACAAAATCATTTGACTGGTAGTGTATGAATTTAAGATTTTTTTTTCATGGAATTTTAAATATATTTTGTATATATATTTGAGTCAGTAAACTATTATATAATACTTTATTTTTTATCTAACTCTTTTCCACAATGACAATTGACAATTGATCAAGTAAAGTCATTTATAATATTACAAATATTTATATTTCAAATAAATGCTGTTCTTTTGTACTTTTTATTTATTAAAGAATCTGTTTCACAAATATATTTCCACAAAAATATTAACTAGCACAACTATTCAACTTTGATATTAATCATAAATGTTTCTTGAGCTGCAAATCAGCATATTAGAATGATTTCTGAAGCATCATGTGACACTAAAGACTGGAGTAATGATGCTGAAAATTCAGCTTTGCATCACAGGAATAAATTATATTTTAACATATATTCAAATATAAAATGTTTATTTGAAATTTTAATAATATTTCAAAATTGTACTGTTTTCGAGAAAATAAATGCAGCCCTGGTGAGCATAACAGACTTTGTTCAAACGCATTAAAAATTCTAACCACCCCCAAACTTTTAAACAGTAGTCTATGTTTATATATACATTACACTGTATAATTATTATAGATTTTATAGTTACTTTCTTTCTCTTGTAGGTTCAGATCTATGAATTGGAGGAACACAAGATTGAGACATGGAGAGGTGATTCATTTCAAAGTAAATAATCCAAACTACACAGAACAGATGATGTTGGGATTTCATACGCAGCTATAGCATTGTGACTCACCGTGATCAAACTGAAATACAGCCACGACCAGTTTTATAAAATGACAAAAGTCTTAACAGAATTTGGATTTGACTTACTAAAGCATTTAATATGTAACGTCCTTGACAAATCTGATATTATGCAATTGCTCTTTTTCTCTGAGTGAAAGAGAAAAAAATGGACTAAATATTTACTTTTTTACTAAGCATTCTTTACATCACAGATGTTAGGTTGACATATTTAGTATTGAAACATTATCAGGCCATCTGTATTTCCACAGAGCTCAATATATCTCATGCAGCTGTCATTGGCCGTCACTGTGTGATTATAGGGCAAATTTACTGCATAGTTTTACATAAGATGAATGACTTAGATTTTATTTTTTCCAATGTTTCTCTGTTTGTCTTGTCTCTGTAGACGTCTATCTGCAATATCACGATCAATGTCTCATCAGTATCACACCGGATGCGAGGTATGAAAAATATTGCTTATGCTAAACTTACTGGCACGATCGAGTTTCTAGGTGGTGTCAGAGTTGTTGGGGCCAAGTATGATTGTTATACATACAAATAATCATAACATATATAAGATGCTACATAGATTTTCCTATTTACACTACTATTCAAAAGTATGAGGCTGGTAAGATTTTTTTATATATATTTTTGAAAGAAAAAGGCTGTATTTATTTAATCGAAAAATTTGTAAAATTATGAAATATTTTTACAATTTAAAACAACTATTTTCTAGTGTAATATATTGTAAAATGTGATTTATTCCTGTGATGCAAAGCTGAATTTTCAGCATCAATACTACAGTCTTAAGTGTCACATGATCCTTCAGAAATATTCTTATATGCTGATTTTTGCTCAGGAAAGTTTAAAAGAACAGCATTTATTTGAATTTAAAAAATATATTTTTTTGAATTAATAAAACTTTATTTTATTTTATTTTATTTTATTTTATATTTAATTTAATTTTATTTTTAGATTGTCTTTTCATTGCAAATGTTATTCTGTTTTATTGTTTTGTTTGGTATTTAAAGCAGAGAAAAGGATCTCTGTTTCACATTATATGTTTATGTTAAAAAATATATATCTGTTATATGCCTGTAATAACAGTTTTTTATTATTTTATTTTATTTTATTTATTATTATTATTATTATTTTTTTGACTCGTTTTGGTTTTTGCAAATGTTATTATATTTTTGTTTTGCATTAGATACAAATGTTTTGGCATGTTTTGCACACCATTTTCCACTAAATGTACATAAAAAATAATTATATTCTTATTATTTCTATTTATATGCCACAATATAACAATAATAATACACAACTCTATGCATCCAATTTAAATACAATTTAGTTTTTTAAAGTAAATTACAACGGGACAAAGGGACATTACAATCATCAAAAGTGTAAGTTAAAACATTTATAATGCTGCAAAATAATTTTATTTCAAATATATGCTGTTTTATAACTTTCTGTTCATCATATAATCCAGAAAAATGTATTACCATTTTATTTTATTTTATTTTATTTTATTTTATTTTATTTTATTTTATTTTATTTTATTTTATTTTTACTATTTTATGCTTATTTGTGCTCAAGAAACATTTCTCACATCTTTTCAGGGTTCTAAAGTGAATAGAAAGTTTAAAAGAACAGCATTTATTTGAATTTAAAAATATATATATATATTTGAATTAATAAAACTTTTTTATTTTATTTATTTGTTATATTATATTATTACTACTTGTTATATTATTTTATGCTACTTGTTATTTTATTTAATTTTATTATTGAATTTTATATTTAATTTTATTTTATTTGTGGCTTTTTATTGCAAATGTTATTCTGTTTTATTGTTTTGTTTGGAATTTAAAGCAGGGAAAAGGATCTCTGTTTTACATTATACATTTATATTAAATATTAAAAATATATTTTTTAATATAACTGTTTTATACCTGTAATAACAGTTTATTTTATTTTATTTTTTGTTTTGTTTTGTTTGTTTTGACTCTTTTTTGTTTTTGCAAATGTTATTCTTTTTTTGTTTTGCATTAGATACAAATATTTTGGCATGTTTTGCATACCATTTTCCACTAAATGTACATAAAAAAGAATTATGTTTTTATTATTTTTATTTATATGCCCCAATATAACAATAACCATAGACAACTACATGCATCCAATTTAAATAATTTTTTTTATTTTTTTATTTATTTATTTTTTGAAGTAAATTACTTTTATTGAGCAAAGGGACATTCATCAAAAGTGTCAGTTAAAACATTTATAATGCTGCAAAATAATTTTATTTCAAATATATGCTGTTTTATAACTTTCTGTTCATCAGATAATCCAGAAAAATATTACCATTTTCCATGTACTTTTGCTAAATTTTATTTTATTTTATTCATTTTATTTTTTATTTTATGCTTATTTGTGCTCAGGAAACATTTCTCACATCTTTTCAGGGTTCTAAAATGAATAGAAAGTTTAAAAGAACAGCATTTATTTGAATAAAAAAAAACCCTTTTGAATCATTTTAAGTCTTTACTCTCAATATTATGCGTCCTTGCTGAAAAAAGTATTGATCTTACTCAGAAATTGTACACAAACAGTGTTTGTGTGTATGTATATGTAATATATTTTATAATATGTATTTATATTTTTTTCTGTCTGTACACAGCCTCTTCGATGCCGTCTATTCTTTACTGAAACACAAAATCCACAGGCTGCCGGTCATTGACCCCGAGTCTGGAAATGTCCTTCACATACTGACCCATAAGAGAATCCTCAAGTTCCTTCATATATTTGTAAGACAAATAAATCCAATTGTTAATTCTATTTGAACTAATCATTTAACAATTCAGCATGTTTTTAAATGCCTTCACATATGATTTTCTCTTCATCTTTAGGGATCCTCAGTGCCCAAGCCACGCTTCTTGAAGATGCAAATTAAAGATGCAGGAATAGGAACGTTCACAGATGTGGCGACCGTCTCGCAGACGGCCACTGTGTACGATGCACTTTCTGTGTTTGTTGAGCGACGTGTTTCTGCTCTCCCAGTGGTGGATGATCATGGTACATTTAGCTCAAAATAAAGTAAAAGTCTTGTTACAGGACACTAAACATAAAATTGTACTTCCTTTTTACTTTCTTCTGTTTTTTTTTCTAGGCAAGGTGGTCGCCCTGTATTCCAGATTTGACGTGATTGTGAGAATCTCTTCTCCTTTTTTGAATTTCAGACATTAAAAGCAGAACTGGCTTATTGAGAGAACTTGTGTACGAGACAGTGGCTTGTATGGTGATGTTTTAGTTGACTGCCACCGTTCCTTTTGTAGAATCTCGCAGCGCAGAAAACCTACAATAACCTGAGCATGAGCATGCAGGAGGCCGTGCGGAGGAGACGCTGTTATGTGGAAGGAGTCATTAAATGTTACCCTGATGAGACGCTGGAAACTGCTATTGACAGAATAGTCAAGGCAGAGGTAAGGAAGTGTGTTAGAAACTGAGGCTGATCTCATTAGCTACAAACAGAGAGATTTAATATTATATGTATGTTTTTATGTATGCAAGGTTTAATATAAGAACTAAAAGCATTAAAAGTCTAGATACAAACAAGGCATGTTTATGTCCATTAAATGTAAATAAAAAAGAATATTTTTATTTATTTTTATTATATTATGCAATATAATAATAAAAATAAGAACTATATGCATTAAATTTAAGTACTGTTTATTTAGTTATTTTGATGTAAGTTACTTTTATTGAGCAAAGGGACATTACATTCATCAAAAGTGCCAGTAAAGACATTTATAATGCTGCAAAATAATTATATTTCAAATATATGTTTTTTTTTTTTTTTAATTTCTGTTTAATTTAATTTAATTTTATTTTATTTTAGTTATTATTATTATTATTTTTTTTTTTTTTGGCTTTTACTGCAAATGTTATTCTGCTTTATTGTATTGTTTGGTATTTAAAGCGGGAAAAAAATTGCAAGCAAAAATGAAGAAAGGATCTCTTTTTTGCAGTATTCGTTTATATTAAAAATACAATTTCTTGTTAAGTTAATAATAAATTAGTACCGTCAAAAACTGTTTTTAATTATTTTATTTTTTCACTAAATGTACAAAAAAGAAAAAAGAATTATATTTTTATTATTTTTATTTAAATGCCCCAATATAACAATAGTAATACACAACTATATGCATCCAATTTACAATATATATATATATATATATATATAAGGGACATTGCATTCATCAAAAGTGCCTGTAAAAACATTTCTTATGCTGCAAAATAATTATATTTCAAATATATGTTGTTTTTTTCTTTCTGTTCATAAGATAATCCAGCAAAATGTATTAACATTTCCCATGTAGCTTTTCTACATTTTATTTTATTTTATTTTATTTTTGGCTTGTCTTATTATTGCAAATGTTATTTTGTTTTATTGTTTTTGATGGTATTTAAAGTGAAAAAATTGCAAGCAAAAAATTAAGAAAGGATCTCTGTTTTACATTATGCATTTATATTAAAAATAAAATGTATTGTTAAGTTAATTAATTATTCCGTCAAAAACATTTGTATTTATTTTATTTTTATTTCTTTTTTTTGGCTTGTCTTTTTTGTGCAAATGTTATTCTGGAAATGTTATTTTGGATTATACTTTTGTTTTATTTTATAAAAAATGTCATTTTGTTTGAATTGTAAATTTAAATTTAAATGTATTTTTTTAATGTTATTTATTTATTTTTATTTGTTTATTTTAGTTATTTATTTTTTTTGTTTGTTTTATTTTATTTTATTTTTGGCTTGTCTTTTAATTGCAAATTTTATTCTGTTTTCTTTGGTATTTCAACTGGAAAAAATGCAAACAAGAAGGAAGAAATTATCTCTGTTTTACATTATACATTTATATTAAAAATAACATTTCTTGTTAAGCTAATAATAAATTAGTACTGACAAAAACAGTGTTTTTTTTTTTTTTTGCATTAGTTTTTGTCTTGTCATTTTTTGTTATTTTGTTTTAAAACAAATGTCATTTTGTTTTAATTGTAAATGTAATGTATGTGTTTAAATTTATGTAATATAATGAATTTATTTATTAGATTTTTTTTTTTTCTTCATCTTGGTTGTGTGTGCAGGTCCATAGGCTGGTGCTTGTGGACAGAGATGATGTGGTTCGGGGAATAATTTCTCTCTCAGACCTGCTGCAGGCCATAGTTTTATCTCCAGCAGGTATTGATGCTCTGTTTTCCTAACCTGAGAGGATATGTTTTCTCCTGTTACCTCATCTAACCAGCACTAGTATCCAGGTAGGCTGTACTCTGCCTTCCCGGCCTAGCTTTGCCAACACATGCACTGCTACTGCGCACAGTACTAGTCAAACGTTTGGACACACCAAACTCACAATTCAGAACAAAAGTAAAATCATCAAAACTATAAAATGACATATGGAAGTGAAATGGAATTATGCAGTGACCAAAAAATGTAAAATATTTTTTTGTCTTACATACTATTTTCATTTTGTTTTTATGTTTTTTTTTGTTTGTTTGTTTGTTTGTTTTTTTGCAAATGTTGTTCTATTTTTTTTTTTTTTAATAACGTCATTTTGTTTAGCTTATTTTATTATTTATTATTTTAAATAATAAAATATTTTATTATTGTTTAATTTTGGGTTTTATTGATTGATTTATTTATCTATTTATTGTTAATCTACAAAATTACATAAAGGGAAATGTGGGAATTATGTATTGTTTTAAAAAAAAAAAAAAAAAACAGAACTAATATTATTAATAATTATAACAATAATAGTTTTCAAAGTCTTTAAATAATTAATATTTGTCTAAAAAACACATTTTTAGAATTTAACCATAAAGCATGCAATCATGAGAAACATTCAGGTGTGTTTAAACATTTAACTGGTATTGTAAATTACCCTTCAGTATGATGTGGCTCTATTAATATATTCAGTATAATCATATTGTATATTACATCATCTGATGACATGATGTTATGTAAAGCTCTAGCACCCATGAATGGCAGCCACTCCTAATACATTTTGGACTCCACAAATGCTGATGCATTTTCTATCTGCTTTTAGGTATTCACAACCAGTGAGCAATAACTGAAAACACACATATGCAATACTAATCATAGATTATAGCTGATGAATAGAGTTCTCCTTGCATGTTTGTGCACGTGCGTGACCTGTTTGTGTATTTGAGTGTTTGAGAATACACTGGTGGGTCAGGGACGTGACCTGGGGCCCTTTGTTGTAGTCATTTAACACCGGTGTGGTTGGAAGCACAGCCACTGTCCTGTCCTGTGGAATACTACGGTATTATCTAGTTCAAAAAGCATGGTAAGAGTGTATTCTCTTATCCTGTTTCAGGTTTTAAAAGCAGATAAAGTAAGACTGCAAGCAAGAATGAAGAATGGAGCCTTTTTTTTTTACTTTACACATTCATATTGTAAAATGTCATGTTCAGTTTGGATTACGTAGAGTGTATAATATATTAAGCAACAAATTTCTCATTTAACTGAGAGATTGTTAATGAGTACTGACAAAGAAAACTCTTGCATCTTGAGCACATAGGCTGGGATTTTGATCAAATTGATCATCTAGTTTGCCTTCATGTGCTATGTTATGAAATGTACTGTCAGATTTTCATGTTTTTGTTTTCTAATAAACTATTTCTTGTGTTCTTTTTTGCCTGATTGGCTACTCAACAAATAACTTTAAGTATTCTATTCTAAATAAACATTAATACATTAAACTTCAGCTATAAAATAAATAAATAAATGTAGTTTTTATTTTATTTTTTGTCTTATCTCTTCCTTTATGCAAATGTTTTTCTTTTTCTTTTTTTTGTTTTGCATTAGATTTTATTTTATACCATCATTTTGTTTAATTTTATTATTTAGTCATTATATTACGTTTGTAATTATTTAAATTTATCATTTATATTTATATGATTTATAAATAAATAAATGTGTGAGTGTGTGTATACTTGCATATAATCTATAGATTTATATAAAATGTATAGATTTTAGATATATTTATAAATATATAAATATTTTTAACATTTTGCTTAATAAATAAAATACAAATTTATTTTAAGTCTTAAAAATATTTAATGTTTAAATCTATATAGAACTATTGAAAGATATGTACTTATTTATTTTGAAAATACATATTTTCAATTTTTTTTTTGGTTAATGAAAATACTATTTTATTCTAAATTTTAATAAATTACATTTTAATATCAAATTAAATAATATTTATAATTCAATCATATTAAATTAAATTTATTTAAATAAACGGACATTTAATTTTATATATATATATATATATATATATATATATATATATATATATATATAATTAATTAATTTAAATTAAGTCTTAATAAAAATATTATTAAATGTTTAAATCTATATAGAACAATAGATAGATATATTGAAAACTTATTTTTATTAAAAAAAATTTTGCTTAAAGAATAAAATACAATTTTATTTTAAGATAAAATATTTAATGTTTAAATCTATATAGAACTATATTTATATTGAAAATACATTTTTTTTTTTTAATGAAAATACTATTTTATTCAACATTTTAATAAATTACATTTTAATATTGGATTAATATTTATGATTGAATCATATTAAATTGATTTAAATAAATGGATATTTATAATGGATATATATATATATACATATATATATAATTTAAATCTTAGTAAAAGAAAACTGCATTATATTTAATGTTATTAATTTTAGTTAAGTCTTAATAAATTTTTTTAAAATATTATTAAATGTTGAAATCTAAGAACTATCGATAGATATATATTTTAAATTGAATCATATTTAATTTATATATATATATATATATATATATATATATATATATATATATATATATGTTATGAAATGTATATATTGTTAAATTTAAATGCATTTGATTTTATAAAACAATACAATTTAAATCTCAGTAAAAGTTTTAAATAAAAGATTTTATCAATACAATTTAAATTTCAGTACAATAAAACCAAACTGCATTATATTTCATTTTATTACATTTAGTTACATCGAAAAAGATCTTCCAAAATAAGATCTTAAGTAAGTTATTAATATAAATACATTTTTATTTGTATGCATCTACTGAAGCTAAAGTTCATTCTCTCTGCTAAAGTTACGAAAAGATCAAATAAAATATGAATGAATTATTAGTATAAAATCAAATAAATGTTAGGTATTTGTGTGTATGTGCTGCAGCCAGCAGATGTCACTCATGGGCGCAGTAAACACTGAGCATGTGACACTGCGAGAGCCTGTAAGATCCACGGTGTGTTTCTGTTTTTTCTAATAATCCATGACGAGCCTCTCCTGACCAAACCCCGTCATCAACACACACAAACAACACTGGGCAAGTGACAATGGCGAGCAGACGGGTCTCGGTGTCCTCGTCCTCGGCGGGTCTGGAGGCCTGGTTCCCCGCTCCCGGCGGCGGGGAGGATGAGCCGGAGCTGCGGCGGCTGCGGGAGCGGCTGCGCGGGTGGCTGTCGCAGTGTGAGCCCGCGGTGATCTGCGCGCAGCGGCTGCTGGTATGGGAGAGGCCGCTGCACAGCATCATCGCCGCGCTAACGCTCAACACGCTCTTCTGGTGAGACTCGAGCGAATAAAGATGTTCGCGATGTTAATCCGGACGAGTAGTTAGTAATCTCGTTAATCTGCTCGTTAGTTAGTAGCGGCTTCAGCTCGAAGTTGCCCCGTGTTGTTTTGTGGCAGGTTCGCTACTCTTACCGTGATATTATTGTTAGTGTTCTGCTTTTGGTATACTACCATTACTGGAATACCCTGGTATTCTTGGACGACAATGGTAATGATACTTTAACGAAATACAATGGACGTACAAACCATAATATTACCATATGATTACTGTGCCATACTATGACAAAAAGTACTATGGCAGCTCCATAGTACAGTATTGAATGTTTAGTATACATTTACAGTACATGATACTCTGTAATTTAAGAATACAGTGATATATTTTTAAAAACCTATGGTCATACCATGGTACTTTTTTGTAGAGGGGTAAATACCATGTTGTATGATTATGGTATGTTATTGGACAAGTACCATGGTAATACCATGTTTGCTTTGAACTTTTACTGTGGTATTACCATGATTTTTTTTTTTTTTTTAAACAGATGTTGAATTACCGCATGAATATGTAAACATATCAACTGATTAATGGTTACCATGTTAACAATACCTTTGTTTACAAATAATATCAGAGCCACATTTGGATTAGTATGCAGGAACTGTGGTAAATTTCCATATGGGATGTGACAAACATGATTTATTTCTACCATATGAATGAGTCATATGTTGTTTTGCAACTGGATTAGATGCAGAATGTGATGTTTGAACAGATGTATGTGTGTTTTAGGCTCCTGTCATCCACATCTTTGAGACCCTTGTTCCTCCTTAGTGTGTCTCTCATTGGACTGACTTTACTGGAGCGATGGAAAGACAAGCTGCCACAGATCACTGGTAATGCATGCATAGACTATATAATGTGTTATTTGATTCATAGCAAGAAATACAGTTCAATACAGGCAATATAGCTGATGTATAGCTTGCATAAAATATTGTATGTATTTGTGTAAATGTATTTGTTCTAAGGCTTATTTTTTAAATTTGATAACAGTTTCAAAACAGTTGTGGCTGTTTCAGTGGATTTTTAAAGGTTTAATAAAATAACTAAAAAGCATTAAAAATCTATATACAATTAAGGCATGTTTTGCACACCTTTTTTCACTAACTTTGCTTTTTATTTATATGCGCCAATATAACAATAGTAGTATACAACTGTATGTGTCCAATTAAAATCATTTTTTTTTTAATTATTTTATATTAAATTAATCAAAAGCGCTAAAGACTTTTATAATACTACAAAATAGGTTTAAATATGCACTACCAGTCAAAAGTTTTTGAACAGTAAGATTTTTTTATATTTTAAAGAAGTCTCTTCTGCTCACCAAGCCTGCATTTATTTGTTCCAAAGAACAGCAAAAACAGTAATATAATATAAAAAATATAATATAATATAATATAAATTGAAATATTTTTACTATTTAAAATAAGTGTTTTCAATTTGGATATATTTTAAAATGTAATTTATTCCTGTGATTTCAAAGCTGATTTTTTTAGCATCATTACTACAGTCACATAATCCTTGAGAAATCATTCTAAAATTCTGATTTGCTGATTTGTTTCAACAAATATTTATTATTAGTATTTTTATTATTAGAATTATTACCAATATTTAAAACAGTTGAGTAATTTTTATTTTTAGGATACTTTGAATAGCAAGATCCAAATATCAACATTTATCTGAAATAAAAGCTTTTGTAACATTTTGCACTATACCATTCATAAGTTTAGAGTAAAAAAAAATAAATAAATAAATAAATATATATATATATAAAATGTTTTTTTTTTTTTTTTTTGGAGGGGGGGGGGGTATGAAATTATAGAAATTAATATTTTTATTTAGCAAGGATGCTTCAAATTGATCCATAGTGATGATAAAGACTTTTATAATGTTACAAAAGATTTCTGTCTTTAACTTTCTATTCATCAAAGAAACCTGAAACCTGAAAAAAATTCTACTCAGCATAATAGTAATAATAATAATAATAATAATAATAATACGTATTTTTGAGCAGCAATTCAGAATATTAGAATGATTTTTGAAGGATCACGTGACTGGAGTAATGATGCTAAAAATTCAGCTTCTAAATCACAGGGCTGAATAGAATTTTAAAATATATTCAAATAGAAAACAGTTATTTTAAATAGTAAAAACATTTCAAAATTTTACTGTTTTTGCTGTACTTTGGATTAAATAAATGCAGGCTTGGTGAGCAGAAGAGACCTAATTAAAAAAAAAAAAAACATTAAGAACTTTTCACTGGTAGTGTAGCTTATATAACATTGTGTATTTTGCAGCATTTTGAGGATATTTCATATGTTACTCAAATATATTTGCTCTGAAATGTTTTTTTTTTGGGAACAAATTTTTTTAAAACAGTCATGGTTGTTTAAGTGGATTTAAAAGGTTTAATATAAGAACTAAACAGCATAAATATCTTTCCATTAAATGTACATAAAAAATATGATATTCAAATTTTTTTTGAAAGAAATTTTAAAGAGCAAAGGGACATTAAATTTATAATGCTACAAAATGCCATATTCTGTTCATCAGATAATATATTAAAAAATATTAACAGCATTTTCATTACTCATAATAAATGTTTCTTAAGCAGCAAATCAGCATATCAAAATGATTTCTGAAGGATCATGTGACACTTAAGACTGGAGTAATGATGCTGTAAATTCAGCTTTGGATCACAGAAATAAATTACATTTTAAAATATAGTACAATAGAAAAGAGTTAAATTAAATTATAATAATATTTGACAATATTCTACTGTAAACATAACTGAAAAACATTCAAAAGACCTAAAATTCAAACTGGAGATGCTGTTATTATAAAACATTTCTGCGTTGTCACAAAACAGGGACGGATCGATTTATGATTCAGCTCGATTTTATATAACTCACAGAATCATCATTCAAGAATTGTTTGAACATTGTACCATTATGAGGCCTGTACGTTCATAGTTTATTGCAGGAGCTTCTATGATTTTGCTCTCACTCACTGCTCTTGTATTCTCTACAGTGTGGCATCCAGAGGCGTCTGTCATTGAGCGGTATGTGTCTCAAATAATCTCTGCATGTCTCAACAGCACCCCCCACCCTTAAAGGAGAACTCCACTTCCAGAACAACAATTTACAAATAATTTACTCACCCCCTTGTCATCTAAGATGTTCACGTCTTTCTGTCTTCAGTCGTAAAGAAATTATGGTTTTTGAGGAAAGCGTTTCAGGATTTTTCTCCATATAATGGACTTCATTGGTGCCCCAATTTTGAACTTCCAAAATGTAGTTTAAATGCAGCTTCAAAGGGCTTTAAACGATCCCAGCCGAGGAAGAAGGGTCTTTTCTAGCGAAACGATCTGTCATTTTTTTTCGAAAAATAAAAAGTTGTATACTTTTTAAGCACAAAAGCTCGTGTAGCACAGGCCCTGCGATGCTACGAATTAGTGATGGGTCATTCTTGAACGATTCGTTCATTTTGAACGAATCTTTAACGTGACTCGGGAAGAACGAGTCGTCTCGGGGAGTGATTCGTTCAGTCGCGCATGCGCAACATCCTATTAGGTTCTGGACTGGAATTAGTTCACCTGTTACGAATCTTCGGGTTTTTTGAGTCGTTCGTTCATCTTATGGGGCTGTCACGTGATGAACAAACGACTCAAACCCGAAAACTTGTCAAATAAGAGGTGAGGTGAGCTAATCATAGACTAAAGACTAAAGGTAAACAATGAATGAATCTTTTCTGTTTCTTATAGCATTCTAGTTTTGTCTTGTTTGTAGTGTGATCAACGTTTGTGTAAGCAGTAGATGTGTTAGGGAAGTAACACCTAACATTTTAATTATATTTTGCTAAAATGAACGAAATGACTCGAAAAAAGATTCGTTCATTTTGCTGAACGAGACTCAAAGGTCCGAGTCGGTAAAATGATCCGAACTTCCCATTACTACTACGAACCACGTCTAAGTTCATCGTCTGTGTACTCCGGCTCAAAAAGGTAGAGAATGGCGAAAAACTCCATTTTATTTTCTCCTACAACTTCAGAATCGTCCGAAATTGTTGTACCTTTTTGTTTATAAATAGCGTTTGACTTACTTGCACTTTGTTAGTCTTTGCGCGTTCGCTTTGTAAACACTGGGTCTGTAGTTCCGCGTGACCTTTCGACGTGATTCAGTAGTACGTAGTGTCGTGAACGCGCATCACAGAGCCTGTGCTACATAAGCTTTTGTGCTTAAAAAGTAGAAAAAAAATTTATTTTCCGAAAAAAATGGCCGATCGTTTCGCTAGATAAGACCCTTCTTCCTCGGCTGGGATCATTTAGAGCCCTTTAAAGCTGCTTTAAACTGAAATGTTTTCCTCAAAAACCCTAATTTCTTCCTGACTGAAGACAGAAAGACATGAGCATCTTGGATGACACGGGGGGTGAGAAAATTATTTGTGAATTGTTGTTCTGGAAGTGGAGTTCTTCTTTAAGCGTTTGCACTGCTCACTTTCATAACTGTTTCCCTTTGCTAAGTTTGTTTCCTTAATTAAATTAGTTTAACTTTGTGCATGCTGTTACAGAGAAGCGCTCACCGATCAGCCACGTCTGTTAAGCGTGGAAGAGCTCAGCCATCATCTCGCCGAGAGTTACCTCACCTTCAGCCTCTACATCCAAGAAATGCTTCAGTACAAACGGCAAAACCATGGCAGGGTAGGGAGAGAGAGATTTTTGTATAATGTTTTTTATATAATATAAAATATAAAAAAATATATATTATTTGGAGTTTAAATGTTTTCTGTATCTCAGAGGTCTTTTCCATTTAAAAGTTTGGGGTCAGTAAGATTTTTTATTTTCTTCTTTATGAAATTAATACTTTTGTTAAGCAAGGATGCATTAAATTAAACTAAAATGATAGTGAAAAACATTTATAATATAGCAATAAATTTCTATTTAATGTAGGTGTAGATCTTTAAAACTTTCTATTCATCAAAGAATCCTAAAATAAAAAAACACAATAATATGAAGCAGTACATCTGTTTTCAACTGTAATAATGTTTCTTGAACAGCATATCAGCATATTACAATGATTTCTGAAGGATCGTGTTGACACTGAAGACTAGAGTAATGGTGCTGAAAATATAGCTTTGCATCGCAGGAATAAATAACATTTTAAAATATATCAAAATAGAAAGTAGTTATTTAAAATTTTAAAAATATTCCACAATATTACTGTTTTTACTGTATTTTAGATCAAATAAATGCAGCCTTGGTTAGTTAAAGACGCTTTTTTTTTTTTTTTTTTAAATCTTATTGACCCCAAAACATTTTATGTCCTGAAAGTGTTCACTGATCAATCGTTCTGTTTCTCCTCATCAGTTCTGCATCATGATGTGTTCAGGATGTTTCATGCTGGCCGTGGTTGGACATTACATTCCCGGGATAATGATCTCCTACATCATATGTGAGGAAACCTGTTTGTTTATCTGCATATATTACTTTTACACATACTGCTGCCCTTTTGCTCCAGCTACGTAAATTGCGCAACACACAGCTATTCGAGCCCACCTCTGCACTTGCGTAACACTCTGGATGTATATTGCATTGCTATAAATTAAAGAAGCAAAATAAAGAGATGATTATATCACTCCAGAGAGGAAAAATATATTCCCAGTATTTCTGTTTGGCTGCATTAAAAATGCAGTCATATTTAAAATACAGAAAAATCTACATACTCAAACAGGTGCCAAAACATGTGATAGTAATGTATTTTCTGTTGTCCTTTTGAGTGAATTTTATTAAAGAAGATAGGGAGTCTATCCGGGTCATATTTTACCACATAATTACCACATATTTGCTCACCAAGGCTGCATTTGTTTGATCTAAAATACAGTAAAAAGTAAAATTGTGAAATATTATTACAATTTTATATAACCATTTTGTACTTTGATATATTTTAAAATTTTATTTATTCTGTGATGCAAAGCTGAATTTTCTGCATCATTACTCCAGTCTTCAGTGTCACATGATCCTTCAGAAATCATTCTAATATGCTGCTCAAGAAACAATTCTGATTATTATCAATGTTCTAAACAGTTGATACATTTGTATCAAGATTCTTCAAAGAATAGAATGTTCAAAAGAACAGCATTTATTTGAAATAGACATCTTCTGTATTATTATAACTGTCACTTCTGATCAATTGAATACATCGTTGTTGAATAAAAGTATAATCTCTTGTAAAAAATAACTCTTACTGACCCCAGACTTTTTGAGTGGTACTATATGCAGAGGTTAATTGTGTTTTTCTCTGTCCTACATTAGTGCTGAGTGTCCTGCTGTGGCCACTGGTGGTTTACCATGAGCTGATCCAGAAAATGTACACCGGACTGGAGCCCATACTGATGAAACTCGACTACAGCATGAAAGGAGACACACAGCGCCGCAAATACGACAAGAGAAGTGAGACCGCTGCGTTTATTTACTGTTCTACATTGCTAACTTAACTTTTTAATTTTTCAAAACCCAAAATAAACAGAATATTGTTTGATTAAGAGTTTACAGAGTAGTAAATATAATCCTATATTCTGTGTGTGTATATATATATATGTATATATATATATATATATATATATATATATATATATACACACACACAGTGTTGGGGAAAGTTACTTTTAAAAGTAATGCATTACTTGTATTGAGTTACTCAATAAAAAAGTAACTAATTACGTTAGTTACTTTTTATGGAAAGTAATGTGTTACTTCACTTTTGTGTTACTTTTTAAATCTGGGCAGGGCTTGCTTGTTTGTTTTTAATATAAAAACTTCTTTTTTTGGCAAAAGCCTTTTTTTTATTCATTTTGAGGAATACTGAATCTGTTTTTTGTGAGTGAGATGAATTAATGCATGTTCACATTTTTTAAAAAACTAACATCTTACTCCCGATTTCTCTCAACATGGGGACAGGAGAGCTTTTAATCAGTAAATAGGCGAAAAGTAACTTTCGTTACCTATTTGAAAAAAGTAACTCAGATATTTTCTTGTCAATTAAAAAGTAATGTGTTACTTTACTAGTTACTTGGAAAAAGTAATAATATAACGTAACTCGCGTTACTTGTAATGCGTTACCCCCAACACTGTGTGTGTGTATATATATATATATATCTAATGTGACCCTGGACCACAAAACCAGTCATAAGGGTAAATTATTTGAATTCATACATCTGAAACCTGAATAAATAAGCTTACAACTGATGTATGGTTTGTTAGGATAGGACAATATTTGTCCAAGATACAACTATTTGAAATGTTTTTTTTTTTTTAGGGTGCAAAAAATTCTAAGTATTGAGAAAATCGCCTTTAAAGTGTTCCAGATGAAGTTCTTAGCAATGCTTATTGCTAATCAAAAATTAATTTATAAATTATTAATTTATAATTTATAAAATATGTTTATAGAACATGATCTTTACTTAATATCTTAATGATTTTTGGAATAAAAGAAAGGATAATTTTGACCCATGCAATGTATTTTTGGCTATTGCTACAAATATACCCATGCTACTTATGACTGGTTTTGTGGTCCAGGGTTGCATATGTCTGATATATTGTGCCTCTTGTGTTTAAAAGTCATGTTTAAAGTGAAATCAGGCATGAAGACATTTTAGGTACAGTAAAAAAAAAAAAAAAAAAAAAAAAAAAAAAAAGCTTACTGCTTGAACTTCAATAAATAATCCCTAATTTTATCTGCATCCAATATCAAACTGATAACAACAATAAAACCTGTTGAATATTGGTGCCAATATATTATGTGCTCTTGTTGCTGATATCAGAGTTATAGGCTCTTTGCAAACTAGACAGTTAGGGTCTCACTTCCTGCTAGACTGTACTCTGGAGAAGTGTGTGTGTGTGTGTGTGTGTGTGTGTGTGCAGAGCTGAAGAAGGAGCAGGAAGAGGGTGATGAGCCTAGGGCAGAGACGGAGAGCGAAAGCGAAGAGGAGCTGTCATGTTTTGCCCCTACTGTGAGTGTCCTGATATGGGGGGGTTAGTTTCATGTTTAGTGATGAGGGTATATACAGTCTTAAAGGGGCCATATTCTATATTTAAACTTTTAAAAACTTCAAGCCATAACTCCAGTCTTAAGTGTCACAAGATCCTTCAGAAATCATTCTAATATACTGATTTGCTGCTCAAGAAACATTTATTATTATCAATATCAAAAGCAGTTGTGCAGCTTAATATTTTTGTGATTTGTTTATTTTTTCAGGATTCTTCGATGAATAGAAAGTTCAAACGAACAGCATTTATTTGAAATAGAAATCTTTTGTAACATTTTAAATGTCTTTGCTGTCACTTTTGATCAATTGAATGCATCCTTGTTGAATAAAAGTATTAATTTCATTCCAAAATAACTGAACTGAACTATAGTGTAATTCTGGTCACTGATTGGTTGATCAGGTGGATGTGAAGACTACGGCTCTGGCGATGGCCATCACAGACTCTGAGCTGTCTGATGAGGAGGCGTCTATACTGGAGAGTGGAGGATTTTCTGTGTCCAGAGCCACCACACCACAGCTCACAGACGTCTCTGAAGGTATTCAGTGCTTCTTATGTGAATGAAAGTGTTAAAATTAGATACTTTTTTATGAAATTGTACTTTAGTCAGTAGTGTATTTAAAGGATTACTTCACTTTCAGAATAAAAAAAACATTCCTGATAATTTACTCACCCTCATGTCATCCAACATGTTCATGTCTTTCTTTCTTCAGTCGAAAAGAAATTAAGGTTTTTGAGGAAAACATTCCAGTATTTTTCTCCATATAGCAGACTTCAGTGGGGATCAATAGGTTGAAGGTCCAAATTGCAGCATTAAAGGGCTCTACACGATCCCAGCCGAAGAATAAGGGTCTTATCTAGTGAAACAATCGGTCATTTTCTACAAAAAAAACAATAATAATAATAATAAAATAAAATTATATACTTTTTAACCACGAATGATCATCTTGCACTATATTTGCGATGCGTATGCAGGGATTCACACATTGCGTAATTGAATTGGAAAGGTCATGTGTGGTTTGTTGTTTGTTGTTTGTCTGTGTACTCCGGTTCAAAAAGGTAGGGTAGGGCAAAAAACTCCATCTCGTTTTTTCCTCCAACTTGAACATCGTCCAACTTTGTTGTTTTACCCTTTTTTGTAAGGGTGTCTGACTTTCTTTGCATGTTTGCTTTGTAAACACTGGGTCGGTACTTCCGCCTACGTCACATGTGACCTGTCCAACGTGACTACGTAATGCGTGAAGTTAAGCTAGAGCAAGACAAGCATTTGTGGTTAAAACATATATAAATTTTTATTTTTTTTTAGAAAATGACCGATCGTTTCGCTAGATAAGACCCTTATTCCTCGGCTGGGATCTTGTAGAGCCCTTTGAAGCTGCATTGAAACTGCAATTTGGACCTTCAACCCGTGGAATCCACTTTATGGTGGAAAATCCTGGAACGTTTTCCTCAAAAACCTTAATTTCTTTTCGACTGAAGAAAGAGAGACATGAACATTTTGGATGACATGATGGTGAGTAAATTATCAGGAAGTTTTTATTCTAGAAGTGAACTAATATTTTAACATTATTTAAAATAACATCTTAACTCTCAAATTATACTAAAAAAGTGGTAACACTTTTACTGAGCAATAATAAATAAAAAAATAAAAAAGCAGATATATATTAGAAACATTAAATGCCATGTTGCGGAAAAGTTCTGCTAGTCCAGACTGCATGCTAATAAAAGAGCCTTATTTATGAAACACAGGCAACAATTCTTTCGTGTAATAATTAGTTCAAATAATGTTAGGTAAATTTCTGTTTTCTGATGTTTTTTCAATTTTTTTTAATTTTAAATGTTAAAAAAGAATTCTTGCATAAATTCAAATGTACAGTTAAAGTCAAAAGTTTACATACACCTTGCACAATCTGCAAAAATGTTAATTATTGTTAATTATATACTGGGGAGTGAAAACTTTTTGTTCTGGTTCTTGTTTTGTATCTTCCATTCTGTTCAAAAGTTTTCACCCCCCGGCTCTTAATGCATCGTTTTTGTTTTTGTTTTTTTTTCCTGAGCATCAATGAGCGTCTAAACCTTCTGTAATAGTTGCATATGAGTCCCTCAGTTGTCCACTGTGAAAAGATGGATCTCAAAATCATACAGTCATCGTTGGAAAGGGTTCAAATACACAAAAATGCGTTTTGAGGGACCTGAAGGATTTTTCTGAAGAACAGCAGGTAGTTTAACTGTTCAGGACAAACAAGGGACTCATGAACAACTATTACTAAACAAAAAACACAGCTTGGGATCATTCAGGTAACAACACCGTATTGAAAATGAAGCATATGTAAACTTTTGAATGGTGTCATTTTTATAAATTCAACTATTAGTATTCCTGTCAGTACTAAATAAAAAATAACATGCGTTTTATATGATTCCTCTTATTTTGCTAAAATAATTAACAGTTTGGAGATTCTGCAAGGTGTATGTAAACTTTTGACTTTGTGAAATCATAAATAAATATGAATTTGAGTAAATAATTTGTAAAGAATTCCAAAAATGGCTTACTAATTATTTTATCTTTGAAAAAGCCTTTGCTCTCTACGTTATTAATGGTTTTGCCTTTGTTTTCATCAGCAGACCTGGATCAGCAGAGCGTGCACAGTGAACCAGAGGAGGCGTTCACTAGAGACCTAGCGGAGTTCCCATCAGTCGACGAGCTGCCTTCTATTGAACCGGGTCTGTTCCATTTCCCGCTGGGCGTTCTCGGGTCCGAGCAGGCGGGAGCGTCCGCCTCCGAGCTCCAGGAGGAAGCGCTGTCTCCAGCCAGCCTCCTCATCCAGCACTTAGCATCTCCGCTCCACTTTGTCAACACGCACTTCAATGGACACGGACAAGCAGCGGGAGCAGACCAAAGCATTGTGGGAACTGAAAAGGAGGGCGCTTCGAGACCCGCTCGGTCCTTGGAAGCCCTCAGCGAGGAAATAGTGAGCACAGCCATCTCCACCGTAGTACAGAACACTCTCTCAGCCCTGTTGCGGTCTTCGGAGGCGAGCGAAGGCTCGTCAATGGCTTCGTTTCTTCCCACCGAAATGCCTCCTTGCCCCATGGAATCGCCTCTCGGGTCGCCGTCCGCCCAAGAAGCCAGCGCAGAGGAAGAGGACGTCGACGTCACCGAAGCTAGCACCGAAGAGCAACCGGATGTCACGCTCGTGCCCGCGGAGGAAGAGGACTTTGAGCTTCTGGACCAAAGCGAACTGGAACAAATGGATGAGGGGTTGGGCCTAGGACAGGAAGCGGGCGGGGCTTCCACAGACACGCCCCCAAGCAGTCAGCAGCATGAAGACCAGCAGGATTCCTAGCTTCCCATCATCTAAACTGTTTATTTTATTTAAAATTCATGTAGATACCATATACTGACAAATGATTCGTGAAAGGGAATGTCGCGGTCAACTATGCCTTTAATTTGTCGTTTTCGGGAGTGAGATCACTGTGATTGTTGGTGGGTTTTTGTTTCCTTAGCAGCTGAATGTCCAAAACATAACAAGGTTTTTTTTTTTTTTTTTTTTTTTTTTTTGGACAGATCCAAATGGCCTTCAGCCTCAAATCCAGCCACTCAGATTTAAAATAGACTTAGTTTTAATCATTTACAATGTATATTTTGACAAAGACCACACATGGTTTATCTATCCCACACTGACTGTCGTCAATGCATCGGGTCATGGGAAGAAGCCATGTGAGTTTTATTTGCTTGTCGGGCTGGGAGGGTTAGTGTGGAAGGAGAGGATGAGCAGGATATGAAAAGCTGGTGATGTGAAAGATTTCTTTTCATAATCATAGCTGATCTAATATATATTCTATAATATATGGATGGTTTTATTTATTAAAATTGGTTAGAGTGAAGAATAGTTTACTATTACACGTCTTGAATAAATAATAAAGCTGCAAGGTTTATATTCGGAGATGGAAGTTAAAGTTTAGCACATTTGGCTGCATTGCAATTGCAAATCAATTTTGAGAAATGAATATAGGATTGTGCCATTGACTTATTTTTGAGGATGTAATCTGTAAAGTACTTTCGTCGCACAAAGGTGATTGTGAATGCAGCGTAGCACACTTTAGCTATCAGAAAAAATCCCCAATATTAGCGCTTTATTTCCCCCCCCTCTGACGTCATATATAAAATTAGGAGTTTAACTCTGTTCATCTTCAGGCTCAATATATTGTAATTGGTTGCATTTTTGAACTATTGTTTGTGTGCACATGCTTACATTTTGCAGGGCTTTTTCTGGATTTTCATAACCATGCCAAATATACTACTGTTCAGAAGTTTAAAATTTAAATGTATTTTTTTAGTTTATGTATTCATTTTTATTTTATTTTGTTTTTAGTGCTGGCCAACAATTAATCGTGATTAATCGCATCCGAAAGAAAAGTTTTTGTATGCATAATATATGTGTGCACTGTGTATAAATACACACACATGCATGTATATATTTAAGAAAATTATGTTTATATATTAAATATATTTATGTATAATATAAATTATATGAATATAAATATATACATGTAAATACGTATACATATTTTCAAAATGTATGCTGTATGTGTGTTTTTATATATACATAATAAATATACACAGTACACACGCATATTATGTACACAAAAACTTATTTTGGATGCAATTAATAGTGATTAATCATTGCCCAGCACTATTTATTTTATTTTATTTTTAAAAGCATTAAATTGATTAAAAGCGATTAAAATAATTTTATTTCAAATAAATGCTGCACTTTTTGAACTTTACAGTAGAATTCTGAATAAAAATAATAATAAATGCTTCTTGAGCAGCAAATCAGTATATTAGAATTAGATTTCTAAAGAATCATGTGACATTGAAGACTGGAGTGATGATGCTGAAAATTCAACTTTGATTACAGAAATAAATTACATAATTTGACAAATTTTAAAATACGTTAAAATAGAAAACATCAAATAATCTGATCAAATAAATGCTTAAAACATTAAAGACAATTATACAGATTTCAAACTTTTGAACAGTAGTGTACGTTGTATTTCATTGTACAAATCACATCAAGAGCTCACAGATTGCCTGAAATATAATTTACATGATAAACGAAAATTTAACTGTACGAAGTTTGAATAGATTTCGTGCATGGGCTTGACTGAATTAATTTCCTTTTTTTTAGTGAATGATTGAGCCTTATTTGTATGTGTCTTTGTAAGATGTATGCAATAAGTCATCCATCTATTTCTAGAACTGACAACGTAAAGCTCTAACAGCATATTTGGGATTATTTTTAAAGAATTTGATGATTCATTTCTCTTCATGCCAGTGTTGAAGGTCTGAGCGACTTCTTACATGACACTAAAAGAATATGAAAGATTTTATGATCCAATATATATATATATATTTTTCAATTATTAATCATACTAAAGGGAAATATCTTTTAAACTGGAAATGTGTATATAAATGTATATATTTGGAGGCCTGTAACATGGGACGCACCATTTTTTCACACACAAAGAATGTTTTACAGATCTGGTTATTGACTGGAGGCAGGTTGACATTCCTTTAAAGTTAGAAGTTATTCTTATGCTGTGTCCTAACCAATCATAATGTGTACCTTTTCTAGCCCCACCCACTATAAAATCTGATTGGTCTAAAATCCTGCATTGCCTGATCGTATTATTAATTTCAGTGTGAAAAAGCAAACTGCTTGTCGTGTCACATTTGTTTGGTTAGGACACAGTGTTTTTGCTTTGCACGACTGAGTGCGTTTCGCCCCTTCTCGTGTAGATACCCACAAACTGACACGTCTGATCCAGACCGCTGGGATTTGTGTTTTCAGATATTTACGGAGAGATTATCTTTGTGTAATAGTGATTGTGTTTTGCTGATGCTGTTACTGCTTTATGATCTATAAAAAAGCACTTAGAGCATTTAACTACAAAATGTATTGTTGAATGTCATTTTGTTACTCTGACTTGCACCTCCATATATCTCTAATATACACCCATAAGCTGGTTTTCAACTTCAAATGCTTTGTGTTTATTTAAAAACAGGGATTGTTTTCATGGAATTGAATTTATATATAAATTGTGAACTATAGGAGAATTGTACAATGCCGTTGAAGATGTAGATGAGTTTGTTTCTTCATCAGAACACATTTGGGGAAATTTATACCAGTGGATCCTCTGCAGTGAGTGGGTGCCGTCAGAATAAGAGTCCAAACAGCTGATAAAAACATCACAATAATCCACACCACTCCAGTCCATCAGTTAACATCTTGTGGAGCATAAAGCTCCATCATTAAGGCATTTTTAACTTAAAACCGTTGTTTCCAGCTAAAATAAGATCGATGTTTCTATTAGCTGTTGGGACTCTCATTCTGACGGCACCCATTCACTGCAGAGGAAAACTGTGGACTACAGTTTTGATTTTGCATTAAATATTTGCTGACTGCGCTCATGGAACAGCGAGATATAAAGCCAGGCATGACGATTGCCTTGTGAGGTAAGGCTAACCATGTCGACAGCCAGTGTGTGAAGGCCTGCGGTGAGCTGGCAGCAGAAGCCAAGGCAGATGGTCGCACTGCTTATAGTCAGAGGTGACTGTAATCTCGATAAGTGGAGGCGATAAATCTCTGAGGATGGAAACGTTACAGAGATCTTCGGTATTAGCGGAATATTGCGTGTAAGTGTTCTTGCCAGATGCTTTTTAAAGAAGGTGTTTTCATGCATTTAGAAGATTCAGATTTCTTGGGCAACCACCCAGGTGACCCTAGCAACCCCATAGCAACACACTAAAGCTCTCAAAACACTTTAGCAACAGCATAGCAATGACCTGACATCGTAAACGAAAAAAAAAAAAATATAAAAACGGGGTCAAATATGAAGAACATTTCAGCCTTCATGAAGTTTTAGAGTTAATAGAAATGTATGTTAACTAAAAACGAGAAATTTAGTACCTTTAATGTTTTTCGCATTACCTAGATGCAAACAACAGCATGAATTGCACGGTTAATTTACTACCGAATATGTTGTTTTGCTAATTTATGCTGTCTAAACCACGGGAAAAAATGTGTGGAAGCTGCTAAATCGTATTGAGAACGACTTAGTAAGCAGGAAATAGGTTGTAAAGATATGTACAAGCAGTATTAATTAACATATTAGCCTGATATTTCACCTACCTGACCAGAAATGATAAGAACAAACACGAATGTTGTCAAGATTCTTGCCCTGGAAATCCTGGTTGAGTTTGGCCAACCACAAACACCTTTTGTTCCTCAGACAGTTTTTTGCACTCTTCTCCTTGATTTGTTATAACCTTTGGCAGTCTATAGTACTCCAAATATTTTTCCCGGTCTGACCGATTAGTACAGGCCAAAACATTATAATAACTGACCATTTTAGCAGCAATAATAAGCAAAATTTGCAAGTTTCGTTTGTTCAGTGGCGTTTGCGTTCTGTGCCGCCAATATGGCCGATTGATGACGCGTCGTGAAAACACTCCATACGCTTTAAATACGTGTTGTTTACGCGTAAAAAAAAACATTAACGCGTGAAATAGGCGTATAATCTGCGTATTTTACGTGCTGTTGACGTGTTAAAATTTCCATGTTTTTGAACCATTTGACATTCCATACAGAGAGCCGCGTTTCAGACATCGTGCGAACACCGAAATGAATCCTCTTTCGCTTCTTGCATTTGAATAGACACATACACCTAAAATTATGACAAAATACGGCAATCATTCTGGTAAACGCAGTCAGTTATGTCTTCACTGAAAGGAAACAGCTGAGAAAGAAATCGGATGTGCATTATATTGGATTCGTGCATCAGGTCTTACTTAAAGGGACAGCAGCACATAAATACGTAAAAGAAGGCTAGTAATTTTTGCTGTAGTATCTAAGAAGTACTAAACTTTAAGTAATAAATGGAGAGCAAAGTTACATTTATTTTTTTTTCTTGGTGATCCAAAAAACGTTTTGACTTTTTTTTTCTCAGAATTGTGAGATGTAAACTCACAATTATGAGTTACAAAGTCAGAATTGTAAGCTATAAACTCGCAATCCTGAAAAATAAAGTCAGAATTATGAGATATAAACTCACAATTCTGAATTTTTTTTTCAGAATTGCGAGTTTTTCTCTTGCAATTGTTACTTTTTTCTCAGAATTGCAATTGCGAGTTATTAAATCAGAATTCTGAGAACTTTCCCCCCTCAAAATTTGACTTCATAATTCACAATTGTGAGTTTAAATTTCACAATTCTGAGAAAGAAGTCAGAATTGCAAGATATAAACTCACATTTGCGAGCGAATTCACAATTTACAATTCACAATTTCAGAATTGTGAGTTTCTATCTTACAATTCTGAGAAAAATGTCTTACGAGATATAAACTAGCAATTGCAAGAAAAAAGTCACAATTGCGGGATACAAACTCGCAATACAAAACGTAATATGTTCCGAACTGTGGGATCTGTTGAACCACTAGTTTTTCTACCCTTTTTTTATTACAGTGGGTAGCAGCAAGGTTTGCACAGGTAAGCACTAAAACACAAAAGTCAGGTTAAAAACATTTTCAACAATTTTGACTTTAAGTCCTATCATATGTTTACATTCATGCATTTAGCAGATGCTTTTACCCAAAGCGACTGTTGTGTCTACCATGCAGTATTCTTACTTTTGGTAAAACTGCAAACTTTAAATTGAAGTTTAACAGCAAGAGTCTTTCAAGAATTGAGATGAACATTTTTATATGCCAAGGTCATCACAGTTGTCATTTGAAAAATTCAGATATTGCCTAACTAACCCAGATATAGCTTTAAAAAAACGTTCTTATTGGAATAATGATGTGTCGTGTTACTGAAGGAGTGAGTCATTGAAGTCTGCTTTTGGAGAGCTTTCATGCACCTCCAATATTCCAGCAGCAATGTCCTTCTCCTAAAGCAAATAAA
The DNA here is from genome assembly GCA_036247105.1 of Cirrhinus mrigala. Taxonomy (NCBI): domain Eukaryota; kingdom Metazoa; phylum Chordata; class Actinopteri; order Cypriniformes; family Cyprinidae; genus Cirrhinus; species Cirrhinus mrigala. Next base: position 36,250,552 of record CM070007.1, on the reverse strand, counting down.
TGGATTAAACAACATTGATTAGCCATTGCAATCTTATCAAAGCTGATAATGTCTTTCCAGACTGTTTAAAAAAAGTTTGTATGTTACCTCACCATTTTAAGTTCATCAGCACAAGCATTAAGTTTTTGCTTCAACTCATCTGTCACAGTAACATCTGAGCGCACTGACCAGCAGCCGTCCCTGAAGCTCACAGGCATAGAAAACACCAAACCTGCTGGAATCCCAAACTGCCCTGCAGATTTCCAAAGGTTGGTCATGCTGATCATGCATTTGCATGCATTATAAATGAACTGGAAAATAAATACAGCCATATTTGTTTCATGTTTGAGTAAGATTTAGATAGCCTTGCCTGCACTAATTACACCCAATGAGAAGACGTCCTCTGGAGACGCATCATTATTCCAGGCCTTTAAAATGGTCATTATTCCATTTGTTGTTGATATTGCTGTGGCTTTGTTGGTTTTTGATGAAACTGTGGTACGGTGCTTATGTACTAAACTCATAAAATCTGTCTCCAGCCATTTCCTTATAAAAGAAAACATGCACAATTACACGAGTGGCGTATCAAACATGCATTTAGATTATTTGTGGTATATACGGGACATGCATGTGTGATGCAATTGAAGATGCCAATTTAGTTTAGACATGTTATGTCAGATTTTTTGTTTACTGATAAAATGATACCCTTTATAATGATTTATAAATGGAGTTGCATGAAAGAGCCATATGGCTTGAGTCATGCACCAGAATGATATTTACCAATCGTAAATCATTTCCATGACTTGCTGAGAAAAACCATCTGGTCCCCAAATTGCACCATCATATCTGTAAACTTTTGCCCTCTGTAGGTCAATATGGAAACAGCCACTGATGTTTCCCCATACGATGAGGTTAGTGATGTCTGTGAATATAATAAAAAGAGAAAATGTAATTAAATGTATTAATTAATTAAATAAATTAAATAAACATACATATTTTTTAAATTATTTTAATATTTTGATTTTTGGATAAATTATTGTTTAAATTATTTTAATAATTTCTCCATACAATGACATTAGTGATGTCTGTGAATTTAATAATCAGGAAGAAATTATATTAAATTGATTAATTAAAAATAAATAAATAATAAATAAATAAATAAATATAAATAACATTATTTTCATATTTGGTTATATAATAAATGATTGTTTAAATTATTTAAATTATTTTATATTTAATTTTAATTTCCCCATACAATGACATTAGTGATGTCTGTGTATATAATAAAAAGGAAAAATTCAAGCATGAACATCAATAAATAAATAAATAAATAAACACATTTAATAAAACTATATATTTTAATTGCTTTAATATTTTGATTGTTGATTAAAACTGTTTAAATCATTTTAATAATTTCCCCATACAATGACAATAGTGATGTCTGTGTATATAATAAAAAGGGAAAATTTGAGAATGAACATCAAAAATAATAAAATAAACAAACAAACAAACAAACAAACCTATAAAAGAAAGCAAGAACAAAATTTAATAAAACTATATTTTTAAATTATTTCAATATTTTGATTATTGATTAAAATTATTGTTTAAATTATAATTTTAATCATTTTAATAATTTCCCCATACAATGACATTAATGATATCTGTGTATAGATTGAAAATGTGGAAAACTTGAGCATAAACATCATAAAGAAAGAAAGCATAAAGCATAAAGAAAGAATATATATATATATATATATATATATATATATATAATGATTAATGGTTACAATTATTGTTCAAGTTATTTGAATAATTTATTTTTAGAATTTCTCCATACAATGATATTAGTGATGTCTGTATATATAATAAAAAAGGGAAATTTTAACATGAACAACAAAACACAGTAAAAATAGATAGATAGATAGATAGATAGATAGATAAATAGAATAAAAATAATAAATAAAAAACTTAAACAATACATTTTTTTGTTTTAATAATTTAATTGATGATTAAAATTATAATAATAATACCAAAATAATAATACATTTAATAATAATAATAATTAAAACTTAGAATAAAAATAATAAAAATTTAAAATTTTAATTTTATTGAACATTAGAACAAATATTTACACTGATACTAAAAAACTGCTGTTTTACCTGCTGTTTTCACTGACAACTTCTGCGCAAGCTGCGTTTTCGCCTCGTATTCTACTTGTGTTGTCATCGCCACAAAGTTGTGTGGGTCAACAGAGGGTGCGTTCTCAATTAACAGCGAGCACTTCAGATTAACAAGAGAGTCTCCTGCCACTATCACTCTTACGTCTTTCCGTGCATTTGCCTCGATGAGTTGCCCACAGCAGTGAAAACGTTCTGCTACCCAGCTCACCATGTGGTCCTTGTCATCCTTCTCATCATTACTTTTACACATAGGCTGCAGGTCATCCAAAAAAATGATAAAGTGGGCTTCCTGAAATGCTTGCGTATGATCTGAATGTACAGTGATTTCATGTAGCTGATGTAAGGCAAGGTCTTCAGTTTCCATCTTGAGTCCTTGTAGCATTTCCTCAGAGCCGTCAGCATCCATGAGGTGAAGGCTAAAGGTGGGGAGACCTGGAAACAGCCCCGGGGTGAACAGCTGAGGAATGAGGCTGTAGCAGACGGGATTCAGAGCACTGAAAGAGGGTTTTCTCAATTTAAATGTCATGCATCTGAGGAATAAGAAAATACTGAGACTAAAAAGGTCTTGATAAGACATGTCCACCTGCTGATCCAGATGTGCAGAGGTCTGAGAGACATGTGTCGGTGGATTTCCTCTTCCATACACAGATCTTTAGTTTGTCCATTCTCTTCTGCAATTTTTAGCATCAGATCAGAGTTCATATCTGAGGTGATGCCATAGTAACCCTGCAAGAGAAGACTTTATTCACCCCCATGTCTTTCTTTCTTCAATCAAAAAGAAATTAAGGTTTTTGAGGAAAACATTCCAGGATTTTTCTCCATATAGTGGACTTGACGGGTTGAAGGTCCAAGCTGCAGTTTCAATCCAATCCCAGCTGAGGAATAAGTGCCTCATCTAGCGAAACGATCAGTCATTTCCTTAAAAAAAACACAAATTTATATACTTTTTAACCACAAATGCTTATCTTGCACTAGCTCAACCACATATTATGTAATCACGCATGTTTGATGTAGGCAGAAGTGCTGATCCAGTGTTTACAAAGCGAACTTGCAAAGACATTAAACGGCCTTTACAAAAACGGTAAAACAATGGTGTCAGACGATTTTGAAGTTGGAGAAACCCTACATTTTTGTACACAGACAAAGTCTAACTGCATGTGACCTTTCCAACATGAATACATAATGCGTGAAGTCAAGCCAGTTCAAGATGAGCATTTGTGGTTAAAAAGTATAGAAATTTGTCATTTTTGTTTAAGAAAATGACCGGTCGTTTCACTAGATAAGACACTTATTTCTTGGCTGGGATCGTGTAGAGCCCTTTGAAGCTGAAGTTTGGACCTTCAACCCACTGATCTCCACTGAAGTCAAGTTTTCCTCAAAAACCTTAATTTCTTTTCGACTGAAGAAAGAAAGACATGAACACCTTGAATGATGTGGGGGTGAGTAAATTATCAGGATTTTTTCATTCTGGAAGTGAACTAATCCTTTAATTTAAAATTTTATCTTGTAGTCTGAAATTAATAAATTACAATAATTTTAGATCTGGAATAAAATCTGGCACATCTACTTTGCAAAATATCACTGCACAGTACCCAGAGAGGCCAATTAAGGTTTTTCTCAATTGCTTTGGCTAAATTCTCAAATGAGATTTTTTTTCTTTAAATCTCTGGATAATGTGTTTCTTGTTCACACAAGATTTGAACTTTTTATTGAAAACTGAACATGTGAAATTGGAATCTCCGTTTCTCAAACATGGGATGATTAAATTTGGAGTCAGAATGAAATGGAATCTTTTTACAAAATTTCGAAGCTTGTTTCTACATTATTTCAAGAAGACAGATTCTGGTTAAAATCAGTTCTTTTCTTGTTTTACTTAGATTTATATATGTATGTATATGCATTAATTACTGTATGCTCATATATACATATGTGACCCAGGACCACAAAACCAGTCGTAAGTAGCACGGGTATATTTGTAGCAATAGCCAACAATACACTGTATAGTTTAAAATGATCGATTTTACTTTTATGCCAAAAATCATTAGGATATTAAGTAAAGATCATATTCTATGAAAATATTTTGTAAATTTCCTACCGTAAATATATTGAAACTTAATTTTTGATTAGTGATTTACATTGCTAAGAACTTAATTTGGACAAATTTAAAGGCAATTTTCTCAATCTTTTGATTTTTTTTGCACCCTCAGATTCCAGATTTTCAAACAGTTGTATCTCAGCCAAATATTGTCCTATCATAACAAACCATACATCAATGGAAAGCTTATTTATTCATGATGCATATATATCTCAATTTCAAAAAATGGACCTTTATAACTGGTTTTGTGGTCCAGGGTCACATATTTACTTCAGAAGGTGTAAGTATGTAAAACTCTGGTACATACTTAATTTTAAGTATGTAAACTCCGGTATTTTCTTGACAACTTTTTAGACAAATGGATTCCTCCATTTAATTTTAGTATCCTGTGCAAACCTGAGCATGCTCAAGGAAATCACTGAAGCCTCCAAGCAACATGCCTTTCCCTCCACGATCAATCAGCTCTCTCCATATTATAGGAGAGCTTGAATGCTTCCAGTCATTTGCTGCACAGGTGTCCTCCAACCATTTCTATGCAGAAAAAATGCATCAATGTGAATAAAAGACATAAATGAACCAAACGTATCGTTAATTCAACATATAAACAACATAAAGCTTGTGAACTGTGCTCCATTAACTTTTCAGGTTTACCTCCCAGTCACTGGGGTGCACACAGATCTTGTGAATGTGAAAATCAGGCAGGTTTCTTTGCAGCACATCAGCCAGAAGCTCAGCCTTTGCATAATAAGGACAATCAGCCTTTCCTGACGAACGTAGATAATGTGATAAAATTAAAATGATGTTGACTGTGACATGATTGACCACACACACCAAAATACTGTACAACAACGACTAAAACACAGCTTACAGTTTTCAGACAAACCTGCAAGAACAAATTTTGCCATGTTTTGTCCATACACGAGCGCGTCTGGAGTTGCTAGGTAACAGTGTGTGTTCCGCATAAGATGTTCGTCAGAGAAAGCATTTCATATTTTGCTTTCGTTTTTGAACCTGTATTTAAATTTTTTTTTAGAAATAAAATTTTGCATATAATATGAATTTAACAAGTTATACTGGTGTTTATTTAAAAAAAAAAGTATATGGTGTTTTTAAAATGGCATTGTGGAAACCACGCGATACTACAAGCGGAACTATTGTGAGGCGGTAATCATGCGCTCGTTGTTTCTGTCATGGCTGCTTTCATAGTGAGAGCCGTACACATGTGAAGACAACTAATGAAGGGTAAGAATCTTACATTAAGATCATTAAAGATCACGATATCATTAAAATGTATGACTGTGCCATAATTAACCGCGAACATGTAAATATGCACGGGTTATATAGCAATATTGGCGCATTTCTTCAAGGTTTCTGTACAAGGACATGCAGGCAATACAGGCACAAAGCTGCTGTTCTCTTCATGTGTAAATATTTGTTAATTATTATATGTCTTTAGTCTTGTCTTTTCAACAATTTAAACAAGGTCTGTTTATTATGGTTAGAAATATAGTGCATAATCACCCTTATGAAACAAAAAAACAAAAAAATAAAAAAAAAATACGGCAACATACTAAAAAAGGCAAAAAAAATGCAATAATAATAATAATAAAAAGAAAATATAATGTATGTGTAATTGTCTCGTAGATTTATATATTATGAAGTGTTTATATATTATGAAGTGTATATAAAATGGCATACATTACCATATATATTTTTATATATTATTCAATATATTGTAATATATTAACAATATATAGTTCTGTACGTTATCAATAATGATAACGATAATTGCAGTAGGGCATACAGATAAGTGCACACAAATATATATTTAATTCTGTTCTTTTCTGATTCTAGTAACATTTCAAGATCTTGCATCCAACCTGTGACCACGTCGGATGCATTAGCAGAAAATGAGAGCACATAAAACGAACGGTAAGATCAGTTTCGGCTAAAATACCATAACTACTACAATTTTTATGATGATAATGAGTAGTAACATAAACTGTAGTAAGTACAGAGGATTCTGTTTTACTTTTTTATTTGTTGCAACAGGTTAAACCATGTTTGAAGCTTTGGAGAATCGCCCTGTGCGTTTGTGATGATAACATGAGCATGTATAAGTCAGGTTTGGACATGCTCAGATGTGCTCTGAGATCCACGTCACTGTGGAAATGCGATTCTTTTCTAAAGACACAAGGGTCTTTATATCATAAAAGCAGAAGCTTTGCTTTGTCATCTCAGTTGGGGAGAAAAAGCACACAAGGACACGCAATAAAACAAGTCCGGTATTACTGTCAGAGCAGTGAAGAAGTCCTTAATGTTCAGATTAAACAAACTACCCCCTCTCCAGAGACCAGTGGACTCTCGGATAAAACAGAAAGGACTCCTTTCTACGCACATTTGCAGAACTGTTTGGGCCCCACTGATGTGCTGGACACGCTGAAGCAGTTTCCAGCGTCGCAGCAGCACATCAGCAGCATCTTCTCACGCATGTGGGAGAGCTCAAAGAGGATGACGGATGAGCAGCGGCGCTGTGAGCTGCAGCTGATGTTTGAGCACCCGGTGTTTGAGGAGGTCTGTGAACGGGCCGTGACGGACGCCTGGCGCATGAGGAGCGAAGATCTGGCCTACAGTCTGCTGGCCATCGTCAACCTGGGCGTTTCACAAAACACACGGCTTGTGCAGACACTGCTGCGTGTTATACAGGTGAGTGTAGTCCTGAGAATGTGATCAAATTGGAGGTTTTGTCTTCTAGGCTGAAAATATGAATCTTCACATATTCACACATTAAATCAAATATATATATATGTAAAGTCAGAATTATGAGGTGTAAACTTGCAATTCAGAGAGGAAAACTCATAGTTGTGAGAGAAAAAGTCAGATTTACAAGATATAAAGCCAAAATTGTGAGATATAAAGTCAGAATTATGAGATTACAAAAAATCTGAACTACAAAATATAAAGTCAAAATTGTGACAGAACTCAAAATGGTAAGATATAAAGTCAGAATTACAATATAAAGTCAGAATTACAAGATATAAAGTTAAAATAGTAAGATATAAAGTCAGAATTACGAAATATGAAGTCAGAATTGTAAGATATAAAGTCAGAATTATGAGATAGTCAAAATTGTGAAATATGAGGCCAGAATTATGATAAAAAAAATCTGAATTACAAAATAGAAAGTCAAAATTGTGAGATTTTAACTCAAAAGGGCAAGATATAAAGTCAGAATTATGAAATATAAAGTCAGAATTACGAAATATGAAGTCAAAACTGTGAGATTTGAACTCAAAATTGTAAGATATAAAGTCAGAAAAGTGAGATAAGTCAAAATTACAAGATACAGTCAAAATTGTAAGATATAAAGTCAGAATTACGAAATATGAAGTCAAATTTGTAAGATATAAAGAATTAAGAAATATAAAGTCAGAATAATGAGATAAAGTCAGAATTATGAAATATAAAGTCAAAATTGTGGGATTTGAGTTCAAAATTGTAAGATATAAAGTCAGAATTACGAGATATAGTCAAAATTGTGAAATATAAAGTTAGAATAATGAGATGTAAATTCAGAATTACAAAATATAAAGTAAAAATTGAGATTTGAGCTCAAAATTGTAAAATATAAAGTCAGAATTGTGAGATATAAAGTCAGAATTGCAAGATATAATCATCTATATATGAAGAGTTCAGATGCAAAAACAGCTAAAAGACACCTCGGTCAAAAATGAGATAATGATACTGAGTGAACGCTCTCGACACATATTATACGTCCATCAAATACTTTTACTTCAAACTCGCTAAAATACCAGCCTTAGCCCAATCAGAAGTACCAGTACTTAGAAACCTATTCATCTAAGCCTGATAAAAATGCATTTTTTAAAGAAAGACGTCAGATGGATTTAGAGGCTTTTGCATCTGAACTCTTCATATATCTCTATCCATCTCTATCTATGTCTACCTATCTATCCTATCTATCTATCTATCTATCTATCTAATATTTGGCTGTGTATATTTAGTATATTCTTAAGAGTATCCATTTTCAACTGATTCTTTCTTCTAATAGAAGAGTCAATATTGCTACTTTTATTCATTGTATCTTATTTCTATTGTATTTATGTTGTATTTATGAAGCACTAAACTGACCCTGTTTTCGGTTTGCCCCTTCCAGGAACGGCTGAATCAGTTTGATATAAGGTCTCTTTCAGTGTTGGCTTCCTGTATTCGGGAGATGGAGAACAGTAGGAATGTACAGGCCCTAAGAGAGGCTTTAAGGTTTGAAGATTATAACAATCCTAATATGAGTTTACAATGTTAAATGTTAAAATCTGTGTGTGTTTTCATTAAACTGTGTTCTGATTTGGAAGGTTGTTACTGAAGGATCGTATTCCTGAGATCCAGAATGTGGTTGTCCTGCAGAGCATGATGCGTGCGGTGGGAAAAAATTCTCCGATACCTCTGAAGAAAGAGCTGGCGGTTAGATTACAGTTTATTCATTATGTATATCAACTAAAATGTATTGAATGTACGACCTGATGGATTCTGAGTAAATTTTCTGTGTTTAAATCTCATGAAAACAAGTTGAATTTACTCAAATCAAAAGAATAAAAACAAGAAATTATATTTTATAGAATTATTTTTTTAGCATCATTAAGGCGGTTTTCCTGACAATTATATACATTCTTGTTAAAATTCTCATAAATAATTTTACATTTTAATATTTATTTTATTTTATTTGAGTTAAATTTATTATTTTTTGCATTAAAATAATGCCACAGACCACAAACCACTTAATGGTTCTAAAATAGGCCTAATTTGCTTTATGCAAAATATAATTGGACTGAAAAAAGTATGACATGCATTACTCAGAGGAGAAATTATGATGTTGTGAAATGACCATAAACAGTTTCTTTATTCTCCCTCAGACCAAAGCTCTGTCACTGGCAGATGAGTTTAGTCCACCCAACACCCAGTACATGTTCTCCAGCCTGGCTGCCATGGGTCTGAACTTCAAACCTCTGCTGGATGTCTGCAGCAAGAAGATAGCTGGTAAAAATGAGCATGATCCTCTCAGATGTTTCTGAAATTACAGTTAGAATGAGTGAATCAGTTCCTATAACTGTTGCATTACTTCTCATTGCTTCCTACAGAAAATGTGCATGAATTTCCCTTCAATAGACTTCTTTCGGTACTGAAGTGCTGCCATGAACTTCACTACAGGAACTACACCCTCTTTAACTCCATCTCTGAGTACATAGCCAGCACATTTGATATGTGGTCCAACAAACAGGTGCGATATCTGCTAATATAAGCTGTTAATTAAACTGATCCTTGCCAAAATATACTATACGTCTAAAGAGGAATGCACAATATTTTGTGTGGCAATAAGTCAAGCACCACACAGTTTCCACAAAAATATTAATTAGCACAACTGTTTTCAACACTAATAGTAAGAAATGTTTCTTAAGCAGCAAATCAGCATATTCGAAAGGTTTATAAAGGATCATTTGACACTGAAGAATGGAGTAATGATGCTGAAAATTCAGCACTGCATCACAGAAATAAATTATATTTTAAAATCTATGAAAATGTGATATGTTAAATTGTAATAATATTTCACAATATTACTGTTTTTCTGTATTTTTAATCAAATAAATGCAGCCTTGGTGAGCATAAGAGACTTCTTTTTCTAAAAACATTCAAAAATCTTACCAACCCCAAACCTTTGAATGGTAGTGAATATCATCAACTCATATCAGTTATTGGACATAATAACAAATAATGTGCTATAAAAATTATGGGCTATCGTTGGCTTGAATATATTTGTGCATTCCTGCCTTTACAGTGTCAGAACGGAGAGGCTGTTTATTATGAATGGTCTATGATGAATTACTATGCATGCAATTTTGTGTCCTTTAAAAAAAAAATGTTTTTTTTTGTTTGTTTGTTTTCCAGGTGATTTTCTTTCTAGTAACATTTGAGAATCTGTTGTTCAGACCTGTGGTCCTGTTGGACGCATTTGCAGAGAGAATCATCCAGAAGTCCGAAAGTCTGACCCTGAAAGACCTTCTTTCGGTTTTAAAAGTCTTTTCGCTCCTCAATCACGACCTGAAAGAGAAAGAAACGGAGTAAGTGGCTGTTTTGATTCTTGAAGGAGAAGTTCACTTCCAGAACAAAAATTTACAGATAATTTACTCACCCCCTTGTCATCCAAGATGTTCATGTCTTTCTTTCTTCATTCGTAAAAAAATTATGTTTATTGAGTAAAATATTTCAGGATTTCTCTCCATATAGTGGACTTCAATGGTGTACCCGAGTTTGAACCTCCAAATGCAGTTTAAATGCAGCTTCAAAGGGCTCTAAACGATCTCAGCCGAGGAAGAAGGGTCTTATCTAGTGAAACAATCGGTTATTTTTTTTCTAAAAAAAAAAATTGACAATTTATATACTTTTTAACCTCAAACACTCGTCTTGTCTAGCTCTGCGTGAACTCTGTGTATTCCGGTTCATGACAGTTAGGGTATGTTGAAAAACTCCCATCTCATTTTCTCATCCAACTTCAAAATCATAGCAGTTTTACCTTTTTTTGTAAAGGCCGTTTGATTTTCTTTGTACATTCACTTTGTAAACACTGGGTCACTACTTCTGCAGCGATGTAGGCCATTTTTGAACCCTAGAAGTCCACTACATGGAGAGAAATCCTGAAATGTTTTTCTCAAAAAAACATAATTTCTTTACGACTGAAGAAAGAAAGACATGAACATCTTGGATGACAAGGGGGTGAGCAAATTATCTGTAAATTTTTGTTCTGGAAGTGAACTACTCCTTTAAAAGGAACGCTGGGTATTAAGACTTGTATGGCTTAAATATGATGTGTCTTACTGAAATATTTAGTAGAAAATCCATAAAAGATTTACATTGTTTTATACATATTTTGGACTATGGGGGTGCCATTATTTCAATGACGTGAAATGTTTTCGCTCAGTGAGCTACTGGCGCTACCTGTTGATATTTTTACCGCAACATAACTCGAAAAATAAAATGCCACACTAGCGTTTTCAAGCGTTTTCCAAATGTTTCTCGTCCACACTGAAACGTAGGAAAAGGTGGTCTAAGGCCATGTCCACACTAATACGTTTTCGTTTGAAAACGCATCTTTTTCTTTCCGTTTTGGCCTTCCGTCCACACTGAGACGGCGTTTTTGGTCAAGGAAAACGGAGCTTTTTGAAAATGCTCTCCAAAGTGGATAAATTTGAAAACGCCGTTTTCGCGTTGCAGTGTGTGGACTCTGAAAACGGAGGCTTTTGAAAACGATGACGCATGTTTAGTCATGTGACGCATATTGTACCAATAAATATCTCTGTTTATACCGGTAATTGTGGCTGTTATGTGCTATTCACTTTCAAACTGCTGTTAAAGATATATTTGTACAAAAGTACATGACAGAAAATGTACTCACAGTTGCTGTCCTGACTCCTGCAGCTGCTTTTTAGATCAAACATGAGAGCGCGGGACATGGACGCGTCAGTGAATGATGAGATATTTACGTAAATAAAATAATCCTGCCAAGAATCGCGTGAAAACTTATGCTGCGTTCACGTCATATCGTAATTACCGTACTTTCGTGATGACTACATGTGACGTTCTACTCGGAGCTGTTCACGTCCTCAGACTCGGAATTATGCTTTTCTATGGCAACACTATAGGTGCGTTCACGCCACATCGGAATTCCCGTAATTACGAGATTCCAACTTGTAAAAAGCGTTAACGTCCTTGTAGAACTCGTAATTACAACTTGTGAACTGGGAGTCTTCTGAGAGCTACCACTTGTACCACATGACCGCTGTACCACCTGACCAACGTAAGCTCTGTTTAGCCGTTGATAGTGTTGCCACTTGCCATAGAAAAGTATAATTCCGAGTCTGAGGACGTGAACAGCTCCGAGTAGAACGTCACATGTTGTCATCTTGAAATTACGGTAATTACGATATGGCGTGAACGCAGCATATCAACGGCTAAACAGAGCTTACGTTGGTCGGGTGGTACAGCGGTCGTGTGGTACAAGTCATAGCTCTCAGAAGACTCCCAGTTCACAAGTTGTAATTACGAGTTCTACAAGGACGTGAACGCTTTTTGCAAGTTAGAATCTCGTAATTACGGGAATTCCGATATGGAGTGAACGCATCTTTATTATGTCTGTTCCGTATGTATCATCTCAGTGAGTTTTTACGTTTCAGTGTGGATGAGAAACATTTCGAAAACGCTTGAAAACGCTAGTGTGGACGGAGAGCGTTTTAAAACGAAAACCCCTTTTTCAAATGTATCCAGATAGACGTAGCCTAAGTGCAAGCATTTCATGTCATTGAAATAATGGCGCCCCCCATAGTCCAAAATATGTATAAAACGATGTGAATGTTTTAAATAATGTTCATTTTTTATGGGTTTTCTACTACATATTTCAGTAAGAGACATCAGTTATGTTATATTAAGCCATACAAGTCTTAATACCCAGGGTTCCTAAAGGGTTGGCAAGATTTTTTAATCTTTTAAATTTTGCAATTAAAATCCATATTCTATCAGAATATTTACAGTTACACGTGGTGCTTTTTAATTAGGTTTCTGGCCAGCGTAACTACAGTCTTGGAGTCCTACCTTTCAAAGATGTCTCCCACAGACCTACTGAAAGCCGTCCACTATCTTGCATTGCTGGAGCACTTCCCACAAACCCCATTGGAGAAACTGCTACAGAAGGACACACTGGACCAGCTACTAGAGAAAGGTTAGTAGCTCCAATTTCTTTCTCTCTTCATCCCAGATACATCACACTTCAGCTGTGATCTGTTCCTGTGTCCTCATAGGCAAGCAGTCGGATAAGATTCAAAGGTGGCTGCACACGTTGAATCTGTGTTTGCGACTGGATAAACATCAGCTGCCGCCCTCCCTGACTTCTATCCCAGACCTGCACATCACAGCTCCTGCTCACGAGGTCACAGTCAACCAGGAAGTGCTCAGGGCTGTCAGGAGCATTGTGGGAAATGATGCAGTTCAGGATAGTGTGCTGGAGCAGAGCATTTATTTCATTGGTGAGATGTTACTGTGCAGTTTTCTGTTTGTTATAAGTTGAAGTTTAGTGTCGGATTCAAAGTTATATGTGTATGTTAATTTAATAATATTAATCAAACTGTATTTATAACACCTTTCAAACAAATCCAAAGCAGTTTAAACTAAGTGCTTAGTAATAAATTGCCAGAAAACATGGCCAGGTCAAATTTATTAGAAAATCAAAAGGTTAAAAATTAGATATCTGATCTAATTTGCATAATAAAAATTGAATAGCTTGGGAAAGGTCAGATCTTTTTCATGTTTTTGCTTTTTAGATCAGTTTTTTGTTTAGTTTAACAAAGTTTAGTTTGCACAAATATAAAATATGTACACTACCAGTCAAAAGTTTTTGAACAGTAAAATTTTTAATGTTTTCTAAACAAGTGTCTTCTGCTCACCAAGCCTGCATTTATTTGATCCAAAGTACAGCAAAAACAGTAAAATTTTGAAATATTGTTACTATTTAAAATAGCTGTTTTCTATTTTAATATATTTTAAAATGTAATTTATTTATGTGATTTCAAAGCTGATTTTTTTGCATCATTAATCCAGTCTTCAGTGTCACATGATGTTCAGAAATCATTCTATTTAATATTGATTTTCTGCTCAAAAAACATTGTTAAATTTTGTTATATTGTTGTTATGTTGAAAACAGCTAAGTAGTATCATAATTTAATAATATTTAATAGTATTATATTAAGCAAGCAATCTATCGAACAAAACCAATGCAAATTGACTCCAAAATCGAAGGTTAAAAATGAGAACTTATATTTTGCATAATAAAAAAAAGATTGTCAATTGCAGTGCAAGATTAAAACAAGTCATTGGGCACAAGATACAAGCAACAAAAATAAGAAAATGGTTTATAATAAAATGGTAAATGCTAAAAAAATACTGTAAAATAAGAATGATCAACAAATAAAATGTTGATAAAATGAATAGAAATAAATTGATGAATACAATTATATAATAACTAACAAATACTTGAATCATAAGACAATAAGTGGGTTTGATGTGCATTTTATATTAATCACTTAATATTAATATAATAAAAGTATGAAGTTAATAAGCTTATTTTGCACATGCAATCAAATCCTGATGGATAAAATCAAATCACTCCCTACATTTTCCATTGAACAAATTGTTTTACTCAGAAACATGTTTTATTATGGCTGTTAAATATGTTTTATGTTGGATAACTATGTGCATATTGTTTAAAACTTTCTTGTCTTTGCTTTAGACTGTGTGATTGCACTGTCTCATCAAGCAGAAGAAACCTGTGGCCTCAATGCAGAGGATTCTGGATCACCTGAATGTGCCCAAAGGTAAAACACAACACAAGACAGCTGTGATGTTTATATGAAGAATTGCATGCTGATCTTATACACCTGAATGTTGATTGCAGACAAATTTAACATGTCTTTGTTCTTTATTTCAGGATTGCAGTGGTCTGTGCCTCACCTGCTTCATTTTGCTTTGGTACAACACATCCTCGAGCCAACTTGGCTATCAGACTTCGCCATCTTGAAAAACTTGGTTATAAACCTGTTTTGGTATGTTTTTCTTTTTTTTAATTTCACCTAAACCTCATACTAAGGCAGTATTTGTAGTATAGAATTCACACTTTATAATCATGTATTATAGAAATATTAAGGTGTAATGAACAACTAGAGAGATTTAACCAACCATTCAAGCTATGTTCTTCAGTTTTGCATTCTCAATAATATTCCTCATATATTTAATGTGTTTAGGTTCCTGTCCTGGACCTCAACTCTAAAACGGAGGAAGAGAAGATTAAGATGCTGCAAAAGCTCATTTTTCCAGCACAGGAATCCACTGGAATGCAGGAAATGCCAAACAACAGTCCAAAAACAGAGTGAAATTCACTGTTTCTAAAAAAGCAGTTCTGTAGTATTTCATTTTCCCTTATGCATAGGGAACATTCAGATTTTACTCAGAGGTAGACATATGATACATACTATTTATTGATGTATAATATCAATATTGTACAGTTATGTATTCTTCCTCAAACACAGAGTGATTGAAACGAATGAAAGAATAAATATGAAGTGATTTTTTTAATAAAAAAAAAAAATGACTTGGACTTGACTTTGTTCAGTGTTTAATTTCAATGGTTTTAGTTTAGTTTAATATTCTTCTTTTAACAAAAGATGAAAATTATATTATTATTATTATTATTAATTATATTAACATTAAAATGTACAAAATAAAAATTATTATGGTAGAAAGAAAAGCAAAAATGCCGCAAATAAAAAAAAAAATGTATAGAAAAATACTTCACATTATCTACCCCATGGTTTACCACGATCACTTTGGATTGCGCTAAATTCCTTGAACACTTGATGGCGATGTGGGTCTTTTTGAATGACGTCACTTGTGGTTGTGTTCATTCACCGTCGAAGAAGAATTGGAGCTCTCTGATTGGCTGAAATGCAGAAACGCAGGAACTGTGTAACAGTGCTCATGCAGTACTTTGGTGTGATGTTTATACTGTGTGACATGAAGCTGTAAATTTATTTATTTTTTCTACAATGTCCGAATTGAATGAGTATTTAGAAGGTAAGATTACTTTCGAGGAGTTTGAAAGGCGGAGAGAGGAAAGAAAAGCAAAGGCTAAGGTAATATTACTCCGTTTTTATTCACTTAACGTTAGTAAATTTGATGTGCATTCATGCTCTCCATTCAGCATCTATATAAAAGTATGGAATATGTGTCTGAATATACATTGCATATATATATATATATATATATATATATATATATATATATATATATATATGTCCACCAACCAGTGATTTTGGAATGTGATTTGGACATGTACCATGGTATTGTTGAAGTATTATGGAGCAGCATGTGACACCTGTGTTTCAGGAGGAGAAGGGAGATGTGTCAGAAGATGATGAACTTGCTGATCTGGAAGACGCTGTTCCGTCCACTTCAAAACGAACTGCTAAAGGGACACGGAAACGCCAAACAGGTGGATATTATGTGGTATTACCAGGCTTTTTGTAACTGTCAGGGGCAACACTACAGATGAAAGGGGAAAAAAGTAATAATGAGATATTCTTATGAAACCTCACTAAGTTTTTCCTGTCATTACAATGGACCAGTTGCAAAGTTGTTAAAGGATTAGTTCACTTCCAGAATTAACATTTCCTGATCATTTATTCACCCCCATGTCATCCAAGATGTTCATCTCTTTCTTTTTTTATCAGTCGAAAAGAAATTAAGGTTTTTGAGGAAAACATTTCAGGATTTTTCTCCATATAGTGGACTTCAATGGGTATCAAAGGAGTGAAGGTCCAAATTGCAGTTTCAACGCAGCTTTAAAGGGCTCTACACAATACCAGATGAGAAATAAGGGTCTTATCTAGTGAAACGAACAGCCATTTTCTAAAACAAAATTAAATTTATATACTTTTTAATCACAAATGCTCATCTTATTCAGAACTAGCTACTAACAGTGAGCATTCTTGAAGAAAAAAAAATAGATATCTATATTTAAGACTAGTCTAAACAGCTTATGCAGTCAGCCAAAATGTTAACTATATCACAAGTGGCCCACAAAACACATTAATGTAACCTCAAAATTAGCTATTAATTCAACTGATGAAATATGAGAGAATTTTGCATGCATCTTTAAAACCAAAAATCTGAATTTCAGAATAATATGCATACTGTAGATTGGAATAGACACTTTATCTTATTACAAATTGAATAAATATGATATAAATTATCATTATGTTATATATTTAATAGCACAGTTGAGAACCAGTGTGCAGTGTTTGGTTCGGAAGAAGAGATTTGAAAAAACATTAATTATAAGAAAAGTAATAGAAAAGTTAGGCTAAAACATCCAATTTAACACTTATTTAACATCATTTCCGAATATTTGGCATGTTAAATTGGATGTTTTATAAATTACACTACCCTTCAGAAGTTTGGGGTGAATGGTAACATTCTAAAATTATTACAATTTAGAATATCTGTTTACTAATTTAATATATTTTAAAATGTATTTTTTCCTGTGATGCAAAGTTGAATTTTCTGCATCATTACTCCAGTCTTCAGTTTCACATAATCCTTCAGAAATCATTCTAGTATGCTGATTTGTTGTCCTAGAAACATTTCATATTATTGACAAAACAGTAGTGCTACTTAATATTTTTGTGGAAACTGTGAAACATTTTTTAGGTTTCTATAAAAAACATATATTTTTGTAACATTTTGAGTGTAAGACTTTTGATCAATTTAATACATTCTTGCTGAAAAAAAGTGTTTTAAATTTAATTTCTTTAAAAAAAAAAAATAATTAAAAAAATCTTACTGACCCCAAACTTGTAAACAGTAGTATGTTTTATCCCAAAATCTTGAATTGATTGGTTGACTGCTGATAGGTCTGATTTTAGTTTCATATTCTTGCTTGTATGGCAAATATATCAATAGCATTAGAATGAGGCAGGTGGGAGTCAATATTCAGTGTCACTCAACATCACAAGTTGTATTTTGTGTGATCTCTGACAGAAACGACAGAAGAGGGAGTCAGTCCATCTGTTCAGAAAGCTTTTGCCTCCATGATCGGAGAGGGAATGGAGGAGTGTGTGGAGGAGGATGAAGATAATGAAGATGGAAAGATGGAGTGGAAAGACATTGAAGAAGAGGATGGAGATGACGACGACGACGATGATGATGATGATGAGGAAGAAGAAGAAGAGGACAATGACGGCAATGAAGTCACACCCGGAGATGTGTTCGCCCTAGAAATGGAGCTGAACCGCGAGAATAAGAAAATGATGAAGGTCAGTAGATCACCCTCTTAGATCAGTCATAAATTAAATCAATAATTTATTAATAAAAGAAATAAAATGAGGATCTGATTATGCAATTTGATCAAATTACATACACAAAATTGAGTAATTTATTTATTATTTTTTTATCAGCATTTTTGAATAAAGAAATATCAGAAATATCAGAAATATCTTTTTTTTTTTTTTTTTTTTTTATACATGCATTTCATAATGCACACTTGATGCATATTGTTAGTATGCTGTACCGATTAGTTAGGATTTTATATGATTTAATTTTTTTTGTGGTTAATTAATTCACTTGTTTTATTTGTAGTTTTATTATTATTTGAAATGTATAACAACTGTTGGATTAAATTAAATAGTTAAAACATACTTTTTCTTGTCATGTAATAATATATATAAAAATGAGTTAAAATTTGAGTTTATTTATTATACTTTGCTTAACAAAGTCAGGAACCACTCTAGTAATAGATCAGAAATATCATAATTTTTTGCTAATGCCTACAGGCATTAATAATGGCTGTTGTTGATTATGATCATTTTGTAGCATTTATCAAATTTTCTGTTTGTTTATAAGCACACTAGTTTTTTTTTTTTTTTTTTTTTAGGAGAGACGTCACCGCAGTAAGTTACCACGGGCTCTCAGAGGACTCATGGGAGAGGCTAATATCCGCTATGCTAGAGGAGACAAGGAGGATGCCATCCTGATGTGCATGGAAATCATTCGCCAAGGTGAGTTCTGTTGTTTCGGTTATTTTTGGTATAAAATACCTTGGGTCAGGGACAATGTGTTTTAATTGTAGTTGTGTCTGCACATTAATCAGTAGTGTGTCATAGAATAAACCCCGTTTCTCTCATCTGTCTCAGCTCCTGTGGCATACGAGCCGTTCTCCACACTGGCTATGATCTACGAGGATCAGGGGGACATGGAGAAAGCGCTTCAGTTTGGACTGATCGCTGCTCATCTGAACCCCAGTGACTGTGAGGAGTGGGTCAAACTGGCGGACATGTCTCTGGAGCAGGACAACGTCAAACAAGCCATCATCTGCTACACTAAAGGTCTGTATATATATCTACAATATTCTGATATTATATTATCATCTATATTCATGATGTCTACTGTTTTGTTCCTAGCGATTAAATATGACCCCAGTAACGTTCAGTACCTGTGGGAGCGTTCAAGCCTTTATGAGCAGGTCGGGGAGCACAAGCAAGCCATGGACGGGTATCGCCGCATTCTCAGCCTGCTGCCACCATCCGATGGAGAACAGTTCATGCAGCTCTCACGAGACATGGCTAAGTATGATGCTCCAATCTGTTGTTATTCCAAAATTTTTGCACCATAATTTAAAGTTTTTGCTACTGTACCTTTAAGACTTCACATGTAAGTGGCCTCTGTTATGATTATATGTTAAGATTTATATTGGTGTTTATATGCCACCCTGGACCACTAAACTAGTCATAAGTAGCACAGGTATATTTGTAGCAATAGCCAATAATACATTGTATAGGTCAACGTTATCGATTTTTCTTCATCATTAGGATATTAAGTCAAGATCATGTTCCATTGAGATATTTTGTAAATTTTGTACCGTAAAATTTATCAAAACTTAATTTTTGATTAGTAATATGCACTGCTAAGAACTTCATTTGGACAACTTTAAAGGCGATTTTTATTATTTTTTTATTTTTATTTATTTATTTTTTTTGCACCCTCAGATTCCAGATTATTATTGTCAAATATTATCCTATCCTACCAAACCATACATCAATACAAATATTATTTATTCAGCTTGCATATGATGTTTCAATATCAATTTAAAAAAATATGTATATGAGCTCATGGTTGTGTCATCAGTGCCATGACAACTTTTGCATGCCATAAAGTACATATCTCTGCTGGTATGGTTTTTAACCCCTGATCTGTGGATGTGTTTATTTCAGGAGTTACTATGAGAGCAGCGAGTTGCCATCCGCTATAGGGGTCATGGAGGAAGCTCTGGAGAGACATCCTGAACTGGTCTCACATGAGTGCGTCAACATGGCTGCTGAACTCTTCATAGCCAACCACCAGCATGACAAAGCTCTAGAGGTGAGGTCAGAAAAGATTAGAAGGCTTTTCAGTGGCAAATATTGAAATATAGAGAGCAGGACAGGGCATGGATAGGACATAAGGCCGTTATATACAAATGTAACTTTCAATTAGGTACAGTTATCTGCTCATAATCTCAAAATACTGTAGCTAAAGCCATTATGTTAAAATTCAGCAATACAATGTGTTAAAATGGTTTCTGTAAAAGAGGACAGTTAAAAAAAAGACAAACATAATGATGACATCTAGAACTTTGCGTAAATTTGTAACGCTTTACAATTAGGTGTCATTTGTTAACATCAGGGGCATCGCTAGGGCTAATCATTCAGGGCTCGAGCCCCGAAAGTTTTTACTCCAGCCCCGAATGTTTTTGTTGTATGGCTCTATTATTTCCACGGAATTTGTCGAAGTTTGAATTAATTAATCAAAAGTTGGTCATTAAACTTAAATCAAGTCACGATATGGACTAGTATCTGTAAATATTATGCCGCAAAAGACTATTTAAATATGAATCCTGCATGTTCTGCGTGTCTTTTTATGAAAGAATGGCGCGGATGCGCGGTTTCGTTTTCTACATATGCAATACTGACACGTGCAGTGATTTTAGCGTCTGCCGTTTCACTAAATGAGGGCATGAAAGTCACTTCGTAAGCCTTTTCACTGTTTCATTTAAGTAAAATAGCGTCAAATATATACACAGAAATTTAATGGTATTCACGGCAGGTCGGCAACCCGTCAAAATAAAAGTTCGGTTTAACTTCATTGATCATTCAGTATAATGTATGTGCCTAGTACTTCTACTACTTCTACTACTACTATTAATTAATAAAAATGTATACATTTTTTTTTTCACACAATATTTCTTCCATGTTTTACATTTTCCAATCCCCTTTGTTTGACAAAAATAAAATATAATTTTTATTAAAAGATCAATTAAATCAATATTTTATACCTTCATCTGATAACCAGAAAAATACACAACACAGAATTCCATATGGCTATTGTAAAAATAAATAAAAGCTGTTTTTATGCATTCAAATAAACAGACATGCTAAAACATATTTGGTAACAATAAAATGTAAAGTGAGAAAAAATAAAACATTTCACAGGGTCCCAAACATGTAAATTTTCTTAACTTTTGATAAATTGATGGTAAATTGTATAAGATTCATGGTTTTAATTAACTACACATGGTTAATAAAATTACATTTATCCATTAAAAAGAAGACCAGAAAAATGAAAACAGAAAACTGAATTTGAAAAAAATAAAATAAAAAGGAAGTTGGGAAAAAAAATAGGGCCCCATTTTTGTATGCAACTACATATTTGTTACAGTTATAAATACATTTTCAAATGTATTATTTTATTTGTCTAACATAATTTTTGTAATGTTATAATTTTGTTATAATACTTTGATATGTGTGCTATTTGCAGTGATTACTATTTACTATTGTTAATAGTGTGACAAGGTCTTTAACCCCCGGTTTAATGTCCCCGGACCCACCTAAAAGGATCCAGGTTCAACCACTTTTGTCTAACAAAATCTTATGTGAGCATGATGTGAGCTCCCACCCACTACCACTAGCCCCTGATGTTTTGGCACCAGCCCCGAATGTTTTAAAATCCTAGAAATGCCCCTGGTTAACATTAGTTAATGTAGTAACTAACATGAATGAACAATGAACAATACATTTACCACATTATTTATTGTTCTTTGTCAATATTAGTTATTAAAAATACAGTTGCTCCTTGTTTGTTCATGTTAGTTCAAAGTGCATTAACTAATGTTAACAAACACAATTTGTGATTTTAATAATGCATTAGTAAATGCTGAAATTAACTAAGATAAATAAATGCTGTAGAAGTATTGTTGTTCTTAGTTCATGTTAACTAATGTAGTTAACAAATTTTAACTAATGAGCCTAATTGTAAAGTGTTACCAGATTATTTAAATGTATATAAAAATCAGTGCCAAATTAAGTGAAAAATCCAATATTACAGCAAAAATGAGTCTTTAAACTACTCCGCATAATTTGCTTAAAGTTAGGAACTACTGTAGTAATGAAATATAATGAATAAAGAAATATTAATAGTAGTATTTGTAATGAATAAAAAATATAAAACAAAATCCTCTTTTTATGACATTTTATGTCAGTGCACACTTGATGCAAATTTGTATTCTGTAATTAATAGTTATGGTTAATATTTTACTATTTATTTATTTATATACAGTTTATAATTTATGTAATAAAATGTATTTATATAATTTCAATACATTATTTTTGCATTATTAATAATTTAGTTTGATTTGTATTTTTATTATTAAAAATATTATTGCTTGAAATGTAAAAGAAAATATAAAAATTCTGAATTGTTAAATAATCAAAAAGATTTTTTTTCTCCAATAAAATAAACAAAATGTTTACCAAAAAAGTGATGTACTGTACTAAAATAATTAATTATCTATTTATCTATTTATCTATCATTATTTATACTAATTTGAGATCTGCTCTAGTAATAGATTAAGAGGTTTTGAATAAAGAAACTTGATTTTTTTTTTTTTTTTTTGCTGTAGCATTTCATGTCATAATTCACACTTGATGCAATGTGGCTCGAAATGGTTTACCTTTTTCCCTCTATTGTATTTGTTTTAATGTAATTGCTGAAATACATGCGTCTATAGGCGCTGGTGAAGTTTTGCAACATTGTTCTGAAAAGAGAGGAGAAGGAGGAGACGGAGACAGAGACAGAGACGGGTGACCAGGCGCCTACACAAGATACAGAAGGAGAAGACGAGAAAAAAGACTCTGACGAGGATAAAGGTAAGACCAAAAATTAATGTTCTATCATAATGTGTAATGTTCTACCACAGATAATAATAATGAGAATAAATAAATACATTTTAAAATTCATTTTCTATTCATTGAGTGCTTTATGTATTTTTGCAGTGTAGAGTTTAGTTTGGCAGGACTAGGATAATAACATTGTTAGTCAGAGAAAAGCATTATGATCAAATTGATGACATGTTTTTAAATGCATAGGTAAAATTTTAGAGGTGGTGATTCCTGATGATGTTCCAGTCGACATCAGAGTGAAGATGACGGTGTGTCTCATCCACCAGCACGTCTTCAAACCATTAGATGTAAGTACATTTATACACGTACACAAACTTTCATTTATACAACTGATTTGTAATATTGTAATATTGCTGGTTTCTAATCAGTTTTCCTAGTCTTTGTAACATTGCATTAATGTTTTTAGGCATGCTTTTTACATTGCCTTCTATTTCAGCTTTATATGTGTGTGTAGTTTATATTCATAACATTTTAACATTGAAAATGAAAACTCCCGATGATAGAATAAATGTGACAATGGATGTCTCATCCATATTTGATTTTCTCGCCTGTGACATTTTGTCTTTAGCCCATTCTGACGTCACTGATGGAGCAGAGCCCGGAGGAGCTGGGCGATTTGTATTTGGACGTGGCCGAGGCTTTTATGGAAGAGGGCGAGTATAACTCTGCCCTGCCTCTGCTGTCCGGCCTCGTTTGCTCAGAGAGATACAACCTGGCGGTCGTTTGGCTCCGACATGCAGGTTACATACTATATAGCACTAAATTTGAAAAAGCAATGAAAAAATAATAGTAAAATGTTACTCTGAACCACAAAACCAGTCATACGGGTCAATTTTTTGGAAATTTTTGAGATTTATACATCATCTGAAAGCTAAATAAATAAGCTTTCCATTGGTTTAAGACAGGACAATATTTGGCTGAGATACGACTATTGAAAATCTAAAATCTGAGGGTGCAAAAAAATCTAAATATTAAGAATATTGCCTTTAAAGTCGTTCAAATGAACTTTTTTAGCAATGCACATTACTAATCAAAAAGTTTTGATATATTAACGGTAGGAAATGTACAAAATATTTTCATGGAACATGATCTTTACTTAATATCCTAATGATTTTTGGCATAAAAGAAAAATCGATAATTTTGACCTATACAATGCATTTTTAGCTATTGCTACAAATAAACCAGTGCTACTTAAGACTAGTTTTGTGGTCTAGGGTCACAAATGTCTTATTCTGGCCAAGAACCATCTGAAATAGTCACCTGATCGCGATTTGCTTGTTTGCAGAGTGTCTGAAGGCGCTTGGTCATTTGGAGGTTGCGGTGAAGAGCTACAGTAAGGTTGTTGAAATGGCTCCGCTGCATCTAGATGCGCGTCTGGCCCTCTCCACCCTCCAGCAGCAGTTGGGGCGACCCAACATGGCCCTCAAGGCCCTGGAGCCCATGTATGATGCCGAAACCCTCGCGCAGGACTCTTCAGCTGCCCAGCAGGTATGTGTATAACATAGTCTTGTGTTTATGTTGTAGACACAGGGTTGAGCTTGTGTGTGTGATTACGTGTGTGTTGTTTTTCAGGAACTGAAGCTGTTGCTGCATCGCTCGACTCTTCTGCATGCTCAAGGACGCACTGATGACTACATTGATACTGTATTGACCATGCTGTCCATGCTCCTGAAGGTCAGAATCTGACTGTGCTTAACTGTCTGATGGTGATATAAAGAGAGCAGTCTACACTATTGTTCAAAAGTTCGGGTTTGCTAAGATTTTTTAAAAATAAGTCTCTTACTGTCACCAAAGCTGCATTTATTTGATCAAAAAATACTATAAAAGCTGTAATATTATTGCTAATTAAAGTAACTGTTTTTTGTTTGAATATATTTTCAAATATAATTTATTCCTGTGATCCAAAACTGAATAACTCCAGTCTTCAGTGTTACATGATCCTTCAGAAATCATTCTAATATACTGATTTGATGCTCAAAAAACATTTATTATCTTGATCTATGTTGAAAACAGTTGCTTAATGCTGCTTAATATCCATGATACATGTTTTTCAGAATTATTTGATGAATAGAAATTTCAAAAGAACAGCATTTATTTGAAAAAGAACCCTTTTGTAGCATTATAAATGTCTTCACCATCACTTTTAATCTATTTAAAGCATCTCTGCTGAATAAAAGTATTAAGATAAACATAATGACCCCAAACTTTTAAACAGTATTGAATGTTGCATAACATTTACTCAAAAGTTCCCACAAATTGACTGACATTTTTGATCACCATGCTCACTAGTACAGTATATAAGTATGATTAATGATGATTTGATTAGTCCACACTTTTATCCGTTTATATTTAAATAAATGGTTAATATTTATGTTAATTTCTAAAATATTCTAATAATTTATTGATCACCCTGTATCAGACTAAATTGTGACCCTGGACCACAAAACCAATCTTAAGTAGCACAGGTAAATTTGTAGCAATAGCCAGCTAAACATTGTATGGGTGATATCAAAATGATTGATTTATGCCAAAAATCATTAGGATAATAAGTAAAGATCATGTTCCATGAAGATATTTTGTAAATTGCCTACCGTAAATTTATCAAAACTTAATTTTTGATTAGTAATATGCATTGCTAAGAACTGCAGTTGGACAACTTTAAAGGCAATTTTCTCAATATTTTGATTTTCTTGCCCCTTCAGATTCCAGATTTTCAAATAGTTGTATCTTGGCCAAATATTGTCCTATTCTAACAAACCATACATCAGTGGAAAGCTTATTTATTCAACTTTCAGATGAATTTAAAAATTGACCCTTATGACTGGTTTTGTGGTCCAGGTTCACAAATAGTCTTATCAAACAGAATTGGCCAATTTCAGGTTGTAACCATCGAATTACCTATATTATCCTATATTATCAGATTCAGTTTGATATAGGCATACCATAAACTGTGTCTGATTAATCAGCCTCTATACAATTGAATCAGCCTATATCAGTGTACAATCGATTACCCAGCTAATATTCAAAAACTCGTATAGGTCTAGCAGTTCATTTCTGCTTTCTGACTACCAGGTTTAAGAGACTTGAGTTTTTTTTTTATTTGTTTGTTTTTGGTCAAAATATATTCTTTTTATCTAAATTTGTTGACGTGGTTGTGTTTTCTGTTTTGCGAAGGTGGCGATGGTGAGGGCTCAGGTGTGTGTCGTCTCTGACACATCCTCTGGTGTCAAACATCTGAAGCTTATAAAAGTTTCAGGCAATAAGCTGGCAGAGATTGATGACCAGGAGGCAGCGTATCTGGATGTGACAGGTGAAGCACATAAACAATTACTCCTTATGCCATTCATTTCAAACTTTGAGGGCTTTAAAGGGGTCATCCGATGCCCATTTTCCACAAGTTGATATGATTCTTTAGGGTCTTAATGAAAAGTCTCTAATATACTTTGATTAAAAATTCTCAATGGTTTTGTAAAACAACACCCTTTTTACCTTGCCAAAATCAGCTCTGCAAAAATCATCTCATTCTAAGGGGTTGTTCCTTTAAATGCAAATGAGCTCTGCTCACCCCGCCCCTCTCTTCTCTCTGTGGAAAGACGATCTTGTTTACATTAGCCGCGTTTAGCCGCTAAACTTCCTAACTACCATGTTATAAGGAAAGGCGATCACAAAGATTCTTAAAAAAACGCTTATACACACTTCTGCTGTAAGTGAAACTGGATCATGAATGATTCGCGCGAACATGTACGGATATATGTAGATCGGGAGGCGCATTCCATTCACAAACGTAATCCACTGCATCTTCAGCGGCTCAGATGTCGGGAGTGAATGACGACCACTATGTTCATTATTACATTTAGCAACACAACACCTCAATTGCTCAATTGGAGATATTCTTGTCTAATTTACATCCCTGCTCTGGCATCAAAACATGGAAAGTTACTGGACTGTGACAGCTGGTCTAAGGTAAGAGCTCTTGTCAATCAACTATTGTGGGAGCAGCCTCTGTTGGTGTGACGGCACACCGACAGGCATCTGAGAACGGCTCGATTTGAAAAAGGGGATATTATTTTTACAGATTAATTAAAAACCACTGCATGGATTTTTTTCATTATAGGGTAGATTTGTACATACACTGCCAACACACATTAATGTTCAAACAGCATGAAAAAGTGACCCCTGTAAGATCACATAATGAATTGTATGATCAATGATATTTACATACTACAACCCAGCAGCAGTGGACTGAAATTAAACCAGCTTTAGAGGGGGTAAAACAGAGATGTTGCTTCTTTAACAAATCTATGTAAAAGCAATGCAATTGCTTTTCCCTTGAAACTTTGTAACTTTTCAGCTGATCTCAGTATTTCTTTTGGTGTCTTTCTCTCTAAGGTAAGACGAGTGTCCTTTCTCGAGACGACTGGTGGAAGCTGTTACTGCGCTGTTTGGCCGTTCTGTGTGAGGTGAAGCGCTTTGCGGAGGCCGAGTTATTAGTGGACTCTACTTTAGAGTACTACTCCTTCTACGACGACCGCGTGAAGCGCAAAGAGCTGGAATACCTTGGCCTGTCTGCCGCCTTCCTCGACCGCAACTTTCGCAAAGCTTATGACTACATAAGGTCAGTTGACTGGATGCTAAATGTATTAAATATATGTAACTATTTAATTATATAAACAGCATCCTGAATAAAATCAGTCAATGAATCAAAATCTGTTTTGTTTATGCAGTATTTTGACTAATTTGATTATTTTCCACCAAAATGTTATTTTGGTGGAAAATGCAGAATTCCTTTTAAAAGATATTCTTTATTTTGTGTTTTTAAAAACTGCTTAAATTTATATATTTTTTATATTTAAAAAAAAATATATTAATTAAAAAAAATTATATTTTATATTTATATTATATCTTAAATTTTTATTTTTTATTTTTTTTATTTACTTATTTTTTTTATTCATGTGCATGTTTATACAGTATTTTGGCTAATTTGATCATTGATTTATCATGTTTAAAATGAAGAATCTTGCATTGTCTTATAATTTATTACTTATTTTTTAATTTACTTATTAATTTACATATTTATTTATTTAACTGATTAAATGTGTATTTAACTGAGTTTTTCCTTCTCATTCATTATTTAATTTTTAGTTTTTAAAAACACAGAATACCCGATTACATGATTATATACATAAAACAATGATGAAAGTAGCCGAAATGCTGCATAAACAATCATACAAGGGACAACAAATCTCAAGCTAAACTTAAGTCTAATATCTGAGAAATGGTTCTCCTTAAAGGATAGTGGGTTGAAAATCAAGTTTGAGGCTGAATGTTTTTTTATTTGATTGCAGAGTGCTATTT
Organism: Cirrhinus mrigala; assembly: GCA_036247105.1. Classification (NCBI taxonomy): domain Eukaryota; kingdom Metazoa; phylum Chordata; class Actinopteri; order Cypriniformes; family Cyprinidae; genus Cirrhinus; species Cirrhinus mrigala. The sequence goes on along the minus strand of CM070007.1, from coordinate 36,222,062 downwards.
ATTGGATTGAGAAGTGGCTTTAAGTGACCATTTGGGCTTCTTTCTCAGTAGAGAACTTGTCTTTAAGTACTTGATATGTATTCTCAGATGTATACTATGTGTTGCAGGTTGATGTTAATGGACAATGTGGAACGGACTCAGCTGTGGAACGTGTTTAATCAGGTTACCTTGCACTCACAAGATGCCAGACACCATCGTTTCTGCCTGCGTCTCATGCTCAAACATCCCGATAACCATGCGCTCTACCTTCTCAATGGACACACCTCGCTGGTTTCTGGGACTTTTAAACATGCACTCGGTATGCTTTTGACATTTCCTATGCCATAATTCTTGTTTATTACTAGGTTTTGCACATGTGTGTTATTAAGTAGTTGTATAATTGATTTGCGTTTGAGAATTGTCATATATGCCATACTTGGTGAAAATTCAATTCAGATTTATTTGTGTAGCGCTTTTCACGATAAATATCGTTGCAAAGCAACTTTACACCAAATTGACATTAAAATTGCACTATTAAAATTAGTTTTCTTCTTTTTCTCATCATTTCTCTTCACTGAGTAGGTCAGTACATGCAGGCGTTCAGAAACCAGCCTGATCATCCTCTTCATAGCTTTGTTGTTGGTCTCACATTCTTCCATATGGCCTGTCAGAGGTTTGTCATGAAAAGGCATCCACTCATTGTGCAGGTACAGTATATTGTGTGTTTTTAGGTTGCTGAAATTTCCTCTTAAAGGAGAAGTTCACTTCCAGAACAAAAATTTACAGATAATGTACTCACCCCCTTGTCATCCAAGATGTCTTTCTTTCTTCAGTCGTAAAGAAATTATGTTTACGGAAATCATTTCAGGATTTCTATCCATGTAATGGACTTCTATAGTGCCCCCAAACTTGAACTTCCAAAATACAGTTTAAATGCAGCTTCAAATGGCTCTAAATGATCCCAGCTGAGGAATAAGGGTCTTATCTAGTGAAACAATTTACAATTTATATACTTTTTAACCTCAAGTGCTCGTCTTGTCTAGCTCTGTGTGAACTGTTTTTTTTTTCCCAGTCATGACAATTAGGGTATGTAGAAAAATTCCCATCTCATTTTCTCCTCCAACTTCAAAATCGTCCAATATCACTGTTTTACCGTAAAGGGCGTTTGATCTTCTTTGCATGTGTACTTTGTAAACACTGGGTTGGTATTTCTGCAGCGATGTAGGACGATTTTAAAGTTGGAGGAGAAAATGAGATGGGAGTTTTTAGACGTACCCTAACTTTCATGACCGGGAAAAAAGAGAGACACAGACCTAGACAAAACGAGTGTTTGAGGTTAAAAAGTATATAAATTAAATTAAACTAAAATAAATAAATAAATAAATAGCCGATCGTTCTGCTAAGAACTTAAGACCCTTTTTCCTCGGCTGGGATTGTTTAGAGCCCTTTGAAGTTGCATTTGCACTGCATTTTGGAAGTTTAACATTATCTGTACATTTTTGTTCTGGAAGTGAACTAATCCTTTAAGTTAGCTTTATTAGAACATGCTATAAAATTATGAAAAGGGAAAAAAGCTTTTGGTATATGAGATAACATTTTAGATATTATATTATATTATTTTATATTATTTTATATTATATTAGATTTTTTTTTTTTTATTGTGTTGTATTAAAGATTTATTTATTTATTTTATTTTATTTTTTGTTGTCAAATCTATCAATCGTGTTAACGTGTGAACATTCCAAATAAGTGTTTACATAATATGTGTGTACTACATACATGCATGCAAATATGTATTAAATATATACATGTATGTGTGTGTATTTATACATGCATATAAATATACACAGTACACACAGATATATTATGTAAATACAAACTTTTATTTTAAATGTGATTAATTGATTTGACAGCACTTTTATTTTATTTTATTTTATTTTTTATTATTTTCCAGACATGAGAATTTAATGTCTAATTGTAATAAAAAATAATTGCATAATGCAAAAACTCTTAACGATCCTAAAGTATGCTTTATTTTAGAAATGCAAAATTTAGTATGTTTTTTTTTCCCCCTTGACGTGTGACCCTGGACCACAAAACCAGTCATAAGGGTCTTTTTTTTTTTTTTTTTAATTTTATTGAGATTTCTACATCATCTGAAATGAATAAATATATGAATATGTAAGTTTTCCACTGATGTATGGTTTGTTAGGGTAGGACAATATTTGGCCAAGATACTATTTGAAAATCTGGAATCTGAGGGTGCACACAAATCAAAATATTGAGAAAATCACCCATAAAGTTGCCCAAATTAAGGTCTTAGCGATGCATATTACTAATCAAAAATTGATATATTTACGGTAGGAAATTTACAAAGTATCTTCATGGAACATGATCTTTACTTACTATTCTAATGATTTTTGGCATAAAAGAAAAATCAATCTTTTTGATCCATACAATGTATTTTTGGCTATAGCTACATATATACCCATGCTGCTTAAGACTGGTTTTGTGGTGCAGGGTCACATTTGGTGTTATTTCACTTTAAGACTAATAGTACTAGTAAAGTAATTAATAAAAACCAGACGCTGTTTAGATAAATTAATTTGTGTATATGGAAATATATCACATATTTTGATTGTTTGTCAGGGTTTCTCATTCCTGTGGCGCTATGTGGATCTCAGAGGTCATTGTCAAGAGTCTCTGTATAATATCGGTCGGGCTTTACACCAGCTCGGACTCAGTCATTTAGCCATTCACTACTATGAGAAAGCCCTCAGCCTCCCTCCACTCAAACTGGAGGTAAGATGCTTTCATTGTAATATCTGTATGATCCTACATACATTCATAATCATCACAGAGACCTACCAGATTGTCAAAACTCCATGTATTATTATTTTTAATGCTTTGTGACATGTAATTGTTTTCTCTTGTCATTTGAAGGGGATTGATGATGATCAAGTGGACTTGAGAAGAGAGATTGCCTACAACCTATCACTTATTTACCAGTCCAGCGGTAATAAGGAAATGGCCCGACATGTCATCTATACTTACTGTACTGTCTGACTCTGTGAGCGATCAGACTCAGTTTCAATTTATAGTTGCTTCTATAAATGCACAAAATGTACAATATTTTTACTTTTTTCAATAAAATAATTTATTATATCCATGCATTGTGAGTTTGATTTACGTGTTAGTTAAGCTGAAAAATGAGGTTTAAATTTTAATGAGCTTAAAAAATTTAAAGCACAATACAATTGTCAGCTTAGTCAAATATTAATGGAGCCCCACAGCATTTTTGGAGTTAATTACATGTTGCTGTTGTTGTTGTTGTATTTTATTAGAATCCTACAGCCAGAGCGTGAGTGTTTATGTGCATTTAAGTAACGCATACAGGAAAGGCGAACATTGTTATAAAAATCCCTAATATGGAAATTGATTCAGTTCTAAGCAGATTTTGTTCACACTTTGTTTTGTAAGTAATTCAGCCTTAGGTGTGCTAACTTTTTTCTAAGGGTAATTATTTTATTACAGTGCAGTGCAAAGTGCTTAATGTAATAATTTACCCAAATTAAAATTTGCTGAAAATGTATTCGCCCTCAGGCCGTCCAAGATGTAGATAAGTTTGCTTTTTCATAAGAACAGATTTAGAGAAATTTAGCATTACATCACTTGCTCACCAATGGATACTTTGCAGTGAATGGGTGCCATCAAAATGGGAGTCCAAACAGCTGATAAAAACATCACAATAATTCACACAACGTCCATCCATCAATGTCTATCACGTGAAGTGAAAATCTGTGTTTTGGTCAATAAATTTGAAGCACATTTTAATTTAAGTGACCTATTCTATTAATAAGAAAACTAAGCGTCTTTTCTTCGTCTCCACCCTTGTTCACCCCCCTCTGCGTGAAATGAATCAGTTCACCTTATTGAATCGGTTCATTTGAGTGACTCATTTCCATGAACCTTATCCAAGCAAACGGTTCAATTGATCCTTTGAGTCTTCACAAAAGTGTTTCAACAAGTTGTTTCTACAAGTGTTTACACAGAACATACACTATATTACAGACAGACGTGTCTTTAGCCGATACAGCACTTATTAAAACGGTGGCATTTTATTTATTTATTTTTTACAAGTAAAATACATTTATAGTAGAATATAGTGTTGTTTACATCTTATTTTAAAGGTGGCGCCATTTACTCAGGATGTTTTCTTGCATTCTGGCACCACAAATTTCAGCATTTCAATATTTTTAATATCGTGTATCCAGGTAAATGCAACTATACAACTTGTAAAAATACATTTTATTTTACTTAACTACTTTTTAAATACTATTTTATGTAATTACTATTACCTTAACTAATAGTAGAGTCGTAACGGCTAAAGATTCGAACCAGTTTTGTGTGAGCAGCCCGTTGGACGCGCCTTTCGAATCGTTTAGAACGAATCATTCAAAAGAACCGGTTCAGCAGATTGACTCGTTGGCGAATCGAACATCACAACAGTGTGAGTGAACGCCTCCCTCTCGTGAGCTGCGCGGATCCTCAAAAAACAAAAGCAGACGCAAAGCCAGTGGAATTAATCCAACACACATGCAAAGCAACATTCGCCACAACGCATCTCTTGAGCGTTCAAATGACGCTGTACGCCCGGCCACACGCGTGTTTTTGTTCCGGTGCGAGTGTTTTGAGTGGGTATGAGGTGGCATTGAGCGGACACGGGGCTCTTTGTAAATGAATAAGAGATGAACGCGACTGGATTCAGACTGGCACACGGCGCGCACGGACGCAGACCGACACTGCGCAGTAAATATCAGCTGGGCTGGGTTCGGGGAGGCTCGGTCGGGTTGTGGAGCCGTTGAGACGGATGGTTTAGGAGAAAGAGGAGAAAGAAGAAGCGCGCTGGACCCGCACAGAGGCCCTCAGCTGCGCACATCAGCTGTTCCGAGCATCCCCGTGTGTTTATTTGAGCTCTCAATTCATCATCACCTTGATTTGACAGTAAGTCACAACGTTTACCTGCATGTGGGTTTAATTTGGATTCATGTCCAGATTAATAGATGCGTTAGTATTGTAGTCATTAAAACATTTGATTGGCAAATACATTAGAAACTGCACTGCCTTTGATTCTTATATAAAAACGAACCAAATAACATAGTGTGTATCATAAATGTACATTTAATTAAACTATACGTAGTCCTTTAAAGGTCTAAAATTGCCTGACAGATAACAAGTCCCTCAGATATGCCACAGGTTCTGGGTTTTTGTTGTGTTTATTCTTAAAACAACTGTAAGAAACCCATAACCTGTAGCATTTGAGGGCCACATTCTTTGACATTTGTTTATAGGCACCTATAAAATCTAAAATGTAGAGTAAATATAAACCTACAGGTTTCGGTGGTGCATCAAAATATAGTGGTTATTATGGACGTTTGCTTCTGAGTTCATTTCATTTTGTAGACTTGTTGCCAAAATATTGATTGCTAGTGCCATTGTTTTGATATAATGCTAAATGCATTATAATGAGCACGTATTCCTTAGAATATTGTTTAATGTGGAAACAAGCTGTGAATATTGTATAATCTATTTAAATGTGTTATATTTTATACTGTTTGTGTAGCTTTGTGTGCCTGTAGAATTCAATGGTTTAATGTGTGCATATGTTTGAAACAGCTAAAAGTGACAATATATGTTGTGTTAGGTTGAGAGCTGGTTATTTTCTTGCATGTGTAGAGTAAATCACTGCCTCACATAATAATTTGATTAATTTTACAATATTTATGTAGATTTCATTTGGGATTTTTGCCAAAATTGATTGCCATTGTGGCATTGGCATTGGTTAAAAAACATAATATGTGACCCTGGACCACAAAACCAGTCATAAGGGTCTGTTTTTTGAAACTGAGATTCATACATCATCATAAAGCTGAATAAATAACATTTCCATGGATGTATAGATGTATGGTTTGTTAGGATAGGACAATATTTGGCCGAGATGCAACTAATTGAAAATCTGGAATCTGAGGGTGGTTAAAAAAAAAAATCTAAATACTGAGAAAATCGCCTTTAAAGTTGTCCAAATGTAGTTCTTAGCAATGCATATTACTAATCAGAAATTAAGTTTTGATATATTTATGGTATGAAATGTACAAAATATCTTCATGGAACACAGTCTTTACTTAATATCCTAATGATTTTTGGCATAAAAGAAAAATTGACCCATGCAATGTATTTTTGGCTATTGCTACAAATATACCTGTGCTACTTATGACTGGTTTTGTGGTGCAGGGTCACATTTACAAATGTGTAATAGTCAGTATAATTCGCTTAGGATGTTGAGTCAGCATTTGTTTTTATATACGTTAGATCTACATCGCATCTGTATGTAATACAATAGACATTAATGTCTAAAAATCTTTAGTGAAGAAATGTCTTTTTGTTGAGTCTATATGATCTTTTAGACATGAAAACGTAAAGGTTATCAGATCAGTTAATGGGTTTCTTTAACGCACCAATACTGGATGATTTTCTAAGGAACATGAAACTATAAAATTCCCATTACAGCTTGAGATGTTTCTTTCATGAGATCTTTTCAAGATCTGAATGTGAGGGAAATTGCGCCTTAAATACCTCACGGTCTGGATTTTCCAATAATTTAATGGTATTTTTTTTGGTTTTACGTTGTGAGTTTTGGTTGTCGAGTCTGATAACATGCGCTTTTAGTCGTATTGCGGTTAAAACGTCCGAAAAAGTCATTCGGGCACGCCTAGCAGAAAGTTTCCAAGACTAGTTTTCATCACAAGTAATGAGGTCATACGAAGCTTTGCTTTGAAGAGCAGCTCCGAAATCCCACTTCAGGACTATTTAGACCATCTATGTGATCTGTGGATTAAATGACACAGTTAAAGCTGGTGGCTCAGTCATTAATGCCTCGCCTAGACTCAATTTCAGGATGGCCTGGTTCTCGTTCAATCCAATATTCGCCTCTCTAACAGGCTCAATTGGTTGCTTATCCATACAGATTCATTTCGGAGAGCCGCCCAAGCGTTGTGAAGCATAGTCCGCTTTGCATGGAAATCCTAAGTGTTCTTTTGGACTCATAAAATTGCTAAACTGTTGTTAAATTTAGCTCTGGAAGGCAAAAAAAACCCCTCTGTCTGGGCTTTGCAATGTTTTATCAAATCATCTTGATTTGAGTATTGATTCATCTCTGTGGGTAGGGATGTTATTGGACATCGGATCAGATGGTCTTGGATGAATAGCAGAAGCTAAAGGTGGAGACTGATGGAGTCTGACATCATTGGACAGTAGTATATGGTTTGAGAGGGCTATAGAGATGAACAGACAATAGAAGCTTTCAATAATGGTCTAAATGAATCAATTCAGATTAGTTCTTTGTGGTGTGTTTACTTTTTGTATTGCCTGAGTAGTTGCAATTAGCTTTGGACGATAGTAAATTTGACTGAGATGGTAATGATAGAATATGTTTATATTCTGAAGTCATTCGCAAGCAATTTTAGTTTTACAATATGGTGAATTTTCAAGTGATAAGGCCTCAGTGAGCAGAAAGGGAAGGTTGTTTTATAGGATGTTTTGATGAAAGATTAATTTTTTATTTGGAATAGCATGCACTAATGAAACATTAACAGTCAGGAGCAGGTATTAAGAGTTGCTGAAAGGCCTTGAAGTGCAGAAATACTGTTGGAAAGTCTGACTGATGGATCAAACTAACATATAGTGTCATGTGATGAAAGTATTACATTTTCCCATCATTTTAATTCCATCATTCTGCCTATCAGTTCTTTGTCAAGCGTTTTGTCAAAGTCATGTAAGTTGAAACCAACTAAGCCTGCCTGAGTTTCATTAGCGTGACCTGACTTGGTCTTATTAGCTTGCAGAATCCATGTGTGACATGTAATAAGGTGCTGCTGTCACACAATTATAGTGCTTTTTGGCTTTTAGTTCTGATATATACTACCGTTATACTACATACATAAATGATACTATCATTCAAAGGTTTGGGGTCTGTAAGATTATTTTATTTTATTTTATTTTATTTCATTTTTTTTTTTTTTTTGAAGGAAATACTTTTATTTTATTCAGACAGGATGCATTAAATTCATCAAATGTGACATTAAAGACAAGTTACAAAAGATTTTCATTTGAAATGTTATTTTTTTAACATTTTAATTAATCAGACATTGATAATAATAATAAATTAGAATTATTAATAAATAATTAAATTAGAATTATTTCTGAAGGATCATGTGCCACTGAAAACTGGAATAAAACTGGAATTAAAAAAAATTCAGCTTTGCATCACAGGAATAAATTACATTTTAAAATTGATTAGAGTGGAAAAGAGTTCTTTTAAATTGTAATAATTTTTCACAATATTTCTGTTTTTACTGTATTTTTAATCAAATAAACGCATACTTGGTAAGCAATACTTTTGTTTTAAAAAAAATGGGTTGTTTTGTTTGGTTATAGGGCAAAAACTCAGATTTGCATGTAAGATTTAGCTTACATTGTCTGACTATATATCTTGTTTCTTCTGCTGAGAGCAAATCTCTAGACAATAAACAGAAAAAATAAAAAATAAGATTATTTACATGCACCTGTGATGAGTTTGAGATTGTCAGAGATGTGCTAGTTGCCTCATGAGATGATTTATTCCACTTTAAAACAAATATCTGGTAAATTTGATTTGCAAAGATAAAAGTAGGTCATTGAATATAAAATATCTACAATTGAAATATAATTTTTTATTCTTCTGCCATTTTAAGCCAATTTAAGCGAATGTGCAAAGAGATTCATAATATGTGTAAAATCTCTGAACATTTTTCATATTGCAAATCCTTTTTTAATGCACTATTAAAATAGTTTTATGCAGTAAATGTAGCCTGTGTATTTTAAATGTCACTGATTGCCTGATGTGAAAATTGCTGTAGGTTTTCTGGACTTTGAGTGCTGTAAACAGAAGCTGTGAACCACATCACTGCACTGTAACCCCATAAGCCGTAATAAACACCCTGCTGCGAACCACTTGTTTCTCATTTTAGCCATGAATAATGAGACTACAATCTAGCTTGATAAGTTTTTAAAATAATTTTACATTTAGTAATAATGACAGAGTGCTTTGTTTTCCTTAAGCTATATTATTTCTTTCCTGATTGTTCTAAAGACATAGTAGTTAACTAAAACTAAAGCCATTAAAATACTTTTAAATAAATGTTAACTGACATATTTAAAAAACACACAAACTTATTTTCTGTTAGATGCCAATAAAAGTGCTAATATACTAAATATACTAAAATAGCATAACTAAAACTGAAATAATAAAATAAAAATAAATACAAAAAAATTGACCAAAAAACAACAACTAAAAATAACAATGAATTTAAACTTTTAATAAAAACTATAGTATCTAAATTACACTAAACACTGATGTTAGCATTGATTTGTGAGTAAAATGCATGTTTACTGAGTGGATGTCTAGTTTGCATCATTCTGAAAGCATGCTTACATATTTACATTTAGACATTCCTTGCATCAAATGCATTGTGCGTTAGTTTCTAATTTTGTCCATTTGAATGTTTACATGATCCGGTTTGCTGTTGAATCCTGGGAAGAACGTATATGTGATTGTTCCTGCGTCATTGTGCTAACCATGTAAGCTTCATTTGTGTGTTTTATTTTTGACTATGTGTGTTTTTGTGCACAGAGCAGTTGCAGGAAGAAGTCAAGGCTCTTTCCTGGTGTTTCCTTGTGCAGAATGCATACCGCACACACACTTAGACGCAACTTACATCACTCTCTACCCGAAATAGAATATGCATCATGGCCTATTGTTCAGTGCGGTCACACTGATATGACATTTCTCAGCCTTATTTGTCAATATGGGCCGAAATGTTTGTCTGATAAACCTAGATGACCTTTATTGAAAGCCTTTGGGAATATTTTACAGCCAGATGGCTTTTGCACAATAAGTTGGCCTTGAGAAATTTGGTTTCTCAGAAGACTAAGGATGTTTCAGTTAAGTAATCAATTGCCTGTTGTTATTGCCTTGTGGAATGATTTGTTCTACTTTGAAACAAATATCTGCTTGATTTACAGACAAAAAAATAGGTCATGGAGTATAAAATAATAAATGTGGGTATTTGAGATGAGTTGTAATCTTTTTTATCCTATTTAAGTGATTTAAGTGCAGTACAAAGGTAAAGATTCATAGTCTGTATAATAGGATGTAATTTATAATCCTGTGTTTTTCCTGGGAGACAAACAAGATAACTGTGGGCGTACAGTAAAAGTATGGAGCTATAAATGACTGTGAATAACATTTCCTAGATAATTGTCTTCAAAAAAATATGAGAAATGTTTGAGTTAATACTGGAATCTGACTTTTGATTGCAGACTTTATCTTGGCATATTTGAGACATTTTTGACTGAAACATCTTTTCTGAAACTCTGGTGGGAAAATGTGAGATTATCAGCTTCTGAGAACCAAAAGTCTCTTGTTTTGTCTATTTCTGATGAGTGTTATTTTAGTATAATTGAGATACTGTTATAGTTTTTAATAATATTTTGAATTACTTTTCATTTTAAATTTTCTGTTTTTAATTTTAGTTATAATTAAATTGTTGTGTTTATTATTATTATTATTATTATTATTACTGAATGTAAATTTTAAGTTTTAGCTTTAGAAATTTCAGTGCATCAAGTTAAACAAATAAAAATGAGAAATGTGCATTGGGAACTAGCTAAAATATAGGTTTAAGATTTTTATATTTTATTTTACTTAATTTAAACTTTATTATTTCAATTAATATATATATTTTTTTATGGTTTCAGTTTTAGCTTACTATAATAACTAGGGGGTAACCAATATTTTAAAACGATGTATGTGTCTGCTGTAAAAAATCAAAATTAATGTCAACGTTAAGAATAACAAGGGCTCTGTCAAAAACTTTCTTTAAATGATTTTAAATTATTGTATCGGCAAATCGGTTTTGAAAATAACCATATAAATGCTTAATAATGGCTAATAATAACCCTGCAATCATGTTTAATGTGTTTATTCGTTTGTGTTTAATTGTGTTTAATGTCAAAATTAAAATAACAAGGACTCTGACAAAAACTTTCTTTAAATGCTTTTAAAAATTGGTTTTGAAAATAACCGATACTGCTTTTAAATGATTTTTTCAGCAAATCTGTTTTGAAAATAACCGATACCGATAACCATAAAATGTTTAATAACGGCACAGATAATCAGCCAGGCTGATAATCGGTCGACCCCTAATAATAACCCTGCAATCCAGACATAATGAGATCTCATTTGTTTAATGTGTTTATTCATTTGTGTTTAACTGTGTTTAATGTCAAAATTAAAATAACAAGGGCTCTGACAAAAACGTTCTTTAAATGCTTTTAAATTATTTTATCGGCAAATCGGTTTTGAAAATAACCGATACCAATTATCATTAAAATTCTTAATAACAGTGCCGATATTCGGCCAGGCTGATAATCGGTCGACCCCCAGTAGTCACCCTGCAGTCGAGATATTAACGAGATCTCATTTGTGTTTAATGTCAAAATGAAAATAACAAGGGCTCTAACAAAAACTTTCTTTAAATGCTTTTAAATTATTTTATCGGCAAATCAACCGATAACAATAAAAATGCTTAATATTGGCACCAATAATCGGTCGACCCCTAATAAACCCTGCAATGAGATATTAAAGAGATCTCATTTGTGTATTTTTATCCTCTATTCTCGTTCTTTGTCTTTGCTAATTTGCAGTTACTCTGACATTTTGTTTCTTAAATCTGTAAAAATCAAACAAGTTAAATCCGTTCGGTCATGCTAAACAGGCAGTATGGTGACTCATACAAACAGTATGCATTAATAAACGGACATTAGTAGCACTAGGAAGTGTGTTAACATGCTACATTAACCTGTTGTTTGGCTGTGAGCGCCAGCTGGCATGCAGAAACCCGTCTCAGATATGGGTCAGTGCTTTGGCATCTGAGTGGCCGGGATGTGCTGGCTCATCTATAAATAGCGTCACCCTCAACGCTGTATAAATAAACAGTGAAACGATACGAGGTGTTGCAGCGTGGGGGCTGGTCTGCTTTAAGGGAATGTTTGCTCCTAAAACTCCAGCTTATCTACATTTGACCTGAGAAATGTAAATACAGGCAGGAAATGTGACGATAAAGCATCCGTAGCGGCTTTGCTGTGTAGTTTCAAGCTGAGTTTAGTTGAATAACTATACAGTGATTGCTCTCATTGCTGTTTTTTCTCTAACATGACTTGATAACAGATGAAAAACGTACGTTTTATTGATTTAGTAGTTATTTTAGACAACATGTTTTTATTTGTTGGTCTGCTTAAGCTGTAGGTACATCCTAACCCCTGTGAAAAAGAAGTACACTTTAGCATACTTTTCCAAAGATGAACGTTGGTCTTATGGGTTTGGAACGACATGAGGGCGAGTAATTAAAAGGGTCATGACATGAATTTTTTATTATTTTAATATGTTCCTTGGGGTTTACTTACAATGTAAATAAAATCTTTTGCACAAAAAAAAAAAACAACATAAATATGTGGAAAAAGTATTATTTTCAACCCTCATTCTGACCCTCTGTCTAAAACGAGCTGTTTTAAGGGGTGTAATCAGCCACTGTTGTGATTGGCTGACAGTATCAATGCCCCGCCCCTTCGCTATTGTATGTGAATGTTTTGACAACATGATCAAAATAAAAAATATAAAAATATGTTACATCACAGTTACAAGATTTATACAGTTGAAGTCAAAAGTTTACATACACCTTGACAAATCTGAAAAATGATAATTATATTACCAAAATAAGAGGGATCATACAAAATGCATGTTATTTTTTATTCAGTACTGACCTTTTTTTCATGTTCATGAGTCCCTTGTTTGTCCTAAACAGTTAAAATGCCCGCTGTTCTCCAAAAATATTTTTCAGGTCCCACAAATTCTGTTTTTCCTCAACTTTTTTGTGTATTTAAACCCTTTCCAACAATGACTGTATAATTTGAGATCCATCTTTTCACACTGAGGACAACTGAGGGACTCATATGCAACTATTACAGCAAGTTCAAACGCTCACTGATGCTCCAAAAGGAAAAACGAAGCATTAAGAGCCAGGGGGTGAAAACTTTTGAACAGAATCAAGATGTGTACATTTTTCTGTTTTTGCCTAAATATCTTTTTTTTTTCATTTAGTACTGCCCTTCAGAAGCTACAGAAGATACTTACATGTTTCCCAAAAGACAAAATAAGTTAAATTATCCCTGATCTTCAAATGCAAAAAGTTTTCACACCCCGGCTCATAATACAATGTGTTTCCTTCTGAGGCATTAGACTCACAGCATCTGTTTATGTGATCATTTTCTTATCCTGCCTAAATACGAATCTAGCAAAACAGACATGCATATAATGAAGACTGCATATTGATAATCATTTAGCGTGGTGTGCGTGTCGTCCCATCAGGCCAGCGTTTAGCCTGAGTGCAAAGGTTCAAAGTTAAGGTCTCTCAGTGGAGGCATTAGACAGGATTTAGCCGTGCTGCCTCAGACCGGGAGCGCTGAGTCAGTCATCCGCTGCCTGAACGGCTTCGGGAGGAAGTGCTCCGAGGAAGGGAACAGGATGTAAGATCATTAGCTAATGCATCTTAGGTGAGCTGACCGTTCCTGGCAGAGTAACAGCCACAGGCGTCGGCGCCACAGACAGACCTGCTGAAGGCAGATTTCGCCCTCCCCCATTACTTTAGACGTGTTGGCACGAGCCAGTAACCAGCGGTTGAAGTTGTATGGACCGTACTAACAGGACGGATGGAGGGGTAAGGTTTATGGTTGCGTGTTTGGTTGTTTCTTCGCTTGTTTGGACGTCGAAAGGTTTTATTTCTGCATTTGATGGATTGTGGTGTTTATAGATCGTGAATTTTAGTGGTACATTTAAGTCTAAAATGACACACCATAAAATAATGGACTTTCACTTTAGGAACAACATAACTTACATTAATGGAGGGATCCATATTTTTATTATATCATCTTGTTTCCAGAATATCATAAACACTTGGTCCAGAGACTCTTCTGAAACCACCTAGCAACCACCCACATGTTTAGTGTAATTTTAGTATTATTTTTGTTATATTTATAAAGCATTATAGTAGTTCGAATTAGTGAATTAGTTTTTATTTTTATATTTTCAGTTCAGTTTTTATTCGTTTTTGTTGTTAACCATTTCTATACAACTTATAGCTGACTTTTCTATATTGTAACATTTAGTTTTTTTTTTTTTATCTTGAATTAGTGAATTCATTTTTATTTTCATATTATTATTTTTAATTTTTATATTTTCAGTTTCAGTTTTACAATATAATTTTAAAGTTTAGCAATGTTATCATGTGCTTTAGTCATTTTTATTAGTTTTTGATGTTTTTAACCTTTTCTATACCGCTTATAGCTAACTTTTCTATATTATAACATTTAGTACTTTTTTTATTTTGAATTAGTGAATTAGTTTTTATTTTCATGTTTTCATTTTATTTTTATATTTTTCAGTTTCAGTTTTACAATATAATTTTAATTTTAGCCTAAGTTCTAGCAATTTTGTCATTTGCTTTTGTCATTTTTATTAGTTTTGTTGTTTTTAACCATTTCTATACAACTTATAGCAAACTTTTCTATATTATATTTCTATATTAACTTTAAGTCAAGTCAACTTTGTCATTTTTTATTTTGAATTAGTGACTTATTTTTTGTGTATTTTCATTTTTATTAGTTTTTTATTTGTATATTTTTTAGTTTCAGTTTTACTTTATAATTTTAATTTTAGTCTAAATTTTTGCAATTTTGTCATGTGTTTTTGTCATTTTTATTTTTGTTGTTTTTAACCATTTCTATACAACTCATAGCTAACTTTTCTACATTATAACTTGAAGTCATTTTTTTTATTTTAAATTAGTGACAATGTATTTTATTTTTTTATTAGTTTTTTAGTTTTATATTTTTCATTTTCAGTTTTACATTTTAAATTTAGCCTAAGTTTTAGCCAATTTGTCATATGCTTTTGTCATTTTTTTTTTAGTTTTTGTTGTTTTTTACCATTTCTATACAACTTATAGCATAACTTTAAGTCATTTTTTATTTCGAATTAGTGGCTCAGTTTTTATTTTTATATTTTCAGTTTTTTTATTTTTCAGTATCAGTTTTGCTTTATAATTTTAATACAACTTATAGCAAATGTTTCTATATTATAACTTTTAGTAAAAATTTTTTCAGCTTAGACTTTTAGTTAGTTTTAGTTAGTTCCAAAGGCAACATTTCTAGATTTCGTTATGTTATGCATTATAGGTTTGTAGGCTAAAACATACTCTACAGATGAAAGTGAATTCTAATGCTGCATTAAAGTCATGTCAGTAAAATTTTATTTTTGAGTTTAATTTGTATGAACGCCACCACAATGTCGTAATTTCAAAACTCTAAACTAAGCCCAATGTGAAAATATGGGATGTCTGTATTAATGGTGAATTTGTTGAAATTTTCGTTTTTCCATTTACAATAAAACTAGCTAAGTTGCAAAATACGACGGTATTGTGCAATTACAAGGAAATATTTAGCAATGACATATACAGCAGCTTCCTAAATTGAATAAAAACTAAAAAACACACCTGATGCACATTCTTTATCCATGATTTTACAGAAGTAGAGCTCTCTGCAGATTATTTTGTAGAAAAGGTACATTGCCATCTTGCTTCAAACTTGAGCACACCTGGCTGACATCGTAATTGTGACTTCCCAACTCGTAAATATAAGATTTAGTAGAAACTTGGTGTGATTTTTTTTTTTTTTTTAATATGAATATAGGAGCATGCTCCAGTTGCACAGATTATTTGTTCTCTGTGTCCATAGGAATGGACTTTGTTGCATTGTCAATGGTCTCTTTTACTCGTGATGCTGGACAAAAAACATAAAAAGTAGCTGTTTGAAAGGCTTTATCTCATACTGAATTTACAGAGAAAACAATCTGTTGTATTCATCATTTTCCCAATTCCTTAATGGCTTGCTTATAGTTGACGTCTTTGACTAATCTCTCTACTCTCAGTGATTGAGAGCGATTTGTAGGTTGATTTTGAGCCAAATCTGGATTAGTTCAGCAGGGCTTCAGACCACAAAACAATAGACTTTCACCATTGTGAATGACAAAACTTAATTTCATGCAGGGATCCATAAATCAATATGGTCATATCCAGTTTCTAGAATATCATTAAGACTTGGACCAGACACTAATTAAAAGATCATTTTAGTATTATTTTGTATCATTTATATGCTACTATATTATTTATATACTAGTACTTATTTTCCATTAATGTCATTTTATTAGTTTCTGTTGTTTTTTAAGTATTTCTATATACCTTTACTTAATTTTTTTATTTCTGTTTTAATTTTAGTAATTTTAGAACTTTTTTCAGTTAGTTGCCAAGGCAATGTTATCCCTTATTTATTTATTTATTTATTTATCATCTAATATTTATATATATGTATATTTTTTTTCTTTCAGGTTAATTTAAATGACTTAAAATTATTTTAATTTTTTTTTTTTGTTTGTTTGTTTTAGTTACCACTACCCCTTGCTTCGTCACGTCATGTTTTAGAAATACAAACTAGTTTTAGCAATTTATAGCTATTACAACTATATATATAGCTACATCTGGATGCATATGGTACATTTAGACATATACTCCTATATACACTACAATAGTAGTGGACAATATAAAGCATAAAACAGAGGATATGCTGTTTATTATTAGAGAAAGATAAAGTGCTTTATAGTAATCCTAAAAGATAAGAGAGACATATGCTGTGTAGTCGAGGAAAAACATATTAGGAAGAAATTACAGCGTAATGAAAAATCTCAGTAGGACAGGTGGAGGAGGCAGAGATAAAATATGAGATGGCTGCAGTTGTGTTTGTGAAGCGATAGAGGGAGGGCCGATCAGGCCACAGAAATGAGATGAGACTGGAGTGGTAATACAGGGATTAATAGAAGAGTTCTGTCACCGCTAAATCCACCCATTCACCCGCTAATCCTCACCCAGCGATCAGCCACACACCTACTGTATATGTGCCAGTTAGCATGCTAGCATGTAGATCTTTGCATGTGGAAGCAGATATGTTGTCAGTGAGCTAAATTATACAGTGTTTTTTTTTTTTTTTTTAAATCAAAAACTTGTGTATTAGAAGTCTTGGGAAGATCGACCTTCGTTCTGGTTTGCATTATTGGGCAAACTACTGAAAAATCGTAGTTAGCTAAGATACAAACTAGCAGAGACCTATAGACATATATATTTTTATATAATTTTTATAATTTTGAGTCTTTCATCTGTTGCTATACTTGCAAAGGTACAAGTTGAAGTTGAAAATAAATTTCAGTCAGGTTCCAAAAAAAAAAAAAAACATTCCTTTTCTCCATAGGGGAATAATAACTCATAAACTGTTAATGACAGAACTGTTGTGAGCTCTGGTGTTGTTAATCAATTGTATATGCTTTTGTTTGAACTTATTTTTGAAATAATCACATTTTACAGATTAATTCCTGGTGAAAAACTACATTACACATGATAACTGAAACAAGAAAATACTTACAGTTGAGGTCATAAGTTTACATACACCTTGCAGAATCTGCAAAATGTTAATTATTTTACCAAAAATAAGTTGGAACATACAAAATGCATGTTATTTTTTTATTTAGTACTGACCTGAATAAGATATTTCACATAAAAAAAAACATTTACACATAGTCCACAAGAGAAAATAATAGCTGAATTTATAAAAATGACCCTGTTCAAAAGTTTACATATGCTTGATTCTTAATACCGTGTTGTTACCTGAATGATCCACAGCTGTTTTTTTTTGTTTAGTGATAGTATTCCAACAATGACTGTATGATTTTGAGATCCGTCTTTTTACACTGAGGACAACTGAGAGACTCATATGCAACTATTACAGAAGATTCAAACGCTCACTGATGCTCCAGAATGAAAAACGATGCATTAAGAGCCGGGGGGGTGAAAACTTTTGAACAGAATGAGATGTGTACATTTTTCTCATTTTGCCTAAATATCATATTTTTTTCATTTAGTACTGCCCTTATACACTGTAAGATACTTACATGTTTCCCAGAAGACAAAATAAGTAAAATTTACCCTGATCTTCAAATTCCAAAAGTTTTCACCCCCCGGCTCTATATGCATCGTTTTTCCTTCTGGAGCATCAGTGAGAGTTTGAACCTTCTGTAATAGTTGCATATGAGTCCCTCAGTTGCCCTCAGTGTGAAAATATGGACCTCAAAATCATACAGTCATTGTTGGAAAGGGTTCAAATACACAAAAATGCTGAAAAACCAAAGAATTTGTGAAGCCTGAAGGATTTTTCTGAAGAACAGCGAGCAGTTTAACTGTTCAGGACAAACGGGGGACTTGTGAACAGCTGCTGTATCTCTAAACCAAAAAAACAAAGCTGTGTGGAACTTGTTTCTCAGTACATATAAATAACGTCTTGAAATGAATAGCTTTTGGATTCCGCATTGTCATTAGCAATGATTCATGGAATTGTAGTTCTTTTCCCCTCATTAAAGCCATTGAGTACGCAGTGTTAAAAAATAGTGGTGCTGTTACCTCATGACTGAAAAATTTAGTTCATCAAACAGCTTTAATATTTGTAGCGACACTGCTTGTTTTTCACTGAGAGACTGTCGTGTTTAAAGTAAATCCAGGGACTTTGTAAATGTGGCATGTTTTTAAATAGATTCAAAGTCCTGCTCTGTATAGTTTTGGTCTGTGTGGGACATCAGGAAAATGTCTGACCTAGTTTTCTTTAAAACTTCACCCTTCTGATTGAATCCCAGCCATCTCAGCATGGAGCGCTCTGGTGTGAAGATATCCTGCTGACCATCACATAAAGCGCTCACATCAGAGAAGAATAATGAATGAGATATCTAACACTTCCTGTCAGCTCCTCTGGTAGTGCGAAACTCCTCTTGATCCTATTTCGTTTCACCTGCTACCAACACCTACTGTGATGCTCTCAGAGCAATCTGAGACTAATTGATGAGTTTAAGAAGAGAGGAAAGGCACAACGGGAGGGGATGTTTTAAAGAGATAGTTCAACCAAAAATTTAAATTCTGTTATTAATTACTCAC
This sequence comes from Cirrhinus mrigala, assembly GCA_036247105.1. Classification (NCBI taxonomy): domain Eukaryota; kingdom Metazoa; phylum Chordata; class Actinopteri; order Cypriniformes; family Cyprinidae; genus Cirrhinus; species Cirrhinus mrigala. Next base: position 36,202,848 of record CM070007.1, on the reverse strand, counting down.
CCATATGTCATTCCAAACGCTGTAGACCTTCGTTCATCTTCGGAACACAAATTAAGATATTTCGGATGAAATCCAAGCGCTTTTTGTCCCTGCATAGACAGCAACGCAACTGACGTGTTCAAGGCCCAGAAAAGTAGTAAGGACATTGTTAAAATAGTCAGTGTGACGTCAGTAGTTCAACCGTAATTTTATGAAGCTATGAGAATACTCTTAAACGTGTTAGTTCTGTTGCTGTCTATGCAGAAAGATCTCAGATTTCATCAAAAATATCTTGTGTTCTGAAGACGAACGAAGTTCTTATGGGTTTGGAACGACTTGATGGTGAGTAATTATTGACGGAATGTTTATTTTTCGGTGAACTGTTCCTTTAACATGTTAGTCATGCTCCTACTGGAAATCTTTTTGGGCAGTCAATGGCCAGTGTGGACAAGACCTGAAATGCTGTTTACACCAGCTTCCCAGAGCCATGAAGGTCTAATATTTGGTTTCCCGACTAACCAACACCCAACTAATTAAATTAATTTATCTTTAACATGACATTCAAATGCGCACAAGCTACGTGTTACAATGCTTTCCACTGTCTGCTGTTGCTGTTGTAAAATAGAGCAGTGGCTCCTCTGAGGATTTGCTTTGACAGCGGCGTACAGATGAGCTGTTGAAGTAATGATGAAAAGTTTCATTGGAAGCTTTGCGTAACTGTGACGAGGGCTAATTTTAGCAGTTAAAAAATGTGAGGACGGAAAAAAACCCTGAAATATCTGATGGTGTCTGTGAGCACAACACGAGTTAGTGTGACGTTTGAGAAGCTGTGGTGAATGTAATTTGTATCTATATTAGAAATATAGAAAAGTTCTCCCAAACCTGTATAATTTTCTTTCTTCTGTTGAGCACAAAAGAAGATATTTTAAAGAATGTCGGTAACCAGTGGATGGTAGCCATTGACTTCCATAATATGGAAAAAAAAATGCTGATGTTGATGTTGATGCCAGTGGCTACAATCAACTGTTCGGTCACCAAAATGCTTGAAAATATCTTCTTTTGTGCTTAGCAGAAGAAAGAAACTCATACAGGTTTTGGAGAACTTGAGGGTGTGTGAATAATAGAATTTTCTTTTTTAATATACAGTGCCTTGCAAAAGTATTCACACCATATAATTTTTTCACATTTCATGTTGCAGCCTTCTGTTAAAGTGCTATAGATGACTTTTTTCCACATCAATCTACACTCCATACACCATAATGACAAAGCACAAACGGGTTTGTGACAACTTTGCAATTTTTTTTTTTTTTTAAATAAAACTCTAAAGTAAGTACCTTGCAAAAGTATTCATACCCCTTCATTTTTTTCATGTTTTGTTATGTTAAAGTGCTATAAATTACTTTTTTCCAGATCAATCTACACTCCATACACCATAATGACAAAGCACAAATGGGTTTGTGACAACTTTGCAATTTTTCCTTTTTTTTTTTTTTAAATAAAATGCTAAAGTAAGTTCGTTGCAAAAGTATTCATACCCCTTTATTTTTTTCAGGTTTTGTTGTGTTGCAGCCATATGTTAAACTGCTTTAAATTACTTTTTTTCCAGTTGTTACTTTTTTGTGACAACTTTGCAAATTTTTACAAAATAAACCACTGAAATAAGTAGATTGCAAAAGTATTCATTTATTTCACGTTTTGTTATGTTGCAGCCTTATGTTAAACTGCTGTAAAATTACCTTTTTTCACATCAGTCTACACTCCATACACCATAATGACAAAGCACTAAACAGATTTGTGACAACTTTGCAATATTTTTAAAAATGAAACGCTGAAATAAATACATTGCAAAAGTATTCATATCCCTTTATTTTTTTCACGTTTTGTTGTGTTGCAGCCATATGTTAAACTGCTTTAAATTACTTTTTTCCACATCAGTCTACACTCCATACACCATAATGACAAAGCACAAAACAGATTTGTGACAACTTTGCACTTTTTTTAAAAATAAAACACTGAAATAAATACATTGCAAAAGTATTCATACCCCTTCAATTTTTTTCACGTTTTGTTATGTTACAGTCTTATGTTGAAGTGCTATAAATTACTTTTTTCCACATCAATCTACACTCTATACACCATAATGGCAAAGCACAAATGGGTTTGTGACAACTTTGCAATTTAAAAAAAAAAAAAAAATAAAACACTAAAGTAAGTACATTGCAAAAGTATTCATACCCCTTTATTTTTTTCACGTTTTGTTGTGTTGCAGCCTTATGTTAAACTGCTTTAAATGACTTTTTTCCACTTTTTAAATAAATAAAACACACTGAAATAAGTACATTGCAAAAGTATTCATACCCCTTCATTTTTTTTACATTTTGTTGTGTTGCAGGCTTGCCGCCTTATGTTAAACTGCTTTAAATTACAGTACCTAGTTGAAGCACATTTACAGCCCCAAGTATTTTTGGGTATGATGTGACAAGCTTTGCACATCAGCATTTGGCAGTTATCTACCATTCTCCACCTCACCTCTTCACCTCTCAAACTCTGTCGGCTTGAATGGGGGCTGCAGACATTTTCAAGTTTCTCCAGAAATGTTTGATTGGGTTCAAGCCCGGGCCACACAAGGACATTCACAGAGTTGTCTATAAGCCACTCTTACTGTGTGCTTAGGGTCATTGTCCTGTTGGAACGTGAACCTTCTGCCCAGTCTGAGGTTCTGAATGCTTTGGACTGGGTTTTAATTAAGGCTGTCTTAATTTTTTGGTGCATTGAGCTTTCCTTCTCCTCTGACGAGTCCCTTTGTCATTATGGTGTATTGAGTGCAGATTGATGTGGAAAAAAAGTAATTTAAAGCATTTTAACATAAGGCAGCAATACAACAAAACATGAAAAAATGAATAGGTATGAATGCTTTCGCAAGGCACTGTATATATAGATTACATTTACCATAGCTTTTCAGACATCACACTACATAATTGAAATAAAAGCAAGATTAACCATTGTTTGAATGTCACTACATCCAGTCTAGTGTGCTGCAGCACATTTAGAGTAGCTTGCGTGTTGTGTTTGACAGCATGAGCAATCCTGCACTCTTGAGAGTAAGACTACAAGCGCGTATGCTTCACAGGAAAGTAAACACACTTCACCTGTCACCCCTCAACCTCCCTTCTTCCCGTTTTCATTGATAGTGACATTTCCCAGGAAAGTTCCTTGCTGTCACACTCTTAAACAATGCAGCAGAGATGTGTGGGTGAGTGAGTGAACAGCATGGCAGTTATATAAGCACCAGACCGCCCAGTGGGACCTTCTCAACTTCTGCTCAACAGCCTCACTTGTCCATTTTTTTATCGCTTACACTTGTTCAACCACATTTACAACAGCGTATTCACATAGTTAACTAAACTGGCATTCGAAAGTACAAAAGTTGATTATGTCGGTATGATTTTAAAAATGTTTTAAAGCTTATTTATTTGATTCATTTGATCAAAACACAGTGATGTTGTAAAATATTATTACAATTTAAAAACTGTTTTCTATCTTAGTGTATTTTAAAATGTAATTTATTACTGTGATGCAAAGCTGAATTTTCAGCAACATTACTCCAGTCTTCAGTGTCACATGAACATTTCTTAAAGTGCCCCTATTATGGATTATAAAACGTTAATATTTTGGTTTTGGGAGTCCCCAACAAGAAGTTGACATGCATGCAAGGTCAAAAAAACACTTTTATTGTCTTATAATATGCATTTATTTTTACCTTATTTGCTCAACGACTCCCAAACGGTTCGTCAAAACGAATCATTTGTCCAAACCACTCCTTTGCGTGACACTAATCTGCGGTGATTGTGATTGGTTTAACATTACTGCGTGCAGCGAATTTCAAACACGGAACACCCATCACCTTTACTCTAGCCCACAACTCGGTGGTAAACAACAACACCCAAGCAGCCATAGTATATATGTCAACCCAGCACAGAAACATATTGATAAAGCACTGCAGCTTGTACACCAACATATTGTTCTATTCTTTATCAGAAATTCAAGTAATAACAACGTCAAACATTCACTATTCATCAACACATTTCTAGACAATAGTGAGTGAACAGATAAAGCTGTCAGCCGGTTAGCCAGAGACCTACGAGCTGCGCGGAGCGAACACAACACAACACACACACAACTAAATACGTATTTTGCATGATACAGAGTAACGTTACATGAGAGCAACAAGTTTTAAAAGATTACTCCACTTTCAGAATTAAAATGTCCTGATAATTTACTCACTCCCATGAGCGATTTAGAACGATTTTGAACGATCGCTAGAAAATACAACCTTCAATTATTAATCACACTTATAGTTAGAGGTTCAGAGGGGCAAGCCGGTCCAAATAAACTGGGCACTGATCCATCTTTTAAGAGCAAGCCTTTGGTGAATCCCGCATTGTACTTGAAAACCACATGGAAATTTTACTGTGTTTGTGGGCGGGCAAGTTGTTTGCGACGTAGAACGTGGGCGGACATTATGCAAATGTGTTACTTTGTGACGTGTGCCATAACAGAAAAAAATTTGAATTCCTGATGACTCTTTCAGGCTATTGTGAACCGACTCCTTTTTTTTGATAGACAGTAACTTTATTTATTGTGCACTGTCGGCTTCACAACTTTGTAGATAGTTTATGTTCACATACATGACACACTGCATGAAAGGTCATATTTGAAAAGGCATAATAGGAGCACTTTAATATATATTATTAGTATTTATAATATAATATTTATATTATTAAACAGTAGTGTACTAAACACTAGTATAAAAAAGGGTAAAAATCTTTTTCTTTTTTTTTTTTTAGAAATTAAAACAGAAATAAAATTGAAAGATAAATGTGTGCACGACTGCACGACTTTAAGAAAAAAAAAGCACGCTCAGGAGATATTTTAGTCTACAGCATCTGAAATGTGACGATTTTTGGCATGCTGCAGTATCACTGAGCTTTAAGTTTTTTCTCTAGAGTATTTAGAATGGATGTATAATTTTTTTTTGTCATGACTGACTCATCCTTATGCCTTTACAATCCCCCTATGACTTTTTTTTTGGTAGAACCCAAAAGGAGAAAAGGAATATTTGTTGTTGTTTGCCGTACAATTACAGTATAACAGGACGAAAGCTTTCCAGCTTCCAACGGGACATAAAAGCACCACAGAAATGTCTTGCAAGTATCACAAACTTTTTTTTTCACTGATCTTTCCCAGTCAGTCCAATTTGTGAACTAATCATGGTGATCATTTTTGTGAATTTAAATAATAATTTACCACCAAAAACTGTCTCAAAAGAATGATTTGTTCACAAATCACTATATCTTTCTTGAACAATCATGAATGCACCAAGGCAGGTGTCAAAATTTTCAGTGCATAATAACAGACAATTTCACTGTTTGAAGCTTGACAGCACCAGTCCTCATGCGCTGTTATTATATCTAAAATGTTTTCCGAAATCCTTTGTGTTTCACAGAAGAAAGTCTGTCTAACAGGTTTGAAACAACATGAGTAAATGATGCCTTTTTTGGCCCATCTGCACGAATCTCACTGTGTAAACAGTATTTAGCTACAGATGTCATTAAAGTCTGATAGTTATGATCTAATGCCTTGCTTGTGTTCAGATGTCATATCTGATATATGGTTTTCATTCTCTCTCTCTCTCTCTTGTTCTGTCTCCGCTGTAGTTACGTAACTTCCACTGCACCGTCTGATCTCGATCACACTTTCTCTCCCGAGTTTCATCGCTTTCTCCTCTGTTTCTTAGTTGCTCCATCTGTCTCTGTTTCTCTCCATTCCTGTAGATCTGGGTAATTGCATCCATATTAAACCAGTGCACAGCAATTTATCACAACGGCTTCACTCTGTCAAAAACAAACGACTTGTGGTGTATTTGAAAGCATGAACTTAAGAAATTAATCTTATTTTCATTTTTTTAGAAATAAGACAGAGCTGCAAAAAAATGCAGCAGCGTATTATGCTGTTAGACGCAGTACCTTTGATATACCATGGTACTGAGTAATCACCACATTGATGTACTATTTACTTCAAAGCGAGGTATTGGGCTGAGGCAGTGACTATAGACTGGCCTACAGACACAGAGAGGCAGCTTGTGGATGATTTTGGCAGTAGTATAGAAGGCTTTTGTGTTTGGTCGTTAGCCAGGACGTGCTGAGGTAAGCTGGGCAGGCCGGTGTTTCACACCCTTTTGGAAATCTGTGCCGACAACTCGAGTAGAAATAGCTGATTTAGGAGCCGCTGGGGAGATGCACGCTTATCTACGCTTTTAGAAAGCAGGGCCAACCGTGAGAGAAATAAAGGGAGGGGAAAATGGGAGGAGAAAGGTAGTGTAATCGGTGGAGTATAAGAAAGAGGTTTACAAAAGGATTACCAGTGATGCTCCTGGGCAGTATTATGAGATATTTTGTGTGTTTTTTGCTAGTGCTGTGGATATTGAAATAAACCAAGTTCAGATTCATCCATCTATTCATTCTCTAAATTGCTTGTCCCATGTAGGGTTGCAGAAGTTAATTCACCGCAATTAATTTGTCTAATAGAGGTTTTTCAAGGGAGATATCGATGCTGATATCAAGAAAGCAGGGTGGCTAATGACTAATGCTGAAACTATTTAATGATTTCTTCAAACCATTACTCAGTTAGGAAAAGTACTCTATTAATCAGTTTGCGCTCTCAAAATATATTTTTATCACTGGAATTTAAAGGATAAGATGTTTTTTGAGGAAAACATTTCAGCATTTTCTCCATATAATGGACTGATATGGTGCCCCGAGTTTGAACTTCCAAAATGTAGTTTAAATGCGGCTTCAAACGACCCCAAATGCAATTGTAAATGATCCCAGCCAAGAAAGAAGGGTCTTATTTAGTGAAACAATCGGTTACTTTCATAAAAATAATACAGTGTATATACTTTTTAATGTCAAACGCTCGTCTTGTCTTACTCTGCCTGTTTTTTTTTTTTCTGGTTTATGACAGTTACGGTATGTCGAAAAACTCCCATCTCGTGTTCTCCCTCAACTTTAAAATCGTCCTATATCGCTGCTTTACCTTTTTTTTTTTTGTTAAGGGTGTTTGATCTTCTTTGCATGTTCACTTTGCAAAGACTGGGTTGGTGCTTCTGCAGCGATGTAGGATGATTTTGAAATGATTTTTGAAGTTAAGGGAGAAAATACGATTGGAGTTTTTCAAAATACTCTAACTGTCTTGAGCCAGAATACACAGAGTTCAGGGAGAGAAAGGCAAGATGAGCGTTTGAGATTAAAAAGTATTTAAATTGTATTTTTTTAATGAAAATAACCGATTGTTTCGCTAGATAAGACCCTTCTTCCACAGCTGGCATCGTTTACAACCACGTTTGGGATCGTTTAAAGCCGCTTTTAAACTACATTTTGGAAGTTCAAAACCGGGGCACCATAGAAGTCCACTATATGGAAAGAAATGCTGAAATGTTTTCCTCAAAAAACATATCTTTACAACTGAATAAAGAAAGGGGGTGACAAGGGGGTGAGTAAATTATCTGTAAATTCTTGTTCTGGAAGTGGAGCTCTCCTTTAATGTTTTTGAGGAAAGCATTGCAGGATTTTTCTCCATATAGTGGATCAATGGATCTTATTGTGAACCCAAAGGCCCAAACTGCAGCTTCAAAGAGCTCTACATGATCCCAGCCGAGGATCCAGACGGAGGGTCTTATCTAGCGAAACGATCAGCCATTTTCTAAAAAAAAAAAATAAAAATGTATATATTTTTTAACCACAAATGTTCTAGCTCAACTTCACACGTTGCATAGCCAAGTTGGAAAGGTCGCGCTTGACGTAGGCGTAAGTACCGACCCAGTGTTTACGAAGTGAACATGTGAAGAAAGTCAAATGCCTTTTTACCAAAAGACTGCAAAACAATGACGTCGGATGATTGTTAAAGTTTTTCGCCCCTACCCTACCTTTTTGAACCAGAGTACATAGATGAAGAACTGACCATGCATGACCTTAACAACGTGATTATGTAATGTGTCAAGTTGCGAATGTGCATTGCAGAGCTAGTGCAAGATGAGCATTTGTGGTTGAAAAATATATGAATTTTTTTTTTTTTTTAGAAAACGTCAGACTGTTTCGCTATATAAGACCCTTATTCCTCGTATAGGATCGTGTGGAGCCCTTTGAAGCTGCATTGAAACTGCAATTTGGACCTTCAAACTGTTGGTCCCCATTGAAGTCCAGTAGATGGAGAAAAATCCTGTTTTCCTCAAAAACCATACTTTCTTTTCAAGGATGACATGGGGTTGAGTAAATTCTCAGGAAATTTTATTTCTGTAAGTGAACTAATCCTAATTGGTATTTGCGACTTTTTAAAATTTCCGAGTGAATCATGAAAAGTCTCTATGTTAGGTGGTTGAAAAATGAGCAGGTTTGGCAAGAGCAAGAGTACATTCATAAACACAATCTGTATTTCTACCTATTCACCATGTACCTTTGTTTCCTGTTTCTTTTAGGGATCACTCGTCCTTCCTTTACATCCGCTGGTTCCTGTTCTATTGACCACACCCCAGCGTGGAATCCCACACTGTCTCAGCCAATCTCCTGGACCTGAAGGCAAAGTGGAGATCACATTCCTTACATCCCAAATCCAATTTTTTTTCCACTACAAATGGACAGGAACAATCCAGCCTGCATTAAACAAAAGGAAGCAGTAATGCCCATAGCAGATGATCTGGACACAAACTGTTATGATACTGAGAACGTTTTTATATTCAGTTCGTTTTTGTCTTGCAATGCTTTAGCTCCTCTAAAACTCTGAATATGGATATTTGAGAGTCCTGACTGGTATTCTCAACGGCATAGACGCAAGGCTGTTGGGTATTTCAGAAGTGGGTTGTATGATCCTCTGTTTAGTTGCCAAACCCCAATTCCGGAGAACTTGGAGAAAGCCTCGTCAACTAGTGCTGTGAGTGGGTTTTGTTGGCCCATTTGGGCCTAAACCCAAAACTCAACCTTGAATTAAGGCCACTTGGCACCAAGAAACAACCTCTGCATGACTTCCACCATTCCTGAAAGACTTTGCAAATGAACTTTTAAGAGATCTGACTGATACTAGATGTTCTTTGAGGCCCAAAAAATCTTTAGAATTAGTGTTAAAGATACTCTGAGATCTGAGACTGTTAGGAATTATAGAAATCAAATATATACTCATGATTTTAGATGCAACTTCTAGAGAACTTAAGGAAGAAGAAAACCTCTGCCAACGAGGGCTTGTGCCAACAAGACCGTTTTGAGACTGAACCCAATTCTCAGCCTTGTTTTATGGCCATTTGACACCAAGAAACAACCTCTGCATGACTTCAACCATTCCTCAAAGACTTTGAAGGTCCTCAAGATCATAAACCCAAGATTGTTAGAAATTTTGGAAATCAAGTATACTCATCATTTTAGATGACACCACCACTTCCAGTGAACTTAAGGAAGGAGAAACCTTCCGGCGACTAGGGTTTGTTGGTGCTTCTTGGCCCTTAAACCCAAATCCCAACCCCCCCCCCCCCCCCCCCTTTTTTGGCCATTTGGCACCTATTTCTTCCCTCCATCTCATCCCGACCTCCACCATTCGCCCCTCGCTGGCCACGGCAGTCCTCCCTCCCCGTTCCCGCCCCCACCCCCACCCTCCCCCTCCTCATCACCCGACCCCTTCCCCACACCACACTTCCCACCCCTCCACCCAAGTCACCATGGCCACCGGTACTACCACCACCGCTCGCGAACATCTCCTGGTGGTGCGGAGGCGCAGCCCGCATATGCGCTACACGCTGAGCCCGGAAAACCTCCGCAGCCTTTCGGCTCAGGGTGGCTCTGGGAATGGGGGGAGCTCTAGAGGAGGAGCTCCCGAACCGATGGGACTGCAGCGGGCCAACAGCGACACCGACCTTGTGACTTCGGATAGCCGGTCCTCCTTAACAGCCTCTACGTACCAGTTCACGCTCGGGCGAGGGCAAAACCTGGTCATCTCTTGGGACATAAAAGAGGAGGTGGATGCCACGGACTGGATCGGGCTGTACCACATTGGTAAGATGTTTTGGAGTGTAGGGAAATTCTCTATTAAAAGTAATTCCTTTTAAAGGGATAGTTCACCCAAAAATGAAAATTACCCCATGATTTACTCAGCCTCAAGCCATCCAAGGTGTATATGACTTTTTACTTCTAGACAAATACAATCGGAGTTATATGGAAAAATGTCCTGGCTCTTCCAAGCTTTCTAATGGCATTGAATGGCTGATCAGATTTTGAAGTCCAATAAAGTGTATCAATCCATCATAAAAAGTACTCCAGATGGTTCCGGGGGGTTAATAAAGTCCGGCTGAAATGAAACAATGCATTTGTGTAAGAAAAATATCCATATTTACAACTTTAGAAACTGTAATCTCTGGCTTCTGCTAACTGTTGTACGCAGAAATGTGGAAGTAGCTACGCGGAAGCACAGAGGAGAGAGCAAAACAAAACACGATCATGAGTTAGAAGTATAAAATGATGATTTGTAAAGAACAATGTTGGAGGATTTCGATATAAGCCAAGAGAAGACTGGCCTTTGCTGTAAACAAAACTTGGTTTTCATGAGGCTAACGTTCTAACTGGACCTTACGTTACGCCTACATCCTGTGTCATCTGCTGGAATGCCGCTCTCTCGTGAACATACTTACGACAGTTAGCGGAAGCTTTGCAGTTTGTTAGGTTTTAAATGTGGATATTTTTCTCATGCAAATGCCTCAGAAGGCCTTTATTAACCCCCTGGAACCATGTGGAGTATTTTTTATAATGGATTGATGCACTTTATTGGACTTCAAAATCTCAACACCCATTCACTGCCATTATAAAGCTTGGAAAAGCCAGGACATTTTTTAATATAACTCCGATTGTACATACTTTTACTTACTTTTGCATTCTTTTTATCACTGTATCTTTGACTCTTTCTCTTTAGTAATGGATACACTTCCTGCAGGTCTTTTTATAATGCTACAATGCGTAATTTCTGTGGCACTAACAGAATTGCAGTAAATATTAAAAAGTCCCCCATTCCATCGTTTTGGACAAAAGTGTTAATTAAGGGATGCTCAAGCAAGCATATTGCAATTCCATTTGGTGGCAAAGGGTTTGTCTTCTCAAAATAGTAATTTTTCATGCAGAGAATGTAGTTTATAGATATTGTGATTGCAGTTTAGAAAGTTTTGTCTTTTTTGAGAACTTGCACAACTCATTTGTGTGGACTAGATTTTTGGCTTTGGCCAAAATGACTGCATGATACAGTGTATATTTTGAAATCAACATGAAATGTTGTTTGCAACAATCTCTGCTTCCATAATTGTGATTCTGGACCACAAAACCAGTTGTAAGTAGCACTGGTATATTTGTAGCAATAGCCAACAATACATTGTATGGGTCAAAATAGATTTTTCTTTTATGCCAAAAATCATTAGGATATTAAATAAAGATCATGTTCCATGAAGATATTTTGTGAATTTCCTGCTGTAAATATATCAAAACTTAATTTTTGATTAGTAATATGCATTGCTAAGAACTTCATTTGGACAACTTTAAAAGCGATTTTCTCAGTGTTTTGTTTTTTTTTGCACTCTCAGATTCAAATAGTTGTATCTCAGCCAAATATTTCCTATCATAACAAACCATACATCAGTGGAAAGCTTATTTATTCAGCTTTCAGAAGATGTATAAATCTCATTTTCAAAAAAAAAAGACACTTATGACTGGTTTTGTGGTCCAAGTTCACAATTGGACATATTTCTAGGTGAAACTAAGTATCAAGACCATGGGCCAGTGTTGATTTATGTCTTTAAAAAATACTTTTGCACATTACTTTGTAATGCGTTTTGCCCAACATTCGCTTTAAGTATCTATAGTCTCTAGATGATCTAAGATTATTTATATCAAGTTTTACTGATGTTTTACACATTTACTAATCATTTAAGAAATGTGCTTTTAGTTTTATCCATCAGACGTTCATTGTTATCTGATTAAAGGTCATTTTGTCAGTGTTTAAGTCATGTTTTGACATGAACAGGGTGTGGAAATACTGTAGCTGACTTACAGGAAACATTTCTAGGCTGAAAAGGTAGATGAATACTGGAAAAAGCTGATTCACACATACACACATACGCACACACACACACACACACACATCATTTGATTGGACTTGAACCAAAATGTGAACTAAACAAAAAACTATTTGTGACCCTGGACTATAAAACCAGTCATTTTTTGAAAGTGAGATATATACATCATCTTAATAAATAAGCTTTCCATTGTTGTATGTATTGTTAGGATAGGAAAATATTTGGCCGATTTAAAAATCTGGAATCTGAGGGTGCAAGAAAATCTAAATATTGTGAAAATGGCCTTTAAAGTTGTCCAAATGAAGTTCTTAGCGATACATATTACTAATCAAAAATTACGTTTTTTATATTTACGGTAGGAAATTTACAAAATATCTTCATGGAACATGATCTTTACTTAATATCCTGATGATTTTTGGCATAAAAGAAAAATCGATACAATGTATTTTTGGCCATTGCTGTAAATGTACCCATGCTACTTACTGCTTGCTACTTTTACTATGCTACTTTTGGTTTTGCGGTCCAAGGTCACATTTTTAAATGTAAACGCTATGTCCACACTGAATGTAAGATGTGCAACACGCTACATCTGAACTAAATCACTCCCATTATAATCAACAAAGTAATATAACAGAAACCAGACATTTCTATGCACGGTCATATCGCCCAACCCTAATGTGACCTACTGTGTGGGTTTAATATGTTGATGAAGCAAATGATTGCAAGTGAATGAGCAAATGAAAACAGATGAACTGCTGACTCTGGCTTAATTGCATCGTGTCATTAGCTACATTTTATATCGTCCTCTCCTCCGCACTTGCGCTGATGGATGAATCTAGTTACTCAGCACTATTTCTGATGGCTTTGAGAGCCTATAACTGCCGTAGTTTTGATTTGTAGAGGAGAGGTGGGAGGATGAGCAAAACGTGTCCCATGAGACACCAACTAACCATGAACAAGCTCAACCCACCAGCATCCCTAGATACAGACTATAAGAGCAACTGCAATACAATTAACCATTCACTGACTTGCAGTGAACTATACACACATTTGTTATTTACTATAATTTATTTGATATTTCTTATTATATATATATATATATATATATTTTTTTTTTTTTTTTTTTTTTTTTTTGTAAAGTGTAGTGAGATTTAGTTATTTAAAGATCTTTAATAAATGAAAATAGTATTGTGTGAAGGGCAAATGCATTTGGGATCATATTTTTAAACAATGCATGTGACAAAATTATGAGAAAGTGTTGTAAATTACCTGCTAGTTTTCTTTTTGAGATCTGTCTTTCTAGGTCGGGTGTTTTTTAAATTGCTAACAATGTAAACAAAGTTGTTAACTTGATGTGCATCCATAAAAAAATCTGTGCAAATAGTGAAATTTTCCTTCTTGCATAAGAAAGAAAAACAAAAGATAGTTCTCAGCTAATGTAAAGCATTAACTTGAATCAAATGGTTCAAGGCCGCTTCAGAAATACAGTCTTTATAGATTTGGCTTCTTGGAAATGGGAATTTAGTGGTGGCGTGCAATGGTAACGATACCATGAATTGTGCAGCTCGGTGTGCTATTACTTTTCTGTGATCTGTCTTTCGGTTTTGCAAATGATAAACCAGGGAAAAAAGTGTTTTGATGTGACCTAAGTCCTGTCTAGGGACCTGAATATTATTATCATAAAACCACTCAAGACCCACAAAAGCACGCATTCATTATTCAGAAATAGTACAAATATTGTTTGCGTAAGATTTTGTATAAGATTTGTTTATTCTCAAATATAAAGTATATTATATATAGTACAAGTGTCAGTAAACAAGATTTTAATCTCATTCTGCTGTAATCTGTGTAATGTAGTCTGAGCGCAGGGTTCAAGGTCTGTTTGACAGTCATGGTCAGTGAAAGCCGATCCCTCATGCTACTATAGCCGGCTTCATGGGGCCATCGATCAGGACTGGGGAATTCCTCCATGGCCTGTCCTAGAGAAAGGCCTCCGCTGAGGGATTGTGCCAGCCATCGATCCGCTCAGATCCTCTGGAGTTTCATTCAGTCTTATTTTTCCCATGGGAATAACCGTGGCCTGATTTATGACCTGTGTTACACACAAAAAGAACAACTGCCTTAAAGGAATAGTTCACTTAAAAATGCGAAGATTTGTTGAAAATTGTAGTCACCCTCAGGACATCCATATGTAGATGAGTTTGTTTCTTCATCAGATTTGGAGAAATGTAGCATTAGGCCACTTGCTCTCCAATGGATCTCTGCAGTGAATGGGTGCCGTCAGAATGAGAGTCCAAACAGCTGATAAAAACACCACAAGTAAAAAGCTGTGTGTTTGTAAGAAACAAATCCATCATTATGGAAATTTAACCTTAAACTGTTGCTTCTGGTCAAAATACAAATCCTTTATCTAAATAAAGCTTTCTCCAGTGAAAAAGCCGTCTGATCTGAAACAGGAGAGAAATATGCACGGATGAAAAACTGTTTACAAACCAAAACAGTTCTAAATAAATATTGTGATGTTTTTATCAGCTGTTTGGACTCTCATTCTGACGGCACCCATTTAATGCCGAGGATCCATTGGTGCCTTTTCAGACCTTTTCAGATGAAGAAAGTAACTGATCTACATCTTGGATAGCCTGAGGGTGAGTAAAAAGTATATATCCCCTTATATTACATATTAATGTATTCTGTAATTTTTGTTAAAAATTTAACCCATCACTAAACCTATACCAACAGCATACTTATTTATATCTCATCTCAAAATCATATAAAAGAAAGATTAAATATATATTTTTATAAAGAAATTTAAGCTGTTTTTTATGGCTATTTTTTGCATTATGACATTATTGTCATAACAAATTAAACACATGATCTTTACATTACTAAAAAAGAAAAATAAATAAATTAATTAATAGATAAAGTAGATTTACATAAAGTAAAACCTGTTATATATCACAAAAATTATATATCATGGTAATATTTGTTTTAAATAATGAAACTATTTCAGAGATTTTTAGCATGCTTTTTTAAAGAATAATGGGAATTACAAAAAGCATCCAACATAAAACATTTTGACCGATTATGTTAATGATTACTTGAAGGCAAAATGTGCTTAATTATCATGCAAATAATGCCACAAAGGAAATAAAGTCATAATGGTGTTAAAAACATATTATTTTCTGAAAAACATGTCTTACACTTTATAATAAGATGTCATTTGTTAGCATTAGTTAACCTATTAACTAACATGAAGAATACATTTATTACACTATTTATTAATCTTTCTAATGTTAGTTAATAAAAATAAAGTTCATTGTATTTGTTAGTTCACAGTGCATTAACTAATGTTAACAAACACAACTTGTGATTTTAATAAAGCATTAGTAAATGCTAAAATTAACATTAGCTAAGATTAATAAATGCTGTAGAAGTATTGTTCATTCTTAGTTCATGTTAACTAATGTAGTTGACAAATGTTAACTAATAAACCTTGTTGTGAAGTGTTGATAATATATAATATTTCTTAATTTAAAAATATCCTTTTTATTTTGGGGTAAAAAGATGTTTTAAAATTCACCCATAAAAAAGGAAAATAAATTAATAAATAAATAAATTAATTAATTAATAGATAAAGTAGATCTGCATATAAAGTAAAACCTGTTATACATCATTAAAAAAATAATAAATAAATAAATATAATGGTAATATTTGTTCTGCTGCCTTTTTTTACAGGTTTCAATAATGAAACTTAATAATGAAAATTTCTGGAATTTTTAGCATGATTTTTTAAGAATAATAGGAATTAAAAAAAGCATCCAACATAAAACATTTTGACCCATTATGTTAATGATTACTTGAAGGCAAAATGTGCTTAATTATCATGAAAATAATGGTGTTAAATACATGTATTTTTTTTTTAAGTTACATTTTACAATATGGTGTCATTTGTTAAGGTTAATGTATTAACTAACATGACCAAACAATGAACAATACATTTATTACACTATTTATTATTCTTTGTTAATGTTAGTAATTAAAAATACAGTTGTTCATTGTTTGTTCTTGTTAAGTTCACAGTACATAAAATCACAGTATTTTAGTTTATTTTAGTTCACCACATAGTTCATAGTTAACTAATGTTAGCAAACACAACTTGTGATTTTAATAATGCATTAATAAATGCTGAAATTAACATTAACTAAGATTAATAAATACTGTAGAAGTATTGTTCATTCTTAGCTCATATTAACTAATGTAGTTAACAAATGTTAACTAAGGAACCTTATTGTAAAGTGTTACCAAATAAAACACATCATTTTTAAATCCTTTTTATTTTGGGGTGAAAAGATGTTTCAAGATTCACCCATAAATAAATTTGCTGTTAAGACAGCCTTTTTAACATTTGGTGATAAACAAGAGAGTTGTTATTTCTCTTCTTCTGATGTCAAATTACATTTGCTCTAACTTTGTTTATTGTCTTATCTTTGCTCAGAATATGTCCTGATATTACAGTAAGGCATTTAGCTGTTTTTTCCTGGAAACTGGATGATGCAGGGCACCGCTGCGCTGGAGTCAGGGATGATTGATTTTTGCGTGAGTCATGTGACACGGTCGGGTGAATTGTGGCTTCTTGTAGACGTTCAGTAACAGAGGCCCAGTGTCAGCGCTGTGATATAGTTTCAGTTGAGCTGCTGTAGATCACTGCAGACAAGGCTGGACTATTCACAGAGGGTCTGACAGAATGAAGAGTGTCCTGCAATTACTGATCACAGGCTGCCGTCACACCTAGAGAGAAACTGGGGCTGTAAACCTTTCTCCAGGGCAAATTCTCTTCAGAATGTCTGATTCGTGGAAGTGGCGTTCTCTAATATACAATGACTTTAAAGAACATTGTGTCGCAAAGGTTTCCCTTTCATAGCTTAGGCCATTTAAAGGGTTAGGCTACCCAAAAATGAAAATTGTCATCATTTACTCACCTTCAAGTTGTTCCAAACCTGTATGAATTTCTTTCAAAAGAAGATAACTTGAAAAATGTAGGTAACCAAACAGTTGACGGTAACCATTGACTTACATATTACGGAAAAAAAATACTATGGAAGTCAGTGGTGTGGAAGTCATATTGTGCTGCTTGTTATTTATTTATTTATTTATTTTTATTTTTATTTTTCCGGAATGCATAGATAGATTTTCACATCTCATGAAATTCTTACTTTGGACTATATTTAACATTGACTGCATAAGATAGAAAAGTAAAATTAAGTCATACGTGCACTTTTATTCTTATTGTAATGGAGATCGTATCAAATAATAATTTTTGGGGTGTTATTAAATGTGAAGCTCTCATGTCAAATTGATTTTGTGTATTTAGTTTATATAGCATGTCTCCAAGCATTTTTTTCACACTGAACCCAATTCTGATTCGCTTTTCAAATCTGATCTTTAGGATTCACTGTCTAGAATGTCACTTTGCAAGTGCTGAAATCAGAGCTGTTTGTTTAGATGGAAATATTTATCTGGTATATCTGAAGATAAAAGCATGCCTGATCCAGAATAAACTACCTAAAATCAAATATGAAACTCTTTTCCAAAAATGTTGAATTTAGTCCAGTTTCAAACCTTATACAATAGGGCTAATAATTTAAATTTGCTAAAAAAAACATGTTTTGTTTTATTTTATTTTATTTTATTTTATTATTTTATTTTATTTTATTTTATTTTATTTTATTTTATTTTATTTTATTTTATTTTAATGCTCAGACTACGTACTCCTAAAACAATGTTATTCTCCCTCAAGTGGACTGATGGCTTAATTGGGAGTTTTGTCATTTGAAATTATTCATTCTTTTGTTGAGATACTTTTTCTCATGATTCCATTTTATTTTTTTATTTTATTTTATTTCATTTCATTTCTTTTCTTTTTTTTTCTCTTTTCTTTTCTTTTCTTTCCTTTTCTTTTCTTTTCTTTTATTGCTCAGACTACGTATTCCTAATACGGTGTAATTCTCCCTCAAGTGGACTGATGGCTTAATTGGGAGTTTTGTCCTGATTTTATTTTATTTTATTTTATTTTATTTTATTTTATTGCATTGCATTGCATTGCATTGCATTGCATTGCATTGCATTGCATTGCATTGCATTGCATTGCATTGCATTGCTCAGACTACATACTCCTAATAAGGCCTAATTCTCCCTCAAGTGGACTGATGGCTTAATTGGGAGTTTTGTCATTCTTTTGTTCAGATACTGTTGGTACTGAATTAGAGGGCAGAAAGGAGAAAAAGATTGTGTCACAGAGAGATAATCAGCAGTGGGTCATTGGGTCTCTGGTTTATGTGGCTGTATTGATTATACAGGCTCAGACTGGAAATTGAAGCTAATGTGCTCATGGACTCAGTTCACCCACAGTGCATCCTGTCTGCTTTGAATCACTGCCAATCAATTCATTAGTGCCCTCTTTTTACTTTGCCACTAGATGCTGTACTTGTAGTTGAGATTAATCAATATATCAATATATATATGCATTTGTGCTTGACTGCTGTTTGTTTATTATGCACGCATGATTATATTGAGCTATATTACTGCTCTCCGTATGAAGTAGGATTTTTGAGAGAGCCTAACAGATGGGAGCAGGTAGGAGGTTTGTTTGATCAGGGTCATGTTGAGTTGAGGAGTTAAAGAATAGGAAACGCCAACTAAGAACATGGTCCCTTACCTTCAGGACGAACACTTTGCCATTTGTTTGTTCTCAAGACCCTTAGAAAAGGCTTTAAGCCCTTAAGAGAATAGGCCTGAGGTGTGGCACAATCGATCGGCCAACCCTAATGTTGTTTCACAGCCACGCGTTTATAATGAGATCTATTGACTCCTGGTGGAGGCCATCCTTCTTTGTCATTTATATATTTATATGACAAATATTTACACACTTTTGTGCCGACACAGATGAGACGTGTCCTGCAAACGTTTGGGATTCGAAGAACCGTGGTGTGAATGGGACTCAGAGAGGGCAGATCGTCTGGAGGCTGGAGCCCGGACCGTACTTCATGGAACGTAAGTGAAAATTTTGAAAAATGATAGGCACTTTCTGAGTTGATTTCACCAAGTTTGCCAGGTTGTTGACATCAAATGTTTGGTACACTACAGTTCAAAAGTTTGGAGTTATTAATAAATATAATGTACTTGATAATCAAATCAGCATATTAGAATGATTTCTGAAGAATCATGTGACACTGGAGTAATGATGGTAAAAATTCATCCTTGCATCACAGGAATAAATTATATTTTTATATACCACTGAAAAGTTTGGGATCAGTAAGCCTTGCAATGTTTTTTAAAGAAGTCTCTTATGCTCGTCAAGACTGCATTTATTTGATAAAAATACAGAAAAATACAATAATACTCCAAAATGTTATTACAATATAAAATACTAATTTTTATTTTAATATACTTTAAAATATAATTTATTCCTGTGATGCAAAGCTGAATTTTCATCAGCTGTTACTCCAGTCTTAAGTGTCACATGATCCTTCAGAAATCATTCAAATATGCTGATTTATTATTAGAATGATCAATTTTGGAAGCAGTTGTGCTGCCAAATATTTTTTTTTGAAACCTGTGATTCTTTTTTCAGGATTCTTTGATGAAAAACAAGTTAAAAAGAGCAGCATTTATTTAAAATATAAGTATTTCTAATGTAAATCTATGCTATCACTTTTTATTAACACATTCCTGGTAAATAAAAGTATTAGTTTCTTTCAAAAAAAAAAAAATAATAAAATAAATAAATAAATACTTTTGAACAGTTGTGTATATTGTCCGAAAAGATTTCTATTTTAAATAAATGCTGTTCTTTTTAACTTTTTATACATCAAAGAATCTTGAAAAAAAAATATTTAAAAAATATTAAGCAACACAACTGTTTCTGATAATAAATCAGTATATTTGAATGATTTCTGAAGGATCATGTGACACTTAAGACTGGAGTAACAGTTGATGAAAATTCAGCTTTGCATCACAGGATTAAATTATATTTTAAAGTGTATTCAAATAAGAAACATTATCTTATATTTTAATAACATTTTGCAGGATTATTTTTTCTGTATTTTTGATCAAATAAATGCAGTCTTGACGAGCATAAGAGACTTCTTTAAAAAACATTACAAGTCTTACTGATCCCAAACTTTTGAGAGGTAGTGTATATTCAAATAGAAAACAGTGGTTTTAAATTGTAATAATATTTCACAATATTACTGTTTTTACTGTATTTTTGATCACATAAATGCAGCCTTGATGAGGCTTATTTTGAACTTTTTAACAGTTGTGTAGATATGTATAGTTTTGTCTGAGTAGCAATAGCAAACTAACTTGATATTCAAGAGCAAAAGAGCATATTTTATGAAACTAATTTTCGCAAAAACACAAATTTTTCATGCACATTTGTTGTTGTGGAATTAATTTAAGATAAATCTGCCTCTATACAGTATGCAAAAACAAAACAAACAATGTTTGAATGCAGAGGACACAAGTATGTATTTCTGTACTTTATTGTATTGTATTTCCTGTGATGTTCAGGAGCAAAAAAAAAACTGAAATCAGATATAAATTTGAGACACAAGCAAAATATTATGATCTTAATCACTTATTGCTAAATGTGTTAAACAAATATTTTGATTAGATGCAATGAATCTCATAATCCATGATTATTGCTTCTGCTTAAAAAATTACATTTAATTCAATGGGTTACGTGCAATTTAAGTTTTTTTTTTTTTTTTTTTTTTTCCAAGTTCAAGTTGCTTTATTGGCATGACATTTGTGTTAGAGTATTGCCAAAGCACTTTAGATGTGTAAAATACAGAATATAATTACACCCTCAAAGCAGTAGAGGAGACAGTAAAATGAGTAATAAATGAGAGAAAATAAATAAATACATACATACATACCATAAAAATAAAAATAGCAACAGCAATTTATTTGTAATATTTTGTAACATGTACTAACAATTTCTGAGTGTTAATTGTTTCTACACCATGTTTTTTTTTTTTTTTTCAGTGTAGCAGCCTAAGATCTTAAAAACATCATTATGTTTCTCATCAGACTGATAAATTCTGTGCACATTGATTACTGGGAATTGCATGAAGCCTGCCAGTCAGATTACAGCTTGCGTTTTGAGAAAGCTCTTGGCATGTTTTGTGTGCATTATGGATCAGATGGTCTATGAGCATGCTGTCTGAGACGTAAACAATGATAAAATATGTTATTATGTGAGAATAATAGTGGAGATACTGTATGTGCTGTTTATGTTTCAAATGTTTGAGCTCTTAGAACAATGATCTTATGTTTATGTTTCTCAGCTGAGACCAAAATCTGTTTCAAATATTACCATGGAGTGAGTGGAGCGTTGAGGGCCACAACATCCTGCATCACTGTCAAGAACCCTGGAGTTACAGTAAGTGTGTGTTTAGTGTTGGATTTAAAAGTGTTAGGCTTTAAAACATTTAGTTGTTGAGCTGCAAACATGCTCCTGTTGATCAGGCACTTTTTGAATTGCGCTTCAATGAAGTATTTTCACTCATAATGTGTTTTAAAAGTGATTGTGTCACATGAATTTGAGAGAAACATGTTGAAAGCATTACTCATTGAAATGGCATAATGTTACGTTTTCATAATAGTCTTTTTAACCTGTTTTTTTTAGCTGTTTTATATGTCAAACTTGTGGCCTCACAGTTAATGGACTTGTTCTAAAACACTAAACTTTGGCGCTTACTTGGAGAGCACAGGTTCAAATCATGTTTGTTATATTTCCATACTCCATTTCTATACGGTAACAAATAAAAATTATAAAAAGGGACAAAAAATAGGATTATTTTAGAGCTGTAGGGCAGAACGTATTTAATACTTGGTGCTTCACCTAACAATTTATTCATTTAAAAAAAAAAAAAAAAAAATCATTTTTGGTATCATGTTACAATAAGGTGTCATTCATTAGCATGCATCAATGAACAATACATTTATTACACTATTTATAAATCTTTGTTAATGTTAGCTAATAGAAATACAGTCATTCAGTGTTTGTTCATGTTAGTTCACAGTGCATTAACTAATGTTAACAAACACAACTTGTGATTTTAATAATGCATTAGTAAATGCTAAAATTAGCATGAACTAAGATTAATAACTAAGGTAGTTAACTAATGAACCTTATTGTAAAGTGTTACCCTTTTTTTTATATCAACTACAAAAAATCAACTCTATATCAACTCTATTCTGTATCCACTCTAAAAAACTATTTGTTGATTCAACTTAAAATAATTTGTTACCGGCTGCCTTAAAATTTTAAGTTCAGTCAACTCAAAAAAGTTTAGTCAACTTGAAATGTTAAGTTGTGCTAAGTGACAACTTACATATTTGAGTTCATTCAACTTAAAATTTTAAGGCAGCTGGGTAACAAACCCAGCTTTTAAGTTTAACAAACCAAATTGTTTGTTTAGTCAACTCAAATATCTAAGTTTTTACTTAGTACAACTTAACATTTCAAGTTGACTAAACTTAAAATTTTAAGTCTGCAGGGTAAAAAATTATTGTAAGTTGACTCAACAAATTGCGTTTTTTTTTTTTTTTTTACCAGTGTAATAAATAGACGTTTAAAATGTAGTTAAATGTAACAAAATAATACATTGATCAATGCAATATTTGAATAGCATTTTTATGTATTTTGTATTTTAAATAGAATTTGTTGATTTAATTACACTACAGTTCAAAGGTTTGAAGTCAGTAAGATTATTTTATGTTTTCTTTAATTTTTTAAGGTCTCTTCTGTTCACCACGGTAAATATTTTGAAATATTATTACAATTGAAAATACATTTTTGTACTTATTTTTGTCATTTTTATTTTATAATATTTTTATTTTTTTGTCATTTTTTGCACTTTTGTAATATATTTTATAATTTATTTAGTTTATGCAATATATTTTATAATGTATTTAATATGTGTAATATAAATGTAATTAATTTCTGTGATGCAAAGCTGAATTTTCAGCATCATTACTCCAGGCTTCAGTTTCACGTGATCCTTCAGAAATCATTCTAATATGCCAATATTATTATGTTAAAAACAGTTGAGCTGCCTATTATTTTTTGTGGATGTTGTGATTCATTTTTGAGGGTGCTTTTATAATTAGAAAGTTCAAAAGAACAGCATTTATTTTGAAATAGAAATATTTGTAATATTATAAGCGGCTTGACTGTCACTTTTGATCTATTTAATATTAATATCTTTCTAAACAGTAGTGTAATTAAATTCAAAGTATACTTAATTAGTCCAGCCAGTATTTATAAGGCTGTTTATGGTTCTTGAGCAATGAATGAACTTACTGCATTAATATGAAATTCATTTGATGTTTGTGCTTCTGTTATTTTACAATGCTTCCAACTTAAATTCAGTAGATACACATTTTCACATCTCATCTCCACCTGTGTGTGTTTCTTAGTCTTTCTCTGCCTGTGTGTCTGCAAGCTCCATTATCAGCGCTGGAGTTGGACAGAATTCCATAGAGACATATCATGTTCACAGGCATGCAGGGAATGCACAGGAAGTAGAGAGCACTCTTTGATATGCTTAGCGCCCGGCTGCCGACACAACTCCACAGAATTAGAGCAAAGGGCACATTCTGCACTCTGTGACATGAGCCTGAACTTGAACCCCTAGATTTAACAGACCGATTCACTCGCAAAGCATCACTATTACTGTTTGAACTCATCTTTGTACTATGAAAGTAAATGAATACATTAGATCATGTGACTGTGATCTGAGATGTGCTAAAACACGCATCTGTGATTCCTCAGCCAAATAATGGAGATATTTTTTGAATTCTGAACTTTGCTGCTTTCTACTTTGTATGGTTTGGATTGATGCAGAACATGTTTTGAGCGAATGCACAGACAAAACAATTGACTTAATTTGAATTAAATGTGCATTGGCGTAACATATGGAAATTATAATATCTCAGTCTCACCATCATTCAGAAGTCGTCATGGTGGGGCACCACAGCTGAAAGAGGGTCTATAATCATTAATCACACACTGGCATGTTAATGAGCAGGAACATAATAACGTCATTGAATTATTCATGACCAAGATCCTGAACCTCTCAAAAATGTAACATGATAACCATAGTTTCAACCAAAATGCAGCTGTAATATTTATTGAATTAAATAAATATATGGAATAAATATTTAATGCATATGTGAATATTTTGAATAAATGGTAAATAAAAAAGATCTCCTTCAAGATTTCTTTATTTATTCATTTATTTGGTAACACTTGGTACAATATGTTTCATTAGATAACATTAGTTAACTGCATTAGTTAACATGAACTAAGAATGAACAATAATTCTACAGCATTTATTATTCTTAGTTAATGATAACTTTAGCATTTCAGCATTTGCATTATTAAAATCACAAGTTGTGTTTAACATTAATTAATGCATGGTTAACTAACATGAACAAACAATAAACAACTATTTTTATTAACTAACAATAACAAAGATGAGTAATTAGTGTAATAACTGAATTGTTCATGGTTCATACATGTTAGTTAATACATTACAAAAGTTAACAAATGATACCTTATTGTAAAGTGTTACCATTTATATATATATATATATATATATATATATATATATATATATATATATATATATATATATATATATATATATATATATACATATATATATATATATATATATATATTAATTTGAAATAAAAAAATTAACTAAGTAAATAAAATAATGTATTAAATATATTATACAGTATTAATATATTATAAAAAACTTGCCATAGCAAAAAAAAAACCTATATAGACATTAAAACAATATTAAAAATAATAAAAACACAGCAAAATTGCTCAAATATAAAAATCCTGAAATTAAAAAAAATAGTTAAATAAACTATATAGATGTTAAAAAAAAAATTAAAAAGAATAATAAAAAACTCAGCAAAATTGCTAAAATAAATAAAAAAAATAAAATAAAATAAATTAAAAAAAAAATATATATATATATATATAGAAAGAGAGAGAGAGAGAGAGAGAGAGAGAGAGAGAGAGAGAGAGACATAAAAAAATGATAAAAACAATAGCAATAAAAAAAACAGAAAATATAAAAATTAAAATAACATTAAAAAATACTATAAATAAAAACTGTAATACTATTTAGTATCTCTGTGGTACTAAATTATCACTGCTCTATTTCTCTAAATCATAACCTGTAATTGTGTTTACATAACATGTAATTGTGTTTACAGGTCGGGGCAGAAGGGCAGGTGGATGGACAGTCGGTCACCGAACACTGCAGAAAATTGGTCAGCTTTACTCTGTCAGGTAAGAACGATTGATATTTACCACACTTACTCTCACTTTAGTAAAAGAGACTGAAGATTTATTCATGAAACTGATTATAGTATACTGCTGTTTATAACACTGCAATAATGGATACATTATACAAATAACATATAAATAATAATAATAACATGTTTTACTAATAAAAACAATCCATGCACCAAGCAATATAGTTAATTTGGCTTCATGTATTTAATATTTCAGATTAATTAACAATGATTTGAAATGTGTCCCATTCCAACATATGAAGTGATGTGTGGTCTTCTTAATTAAAACTCCTCTATAGATCTGCCCTCTTGTGGCGATGAGCTGCTAGTGCACATAGATAGATAGATAGATAGATAGATAGATAGATAGATAGATAGATAGATAGATAGATAGATAGACTTTATGCTGCCGGCTCACATTGTGTGTGTTTGTATATTGCAGATATCAGGGCTCAGGGTCTGAAGAAGGGCATGTTTTTTAATCCGGACCCTTATCTGAAGATGAGCATTCAGCCAGGCAAGAGGAACGGCTTCCCTACATTCACTCACCACGGCCAGGAGAGACGAACCTCCATCATATCCAACACCACTAACCCTGTGTGGCACGGAGAGGTAATTCATATTCATATGGCAGGTAATGAGGTGTGTTGTTTGTGTTCACTTCTTCAGCGCTTAACCTCTGGGTGCTGCAGGGTAACGTCTCTGCTGTCAGTCCACTGTGAGGAGCTGAGAAGGTAATGGGATGTAACCAAGTAGGGCTGACTCTGAAACAAGAAGTTTGCAGTAAACGCACAGTGCCCTTGAGCAAAGCCATAACCTAAGGTTTATCCAGAAATTACTATACTATAAGTTGGTAACATTTTGTAAATTTAAATATTTTTTTTATTACAAAAAACATAGTGAATAGTGATAAATGATAACTATGTCACTGTGTTTAAATGGCACTTTAGGGTATTTTTAGGAATACTTCCATTGTACATTTGTAAAAAGTTCCAAAAGTTTTGTTACCATACACTACCAGTCAAAAGTTTTTGGACAGGACGATTTTTATAATTTTTGAAAGAAGTCTCTTCTGCTCACCAAGCCTGCATTTATTTGATCCAAAGTACAGCAAAAACTGTAAAAATTTTAAATATTTGTACTATTTAAAATAACTGATTTCTATTTGAATATATTTTAAAATATAATTTATTCCTGTGATTTCAAAGCTGAATTTTTAGCACCATTACTCCAGTCACATGATCCTTCAGAAATCATTCTAATATTTTGATTTGCTGCTCAAAAAACATTTATTATTATTATTATGTTGAAAACAGCTAAGTAAAATTTTTTCAGGTTTCTTTAATGAGTAGAAAGTTCAGAAGAACAGCACTTATCTATTAAACAGAAATCTTTTGTAACATTATAAATGTCTTTTGATCAATTTAAAGCATCCTTGCTAAAAAAATTAATTTATTTTAATATTATAATTTCTATAATTTCTTTCCAAAAAAACAAAACAAAAAAAACAAACAAACAAACAAACAAACAAAAAACTTCAAGCTTTTGAATGGTATTGTGTATAATGTTACAAAAGCTTTTTATGTCAGATAATGATAATAAAAATGTTTCTTGAGCTGCAAATCAGCATATTAGAATGATTTCTGAAGGATCATGTGACACTGAAGACTCGAGTAATGATGCTGAAAATTCAGCTTTGCATCACAGGAATAAATTACATTTTAAAATATATTCAAATGGAAAACAGTTATTTTAAATAGTAAAAATGTTTCTGAATTTTACTGTTTTTGCTGTACTTTGGATTAAATAAATGCAGGCTTGGTGAGCAGAAAAAACTCTTTTGACTGGTAGTGTGAGACTGAATATACTGTAAGACTGAATATTAATTTACTTCCCCTGCACAGAAACATAACTGTAAACCTTCATTTTCATACTACATTTCTTTTCTCTTGCAGAAGTACACTTTTGTTGCTCTGATGACAGATGTTTTGGAAATTGAGGTCAAGGACAAATTTGCAAAAAGTCGCCCGATCATCAAACGCTTTTTAGGTCAGCTGACAATGCCGGTGCAGAGACTGCTGGAGAGACACACGGCCGGGTCAGTAGTCGCTGTTGAAATATACCTGTGAGGATCTGCTATGTATGAGCTTTTATTAACATCAGAGTATCCTGCGGTTCATTCCTGTCCACAGATGTTTATGTAAACATATGTTACACAACTTGTGTAATAATTCAGGAGGTAAATATTATTTTTGCATCCCAAGATGTTACATTTAGAGGTATATACTGTATTTGGTAATATTTTTATTGGCAAAATATTACCTCTGTATAAACGTATTTATAGAGATGTTTTTTTTTTAATTTATGAACAATGTTGTAATCTGATTTTATTACAGTACAATAATTATCTGTGTGATTTTTTTTTTTTTTTTTTGGAAAAAAGGGATCAACATGTGAGCTACACGCTTTGTCGTCGTCTTCCGACAGAACACGTGAGCGGGCAGCTTCACTTCAGGGTAGAGATCACCTCCAATGGACATGAAGGTACAGATTACAGAATGATTATTAATTTAATATCACTCCAGAATTTGGGGTTAATGCACGTTTTAAATGATTTCGAAACAAGCCTCTTATACTCACCATGGTTGCATTAATTTGATTAAAAATACAGTAAAACCTGGAATATTGTGAAATATTATTACAATTTGAAATAGCTGTTTTCTATTTTAAAATGTAATTTATTCCTGTGATGCAAAGCTGAATTTTCAGCATCATTACTCCAGTCTTCAGTGTCACATGATCCTTCAGAAATCATTCTAATATGCTGATTTGATGATCAAGAAACATTTTTGATTATTATCAATGTTAAAAAGAGTTGATGCTTAATATTTTGTGGATTTTTTTTTTTTTTGGAACAAATAGCATTTATTTGAAATTGAAATGATTTTGTAGCTATATATTTTGTAAAATTATAAATATCTTTATTGTCACTTTTGATCAATGTAATGCATCTTTGCTAAAAGAAAAAATTATTATTATTATTATTATTTCATTTTATTGTCATTGTTTAATTTAATTTAATTTAATTTCTTTTTATTTTATTTTATTTCATTTTATTTCATTTCATTGTTTAATAAGTATGGTTATTTGTTATTACTATTAATGGTCAATTATTGAATTATTGAGTTTTTACTTTTTTTGTTTGTTTGTTTTGTTTTGTTTTACAACTTGAAACCTTTAACATTTTATGGATTATTCAGGTAACAAAACAGTATTAAGAAACGTGTATGTTAAGAAAAGTGTATGTAAAGATTTGAATGGGGTCATTTTTATAAATTCAGCTATTATTTTCTCTTGTGGACTATATGTAAACATCTTTTATGTGAAATCTTATTCAGGTGAGTACTAAATAAAAAAATAACTTGCATTTTGTATGATCCCACTTATTTTGGTAAAATAATTAACATTTTGCAGATTCTGCAAGGTGTATGTAAACTTTTGACCTCAACTGTACGTATTATGTTTTTGTAGATGCTATGGGATCTCTGCTGGGAGCCTCCTCTATGAATGGAGATCCTGGGAGCCCATCGGACGACGAGGATGTTTTGCATCCTTCGTCCCGCATGGCCAGGGGCCCCTCGCCCACCGGCTCTGAAGGGTCCCTTCACGGTGACGCCTTTAGGACTGACGAGTGCATGATGGACCCTGATGAGGATCGGCTCTTGAGAGACGGAGCCCCAGACATGGCCGAAGGAACCCCGGGCCACACTCATCGCCAGGCCTCGCTTAACGACTACCTGGATGCCATTGAGGCCCCTAAGGGCCCTGGAGACAGACCGCTCGGGGCCGCCTCACCTAAACTACGCTCCAGTTTCCCCACCGACACGCGGCTCAATGCTATGTTGCATATAGACTCTGATGAAGACGAGGAGGGACACGCCTCCCGGGACACGGCGTTGACCAATGGCGCTCAGCAGCCTGAAGGACACACCTCCTCTGAACAGGACAACGCAGAGGGTCCTGTCAAAGAGAGGCTAGAGTCGGAAGGGGCGAGCAGCACTACAGATACGGAGGCCACGGCAACGGGGTCGAGCAGTGGGACAACAAAGAGCCAAAATGGAGGTGCTGAGGACATTCAGGAAGGAGCTGCTGCCTCTGGAGAGTCGATGCAGAGCACCGGCAGCTCTCAGCGGCCAGCTCCCAAAATACAGGTCTGTAAGGTTTTTATTTTATTTTATTTTATTTTATTTTATTTTATTTTATTTTATTTTATATCAATCAATCAATCAATCAATCAATCAATCAATCAATCAATTAATTAATTAATTAATTATATTTTTATTTTGTTACTTTATTTTATTTTATTTATTCCATTTATTTATAGAAATTATCCATACGGATATTGCTTATTTAATATATTTATTTATTTAATTTAATTTTTTATTTTATTTAATTTTATTTTACTTATTTCTTTTTATTTTCATTTAATTAAAACCTACACAGAAAATAAAACATATTCCATTTATTTATTTTAAGTAGAATTATTTTATTTTATTTTATTTTATTTTATTTTATTTTATTTTATTTTATTTTATTTTTACTATATAAAACCTGCATGGAAAATAAAATATATTACATATATTCTATCTATACTATTTAAAACCTGCACAGAAAATAAAATTTATTTTATTTTACTTATTTCATTTTATTTAATTTTTTAATATTTGTTTTTTATATTTTATTTTACATTATTTGTTTAATTTAATTTAATTTAATTTAATTTTTTTTTTTTTTTTTAGTAATTTATCTATCTATACTATTTAAAACCTGCACAAAAAATATATATATATATTTTTAATTTTATTTATACTATTTAAAAGCTGCACAGAAAATAAAACTTATTCCATATGTTTATTTATTTTAAGTAGATATTATTTGGTTGATTCAAGCTTAAAACATCTTTTTAAGTAATAATAATAATCTTCATTGTCATCATTTCCCCAATTTGTATTGTTATGTAGCTCTTCCTTTGCATCATTACACCTAAATACATTTCTTACAGGATGAGGAAGGAGTTGCGCCCAAGGCGGTCACTGGGGATGAAGGATCATCAGAGGCCGCTACAGTCACAGAGCCCTTGGCATCTGCCAGTAATGCAGCTAGTGAAGGGGGCGGAGCCACAGCAGCTAAGCAGCCAGAGCAGGGGAACTCCAACGAGACGGCCAATGAGGAGGAGGAAGATGCCGAAGTCTGGCAGAGGAGGCGGAGTCTGCAGGCATCAGGGAACACATCACAGGCTGAAGGAACGGAATTAACCAATGAAGCGAGAAGGGCAGCTGACGCAGCACAAGCTGCCACAGTAACAGATGGAGAGACAGGTAACTTCCTGTGTTATTTATATAGTAAATCAGCAGTAGGAAGGGATAAGAGAATTTTATGAGAATTGTTGATGCGTTAACCATCAGTTTTAAATTTTGCACATTAACAAAAAAGATAACATTGTTATAAAGAATAAATAATATTATAATTTTAAAGGAATTAAAAATATATATTTTTTAAAATATTTTTTTTTCCTAATTATTTTTTATGTAAATAAACGTTAACTAAGAACATTTTTAATATTAAATTTTTGTTTAATACTAAATAGTATGTTGAATTTGCTGTTGTTGTTAATAAGGCTGGTAATAACAATATGTGACAAGAAGTACAATAAATAAAAATAACTATTATTTTTATATTATGTAATTAAATTTAAATATAATATTATGTAAATATTAAGAACATTAATAATATTGATATTAAAATTAAAGTTTATTATATTAAAATGTAAAATAGTATATTTGATTTGTTGTTGTAAATAATTATTAAAATATAGTATTATATAAATAATAAGAACAAATAATAAGAATACATAATATTAATATTAAAAATAAAGTTTATTATATTCAAATATTAAAATATAAATATTTGTTGTTGTTGATCATAATAATAATATTAATATTTGAAAAATAAATATATCACAATAAATACAAATAATAATATTATTATTAAATATATTATCGATAATAATATTAATATATGAAAAATAATAAATAATTATGTTGTTATTAAAACATAATATTATGTAAATATTAAGAACATGATTAATATTAATATTAAAAATAAAGTTTATTATAATAAAATAAAAAATAGTTTATCTGATTTGTCAAATAAAAATATCAAATAGTATCAACAGCCATTACCCCCACCAACAATAAAAATATATGAAAAATAAACATATTACAATAAATAAAAATAATTATTATTAATATTAAGTTTATTTATTAATTAAAATATATTATTATGTGAATATTAAGAGCATGAAGAATAATACAAATATTTGTAATATTAAAATAAAAGATATTTTAGGATATTTTAATATTTAATTTATTTGTTATTTAAATATATATTATGTGAATATTAAGAGCATGGCTAATAATAAAAATATTTATAATATTAAAATAGAAAATAATAGATTTTAATATTATTTAAAAAAATATGAATAATATATGAAACAAATATATCACAATAAATAAAAATATTAATTGTTTTTATTAAAATAAATTATTATATAAATATTAGGAAGATTATAATAATAATAATAATAATAATAATAATAATAATAATAATAATAATAAAATAATAAAATAGAAAATAATAAAATAGAAAAAATCTATTTGAATATTATATAAAATAATATTATATCAAATATTATTTTATTTTAAAAAGGAGCCAGTGCTCAAGTGAATGGCCATCAGCCAATGCGATCTCTTCCTTCAGTGCGCCACGACATCAGCCGCTATCAGAGAGTGGACGAGCCTCTTCCGCCAAGTGAGACAATATTTTTCTTTCTTTGAGACAATTAATCATAAAAAATTTTGCTATTTTGAAATGATGCTTGTTATATTATTATGTTTCATTATAACATTATAAGTGGACTTCAAATGTGTATGTTGTAGACTGGGAAGCTCGTATCGACAGCCACGGCAGGATTTTCTACGTGGATCATGTGAACAGAACCACCACCTGGCAGCGACCCACTGCTCCACCTGCACCTCAGGTCCTACAGAGATCCAACTCCATTCAGCAGATGGAGCAGCTCAACCGGAGGTCAGTATGTTTACAGCAGCAGATATCTACTGAGATGCCATGAAATCAGCTGTGATTAGAGTGACTTCTGAAAGGAGGAGAGTTTTGAGCGCACAGTGACCTTAAGTTCCAATACCTTGGGATTTATCTGAGTCTGAAATGCCATTTGTTAATCCTCACTTGTATGGAAAAACAGCTCTTTAAAAATGTCACACAGCAGTCACCACAGCAACCTAAGCTGCTCTGCCATTATCATGCTCTATCAAAACATCTCTCACACTCTCTCATCTGCTCTCTCTACCTCAACTTGATTTCAATTTATTTTGCTTTATTAGCATGCATTTCACATGCAAAAGCAAATGTAGCATAGCTGTGTACAGCATCCGAGGTTAACAGTTCACCAAGCATAAAATGTCAGTAAGGATGATAGTCAAATCAAGCTTTTTAAAATCTAGGAGCGTATGTGGAATATTTCTTTCACAGCTAAAAAGAATGCAAAATGCAGTGTCATGGCTGGTGAGAATCATTTGTTGCATATATACATTTTTCTAATTTACAGGTTTGGGACTAATTGAATTGAATTTAATTGAATTTAATTGAATTTAATTTATATTACGGTATTTTTTGCTTTAAATTACATTAAATAAAAATATTATAATTACAGTAATACTGGCAAATTAAATCAGATAGATGATGCTAAATTAAAGAAAAACATTTATTTTATTTTATTTTATTTTATTATTTAGCTTCATTCATTTGATTTGATTTTTTTTTTTCACTTTAACATACATTAAGAAATGAAATCAAATGGATGATGCTAAATTAAATAAAAAATGTAATTTAATTTAATTTAATTTAATTTACAATTAATTTAGCATCATTCATTTGATTTCATTTGCCAGTTTTTTTTTTTTGTTGTTTTTTGTTTTTTTCTTTAAAATAGATTGTTAAATTAAAATATTTATAATTACAATAATACTGGCAAATGAAATCAAAGGGAGTGATGCTAAATTAAATAAAAATGTACAATTTAATTTAATTTAATTTAATTTAATTTAATTTAATTAATTTGCCAGTATTTTTAGCTTTAAATTACATTAAATTAAAATAATAATAATTACAATAATACTGGCAAATGAAATCAAATGGATTATGCTAAATTAAATAAAACATTTATTTTATTTTATTTTGTTCTGTTTTATTTAGCATCATTTGATTTCATTTGCATTTTTTTTTTCACTTTATAATACATTAAGTTAAATCAAAATATTTATAATTACAGTAATGCTGGAAAATGAAGTCAAATGGATGATGCTAAATTAAATCAATTAACAATCAATCCTTGCCCACCTGAAGACAACAAAACAAAGAAAAATACTCAAAAAGTACCGTTTTGATACTTTTTGAATTCAGTTTAATTTAGCATCATTCATTTTTAATGATTCATTTAATTTGCCAGAATATTTTGCTTTAAATGACATTAAATGAAAATATTTATAATTACATATGTTTACCTTGAAAAAGTAATTCTTATATGCTTTTTGGTGCTAAAAAACACTTCTAGTAAATTCTAGTAAAAGTAATTTTATTATTTTCATAAATTTATATATATTTAAAAGCTGTGCTGCTTAATATTTTTGCGAAAACCATGATACTATATTTTCAGGATTCTTTGATAGAATATAGTAATAATTTATAAAAAGTTACAAATAAACAGAATTTATTTTAAGTATAAATCTTTTTATGTCTTTACTTTCTGATAAATTTAATAATCTTTCTTGAATAAAAGTATTAATATATACATATAATATTATATATTGATACATATCAATTATACAGTTTTAAAATAAAATTATACATATATTTTTCATATATATATATATACGTTACAAATACATATATATATATATATATACATGTTTTTTGTATTTTATTTTATTACTTTTTTTATTTAAATAAAAAAAGAGTTGGCTAAGATAGCAATAGCTAATATAGCAGCAATAAATGCACTAAAGAAGGAACAAAATAAATTATGAGTGATAAAATACAATTACGCTTTTGAACAGTTTATTACGTGAAAAACAGGACTAAAAACACCAATAAATGTAAGTATCTCTTTGTGTTGTTCAGGTATCAGAGTATTCGGAGGACAATAACCAATGAGAGGACAGACGAACAGGCTGCAGAGATGCCAACAGACGAAAACGACCTGCTGCATCACTCCATACCTGGTACTCTCTCACACACCACATACATGCACTGCATTTAGATGAGCCTGATATTTAGATACAAGGAAATGTGCAATAAAGACAAAAACAGATCTTTTGATTTACAGTATGGTTGTCCTCTCTTTCAGAGTACCGTCGGGACGGCGTGGTTGGGCCCGCTAGCTCTCGCTCGCGCTTGTCTCTGCTGCTTCAGTCCCCCAGCGCCAAGTTTCTCACCAGCCCGGATTTCTTCACCGTACTGCATTCCAACCCTGTTAGTCTCCAAACACATTAATTATTTACGTTTTTTTACCACAAGCCAATTTTTGGTCCCTTGAAGGAATTTTTGTGGTAATTTTGTTGTTTCTCGCGAACCCGTCATCTGGTTCTGTCATTAATTTTGGCAAAATTTCTTTCAAAAGTAACATGGTATGTTGTAAATGTCACTTTGTTGCATTTTTACTTTTTAGAAGGCAATTGGCATTACTTAAACACTACGAAACACTCTTGTCTGTTGTTTTCTCGTTCTCAGAGTGCCTACCGCATGTTTACAAGTAACACGTGTCTAAAACACATGATCAGTAAAGTGCGACGGGACGCGCACCACTTCGAGCGCTACCAGCACAATCGAGACCTGGTTGCCTTCCTCAACATGTTCGCCAACAAACAGCTGGATCTCCCGCGGGGCTGGGAAATGAAACACGACCACACGGGAAAGGTCTGGAAACGTGTTCACTTTCACTATCGCAATGCATGTCTCAGTCTCTCTTTTCAGCTATTTTTCTACCCCGTGCGTTAATTTTACAGTGCATTTCTAAATAAAATAAATTGGGATTTATTTTTTGGCCATAAAATGTGAATGTGAACATAAAATATGGCAAAAAAATGTTTTTGTTTTCATCCGTGTTCAAGGACAAAGTTGAATTAACTTAATTAAAAATACAGTAAAATACAGTACTTTTGTTTCCAAAGTACAACAAAAAATTTGAAATATTTTTACTATTTAAAATACCTTTTTTTCTATTTAAATATATTTTAAAATGTAATTTAATCATGATTTTAAAGCTGAATTTTTAGCATCATTACTCCAGTAACATGATCCTTTATGAATCATTCTAATATGCTGTTTTGCTGTTAAAAACAAACAAACAAACAAACAAAAAACATTTATTATTATTATGTTAAAAAACAGATGAGTAGATTTTTTTCAGGTTTATTTAATGAATAGAAAGTTCAGAAGAACAGCATTTATCTGAAATAGAAATTATTTGTAACATTGTAAATGTCTTTATCATCACTTTTCTTGCATTCTTGCTAAATAAAAGTATTAATTTCTATAATTTATTTAAAAA
Organism: Cirrhinus mrigala; assembly: GCA_036247105.1. NCBI lineage: Eukaryota > Metazoa > Chordata > Actinopteri > Cypriniformes > Cyprinidae > Cirrhinus > Cirrhinus mrigala. Next base: position 36,166,642 of record CM070007.1, on the reverse strand, counting down.
AAAATAAAAAAATAAAAAAATAAATTATACTGACTCCAAGCTTTTGAAGCTTTTTATTTAAGATAAATGCTGATCTTTGGATCTTTCTATTCATCAAAGAATCCTGAAAAAATGTACTCAACTGTTTTAAATATTTATAATAATAATAATAACTTTTACAATAATAATAATAATAATAATAATAAATGTTTCTTGAATAGCAAATCAGCATATTAGTATGATTTCTGAAGGATCATGTGACACTGAAGACTGGAGTAATGGTCCTAAAAATTCAGATTTTATCACAGGAATACATTTTTAAATATATTCAAATAGAAAGCTGTTATTTTAAACAGTAAAAATATTTCACAATATTACTGTTTTTGTGGTATTTGGGATCAAATAAATGCAGCCTTGGTGAGCAGAAGAGACTTTAAAAAAGCATTAAAAAAAGTTACTGTTCAAAATCTTTTGACTAGTAGTGTGTGCATATATATCTCTATGAAAAACATACAGTTTACATAAAATATTAAATTCTGTAACTCCATCGAGATATTTGCAATTATTTTTAGCATAATTACTAATATGTATTGTAAGTTAATTCATATTATATTCATCAGTGGCTTGTTGTCAGTTACCACATAAAATCATTTGGATCTGTTGGGAAGAGCTTTACAGTAATGCACTTAACAGGAAAGCAGACATACCGCAGATAAATGTTTAAAATATGCTTTAAAAGTACAACCGTAACACTTACTGTAAATATTTCATGTGTTAGTGTTTTTACCGGTGCATTCATGTAAGTGCTTCAGCATGAATATAAGCTTTTGAATCCCTCGACCTACTTGCTTGACATGATTATGTGTTCTCCTCAGCCTTTCTTCGTGGACCATAACTGCAGGGCGACCACCTTCATAGACCCACGACTGCCGCTGCAGAGCGCCCGACCCAGCAGCCTCCTCGCCCACCGCCAGCACCTCAGCCGCCAGCGCAGCCACAGCGCAGGGGAGGTGAGCACACGACGCCTGGTGAGCCTGCCATACACACGCCCACTAGAGGCCTCCTCCAATCAGAAGCTTGAGATTAGAATTCAAGCTCCTCCCACGTGGTTTGTACCAATTGTCACTGCAGAAGGGATTTGAATAAACTTCCAAAGTTTCTCAACTGACCAAACACCAAGGAATTAGTTAGTTTTGCAAAAATTTAAAAATGTAGTTTAAATACACTACCAGATTTGATTGTTTTTAAGAAAAAAATATAAAAATGAAAAAAATAAATGTATCATGGTTACATCTGATAATAACAATGTCTTTGAGCCACAAAACAGCATATTAGAATGATTTCTGAAGGATCATGTGACATTGAAGACTGGAGTAATGATGCTGAAAATTCAGCTTTGCATCACAGGAATAAATTACATTTTAAAATATATTCAAATAGAAAACAGTTATTTAAAATTGTAAAAATATTTCACAATATAACTGATTTTACAGTATTTTTAATCAACTATTTTATTTATTTATTTTTTTTTAAATAATCTTGACCTCGAATAAATATATGATCAGTTGTAGCAGTTTCACATAAATCTGTACATCGTAAAATATTCTCAGCAGGTTTCTCATTAGGCAATCTGACCTTCTGTCACGACGTGGCCGTGTGGAGAACAGCTCGCCCTCTCAGGCCTCTTCAGATATGCTGATTAATTTCATAGTGACAGCCTCCGCTGCATCCCAGCATGCACTGTGTCATTTTCAGATCAGTCCACCCACAGTCCCCTGTGTGTGTGTGTGTGTGTGTGTGTGTTTGTCAGTGGCCATATGTGAATGCATGTAAACATGTTGTGTCTAAATATTATTCCACTAATCTTTAAATCCTCTGTGTCTTCATAACATAAAAATGCAAATTAGCCCACTTAATTAAAAAAGTCCCCCCAGCTCATATAAAACACCTCGGGAATAAAGGCCAGGGAAAGTTTTACAATCCACTCAGCTTTAGCAAAAGAGCTGTCAGATCTTTAGTCAGAGGGCCCTTAATGAAGCTTTCATCCTTAAAGTGCACTCACTAGGGAGCAAATATCTGGTAAATTATGCAAAAGCAGCTGAAGCCTTGTAATTCAGTATTTACAGGAAAGTGACAGTGTTGCAGCTTAATTAATTAATATATAGATCTTTTCTTGAAGGCTTTATTATTTTGTATTTGTGTATAATAATGTGTGTGTGTGTGTGTGTATAGCATGTATAATATATTTTTTTAAATTTTATATTAATAAATTGTTGCATATTAATATTGGTATTATTAAATGTTTTAATTAATACATATATATTAAAATACAAAAAGTATATTTAATTTTTAATATATGTATAAATAAAAAATGTATATGTGTGTGTATTAATATTGATTTTTAAAAATATTTTTCTAATATTAGACACTATATATATGTGTATATATATATATATATATATAAAGTGTAAAAAGTGTATATAAAATTAATTAAATACATCATTTTTCGCAATTTTACAAAAAATATAAAATAATAAATATTAATGTGCATGTTCATCTTTTTTAAAATATTTTTCAAGTTTTTATATTAAAAAAAAAAGATCAGATTTTTTTATAAACTAATATGTGTTGTACATATGTATTTAAAAAATCTATAAATTATACACTTAATTTTATTATATATGCACTGTGTGTGTGTGTGTATATATATATATATGTATATATATATATATATATATATATTAAATGTATATTATAAATTATGTACATCATTTTTTGTGCTTTTTAATATTTTTTCTCTGTATTTATAACATTGTTTAATATTACAATTAATAATTAATAATTAATATTACTGTGCATATTCATCTTTTCAAATTTTTTGTATATATATATATATATATATATATATATATAATTTTATATATTTAAAAAAACAAAAAAATCTAATTTTTTTTCATAAACTAATGTGCTGTATGCGTGTATTGTCATTTTTAAAAATGGTATTATTTTATTAATTTCATTATATATGTACAATGTATACATAGATAGATAGATAAATAGTATGTGTCAATATGTATTGTAAGGTCACTTCCTGTTTTGTTTTTGTGCTGCAGGTGGGCGATGAACCTCGCCATGCTGGACCCGCTGTACTGCCACGCCCCTCCAACACCTTCACAGCCAATCGCAGCCAGTGTCAAGATTTAGTTCCTGTTGGTGAGTTGTTACAAGCTAGGCTTCATCAGAAAGTTTTCAGACAGAATTTGATTTATTCATCTTGTTAAATCCATAATGCATTGTTTTCTAAAAATGTGTTGCCACAAAGGAGTTATAACCTTTGAAGAATCTTCGTTTGACATTTCACCAACTGCTTTGTTCCTCTCTTTATAGCCTATAATGATAAAATTGTGGCATTTTTGCGGCAGCCGAACATATTTGAGATCCTTCAGGAGAGGCAGCCTGAGCTCATTAGGAATCACTCACTCAGGTGAGACTCACAGAAATATTACTAAACAAATCTCAGTTCTGAGCTACTGATTATGAAAATGTTGACTTTTCTAATCCACAGGGAGAAGGTGCAGTTTATTCGTAATGAAGGAGCGTCGGGTTTAGCTCGCCTCTCCAGCGACGCAGACTTGGTGATTTTGCTCAGGTACTTTTCTGCAAATTTTACCCTGCAAAAAAATATGAAATAACACATTTTGGAAGGTTTAAGCTCAGACCAAAACTACAATACATTCTCTAAAATCAAAACTAGCACAGTTTCTAATAGTACATTTCTACTGATTTGTAAAAAAGACGCAATATTACCTAATTTGATTATGTTAATATGAATAAAACATGTTTATCACATATACACTGCCATTCAAAGGTTTGGGATCAGTAAGAGTTTTAGTGTTTTTCAAAGAAGTCTTTTCTGCTCGTCAAGGCTGTGTTTATTTTATTAAAAATACAGAAAAAACTGTAATCTTGTAAAATATTATTACAATTTAAAATAGTAATTTTCTAATTAAATATACTTTAAAATAAAATTTATTCCTGTGATGCAATGCTGAATTTTCAGCATCAAATGCCTGGAAAGTCTTTGAAAGGTTCTTGAATTGGAAGTTAACCAAGGTGTGGGAACCCTGGTTAGAAAAGATTTCTATTTTAAATAAATGCTGTTCTTTTTTTAACTTTTTATTCATCAAAGAATCCTAAAAAAATGTATCATAGTTTCCAAAAAATCAATGGTACAGCATTTGGTTTAAAGCTTATATCCATGTAAGCTCTTTCAGTATCTGTGGTCATCATATTAGTATTTTATTTTTTTGAGTTGTGTTGCGGTAAAAACAGCAACAGTTAGCATTAGTAGAAAACGATGTGGATTTTTTAAAATAATGTAAATCTTTCATGGGTTTTCTACTACATTTCAGTAAGAGACATCATTCAAATCAAGGGTTTTCAAACTGGGGTCTGGGTACAGGGGTCAGGGGGCCACAAGGAAGTGCTAGGGGGTCCTTGGAAATGTTTGGAGAAAAAGCATTAAAAAAAAAAAAAAAAAAAAAAATTATATATATATATATATATATATATATATATATATAATTACAATAATAATAATTATATATATATATATATATAATTATTATTGTAATTATAATTATATTATACAGTTATATTATATATAATTATATAATTATAATAATTATAAAAGAATTAATACAAAGAAAATAAAGAAATTATCCAAAAATTGGTTAAAATAATTTAGTAAAAATGAAAACAAAGAAATATAGTTAAATTAATGATAGAATTTTGATTAAATAAATAAATAAATAAATACTGTGCTTTATTTTAAAATACATTTTAAATAATTGTTTTAGAAAAAAAAATCTAATCTAATTTAATAGAAATATTTTCCAATCAATATTTTAGGCTTGCTTATAATATGAATTTTTCACAGGGTAAATTGGGTATTTATACATTTTAGAATGGGGGTCCCTCGCATGATGATGATCCAATTTGAGGGTCCGTGGCATCTGAAAGATTGAGCCTTAAAGGGGTCATCGGATGCTAAGTTCACTTTTTCATGTTGTTTGAACATTAATGTGTGTTGGCAGTGCTTGTACAAATCTACCCTATAATGATAAAAATCCATGCAGTGGTTTTTAATTAATCTGTAAAAATAATATCCCCTTTTTCAAATCGAGCCGTTCTCAGATGCCTGTCATTTGCATTTAAAGGAACAACCCCTTAGAATGAGATGATTTTTGCAGAGCTGATTTTGACAAGGTAAAAAGGGTGTTGTTTTACAAAACCATTGAGGATTTTTAATCAAAGTATATTAGAGACTTTTCATTAAGACCCTGAAGAATCATATCAATTTGTGGAAAATGGGCATCCGATGACCCCTTTAAAAGTATTTTTCAGGATATATGTTTTTGCCTCCAAACACTAACAATCTTGGTCTCTTTTTCTTGCTGTAGCTTGTTTGAAGAGGAAGTGATGTCGTATGTGCCACCTCATGCCTTACTGCACCCCAGCTATTGTCAATCGCCACGAGGGTCTCCGGTCTCCTCCCCTCAGAACTCTCCTGGTCAGTCACACTGAAAAAGTGTCAAGAAACATTAATGAATAGTATTTAAAATTATCTGTCAGAATATCAGAATATGATTAGAAAACATAATTGCAAATATAAGAGACTGTGTTTCTGGTTCTACCATCCTTCCACAGCATTGGTTTGGGCTGGCTGTAGAGCTTGACATGCAGTCGAACAGATTCCTGGGTATTTTTTCAGTTAGCTGCCAAAGCATCAAATCCGCTATTTAGGATTTGATGTGTAGTCGGAGTCCGGGGTTTTTGGTTAATCTCCGCAGGCTGGTTTTTAACCGTTATACTGACACTCTGATTTTCACAAGTCTGTTTGGAGTGTGGCGGACATCACGGTGCCAGAGGGAATCATGGTCTAACTCAGCATGATCTGACTTTAGTCACCGCTGACACTCAGGGATTACACTCTTCACCGGTTAGAAGGGGATTCTGCAAGTTTTTTTTTTTTTTTGCTTGAATAGAAACCATTCTGATAAGCTTCAACTGGACTTTATACTAAGAGAATAAAATAGTTTTGGCCCATATACCAATTAAATTACATCAAATTAAATTTTATTTAATTAAAACATTTAATTTAAAAATTACATGTAAGAGTTAAAAGTATTTATTTTCATTTTCATTTCATTTCATTTTTCATTTTTATACAGTGCCTCAGCAAATATAATGCAGATGTCAGTTAAATTTAACTTAATTTAATTAAAAATATTAATTACTTTTTTTTTTTTTTTTACTTATCCCAGTGGATGTTTTCATTGCTCAGAGGTGGTACAGTATCTCAGGAAATGTCAGTTAAATGTCAGCTGAGATGTCAGTTAAATTAAATTAAATTAAATTAAATTTTAAAAATGTAATAAAAAATGTATTTAAAAAATATTTTATTTTCATTAACTTTTATTTATTTATTAATTTATTTTATTTGTTATCACAGTAGACATTTTAATTGCTCAGAGGTTATACAGAAAATATAATGGAGATCTCAGTTAAATTAAATAAAAAATATTTTTTTTTATTTCATTTCATTTCATTTTGCTTTATGTTATTTTATTTTTCTTCATTTTTTCTTATCCCAATGGACATGTTCATTGCTCAAAGGTTATACAGTATCTCAGGAAATATAATGGAGATCTCAATTAAATTAAATTAAATTACACAATATTTAATTTAATTTAATTTAATTCCAGTGGAATATAATGGAGATCTCAGTTTAATTTTACCATTAATTGAAATAGCCTAGCTCTAGGAGAAACAACTGATATATAAAACTCAAATTTTTTTTTCTGCATTATCTATACATTTTATACACATTTCTCTATGTTTGATAACAAGATGCTGATTTCAGCTCTGGGCAGTCACTTTTTTTTAGCCATACTGTATTGTAACTATCATCTGCTCCCTCTCAGGTACACAGCGAGCCAACGCACGGGCCCCTGCACCATACAAACGCGACTTTGAAGCCAAACTTCGGAATTTCTATCGCAAACTGGAGACTAAAGGCTACGGACAGGGTCCAGGCAAAGTCAAGTAAGCATGTCTACCGTACCCTGAGGTCTTCTGTTGTAACACATTTTCACACTCATGCTGATTTGCATGTTTGTTTTAGGTTGATAATCCGCAGAGATCATCTACTGGAGGACGCCTTCAATCAGATCATGTGCTACTCTCGCAAAGATCTACAGAGGAGTAAACTCTACGTCAGCTTTGTTGGAGAAGAGGGGTCAGTGTTTACACAATTTTTAAAAGATAACCAGACTTTTATAACAACCATAAAAATATACTTCAGTAAAAATAAATTAGTCCAATATCCAAAACATATTATTATCTTCTTCATTTAAATGATGATTATTTATTATAATTTTTCCTTTTCTAAATGGATTTTTTCTATTTTTTAAAAATTAATTAACTTTTTTTTTCTTTTGATTCTGAACAAATTGGTTCATTTTTGCTCTCATTCAGACTGGACTATAGTGGCCCGTCGCGAGAGTTTTTCTTTTTGGTGTCACGGGAGCTTTTCAACCCATACTACGGCTTGTTTGAGTATTCAGCCAATGACACCTACACCGTCCAGATCAGCCCCATGTCTGCCTTCGTCGACAACCACCATGAGTGGTGAGTGTACATTTTAAGTATTTTCTTACAGTTTAATGCCACATGTGAAGCTTAATTTGATTTGATTAGTATTAAGAGGATTTAGAAGGTACGTGGCTTAATCTGTGCCCACAAGATGTCCTTTAATAGACTAAACTAGCAGAAATGTACCGCAATGTTTTTAAACATGTTCTGCCGTCAGGTTTCGGTTTAGTGGTCGTATTCTGGGTCTTGCTCTTATCCATCAGTACCTGCTGGATGCCTTCTTCACACGACCCTTTTACAAAGGCCTACTGCGAATGTAAGTTAAACATTTATGACACTTCATTTTTTAGAATACATAGACAGTTTTTAAAATTTTGAAAGTATTTTTTAAATTTTAACTAAAAAAAAAAAAAATATATATATATATATACACTGCAGGGACATCATTTGAGTGTTATTTAATTGTGATCTCGTTAGTATTTGTAGACAAACAATGCTAACACAAAACAAATATTAATAGCATTAATCACTAAACATTTATGACACTTCATTTTTTTAGAATACATAGACAATTTTTAAAATTGTGAAAGTATTTTTTAAATTCTACCTAGAAAAAGTGATATAAAGTTTTATATATATATATATATATATATATATATATATATATATATATATATATATATATATATATGTTTTGTATATATATAAGTTACTGCAGGGAGATTATTCGTTATTATGATATTTAATTGTGATCTTGTTAGTATTTGTAGACACAAAATTCTAACACAAAACAAATATTAATAGTATCTTTTTTTTAATATAATTTTTTTTTTTATAATGTTTAATATGTACACATTATGTGATTATGACAACCTTTAGCATAAAGTGTCATGATTTTGCTGCAGTATAACTATTTAAAAAATACATATTTTGTTATATTATTATAATATAAAATGTAACAATTTTAATAATTAGACATTTTTGGAATTAAAAATTATTATTATTTTTAAATTAACATTAATAATAATATACAAAATAAAAAAAATAAAATTCAAAAATGTAAACAAAATTGTAATTCTAAAATATAAAAAATATATATATTTTTGTATTAGTAAATAAATAGTAAATATAATTTAGCAGTACCATTTAATAATATTAAATTAAAAAATGTATAATAATATTAATATAAAAATATAATACAAGTAGAGTTGCGGCTGCATAAAAAACACTTCAGTATTGTAAGTTTATAAATACTTATATTTCTTAATGCTAAAGGTTATAGTCATTACCACATAATTATCATAATATGATTCTGATTACGAAGACTCAAGTGCATAGTTATTTCACATAATTACTATTTTTAAAGGGTCTGTTTTTAAATGTCATTGTAATCAAATTAAGTATCAAAGACCTGCTTCAACCAAGAAAAGCAAGGAACAGGAACAAATATAAAGAAAAATATGGAAAATATTGAAAAAAATAAACAAATGTTTTATTTATTTATGTATATATATACAAATACACAAACACACACACACACACACACACACAAATATATTAATTATATATATATATATATCATATATATATATATATATATATATATATATATATAATTTCATGTTATTATGTATTTGTTGATACTTGTGTGTGTAGTCCGTGTGATCTGAGTGATCTGGAGTATCTTGATGAGGAGTTTCATCAGAGTCTTCAGTGGATGAAGGACAATGACATTGAGGACATGCTGGACCTGACCTTCACCGTCAATGAGGAGGTGTTCGGACAGGTCAGTGTGTGATTATTTGTGTACGCAAACAGTGTGTAAGCTTGCACAACCTCTCACCATTGTCTCACAGAAGCATGTGTGTGTGTGTGTGTGTGTGTTAGATCACAGAGCGCGAGCTGAAGCCTGGCGGTGCAAATATCCCCGTGTCAGAGAAGAATAAGAAGGAGTACATCGAGCGCATGGTGAAGTGGCGTATAGAGCGGGGTGTCGTCCAACAGACGGAGAGTCTGGTGCGAGGCTTTTATGAGGTACTGAGATCAAATCAGCACTCCAGTAGCTTTCAGTCACATAAAAACATGCCATGTAGAGTTGCCCTGAGATATTCCCGAATGCTCTTTATTGGATTTCTGTTTGATAGATTTGGGTCGTTGTACAATTTTGGTTTCAAGTGCTTTCATTTGCTTTAATATAGAAATGACATCTTGCTTGTCATTTAAAAAGTTTGGGGTCAGTAAGATTTTTTTTTTTCTTTTTTTTTTGAAAGAAATCTTTGCTTTTATTCAGCAAGGATGCATTACATTGATCAGAAGTGACAATGAAGACATTTGTAATGCTGTTCATTTGAGCCTTTTACTTATCAAAGAATCATGAAAAATGTATCATTGTTTCTACAATTTAATATTGTTTTTAACAACTGTATTTTTATATATTGATGATAATAAGTGTTTCTTGAGCAGCAAATCAGCATATTAGAATGATTTCTGAAGGATCATGTGACACTGAAGACACTGCTGAAAAATTCAGCTTTGCATCACAAGAATAAATTCTATTTTGAAGTATATAAAAATAGAAAACCACTATTTTAAATTGCAATAATATTTCACAATATTAATGTTTTTACTATATTTTTAATCAGATAAATGCTATATATATATATATATATATATATATATATATATGACAAAAATCATTAGGATATTAAGTAAAGATCATGTTCGATGAAGATAATTTGTAAATTTCCCACCGTAAATATATCAAAACTTAATTTTTGATTAGTAATATGCATTGCTATGAACTTCATTTGGACAACTTTAAAGGCGATTTTCTCAATATTTAGATTTTTTTGCTCCATCTGATTCTAGATTTTCAAATAGTTGCATCTCGGCCAAATATTGTCCTGTCCTAACAAACCATACATCAACTGAAAGCTTATTTATTCAGCTTTCAGATGATGTAAAAATCTCAAATTCGAGAAATTTACACTTATGACTGGTTTTGTGGTCCAGGCTCACAAATTTTAGTGTTACAACTACAAAATCTCGAAAGCATTTACAAAATTTAAAGGTTACAGTCATAACCACATAATATACACATACTATAATGCAATATTAAAAACCTCATGATTTTAATCAAAACTATTGATGTTAATGATGTTAATCAAATTGTGTTAGCTATATGTTATATGATTTTAATGATTAAAATAATCTGAAAAAATCTGAAACAAAAATAAAAATATAATTTTTTTTTTTTTTCACTCTCATGTACAGTTTTTTTTTTAAAGACTCTTCTTATAGATTTTTTTCTCTTAATTCTGTTATTGGTTTTTATCCTTAATTAGCATCACTGACAAAGGATCAAGTCAGGCAATGAGGAAGGAAATGTATTTTTAAAAATCCTAAATTATTTAGTGTAACCTTGAATGAAACGAGAATGAAAATGAATTAATTAATACAGTATGGTAGGTTCAATGTATGATTGATGAGTTTCATTTCTGAAATATCTTCAGGTGCATCCACTTATTGTAGTCTTACCCAGCAGCAATACAGGTTTCCAATTATACACTACCAGTCAAAAGTTTTTGAACAGTAAGATTTTTAATGTTTTTTTAAAGAAGTCTTTTCTGCTCACCAAGCCTGCATTTGTTTGATTCTAAGTACAGCAAAAACAGTAAAATTTTGAAATATTTTTACTATTTAAAATAACTGTTTTCTATTTGAATATATTTTAAAATGTAATTCATTCCTGTGATTTCAAAGCTGAATTTTATAGCATCATTACTCCAGTCACATGATGCTTCAGAAATCATTCTAATTTTCTGATTTGCTGCTCAAAAAACATTTATTATTATTATGTTTAAAACAGCTGAGTAGAATTTTTTAAGGTTTCTTTGAAGAATAGAAAGTTCAGAAGAACAGCATTTATCTGAAATAGAAATCTTTTGTAGCATTATAAATGTCTTTATCATCACTTATGATCAATTTAAAGCATCCTTGCTAAATAAAAGTATTAATTTCTACAATTTCTTTCCCAATAAATAAATAAATATATAAATTAATTAATTAATTTATTTCAGCATATTAGAATGATTTCTAAAGGATCATGTGACACTGAAGACTGGAGTAATGATGCTGAAAATTTAGCTTTGATCACAGGAATAAATTACATTTTAAAATATTTTCAAATAGAGAACTGTTATTTTAAATAGTAAAACATATTTCAAAATTTTACTGTTTTTGCTGTATTTTGGATCAGGCTTGGTGAGCAGATGAGACTTCTTTAAAAAACATTAAAAATCTTACTGTTCAAAATCTTTTGACTGGTAGTGTAATATGTAAGAAAATCAAGAATTTCACATCATATTTCATAATGCTGGCACTGAGCTGGAAGCAGATGTTTTACTGCTGTGAACTGACTGCAGGTTGTAGATGCACGGCTGGTGTCTGTGTTTGATGCACGGGAGCTGGAGCTGGTGATCGCTGGGACGGCGGAGATTGATCTGGGAGACTGGAGGAACAACACCGAGTACAGAGGAGGTAACGACAGACAGATTCACTTCACTAATTCATCACCATATTCATAATATCACCATCCTGTGGTAAAAACATGCTATCAAGATATGAAGTATCTGATTTATGACCGAAATATTATCCGTCCGATAGACTGTGGGCTTTTACAGCGTCTCCTAGCCCTACAGGTCACATTTGGCGTTTATTGGGACAAGTTTATTGGTTTTCCCTCCAGGTTACCATGACAACCACATCGTGATTCGCTGGTTCTGGGCGGCAGTGGAGCGATTCAACAATGAGCAGAGACTCAGATTGCTGCAAGTGAGTGATGAAAGAGAAACACAAGCTCTTTTAATAAGACAGAGTATAGTGTGTGTGCTTGACCTGTCATCCACAAATGTCTCTGTGTTCTCAGTTCGTGACAGGGACGTCCAGTATCCCGTACGAGGGCTTTGCTTCCCTTAGGGGCAGCAACGGGCCACGCCGCTTCTGTGTGGAGAAATGGGGGAAAATCACATCTCTGCCCAGGTAGCCTGCCTCTTATGTCACATTTTTAAATGTCACATCACATGAAGTCATAACTGGTCTATGTTTGACAGAATTCATTTATATTTTACCTCTACATTGATTTTTTTGTAGTGCATTTCTTTGTTTGAAGCAAAAAATGTATTAAAATTACTAAAATATATTTAGAGAAGTATCTATATAAATATCTAAAGTAAATAAATAAATTATATATAATATTATATATATAAATTATATATAATATTATTACAATTTTAAATAACTCTTTTCTATTTTGATATATTTAAAAATGTAATTTATTCCTGTGATGCAAAGCTGAATTTTCAGCATCATTACTCCAGTCTTCAGTGTCATATGATCCTTCAGAAATCATTCTAATATGCTGATTTGCTGCTCAAAAAATATTTATTATTATTATTTATCAATGTTGAAAATAGTTGAGCTGCTTAATATTTTCTGTGGATACTGTGATCCTTTTTTCTCAGGATTTTTTGATGAACTGAAGTTCAAAGGAATACAATTTATTTAAAATATATATATTTTTGTAACGTTATAAACGTCTTTACCCTCACTTTTTTAAATCTATTTAATGCATCCTTGCTACATAAAAGTACTCATTTCTTTGTTCTTAATAATTAAATAATTAATACAGTCACTCAGAATCAAAATAATTAAATTAAATTAAATTATTACATTTAAATAGTTAAATTTAATTTAATTTTTAAAAAATGACCAAACTACTGCATCCTTGCTAAATAAAAGTATTAATTTCTTTGTTCTTAATTTATTTTCAAAATAATTAAATTAAATTATTACATTTAAATAGTTAAATTTAATTTAATTTTTAAAAAATGACCAAACTACTGCATCCTTGCTAAATAAAAGTATTAATTTCTTTGTTTTTAATTTATTTTCAAAATAATTAAATTATTAAATTAAAATAAATTATTTATTTTTTTAATTGACTAAAACAGTAGTTTATATGCATCTGTTTATAATGTTTATATGTTTATGTCTGTTATATATTTATATTATGTATTTATAACTTGGGTTCATACTTTGTTGGCACTGAATTTAGGAACAAAAACCAAAAACAGATGGATTGCAAAAAAAAAAAAAAATCACCAAACAAAATCGTTGTGTAAAAAGTGCCCAGTGTTATATAAGAAACTTACCCTAAATTTCTAATAAGCCTCACTGATGAAACTGAATTCTGATTCTGAATTCCTGTCAAATCCATCTTACATAAATAAATATGACATGTTAGATTTTTACAAACAGTCTACTCTACCCTGCTTATGTGATCCACTAGATGGCGCAGTCTGGCAGTTCATAATACAGTCACTCAAAAATTGTTAGGATGGAAAAAATAATAGTTTTCGCATCTTTGTTTGTCATTGCAGAGCTCACACGTGTTTCAATCGTCTGGACCTCCCCCCGTACCCCTCGTTCTCCATGCTGTACGAGAAGATGCTGACGGCAGTGGAGGAGACCAGCACTTTCGGTTTGGAGTGAATGTTAATATTTGCACTTTTTGAGCTGATCAAACATACTTCATTTCCACGACCCGTCAGGAACAGAAAAGGAAGCAACCTTCTAAACAGACACCAGAAGCACTTAGACGTATGTTTTGTACACCGTATCACTTAAAATAAAAATACTTCCTCGGACAGAAAACAATGAATCACAGAAGTGAGCTGAAATGGATTGGATGTTGTCTGAATGTTTCTCAGACTCAGCTCTGGGTGAATCGAGGACGACGTGACCAGCCGAATGCAAAGCTGAGTTACTAACTGATCAAAATGAGGAACGAAACAAACCCAAAGGACTTTGATATTCTCACACTCTTTTTATCTGTAAAAAAGACTTTTCTACGAAGCATCAAAATGCAGCGTGAATGAACAAACATTGTGTTGTGAAAGCTTTTTCAGATCGCCTCAAACACTATCACACGACAGCGCTGCCCTCAATATTGAATTGAAACGTATGTTTTCTCTTCTTTTTATCATATTTATACGTTAGTCTATCTCATATGTTTGTTTCGACACCGTAGGCTGTCCAATAGCTGTCATGTCACATTTTTGACACTTTTGAATGAATCTGGTTGTTTATATACTCTCACACGCGATGTTTTCAAAGGGCATGTTACACTTGCAACATCATGAATGTGACCACTATGTGCAAATGATAAAAAAAATCAACAAAAGAAGATGATTTTTTTGACTTTATAGGCCTTTCTGTTGTCTTTGGATAACACAATTTCATTTCTGATGACTTTTGAAAGAGAGAAAACAAAGAGAGTGGTCATACACCCACTGAATGAAGCTATAGAGGTCAACATGAAATTAAAACAGACCCTATTTGCGTTACTAATATGCTTCATTATGATATAATATTTACTTTAAATGATTCAAATCATTTCGTGTTGACTTTCTTATTATTTCCATATCCTTATATAGCGTTAGTGTGACATTAATGTTTGCTGATGCGAACACAGCTTTCTTGAATCTTTTTTTCCGTCTCTCTGGAGTCCAAATGTTTTCTTGTATGATTTGAAACTGGAATATCAAGCCCAAAAAAGCATATCAATACATTCCAGATTTTTCCATTTGCTTTAACTCGACCCAGCCTTTTAACGAAACACTGCCGTGGCTGCGGGATGCTGGATTGTACTCTAGTTCTGAATGTTTTGTAACCTGAATTTTGTGTAAGGAATTAATATCGCTTCCAGTGAAAACTGGTGTAGTTGAAACTGCCATGGGGCTTTATGAGGTCCATCAAATTTCGGAATAGTAAAAACACAAGCATATCATCTTTGTCAGTTCGATAATGGCTGGCTAGATCATTAATACAAACCAGATAGATCTGCGTCTTTTTGTATTAAGGCTTTTGCAGTGCCGTGCTGATATTTGTGCTGAATGTACCAAAGGTTTAGGGCTGCCGTAGACTGTCCCAACCCTATTTTGTCCACGTTTTGTTTGATAAAAAAAGGAAAAAAAAATAATTTGAAAAAATAATTTTTTGATGCCCCAATTTTCCCTCCTAATTTGACTTTTTAGAGCTTTTTCACAATGATGTTTTACACAACATTAAAAAAAGACCTATACAATGGGGAAACAATTATGATTTTTGTTGTTGTTTGAAGATTAAAATGTATTAACGAACACATATGTAAGGTTTATCTGGAGATTTAATGGAAGAGTTCAGCTAAAAATTAAATTTCTGTTATTTATTCAACCTCATGCCTTTCCAAATGCGTATGACTTTCGTTTGTGGAATAGAAAAGTTATTTTGCAGATTGTCCAGGCTGCTGTTTTCCAGTGAAAGTGAAAGGAGACTGGGAGTGTATAAAATCACAATAAAAGTCCAGTGTTTCTTGGAAGAAAGAAAATCTTGTGTATTTGACAGTGAGTAAATGATCAGAATTTCGATTTTATGGTGAACTGTTTCTTTAAATGAAACCAGAGGCTTCAGACTGCAATCACAATAAGTTCTGGTTTTCTGCTGGTATTTGTTACTAGAAAACTGCTGCTTTTGACTCTCTGTACCACTTCAATTTTGCACCGTTCACTTGCTCTGAAACAGGCGACTGTTGATTGGATAACAGCTTTCAGAGCTCCACATTTTGGTTTTCTCTTTTTTTGTTTCAACACAGATGATTGTATAAAGCTGTTTATCTCATGGAAAGTGCCTCAGAGTCTTGATTCCACATCTAAATGGGTTGTTACTGTTTTTTGGTCTTGTTTTGAATTGATTGCATATTTAGATTAGGGCTGTAAGTAACAATTATTTTGGAAATCGAGCAATCGGACGATTATTCTGACCATTAATCGAGTAATCTGATCATTATAATCCATTTTTTTTGTAGTAATAAAAATAGACCTAAGTGAACAATAGCCTTTAAAATGACTTAAATTGCATATATAATAGCAATGAGGCAATAATAATTTGTTCAAATGAAGTATCAAAAGCAAGTAATACATAAAATGCATAACGTATTATAAACAATAGAGCTAACGTACATTACGCATTATAACAAATGCCATGGCCAACGGCCTGACGATTGTTTTTACACTTTACTCTGCAATCTAACTGTTGTTTAATATTGGCTAAACAACATTTAAGTCATATGTCCACTTAACTTTTAATATTTGGCCATTTCTTTGCGACATAAATGCTACAGCCACTAATTTCATGGATATGTGGATATCAAAACGTCTAAACTTATAGCGAGGGTTTAAACTTTTATTTTGAAATCGCGGTGAACAGTTAGCATATTGACAGACACTAATGTATTCTCCTGTGTTTGCGTAGGTTTATAAATGATTTACCCTGCAAATCTGTTGAAATGTCCTTCCCAGATGAACGTTATAATAAATTCAAACTCACAACAATATGCAGAGATGGAGTTTAAGACGCTTCACACATGTAAATGCTAACTGTTGGTGTGGAGCAGTGCCACTCTGAGACACACGCATGTAAATAATTAAAGCGCATATATTAAACCTGCATCACAATAGCATTATTTTATTATTATTATTATGATTATGATTTTAAATGGGTTTATATATCAGGTAGCCCTGGAAAACGGTCTAATAATGCGTTTCATGGATTCTCGTCCGCCACTTCCGGTATTTTCCAGGTTAATCGATTTATTATTATTTTTTAATCGAGTACTCGGATTGAATCGAGGAATCATGACAGTCCTAACTCAGATTAGGCAAATTTTAGTGGAACTAAGGAAATGCCATGCTTTTTATTTTTATTTCAACATAGTTTATTTTATAGATTTTTAGAATTATTAACAATTTTTGACTGAACCTGTTTACAGTAAATGCAAAAGTTTGCCATATATATATATATATATATATTTTTTTTTAATTAAAAAAAATTCTGATCATATAAATTTTCATTTAATACGCACTTTTGGTGTCCAAAAGACCCAATAAAATGCTAAAATAATAATAATAACAATAATAATAAACAAACTAATAGACAGTTATTGGGGGGAATAAAACTTTAAAATGTACATTTTACAGTGATTTAGGCTAGTTAATAATGTTTTCCGTAAACATGAGCCTAAACAACCTTGTTATTAATAAATCAGCAACAGACTGTTTAAATATTAAATGCACAAAGTATGATACTTGCGTCTGCATTATGACTTATGATACATTATTTGATGTTTCCTTTTTATAGAGCTTTGACATCATCTTGCACAAGGAACTGGAATTATGAAAGAGAAAATAATCAAAAGAAAATAATGCATCATGAACCATATTGTTCTTTTGACATGTTGCATGCATGTCCATTTGTGAACAGCAGATGGCAGACCACCAATAGGGTTTTCTTTCAGAAAGGTTTTCTTCTCCTACCAAAACAGCATCAGAGACTTTTAAATGTCCATCTAATCTGAAATGTTTATTAACCTCTGAATCTCGCTGAGAGACCTCAAAGCCACTTTATTATAGCCTACGCTGCACAAATAATGTCAGATTTCAGTCAGTCTGACAATATGGCAGTCAGCAAGATGAATGAAAATAGATGCTAATTAGCACCTTCCACTGTAAAGCGCACACATACAGCAGTGGGAGAGAAGCGCGTCTTTGCCGCATGAAAGAGCGTGCTGATGCGGGTGCTAGAAGCGCTCGCGCCACACAATCACACGGGCCTTGATTGCCAGTTGTGTGAACGCCGGGCCCACTGCCTCTGTTCAATGAGGCAGTATTTTCAGGGTCCCTTAGAAACCTATTTCAGCTGTTTTATCTGTTCAGTACTGCTTTGCTGACACTACCCATAAACCCTTGTGCTTTTAGTGTGACATGGACCATGCTCAATTTGTGTGTGTGTTCGTGTGTGTGTGTAAAGTGAGTGGGGGTGACCCTGAGCTGTAACAGCTGGTGTGTAGGCTCCCATGGGACGTGATAAACTCATCCGATATGTAATAATAAATCAGGAAGGTTAGTCTTTTTTTGCACAAAATACTACGGTAAATGCACGCGCCGTTATTGATGCATCAGATGCGTGTGCACAGATTCACAATCATTG
Source organism: Cirrhinus mrigala (assembly GCA_036247105.1). Taxonomy (NCBI): domain Eukaryota; kingdom Metazoa; phylum Chordata; class Actinopteri; order Cypriniformes; family Cyprinidae; genus Cirrhinus; species Cirrhinus mrigala. The sequence continues at coordinate 36,147,922 of CM070007.1, read as the reverse complement.
CCAATTTTGACTTGTCATTCCGTGCACTCCAATATCGCACAAATGTGCACGTACAGATGCACACGCACAGACACACAGACATATTGAGTTATTGACCTTGAGGGAGTTAAAAAAAAAAGCTCTGGAAGATTCCCTGCAAGCCATTTTGCTCAAGAGAATCATGCATCTTCCACTGAAACGAGAAGCCTAAATAATCAACAAAATCAAGACTACTATTCATTTTGAGAAAGATCAAAATGTCATCTAGATCTTGATTTACAATGTATTAACAATAAAAGACTGGAAGTTACTATGGTTTTACGATGTTCTTCCACCAGACATGTTCCGTGGGAGTATGATATAGCATGGTATATGAATATAGTAATGAAACAGCACCATATTATTGCTGTTTATTTTTTATTTTTTTGATGTCTTGCAAAGCAGTACTGTGGCAATATCATAGTACTATACTGAACTATACTGTCCCACACAGCAAAAATATATATATTTATATATTTTTCAAATTACACAAAAAAGAGAAAATAATTTTTAGAATATATTTAAAAAGTATAATTAAAAACAAGCTTTTGTACGATTGGAAATTTATTATTATTATTATTATTATTATTATTTTCTATATATAAAGGCAATTTTTTGTATATTCTTAAAAATAATATTTTATAATAAATTTTAAAATATATTAAATAAAACACTGAAAAAAAATAAGCCTTCCTAAATCATTATTAATGTAGTTTTGATCTCCATCCACATTTGCATTTCCCCTAAATGTAGGCTTTTGTAAGATTGGCAATGTTTTGTTTTATTTTTATTTCATTTTATTTATTTATTTTTGCCCCTAATATATATTTTGGTATAAATATATTTTCTATTTCAAAAATATGTTTTATTGAGCTTCACTGTTTCTAACATATATTTAAAATATATTTTGGTCACAAAAAAAAAAAAAAAAAAAAAAAATGGTTTATATAGCTGTCGGAACGGATTTCGCGGGAAATTCCATACATATGTCATTCGCCCGTCACGTCATAAACGTACACATAGAAAAGAATCTCCGTAGTGTTCTTTCTGCACTCATTTCTCGACCACTAGAGGGCCAAAAGTTCCATCGTTTTCAATAGCTGTAAGTATTTTGTACCAAGTAAATACCATGGTAAAGGCTATATAGTAAATATGTTAATCAGATATATTTACTACATTTTAACGAAAGTGCCATGGTGTTTTGGAGTTATACCATCATTTAAACATGCTTTCAGTGCTATAGTATTTGTAAATGTAAATGTAAATCACCGTACCATGGTACCACCACAGTACTTTTTATTTATTTATTTATTTATTTATTTATTTTTTTTAAGAGAGTTCTGTTTTTGAACACTTTTGCCAAGTAGAACATGATTTTGTATCAACAATTTGTTGGTCCAAGAATACTATTTTTATTAACTAATCAGATTTTAGGTTTAGGGTTAAGTTAGTTAGATTTATAATTTCTTTGAGTTTTAAGAGTACTTCCTTCTTGTGGCTGAGGTTAAGTCTATGTTTGTTTATGTTGCTCTAGAACCAAGAAAAAAATCCTGAAACGTTCTGCTGGCCAAAATCATTTTTCATAATGGTTACAATAAAAGCCTTGAATCTTGAATATTCCTTGTCATTCCTTCCCAAATAGATGTTGCATGCTTACATATCTATTCAATCACGAGATTTATCTTGACATGGATAAACGTTTTGCTGAAAAATAACCACTAAACGTGAACCATGGAAACAGACGGACATCAATTTCCCTGCGTGACAATTTAGCAGCCACAGCTCACCAGACACCTTATCATCACACATTTACAAAACACATCTGTCGTCAAGTTGACGTATAGCTCTGATGCGAAAGCTTGCATTGTGGAGGACAGGAGTATGCATGATAAAATAACGAAGCTGAAACCGTGTGGACCTCCACGGGTCTATTTTTACAGGCATGGCAGGAGGAAGTGGAATGGAAAGGCTATCTTGCATTATGCATGGCCCGAGAGAAAGAGAGGAGCAGAGGATAGAACAAAAAAAAAAACAAAAAAAAAAAACAGCACTTCCTCTAGTGGGACAACAGACAAAAGAATGCTTTTATATTTAGTGTGCATATGTATGCATATGTGTATGTATGTTTTATGAACTGCATAATCTATAATAATTATATTAACTGTTTTATTGTGAAAAAGGCATTATTCTGTTGCTATGGGGTTGCTAAGGTTGAGTGATTTTCCATGTGCTGCTATATGTTTGCTAAAGGTTTAGGGTGGTTTTAGTCTGTTAATATGTTGTTGAAATGGTTTCTGGGTGGTTGCTAGGGTAATCGGAATAGTTTATGCTGTTGGTTGCTAGGGTGTTGCTATGTGGTTGTTAGTGTTTTCTGAGTGTTTTTTTCACATGTTGCTATAGAGCAGTACTGTGTTCTAGGGTGTTGCCACAGTATATGGTTGCTAGGGTCTTCTCAGTGGTTTTTAGTGTGTTGTAATGTGGTTACTTTGGGTTCTGGGTGGTTGTTAAGGCATTACTATTTGGTTGCTGGGTTTTCCAAGTGTTTTTTGCATGTTGTTATGGGAATGCAATGTGTTCTGGGTGGTTTCTAGGGTGTTAGCACAGTATATGGTTGCTAGTGTCTTTTCAGTGCTTAATGTTGTTGCTTTGGGTTTGAGGTGGTTGCTAGAACGTTGCAATATGGTTGCTAGGATTTTTCAAGTGTTTTTTTCCACATGTTGCTATGGGGCTGCATTGTGTTCTGGGTGGTTTATAGGGGGTTGCCACAATATATGGTTGCTAGGGTCTTCTCAGTGGTTTTCAGTGTGTTGTAATGTTGTAGCTATGGGTTCTTTGTGGTTGCTAAGGCATTACTATATGGTTGCTTGGTTCTGTTTTTTCCAAGTGTTTCTATAGGGCTGTGATGTGTTCTGGGTGGTTTCTAGAGCGTTGCTACAGTATATGGTTGTTAGGGTCTTCTCAGAAGTTTTTAGTATGTTGTTCGTAACTTTGGGTTCTGGGTGGTTGCTAGGATGTTGCTATGTGGTTGCTATGGTTTTTCAATTGTTTTTTTTCACATGTTGCTATGGGGTTGCAATGTGTTCTGGGTGGTTTTAAGAGTGTTGCTACAGTATATGGTTGCTAGGGTCTTCTCCATGGTTTTTAGTGTGTTGTAATGTGCTTACTTTTGGATTCTGGGTGGTTTCTAGGGTGTTGCCATAGTATATGGTGGCTAGGGTCTTCTCAGTGGTTTTTAGTTTATTGTAATGTGGGTTCTGACTGGTTGCTATGGTGTTGCTATATGGTTGTTAGTGTTTTCTGAGTGTTTTTTCACACGTTGCTATGGAGCAGTAATGTGTTCTAGGTCGTTGCTACAGTATATGGTTGCTAGGGTCTTCTCAGTGGTTATTAGTCTGTTGTAATGTGGTTGCTTTGGGTTCTGGGTGGTTGCTGGGACATTGCTATATGGTTGCTAGGGTGGTTGCTAGGAAGATGTTGCATTAGGTTGCTAGGGCTTTCCAAGTGTTTTTTATATGTTGCTATGGGGCTGCAATGTGTTCTGGGTGGTTTCTAGGGTGTTGCCACAGTATATGGTCTTTAGGGTCTTCTCAGTGGTTTTAGTGTGTTGTAATGTGGTAGATATGGTTCTCTGATGGTTGCTGGGTTTTGGGTGGATTTGGTTTATTGCTATGTTGTAGCTATGGGTTGTTGGTGGTTCCTAAGGCGTTACTATATGGTTGCTAGGGTTTTTTGAGTAGATTTTAGTGATTACAGTAGCTTCTGGGTGGTTTCTAGGGTGTTTCTATATGGCTGTTAGGGTTTTTTGATTGTTTTGTGCGTGTGTGTGTGTGTTGGTATGTGATTGGTGTTTGCTAGGATGTTTACTAGGTGGTTGCTTACTGGTCCTAGTGAAAAAGTCATTATATTAGCCAGTGCTAATCAACAAAAACAAAATTCTGTGCAGGTTCAGAGAAGTTCTGGGAATTTAAAATTGTGACACTATGATAAAAGCCCCGTTGAGTGATAAGTAATGCATATTTGATTTAGTCAAATGAAGGCTGATTTGATTGAAAAGCTGTGTGTGAAGTGTGTCTCTCATGAGCAGCAGCAGCGGGTTTGGATCTCTGGAGACAGGTGTTGACTAATGAGGAGCTTTTTCTGAATCTAGCCATGATGATTAAGTGTTAATTACAACAGGTCAGCTTGACACATTTCCAATAATTGGAAATATTTTGGGGCTTTTTTGATTTGCAGGACAACACAAAAGAATACATTAGTGCGCCTAATGAGATGTCTATTTCGCTCACCACTGACCCTCCTGACTTTCTGGTGTTTTCTTCAAGGACTATTCAGAGTTTAGAGAAAAAGCTTCATCGACCAGCTGAGATAGTCGAATGCATTGTCAGAATGTATTTTTTCCTGTTTTCAATACTCATGTTCAATACATCAACTAAACATACCTATAGAAGGCTGCCTTGTTTTAAACTTTATCTCACCGTTATCTGTTTTATGTTCATGTCCATACAGAAGTTTTGATATGCTCTGCTCCTTTAAGACAGTTAGTAAGGCAGTTGTGACGCTTGCCCTTTAAAATCAATCACCTCAAACAGGAAGCAGTCAGTGTGAGGATGGAGAACAAAGTGTGTGTGATAATCAAACCTATAAACATATATATGCATATATATGCAGTCTGTTGTTACTGTGAGGTGAGTAACCAGATACAGCATCTCGTCAGGAGCAGATCTGAATGCATTTTCAAGCTGTTTGCTCATGGGACTTTGTGGAAGGTTTATTCCCATTTGAGATGCAAGTGTGGGAAGGAGAATCTTTTAATGCTCACGCTGTCCTTTGTCCTCAATCTCAGCTCTTTTTTGTTAAAAAAAAAAAAAAAAAAAATCAAACACACACATTTAAGGTATCTAAATGGGAAAATTACATAGACTTGTATTGTTTTTATACACAGATAGTTATATATTTTATAAACTAATCCTAACCCACACCCAACCCCTTCCTCTTACAGAAAACTTTCTGCATTTGTATAATTAAAACAACAACAACAACAACAACTTTGTTTACTTTATTTTTATACCAATTTCACAAATGAGGATGTCCCCAAAGGAAGGTTTTTGGAGATTTTGTCAGGTTTAGCTCACTTTTGGGTACAAATTTGTCCCCAAACTATGGTTAAGTAGCTACACACACATTTTTAATATTTAATTTGAAACCAAGCCAATAATGATTTACTTGTTTGTTGGGTTACTTAATTATTTAATGTGGAATGTTTTCACTGGACTTATTTTCAGTAATTCTCCAAGCCAAATTATAGTCAATTAAGATTATTGGATCTCACTTTTTGAGATGCTATTATTGCACTCATTGAGATTCTATTGTAGTTGTTTTATTTTTTATTTTATATTATTAGCTTTAGTTATTTTAGGACATCAAATTAAACTAAATGAAAATGAACAGTTTTGCCTTGCCAACTAGCTGAAACTTTAGTTAATGTTTATTTTATTTCAGGCACAGAACTTTTTTGTTTGTTTATTTTAATTTTAGTTAACTATAAAACTCCTGGTCTCATGCAAAATAAAAACTTTTTTGAAGAGCTTTTAAATTTGTTACATTTTGTAATTGATCTTTGCCATGTAAAAAAAAAGCCTATTTATTATTTTAGTACAGATTTTAGTATTACCAACCACTGCTACAAAATTTAAAGATGTCCAGTAATTTTATTTTAGTAACACAATTGAAGTAATTATGGATTTTTGTGTTGTAAATGTTGTAGATTTATATTATAGATTAAATAATGTTCTATGAAAAAATAACACACACAAAAAAGGTATCAAAGTGAACATTTATTTATTTATTTATTTTTAATTATTTCATATTTATTTTACTTTTTTAGTGTTTTTATATTACAGTTATATTCTTTTAAAGTAAGTTGTTATGCAAGTACCACATGCCATGAAGATGGTAAAAATATAATTTTGTAACTTACAGTTATTTCTAAATGTCAAAACAGTATAGTGTTGTTTTATAACAATTTCAATAGAAATAGAAATCATTGTTACATTTGACTAACCATGGTAATTCACGGTTTTATATGTGGTATGAATACAAATATACCGTAGTTAAATTATGGTTACTATGCAAAATCTTTGGCTAAGCACACTGATCTAATGCTTTAGTTATAGTCAAAGTGCTCAGTAATAAAACAACACAATTGAATTACGCTCTTGTATGAGTGCATCGAATGAATGAGGGATGAATTTGTCGAGGGTGGTGAATTCGAGTCTAAAGCCAGACTACCGTAGTAAACCCTCTCAACCACGCCAGGCTTGTTTATAATAAAGCTGTAGCGAGGAGCAAGATAAGCGGAGACGCTGAACTCTATTTCTAACTTGGCAGGCTTGTAAACATTGCCAAATGTGACAATAATGTCCCGTAACCGCTGCCAGCAGCCTGCCAGATACCTGACAGCTCTCAATGATTCTGCTGTTTCTCCGCCAATAGGGTTTGTAAGGCCTGTCCCGCTGCATTAAGAGCTCTGAAGCTTCCAGATTCTTCTCCCGCTTCGAAAACGCACCCTTAGCGCTAGACCGAAGACATCCAAAGGAGCTTGTTTTGGTATTACCAAGGTGCAGCAGCAAAATCTCAAAGCATTTCCATGTTTTTAAGAAGGTAGTGAAGTTTCTCAGAGTTTAATCGCAAATTTTCGCTATTTTATTGCTTCAAAGTGTGCATGGGAAACCAAATAGTCGCACTCTATAAACATACGCTTGGTCGAGCAAGTAGCTGACACCTGAAAAAATGCAATCCATTTGAAGAATAGGCCTACATTTCATTCCAATCACACTAAGATTCTCAGTTAAAGGACTAATTCAATTAGGCTGGAGAAGAATTCACCCCTTTGTCTTGGTGCCTGGATGAATTAAGGTTTAAACAGACTTGATACAGACAGTCAGACCCCATTAGAAAACAGCAATCTGACAAAAAAAGAGAGGGAGCGAGAGCTATGGCACAGCGCTACTAGTGCCAACGTTATTCAGGCGGGTTGGTATAAATTAAACATTGACTGTACTCATACGACTGCCGGGACACAAACGCTCCACTGATTATATGCTGTCAGCGTGCGGCAAACACAACCAGTGAAAGTGAAGGTCAAATATGTCGGGATTTTACATGAGAGAGAGAGAGAGACTTCACTCTACTGTTTGATTGATGCCGCTCTTTCATCCGACATCACCTTTCTTGCAGCTTTCCAAATATGAAATGATGCAAGAGATGAGAACTGTATGACAGATTTGCCTACCTTGAATCCTTTTAAGGTTAGCACCGCATTTTAGCAAAGAAACCAACCAAAAAAGAACATTTTAGAGACTGTTAGCGCTTCAGAATATAAAACCTACAATATATGGCGAATGTTAAAAACATCTTGTGATGAGGAGTTTGCACAATTTTGCTACCTCAATTCATTTCGAGGTCTGCATCAGACTCTGAAAAGAAACCGCAAAGCTTCAGACTGAAAAAAAGAAATGATTAAGAGACAATTGGCTGCTAAACTGAAGCATTTAGGAGTCAAAAGCCTTTTTTAGTTCACAAATTGCTTGATAAAAACGGTTGCTGTGAAACACTTCAGGTAATTGTGTGCATAACTTGTTTTCCTTTTATCAACAGCCACTGCTGTGTGTTGTGATGAAGGGACATTTTATTATTATTATTATTTAATATTAGACATTTTAGTTACTAAAATTGCTAAAATTTAGGCTAGTATAGAGTGTTTTCATGAAGTGTTATCAATCATCATATTGGCGGTATGAACGTAAACAATGCCACTGAACGCAACTTGCATGTTTTGCTGATTATTGCTGCTGAAAATGGTCAATAGGTTGTTTGCAATCACGTGATTCTGAAGAGGCGCGAAATGCAGATGGAGGGCGGGAAGTGATTTTTCTCTATAGGAATCAATAGCAGAATCTCAAAATGACTATGTTTTCAGTTGTTTATGGAAATTGGTCAAACCGAGAAATTTCATTTCGTATCGTGTATGAAAATTTGCTGTTCTTAAGGAGGAAAAGGCAAGGACTGACTGAAAAAAAGCAGGGAAAAGTGGCTTGTAAACCTGCGTCTGCGGTCAGGAGGACAGTCAGATAACGCCTGTGTGCGCGAACGGTTAATAAAAGATATAATAATATTAAGATATATGTAAATAGATACAGGGTGAGATGCTGAGAATTCACTCAATGCTAAATGCCACACGTAGATACAATGTAAATAAGATATTATATTTGCAGTTGATTACAATGGGACCTTGTGAGATTGCGATAAATTGAAGTGAGTGACAGCTTTTTGGCAGACGTCCTTTCCTTTTCCTTTCCTTTTTAGTGACTATATGAAAGCGCTATTTGCTCGGTTTTGTGGCTATTGGTCCTGTTAGCAGCACGCAAAGCGAAACTTTTATTAAAATTCCGAACTGTTTATAGAAAGCGAGCAAATAGCGCTTCGGTATAGTCACTAAAAAGCTGTCACTCACTTCAATTTATTGAAATCTCACAATGTTCCGTTATAATCAATGACGCTCTCGAAACTACAAATATAATATCTTATATTGTGTCTACGTGTGGCGTTTAGCATTAAGTGAATTCTCACTGTCTCACGCTGTATCTATTTATATATTTCTTTATTAATATCTTAACGTATTATTATATCTTTTCTTAACCATTTGCACACACAAGCATTATCCGACACTCCTCCTGACCACAGACGGAGGTTTACAAGCCACTTTTTCCTGAGGTTTTCAGTCAATTTCTTGCCTTTCCCCCCTTATGAACAACAAATTTTCATACATGATAAAAGCTCTTTTGTGGTTTCTCGGTTTGACCGATTTGAGCATCCATAAACAACGCAAAACACAGGCATTTTGAGTTTCTGCTAGTGATTCCTATGGAGAAAAATCACTTCCTGCCCTCCAGCTGCATTTCGCGCCACAGTAATGACGTCATGTGCAAACAACCTATTATTGTCATGTTTTGGGCTGTATTAATCGGTCGGAGTGGGAAAAACATTTGGAGTACTATAGACTGCCAAAAGTTATAGCAAATCAAGGGGAAGAGTGAAAAAGACTGTGAGGAACAAATGGCATTTGTGGCCAAACTGAACCAGGATTTCCAGGGCAAGAATCTTGACAATAGTCGTGTTTGTTCTTATCATTTCCGGTCAGGTAGGTGAAATATTAGGCTATTATCTTAATTAATACTGCTTGTACATATCTTTACCACCTATTAACTTTAATTTGTCAACATATTGCGCCCTTTCCTGTTTACTAAGTCCTTCTCTATATGATTTAGCAGCTTCCACACATTTTTTCCATGGTTTAGACAGCATAAATTAGCAGAACAACATATTCAATAGTACATTAACCGTTAATCCATGCTGTTGTCTACATACTTGTATCGCCAATATGGCTGCGCATCTGGGTAACTGACCAAATCGTGACCTGAGTCCAAACCCTCTATATAGACAACTATATACAGATCCACTTTAATGCTGTCATTCACGTAGTCCTGAGATTGTATTTGTGCCATAAACATACTGTTTCATGATTGTGCTTGTTTGAAAAAAAAAAAAAAAAAAGGACTTATTTAAGATTACCATTCATTAGTAAACAAACGATTTGGGTCTGATTCGGTTCACTTCGAATCAGAAATAACCACAAATGACTCGCGATTCGGTTGTAAATTCGCGTTGAACGATTCATTGTGTCTTATTAAACGCTTTGGAACAAGGTTAAACGCTTGTTCACACCAAGAACTTTACTTATAAAGCTAACTATAACGGTAATTATATTGACATTCACACCAATGGACGATATCGTAATGTTTATTAGGGGTTCGAGCGCGTAGCGCTGAAACCCTATTGTAATTGTTAAGATTTTTTTTATTATTATTATTATTCCGCGCTAAAACTGATCGTGCAGCCCAAACCGTAAGGCCTAGAGAGCTGAAACTTGGTCAGAAGGTAGTAGTCCTCCTCGCTACTCAGGCGCAAAGAACCGGCCAAATCGGCCCAAAGGTGGCGCTACAGCGCAAAAAACTAACTTTTTTCGCATTTTTGGCCCTAGCTCGTACATTTTTTGTCGTAGACTCAAAAACTTTACATCGTTGCGATCCTTGGGTCAATACGCACAAAAGTGTACTGGCACAGATTTTTCGTACGAAGCCCGGTTTTTCCGCAAAATGGCGTTATGTCCGAAACCTACTTTTACGAACTAGTCCTAGGTTTTTCGCCCGATCGGAACCAAACCAGTGCAGAAATGTTCTCTGGACACTGAATATCAATAATTATCAAAAAAAAGTTGAAATTTTGACTCACGGTCGAATAGGAATGCCAAAATGTTCTATGCTAACGTTAGCAAATTCTTACATTTGGCTATAACTTTTGAATGGAATGAGATATCTTCACCAAACTCGGTACACATGTGTATAAGCTCAATCTTTGGTCAAATAACAAAAATTGCACAGCTCTGCCACTTGGGGGCAAAAAACATAAAAATGACTTTAGCTATGCAATCGTTGGTCCGATCGACCTGAAAATTGGTATGCAGTGTCTCTGTCCAATGTGCCATAAGGGTCTATGAGGACATTGGCGTATCTCAAAAAACATGGCCGCCATCGGCCAATGAAGTTTGAGCACCCATTAGACAAGGTTAACGGAGGTCGATCGGAACGAAACTCACTGGGCATGTTCAACTCATGGCCCTAAAGGTCTGTAAGAATTTTGAAAGAAATCGGCCACTAGTTGGCGCTAACGAGTTTTTTGGCTCTGTAATCACGTGGTGTTTTACACATCCACACAATATGCATACCATTTGATAGATCTCCTCATGATGAACAACTTTGCCTCAAGAACCATTGCTGTCAATCAAATCGTTCATTAAATATTCACAAATATGTGAAAAGCCTACTTTTGCGAACTAGTCCTAGGTTTTTTGCTCAATCTCGATCAAACCAATGCAGTAACATTCTCTGGACTCTCTAGATCAATAATTATCAAAAAAATTTTGAATTTTGTCCTTCGGTTAGCTATAACCAGGTTAATTTACAAAAGGGGTGTGGCCACATATACCCAAAAGCCTATAAAACCAAAACGAAAACTCAAAACTTTACGAAAATTGGTGAAAAAATGTGTCAGATGATTCTTAACAAGCATGCAAAGTTTCATGGAGATCGGAGCATAGGTGGCGCTATAACAGCTAAAAAGGCTTCAAAAACAAAATTTCTATGGTAAATGGCCTCAGATTGTTAAAAAATGCTCATCTATTCACACAAACACAAGATCTTACACTTACATTTGTATGATATATCCCCTCATTCTGAGCAACTTTGCATACCACCTAAAAGGCCTTAATGCTCGAACCCCGGTAATTGCTGCTTGCAGCTATATTTATTTTTGTAATCTGCAGCTTTAAAAGCTCGAGCGGTAATGTCCACTGGATTCTGATTAGCTTACAGCTGTGATGTGGACTTCTTTATTCTCGTAGAATTAGAACGATGATTAAAACGTTACACTTACCGTTATCGTCTTTGTTGTGAACTAGCCTGCGTGTTTCTTGAATCTCGAAACGTCACTGACTCGTTCTAAACAACAGATTCATATGAGTCAATTGGTCGCGAATCGAACATAGCGGCTCACGCTACGTTCGTTGTTGTGTGAAGAAACCAACGGCTCCCACTTGGAAGATGGAATGAACTACCGCCACCTCACGACGAGTTTCTGACCAAACGGCGATGTTTATTTAAATCAAGCTTGTTTACAGTTATTATCGCCATCTTTTTTTAACACTGAATTCAGAATCAAGGATGATTGTTCCATTGTGAGGTCGGATTTCCTCTGTGCTAGAAAAGCATTACGCCATCACTGTATATGTGTGATATGATGAGATGTGAAATCGGAGAACAGGTCAGTGCAGATATAGGGCAATGTGTGTGTATTTCTCTGTGCGTGTCTCTGCGCTGACATTTGATCGTGATGAATTTTAAAGCAGGATCAAGGGGGTAGCGACAGTCTAGGGCAGTTCATGAAGACAGTGGGAGGTATCGGTGCTTTATATGTATGTGCAGGACCGCACTGAATCACACAGTGGGATCAGAAGGCCTTGGGGTTGAAGGGCAGTGTGTTTAGTCTATGCAGTGTGGGGTATGTTTTTATGTATGTGTCAAAGCAGTGGTTATGAAACTCCACCCCCTCTTGGCCAGACCAGCAATCACCAAGCTATTGTGAGCATTCAGTAGGAAAAAACTGCCTTGGTATTAAAATTTCCACACTGTAAATATAGCCTACTATTCAGACTCCTAGAAACAGGTGCATGCCCTTTGCACTCTTTCAGATTAGTTTAGACAAAATTGTTAAAATCCTGATAATTTATTCACCCCATGTCATCCAAGGTGTTCATATCGTTCTTTCTTCAGTTGAAAAGATATTAAGATTTTTGAGGAAAACATTCCAGGTTTTTTCTCCATATAGTGGACTTCAATGGAGGCCAATGGGTTTAAGGTCCAAATTGCAGTTTCATCGCAGCTTCAAAGAGCTCAACACGATCCCAGCAGAGGAAAAAGGGTCTTATGTAGCAAAACAATTGGTCATTTTCTAAAAAAAATGAACATTTATATATTTTTTTAACCACAGATGCTCGTCTTGCACTAGCTCTGCGATGTGCATTGCGTAATCACATTGGAAAAGTCATGCATGGTTAGTTCTTCTAATTATCTTTTTTTAGTTATTATTACTTTAAATGTAGTCATTATCCCAATACAATTTAATATAAATACACATTTATATTAAATATAAAATTGATAGCAGTTTAAATATCATTTTATAACTATACAGTAGCCCACAGTTGAAGTCAAAAGTTTACATACACCTTCCAGAATCAGCAAAATGTTACGCTTGATTGTTAATACTGTGTTGTTACCTGAATGATCCACTGCTGTGTTTTTTTTTTTGTTTAGTGATAGTTGTTCATAAGTCCCTTGTTTGTCCTGAACAGTTAAACTGCCTGCTGTTCTTCAGAAAAATCTTTCAGGTCCCACAAATTCTTTGGTTTTTCAGCATTTTTGTGTATTTGAACCCTTTCCAACAATGACCGTATGATTTTGAGATCCATCTTTTTACACTGAGCACAACTGAGGGACTCATATGCAACTATTACAGAAGGTTCAAATGCTCACTGATGCTCCAGAAGGAAACACGATGCATTAAGAGCTGGGGGGTGAAAACTTTTTTACTTTGAAGATCAGGGTAAATTTACCTTATTTTGCCTTCTGGGAAACATGCTAGTATGTAAGTGTCTGAAGGACAGTACTAAATGAAAAAAAAAAAAAAAAGATATTTAGGAAAAATAAGAAAAATGTAGACATCTTCATTCTGTTCAAAAGTTTACACCCCTGGCTCTTAATGCATTGTGTTCTTTGAGCCAGGTCATTTATAAATTCAACTATTATTTTCTTTTGTGGACTATATGTAAACATATTTTATGTGAAATATATTTTTCAGGTCAGTACTAAATAAAAAATGACATGCATTTTGTATTATCATTCTTATTTTGGTAAAATAATTAACACTTTGCAAATTCTGCAAGGTGTATGGTAACTTTTGACCTCATATATCAGTTTAAATATATTAGTTTCTTTTTTAAATTTTAGTACTTTTTTCATTTTATTATTTTTATCATATTGTTTTATTTTATGTTAAAAAAATGCAAAAATATATTTTGGTATTTTGTAGTGAAATATGACCTCAGGTTTGTGACAATTACCTGTTACTTCTAAAAACAGTGTATTTTTGCAGCAAATCTTAAAATCATTTGTGTATCTTCTCATCACAGCGTAAGATTCACATTACAAGACTCAGAAATTAGTTAAAGAACGACTCAAAAGAAAACATCTTCAGAGTACAATTAAAGCAAACTCCACAACCGGGCTGTCTGGTATTATCTCTCCAGTCAGTGTCTTTGATCAGCGCATCCCTCCAGCCCCCTGTTTCCAGGCAGTAAAGCCCCCAGAGCTGCTCTCCTCTGTCATTTTCTCCCCTTACACATCCTCTCCAACCCCCTCTCCCCCTGCTTCTAGGAAATATTTCTCCCGGGACTGTCTTTGTTTAAAGCAAATAGGCAGAATCTAAGCCAAAAGCAGAAAATGAGCACTTCCATTCATATACATGCACTGATCCTGGTTCTGAGGCCAAGAGCTGAGTAAGCCAAGGCAATGCTGAGTAAATCTTTTGCATCCAACCTGCTGCTATTTGAAAACAAGAATAGAAGATTATTATTTTGCTCTTTATATACACAAACAGAATACTGTATTTTGGCTTTGATCTCACAAAAAGATGTCATATTTCAATGTCAAATCAAAGAAAAAGAACAACACATTGTTTGCATAAAGAAAGATTTGTTGCATTGTGACATTATTGTCATGATAATGAAACTGTCAAACACTCATTACCATTTTGTGTGTGTACAAAATATAAAAATTAAATATTTAAATTTTTACACAGTAATATGTAAAATATATTACAGTTCTATGATCTTTCCAGTTTATTGATTATATTAATAAGAATGAGATTGTTTTGCACTATGGTAATGAGAACTGGGGTTTAAAATGTGCTTAATGAAACTAATGCTGTAATGGTGCTCATTTTCAGAAAGCGAAATATCATTTATTATTCTCTTTGTCTTGATTTTGGGGTGAAATATGACCCGGACAGGTTTCGTGCGATTCACCCTGTAAGTGAAAGGAACGTCATATTCCGAGATTTTTCTCCATTGCAAATGGATTCCCAGTCCCCAAAGCACTCTAGACATGAACCATCATGTCAGTATAATTGTAAAATGATAGGCAATAAGTCAGACAGATACAAGTGAATGAATCGTAAGATGAGGGTGCCCGTTTCAATTATGTACATTAGTTATAGATGAGGAACCTTTTGGGAATAACCCATACCGAATACATTTGCAGAATTAATACACTGTGCAAGGCCATTTTCTTGTACGTAATTGCACCCTAATTATCCATTAGTTATTGAATTACCCTTTTATCTGTTTGTCACGGGCAAAGGCTTAATAAATGGAAGAGAAATCATCAACTTGGTTATCAACGCTCCAAATTTGCAACACAGTGAGCGAGGGAAAATGCAGCGAGAGAGGGATGGAGACAGACTCTGCTCTACGGTGGCAGAGAAAGATGGAGACAGACAGAGAGAGAGAGAGAGAGAGAGAGATAAAGAGGCGTAGATGGAGAGACAGAGAGAAAGACGCATACATATATTCATGAGCATCTTCGGGTTGTAATTAAGAATTAAATAGCTACAAGGAAGCCATTAGTTTATTAAGTGTAAGAGACTGCGCAAGTAACACGGAAGATTTTTGCTTTTCTCTCTCTCTGCTGATGCACGGCAATCAGGGAAATTATTTTGCAAATGATTTCAACTATGAATGTTGTTTTAACCCCCCAACATTCTGTTATATTTATTTATTTAATTTCTATCGTACTGTGAAGAGGGGATGTAGATTCAGTGGTTGCTTATTTGAAACAGAATCCAAAAATAAAAAAGGAATAATGAAAATGAAAAAATGTAATGAATGAATAAAAAAAGAAATAAAAATGTATGTAAATTCATTTATGTCAAATTGACTATGCAAATATAGATATTCTATAAATTTTATACTTATTTAATAGTAAAATTGTATTTGATATATACACTGTGTGCAGAATTATTAGGCATGTTGATATTCTGGTCATATTTTTTTTCCAAACACATTTTACCAATTCCAAACCACATCAGTCTTAATAACTACTATTAATTTTGTATTTAATCATTTGTAAGTGATATATAATTGTCCGTGAAGGCTGGAAGTGAAAAACTCCTTATATTCAGGTGTGCAGAATTATTAGGCATGTTTTCGTTTACAGCTAAAATGAGCCAAAAAAGAGATTTAACCCAGACTGAAAAGTCCAAATTATTAAATGCCCATGAGAAGAATGCAATACTAATGCATTACAAGAATTTGCAAAGTTAAGGCTTGACCATTGGACAGTGAAATGCTTGTTGAGTCTGCATGGTCAGAAAAAACAGGTGGAGAAGAAAAGATGCATGTTAACTGCAAAAGAATTAGGAATTAAGGTGAAGAATTAGGTGTGACACCATCAGGAACCGTTTCCAGTTCTCCAGCGCCACCATTTTCCAGAACTGCAACCTACCTGGAGTCTTCAGAAGTGCAATGTGTCAGGTTCTCAGAGACTTTGCTTGGTAAAAAATCCTAAAAAATGCCCCTGACTTAATAAGAATAACAAGCTGACGTCTTGTGAAATACATGAAGACAGTTTTTTTTTATAGGCGTTATAGACAGATAAGTTGAGAGTGACTCTTGAAGGACAAGCATCACATCCTCTTGTGCCTCTGATTCAAAAATTTATCTTCCAAAATCTGGCAGTAAGTTTTGGGAGTTCATGTTTAGTCTCCTATCCTGAAAAGTCTGACTTGCAGAGATGGACTAAAATGAACTCCCAAAACTTATTGCCAGATTTTAGAAGATAAATTCTTGAATCAGAGGTACAAGAGGATGTGATGCTTGTCCTTCAAGAGTCACTCTCAACTTATCTGTCTCTAAAGCATATAAAAAAACTGTCTTCATGTATTTCACAAGACGTCAGCTTGTTATTCTTATTAAGTCAGGGGCATTTTTTAGGATTTTTTACCAAGCAAAGTCTCTGAGAACCTGACACATTGCACTTCTGAAGACTCCAGGTAGGTTGCAGTTCTGGAAAATGGTGGCGCTGGAGAACTGGAAACGGTTCCTGATGGTGTCACACCTAATTCTTCACCTTAATTCCTAATTCTTTTGCAGTTAACATGCATCTTTTCTTCTCCACCTGTTTTTTCTGACCATGCAGACTCAACAAGCATTTCACTGTCCAATGGTCAAGCCTTAACTTTGCAAATTCTTGTAATGCATTAGTATTGCATTCTTCTCATGGGCATTTAATAATTTGGACTTTTCAGTCTGGGTTAAATCTCTTTTTTGGCTCATTTTAGCTGTAAACGAAAACATGCCTAATAATTCTGCACACCTGAATATAAGGAGTTTTTCACTTCCAGCCTTCACGGACAATTATATATCACTTACAAATGATTAAATACAAATTAATAGTAGTTATTAAGACTGATGTGGTTTGGAATTGGTAAAATGTGTTTGGAAAAAAAATATGACCAGAATATCAACATGCCTAATAATTCTGCACACAGTGTATATATATATAGTTTACTGTGTTGCATCAAAAGTTGTACACTAATGCACACTGAACAAAAAGGAGGTTTAGAAACAGTTTTCACTCAAAAATACACAGTAATTTGGGAATTTATTTTGCAAATGATTTCAATGATGCGTCATTTGGTTAATTATTTATATTATATAATTTATATTTATATTATATATAACTGAATTGTGGATGTGGATTCAGTGTATGCTTATTTGAAACAGAATCCAAAAAATCGATATGAATAATGAAAATGGAAAAGTTAAATGAATGAATGAATAAAAAATAAATAAATAAAAATATATATGTAAATTAACTGATATAAAATTGATTACGCAAATACATATATTCTATAAATTCTGTACTTATTTAATATATATCATTTGCTGAAAAATCATATAAATCATTTGCTAAATAATATTGAAATCATTTGCTAAATAAATATTGAATCATTTGCTAAATAATATTAAAATAACTTGCTAAATAAATTCCCAGATTGAGCAAATGATTTCATTTATGAATTTCTGGGGTAATTATATTATATAATATTTATATATAACGGAATTGTGGATGTGGATGTGCTTATTCGAAACAGAATCCAACCCATAAATAAATAAATAAATGAATAAATGATAATGACTAGAAAAATATAGATATTCTATAAATTCTATATTTTTTTTTTTTACTGTAAAATGTTATAATATATATAATATAATAATATAAGTTGTATGTACATATGTATATTTTAGCAATATAAAAAAAAAAAATCGCTTACTGTGTTGTAAATTTAGAGTGTATTATATATTTTATACAATTTTTATTTTCACTTTTTTATATATTTTTACAATATTGCTTTAATATTGTGGATTAATGTATTAAATCAAAAGTTGTACGCTAATATACGTTGAAGAAAAAAGGCTTAGAAACAGTTTTTGGGAATTTTGAGTTTGCCTGATATATGTGTGTAACTATTATGTATATATAAATACAAAAACATTCATGCATATATTTAAGAAATATTTACAAATATATGTATTTATTATAATTTTTATATAATTTATACTATATATAAATACAAATATTTTGTACATAACATGTTACTCTTAAATACATACATTAATTTGTGTGCATTTATATATACATAATAATTACACAGTACACACTCAAACTTTTATTTTGTATGTGATTAATCACGATTAATCATTTGACAGCCCTAATTTAAATATAACTCTGAATTGTGGATGTGGAATCAGAATTTGCTTACCTTAATTCATATAAAACAGAAATCAACCTCAAAAATAAAACCACACATTTTATAACCAATTGGAATTGGTATATTTGGAAACATTTTTTACTCAGAAATTCCTTTTTTCATCTCATTAGAATAATTTATTATTTTTGGTTCCAAATGATGATAGAAATTCCATTAGCAGTACCACACATTCCTTTATGAAATGGATTTTGGGTGTTCTGTAGAATATTTCCAAGACAGGACATCTAAAAAGCATTAAAAATAACAAGGAGACTACAATGTCAGTAAGATTCTACCATTTATTACACATAATGACATTCTTAAATAAAAATGCTTCACTTAACAGTTCTTGCATAGATATATTACAATACCAATTTAAAAAAGAATTATGAAACAAACCAGTAACAAAAATAAACTCTTTTCCTTTTTCCTTAATAAAGAACATTGTCATACTAACATCATATAATACAAATAATATATGCAAACACTTTTTACAGCAAATAAAACAAAAAGTCAAAATAAAAAACGGCATAAATATAGGAGCAAAGTGGAAAGCGTGAAATGCCCGCGAAAAGCAGAGGGATCGGAACAGATTTCATTTACAGCAGGAAGTGTGGGGGGAAAAAGCCTTTAACCGGAAAACTACGCTACGAGTGCAACGAACATTGGAAATCACTCAATTTATCAGCTTCATACCATCCATTGGAAAGCTTTTAGCACAGCGTTTTGAGCAATAGAAGGGTACAAAGAAAACAATGCTTCAGATGTCTAGTGAGCGAACGGAGACCAGCGGCTAACGTGAACGTACAGACTAATGCGTCAATCCAAAAACAGCGTACAGACCTCTAAAACGGACTAATCATAGCATCACGAGATATGAAATGCATTCAGACTCCTAATTTAGTGTTCCCTGCATGTTTAGTAGTGTCTCAGCTCATGCCAGATCCTCAGGATGGAAATTTTTCATGGTAGAATGTAAAAAAAAAAAAAAACCGTACCTGCAAGTGTGCATCGGTAATTACAAATAATTGCATTGTCCCACAGCAAAAAGGTCAGTTAGTCGTCTGTGCGATTTAAAAGCTGTTTAAGTGGGTAACATACAAGGTTTATACACACTTGAGAGAAACTAAAGACAGTCCACATAAAACAAGCCCTAAAAAGCAGACAACGAGCTTCTCTGTGGGGTTTCTTCGGACCATTAAGACAAACTCATTAGCTAGTTTTTGCCAAGGTAACATCCCTAATTGGTCCGGCTGGAGGATGTTAAAAAAGGAGTTTAGGAAAAAGGTGCACTTAAAGTGAACAAATGGTCAAAAGTCCACAAGGAAAACTACTAGTGAACATCATATATCATGATTCATAGAATGCAATAAGTTGACGAGCTCAATGAGAATTTTAGCACAAGACTTGTAATGTGAACACTGTTTCTCCCTTGAGCATTCAGGGACATTGTGAATCCTCAAAAAAACCTGACTAGAAATGCCTAGGTCGTATTTCACTCACAACTGCCTGTTAAGACTATTAAGAAGCCTATTAAGACTATTTTGCATTGTGACAGTGCACATTTTATCCCCAACTTCTCATGAACAAACTGACATATATAGTATTTTATATTATTTATTAAATATATTAAATATTTAAATATGAAATTTACATGAAAATTGGGTAATAATGTCACAATGCAGAAAAAAAGTCTTACTGAATACAAATATTATTTCTTTTGGTATTTGAGGTGAAATATGAAACATGTTTTTTGACAGGTTCTGTGATAATATTGATTATTTCTCATACACTACCAGTCAAAAGGTTTTGAACAGTAAGATTTTTAATGTTTTTTTTTTTCCTCTTTTGCTTACCAAGCCTGCATTTATTTGATTCAAAGTACAGCAAAAACAGTGAATTTAAAAAAAATATATTTTTACCATTTAAAATAACTGTTTTCTATTTGAATATATTTTAAAATGTAATTTATTCCTGTGATTTCAAAGCTGAATTTTTAGCATCATTACTCCAGTCACGTGATTCTTCAGAAATCAATCTAATATTTTGCTGCTCAAAAACATTTATCATCATTTCAGGTTCTTTGTTGAATAGAAGGTTCAAAAGAACAGTATTGATCAGAAAAAGTTTTTTTTTGTAACAATATAAATGTTTGATCTGATCTTTGGATCTTTCTATTCATCAATGAATCTTGAAAAAAAAAAAAAAATGTACTCGACTGTTTTAAATATTGATAATAATAATAAAAATATTCCTTGAACAGCAAATCAACATATTAGAATTATTTCTGAAGAATCATGTGACACTGAAGACTGTGTAATGATGCTGAAAATGTAGATTTGATCACAGGAATAAATTACATTTTAAAATATAAAAGAGTTAAAATAGAAAAGAGTTATTTTAAATAGTAAAAATATGTCAAAATTTTACTGTAAATACAATTTACAAATAAATGCAGGCTTGGTGAGCAGAAGAGGCTTCTTAAAAATAAAAACTGTTCAAAAACTGTTCAATAAACACCTGCTGCTATTATTTGCATCTATTTCAAATCTTTGAAATGATCTTGCATACATGATCAACAGGATTGATCTTGAGTTTTTGAGAGGTTGGATTGTGTTGCCCAAAAATGTGGGACAAAATGCGTTGCATCATAGTATGCATAGCCCACGATCATATTTTCTCAACTACAGATTAATAAATTGTAACATTTCAGGTTGCAGTCTTAAATCCTCTTTGAAAAGCACATTTCATGCACTAGATTTTAGCTGGAGAAGCGGCCCGTACGATGGTCTCTTGAGGACATCGGATGTGCGCAGCTCTGCTCTGGATTCCGGTGACCTTGTGTCTTTGTTATTTTTCATGGAGCTAATGTGGCCAGGGAGGGAGGTAAGCTGACACCCGGCTACACGGTGAAATTGACTGTATCGGGCGGTTGCGATAAGATCTCCCGGTCAGCATAAGTGTGGCGTGCGACCCCCAGTGTGGTCCTACTCCGTTCCGCCCCATTGAGAGGGCGACCAGCGCTGGCCGCTGCCGGGAGAGCCCAATTCCTTTCTCATTACCCATACTGCCATTCTGTCAGAAGGGCCTCCCGTTGGTCCGTGTTAGACAAGTGAGTGAGAAGGACGAGGAACTGACAGACGGCTTGAACAAGACACGAATATCCTTGTCCATCACCTGTTTTTGGGTGATATGAACCAGGTGGTGGTTTTTAATCTGGAGATATGGTTAATAGTGCTCATGATATGGAACAAAAAATGACTATGCAAATGTTGCCTAAAATTACATTTTGATTCTGTTTATGAATTTATCTCAGGTGTTTAGAAGTCTTTGAATCAGCATGTTTATATACAGTATGCAGTGGTTAAAAATAAATCAAATCTAGGTTTTTGTGCTCATTTTATACATCAGATCTGGGATTCTGAATTCAATCATACAAATGTGGTTTACACCACAACACGCACAAAACCGCGCTATAACAGGTTGTAGGAAAAAAGATAGTTCACTCAAAAATGAAAATTGTCATTTACTAACCCTCATGTTGGTCCAAAGCTGCACTCTTAAAAATAAAGGTTCCAAAAGGGTGTTTTTACAGTGATGCCATAAAAGAACCATTTGTGGTTCCCCAAAGAACCTTTCAGTGAACAGTTCCTAAAAGAACTATTTTGAAGAACATTTGAAAAATCTAAAGAACCTTATCTGCATTTGAAAGGTTCCATGGATGTTCAGGGTTCTTCATAGAACCAATGATGCCAATAAAGAACCTTTAATTTTAAAAGTATGACTTAAACTGAATTTTTATATCATTATGTTCATGCAAACTTGATGCATGAAACTTTTGAAGTCCTAAAGCCATTGTTTTTTCCTTGTCTTATAATTTTTTGCCATTTTTGTCACATTAAAGATGGTTTTATGGTGCTTCCAGGTCATTTTTTTGGAATTTGACAGCCTTCATTTCCATTTTTCATTGTAGGAGAAAGAGCACTGTAGACATGCTTCTAAACATCTCCTGCTTTCCATCAAGGAAAGAAAGCCATACTGCTTTGGAATGACATTAGGGTGAATAAACGATGACAGATTTCTCATTTCATGTGAATTATTCCTTCTACAACAAGCATTAGTGTAGATCTTCATGCATGAGCCACAGTGGCATCTATCTTGAGCACAAAACCTCTATTAACAGGTTGTTGGAAGAGAGATAGTTCACACAAAAAATTAAAATAGTCATTTACTGACCCTCATGTTGGTCCAAAGCCATACATCCTATTTTTTAATAAATGAATCCAAAATTGTAAGTATTATAGCTCTGTTCATGCAAACATTGTGCATGAAGATGCTTTTGAAGTCCTAAAGCAAATGCTTTTTCCATGTCTTGTAACTGTTTGTTGAAAGTATGGAAGTGAGAATGAGATTCAAGAGCTACTGCACAAACTAAGACTTGTGAATAATGAGCTAAAATTTTGGTCCTTTTCACACAAGTCTTGAAATACCATCACATTATAAACTATTATGGTGCTTCCATCTCATTTTTTGGAGTTTGACAGCCTCCATCTCCATTTTTTGTTGGAAAAAGAGCACTATGGAAATTCTTCTAAACATCTTCTGCGTTCCACCAAGGAAAGAAAGCCATACTTGTTTGTTTTGACATTAGGGTGAGTAAACGATGACAGATTTCTCATTTCATGTTAATTATTCCTTCTACAAGAAGCATTAGTGTAAATCTTCATGCATGAGCCACAGTGGGATCTATCTTGAGCACAAAACCACTAAAACAGTTTGTTGGAAAAGGAATAGTTCACACAAAAATGAAAATGGTCATTTACCGACCCTCATGTTGGTCCAAAGCCATACAACTTATTTTATAATAAAAAAAATACAGCATTTTAAGTATTATAGCTCTGTTCATGCAAACTTGCATGAAGATGCTTTTGAAGTCCTAAAGCCAAAGCTTTTCCATGTCTTAATAATTGTTTGTTGCCATTTTTGAAAGTATGGAAGTGAGAATGAGATTCAAGAGCTACCGTAGAAAGTAAGACATGTAAATAGCGAGTTTTGGTCCGTCTCACACAAATTTCGAACTAGTCACATTATAAACTACTTTTATGGTGTTACCATGTCATTTTTTGGAGTTTGACAGCCTCCATTTCCATTTTTCATTGTAGGAAAAAACACTATGGACATTCTACCAAACATCTACTGCGTTCCAACAAGGAAGGAAAGTCATTAGGGTGAGTAAACGATGACAGATTTCTCATTTTATGTGAATTATTCCTTCTACAACCAGCATTTGTGTAGATCTTCATGCATGAGCCACAGTGGGATCTATCTTGAGCAGATCAGGCCTTTCAGTGGTCTGAATGATTGCATAAGTGCAGGGCTGTCCACAATCAAACAAGCTTACATTCAGGAACACTTTCCATCCCACACTTGATTGTACATTGTAATTTAAACCTCACTTTTACTATACAATTTTCACACTGTACAGCCGTTTTTACCGGGAACACAAGGCAGATATTCAATGTGTAAGAAAAAAAAACCATCACACAGTCTAAACATATAGATGCCACTTGCGAAACACAATGCACACCTTTCATATGATGCTTCCGTCCGTGCAAACTAAAATAACTGATGGGAAATGTCTGTCCGGACAGTTTTTCGAGACCTACTGTGATGCATTTACAAAATCTAAACGTTGTGATTGCAAATCTCTGCCTTGAATGATGGAAGTCATTATTCTGTTGTGAAGTCCGCAGATAAACCATGGTGCTTTTCTCATTTCATGCTAGTCCTAGAAATCCCGAAGGAACCCAAGTTTATGGGAGAACGGTTCATGGGTCATAAATAATGTTGAGGAATGCTCAAAACGTGTGCAACAACAACATTGCTTTTCTTTTCTTTTTTTTTTTTTTTTTTTGCCACTAAAAGTTTGCTTTCTATAGAAATAGAAGTCCACCTCAGATGCGTTCTGTGCCAGTGTAGAATCCATTACTCTTCGCCCTTGTGCATATGGCAGTTTTTTTGGTCCATTTTTTTTTTATTTCTTTTTCTAATTTGTACACATCCACAGGAGAAAAGCCAAAAAGAAGTCTTCTGAATTATATAACATAGTCATCATTCAAAAAGATCTCTTCCTTATTTTTTTTTAATTTATAAAAAGTCTGAAAGTGTCGCTGCGCAGCGGTTGGTTGGCAGGGAGGGACGTGAAAGAGAGAACGAAGAAGGTATGAGCGTTTCCTCCACTGCCCCCAATCAGATTCACATTTGAGCGATAAGCGATTCCACTTCGCCTTCGATGGATGGATGTTCCACTTTAGATCTTGGCTGTGGATTGGCGGGATCAAAGCAGAAAGATAATCCTTGCTCAAAATGGGAAAGAAACAACAACAAAAAATCCATCTCTTTGGACTGGCGTCCTATCGCTACGATGTTCTCCAAAGGTTCTTGAGGAGATGCATTCGGGACGCGTCCCGCATGGTGCAGTAAATCAAATCAGGTGCATTGGTAGTTGACAATCGTTGTAAGACGTACTCTATGTAAAACTGACGAAAGCTTTAAGTTGTAATGCAATAGTAGTAACTAAATCGAGTCAGGCAAATAGGCAAATACCTACTGAAGCACGTTGTCTTTAAGTGACATAAGATGTCGTACCACCTTCTCAGATCCGTAGACCTCCGAATTTACGTCCTCATGGTCAGACGTGGCTGACCAAACCTTAAGACCTGGTCAAAGTTCAGCCCGTGCTGATTTGGTTCCCCCACGGCGGGCCTCTCTTTCTGGCGGGATGAGCGAACGGCCTGAGTGGTATTCGGCTCCTTCCCATAATCCCTCTCCTTCTCTCCCTCTACCTTCCGTCTCTTCCTCCACCTCGCCATTTTGCCACCTCCTCCTCCTCAGATGTGCCTCTTCATGTGCAGTGCCAAGTGATCGGATCGAGAGAAACACCTGAGAGAAGAAAAATTACTGATTAGGAAACCTGTGCGACCTAAAATCTGGATGTTCCATCAGTATTCAGTTTGGTTGGGTTTGGTGGGTTTTGATTGGCGCCAAAGACTGTAGATATACAAAGATGGTTTACTCCTATTACTTGTGAATTGGTGAAACTGCAACATGCAATATGGCGGAATATGCCCCGCCTTCTAAGTGAAAGAACCAATCGCTGAAGCTCCGTTTCCAATAGAAACCTTAGACTCGTGCTTATGACTGCACATGCGCATTGACCGGTTTATCAACCGGCTATTTGAGCATAAGTAACAACATTTATGGGGAAGTTAGTTTCAGATTTTGTTGCCGATTTAAAATACACAATTTTATTGTGAGTTCAGCAAGCAGTTTTTGAGATTTCACAACTTCACTATTCATTTAGATAGGATTTGGCCTTGTATGTCCGAAATAGGCGTTGCAAATATGTCCGCCGGGTGAACAGCCTTTTTCTGGAAAAAAACTTAAGAAACTGAAAGAATATTATCTGACGACAGATATACAATGGATTGGCTGAACCAGTAAGGAGAACTTGTTTTAGTTGATTATAATTGCTTTCAACCTTTTAAATAACATTGATAGCATTTTGTTTAGGGAACACTATACACTATTGACTAGTTACTTATTAGCATGCATATTACTAGTATATTGGCTGTTTATAAAGCATTATTTCATATTAATGCCTTATTCTACATAACCATATTCT
Organism: Cirrhinus mrigala; assembly: GCA_036247105.1. Lineage (NCBI taxonomy): Eukaryota > Metazoa > Chordata > Actinopteri > Cypriniformes > Cyprinidae > Cirrhinus > Cirrhinus mrigala. The sequence continues at coordinate 36,121,680 of CM070007.1, read as the reverse complement.
ATATCCCTTATTTTCTGTTTACAGATAGTAAAAAAGCTTACTTGCTGCCAATAAGCAGCAAGTTTGTTGAGGGAACATAACTTGCCATTAACTGTGTTGCCATAACTTCTTACAATTTTTTTTAAAACATTTTTTTTAGTGTTGAAATATATAAAAAAGTGGTTGTCCAATTAATACATTTCTAAAAATTAACAAATAAATAATATAAAAATAAGTTATACATAAATAAATAATTAAAAAGGAATAATAATTGTTTAACTTTATATTCTTGTGAATAATTAGAAATTTATTTAATAATCCAATGTGTAATAAGTATGAGTAATGGCGTATAAATAACAAATTATACATTTTCTAAAGGAAATAAAAATAAAAAATAAAATAATTATTGCCTATAGTTATTAATAATAAATAATAGTGCTGGGCAACGATTAACCATGATTAATCGCATCCAAACTAAAAGATGTGTGTACATAATATATGTGTGTGTAGTGTGTGTATTTATTATGTATATATAAATACCCACACATGCATGTATATATTTAAGAAATATATGTTACGTTTATATATTAAATATATTTACATATAAATTCTATGAATATAAATATATACATGTAAATACATGTAAATATTTTCAAAATATATATTGTATGTGCGTGTCTTTAGATATACATCATAAATATACACAGTACACACACATATTATGTACATAAAAACTTATTTTGGATGCGATTAATCGTAGCCCAGCACTATTAAATATAAATTCTTGCTATTAAATAGTAATAATAATAATAATAATAATAATAATTATTATTATTATTATTTTTACTACTGTTATTATTATTATTATTATAATTATTTTTACTACTGTTATTATTTTTACTACTGTTATTATTATTATTATTATTATTATTATTAACACTATTAATACTATTATTAAAATTGTCTTAAAACTAAAAAAGAGAGAGTAAAGGTCTAGATAAACCTATTGATTGTTGGAGCATCTTGACCCATCCCTAAGACATATGCTTCCATGCTAAGTCTCACCTGTCCTGGAACGGGAAGGGGAGGAACACGAATTGGGAAATCAAGGGGTGTGTTTTTGGCAGGGTCGGACAGATGGCAGATCAAGCCACTGCCAGGAGGCACCAAACCAGCTGGTGTACCTCCACCCTCTTCCACACCCCCACCCCGCCGTCCTGACAGGGGGTCCGGACATGGTCGGGCCGGATTAAGACTGGGCCTGAGGGCCACTGCTACAGGTCTAGCGTCTCGGTCTACTGTATTTACTGTTCAGACGAGACGGGGAGCCCCTCCGCACGCTGCTCTCCGCTGTTCCCGTCAACTCCATCATTGTAATGGTAATCCGGGGCTCCCTTGACAACGGCAGAATGGATTCCCCAAGGTGTACGAGCAGCCAGGATGACAAGAGAGGGCGGAGCTGAGCTCAAAGTGAGATACGCAAGTCTAACAAGCATGAAGGACCTATTTATACATCAAAGCGAAGACGAGTTAAGATTCACTTCAGAGGTGGAAGCTCTTGGTCAATACCAGGAGGCAACTGTCTCGCAGGCACTGTGCCCAAATTGAAAATGTTCTGAAAGAAAGCACAGATCTTTGTGCTAGGCTTTGTACCCAAATGGAAATGCATACTTTTTATATTTTATGATGTTTATGTTTTATGAAATAAAAGTACTTCCATGTAAAATATGTTGGAACATTTAGAGCGAACTAGCAAGCATTTGCATTGATTACAGCTTTTGTGTGGAGTATCCTGAATCTTTTGGTTTAGTAATGTCTAAGACAGAACTGTTATTGCTGGAACTAAGCGATATCTGAAAACGCAACTGGTTGAGATGTCTTAAGCTAAACACTGTGATTTTAGGCCCAATTTTCTGACAAAGGCCCAAAATCTGAGCCAAATTGTTGCTTGTTCTCATGAGTGACGATCTCGATCTGAGAGAACACAGAAAATACAGAAAAATGGGTAATATTATGAAATATTATTGCAATTTAAAACACTGGTTTTCTATTTGAATATACTTTAAAATGTAATTTATTTCTGTGATGCAAAGCTGAATTTTCAGCATCATTACTCCAGTTTTCAGTGTCACACAATCCTTCAGAAATCATTCCAATATGCTGATTTATCATCAATGTCGGAAGCAGTTGTGCTGCTTCATATTTTTTTGCAACCTGTGATACTTTTTCAGGATTCTTTGATGAATAAAACTTTTTGATAGTTTTTGATAGTCAACACTTTTTGATAGTTCTTTTTAACGTTTTATTCATCAAAGAATCCTGAAAAAAGTATCACAGGTTCCAAAAAATAAATAAATAAATAAATTATGCAGCACAGCTGTTTGCAACATTGATAATAAATCATCATATTAGAATAGTTTCTAAAGAATCATGCGACACTGAAGACTGGAGTAATGATGCTGAAAATTCAGCTTTGCATCACAGGAATAAATTATATTTTAAAGTATATTAAAATAGAAAACCACTATTTTAAATTGCAATAATATTTCACAATATTACTGTTTTTTTCTGCATTTTTAACAAAATAAATGCAGCCTTGATAAGCAAAAAAGACTTAAAAAAATAAAGAAAAAAAAGAAAAATCTTACTGATCCCAAACTTTTGAATGGCAGTGTATTACGACACACACAAACACACACACACGCACACACACACACACACACACACACACACACACTACTTTAAGTCTTAGGCCACTGGTATTTTCCTCAACAAAAGATTTTAATCCAGTTATTTCTATTTTTTGCTGTAGTGTTTCCTAACATTTCTTTTGGCATTAATTGTAATAATCTAGTGCGATTTTTGTAAGCACAAGGAGTATCCAGTCTGTCTAGAATGACATGAAGAATCAGAAAAATCTGAGCCGGATTTAATCCAGAAGAACTGTAGCAATGTCTCAAAGACGCTTCAAGAAACCTCTTGTCAGACTCCTTGTTGTGCTTACATATCTCACTGGATTTTTACAATAAATGGCAAAAGGAATGTTTGGAAATGTAAACTGATATTTCCTACAGACACACTACAGCAAAAGATAGAAATAACTGGCTTAAAACCTTTATTGTTGGTGAAAATACTAGTAGCCTAAGACTTTTGCACAATAGTGTATGCTGAGAATCAAATAAATTAGTGACTCTTTCTTTGAACAAGTTTGTTTTGTGTTATCTTGTTGTACTTGACTATCCAAACAAATGATTAACTAGAACAAATTTGACCTCTCAATGCAACATAAGGAAGAATAAAAACATTTTAGGACTTTTAAGCTTCCCTAATGCTAATGTAAGTAATGGGCTAAGAAATGCAGCAGATGACTCTACTTGTCACTCACCACGTTCAGTCTGAAACTTATTTACGAGATCTGGCGAATACAGAGAAACCATTGTCTGAACAGCAGATGTTTTAAATCATTAAGCTACATCTAGCAGCACAGGTGACAGGTGGACCATCTTAGATAGTGATTTGAAAATGAAAAAATTTTAGACTATTCATCACATTTTTAGACCCAGGGCACCTGTGTTAGATTTTGCCATTAAAAATAATGTTTAAGATATAAATCAGGTTACAGAAATTGCTGACCATGAAGTCCCAAAATCCCTTCAAGGTGCTAGAACTAAACGAGGCTTAGTAAGAGCTAAATGAGGCTGATTTGTTTTTATTATTAAAATTACAGTATTACAAAGCAGCATTTCTTCTTCTTCTTTAAAAAAAGTGTATATTATATATATATATATATATATATATATATATATATATATATATATATATATATATATATATATATATACTTAAGATGCCTTGCATAATCTGCAAAATGTAAATTATTTTACCAAAATAAGAGGAATCATACAAAATGCATGTTATTAGGATAGTACATACCATTATGTAGTACGGACCCGAATGAGATACATAACATAAAAGCTGTTTACATATAGTCCATAAGAGAAAATAATAGTTGATTTTATAAAAATGACTCTGTTCAAAAGTTAATTCTGTGTTGTTACTTGAATGATCCACAGCTGTTATAGTTGTTCAAGAGTCCCTTGTTTGTCCTAAACAGTTAAACTGCCTGCTGTTCTTCAGAAAAATTCTTCCGGTCCCACAAATTTTTTGGTTTTTCAGCATTTTTGTGTATTTGAACCCTTTCCAACAATGACTGTCTGAATTTGAGATCCATCTTTTCACACTGAGGACAACTGAGGGACTCATATGAAACTATTACAGAAGGTTCAAACACTCACTGATGCTTCTGAAGGAAACACGATGCATCAAGAGCCGGGGGTGAAAACTTTGTGAATTTGAAGATCAGAGTAAATTTAACTTATTTTGTCTTCTGGGAAACATGAAAGTATCTTCAGTAGTCTTTGAAGGGCAGTAGTAAATGAAAAAAAATATGATATTTAGGCAAAATAAGAAAAATGTACACATCTTCATTGTTTTCAAAAGTTTTCACCCCCCGGCTCTTCAAATCTAAAATCATACAGACATTGTTGGAAAGGGTTCAAATACACGAAAATGCTAGAAAACCACATAATTTGTGGGACCTGAAGGATTTTTCTGAAGAACAGCAGGCAGTTTAACTGTTCAGGACAAACAAGGGACTCTAAACAAAAAGGACAGGTGTGAATGATTCATGTAACAACACTGTATTAAGAATGAAGTGTATGTAAACTTTTGAACAGGGTCATTTTTATAAATTCAACTATTATTTTCTCTTATGGACTACACGTCTTTTATGTGAAACATCTTATTCAGGTCAATACTAAATAAAAAACAACATGCATTTTGTATGATCCCTCGTATTTTGGTAAAATAATTCACATTTTGCAGACTCTGCAAGGTGTATGTAAACTTTTGACCTCAACTGTATATTATTTGCTATGATATGAAATATAACATTAAGCTGTGACATGAAGTGTAACAATGTGACGTGTCAGCTAGCATTTGCAGGCATCACATAGGTGATCATCTGGTGTTTTGACTCACCTGTCGCAGTGATTGCACTTGAAAGGCTTGGCGCCAGTATGTTTGCGGTAGTGCCTCGTCAACTCGTCGCTTCTCGCGAACCGCCATTCACAGCCTTCCCATGAACACTTGTACGGCTTCTCCCCTGGTACGGACACACAAACAGACGCGCACACACACACACACCTGATTAAAACCACACTTTCTTCCTCGTGGGGCCTTGAAATCAGCGACTCGGTCCAGCCAGCCGTCTAATTCATTTGTTTTAAGTTGATTAGCCTATCGGAAGAGTGTCGACACAATTGGAGTTTATGAAATACATGATCGTCATTAGAGCGCACAGCTGTCGGACCAAATGAACTCGCACTCGATGAGCTCCTTCAGTGCATTTAACAGATGTGAGAGGCTGCGTTCACATTTCTGATGTTGTATGTTTTCGTTGTGGATGGGAGATGCCTTGTAGGAGAGCTGCGGTTCGTATGGGGTCTCATCGCTCGTTCATTAGCGCTGCTGAACGTATCGTATGAAATGGGGGGCAGGCAGAGTTTATTTGGATCTCTGGGAGAGGTGATAATTGGAGTAGTAATGATGGGTAATGGGGAGGAACCTCATATTTACTGTCAACCAGCTGGCCCTGTCTCCACTGTTTGCCACATCTACAAATCTTCTGAAACAAGACTGTGGCTTCATATAAATAGCTTGACGATAAAAGTCAGATTTTCACACAAAGATGGCTCCTAAATTTAACTAGCAGTCATTAAATCAAAATTGATCCTATTTACTATCTTAATACATGTCAATTTATAACATAACATAATAAACAAAAATGTTTATTTTTTTATAAATAAATTTAGGCAACTTTCTTTTTTACGGACGTCTGATATAGTGTTAAAAGTCGTTTCAGGGAGGAAGTAGAAACTAGCAATATAACAATTTGTTTTACCCATGCAATTGATTGATTGATTTAAAATGTTCATTCATTCATTCATTCATTCATTCATTCATTTATTCACTAATTTAAAAAGCCTATTTACAATATTTTATTTTTTTTATTTTAAGGTGTATTTATTTATTTATTCATTTTTTCAAAAAGCATATTTAGTTATTTGTTTATTTGAAATGTTCTTATTTATTTATTTATTTATTTATTTATTTATTCAAAAGCCTATTTATTTATTTATTTATTTATTTATAAATAAAGCCTATTTATTTATCAGTTTATTTTAAATTTTCTTTCTTTCTTTCTTTCTCTCTTTCTTTCTTTCTTTCTTTCTTTCTTTCTTTCTTTCTTTCTTTTAAACGCCTATTTAGTTATTTGTTTATTTGAAATGTTCTTTTATTTATTTTACTTATTTATCTATTTAAAAAGCCTATTTATTTATTTATTTATTTATTTATGTATTTATAAATAAAGCATATTTATTTATCTGTTTATTTTAAATGTTCTTTCTTTCTTTCTTTCTTTCATTTTAAAAGCCTATTTAGTTATTTGTTTATTTGAAATGTTATTTATTTATTTATAAATAAAGCCTATTTATTTATTTATCCATTCATTTTAAGTGTTCTTTCTTTCTTTCTTTCTTTCTTTCTTTCTTTCTTTTAAAAGCCTATTTAGTCATTTGTTTATTTTAAATGTTTTATTTATTCATTAGGTTATGAAAAGCCTATTTATTTATTTATTTATTTGAAATGTTTATTTATTTATATTAATTAATGAATTAAAATTACATTTTTTGAATGTTCTTTTTTTTATTTAGTTATTTTAAAAACCTATTTAATTATTTGAAATATCCTTTTATTGATTTTAAAAGCATTGATTTTATTTTATTTATTTTAAATTTTCTTTTATTTATTTATGTATTTATTTATTTATTTTAAAAGCCAATTTAGTTATTTGTTTACTTTAAATGATAATTGATTTATTTTTAAAGTCATTCATTTATTTTAAAAGCCTATTTATTTGTTTATTTTAAATGTTCTTTTATTTATTTATAAATATTTATTTATTTATTTGTTTATTTTAAAAGCCTACTTAGTTATTTGTTTATTTTAAATGGCCTTTTATTTATTGATTGACTTATAAATATTTATTTATTTGTTTATTTTAAATGCCTTTTTATTTATTTATTTATAAATATTTATTTATTTGTTTTTATTTTAAAAGCCTATTTAGTTATTTGTTTATTTTAAATGTTCTTTTAATTATTCATTAGGTTATTAAAAGCGTATTTATTTGTTTGTTTATTTGAAATGTTCTTTATTTATTTGGTTATTTTTAAAGTTTGGTTGCTTATTTATTTATTTATTTATTTTTAAAGCTTATTTATTTGTTTATATTAAAAGTTAATTTATTCATTTAAAAAAATATACATTTAACATCTGTTTTACTCTGAATCACATCACTATGCAAGTGGACTGTGAATTCATTTCGTGTTGACTTGTTGTTGAGCACGAAGAACCTTCCATGACGGCCACACTTTCATTCTGAGCCGTAAAAACAACAACAGGTTATATTTAGATCAGAATTCGAGTGCTAAATTGCATTCCCTTTCACACACATTCACAAGCTAGCCACATTAAGCAGGACAGGTTTAGACCTGTGCTCGCTACGACCGCAGCACCAGCCAATTATAAGTCAGGGAGGCATGGATGCTCGAGTTTGTCGCCTAGCAACCGGGCAGGAGCGTAACGTAGGAGGCAGCAGTAGAGCCGGCTCGATCTGGCATCGTCTGTCCCTCTGTGCCACCAGCCAATTACGGCTCATACTGGCAGGGGAGGATGCAGTTGCCTGGCAACCGGGATGTTACATGATACATGTATGTACAAGTGGATATAGGTGCGTATGCATGCACGCTCGTGGGAATGAAAGTGCACGGACGAGGCTAGCGGTGTAAGCTGAAACCAGCGCCGAGACCTGAGAATCGTTCCCAATTATAGAGTCCCGTTCGGAGACACACCAGTTGCCTGGCAACTCCCCACCCCCATCACACAACCTTTCCTCTCTCACACACACTTTTTCTCTCTCGGTGCACCCTTACAGGTGCCGGAGTCTCGCTTAATTACATTTTCTCAGTTAAACTGGAGACAGAAAGACTCATTATGATCTGTGCGGCTCACGGCGGCACCAAGCAGAAAGCCATTTTCTGCCCTTCACCGCTCTTCCAAGTTTTTTTTTACAAATCAGACTTCGTTATAATGGAGCGCAGAGCGACAGACAAAGTGGAAACGAGTGCCGGCGCGTTCCTCTCTTCACCCCTCTGTGTCTCCCTGAAAACCGCGCTTATCTCGTTCCCAAACGCCATTCATAAAACGCTCCAGAGGGCAATGTCATTTCCATTCACGCCGCCTTCATTTCTGTACAAATCTCAATCACAGAATTTGTCCAAGTAATAACGCCTCCGAAATAGGATTTCGCTAATTGCAAACGAGTTCAGATCGCTTTGGCATCAGATTTGAACGCAGCTCATTGCTGCTTTGTTTTTTTTTTTTGGACAAATGCAATACAGAAATTGCTCAAAGACTACAGCTAATGAATAATGCAGTTGTACTTAGCAAAAAGGAATTACAATTTGCAGTATTGTGGAAAGCAAGCAACAACACAGTTTAAACACTTTTTCTGCAAATAATATAATATAATATAATATAATATGATATAATATAATATAATATAATATAATAATGTGTAATATATTATAATATTAATAAATTAATTAATATAATAGTTTTTGCGAAAAATCCTCTAAATAGTCTATAATAGTCTATAAAAGGCCAATATAATATAATATAATATAATATAAAGTTTCTGAGCAAAATAATAATAATAATAATAATAATAATAATAATAATTTAATGTATCTTTATATTTTAAAAACTATATTTAAAATATCAAAAATGTCACTTGATTATATTTTAAAATCAAAAATCAAATTCAAATATATTATAATTATATTATGTTATATATATCGTTTTTTCCCACATTCACAAATTCACATTGTCTCATTCACATCAAACCTATACTTAAATATTATATTATATTATATTATATTTATTGTATTATATTATATTATTAAATTTTAGAATGGTTTTTTTTTTTCAAATTCACATAAATTCACATTTTGTCTCATTCATATCAAACCTATACTTAAAAATAATACATGATATTATATTATATTAGTTTTTTTGCACAGTCACAAACTCACATTTTGTTTCATTCACATCATCAATCTAATTATATTATATTATATTGTATTAAATTTTAGAATGTTTTTTTTTTTCAATTTCACATAAATTCACATTTTGTCTCATTCACATCAATCAATCTATTTATATTATATTATATTATATTATATTATATTATATTAATTTTATATGTTTCTTCAAATTCAAATAAATTAATTCAGTTATAATTATAATTATAATTCAGTTTTTATAGTAAAATCAAAGACTAGGGCTAATGAAAACGTTTTAGTTGGATTTTTCATCAAAAATATAACAATGGATTTTGAGAGAGGATTTTTATATATATATATATATAAATCAAATTCAAATATTAGATATATTATATTATATTATATTATATAGTTGTTTTTTGTCTCATTCACACTAAACCTGGCATGACAGCTTGAGAAAACTTGCAAAGTGCACAAATCATATCAAATACTTTCATGGTACTTTCTTGTCCTTTTTAGACCTTGACATAGCGTCTTAGTATTCTTGTGCATTCTGAACCTTCAATCCTCTTGTCATAATATATATGCATGTCCTAAATACTTTCTAATACATCAGAAGGGAACCATTAACATGTGGCATGTTCTGGTTTCAAGACTTGGGGATCTGCCCTGGTGTGTTAACAGGCGCACAGCAGACGTAGGGAAATATACAGGCGAGTACGTCTCATTCCAGCCGGTCCATCCATCATGAGGCAGTTATTCACTCCGTGGACAGCTTTGGGACAGCAGTCTGAGTGCTTTTGGATTGAGATCGAAGAGACAGAGAATTATGGCCGTTTCCTGCACCATTCGAATCTGCTGAGGAAGTACTGTCGCAACCTTGAGAAAATGTTTGCCGCCGAGGGGGCTGGACAGGCACGCTGCCATGGCGACGACAAAGTACCATTAATTACATCGGCTTGTCGTTTATTGTGGAAATAAGATTGATTGCGCAAAATAAGAAAATTAATGATAAATGTGGTGGAAATGACTGAGTATTTCTAAATATATCATGTTATTACTGTAAGAGCAGGTTAAGTGTTTAAAACTGCAAATAAACTAAATAATTATATTAACAACTACATGAAACAAATGATGTCAGGTTGTTGATACATGGCTGCAAATGCTTCCTTCCTTAATAAGTCAGTATTTTCAGTAGACCTTCAGTAAAGTGGTAAAGTAAGTCACTGATAAAGAAAATATTTTATATTTAATATTTAAAAATATTTAATATTTTTCTCATAAAGAAAGTCACTTAATTCATTCCTGAATGAATCAGTTTTTCAGAACAAATCAGTGGAATGAATGACTCAACAACTCACTCAAATACACTTACTTGTATAGTTCCTGATTAAATCAGTGTTTTAGAATGAATCAGTTTTACGAATCAGTTTTACTCACTCAGATAGTCACTTGTTGCATTTCTGAATGAATCAGTTTTTCAGAACAAATCGGTTGAATTGAATGATTCAGTGACTCATTCAAATATAGGAACTTGTATCATTCCTGAATAAATCAGTGTTTTAGAACAGATCAGTTCTACAAATGATTCAGTGACTCTCTCATAATGAAAGTCACTTGTTTCATTCCTGAATTAATCAGTTTTTCCAGAACAAATCAGTTAAATGAACGATTCAACTACTTGCTTAAATACAGTAACCGGTATCGTTCCTGAAAAAAATCAGTGTTTTAGAATTAATCAGTACTACAGATGATTCAATGACTCACTCATAAAGAAAGTCACTTGTTTCATTCCTGAATTAATCCGTGTTTCTAAACAAATCAATTCAATAAATGATTCACTCATAAATACAGTCAACTGTTTCATTCCTAAACAAATCAGTGTTTTGTGAACGAGTCAGTTAAATAAAAGTTTCAATGACTCAAATACAGAAACTGGTAAAGCTGTCAAGTAAGTCACTGAATCATTCATTGAATTGATTTGTTCTAAAACACTGATTCATTCACTGAGACAAGTGAATGTATTTAGGATTAACGCATATATATATAAAAATCACTTGTTTCAAGTTAAAAGAATGGTTCAATGAATATATATTGGTATCATTCCTGAATAAATCAGTGTTTTAGAATAAAGAACAGTTAATTGTTTCATTCCTGTAGAAATGAGTCAGTTAAGTAAATGATTCACTGACTCATTCATCCAAAAGCAGTCACTGACAGTCACCTACTGGGGAACTGTGCAGGATGAGTCACTGAAATAACATAGTCACTGCAAATATTTCAAAAATACACTTGCTTACCTGTATGTGTCCTCTGATGCGCCTTCAGATGTGAACTCTTGGTGTAGACCTTCCGACACCCATTGAACTGGCAGCGATGGACCCTCTTCTTGTTCTCTGCCATCTCGCCAGCTCCCATGGTGCAGGTGCCTCCCTGTTCCCCGTCACTCTGTGCGCCGCTGCTGCCATGCTGGGGAGAAAGCGGCACCGGGTGGGCCGCCACGAGCTTGGCAGAACTCAAACCCACCTTCCGGGCCACTAGCTTGAGCGTGAGGGTCCCGTCAGGCGAGGCACTGAGTGTGTGGGTGGGTTTGACTAAATGACGGCCCAGTTCCGGGGACGAGGGAGGTGTTAGGGAGGTGACTGCATTCAGCTGGGCTGCATTGACCCCTAAGGTGATGTCTGGAGTGGTCACAGTAGAGGAAGTGGAGGAGAGGGGTTCTTTACGAGGAGGAGGAGGAGGACTGGGGGGGTTGTTGAGGCTGGGAAGGAGGGGGTCTAACAGGTCTTCATCTGCTTCTTCCTTCATGAAGGAGGGGGTAAGGAGGCCGTCTAGTTCCTCGTCAAAAAGGTCGGACAGCCGTTTGGGTTCCGTCTGCAGATAGCGTTCCAACTCCAAACATGTCTGTGGAAAAAGATTTAGGTATTTTTATTGACTTGAACACTTCTAATGATTTGCCTTTCTTGTACTTGCAACACCTAAACATCATAAATATATTGATGTAACCTTTAGCATTTGTAAATCCATTCTGACATAGAATGGTACAATTTTGTTGTGACAATATATTGACAAAAAAATGCATAATGCCTTATGAAAAATGTCTATTTTTTTCTTCAAAAAATTGTTTGTAAACCCCCCCCCCCCCCCCCCCAAAAAAAAACATGAGTCATTTTTGTCTAAATTGTATATGGTTTTTGTATATGGTGCAATTTATGTCAGCGTCTTACAAACATATTTTGTAAACTAATGCTTGACTTGCAGTTTATTTACAAAAACCTTCAAGTTAAGCTTTCGTAAAACCATTCTTGAATGAATCATTCTTAAAACAGTTTTATATGTAAATTGTTGCAAGAATGCAATCAATTTTTCATAAATGCATTCTTACATTTTTCATAAACTGTCGTAAAACAAAGCCATTTTTACATAAAAAAAAATTAATTACATTTATTACACACATTTATTGTGCTTGTTTCATAAATTGGGCCTGTTCATCATAGTCATAAAACTTATTTTACATCCTTTAGGTGCTAATAATATGGCCTCAATACTAAAAACATTATATCTTGTTGATACATCAAATGCAGTTGTTACCTGACACCAGATCCATTTCTTCTTTTAGCATCACTTTAAATATCACATTTACGCTTTGTTTGTACCTATTAAACAACTCAAGCAATTAAATGAAAGATAAAATCATCCAGGCTAATCTACCTCATTAGCGCTGCGTGTAAAGTAATGTGATTTTTTTTTCTTTTTTTTTTTCCTCTTCAGACTAGCCCCTTTCTGGACCGTTAACTGGGTACTGAGACTGCTACTGCATATCATTTGCTTCAGCAGGTCTTCAGGAATAGATGGTTACACTGTGATTGATTACACAGGCTAGACTGGAGCTCTCTGGAGCTGAAGAAACAGACCTGGCCTGAATTGCTTGTTAGAGCGCTTTATGTGGAGCAAAACTGGCTCTTCAGACAGAAGGGGAAAGAGAGAAAGAGAGAGAGTGTGAAAGTGAAAGAGCCATCAGACTTGGATTCATCCATTTTGGATGGGTTTTTTATATTTCAGCGTAAAGAATTGTGCTCAGAACAGCAGCATCAACACAATACGATTTAATGGCAACTTATAAGATGCTACTACTCCTTTAAGATACTTCAAGGAGCCATATAAGAGACAATAAAAGAGATTGCTGCATGTCATACATGAGCTTATTAACATATTAGGTAGAGCACACACCCTACAGTCTTTTATGACTGTATGATATATTTAGCACCACTTATTTGATTTACATATCATCGCCTATTCAGTATTACATTTATGTATATATGCTTTAAAGGTACTGAAAAAACCTTAGGAAGCAAAAAAGAATCAGAAGCTAAAAGATGGTAATGCAAAACTAAATTGAAAAAAAGTAATACTTCCAAAAAAAATAATTATAAACAAATAACATTTTTGTGAATATTAACTATATTAAAGTTAGATGCTAGAAAATGGCTAGCAAATATGTTTAAATATGAAAATGTATATATTTAAAATATATATTTCCAAAATAATACTTTGTAAGCATGTAAGTAACCGTTTCTTTTTTATTTTGATATTAGAAATAAGAAAATTGGAGAGTAGATATATATATATTTTTTTTTTTTCAAATTATTCTGTATATATATGGATTTACAGAGTATTATTTGCTATATATATATTATACACACACATATACAGCAAATAATACTTTTAAAAATAATTTATACAAATGTATGTATTTATTTACAATGTAAAAAATAAATTATAAGTATATAAACAATAATAATTACAAATAATACTTTGTAAATACATAAATCAATACATAAATTTGTACAAATTATTTACAACAATTTTTTTCAATCATCAATACTATTTTTTTAATGTTAAAATTAAAATTGTGTGTGTTTGTTTTGTAAATTGGTTATTGTTAATAATAATAAATATTTGTAAATGATTTAAATTTAAATACAAATGTATTATTATTTATTAATATGTATTATTTATTTTATATATATATATAATATATAACAATAATAATTTAAACACACTAATAAAATAATAAAATTTGTAAATAAATACATAGATTTATATTATATTACATTTATTCTATAATAACAAAGTAACCCTACAAAAAAATAAAAATAAAAATAAAAACAAAACAAAAAAAGGCCTACTTTGTAAATACATAATTTTTTAATACTGGAAATAATAACATGCTACAAAAGTGTATAATGTTTATTTTTTAAAATACATGTTTTTTTTGCACAGTTATGAAAAAGAGCAGTAATGTCAAGTTTTTATTTTCTGAAACATTTCTCATAACATGACCCAAACCTTTTACGAAATGATAAAGAACTGTAACCTATCATCTCAGACAAACTGGCCTCTAGCTATAAATGTCTCGCCTGAATCTCTGGCTCCAAACACGACGGCGGTCGGAGCAGCTTCTGTTGCTAGGCGATGTTGTTTGCTTGTCATTTTATGAAAGGAGCGTCTGCCGTTTTTTCTCAGTGTTAAAAGCATTTTAATGTCTGCGCTGAACTCGAAGGTTTCAGAAGTCAGGTAAACAGAGCATAGCTGAACTGACATTACCTGAGACGTCACCCGGAATATCTAAACACGACAGAAAATGCTATAGTTAGAAGACGAGGATCTTCGCAATAACCGTCTCTGCTAAAGCAACCATTTTGCTCGACTCCTTCAAAATAAATATTTGCATTTCTAAAAATCTGTTGTTTTCCCTTTCACAAAAACACACACGCGGCTTCTCGCTGCGCCCCGAACTGATGGGTAATTAGTCACTTAAATGAAGCAGTAAAGAGATACTCTCCATTCAGTGAAAGCGCTGATGGGCTCGTGCATCTCTGTGCATGTTTCCCAGCTCTACCAATGACATTTAAAAGCCTCCACTCAGCACGCCGGCAGCGGTGCGCGCTCTATGGGCCCTTTGGACACACGCCGACACGGGAGGGATTGATTTTCTAATGTGCTATAGGGCTGCGGTGGTCTGGCGTGTCATGCCTGCATGCTGTTGAACCGTCACACGTATGACAGGAACACGGGCAGACTGAGTTCACGGGAGTTCGCGTGAGCACGTCATATCGAGAAAGGGCAGACGCGTGCGTGTGTGTCGGGGAAAAAGAGGCAGATAAATTCTGAAGGTGAGGCGTTTGGGAGTCAGGTTTTTCTTATCGCTCTTTTCTCCGTCTCCTCGCCCCTCCTCCCGCAGGCCCTGAGGAAGTGACATTCAGGGGATATTGTTACTTAAAATGGCAGCAAATTCAATGCGTCCAGAGCCGTCTGGGTCGCTTTGGGCTGTGTGATTTAGCGGTGCGGCAGACCGGATGCCGATCCGGCGGAAAGCGGTGCCGTAAAAGCTACCCGGCGGATTTGCGAATCTCCGACAATTTGGATGTTTAATCAAAACTGATCGCAACTCGACGCCCCAGTTTTGCCATAAAACAGGCAATAAAAAGGCAGAGCGTCGCTCAGTTGGATAACAGATGGCTTGAATTTCACGTTGTAGTCCCTGTGTGGGTCACACATGATCTGCGAGAGACTGTGACATAAAACAAACCTCAAGTCCCAAGTCAAGGTCATTCGGTGTCTTCCAGGCACTTCATTGCAATCAGAAAGCCAAGCCAGGCTATTAGATATTCATGGGACTGAGATGTATGAATTAGTGTGAACAGATAGAGTGCCAGACATAGTTTTCATCTGCAAAAGCCAATTAGATGAAACTCCATTAGCATTACATAAACTTTCTAAGAAAAAAAAAAAAAAAAAGCTTGTAGAGATTGAATGAGACACATTCAAGCAAACAGCAGACACACACAACCCGAGAGCTGGTAAACATGCAACAGTTAAAACCTCGCAGAATTTGGAAAATGTTAATTATTTTACCAAATAAGAGGGATTATATAAAATGCATGTCATATTTTATTTAGCACCTACCCGAATAAGACGTTTCACATAAAGGATGTTTACATATAGTCCACAAGAGAAAATAGTAGTTGAATTTATAAAAATGACCCCGTTCAAAAGTTTACATACGCTTGATTCTTAATACTGTGTTGTTACCTGATGATCCACAGCGTTTTTCTTTTTGTTTAGTGATAGTTGTTCACAAATCCCTTGTTTGTCCTGAGCAGTTAGACTGCCTGCTGTTCTTCAGAAAAATCCTTTAGGTCCCAAAAATGATTTGGTTTTTCAGCATTTTTGTATTTGAACCCTTTCTAACAATGGCTGTATGATTTTGAGATCCATCTTTTCATACTGAGGACAACTGAGGAACTCATAGGGACTTGTGAACAACTATCATTAAAAAAAAAAAAAAAAAAAAAAAAAAAAAATTCTCTTGTGGACTATATGTAAACATCTTCTATGTAAAATATCTTATTCAGGTCAGTACTAAATAAAAAATAACATGCATTTTGTACGATATTTTGGTAAAATAATTAACATTTTGCAGCTTCTGCAAGGTGTATGTAAACTTTGGACTTCAACTGTGTGTGTATATATTTGGTGGTCCAGTTGGTTAGAATTTACCCTCATGTTCTTCGGTTTAAAAAACAGCAGACAGAATTCTGGCATCTGAGACGATTTCCACTTGACATGCTGTCTTAAAAATGCAATATTCAAGGCACGAGATGCTTCTAAATATGATGAGATGTGACGCAATGGTAAAACATGCTGTTCTAGTGCATATGTACATTGACAGGCAATTTAAAAATAGCGCAGACAGAACTCGTTCTACCCTCAGCTGATTGATTTTGAGTATTTAAGCAGTCAAAATGAACATCCCCAGTGACATCCAGTATACTAATGATACAAACATCACCACAGAAACACAACAAACAAATGAACAACATCATCTAACATAAACCAGGGGTGACATTTCTTCTTTTTTTCTCCTAAGAAACCTGATTGGTCCAGCATCTTGCTACAAATATCTTTTAATTGGCTGTGACTGGTCAGTTTCAACATTTGCTTGTCGGCAAAAACTTGCTGTGCCAACATGCTAAAAAATAAAGGTTCTTTATTGGCATCTGTGATTCCATAAGGAACATTTAACATCAATGGAACCTTTCCATTGCACAAAAGTTTCTTTATATTGGAAGAAAGTTCTTTAGATTATTAAAATGTTCTTCATGCTGGGTAAAATGTTTCTTTTAAGAACTGCTCACTGAAAGGTGTTTTTGGAAACCTACAATTGTTCTTTTGATACACTAAAATGAAGGTTCGAAAAAAGAGAACCATTCTTGATTTTCTTAGTGTAAAGAACATTTTAAAACATCTAAAGAACCTTTTTTTTTCACTATAAATAACCTTTTGTCCAGTGGAAAGATTCCATGAATGTTGAAGGTTCTTCATGGAACCATCAATGCCAATAAAGTATCTTCTGTTTAAAGGAGAAGTTCACTTCCAGAACAAAAATTTACAGATAATATACTCACCCCCTTGTCATCCAAGATGTTCATGTCTTTCTTTCTTCAGTCGATAAGAAATTATGTTTTTTAAGGAAAACACTTCAGGCATGTTCTCCATATAGTGGACTTCAATGGTGCCCCCAAGTTTGAACTTCCAGAATGCAACTTAAATGCAGCTTCAGATGGCTCTAAATGATCCCAGCCGAGGAAGAAGGGTCTTATGTAGTAAAACGATCGATCATTTTCTAAACAAAGTGACAATTTATACACTTTTTAATCTCAAATGTTCATCTTGTCTAGCTCTGCGATGCGCATGCGTACTCTGTGTAATCCGGGTCAATACAGTTAGGGCATGTCAGAAAACTCCCATCTCATATTCTCCTCCAACTTCAAAATCGTCCTACACTGCTGCAGAAGTACATACAAAAAAGATCAAACACCCTTTACAAAAAAAGGTAAAACAGCGATGTAGCACGATTTTGAAGTTGGAGCAGAAAAGAAGATGGGAGTTTTTCGAAATACCCTAACTGTATTGACCCAGATTACACAGAGTTTGCATGCATTTTGTCAGTTTTTTTTTTTTTTTTAAATGATCGATCGTTTTGCTAAATAAGACCCTTCTTCCTCGGCTGGGATCATTTAGAGCCCTTTGAAGCTGCATTTAAACTGGATTTTGGAGGTTTAGACTCACGGGCACCATTGAAGTTCACTATATGGAGAATATTCCTAAAGTGTGCTCCTCAAAAAACAGAATTTATTTACGACTGAAGAAAGAAAGACACGAACATCTTGGATGACATCTTGGGGGTGAGTAAATGATCTGTAAATTTTTGTTCTGGAAGTGAACTTCTCCTTTAAGAACTGAAAGGATCTCTTGGTAACCTAAAATTGTTACTGCCCTTCAGAAGCTACAGAAGATACTTACATGTTCCCCAAGGACAAAGTCAGACAAAGTTTTCACCCCCCAGGCTGTTAATGCATCGTTTTTCCTTCTGAAGCATCATTTGAACCTTCTGTAATAGTTGCATACGAGTACACATCTTCATTCTGTTCAAAAGTTTTCAACCCCCAGCTCTTCATGCATCGCTTTTCCTTCTGGAGCGTCAGTGAGCGTTTGAACCTTCTGTAATAGTTGCATATGAGTCCCTCAGTTGCCCTCAGTGTGAAAAGATGGATCTTAAAATCATAGTCTTTGTAGAAAAGGGTTCAAATACACAAAAATGCTGAAAACCGAAGAATATGTGGGACCTGAAGGATTTTTCTGAAGAACAGCGGGCAGTTTAACTGATCAGGACTAGCAAGGAACTTGTGAACAACTATCATTAAAAAAATTCTGGAAACCTAAAATTGTTCTTTAGATTATTAAAATGTTCTTCACACTAAGAAAAATGGTTCTTCTGTTCACTGAAAGGTCATTTTGGGAGCACAAAATGATTTACCTATGGCATCACTGCAAAAACCCTCTTCTGGAACCTACATTTTAAGAGTATAGTAAGGATATGGTATTCAAATAGACAAAATGTAAATAAATAATCATAAACCTCAGTTGCATCTAAACTTATAAAGCGTGAACATATCTACCAGTATCCAATGTCAGTGGGTGCAGAAACCGAGCAAGCGAAGACCCCCTGCCGGCATCTCGCACCACGTCGTAGAAGGAGCGACTGTCAAACATGGTGAGGTTTGAACTGATAAAGTGAGTCATCTGTGACGTGCCCCGCAGCGAGCGCAGCTGAGAATATGAGAGCGAGAAACGCAAGGCCCTTCGCTGTCAGTCACTTAGGTGCCCTTTTTTTGGAAGCCTGTCCATCGTTGCCGATTCGTGACCCGTTCCTCGCCGCAGGTTTGCCGCGATCTATCATCTGTAAAGTGACGAACCTGGCTTGCGATCGGTTGTTATGGCAGCAATGTTGACACGTCTGTCTTCCATAGTCGAACCCGCTGCGCAATTATCTTTTCTGCATCTGTGCACCTGTGACAACATGTCACTTCCTCTTGCATCTCAGCACGCCCTCTAGCCGTCGAACCCATCGCGACGGCGCCGCATATCCGGCGGGTGAGCGCGATATAAGACCGGCTATCGCTCGCACTATATTAAGTTTAATATAGGGTAATCTGATTTGAGAAAGGAGTCGGAGATACCCACATACAATCTTCCCCTCGCACCGTGACGCTCAGCGGGGATACCGTCATGCGGCGCGCCAATTAACAACGAAGCACTGCCTCCCTCCAGCAGACAAAGCTAATAAAACAAGCTGGTTATAAAAATGAATGAGGAGCCCGTGGAAGAGATGCAGCACCGACATCCAGACCAAATGCAAACAGCTGTTAAGTGAGTTGACAGAGAAATGCTCTATTAATTTTTGGGAGATGATTTAGCATCAGCTGTCCCCAGCTAAAGGCCGTTGGCGGCGGAGAGGCAACGAGCTCTCTGAAAACATGGGAACGGGGGTTATTTGTCAGGACAGGTTGTTGATCGCTGTCCTAGAACATTTGTCAAAAGGGCTCAAAACATGCTTGCGGAAAATAATCATCTTTCTCTGCGGCTGGTACCTGCATTTCCAATTTCGGGAATGGAAGAATCGTTCGCTGCTCGGGACACGTGATGTTTCCATAACGGCCTGATTTCAAAAGCGTGTGCACCTAAATGCAATAACCCTTGTGCTGTGCTGAAAATCCTTTACCTAATTTGGTGTTCCCTTTAAAAATAATATGCTATATTATTACCAAATCTTGGACTTAATCCTTTTGTTAACTTTTTGGAAAGACAAATTCAAACTTTTTTGGGGAGGTTGTTATAAAAGTCACTAAATTTTAGTCTGATGAGCTTACATTAACTAGCATTTTTGGGAAAAGAAAATCCCTCCAGATGGATATGTAGAAATGGAATAAAAAAAAAAAAAAAAAAAAAAAAAATAATAATAATAATAATATATATATATATATATATATATATATATATATATATATATATATATATATATATATAGTAAGACCATATGTATAATACATGTTTTAGACTGTAGAATGCTACACTGCCACATGAAACAAAATTATTGGCATCTGTGGTTCCATAAGGAACCTTTAACATCCATGGAAACTTTCCATTGCACAAAAGTTTCTTTATATTGGAAGAAAGTTCTATAGATCTAAAAAACAAAACTAAACAAAAAAACAAAACAAAACAACAACAACAACAAAAAAAAACAAAAAAACATTTTTTATTTATTTATCTTTTTTTGGTCAGGCTGCTGAAATGATAATTTTAATTATAAATAATTCTAATTCTAATTATAAATATTTTTCTGAGCAAGAATGCTATTTTATAAATAATTGTATTAAAAGTATTATTAATTAATGGTTATTAATAATAATAATAATAATAATAATAATAATTATTATTATTATTATTAATAATATATATAATTAGAATATATATATATATATATATATATATATATATATATATATATATGAAGAGTTTATCTGCAAAAAACTACTTTTTTTTTTTTTTTTTTTTAAACCATGTTTTCTATTATGTTATGTTTTTATTGTGTTTTATTGTGTTACTTTGTTTACCAACTGCAGTTTGATTGAGTTTGATTGGAATGCACAATGAAAAAGCATGATTTTTGTAAAAAACAAAATTGTTAAAAATGGATCTGCAGATGTCTTAAAAATCTGTTTTTGCAAATGAACTCTTCAATAAATAAATAAATTATATATATATATAGTTATTCATTTTAATTAAAATATTTTTTGGAGAAAAAACTCTATATAACATGCTATAATATAAAATATTTTAGAATTTATATTAAATATATTTCATATAAATAATATTTAAAAAATATCTTATATATTATATAATAATTTTGGTAATAATTATATACCTTGAGCTACAATACTATTTTATATATACATAATAATAACAATAATAATAATAATAATAATAATAATAATAATAATTAATAATAATTCTATTTCAATTATATACATTGCATTTGCATTGAATGCAAAGTGCTTATTCCATTCTTTTTTTTTTTTTTTTTTTAATTAATATAGTTATTTTGTGTTTTTAATCCATTTTTGTGAAAAGTATCTTTCTGCAGGGTACACAGTTACACCAGTAGGTGGTTACGCGACTGTTTATGAGTCAGTTGTTGAGTCGTTTACTCAAACGATTCATTCAATGATTCATTTAGGTCAAGTGACTCATGTTCACCAAGGCTGCATTTATTTGCTCAGAAATACAGAAACAGTAATACTGTGAAATATTACAATTTAAAATAACTTTTCTGTCTGGATATGTTTTATAATTATTAAATCTAATTATTAAAATGCAATTTATTCCTGTGAGGTAAAGCAACATTTTCAGCATTATTACTCCGGTCTTCAGTGTCACATGATCAATCAGAAATTATTCTAATAAGATGATTTGCTGCTCAAGAAATATTTCTGTTATTAATGTTAAAAACAGTTGTGCTGCTTCATGTTTTTGAGAGAATTTTTATACTTTTATATATTTTATATTTTTATAATTTTTATAAGGATTATTTAATTAATAGATAGTTTAAAACAAACGCATTTATTTGAAATAGAAATATTTTGTAGCACTATAAATGTCTTTATGGTCACTTAGACCTCAAAATTTTGAATGTTAGTGTGTCATGGTTTCCACCAAAATATTAAGCAGCTGTTTACAACATTGATAAAAAGAAATGATTATTGTTTCTTGAGCAACTAATTAGCATTCTAGAGTAATGATGCTGAAAATTCAGCTCTGCCATCACAGGAAAAACTTAGATTAAAACTTAGATAAAATAGATTAAAATAAAAAACAGTTATTTTAAATTGTAATATTATTGCACAATATTACCAACTTAAAAACTTAAAAAAAAACAACAAAAAAAAAAACTTAATTATTTCAAACTTTAGATTTGTAGTTTGTAAATGTTATGTATTGGGAACATTATTCCTCACTATAATTTCCTAAATGAGCAACGCAAATAGTAATTGTTGCCATTCTGACCATACCAACTGTCTGATATACCGCTGACAAGCTGATTATCCACTGGACACAACAAAGAAACCCTTCCAAAGGCTTTTTAAAAGAGCAGGCACTGTTAGATATACACACCGACTCCAGCTATCCACTTACTCCAATGACACCCTCCTGACGGATGGGCTTAGAAGTGAAACTCATCCAGCCTGTTCTCTGATCAGTCATTGATCTGTAATGTAAGACTTGGGCTAAAGGGAGAGGGGGACCACAAATGACCACCTGCCAGTGCTTTGATTCAGGAAGGGACTGGCCAGCTGGCGGCACCCTGAGACACAATCCCCCTTCAGGCCGCGGTCGATCGATAGGACGGGGGGAATGATGGGGCCGTGCGTGATCTCATCAACAGTGGCCCTCACAACTCGCCCTGCCTCCCATTTACAGCCTCGCCAGGCAGCGCCTAAAAATAACCTACATCTCATCTGCAGGAAGCTTGCCGACACACACATTCGCACATACAGAACCGAAGAGATGCGAGAGCCAGACCTGACTTTAGGTTCAAAGCTGTTAAGAAGACTTTATAGTGAGTTAGAAGTTGCAAAACATTTGAACATTAAACAGGACACAGCATGAAGAGATTAAGACCTAAAACAAACTCAAATTCACATTTTTTTAAAAATAATATTTTACATTTTACATAATTTACATTTATGCGTTTTGGCAGACATTTTATATTGAATTAGAATTAAAGAGATAGATAGATATATAGTTTTATATTTTATTATTATATATTTTATATATCATATATCATATATTTTTATTTTTATTATTATATGTTTTCTAATTATACATTTTTCTGAGCAATAATGTTTTATATTGAGCTATCATTTAAATATCATTTATAAATAATTTAATTATAAATATTTTTCTGCGCAAGAATGCTATTTTATAAATAACTGTATTAAAACTATTATTAATAATGATAATAATTATTATTATTGTAATTAATAATAATAATAATATATAATTAGAATAAAAAATTTACATATCATTTTTCATATTTTTATTAATTTAAATTATAAATATTTGAGCAAGAATGCCATTTTATAAATAATTGATGTAAAATTAATATTAATTTGTTATTAATATAATAATAACAATAATAATAATAATAATTATTATTATTATTATAATTATTATTATTATTATTATATAATTAGAATTAAAAATATTTTAGATCATGTTTCTTTTAAAAATGTTTTAACATTTGACATTTTAATACATTTTAATTATAAATATTTTTTCTGAGCAAAAACGCTATAAAATTCTATTAAATATTAATTAGTGATTAATATTACTACTACTACTAATAATTATTATTGTCATTATTATCATCTTAAAATACTTTTTATACAATGTTATATAATTATATATGTTTTTAAACATTTTTATTCATTTTAATAATAAATATTTTTCAAAAATGCTATAAATAATTATATTAAAATTATTCTTAATGATTATTGATTATTATTATTATTAAAACAGTCTATACATAGTTTGCTATTTTTTTTTAAGATTTTATATATTATATTTTATATACTATATGGTTTTTATTATAATTATAGAATTGCTGAGCGATAATGCAATTTTATATTTTATATATAAATAATAATTATAACAAATAATAATATATATATATAAAAAACATACCAAAGTGTAAACTGTCTTCGAATCTTGCTAAGCAAGATATTTTATATTTGTTACTAGCTACCTAAATAACTTTAATGAAGAGATAGAATATAAATGACTTTAAGTACTCCTTTGCAACAGTAATGCAAAAATGTTCATTTGGACTGGGCACTGTATTAGCCAAGCATCTGCATAGATGTACTGAAATATGTTTCTGATCATGCTTGACTTTGTAAACCTAAAATTAACAACACAAAACGTATTAAATTATCCAGACGCCAGACTAGTTTCTAAGCATCCCCGCTGACATTTTCAAAGGAATGACATTGATCTAAGTGTACAAATGCACACATTATCTGAGTGCGGCCGTTTGCTGAATGTAGGCTAATGCCTCCTGACACCTTTAAGTAACCATAAAGGCAAAGCTGGCACTCGTGAAATGGATCCTGAAGAGCCCTGTTGACATAAGCATTAATAGGAGCGTGTGCAGTGAGGGCCAAAACAAAAGCCTCTACTAAAGATGTAAATGTTTCCTCAGAGGACGTTTGTCATCTCCCTGTTGATATATGGACCTGTCCGATTCCAAACACGCCATTCGGCGCTGTCGCATATAACGGTAGAAGAGGATAATGACTTAATTATGCTTGCGCTTATCGAGGTACCTTTGCAAACAGAATATCTTCGTTACAAGTTTTAGAGGAGATGCTTGCCGCAGCTCGTTTAAAGGTGCTAAAGGTACAGCGTAGCATGCATTTTGAGCCTGATAAACCAGTCGCCGGCAATATAGCAGATATGACATAACGCCAATTAAGAAATCACACTCTCGCACAGAGGCCCTGGCATATTTTTACAAGCCGGAGGCAAATGAAGCGCTCCAAGTGTTCCTGTCCCTCCTGAGCTGTAGTGCTAATCTTATGCTCGCACTTATGGGGGAAAGGCAATGTAATTAGCAATAAACCAGCTCTCTGATGTGTGTGGATCAATCAGCAGTAGACCATTTGAAGCTAGTTTTACTGTGGGAGGAAGAAAGTGCTGGCTAAGAATGTGCACTGACCGTTATTTCTTGCCTATAATGTGACAACTGCAAGCTAAACCAGCATTTCCAATAACATTTTGTTTTGCACCCTGTTTATATCATAAGAATCATAAGAATTACTCGTTCTTGAATAAGACTACACTGCTCACGCTGTATGTTTCTGAATCACTAAAAGTAAAAACAGCTCATAGGAATCGCTCGTTCTTGAACCAGACTGCACTGGCCGTTCTGTATATTTCTGATTCACTACAAATAAAAAAACTCATAAGAATCATTCATCTTTGAATCAGACTACACTGATCACACTATGTTTCTGATTCACTAAAAATAAAAACAGCTCATAAGAATCACTTTTTCTTGATTCATTAAAAATAAAAAAAAAACAGCTCATAAGAATTACTCGTTCTTAAATCAGACTACACTTATCACATTGAATCAGACTACACTAGTCATGCTGTATGTTTCTGATTTACTAAAAATAAAATGCAAAAAAAAAAAACAGCTCAAAAGAATCACTTTTTCTCAAATCAGACTACACTGCTCACGCTGTATGTTTCTGATTCACTAAAATAAAAAACAGCTCATAAGAATCACTCATCTTTGAATCAGACTACACTGATCACACTATGTTTCTGATTCGCTAAAAAATAAAAAAACAGCTCATAAGAATCACTTAATCTTAAATCAGACTACCCTGGTCGTGCTGTACGTTTCTGATTCACTAAAAATAAAAACAGCTCATAAGAATCACTTTTTCTTGATTCATTAAAAATAAAAAAAAAACAGCTCATAAGAATTACTCGTTCTTAAATCAGACTACACTAGTCATGCTGTATGTTTCTGATTCACTAAAAATAAAAAACAGCTAATGAGAATCACTCATCTTTGAATCAGAATACACTGGTCGTGCTGTATGTTTTTGACTCTCTAAAAATAAAAAAACAGCTCATAAGAATCACTCATCTTTGAATCAGACTATAATGTGCACGCTGTATGTTTCTGATTCACTAAAAATAAAAAAACAGCTCATAAGAATCACTCATCTTTGAATCAGACTACCCTGGTTGTGCTGTATGTTTCTGATTCGCTAAAAATAAAAAGCTTGTAAGAATCACTAATCTTTGAATCAGACTACCCTGGTCATGCTGTATGTTTCTGATTCACTAAAAATAAAAAACAGCTCATAAAAATCACTCGCCTTTGAATCAGAATATAATGTGCACGCTGTATGTTTCTGATTCACTAAAAATAAAAAAAACAGCTCATAAGAATCACTCATCTTTGAATCAGACTACCCTGGTTGTGCTGTATGTTTCTGATTCGCTAAAAATAAAAAGTTTGTAAGAATCACTCGTTCTTGAATCAGACTACACTGGTCATGCTGCATGTTTCTGATTCACTAAAAATAAAAAACAGCTCATAAGAATCACTCATCTTTGAATCAGACTACCCTGGTTGTGCTATATGTTTCTGATTCACTAAAAATAAAAAAAAAACAGCTCATAAGAATCACTCGCCTTTGAATCAGACAACTCTGGTCACGCTGTATGTTTCTGATTCACTAAAAATGAACAACTCATTAGAATCCCCTTGTACTTGAATCAGACTACACTGATTGTGCTATATGTTTCTGATTTATTAAAAATAAAAAAAAACAGCTCATAAGAGTCACTCGTTCTTGAATCAGACTACACTGATCACACTGTACATTTCTGTTTACTAAAAATAAAATATAAGAATCACTTGTTCTTGAATCAGACTACACAAGTTATGCTGTATGTTTCTGATTCACTAAAAATAAAAAGCAGCTCATAAGAATCACTCATTCTTCAGTCACATTACACTGGTCATTCTGTATGTTTGTGATTCACTAAAAATAAAATAAAAAATAGCTCAAAAGAATCATTTGTTCTTGAATCAGACTACACTGGTCATGCTGTATGTTATTGATTTACTAAAAAAAAAAAAAAAAAAAAAAAAAAACATCTCATAAGAATCACTTGTTCTTGAATCAGACTACACTGGTCGTCTTGTATGTTTTAGATTCACTAAAAATAATAAAAAAAACAGCTCATAAGAATCACTTGTTCTTGAATCAGAATACACTGGTCACGCTGTATGTTTCTGATTCACTAAAAATAAACAGCTCATAAGAATCATTCGTTCATGAATCAGATTACACTACTCACCCAATATGTTTGTGATTCACTACTAAGAGCCAGCTGAGAGTCATTTATGTGCAGTGAGCTGTTGATAACTGACTGCAAGCTCAGCTGACTTCTGGTAACAAGTCAGTGCTAGCATTGTTTCAGGCAGTTCAGCACAATACAGCCATAGTGGCAATATAGTGGCGTGTTAAAAACCCCGGGTTAGAGGTCACTGCATGGGTACAGAGCCCCAGTCAGACGCTTCATCAGCAAAAATATGTCAGGCGTGCAATAGCGCTTTGTGCGCTCCGCAACCTCGCCAGTGTTCTCTCGACGTTCGTTGCATGCGTCAAGGCCTTTGTCACTCTAATTGTCAGAGGGAGCTCATTTGAATATGAATTAGTGTTGACATTTTCTCGCAACGATTTGAGTGGAAGCTAAAAGGGAGTAGGCACTTTGCTATCAGCACGTCGTATTAATCCACAAAAAAAAATTGTGCGAGGGCTAAATCAGGATTTACAAAAGAAGAAACATTAGCGGCGGTGCCTCGAAAAAAAGTCAATCCGATATATTCTTCATTGATTTGAATGCTTGAACCGTGCAGCGATGCTTCTTGAAGGAAAATAAAGGACGATAATCCGAGCGACAATGCCAGAGAGCGGTACGGGATCCGCTATCTAGCTTTAACAGGATTTGGTTGTTTATGTGTTTATGGGTTGCCTCACGGGCCGCAGTCTGCCAATGCAAACTAATCTTATCAAGATCCACCAATTTTCATTAAAGCACTCATAGAGCATTAAGTCCCAGCGTGAATCCATTGATAGCAGGGGAGTGAAGGGGGTGTTGCTCATTTTAACTGAGGGTTAACAGCTTGTTACCATACAAGGGGCGGCTGTCTGCCCTGAGGACGGGACGACCTGTTGTGGCACGAGGCAGCGGGCCTAATCCTCGTAATGAGAGCCACAAAGACAAAAGCATTAAAGCATGGAGGAAAATAAGGATAATGGGTGAAAAAAACTAGGCGACGTTGCTTAATGAGCTAAAGGGAAATGTTTTTCAGAAAACTTGATGTGAGGATCTATGATCACATGTCAGCTTTAACAATGTAAACAACACATTCCCACCCAATTTTCCTAAAATGCTTTCTATAATCAGAAACGGCAGAGTGCTCTGACATGTTGCATGGTGGCGATTATTAGGGATGGAATCGTGAATAATTATTCGGTTCTATTAATAATTGCATTAGTACTTCTATAGTATTTCAGAAAAGAAAAGTCATTTTGCTACCAAATAATATTGAATGCTACCGAATTTCAATAAATAAAATTAAAAAAAAGTAATTTAAATAAATACAACATTTTTTTTTAATGTTCACTGATGTTTTAAAGTATGTGCAGCCTAAATTAAATCCAATTATTGGCCTTAATATTAAACAATAATACAAAATAAATAAATAAATAAAACAATTATGGTAACATATTTCATTCATTAATTTTTGAAAACATGTCCATCGGTTCATTGGATGAAATTACAATCTAAGCTAGAAAAACTACTTAAATTTTGATTGTCACAAAAATATTTTATTGAGCAACCAATTTATTTTTATAAAATACTATGGACAAAATGCAACATTTTCATGATTTTAACACTGTAAAAAGGATTTTTTGAAGTTATAATTAAAACAAAGATTATTAAAACATATAAAATACTATTTCAGTCTATTTTAACATTTATTTGCAAAGTTTCTGAGTGAAAATAGTTGTACGGTAAATCCTACACCATTTTTTCTCCAGTGTAAATACTGTGTTAAAAAGAATTTGATTTGAGCGATTTCGTCTCATGTCATCATGAAGTTGTGTTTTTTCAGCATCATATGGCCTCTGGCCACCCTGCTCATTAAACATTAGCATCAGCCATTAAAAACTCATATTGGTCAACCGCTAGTCATTTTCTGATCCTATCCTTTCTTCCGTTGTACCATAAAAAACAAAATGGCCATAACAATAAATAAAGAAATAATTGTACAAATTCATCAAGACACCAGAGATACCGGTTCCATATCTTACCTGCTTGAGTCACGCTCTCAAACGCATCCAGATTGACTGTGCAGCCCAAATTTGGAGTGAGAAATTGACAACTGCACCCCCTCTATCAGCATGAACCATGGTACCATCATGAAGATTCTCCCTGGTGTCCTACTCTCTCCTCCTTTTGATTTGCATTACAAAGGGCAGGATCAAAGGGCTCGGGTTGGGTAAGCTGGCAGTGAACATCCCTCTACAGCGAGCCATTGTGTTGTTATGCAGCGCACATTCGACACAGTGCAACAGGCCTGGTGTGAGGAGATTCCCAGCGCTGCTCTGATGCATCCGATGCAGCTTTTAGTTTTGGCCAGTTTCGGACCAAAAGGCGAGGGATTTTTGGCATGCTCTGTGGTGATTGCGCAAAATTCTTTGGCGGTTTGCTTGCACGCAAGTCTTACATTTCTCAGTAACTCTAGTAGCAAGAAACGATCGTTATTTCTAAAACTGAAGGCTGTTCTGTCTGTCTGTGTGGATTATGATATTGGAAGAGGTGAACGGACAAACCTCAGCTTAAATAAAAGCTGATTTTACACATTCACATGGCTTTTTTCCATTAAAATCAACAGCATTTTTCTGTGTAGATGTGTGAACGTGATGCCCATTTTCTAATAATAGTCTCTATAGCTAGCAATGTTTGCATGAAACATAATACAGTTGAAGTCAAAAGTTTACATACGCCTTGCAGAATCTGCAAAATGTTAATTACTTTACCAAAATAAGAGGGATCATACAAAATGCATGTTATTTTGCTCTAATGCTCCAGAAGGAAAAACGATGCATTAAGGGGGGTGAAAACTTTCAGAATTTTAAGATCAGGCTAAATATAACTTCTTTTGTCTTCTGGAAAACATGCAAGTGTCTTCTGTAGCTTCCGAAGGGCAGTACTAAATTAAAAATATATGATATTTAGGCAAAATAAGAAAAATGTACACATCTTCATTCTGTTCAAAAGTTTTCACCCCCGGGACTTAATGCATAATTTTTCCTTCTGGAGCATCAGTGAGTGTTTGAACTTTCTGTAATAGTTGCATATGAGTCCCTCAGTTATCCTAAGTGTGATAAGATGAATCTCAAAATCATACAGTCATTGTTTGAAAGCGTTCAAATAAACAAAAATGCTGAAAAACCAAAGAGTTTGTGGGATCTGAAGGATTTTTCTAAATAACAGAGAGCAGTTTAACTGTTCAGGACAAACAAGGGACTCAAAAACAACTATCACTAAAAAAAAAAAACAAAAATAAACAACTGTGGATAATTCAGGTAACAACACAGTATTAAGAATCAAATTGAACTATTATTTTCTCTTGTGGACTATGTAAACATCTCTTATGTGAAATATCTTATTCAGGTCAGTACTAAATAAAAAAATAACATGCATTTTGATGATCCCTCCTATTTTGGTAGAATAACATCTTGCAGATTCTGCAAGTTGTATGTAGACTTTTGACCTCAACTGTAAAAAAAAACAAAAAAAAAAAACAGTAATATTCTAAAAACACTGTTTAAGGTGACTCTGAAAGCCTTTACATTAACCTAAAAGACCTCTGCAAACAACTTAAGACTTTTTGTAAATGCTATTTAATCATATTATGACCCTAAAATTTGAAAAGAGTTTTAGATCCATCGTGTAACTGTAATTTCTAGTGAAACTGGCCACATTTTGGGCAATTTGAGATTTTCACTTTGGTTGATTAACAGAAGTCCATCAAATCCAAAATCTACAGACATCCTTGACAGTAAAACGTTTCTGTTTTCATTGCTTCAATGAGAGCATCTTCACATACACACACCTTGCCACAAATTCAGACAAATTCCTTTCTCCTCAGTCTAACATTATTTTGATCTATCACACACTGCCTGCAGGGTGGAAGTGTTGCTGTAGTCAAACTCATCCCCTCTTACCATCGACACAAGCACGCAACGGCCTAAAAACGAACAAATCCGCTGAGCAAACTGCAAGCGGACGCACCTCAAGGAAGCGCAGAGCTGCCGTTTTCATATTCCCTCCATCTCAGGGAAGCGCGACAGCCCCCACCTTCCCTTCCGCGGCGAGTTCATTGAGTTCAGTCCATTAAGGCAGAGCCGCTATAGCCTACTTACTGTGGCCATTTTGAGTTATCGCAAATAATTTACAGCCAAGTTTTACATTGTCTTTACAGTAGACCGGAGATGCAAGATGGCGTCCAGACATCTCAAGACTCCCACTTTCTTGGACCCGTTTACTCATGCTGACCCTTTCTCTATATGTGATTAACATGCCAGCTAATGGAGGATGGTGAGTCACGCTTTGGGATGGCAATGCTAGCCTATTGTTCTCGAGGCACGTGGGTAATGTTTCAACCTCCAAGGAATGATTATAAGACTCCAAGCCAAAAGTGAAAGCGAAACCTTGGGATTTGAGATGGGGGGACGATCTTTTCACACCTGCTTGAGTTTTGCGGCTTCACATCTGCTGTGATTCAAAATTGGTGACTCATAATTGGATTAATTAGAAGTCGATGATTAAATACCAAAAAGCCCAGAGCATGAAACCTTTTTAAGAGAGCTGGAGAAATAGATACTGTATTATTTTGACTGTTTCATGCTTTTAAAGACATCTGTATCTTCATATACAAAAATAAATCAAAGAATAACAACAACAAAGTTGTTGATTTCCAATGAACATGGCTAAACATATGTAAATGAGCACACACAAACTAACTTAAAGATGGTCTCATTTCAACCATTACTCACTCCCACAGGTATTTCTAGCAATGCATCCCAAAATAACTTCCGACCCAAATAGCTCTCCCATGCTAAAACAAAGACAAACCTCCTTATGCCACAAGAACTGGTGAGTCTGTACAGGCTCTTCTAAAGAAAAATGAGGAGAACCGATGCTCTCTGTTTCTTCTGTTAGGAAGAATGAAAATAAAAGTGCATAAAAAGACGGTATATTAAGAATTCCAGTGGTGTGTGTGTGTGTGTGTGTGTCTGTAAGGGGGCTGTCAAACAATTAATCGCAAATTTGCATCCAAAATAAAAGTTTGTGTTTATATAATATATGTGACTACTATGTTTAATTGTAAAGTATATATAAATACATACACATACATGTGTATATATTTTAAATATTTGTATATATATAATTTAGATTAGATATACATAATAATATTTTATATATAAATATATTTTTCTTAAATATATACATGCAAGTGTATGTATTTGTATATATACATAATAGGGCTGTCAAACAATTAATCGCAATTAATCACATACAAAATAAAAGTTTGAGTTTGCCTAATATATGTGTGTGTCCTGTGTGTAATTATTATGTATATATAAATACAAACTCATTCATATATATATATATATATATATATATATATATATATATATATATATATATATATATATTTAAAAAAATATTTTCTTAAATATATACATTAATTTGTGTGTATTTACATATACACACACAGTACACACACATATATTAGGCAGACTCAAACTTTTTTTGTATGTGATTAATCGCGATTAATTGTTTGACAGCCCTAATACATAATAAATATACACAGTACTCACACATATGTAAACAAACTTTCATTTTGGATGCGATTAATCGCGATTAATCGTTTGACAGCCCTATTAGATTTGTTGTTACTTATTGTAACATTAGTTTTGAAAAAGGTGCTGAATGAATATACACTATATATTGGTGCAGACTTTCACTTTAGTTTTTATTTAGTGCTGTCAGATGATTAATCGGGATTAATCACATTTTTGTTAATTTATGTGTGTTCTCTGTATATTTCTTATGTATATATAAATACACACACATGCATGTATATATTTAAGAAAAATATTGTTTGTATATGAAAAATATTTATATCAAATATAAGAATATATACACATGTAAACATTTACAAAATATTTACTGTTTGTGCGTATTTATATGTGCACATATAAATGTATCCACATTATGTAAACAAAACTTATTTAGGATGCGATTAATCGTGGTTAATCGTTTGATAGCACCAGTTCTTATTTATTTGCAATGTGCATTAAAAATAAGTGTAAATATTAAGTGTAAATAATAAGTAAATATTGTTTAAATATTGTACAAGGCAGTTTATAGAAAAAACAGACAGCATATTGTAAATAAAAAGTTTTTATTTAAGAAAAAAAAAAGTTTTAGAACAAAATAGAAAAAAAAAAAAAAAAAGAAAAAAAGCTAAATATATTCTTAAAGCTGCCAAAATCACCATTAAATTAAAATTACTTTTGATAAATTTTTTATTAGTAGTATTTTTCAGGTGATAATCAGGATTATTATATTCTATTAGAAGACTTTGTTTGTAAAAGTAAAATCAAATAGTTTCATACAGCTTGAAAAATCCCTTTTCTAAATGATCAAACTTACGATTTTCTGCTAGCGGACAACAAACAGACTTAAAAACATCAATGATTTGCTTAGCTTTAAATATTAATAACCAATGCCTCATTCAATCTTTTTTTAGTTTCTTTTTGTGGGCGTATAATTAAGATACAAAACACGCCGCCGATGTTGTGCAATCTTGACACGAACCAATTCAGCTTGACTGATGTCTATCCAAATTTGGACAGTGCTACTGTATGCCAGCCTTGCTTTCACTTCCTCCAGTGAGCAGCAACTGCAAAGCAGTCAGAAAGAAAGAATGTGTTTGCCTGCTTCAGCATAAGGGACGGGGTGGTGGTGAGACTGGGTATTGCTGTATCCAGGTGTTACAATGCAGGCCAGTACTGGAGCCAGGCCAGGTCATGTGGAACTCAGACAACGGTAACTTGGAGCATATGGAAATACAGCTGGCTTTGCATATATGCCATGGCTGAGTAAGTCACATACGCACACACACGCGCCA
Organism: Cirrhinus mrigala; assembly: GCA_036247105.1. Lineage (NCBI taxonomy): Eukaryota > Metazoa > Chordata > Actinopteri > Cypriniformes > Cyprinidae > Cirrhinus > Cirrhinus mrigala. The sequence goes on along the minus strand of CM070007.1, from coordinate 36,087,237 downwards.
CAGACACTGAGGCAGGAGAAGTGCTGAGCTCAGCGATGTTTCGTGGAGAAATCCCTCATCTGACACTCAGATGCATGCACAAATGCACACGTGCATGGTGCATGCATAGAGCATGATAGGTGCTTTTGCAAAAAAGTTCATGTTATAACATGCAAATGTCTCATTATTGTAACAATTGAACAATGCATGCTTTTGTGCATGATTCAAAATTAGTCCATGTGAAACAAAAAAAATATAGCATCCAACTGGCCGCTCTGTGCAGCAGTAGATGCAGTGATTGATTGAAGCTTGCATAAACCTTGATAAACAACGCCTCTTGTCGCTTTAAGTTTCATGACCCATTTTGAGGCTGAATCGTTGCCGGAGGTGATTGATGGCTTCACATGAAAAAAGAGAAGAAAAGCGATGGGATGTTTACCCAGAGAACATTGTCCTTCATTGTATCTCTCAAGGTCTGCTGGAAGACTTTCTCTCGAGGTATCGCAAGAGACGCTGGCTGTGAGATTCCATGCATACAGTGACCGATGAGGAGAACGACGCCAAAACAAACAAGCGCGATAGCTGTAACAAAACGTTGTTCCTTGGCAACGTGTTTCTTTAATAATCCTGCTGTCAATGGCAAACAACATGATTAAAAATGAGGGACCATTCCAGGTAGGACAAAGCATAGAGAGGTCACAATATCTCTCTGAAATCTGAGAGTTATTTTTCATAATACAACTATTATGTATGAGTTCACAAGCCTTTTTAATTCTATAATCAAATGTGACCACAAAACCAGTCATAAGTACCATGGGCATATTTGTAGCAATATTTCAAAATACATTGTATGGGTCAAAATTATTGATCTTTCTTTTAAGTAAAAATCATGTTTCATGAAGATATTTTGTACATTTCCTACCATAATATATCAAAACTGAATTTTTGATTAGTAATATGCATTGCTAAGAACTTCATTTGGACAACTTTAAAGGTGATTTTCTCAATATAGATTTTTTTGCATCCTGAAATTCCAGATTTTCAAATAGTTGTATTTTGGTCAAATATTGTCCTGTCCTAACAAAAGCTTATGTTTTCAGCTTTCATGTGATGTATAAATCACAGTTTCAAAAAACTGACCCTTATGACTGGTTTTGTCACAAATTTCCAGGTGATATTCTAGTTATTTTTGATTAAAGGGTTAAATTTTGCCAATAATCACTTACCCCCATGTCGTTCCAAACCCATAAAAAGCTTCATTCATTTTCGGAAACACAATTTAAGATATTTTGGATGAAAACCCGGAGGTTTGTGATCGTCCCATTAACTGCCAGGTAAGAACCACTGTCAAGACCCAGAAAAGTATGAAAGACATTGTCAAAATAATCCATCTGCCATCAGTGGTTCGATCTGAATTTTATGAAGCCACGAGAATACTTTTTGTACCCAAAGAAAATAAATAATGATTTTATTCGTTTATTCGTTTGCGTCTAGTGGATACTCTCCAAAATGGCGCTACGCTGATGCGGAGTCGTCGAATTGTTGAATAAAATCTTTTTTTTTTTTTTTTTTTGCGTACAAAAGTATTCTTGTCGCTTCATAAAATTCAGATTGAACTACTGATGGCAGATGGACTATTTTGACGATGTCTTTCATACTTTTCTGGGTCTTGACAGTGGTATTTACCTGGCAGTCAATAAGACAGTCGCAAGCCTCTTGGTTTTCATCAAAAATATCTTAAATTGTGTTCCGAAGATGAACTGAGCTTTTACAGGTTTGGAACGACAAAGATTAATGACAACATTTTCATTTTGAGGTGGAGTAACCCTTTAAGATTCAACAACTGTTTTTCATGTTAACTGTAATTTATTCCTTTGATAACAAAGTTGAATTTCCAGCCTCATTAGATGTCAGTGTCACATGATACTTTAGAAATCATTCTAATATGCTGATACATTTAGTGATACATTTTTTTTCAGGATTCTGAAAGTTCAAAAGAACAGCATTTATTTGAAATAGAAAACTGTAACAATGTAAAACTGTCACTTTAAGTATAAAGTATTCTGACCCAAACTTTTGAACGGTAGTGTATATTAAAGTGACTAGGGTCAATTTGGATTCCAGGAGACTTGAAAAGACCAATCTTCCTGCAACTTTTCACATGAAGGTGAGACTATTTGCATTTCTTATGCACGTTATTGCCGGTCCAATCACTCCCTGCCCTGCACCGCCTTGTAAAAGTTTTACATTCTATCTTAAATGAAGGGAAAATCGCTGTCAAGCTGTGTGCAAGAGTGAAAAAAGCACTCAGTTCTACTCGGCCTGTTAATCAAAGCCTTGAGTGCCAGCGCTGTGTCTCCCGTCTGCGCTAGATTCGGGACTCATACATAAAGATGCTCCACTTCACTCCTTTTCCCCCGCTCCGCAGCTCTGGGTGCTGACACTTACTCCAGAGGCCTTCGACAAATGAGTGCACCATCTCCCGTCTCCTCTTTCATCAGACGCTAACCTTTTCATCACCCTTCAATGTGGCAGCCATCATGGGCAATCATCTGGCCCCAGTCAGATTAATGATCTCAGCGCCTAGAGTGGGTTGCCTACTCACTGCTGTAGTGCAGGAGTCTAATTGGATTGCTAGAGGTCAGCTTGAGTATTGTTACAGGGTGACCCTGACAGTTGCACTTGAGCTCGGCAGTGGGAAGACTGTTGTCATTGTTAAGATAAGAGTCATATGCGACAACAAAATGCGAGTTTGTGATGCAAAGGACAGGGGAAAAGTATTGGACGCTCTGACACAAATGTCACCGGTGATGGCGGAGCTGTGGCCTTACTGGACAATGCTCAAGTCGTGATGCAGTATGAGTCTGAATCCAGTCCAAGCACTCTCTGTCCTTTATCCATTATCTATATAAATGATAGAGCCAACAGTTAATCATAGAATGGATAAACAGAGGTCAAACTGACCTAATAAAGTCTGGTTTCTGGTATGTTTTAATTAAATAAAACCTCATAATTTTTTCGGAAAGAAATTAATACTTATTCAGCAAGGGTGCATTAAATTGATTAAAACTGACATTAAAGACTTCTAATTCAATTAAATACTGTTCTTTTGAACTTTTGATTAATCAAAGAATCCAGAAAAATGAAAAGCATCATTGTTTCCAAAAACATTAAGCAGCATAACTGTTTTCAGCTTCGATAACAATAAGAAATGTGACCCTGGAGCACAAAACCAGTCGTAAGTAGTGCGGGTATATTTGTAGCAATAACAAAAAATACACTGTAGGGGTCAAAATTATCAATATTTCTTTTTTAATGGCAAAAATCATTAGGATATTAATTAAAAATCATGTTTCATGAGGATATTTTGTAAATTTCCTACCGTAAATATATCAAAACTTGCATTGCTAAGAACTTAATTTGGACAACTTTAAATTCTCAATATTTAGATTTTTTTTGCACCCTCAGATTCCGGATTTTCAAATAGTTGTATCTTGGACAAATATTGTCCTATCCTAACAAACCATACACCAATGGAAAGCTCAATTAATCTCAATTTACAAAAAAAAAAAAAAAAACTGACACATATGACTGGTTTTGTGGTCCAGGGTCACAAATGTTTCTCGAAGTTTCACCAAATCCCATATTAGAATGATTTCTGAAGGATCATGTGACACTGAATTGCAGCTGAAAATTCAGCAATACAATCACAGGAATGAACTGAAATTTAAAATATATTAAATTAAACAACAGTTATTTTAATTTATAAAAATATATCACAATTTTACCATTACCAAATTTTGGATAAAATAAATGTAGCCAATAATTATAAATAAAAACAAATTACAATTAATTGTGTATTTACACATGAAGTGAAAAAATTTGAAACATTTGTGTATAATCAAATTCACTTTTTTCCCCCCACATTACCCTGAAAATAATGACACAAACGGTGTATTTGCTTTCAGGTCATATTGACACCCTTCATGCATTCCTGTAGTGTTTTTGTGTCATGTATTCAAGGGTTAAAAACTATTTATGTCACAAGCTTGCAAAACTGCCTACCGAATATTATTTAAGACGGGTGTTGCACAATCACTGAATTATCAGACAAGGACGAGCATGTCATGCAAGAGCCGAATGCAACCACATTCTTAAGTAATCTTGAGAAAGCACCATATGTCTGCTTTGCGGGAGCCAAGACTACTGATGAAACAGGCTCTGTTTTTTACACCTGAAATCCACCCGCAGAAGTGAACCTGTCAGAAGGTACAGCGAGACATCTCGGCCGAGGCACTAATGATATCTCTGCATATTTAAAGACGCTTCACCTCTTATAAGGTTCCCACGTCAGGCCCATTTCTCGTTCGAGTCGACTGTCTTAGAGCGGTCGCCATGCGCTCTGCATGACAACTATATTGCAATAACTCCCAGAATTGACTCATGAGATGGAGAGCGCTATCGCTTTGTCATTTTCAATTACTGATGCTTGTCAGTAGCAATGGGATCAGTGCACTGATGTTATCTCAAGCAACCAGATAATTTCAGCTCCATTACACGGCGTGTTATCCAAAAATCTGTCGCTGGTTTCGATGATAAATGAGGACTGTGATGTAGTTAATATGAGCCAGCACATCTGATAATGTAGAGGACTCAATCTCAAGGCTGTGCAATCAAGCGAAATGTGTGAATGGAATCTCTAAAGGGTGCGAATGGACGCATTTACGGATGCATATTGGTTTGGAATAAGCGGTTACGATGGCTAATGGTGTCTCAATAACATTACGGGGTTGCGGATGCACTCTAAAAGTCCCTTTTGTGAAACATTTTAGTATTGAAAACAAGTCAGCCAGAGGACAGCCAGTCTCATTTTCTTCTCCGAGCGAGCCACATGCATGAAACAACGAGTCCATAAATTATTCTTGAGAGGAGGAACTCTGTGTATTTTACTAAATGATCCATATGGTTTGACTCCCAGCATGAAGACGTGGCCCACGGAGCCGTGTGATCCGGAAACCTCTTTAAGATTTCACGGTGATGTGGCTGGGTTTGGCTCTCTCCGGCGGCCCGACTTGCACGCTGTAAGAAGGCAGCTGTGGCGCTGAGAGAATTACATAACACGCATTTCAGCAGTCATCGCCTACGGTAATGGGAATCCGCTCGGATCCATGGGCCTAAACGAGGAGGCGGATATGTGAGAGCCCGTGACCGCTGCCTGGACTGGCCCGAGCTTGGGTTGAAGACGGTTTTGTGGCTTGTTTTGATGCAACCAAGAATGGGAAAGGATATGGAAATAGGGTTTCATCTTTTGGGTCTCTTTTTCTTTCCAGATTTTCGGCAGCCAGGGTTTCAGAGTGGCAGAGACTGCAGCACAGAATATGCATGCTTGGCACTTTTGCTCAATGCCTCCTGTCAATCCTCATAAGCATGCAACTACAGGAGCCATTCTGCAGTTTGGGACATGAGGCTGTGACACAGGATAGATTTCAAAGTCGGAACGAGATATGTGGCATATTTTTGGTCGTTTTGGAACGAGGTTTGCCTACACTGAAAAAAAATTAGGCCTAGGTGCCTAAAAAAAAAATCTCTGAAATTGCTAGTAAATTTTACAAAGAAACAGCAAGTATCATATTGAATTAAACAGGAAAATTCAGAAGTAGAAAAACTGGAAAAAAAAAAAAACAAGACTTTCTGTATGAGTCATTGAATCTTTTACTCAACCCAATCCTTCAAAAACACAAACTGATTCAATAACGCCATTGTGTGTTACAACAGTTCTTTTTTGGCAGAGCAAAACAGACCAATTTACTTGTTTTTTTTTTCAGTTGTTTTTCTTTTGGTTTCAAAAACATGAACTGATTCAGTAACACCAATTATTGTGTTTTCCAGTGGTTCTGCCGTGGCTATTTTACTATTTTGTAGTAAAATGTCAACTATTTTGTTGGCAGAGCAAAAAAAAAAATTACTTGTTTTTCGGTTGTTTTCCTTTTTGCATCAAAATTTGGCTAAATGAAAAGAAAAAAAAAGGAAAAGCAATCTTCATTTTTTGTAAATTTCAACAGTTGCTAAAATAGAAAAACTGAAATAGAATATTGAATATATACTGAACACAACTAAACATTTTCTTGTAAAACATACTATACAATACTTGTTATTTACAAGTTTGAAAAATCATTTTGGGAGGTATGGGTTAAACAGGGTTGGTTTATTCTTAGACTTTTCTCCCAACTTTTCCTTGGGGCATTTAGTCAAGAAAGCAACGTAATGGCTTTAGAGAAGCGTTCCTGTAAGTAGTTGACACTGTGAAACACACAATGTGCTGCCGTAGCACAGTGCATTAGGCTCTTTGGAGAGTCATTACAGTATCAGTTACAGAGTTTGCCCTGGCCTGAGGGGTGCAAGAGAAAAAACGTCTGTGGTGGGTCCGAGCATGCTAAGATCCAAAAGTACAAAAACATTTTCTTAACCACATCCTGATTACAATCTGACGTGGAATTACAAGAATCTCTTATAATGAAGGGGTCAAACATCCTCGCTGTGATTATAGTATTAGCACATAAATTAAATGTAGAAAAGACCTTTCAAAGAGCCATAAGTGTAATTTTCCTTTTGCGCTTGTCAGTCAATGCTTATTAGAAGTTCATTGCTTGCCATATGACAAATTGTATAAGAACAGCTGGGAAGCACCATTAACTAGCGCCATTAAATGACTGAAACCTCATGCTGTGGGAAAAGTACTATTTTTGATATCTACATCCATTAATGTTTTCCCTTAATCTCATAAAGCAATGCTACTTATTAGAGCTGGGTAATGTGCAATGCAGCAGTGGAAAATTTACTGTACAGTTCACATGCCTAATAATAGGCAGGACTATTTAACATTATGCGATTAGGAAAATACAGAGCGTGATATAACAGAGCAATTAAAACTCACTGTATTTAGTATATTGTTTGAGTGTACGTTTTTGCACTGATATCAGAATTATTATTTGTTATGAATAATCTTGATTTGCATTAATCAGTTTTCAAATAAAAATAAAATATGTGACCATGGACCACAAAACCAGTCATACATATTTTTTTACATCATCTAAAAGGTGAATAAATAAGTTTTTAATTGATGTATGGTTTGTTAGGATAGGACAATAATTGGTCGAGATAAAACTACTGAAAATCTGGAATATGAGTGTGCAATAAAAAATCTAAATATTGAGAAAATCACCTTTAAAGTTGTCCAAATGAAGTTCTTAGCAATGCATGCTACTAATCAAAAATTAAGTTTTGATATATTTACAGAAGAAATTTAGAAAAAGTCTTCATGGAACGTGATCTATACTTAATATCCTAATGATTTTTGGCATAAAATAACAATCAGAAATTTTGACCCATACAATGTATTGTTGGTTATTGCTGCAAATATACCCATGCTACTTACGACTGGTTTTGTGGTCCAGGGTCACATACGTACTGTTTAAAGTATTTAATTTACTAAAACTGGAATTTTACACAGAGAATCAATTGAAAAATGAAAATTAAAAAAAAAAAAAAAATATTTGCATTAATAGTCAGTTTTTGTTTTAGTGTTGACATTTTTCAGTGATTGTTTCTGGAGGTTACATTGATTCACCAGTAGATGGCGACAAGCAACTGTATGAGTGAGTCACTGAATCATTCATTCGATTGATTCTTTTAAAAACTTATCCTTTAAGGAGCAAGTCAATGAATCATTCAATCTAAATGGTTCAAAAACCCTTGATTCATTTAGGAGTGAAACAAGTGATTGTTTTTAGGAGTCATTGAATCATTCACTTAGCCGATTTGTTCAGAAATTGAATAACACCGGTATTGTGTGTTGCAGCTGTTCTGCAGTGGCTTTGTTTCAAGCCATTTTTATAAAATGTAACTCAATATTAAATTCTTCACTGAACTGCTGCATAAAAACAGTATCACACTAGCAGTCTTTTTTTTTTTTTTTGAAAACAACTGCATTCTTGCTCATGTGATATTGCATATCAGAAGTGGAAAAAAAAGAAAAACAGTGAAACTACTATTTTCAAACATAGTATAATATGTTATTGTTATACAAGATTCTGATAATATAATTCACCTCTAATACTTATTATTGTGGTTAAACAGGGAGAAACGTCTCATAAAAGCATTGTTTTTCTTGTCCCGTGTGCACCACAACATGTTATTGCAGCTGCAAGCAAGATTTCAATACCAAGTCTAAAAATATCAGACAGTTGAAATGAAAGCAATGAGAACAAAAGACATTTCAAGTTCCCCTAAGTCCCAAAATAGATGTTATGAGACAAAAGCACTCCAGAATAGTCTGATGTGCCACTGTATCCCATGAGCTCCAGAATGGTCATTCGGTTTCGATGGGAACAGACGCCATTCTATTCTCTGTTCCAATATTGCAGTTACCCTTCTCCACAGGAGTAGGTGAGTCACACTGACAGTCTCTTCAAGGTGAGATTTTTTTGGATATCCTCTGTCATGGCTAAAGGGCATGTGATGGTTGATGGAGTGGCTTCGGGCAAGAAACTTTTGTTCTATATTGAATCTTGCCACTACACAATCCCTCCTCAACACTTTTCAATAGCTTCTCGCTTGACATGGATACTTGAGCTGTGCATAAAAAAAAACTGAATCGGATTTTTCTTGTAATATCATATTTATGACCTGAAATGGCCTCTGAGGTCTTCTAGTGCAACATGTCAATATGATGACTGACATTTCGCTTAGCAAAAGTCAGGATTTTTTTACACTCAGTTTCAGACATCATGGCCATCCATGTTTAGTCAGTTCTAAACACAACCAGAAGCTTAACCTAAGGTGAAGAGCTGCAACGTCCAGAGAATAAGTCATCTAGAAGGCCTATCAAAGCTTGGAAGAAGGTCTCCACTGTTCTGGCCTATTTCTTTCCACTTATCAGGGATTACACGGTTTGTGAGCAATATTCGCTGCTTTGGAGAAAGAAGTCTGGCCTTTAGGATCACTTAGCGCTATAGAGCACCAAGGGCTCAGGAGCACTATTGAGGTCAAATGTCAGTCTTTGAGCGTTCCTTATTCATACAAACCATTGAAAGTCAATAGCAAAGCCAAACACTGCCTTTCAAGCTCCTTGGCAGTCTTCCTACTACCACTACACATTGAAGTCATATCTATGAACTTTCTTCTTTGATATCAAGATCTTAGATTAGAAATTTAAATACTTTTTAAGTGCATATTTTAGTTTCGTTTAATGGTCCTGAAAAGTACATTTTTAAAAGTGTGCATTTTTAAATAAAATTATGCATGTGCATATGAATTAGTGCGTTGCACTTTATGCAGTTTTGCATATGACCATACTGCATGTTCATCTATCAAAACTCAAGGTTAGAGGCATAATGACCAAATAATCCAACCAAGAAAACATGGTGCCAAAGCACCCACCACTGCATGCACATTCACTTCTCCTATTGAGAAAAATGCATGGCAGTGCAATCAGAACTCATAGGTTAATAAAAATGGCCGAGCAATCTAAAAATCAATGCACGTTGAGAAGCCAATGCACCGGCATCAATGGATGGACCACGCGTTGCCCCTTCAGCACTGCGGAGAGCTCAACTCTGCGCAAAGCATGCCTCCATCCATGCGCTTGCGACGCACCACAGTCATTACTCACATGTGCACGGTGCAAACCAATTCTGTTCTCTAAATGGATTTCATAAATCTCAAATCGTTATGAATGCACGCCGGTGCATAAACCAGCGTCCATGTGGATGGATGTCAGTGCGCTTTGTCCACGCACCGCATGGCTTCATTCTCGTGGATGGGGAAAAAGTGGCATTTGCATGAAAATGAGTTGATTATACATAGATTACACATAGACTCTTCACAGTTGCATAGATATGCGCACTGTATACTTCTGCCATGCACGTTTAACTGCCAGACACATTATGAGTCAATCACGCGTGTGCATTTATATATAATGCAGTAGAGTCGAGAGTCTGTGTAATGCCGATGGGACCGAAAAAAACACTGATAGGACAGATGTAGATCTATTATTCAAAGAGCTTCTGTTTGTATTATTCAGATCTTAATTTTCCAGCATGTTTAGCTACATTGCACTTGGTCGCAAGAAGTGCGCTGCATGGCATTAAAACATCAACACATTTCAACCACATGGCATTTTTAAATGCATATGCAATAGTACGCAGAGTTGCAATTACGCAAAATGCAATAAATATTGTTTGTCGCGTCTTTACAAGTTGCGCGCATCGCAGGAGCGCACTGACAAGCGAAAAAAAAGTTGGATAAATTGCAAAAACACAGATAAAAGCAATTCACCTGCTGCCAGTTTTCCTCCAGAGATGGCATCGCGGAGAAGTAGCCAGTGTCATGAACAAGTTGAAGTTCTTGAAAAATACTGTAATTGGCCAGAACATCCATGTTTGTGCAGCTAAACGGTGCGTTTGAGAGACTTTGATTCTCTGCGGGAGGAATCCGCGTTCGCTTCAGCGCGAAGGACTGAAACATTCAGCTCAGTCGCGAAATCCGAAACGTTTCAGTTCACTATGGATACTAAAATATGTTTGAAATTAATAGGTCCATCCATGCAGGTTTGTTTTCTTTCCTCACAATGTTTCTGGAAGGGGAGCAGCGGGAGCACAGTAGCGCACAGGTTACTGTGTCAGTCAGTGTGTGGAGCCAGCGTAGCGTCTGCGGATGCCCGCGAATCGAGGGGGCGTGTTTATCTGTCAATCAACTTCGTGCGTAACCATATAAGGAAAAAAGGGACGACAACTTTGGTGGCGATTCAGAAAGGCGGGGCTAAAATCGCATAGTGGGCGGAGTTCGATGCTGTATTGGATCTCTGACTGGTTCCCTGAATTGTCGCTCACAACATACATGCCTTTGAAAGCGGAGCTATTTTTAGACCCCTATATAACGTGAGAATCAGTGTTCGAGCTTCATTCGAAGCAAGAGCTTCCAGAGAGCGACAGCGTGCTGGTTCGAGTCTGCTCAACACACTATAGTGGTAAAAATACACATTTAAACACACATGACACTCTAAATGTAAAAACAAAGACAATGCTAACATAAACCTTGCTCGCAATAGCACGGTTAAAACTGCTGTCACTGTTACTGTCATAGAACGAAAAGGTTTGTTTATGATATTCACATTTAATTGGATTCAAATGGCATTTTAGCCTAAGTGAAGTGCGCAGACGGGCATAAGTGCACATATCTGTTTGATAAAAGTTAAAAACGATGAACCACTCGATATGAACTTATTTTCTTTCAAAATCTCTCAAGGTAAAAACCTGATATTCATACATTCATATTCATATGTTTCTTTAAGATCTATCTATCTATGTAGCTGTATATCTAGCTGTCTGTTTACTTGTCTATCATGCACTGAGTAACCCTGACTTTTGATTTGCTATGTGCCACTTTACTTGCGTGTTATTTACATGGAAATCAGATGGTATATAAGCTTGAGTACCTCTTTGAACTATAAGTACTCCTCAGCCGTCTCACAACATCCCTGACCTTGTGTCATGCATGTAATTAGATAAGTGGAACCTATAAACTGTGAGAGGCTCTGAAAGGAAAATCTTGACCAAATCTGTTCACCCTTTCGCTTCATCTGGAAAGAAAAGAGGGGGGAAAATCGTGGAATAGGCTTTAGTTGTTATGGCTCATTTGATTTGAATTATTCATATTCTTCACCAGATGATGCTTTGGCTCTTGGTGAGCATGTGTTATTTCTTTCATCTGGTACCTGCTCTGTAGATGGAAGGAATGAGGTATGAATGAATTCATGAATTCACCGGTGAATCTAAGAGTGACCTTAAAAAAACACTCTGGAGACGGAAGAGGTAAAGAACGAATGGGTTTCTTTCCTCTATAGCAGTTTTCATCCAAGATGGTCTGAGACACTGGGATTAAAACAGAAGGCTGGAGGACAGAGGGATTGTTCCATCAAAAGTGAGGTCTTGAGGTTTTTGTAGTTACGAACAACGTCCGCATTTGTCGATTTGACTGACCTATATGGAAGCGAGTTGGCATATGGTTCTTTGGAGATTATAAAAAATGTTTCTTTTGATAGGTTCTTCAGATTAATGTTTTGATGCTTCACAGAGTATTGATTTTATAAAGAATTAAATAATACAAAACATCTTAAGAAGATCAGGCTTTGAAAGGGTCAATGACGAAGAAGATTAATTTTAATGAAAAAATAAATAAATAGCATAATGCGCAAATATTGTAAATGATTTCTTTGTATACGTGTTGAATCATGCATTTAAAAAAAAAATACAGTTTTTAACGAAAGTTGCATAAAGAATATATGGCTATAACTGTCTCAAGTACTGTGTAACCATCAAGTCATTTTTTAGCATGAATTTCATTTCATTTCAAGATTTCTTGGGGTTGTACCCTTTGATATTTGGCAACCTGAACTGGCTGCAAATGTCATAAAAAGGTCAAAAAATCAGATATTTTTAAGAGACTTACTGACCTTGACACACAGTCACAAAAGTCTACGGGGGTCCGCTATGTGTTATCATTTATGTAGAAAAGTCAAGCTTTTTTTAAACAAATCTATCTAATTTTTTAAACAAATATCTAAACTAATCAATCAAATTTTATCTTTATTTCTTCTATCTTTATTTTATTCTATCAAATCTATCAATCAATCAATCTGTCTGTCTGTCTATCTATCTATCTATCTATCTATATTAGTTTTTTCTTTTGAATTTTGGCCTTTTTAATTATGTTTTTTTTTTTTTTTACTTTCTCAGGCAAATTTCACCAGCTACACATGTCTACAAAAAAACAACAACAAACAAACAAACAAAAACAACAACAGAGATTAATTAATTATTGTCTGTATAAATGGCATTTTAATGCATTTTGGAATTAATTAGATTTAGACAATGAGCTTGATGACATGGTGACCCTTTTAATTTCTACCTGGACCTCTTATTTTTTTAAGGAAGTCCCCCTGATATTTGGCAACCTGAACTTGCCGCAAATGTCATAAAAGGTCAAAAAATCAGATATTTTTAAGAGACTTACTGACCTTGACACACAGTCATGAAAGTCCACAGGGGTCTGCTATGTGTTATCGTTTTCTTTGTATTATTTCTTTTCCCCCCGCATGGTGTTTTTATTGAACAGTTTTTTATTTGGTGGAAAAGTCAATTTAAGTTTTTTTTAAACAAATCTTTTTACTAAAAAAACAAAAAAAATTAATTGAATTTTGGCCTTTTAATGATGGTTTTTTACTTTCTCAAGAAAGTTTTACCAGCTACACACACACACACGCAAAAAATAAATAAATAAAAAGATGAATTAATTATTGTCTGTATAAATGGCATTTTTAAAGCATTTTGGAATAAATTAGATTTAGACAATGGGCTTGATGATATTTTAACCCTTTTAATTTCTACCTTCAGCTCTTATTTTTTTAAAAGCGTGTAGAAAACGTGTTCCCCCTGTTATCTAAGCAAACCGTCATCTCTGCTAAATCAGCTGTGCATGTTAACTGCATGTTATGCAAATGTGTGGAAATGAGTGGTTTGGAGACAGTTTGATTTGAGCGAGAGACTGGAGAGATAACGTTACTTGAAGAGCGACCGACTGTGAAAGACAGTTGGAAAGTGAGAAAGTGAGGTAATTGTAATCTGCCTCAGTGTAAAGCCTACTTTTTCCTTCAGTGTGTGTGAAATGTAGCTGATTTGCTCTCTTTGTGTAAGCCAGGTTTATGTGTGCCTCCCCAGCCCACCCCTGTGCGTCCACAGTGGCAGCGAGTGCTGTAATCTCATTATTCTGCTCTGGGAGGCTGGCTGTCGGCCCTGGAACTACGATTTACACATGGCATTTCAACAGGGAGGGGAGGGCCTGCTGTCGATGAAGCGCCCACTGACATTTATCCATTTGACACGTTCCCCTCTCTCTTTTTCTATCTCTAACTTATACACACAAACAAACACCAAATGTGTTTGCTGTTCCACTTATTCTATAACACAGCTATATAATTGTTTATTGGCACTAGTTATGGCAAGCATCACTTGGAATTTCAATAAACTATAAATAAAGTCAAATGGATATTTCACACAAAAATGTAAAAGTCTTTCATTCTTCAACCGTGTTCACGTCATTCCACATTCTGTGCAACACAGACTATATTATATTAGTACGACTGTGTTTTAGTGCCATGTTAAAAATAAAAAAAATAAAAAAATCTAAGATTACGAGATTAAAGTCGTAATATTTTGAGAATAAAGTCAAAATTATGAGAATAAAATTGAAGTTATGAGAATAAAGTCTAAGTATTTCGAGAATAAAGTCAAAATATGTCAAGAAAAAACTCCAAATTATGAGAATAAAGTTGAAATAAAGTTGAAATTATGAGAATAAAGTCTAAATATTTCAAGAATGAAGTCTAAATAGTTCAAAAATAAAGTCAAAATTATGAGAATATAGTCAAAATATGTCAAGAATGAAGTTGAAATTACGAGAATAAAGTCTAAATATTTTAAGAATAAAGTCTAAATATTTCAAGAATAAAGTCAAAATTATGAGAATAAAGTCGAAATTTGTCAAGATTACAAGAATAAAATAAATGGCCTGGATTGTGAGCACCGGTAGATATACCAAAGCCTTAGCTTTCAAAATCTGTCAGTTTTATAGTGAAATACAAACAATATGTCTACTACAATAATGTGTTTTTCATGCTTTTTAATGTGGCATGACAGATTGCTGTATTCACCTTAGTTTAAGTGGCATGTGAATCAGTCATCTTTCCGATTACAGTGAGACATTTATTTCATTAAATTAGGCCATACTGTTTTTTAAATTCCCTTTGATGTTTCTTCATGTGTATATATTGTGCTATAAACTTAAAAAAAAAGAGGAAAAACACATTTATAATTTGTATTTTGTGAGAAAACTGACAGAATTTGAAAGCTGAGTTGTGTTATGTTAAAAGCGACGAATGAGAAATGCGCTGCACGTTAAATATTATTTCCAATCAACAATATAACTATGTATGTTAACAAGTTGGAATCAACTTCAACCTTTAGAACATTTCATTGTTGTTTTTAATTAAATACATGTGAGGAATGAAAGGTTGGATGCCACAGATGTTTTACTGAGTAGGCGGTGGAATGTTCACAAAGAAAACAGTATAATTTAATGAAACGAATGTCTCATTGTAATCGAAAAGACGACTGATTCACATGAATACAGCGATCTGTCCCACCACAATAAAGAGCTTGAAAAACACATTATTGCAAGACACATTGTTTGTATTTTGCTATAAGACAGATTTTGAATAGACTTTGTTTTAAATTTAAGGGGGTCATCGGATGCAAAGTTCACTTTTACATGTTGTTTGAACATTAATGTGTGTTGGCAGTGTATTTACACATCTACCCTCTAATGATAAAAATACATGCAGTGGTTTTTAATTAATCTGTAAAAATAATATCCCCTTTTTCAAATCGAGCCATTCTCAGATGCCTGTCGTTGTGGCGTCACACTGACAGAGGCCACTCCCACCATAGTTGATTGACATGAGCGTCTTACCTCAGACCCGCCTTACATCAGCTGTAACAGTCTGATCACCATTGTTTCGATGCCGGAGCAGGGATGTAAGTTAGACAAGAATATCTCCAGTTGACCGATTGAGGTGTTGTGTTGCTGGATGTAATAATGAACATAGTGGTCGTCATTTACTCCCGACATCTGAGCCGCTGAAGATGCAGTGGATTACGTTTATTTGTGAATGGAATGAGCCTCCCGATCTACTTAAATGCGTCTATGTTCGCGCGAATCATTCGTGATCCAGTTTCACTTACAGCAGAAGTGAGCATAAGGGTTTTTTATGAATCTTTGCAATCGCCTTTCCTAATAACGTGCTAGTTAGCAAGTTTAGCAGCTAAACGCGGTTAAATGCGGCTAAAATAAACAGGCTCGTTTCTCCACAGAGAGAAGAGAGGGGCGGGGTGAGCAGAGCTCATTAACATTTAAAGCAACCTCGAACAGAACAGGATGATTTTTGCAGAGCTGATTTTGGCAAGGTAAAAAAGTGTTATTTACACTACCATTGAGAAATTTTAACCAAAGCATATTATAGACTTTTCATTAAGACCCTAAAGAATCATATCAACTTGTGGAAAATGGGCATCCGATGACCCCTTTAAAGTACAGAAAGCACAAAGCTTATTGCTATTAATGGGTGACTGGCGCACTACAAATAGGCATAATGAATGCAATGTGAAATATTATTGCTAAGCATACTGTCTCTGTGAGTATAACACATTGTATGATTTCTGCTAATAATCTCACATATATTCAAATAAATTCTGGTGGCCGGGCAACTTCTCCCAATCCGGGCCATTTGCATGCACAATATAGGCTGTACTCTCAAAATAGTATAACATTTAATTGCTACAATTTAATTCTCGTAATTACGACTTTGTTCTTAAAACATTTTGACTTTGTTCTCAAAACATTTCGACTTTATTTTCATAATTTTGACTTTACTCTCAAAATATTACGACTTTAATCTCGTAATTCTAATAGATTTTTTTTTTTTTTTTAATGTGGCACTAAAACGTCATAATATTAGAATGCTAGAATACATAATTTATATTTTTTGTTTATTTTCATTTATTTATTAAAAAATTCAACACAAATACAACATTACAGAACAAAAACAAGTGAGGGAATAGAGAAAAATGTAATTAAAATTGTTGTATAATGTGGAATGTTTATAGAGCTTTTTTAGTGTAGATTTTCAATTAGTAAGCAGAATCTGAAGCTAATACTTACAGATGGGTTTAAAGTTAAGTTTTCTTGTGAATGTGATACTTACCCATAATACAAATAAACTTTAAGACATCATGTAGCTCCTTATTGCCAGAAACATCACGGTGAAAAAGAACCGTAATGACAGAAATATTACACATCTGGAAAAACTAAAGAAATTAAAATACTATATTCTTTTTTGTTCCACAGAAGAAAGAGAACCATACAGGTTTGGAACGACATGAGTAAATATGACAGAATTGTCATTTTTGGGTGAAAAATGCCTTTAAATTTAACATCAAATTAAAATAGACCCCTTTTCTTAATGCATGTTTCTGGTCTCATTTCGCATCTTATTCCAAAAAAAAAAAAAAAAAAAATTGTGTGACTTTTGACATCCATTACACCCTATAGCATAAAGTCGGTGACTGTTACACAGGCAAGCAGCACTTATATTTTCTTCAGAAAATGTAAAATTCTAGTTTTTAAATGGTAATCTGACTTGATTTATGTCGTATGCCAAAGTAATGAGAAGTGAACTCGCATTGCCCTCACACAAATTCTGCTTTTACCCTTCCGTGCACCGCGCATCTCTGCAAGCCTTCTCTTTTCTTTTCCAAAAAGCGCTGTTGATTTTACATTAATATTAAAGCAGTTGCAGCGACTTTAAAGGATATCTAAACCGAAGAGCCAATTACCGTCACCGCATTGCTTCAGAAAACCTGTCATCTGACTTATCTCTACAATAAGTACAGTCATATTGCCCAGATTTTATGGCAAAGGCCGTAATGTGTCCGTAACCACACCGAGGCACTGACGAATACATTAATCTCCACTCTCCTGCATTTCGTTTCACTGCTGACATAGCTATTTACTGACAGTTAGTGGTATTATGGCATTAATAATGGAAAAGATGCCATCCACCACACCACCATGAAAAGGCTAATGGCAGCAAACTGCATATTTGGAGTTTTTCATCTTTAATGTAATGCCACAGCGCAAGACACGAGAATCAAAAGGAATTTATGTGCATGAAATTAAATTTATTAGCTGCTAATGCTGGATCTCTTTTGAAAACACAACTGAAGATAAAAGAAACTTTTTATCTAACACATAATTTACTGTAGGATATTTCTTGAGAATACATGGTAAAACCCCTATTTTTACATTGCAAAAAAGCAATTATATTTCATACTGGACTTTTTGAGACACAAATACTAAGTCATTTTAAATCTATGCACAAGCACATGTTAAATCAACAGTGTTCCACCATATTTTATATAACAGTATTGAACAATGTTGTTGATTGATAGCTTTAAAAGCCCAACTTGCATTGCAGCATGAATGCTTTATGTGGTTACTGTTATAGGATTATTGTTTTGCTTTTTGCTGACTTCATTTCGTCTTTATGTTGTTGCTGATTGTGTTGTCAGCTGCAGCATTTTGTTGTGTCATGAGCGTAACTTTATGACTTTTGTTATTTGTCACTCTTAAATTATTGAGGTTTGTGTGATAAGTGCTAAGGTTGATGTTTGTCTAATACAACTATGGCATGTATTATGTTTTTGTTATACAATCTTTAACAATACATAAAAACTGAATGATGACATTTAACATTGCTAATTTGTAACATAACTAAAAACAAAAATAATTAAAACAGTATTGTGTATATATATATATATATATATATATATATATATAAAATATATTTTAATCATTTTAATAACAAATAATTTTTAATTATACTTTAAGTTTAAAGCATTTTAAAATATATTGTTATAATATTGTTTAAGAAATAATTAAATTATTCAGCTGTGTTTTTTTTTAGAAAGTACATAGATGAAACATTTTCATTTTAAATTTTATTGTCAGAATACTTGGTTCTGTGGATGACTTTCCACAGTAAAATAAATAAATACATTTTAAATATATTTTAATTATTTTAATAATAACTAATTTTATTCAATTACATTTTTAGTTTAAAATATTGTATTTTAGTATATTATATTATTATTATTATTATTATATTCTTATTATATTATTATTTTGTTGTTTGTTTGTTTGTTTGTTTGTTTGTTTGTTTGTTTTTAAAAGTACATAGACCAAACCTTCTTTTTTTGACTTTCATTGTCAAACTATTTGGTTCTGGATGAACCTACACAGTAAAAAAATAAAAATAGAATTTTTAAATATATTTATTTTAATTATTTTAATAATAAATAATTTTCTTTAATTATATTTATAGTTTATACATATATTATAGTATATACATATATTTTTTAGAATATATTATATTATTGTTAGAATATTCTTTAAGAAATAATTATTATTTATTTATTTTATTATTTTTTTAGAAAGTACATAGATCAAACATTTTCTGTTGACTTTCATTGTCAAATTACTTGGTTCTTTTGACAAACCTACACAGTAAATGCAAGTATTTTTTGGCATTCTCAAGAGTACTTAACTTGTTTTAAAGACATATTGGAAACCAGGATTTAAATAAATACAGATTAAAGATGTTTTTTTTTTTTTTTTTTGCTTTCTATTGAATGTTGAATAGACACAGAGCATACATGTAAGTTTGGTCTAACTTTGGATAAAACATTGAGGCTTGATTCTGATCATTATTTTTAATCAGTAACTCATCCTGTAGAAATACGAGTAATGGAAATATCATTATTGTTGACTCTGAATGCCTCCCGTTGCTCAAGAGAAGAGAATAGAGTGCTACAAAACGCCCTCTCAGCTCGCGCTCACAGTTAATGCTGCGCTGGTGCTTCTCATGCCAAGCGCGAGGAATAAACAGCAGAAAGCAGACAAGAGAAAATGCAGACAGGACCACAAAGGGCAGAGCCTCTCAAGCCAATTAAATGAGAGAGAATGGCACACAGACAGGAAATTTCCTCTGACCTCCCTGCCTTGCTCTGAAAGGTTACAGGGATGCAAATGTAGCCTCTGTGGAGAATATTGATAATCACGCTTTGCCTTTTGTTAGTCCGTGTGGTTTTAGCAATGGGCCCTGGAGAGATGGGACTTTAAGATGTCATTTCTTGAATGCATTTCAGGTAATTAGTGATTTTGCAGAAGCATCTGAAGATTTGCATGTTTTGCCCTTGTAGGAAATAGCAGTATCTCGTAGTTTCTCCTAATGTTGGAAAAGGATCTCAGGTTTTTTGTCTTGAGAAAAATACACCAGTAATCTCAGCATTGTCTCAAAATGTGCTCAGATATGCCAAGACACCAAAGTCTGCAGTCTAAAATCAAAAGGAACTCAGTTTAATCAAATTCTCCCTAAATTGAATTAGTTTTATGCTCTACGCTGAACCTGAGCTGTAAAACTTTGCTTTAAGAGCAAACAAACATGCATCCAGACACCCAGTTGTTGCAATCAATTCCCTCACGAGTCTTGTGATAATATATGCAATATAGTCAATATATCTAAATAAGTCATCTGCATAAAGACAGAAGCCATTTGAAAGAGCATAATTTTCATTGATCAAGCTCCCTTTAGATCAGTATGTTGTCAGTTTTCGCTAAATAGCTTTAACAAGCATCTAAAAGAGTCTTGAGTGAAATCAAAAGACTGCTTAGTGGGAATCTACATGAAAACGAATCTGCATTTATCAGAGCCCACTGTAGCTCTTTTTGCGTTGGATATGTGAAATGAAAGAAGGCAATTATAACTTTGCTTTGTATGATGCTGACATAATGCAGAGATTAATTCAGATGCGCCTCACACGAACAGTTCATATATATGTGTGTGTATGTGTGTGGACTCTGTTAGATTTGTGATGTTTGCATGGTGACTGAGCACAAAAGAGAAGTCAGAGGTCACAGATTTGAGCCATTCACCAGGAAACCATGGCAACGGTCACAGCGTAGCAGCTGTCAGGTAATGACATTCACTGACTGGTGTGTGTCTTTGTGTAGAGGGGGAGGGTGCTGTCTTTACACAAATCATTCATCAACTGGAGAGTGACATATGCCTTTTTAAGTGCCAAACCATTACTGTATACAAAGC
Source organism: Cirrhinus mrigala (assembly GCA_036247105.1). NCBI lineage: Eukaryota > Metazoa > Chordata > Actinopteri > Cypriniformes > Cyprinidae > Cirrhinus > Cirrhinus mrigala. Next base: position 36,066,425 of record CM070007.1, on the reverse strand, counting down.
ACCCAAATCTCTCCATATGCATCACATTGAGATAAAAATCCTTTACAAATTTACCATTGTACCATAGTTTTCACTTAAATTTTCACTTTACTCAATTATTGTTACTGTAATAAAACAGTAGTTTGGTTTAACAACCACTGTTTTAAAATAGACTAAAACTCTAAGAAAAAAGGTACAAAGCTGTCACTGGGGTGGCACCTTAAAATACAAAGGCTAAAAGGTGCGTTTTTAATTCCTTATTTACCACTAAATTAGACATATTAGTGCAATTAAAAGTGCATATTAGTACGTTTTGAAAGGATACTGCTACAGTAAATTGCACAGCTTTGTACTTTTCTTCTGAAAGATGTAATTATATGCAAGTTATAATAATTTTAAAGTAGCAACAATAAGCGTGGTGATTTGGTGAAATTGCTGGCATTATGAAATTAGTTATAGAAACTAAAATAAATATGTGACCCTGGGCTGTTTTAAGTAGGACGGGTATATTTGTAGCAATAGCCAAACATACACTGTATGGGTAAAAATGATTGATTTCTCTTTTATGCCAAAAATCATTAGGATATTAAATAAAGGTCATGTTGCATGAAGATATTTTGTAAATGTCCTACCGTAAATATATCAGAACTTAATTTTTTGTTTGTAATATGCATTGCTAAGAACTTCATTTGGACAACTTTAAAGGCAATTTTTCTCAGTATTTAGATTTTTTTTTGTACCCTCAGATTCCAGATTTTTAAATAGTTGTATCTCAGCCAGATATTGTCATGATAGATGATGCATAAATCTCAAATTCAAAAAATTGTGGTTTTGTGGTCTAGGGTCACATATTTTAAGTATTCTCAATCTTAAATAGTTGGTATCATTCAATAAAATAAACATTTTCTAAATAACATTATTACACAAAATAAAATGTGCAACAAAGAACCAAGTGCATAATATTCACTGTGCATTAACTTTTGTATTATATTTTATTTATGACTCAATTATGCATTTTACGGCATTTTGTTTTGAAGAGAGCCTGTAAACTTGAGTCACCATGGATGCATACTACATTTAATTGGACCTAAATTAACTGTGAGTGGTAGAAATCATCACCATCCAATCTGTCTGGAATGACATGAAGAAAAAAAACTGGACCAGACTAAGTCCTGAAGAACTGTGGCAACATCTCCAAGATGCTTCAAGAGTCCTACTTGCAAAGCTACTTGAAAAACTATGCGCAAGTGCACCTAGGGCAAAAACTGCTTTAAACACATACGATGAGAAAGAAAATCTACTTATGACATTACTTTTTGACAGCATTCTCATTGTACAACGTTTTTATATGTAAGTGCATAAAAATTTTAACAGTACTGTTATGTTTGGAAATGTAAACTTATATTTCCTATTGACACACTACAGCAAAAGATAGAAATAACTGACTTAAAATCATTTTAGCTGGTGAAAATACTAGTGTTCTGATCATTTTGGCCACCACTGTATATTCAGTATTGTTGTTGAGCTGCTTGAATATTGAAAATCTGCACATTTCTAGTGGATGAAAAAAACTTGGCTTGATATTTAAACTTGGCCCAGAACTTCTAATTGTTGTTCATGCTGGCTGAAGTGTACAAAAAATTTCTCAAGGCAATGTATGGAGGCAGAAAGACATCAAGGTACATACCATTCCAACCTTTTTAAAGGCTGCCTGTGATATCATGCTTGTGAAAGAAAAAAGCATCTGCTTCTGAAAAAAGGATTATATAAAAAGTATGCGTAAAGTATTTGCTTTATTACACGTAATTTCCCAGCTAACAGGAAACGTTCTCCTTAAACTTTGTCTAATGCTTTGTCTAAAGATATCGAAAAACGTTCTTGCAGTAACGTTAGTAGAACGTTTTCTCAAGGTTATGTGTCATTGAAAAACGTTCTAAATACGTTAGCATAAAAACTTTTTTGCACTGTTAGTGGAACGTTATAAAAACGTCATTAAAAATATGTCTTGACAAAATGAGACATAATTTGTGTATCCAATGACACAAAGACACATTCCAGTGGCCTTTTCCTCTTGGCATGAGATACAGCAAAAAAAAAATAAATAAAAAAATAAAATAAATAAATAAAAAAATAATAATAATAATAAAATAATTAAAAATAATAATTAAAATTAAAATCTTACAATGTGTTTAAAAGTCAGAAGACACTTTATGTATTCTCAAACTGTTTTTCTGACATTTGCAATAACAGTGAATGATAAAATACACTAGAATGCAAAGTGTTAACAATTTTTGGTTCACAGAACATTCCCAGATTTTTTATGGTTTGTTTTTGGTTAGCCAGGAAAGTTTTCTTAACATTCCCAGAACGTTAGTTTTTGGTTTGTAGAACGTTATTCTAACATGCTTCAAATGTTCCCAGAATGTTAGTTTTTGGTTTCCAAAAAAATAACCAAACAGGAACCAAAAACTAACGTTAGGGGAACGTTCTTAGAACATTAATATAATGGGAAATGGAACATTTTAAATTGCGTTCTTAGAACATTAATATAATGAGAGACTGAAACATTCCAAAAAAAAACCTGGACGTTTTGAACGTTCTGAGAACCTTCAGCAATAACCTTTTTGTAACTTACTGGGAACGTTAGAGAAACGTTATTAGAACATTAATATAATGGGGAACGGAACGTTCTAATAACATTTTAAATTATGTTCTTAGAATGTTAATATAACAAGAGACTGAAACATTCTAAAAACGTTTTGAATAACGTTCTTAGAACCAAACAAGAACGTTAATACAACGCCTAAAAAACTGGACGTTTTTTGTTAGCTGGGTTATTCTTTTCTAGATCCGATTATTCTACCTTTGAAGTCAGTTTGCTGATGAGGGAGCAAAACTGCTGTCTGTAAGTCTCTGACTGACCGAACAGACATAGGCTTCAGCCAAAAGGGGAAAGATTGTCTGTTCATCCATTTACCCAGCAGCTCAGGCCACGCACACACGTCTGCTCTGACTCTAGACAGTCTTTATCGTGAGCGTTCAGCTCCCTCAGTTCATGCGAGGCTACTGATAACAGGTTTCTCCAATCAATACACAACATGCCCCTGCAGACCATCTCAGGCACTGTTTTCATCAGCGCTATGATTCTGTGAAATAACTTCTTTTTTTAATTATGTCTTTACCCTTAGGCTTCGGTGGAAATCATAACTTGTCCAGTCTGAGGTCAACAAAGCCAGAGAATCCAAAAGCTACACTTGTCCACAAGTGGATGGAGCTATTAAATTTGTGCTGAGGTCTACAGGTACTTTGTTGTCAAGACACAGACATTTAACAAAAGGTAATAATAATGTTTTATATATATATATATATTACATATTGTATGTGCATATTTATATTCATATGTGCATATATTTTACTTATAATAAAAGATGGGTGAGAATAGTCTTTCTATCAGTTGGTTGTTGACTGGAGAAGTGTTGAGATCACATGTTCCGTGTCTGATCTCAGTCTCCTGACATTCATGTGACTTCAGCCAAACACATTCCAAGAATCATGCAAAAGATGACAGTAACAGCACAATGTGAGGTTTTTTCAGTTAAGAGGTTGTTTCAATAACATCTGGTCTGTCCTCACATCATGCTGCTGTTAGGGGGAAACACAGCATACCATGTGTCATGTGACTGATTTTGTACATACTCAGCTGCAAATGTAACTAGTTATCTTTAAGCACATGTTATTTATAATATAAATATAATATAATATAATATAAGATTAAACATCTCCAGGAATCGGCTAAAAAAATCCCTATTTAATCCTCTAACTCTAGCACTCTTAAATTTAATTCCATTCTTAAACAAACAACAAAAAACAAAACTACAAAATTCGCCTTTTTTAGACTTGCATTCTATTAATTTACTAACTGCTTGTTTTCTGTTTTCTTTTTATTTATTATATAATTAAAAAAAAAAAAAACTTGCTATGTGTACTGCGTTAGACTAACTGAGACTTGTCATAGCACTTGCATGTTATTGCTCTTTTGTTGATTTTGATTGCTTCCATTGTCCTCATAAGTTGCTTTGGGTAAAAACGTTTGCTAAATGTCTAAATGTCAATGTGTGTGTGTGTGTGTGTGTGTGTGTGTGTGTGTAAATATATATATATGTGTGTGTTCTGAAATGAGAAGTCCTCAAGGTTTTTTTATTCAAATGTAAATTCACGTCCCAGTCACATTTTCTTCATAAAAACAACTCTTGCTTTATTTTTTCTGTTTCTTATATAATAAAAAAAAACCTTTGCTACGTGTACTGCGTTAGGCAAACTGAGACTTGTCATAGCACTTGCATGTTATTGCTCTTTTGTTGATTTTGATTGCTTCCTCATTTGTAAGTCGACTAAAATGACTAAATGTATGTGTGTGTCTATATATATATATATATATATATATATATATATATATATATATATATATATATATATATATATATATATATATATATATAGATAGATTACTTAAAATTTCAGGCCATTTCAAGTCTTATTTCAACATAACGAAGTGGTTATATCTAAGTGTGTGAGTTGTTTGCTGACTTTTTAAATGAGTGTTCCCATTAACGCCATTATAATTGTTTATTCAGACTGATTCAAGAATGCAGAATGTGCATGAACCCAAGAGGCGGGATTTATCACATGAACCAATCACAGCCGAACATAACCAGTCATATCCAATCATATCGCGATGAAGGCATTGCTTCCTCTCATGTGACTCCCCATTTATACACCCCACCAAACTCACCACACACTTTAGGGGGTCCGTTAAAACTCAACTGGCTCAACCCTGATATAAATATATATGTATTATAGACACATTTTTTTTTTTTTTTTAAACATTTTGTCATTTGCATGGAAGCATATTTTTGCGAAGTTATTCTTTTACCTTTTTTATTTTACATTCTGCGCTGTTCACTTAATTATAGCTTTCACCAAGTCATTACTATACATTGCATAGTGGTTTACAGATTAATAATTCATGCATTCAGTTAAAGAGCATGAAAATAAAAATTAGTCTAATAATTTAAAATGTAATGTAATTTAATTTAATTTCCTACCCTATTGATTATATGCTCTTTTAAGATTACACATTAGAGGCATTTTGAGAAAGAACAATTTATATTATATTTTTGCTTTATGTTTTACCCCAACTGCCTATAATGTTCAGCTTCTGGTTTTGCTTTTCATGTGCTTCTGTGTATGTGTGTGTTATGTTTTTTTTTTTTTTTTTGAGCTAAATCTCTCAAGTATATCCTCCAGTTAACCAGATAACCTCTGTTCCTAGAGTGTCTCAGCCATGGAATTCTATTAAGATTTCAGATTAGGGAGAATTGTGATGGTGAACATGGATGAAATCCTTTTGGGACAGTGAATAGCCTCAAAATCCATGACCTCCAGAAATGAGAGAGAAGGATAGATGGCTTTGTCATAGAGGATTCAGAACTCTTTGGTTGTGTAGATTGAAACTGCAGTGTACATGTGAATGTACGGTTTAAAACTAGATTTAACCAGGCAGAAAAACATAGCAGTTGTAGTAGTTGACAGTGCAAGAATGTGGAGGAAGTGTCTTTTTTACACGACATCTAGCGGAGTTGTAATTCTGCCGCTCGTATAAACTTTCTGCTTGCACTGTTCAAAACAAAAGCTACTAATATTGATTCCTTTAAAAGCTTAAAATTAGTCTGGGAATATTTTTATTGGGTACATGTGGTTTAAAGCTTCTGCTGATAGCAAGATTTTCTTTGAACGAGTCATCAAGGTGCAGTACTTTCTTTTAGTGCATCCATACGGATTTTCAAGTTGCGCTTAGTTATTAAGCCTACCTCCATAAACGTTATTCCTTTTTCATCCACAAGTGACCAAAAATGAAGCCATTCATTCATTGTTTTAAGGCTTTGCTCTCAGTAATTAATCCCAGTTAGTTAGGTTTTATAAAATTATCATGTTATAATTTTAAAATCTTAGAAACCTTAATTGCACAAGCCATCCCTGGTCAAAATTGTATTTGTTTGTCATCCAAGATGTTTGTGTCTTTCTTGATTCAGTCGAAAAGAAATTAAGGTTTTTGAGGAAAACATTCCAGGATTTTTCTCTATATAGTGGACTAAGGGTCTTATGTAGCGAAACGATCAGTTATTTTCTTAAAAAAGTACAAATATATATACTTTGTAACCACAAATGCTTGTTTTGCACTAGTTCGAATTCATGCATTACATGTTGAAAAGTCATGTGTAGGTGGAAGTACCGACCCAGTGTTCACAAAGCGGACATGCAAAGAAAGTCAAACAAATTTAACAAAAAACAGTAAAACAGCAATGTCGGAGGATTGTGAAGGAGAAGAAAATTAGATTTTCGCCCTACTCAACCTATTTGAACCGGAGTACACTGACGAAAAATTGACAGCGAGTGACCTTTTCAAGTTGTGGACGTGCATCGCAGAGCTAGTGCAAGACAAGCATTTGTGGTTAAAAAGTATGCAAATGTTTATTTTTTTTAGAAAATGCCTGATTGTTTCACTAGATAAAATCCTTACAGATAATTTACTCACCCCCTTGTTACCCAAGATGTTCATGTCTTTCTTTCTTCAGCTGTAAAGATATTATGTTTTTTGAGGAAAAAAATTCAGGAATGTACTCCATATGGTGGACTTCTATGGTGCCCTTTGAGTTTAAACTTCCAAAATGCAGTTTAAATGCAGCTTTAAAGGGCTCTAAACGATCCCAGTCGAGGAAGAAGGGTCTTATCTAGCAAAACGATCAGTTATTTTCTTAAAAAATTACAATTTATATACTTTTTAACCTCGAATGCTTGTCTTGTCTTGATTTGCCTGAACTTTGCCTGAGGTCAATACAGTTAGGGTATGTCGAAAAACTCCCATCTAATTTTCTCCTCCAACTACAAAATCGTCCTACATGGTTACAAAAGTGCCAACCCAGTGTTTACAAAGCAAACGTGCAAAGTCAAACGCTCTTTACAAAAAAAAGGTAAAACAACGATAACCAACGATTTTGAAGTTGGAGGAAAAAATGAGGTTTTTGCCATACCCTACATTTTTGAACCAGAGTACACAGACGAAGAACTAACCGCGCATGACCTTTCCAACGTGATTACCAGGGTTGCCAAGTTTTCACAACGAAACCTGCCCAATTGCTACTGAAAATTAGCCCAATCGCATTTCGAGGGGGGTCACCCAGTAAAAAACGCATTCTGGGGGTAAAATACATTTTTATTGGCATGGTATTGGCATGTTGCCCGCGGCAACAGTGTTAAAGTAGCCCAATTCCATGGGAAAACTGTGGACTTGGCAACACTGGTGATTATGTAATGTGTGAAGTCGCGGAACACGCATTGCAAAGCTAGTGCAAAGACTAACATGTGTGGTTAAAAAGTGTGTATATTTGTATTTATTGTTTTTTTGTTTGTTTTTGATTGTTTCACTAGATAAGACTCTGATTCCTCGGCTGGGATCATGTAGAGCCCTTTGAAGCTGCACTAAAACTGCAGTTTGTACCTTAAACCCGTTGATCCCCATTAAAGTCCACTATATGGAAAAAATCCTGGAATGTTTTCCTCAAAAACCTTAATCTCTTTTCGACTGAAGAAAGAAAGACATGAACTCTTGGATGACATGGGGTTGAGTAAATTATCAGTTTTTTTTTATTTTATTCTGGAAGTGAACTAATCCTTTAATTCCTGTCTTCTTGTTGCTTTTACTTCTTATGTCTTAATTACTGACGTAATTGCTTCCCATTGTACTTTTGCTTGAAAAAGTGGCCCCTAAAAGAAGTTAACTGTAGTGTTGTGTGGCATCACTTTTGTGCATGTGACAACATTATAACATACTGGTTTGAGAAAGTTTGTAGACATCAAGATGAATGACATCCTATTTGAAAGCTTTGACTTTTACATGTGGAAGCCAAATTTTTTCACATTTAAGCCATTTGTTATTGCCAATGTCACCTGTGGTTTTCTGTTCCATTGCAGATGAATATAGAAGTGAATGACAGGTGGTTGGAGGACATTGTTGGGTCAATGGCATCCATTGCTGTTTGTACCCCAACATTATGTTCCAAAGAAGAATTCCAATGCTGCTTTGTTGCAACATTCCATTGAACATTTTATCTCAATTACAGAGAGTTTACAGTGCATTTTGCAGATGTAACCTACTGAGATAACCAACCCTAAGTACCCTACCGAAGGGCAAAACAACGATTGGGCAGGAAATGGTTCATAGCAGCCCCTCAGTGTTCTTCTAGCCTGCAGCGTTTGTGTCAGATGCCAAACCGCAAGACCGCCATCATTCCAGAACACGTGGCCTATACTGCTCATTTCAATGCAGACAAAGGAAGAAATGAGCTAAATCATATAGCTGAGCCTCGCCGCTCACCAGGAATCGCTCTACGAAGACGTCGCTGTGCTCATTTGCAGTAATTAGACCCATCCTGAGATAGTTCATCAGGGATCGTCTCTCACCCAATCAGCTAGACGTCGACATCCTCCTCCACCTGTCTGGACTGCAGGAGCTCTCCAGGTAGCTGTCAGAACCAACGTTTCACACACTATGTGAGTTGCACTACCGTGCCCTCGTTTGGTATCATACCTTCTTCGACGATGGGGGCGGTAGTTCTCTCCGCCTCGGGGCCCATATCATCTCTGTCACGGGGCCCGTACCTTCCCCCACGATGGAGCTCATGCAGTATTGATGGAGCAGTAGTGCTTTACGGGGACACTGTAATTACGTCCCTTCATAAGGCCAATTTTGGCTGGGTGGGCTCATAACCTTTCTTGGCTGTATGTGCATCAGGGGGCCCATGAGACAGAGTTCATTAGGGCCTGACACCGCACTAGACGGGGAGTAATGGGCCGAGGCGAAGCGTGCTGTTTATCTTAGGCCATAGAGGCTAATGACGGGGCGGCCTGTGTGTGTGTGTGCGCTATTGAGCCGGCCTTGGGGGTGGAGAGATTCCATTAATAGGCAAAAGGCGTGGGACACCACTTTCATTATTACAGCTTTTGAAGCTGGCTGATTGCTCACAGCTCTGCATACAGCTGGGGGGTTATTTATTTATTTATGCCCCATCCTGACAGAGGCGACAGCGCTGCTCCTCCAAAAACGTGCTTTGAGGGCAGTCATAAACAAATTTCGTATATGACATGAAGGTGACATAAATGCTAATGAAACTTTATATGGCCCAACTGTCGTTCCCTAGATATACTGTAATTCGTTTTACCACCAAGAACAGTGGAAGTAAATGCGGATATAACCAATACACGACTAGACTTCCTGAAGAAGTTCCAATGCTTTTATAGCTGAAAAGGAGTAGTGTTAATGTTTTACAGTAAGTACGTTTAGGGTTTTGTGTAAAGGAAATGTCGTGTCTGAGATGTTAACATGTTGCTCTGTGGTTGATAGGGTCTTCTGGGTAGTTTTTAGAGTGTTGTTAGGGTGTTCTGGATAGTTACTTTGTTGCAAAGTCAATATTCTAAGGATATGTGGTTAGCTTCCTTTAATAATGTATAAAAATTAAATATATCATTCAAAAGTTTGAAGTCAATAAGATTTTTTATATATATATTTTTCCAAATAAGTCTCTTATACTAACCAAGGTTGTATAGTTATATTATGAAATATTATTACAATTCAAATGAACTGTTTTATATTTTAATATATTTTAAAATATATTTATTCATGTGATGGCCAAGCTGATTTTTTCAGTCTTCAGCGGCACATGATCTTTCAGAAATCATTCTAATATGCTGATTTGCTGCTCAAGAAACATTTTGTATTATTATTAATATTAAAAACTTAATATTGCTTAATATTTTTATGGAAATAGTGATAGGGTACAGTGGGGCTAAAGGCGCCCCGGGGTAAAAGGCTCCTTTGATATTATTTTCCTTTAAACCACTAGATGGCAGAAAAATGTGCCGTAGCACTTTCCAAAACATCTACTTTTCAAGATACACGTGCAAATTTGCCTGATCTTTGATGCAATCATGGGCAGCAACACAAAGTCGATTTTGTGCTTGCTTGATCTAATATTTGTAGATTTAAGTAGAAAATGACAATGGCTAAAATTTTTTAATATATCTTGAGACAAAGATCTACTTAATGATTTTCAGTTTTGTTTAAGATAATTAAAGCAGCAGTTTTTAATAACAAAAGAATATGTAAAAGTATGGGGTAAAAAGAGCCCCTGCTGTTGGGGCTAAAAGGCACAATAATTAACATGGTAATTAATAAAAAGCTGACTTTTCCATTTGTTGACATGACATTGTTCGATTCAGATGGCAAATATCATATATTATGTTGGGTGTCCATCTTATAATCACCATGTTTAGAGCGAAACCATCATATTTAAAAACATGCTATTAATCATATCATATAATAAAATGTCATTTATTGTTACTACTGTAAATCTATATTAAATTATTATGGATCTCCTTCGATGCTTTCAGAATCTTTACATTTTGAAATTATTTTGTTTCTGTATTTTAAAATATATGTTTTATATGAAAATTTTAATGAAAGTATATTTATTGAACAGTAAATAATTCTTTTATATATCAAAATAAGCATAAAGTAGTACAAACTTTGCTAAAGTGATTGTTTTGAACAAGTATTAACTTAGACATTATTTAAAAAACATTATTTTAGCTAAAGTATTTGTATCAGTACAGTGTGACAGGGTGAAATACTCACCAGTGTGGGGTAAAAGGCCCCCCCGGCACCTCATACATGTATAAGATTTTTAAACAAAATGAATGACTTGTATGATTTATTTTCACACAAAATCTGTTGCTCCATAAATGTTCAATACAAACGTATATATTTTTCTGCAATCATACTCTTTGGGTGCAGTGAAAAGCACGTTTTTCTTCTTAGGGTGTGCCTTTAGCCCCTTTGTACCCTATATATATATATATATATATATATATATATATATATATATATATATATATATATTAATATTTTTTGATGAATAGAATGTTCAAAAGAGCAGCATTTACTTGAAATAGAAATCTTTTGTAGCATTATTATTGTCTTTACAGTCACTTCTGATCAATTTATTGTATGCATGCTAAATAAAAGTATTAAATAATTAAAAAAAATCTTACTGACTCTAAACTTTTGAACAGTATAAAATATATTGGACTTACTTTTGAAATTTGTGAAATTTCCTGATAACTTACTCACCCCCATGTAATCCAAGATGCTCTTTTTTTTCTTTCTTCAGTCGTAAAGAAATTAAGGTTTTTGAGGAGTACATTCCAGGATTTTTCTCCATATAGTGGGCTTCACACAGAAAAATAGGGTTAAAATTGTATGTTTTGGGGTACAATAGCTTGTTGCTGGAGCAGTACCCTTAAAAGGACATCTCTGTACCTTTTTTTACCCCTAGTAGGTACATATTAGTACCTTAAGGATATGTATTACTACTCTGAGGTACTAATATGTACCTATTAGGGGTAAAAAAGGTACAAAGATGTCTTTTTAGGGTACTGCTACAGCCACAGGCTGTTGTACCCCAAAAGGTAAAATTTTAAACCACTATTTTTCTGTGTGTTCAATGGTGGCCAACGGGTTGAAGGTCCAAACTGCAGTTTCAATGTAGCTTCAAAGGGCTTTACACAATCCCAGCCAAGGAATAAGTGTCTAGTGAAACGACTGGTCATTTTCTAAAAAAAAATTACAAATTTCTATACTTTTTAACAACAAATGCTCGCCTTAAACTGGCTCGTCTTTGAGCATTATGTAGGTGGAAGTACCAACCCAGTGTTTACAAAGCGAACATGCAAAGACACCCTTTACAAAAAAAGGTAAATGTTAGACAATTTTGAATCTGGAGGAGAAGATTTTTGGACCTTTGGAAGTCCACTATATAGAGAAAAATCCTGGAATGTGTTCCTCAAAAACCTTAATTTCTTTTCGACTGAAGAAAGAAAGACATGAACATCTTGGATGACATGGGGGTGAGTAAATTATCAGGATTTTTTTATTCTGGAAGTGAACTAATCCTGTAAGCTTTTTGGCTGGTGAGAAAAAAAAAAAAATTATATCCTCATGCAAAAATCATAAAACGCAATAGTATTGCAAAAAAAATACCGTCGTTTTCCTCCTCATCCATCATCATCATCAACAAAAAGGCCTTTGAAAGACAAAATGCCATTAAAACTCATTAAAAAGAACTTAATGACAATAATATATTCATAAATGAAAAGAAAAGCCATAGCAGAGGAAACAATTGGCCTCAATCAGTCAAGTGAAGCCACATCATCAAAATGTCAATGTCGTTGAATAACAAAATGCACTGCAGCTGTTGCTTTGGACAGAGCGTAATGGTTTCCATAGACCAACGGGGGCACGCAAGCCCACGCAAATGTGTTGATCTGATGCATGGAGGCAAACGCAGCAAATGGAAGAGCGCTTGGACAATTAATAAACGCGGGTCTCAAATGGACTTCTGCTGATCGCCGAGGGACCAGCTGAGACCGAGTAGTGCAAGTAGCTCGTTTAGTCGATGCAAATTTTTCATGCTTTGCTCTCCGTTGCACTCCATGGGTGTGCACTAACATGCCGAGGAGGCTGTCAAAAACCTTGCTTTGATCACGCAGCAATGGGCCCCAACGGTAACATCACAGCGGAGCTGCAAAGCAGGCAGTTAGGGAAGAGGGTAATATTGCACTTAGCCAGGGACCGCTGTGCGTGCAGGCGAGTGTGTGTGTGTTCATTTGCCGGCCTAGCTGGCTGCAGGAGCTACAGCCAGATTGCTCGACTGCGATAGGAAGATCTTAAAGTAGGTTAGATCCAACGTGCACATGTTCCCCTGGAAAATCCCTCTACAAAATGCACCATCAAAGCCCGATAATCTCAGTCAGGACCTCTGACCCTGTTCAAACAGCGACAAGCACGGTGGCAACACTGTTTCCTTTGTTCATCTAAACTCTGTTCTGACCTCAGCAACAGCTGTAGTGTATAGATACAGCTTGAGGTCACATGTTAGTTTATTACTGTTGGATTTTGCTGTGCACAATCCTCTGATTCTGTTTCTAGACATCTAGAATGAGTGTACAAAATATATTCAAGCCCCATGCAGCACAAAAATGGAATACAATAAGTGAAAAATAACAACAAAGGAAAAATGTGATATGGAAGTGTCACAAAATATCAACGTTGTCTCGCTCTGTGTGCCGCACTCAATGTGACACTTTAACTCTGTGTCCCATGAAGGCAATTTCAAGGTTTCCCGGAATCTTCCACAGCGTATTAGTAAAATATAAGCTTTGTTCCGAAACACAGTGTGCTGCCTCGCTGTCTACTGCCTACATAGGCAGCTGCCTTCTAAGGCAGCATACTAATAGTCTTGGAAACTCAAGTGACTGATTTAAAATTGTCTGTATAAGCAGTACCTCCACACATCATTTAGATAGTGTGTGAGACTTATGTTTTTATTGTTAATTCTTTATTTTGGCACACTGAATGCTCATACTGTGATTAGCATAAATGCATGGGTGAATATTAACAATATATTTCTCAGGATTTTATTGGCAGAATATAAAATAAAGCCACATTTTAAATATGGTGAAAAACGTTTTTGATAAAATATATGTTGGCAATTACCACAATATTATTTGTGTATTATTATTTGTTATTGTTTTGGTAATATTCAAGCGAGTCTAACAGAATTTAGAAATAGATTAATTACATTTTATGAAGCTACATTATTTTTTTACTTCAACAAAATTGTTTATTCAACGCAGAGAAAATGCCAGATTCCACTATAAGACATGATATTAGAAAATACTGCTATATTGGTAAATTAATTTGTTATTAAATGTATTTTATTATCATATATCATTCATTTTGTTTTTTTTTTAATGAATTTTATTAATTATTTCTTCTTGTGTTCTCTTTTTGAAAGCATGCCTTGTTAAACTTGATAGCACTTTTACTTTATAAATATATTGGTAAATATCACAATATTATTTTTATTACTAATTTTATTTTATTATTATGTATTATTTATTTTATTTTATTATTTTTTTTTTTTTTTACAAATTTTATTAAATATTTCATGTGTTGTTTTAGTAAAAAACATTGCTGAAATCATGCCTTGTTAAAGTTGATATAATTTTTACTCAATTAATATATTGGTAAATATCACAGTGTTTTTTTATTATTAATTTTATTGTATTATTATGTATTATGTTATTTTTTATTAATTGTAATATTTCTAAAAACTTTGCTGAAATCATGCCTTATTAAACTTGATATAATTTTTACTCAGTATATTGGTAAATGTCACAGTGTTATTTTTATTATTAATTTTATTGTGTTATTATGTATTATTTTATTTTTTATTATTTGTATTAAACATTTATTGTGTTCTCTTAGTAAAAAACATTGCTGAAATCATGTCTTGTTAAACTTGATATAATTTTTACTCAATTAATATATTGGTAAATATCACTGTGTTATTTTTATTATTAATTTTCTTGTATTATTATGTATTATTTAATTTTTCATTAATTGGATTAAATATTTCTTGTGTTCTCTTAGTAAAAAACATTGTTGAAAACATGCCTTGTTAAACTTGATATCAATTTTACTTGATAAATATATTGGTAAATATCAGAATGTTATTTTTAAGATTTAATTTATTTTATTATTATTTATTTTTAAAAATGAATTTTGTTAAATATTTCTTGTGTTCTCTTAGTAAAAAACATTTGTTGAAAACATGCCTTGTCAAACTTGATAGCACTTTTACTTGATAAATATATTGGTAAATATCACAATATTATTTTTATTATTACTTTTATTTTATTATTATATGTTATTTATTTTATTTATAATTTTTTTCTCTTTCTTTCTTTTTTTCTCCTTTTTGGAGCCCTTTATGCTGTCATTGTGTGGACAGGAGCAGTGTGACCATGCATCAGAATTTCTCATTTTGTGTCCCATGGAAGACAGAAATTTGTGCAGGTTTGAAACAACACAAGGGTGAGTAAATTGATTTGTGTGAACTGTTATTTAAATATAGCCACCTACATTAATATAATGTGAATTTGTGCTGCTCTAAAGCTTGAACAAATATTTTGCGGTACTGCTTTATTTAGTCTGATGGTTCTAGTGGTGTTCAAGTGAGTGCATTAGAATTCAGAATCGGAACTGCTTCAGCATTGTTCATGCCACGTCATATTGCGTCGGAAATGTCAGATCCCACTATAAGACAACAAGAGATTAAGTCAGCAAGAGTTTTTACAAATGTCAAAAGACTATCCACAATGCAATTTCCTTTTTAATGAGCTAGGAGAGGTTTCATTGCTCTTTGTCATGATATAATTAAATTTGTGTTCGCTGCAGCCGTGCAGCTATCAGGTTTGACAAAATTAGAGAAAAAAACGTAATTCGCTCCCAATCCTATCTGAGCTATCGCTGTTGTTGAACACGTTAAATTGAAAACCTCAAATGTACCGGTGGCTGTCATGTGTGGCTATTCCCTCTAGCATGGCTAGGCTGGGACCTTATGATTGTCTTATGATTGCATCGGATCCTGACGGCTACGGGGAAAGTGGTGTCGGCAATAGGGGTGATTATTTCTGCTTGGACCAATGGGGAGCAGGTGAAGTGCTGGAGTAATTAATATCTGTCTTTTCAAGCCCGTATTGTGGCGCTCGGGGGCCTGTGCTTGGAGAAATCAAGAGTGGGAGAGTATTTTTTTTGCCTATGGGAGCTGATACACTAATGCATGGAAAGACAACACACATGCACATAGACAAACACTTTCACATTCTTCTCTGCTCTGTCGATTTCAATTTTAGGCCAAGAGCGGGTACCTAGCTAATTCCTTTAGCTTCCTTTTGCTCAGCATTCGATTTGAGTGGACTGTGCATTTTCTGTGGCACACAACTTGACTTGTTCAGCCTAGAGCACCGAACACTCATTATCAGAGTGCTAAAATGCTAACAACCCGTATAAACTGCAAGTAAATGATGTGGCGTGACATGACAAACATTGTAAAAGTTTTGTTGCATTGCTCAAGTGTAAAAGCCATCAATGCTCCAACGTTATGCAATGCTACATTAGTATTTTAGTATGAAATTTTAGTTTAAAAAAAGTGATGTAGCATTACTCGTTGTTGTACAGCTAGAAAAGTTGGTAGAGAACTGTCACAAAGTTTTGTAGCGCAAGGATTTGTGGGCAATATTAACCCAAAATCATGCATGGATGCACACCTTTCAAATCCATTGGAAATTGTATACCATCGAGGCACCTTTGGCACTCTTTTCATCATACTATGATTTGAGACACACTAATCCTAATCTCACTTACTATTTAGGATGAATAATATGCAAATTGGGAGGTTGCCACGGTTTGAGGCTCTGCATACTGACAAACTTTCTATCACTCAGCTCTTCTCAGCCAGCCCAATCACGGCGTGTGTTTACTTAATTGGAAGGCACTGAAGGATGAAAAGACACTTCTGGTGGTGAACCAGGCACAGCATGTCAGAGAGACATACAAGCTGCAATATGACACTAAAGGAAAGCCAGTGCTGAATAAACTTTACTTGACCAGAATTAAGACTTTATAACTGGTTAGTCAGTCAACAGAATTGTAACCGTGTTATATTAAAGGTTATCAAATCAAAGGTTTGTGTTAAAAAGATCCGTTCAGCCAAAAATGAAAAAAGTTATTATTTATTCAGCCTAATGTTGTTCTAAACCTTTCTTCATTCCACAGAACACAAAAGGAAACAAGTTTTTCCCCATGCAATTACCAGGACGCTCACACTGAAGCTTTCAAGCTATAAAAAGGATGCAAAAGCACCGTAAAATATCATAAAAGTTGTTCAAATGACCCATGCAGTACTGTATATCTAAAGTCTGCTGAAGCCATACAATTACTTTGTGTGAGAAAAAGACTGAAATTTATATCACTATTCACTGAAAATCATATTTGATCAGTAGCAGCAATTAGTGAAAAAGCATTCTTTTGAGTTGGATCTTTACAGTGAATCAGTTGATTTGATTCTCAGAATAGTTTGTTCACAAAATGGATGGATTCAGTTCTCAATTTAAACTTACTGATTCTTTTGAGTTGAATCTTTTCAATGAATCAGATGATTCTATTCAGAAAATGATTTGTTCAAAAACTGGACTGATCCAGTACAGGTTCAACTCACTGATTCTTTTGAATTAGAACTTTTCAGTGAATCAGATGATCCTATTCAGAAAATGATTTGTTTATAAATTGGATTGCAAACAAATCATTGAAAAGTTCCATTAATCAGATGATTCTATTCAGAAAAAATTTGGTTCGCAAATTGGACTGATCCAGTACAGGTTCAACTCACTGATTCTTTTGAGTTGGAGCTTTTCACTGAGTCAAATGATCTATTTAGAAAATGATTTGTTTGTGAGTTGGACTGATCCAGTACAGGTTTAACTCACTGATTTTGAGTTGGAACTTTTCAGTGAATCAAATGATTCTAATTCAGAAAATGATTTGTTCACAAATTGGACTGATCCAGTACAGGTTCAACTCACTGATTCTTTCAAACTGGAACTTCACAGACTCACAAGATTCCATTCAGAAAATTATTTGTTTATAAATTGGACTGCAAGCAAATCATTGAAAAGTTCCATTAATCAGATGATTCTATTCAGAAAAAATTTGGCTCGCAAATTGGACTGATCCAGTACAGGTTCAAATCGCTGATTCTTATGAGTTGGAACTTTTCACTGAATCAAATGATTCTATTTAGAAAATTATTTGTTTGTGAGTCGGACTGATCCAGTACAGGTTCAACTCACTGATTCTTTTGAGTTGGAACTGTTCAGAGAATCAGATGATTCTAATTCAGAAAAATGATTCGTTCACAAATTGGACTAATCCAGTACAGGTTTAACTCGCTGATTCTTTCAAAATGGAACTTTTCAGTGAATCACAAGATTCTATTCAAAAAATTGGACTGATCCAGTACAGGTTCAACTCACTGATTCTTTCAAGCTGGAACTTTTCAATGAATCACAATATCCTATTCAGAAAATGGTTTGTTTGCAAATTGGACTGATCCAGAGCAAGTCCAACTCACTGATTCTTTTGAGTTGGAACGTTTCAATGAATCATCTGATTCTATTCAGAAAATGATTTGTTCACAAATTGTACTCATCCAGTACACGTTCAACTCACTGATTCTTTTGAGTTGGAACTTTTCACTGAATCAAATGATTCTATTCTGAAAATAATTTCTTCGTGAGTTGGACTAATCCGGGACAGGTTCAACTAACTGATTCATTTGAATTGGAACTGTTCAGTGAATCAGATGATTCTAATTCAGAAAATGATTTGTTCACAAATTGGACTCATCCAGTACAGGTTTAACTCACTGATTCTTTCAAACTGGAACTTTTCAATGAATCACAAGATTCTATTCAAAAAATTGGACTGATCCAGTACAAGTTCAACTCACTGATTCTTTTGAGTTGGAACGTTTCAATGAATCATCTGGTTCTGTTCAGAAAATTATTTGTTCACAGTGGACTCATCCAGTACAGGTTCAACTCACTGATTGTTTCGAATTGAAACTTTTCAATGAATCAGATGATTCCATTCAGAAAATGACTTCTGTGTGAGCAGTGCTTCATGCATCACTACATTATTGGCAATAGAAAATTTCAACTAAATTTCACACGTGACCACACCTTTAGTCTGTTCATCACACAAACGTATAATATTACTCCAGAAGACTTGAAATATAGCACATGGACTACATTTAGGTTGCTTTTTTGAGCTTTAAAGATTTGGTTAATAAAAATTGTAAATATATGGCAAAGAGTGATTTGCACAGTAATAATTTCTCCTTCGGTGTTCCACAGAAGATCAAAAGTCACACATATTTAGAATGACACAAGGGTGAGTAAATGATGACAAAAATCTTAATTTCTGGGTGCACTATCCCTTTAAATGCTTTTCAAAATGCCACAAACGTCATGCTTATTTTCGTTCCTTTTTAATATCCTCCCTCTTTTTTAATCAAACCCAGATTTGAGAGTATAGATTCATCACTTGTCACTATTAAAATGTTGATTTGGCTTTTGCTCGGCGTGATGCAGAGATGACTGTGTGATGATGTTTTTCCAGCAAAACAATAACAGCAATATGACCAGCCAAGCTAACTGCGCTGATCTAATCAGTCTCACGATCTGTTTTCTTCCGGTGCTGTCGTTCAGAAGCGGACGCGGTTTACTCAAATAAGCTCCAAAACACCTCAGCTCAGATATTAATCCCTCCACATGTTCAAACAGAAGGAGGAAGAGAAGGAGGGAGGAAGACACAAAATGAGAGAGATAAAGGTAAACAGAGGAGGAGCAGATGAAGAAGAAAGAAAATGAGAGAACGATACACATCAGATGAGCCAGAGAGGATGTTTATAGGCTAACTGTGTACAAAACAAAACCTTCATAATAATTCTGCATTTTGCAGAGTTTTACAGTTTCCATAAACTGCAGATCTTGATTTTTAAAAATCATCGCACCACACATTTCTGTGGTGTTAATGTGACGGGTGGTGACACCAAATGCATCAGCATGTATTTACTAGTTTTCATGAAAAAAGCATTACTATTTTTCATTATATTATATTATAGTTTGTTAATAGTGCTTGAATGAAGGCTAAATTATACTTCATTATGTATCACTTCCACCAGAAATTGTCCCTGTACGTAATAACATACATTGTTCTCTATGTGAATACTATATTGTGTGTTTCAGTAAGCACTTACACTTACTGTAGAATGACTTAGAAAACAAGACGATGAGGGTATGTGAGAGATGAGCTGAGAGCGAGCAGCGTGTGCTGGAGCAGCTGGACTCACGAGTGCTTGTCACCTGAGCTGTATGTGTCGTCCCTCTCGGCCCCAGCAGCTCTAATTGATGATGCGGCGTCTCAGTCATGCTCTCCGGCCAATCTGCCGCCTCACAGATGGCTCTGTTTGGGCCACATGTGAGAGCCGCTCACTCAATATTTGCTTCTAAAGAAGGTGCTGGCTTATTTTAATAATGCTCTGTGTTTGGTCGGCATGAATTAGATGCACATGAGATGTGCATACAGGTGGCATGTTTTGCCTAAGCCACTTTTAGAATGGTTTTAGACAGCTGTCACGAATATGATGTTATACGGACATGTGGCATGTCCATATGTGACCATGCTAAATAATCACCCCTTGATTGAAATAATCACCACAGATCGATTGATCTTATGGACAAATAGATAACCTGCAAAAAGTAGATACACTGCAAGAACTTTGGACTGATCCAGTAAAGGTTCAACTCACTGATTCTATTCATAAAATGATTTGTTCATAAATTGGACAAATCAAGTACTTCAGTTCAACTCACTAACTCTGTAAAGTTCGGTCTTTTTTTTTTTTTTTTAGTGAATCAGATGATTCAGTTCAGTTCAACTTACTGATTCTTTAGAGTTAGGTCTTTTTTGTATTGAATCAGGTGATTCTATTCAGAAAATGATTTGTTCATAAATTGGATTGATCCAGTACAGTGCAGGTTCAACCTAACAATTCTTTTAAACTAAAACAGTTAATTTGATTCACAAACTTATTTGTTTAAAAATTGGACAAATCAAGTACTCCTGTTCAACTCACTAACTCTGTAAAGTTCGGCCTTTTTTTTTTTTTTTAGCGAATCAGATGATTCTATTCAAAAAATTATTTTTTCACAAATTGGACTGATCCAGTACAGGTTCAACTCACTGATTCTTTTGAAATGAATCAGTTTGATTTACAAAATGATTTGTTTAAAAATTTGATAAATCATGTACTCCAGTTCAACTCACTGATTCTTTAAAATTGGATCAGGTGATTCTATTCAGAAAATGATTTGTTCATAAATTGGAAAAATCAGGTACTTCAGTTCAACTTACTGATTCTGTAAAGTTCTGTCTTTTTTTTTTTTTAGCGAATCAGATGATTCTATTCAAAAAATGATTTGTTCACAAATTGGACTGATCCAGTACAGGTTCAACTCACTGATTCTTTTGTAACTGAAATAATTTGATTCACAAAATGATTTATTCAAAAATTGGACAAATCAAGTACTCCAGTTCAACTGATTATGTTACTTTTTTTTTTTTTTGTAAATCAGATGCTTTTCAGAAAATGATTGATCCAGCACAGATTTAACTCAGTGATTCTTTTGTAACTGAATCAGTTAATTTGATTCACAAAATGATTTATTCAAGAATTGGACAAATCAAGTACTCCAGTTCAACGCACTGATTCTGTTGTATTTTTTTTTTTTTTTTTTTTTTGTAAATCAGATGATTCTTTTCAGAAAATGATTGATCCAGTACAGATTCAACTCACTGATTAAATTTTCTTAATGAGTATTTAGTCTTATTTTTCCCTTGTTTTTTTTTCCTCTTCTCACTACATTTTTTGATTTATGCTTAAACCAAAAGAGAAGATAGCTAAGAAAATAAGAAAAAAGGATGGACCCCTTTTGGCTTCCATGGTATGGAAAAAATACTATGAAAGTAAGTGGGGACCATCAGTTGTCTGGTTCCATACATTCTTGAGGGTGATGGTTTTGTTGGTGTAGTTTGGGTCATGTCATTACAAACAGGTGTCTGGATCAGAGCATGTTTGCTGTTGTGATGTCCTCATAAAAACCTGATTAACAGCTAGTAATCAAGTTAACACCTGCCTCCTACCTGCACAAAATCCAGGCCATGGCGGAGGACTCAAAGCACGCAACGCTTCTAATTACATGGAAGAAGTCAAGTTGTGTTTATCAAATCGCACTTTTAAATGAACACTACAGTCGCCACACTCAATCAAACACAGGTAGATCTCAGTTAAACTGACTATTACGAACAGATTCAGATTCACAGCATTATCCTTCTTCCCTCCGAATGCCCTCTCTCTCTCTCATTCGGCATGCGCTGCAATAGTCTGATCGCATCTGATGTGCCTTTAATAGAGAATGATCTTACCACAGTCAGACAGCAATCTCCGCTTAAGTAAACAGCATGTGAAAGGTATTACTTTGTGTCAGTCGAACCGCTGAACCTGCGTTCACCTTGTGTTCTCGGGCTTGTCTGAATAAGGAAAAGGTTTGTGCGTTTTGTTTACCCTTCTAAACACTGAAATTATTTTACGAGATGTTGTAGACCAGCCTCGATGGAGCCATAGACCTGTAACCTTTTAGATGGCGACAAAATACTTTAAGCCTTCTTCTAAACGGCTTTCTGTGTGTGTTGTAGGGTTTTGCAGTGGCCTTAATTTTCTCAGGGGGCGTTGTTTGGGGCAATAGCCTTCTTGTACAGTGATAACGTTTCCTAAAAATCATAAGGAAGATTGTTGAGCTAGTCGACCCCACAGGATCTGTTCGGGTCGATTGTTATTTCCCTAGTCGGCACACGGAAAAGCTACATTTTTATATTTTCAAATGTGAGTGATTGCCTGTGCTAAATTCTTGGCTGTAAATTCAAGTTCTGAAACAAACTAGTATGTGAACATTAGATACTTCAATTCAAAATTACATAGTTAATTTAATTAGATTTTGTTTATTTGTTTTCCGGTAAAAATATCAGGAAGTCAGTTGTATATGAAAGATGCATTTACTTGAGATAAAAAAAAAGATACATTTACTGTGCAACATTGCATAAGATATGAAGACTTGTTTTCATAGATTGTTTCTAAGTGTTGTGTATTTTGTCTTACTGTACATGCAGATTTTTAAACTTGGTTTTGACTTATCTTGAAAGTAAGTGGGAAAAAAATGCCAGCAAAGTAAAACAAAATGCTTTTTTTTGTAACCAAAAACAGCTATTCGTCAAATTTATTGCTTTAGTTTTAATGATTCCTTTATTTATTGTAATCTATTGCAATATATATTGCAATTGTAATCTATCTATCATCTATCTATCTATCTATCTATCTATCTATCTATCTATCTTTTTTATCATTTTATAATTTACTTTTTTAATTTTATGTTGTGGTTTTATAATTTTAATATATTGAATATCATCAACTGGCACAGACTCTATTTGCAACAATTATTTATTTATTGTGATATAAAAAAATTAAAATGTATTAAAACAATAATTTCATGATAGATTTTGGCCAGAATCTATTGACCTATAGGTCAACTGCAAATAGCGCAAATTAATTTTCATAAATTATTTTGAAACCTTTTTTTCAGGTAATACAAAAAATATCCCCCCCCCCCAACATTTTAAATGTTATTTTTCATAATATTTCTTAAATTTTTTCAATTTTCTTTCCATTTTTCTTTTTATATATTTTTTCTTATCTATCTATCTATCTATCTATCTATCGATCTGTCTATCTATCTGTCTCTCTCTCTCTCTCTCTCTCTCTCTCTCTCTCTCTCTCTCTCTCTCACATTAAATATTTTATTCTTATATTTCTCCTTTTTCTTATATCTCCTTTTATATTTTTTCCTTTATTTATTTTTTATATTTCTTATATTTTTCATTTTTCTTTACACTTATCTTTTTATATAATTTTTCTTATCTATCCATCTATCTATCTATCTATCTATCTATCTATCTATCTATCTATCTATCTATCTATATTTTTTTATGTTTTTTTATTTTTACAATTTACTTTTTTTAAATTTTATGTTGTGCTTTTATCATTTTTACGGTTTGTTTTATTTTGCTTAAATTAATATTTTTTTCAGTTTTAGCAACTTCAGTACTTCAAGCTCAAGTTTAAATTTTTTTGTTTAATATCTATATTTTATTTTTATTTTTGGCTGCTCTGAGCTTGCTTATTAAGCCCTTTTTAATGCAAGCCTGTGTGTGTGTGTGTTTTTTAATTATTTTTTTTTTTTTTTTTTTTTTTTTTTTCTGTTTTGTCATATAAAATTACCAGCACAGCTCTCATCAACAAGCTGCAGAGTTTGGAAATTTCTATTTGCATTGCTTGCCAAATTTTAATACTTAGGGTTATAGATTTTAACAAACCCTTCTGAAAAACAGCAAGCAAGCAAGACTAAATATATGAAACTATAATGATGAAGCATTGGACAATTAGGCTTTTTATATTCAGGCAGTACATGTTGGCTCGGCGTACTTCCTGTTAGCTGCAGGATATGTAAAAACAGTCCTTCTAATCTGGGTTTGTGAGCGTCTACAGTGTTTTCCCCCCGTACTTATCCTGGATTTCCCAGAATGTTTAATGAGAGCGGTGAGGCAATCTGGCGAGACTTGAGTCTACTGTCCATGTTAAAGACAAGTCTGCTGATTTGTGCCTAAGGGGACATTTTACACCAAAACAGATCAGCCTCTCTGGTGGGTGAAGGCCACTTGAGACAGACAGCGAGGGGGGACGGAAGAAAAAGAGAGAAAGAGAGACACAAATATAACTGAATTAGAACTGGAACCATAAAGAATTGATGTGTCTGATGTGAAAGGACATTTTTACATTTTCTGGTAAAAAAAAATATGTGTGTGGTGCTCCCACATGCAAAAGTCGCCATCATGATGCTAAGATGTGTGGGTGGTTGTCAGGGCATTGTTATGCAGTTGCTAAGTTGTTATCCAGTTGTTAGGCTGATTATTTAGGCATTGATATGTGGCTTGAAAAAGTGCTTTTGATGGTTATGTATTGAAATGTGTAGGGTTGCACCAGCCTATGATAAGTTCTTGCAGTAGATGCTTAGTGACTACTAGTTAGTTCGAAACTAACTCTGTACTTAATTTGGTTAAAACTATTCATTTTTGAGGCAGGATTTAGAAAGTAGTTTTTAAGATCTCAGGAATATGTCACCCGGGACCACAAAACAAGTCACGAGTAGCATGGGTATATTTGTAGCAATAGCCAACAATACATTGTAAGGGTCAACATTATCGATTTTTCTTTTATGACAAAAATCATCATAAGTAAAGATCATGTTCCATGAAGATATTTCATAAATTTCCTACTGTAAATATATCAAATCTTAATTTTTGATTAGTAATATGCATTGCAAGGACCTTCATTTGGACAACTTTGAAGGTGATTTTCTCAATATTTACATTTTTTTTTTGCACCCTCAGTTTCCAGTTTTTCAAATAGTTGTTTCTCAGCCAAATATTGTCCTGTCCTAACAAACCATACATTAATGGAAAGCTATTCAGCTATTCAGCTATTCAGCTTTCAGATGATCTATAAATCTCAGTTTCAAAATTGATCCTTATGACTGGTTTTGTGGTCCATGGTCTTTACTTCACCATATTACAAATAAATCCTAATCTAATCATGACAAACTATACATCGTTGGAAAGGTCTAAGACTCCTAAATAGATATTTTACCATATTTTGGTGTTACAAATTATGTAGGAAAAGTAATGTCAAGAGTGCAACTTAAAAAATCTAAATCATAACATGAGTTCTGACCTTTGTCACAAAAAACTTTATTCATTTCCTTCCTTTCACGCTTTAGATATCATAAGAAATTATATATCAGTGCAAAATTTAAAATTTCAAAATTCATCCTTTGAAAGGCATTTTAAAATCAGACATTGCATTACCACATAAAAAATGTACATCAAAATCACATTACGAAATGTTTTCATTCATGAATGATAAAAATTTAAGTCTGGATAGTGCATTTTTTGTCTGTGTTCAAAAATGGGAGTGACAGTTAAAGGGTTAATATCAAATGAAAATCCAGCACTATGATTTTTCATTTCAGTCCAGAATCTTAAATAAATAATTAAATAAATAAATTCTACTGGTTTAAATCTTCTTAGGAAATTATATTACTCAGCAAACATTGTCAAGAATGTTTTTAACAGTGTAAAACCTGAATCCATTTTAGACTTTTACATCTAAAGTAAACTTACGTAGAATTTTAAATGGATCTTTTATAGTATTTCAACTTGTTACTATTAAAATAATCAGAGAAGCTGACATGGTGTTAAAACACCAACCAATTCTTTGAATATATCGGAATTATCTGTCTGTTTTATCATCACACAGATGAAAAATCATAAGTTTGACTGCTTAAAATAGAAGTAGCAAGCAATCCACATTATTTAAGGCAACATGCGGAATGATTTACAAGAAAAATGTAATGCTTGTGGTTAGAGGTTTGTTCAGATCACTAACCCCAAGTATGAGGAATAGAAATAGAGAACTTGCCCGAGCACACAAAATATTACCGCACAAAGAGACCGAAGCTGCTCGGTCCCTCGCTCACAGGAAATGCTGTAGACATGGGGGCTGGGGTGGCAGGGGATCCTGGGATAGCTTGAGGACTGGAGACATCTTGTGTCTGGCTTCCAGCTCCTACACACACCAGAGAGAGGGCTTAACCTCCTGCTGAGCTCCGCTGCCTCGCATCCCACTCCAACACACACATGCAACTTCCACCCACATACACTGACAAACATCCTCGGCACATGCACAAACCCCCCTCCCACTCAAACGTTCCTTCCTAAACAGCGCACGCTAACACACAAACACGCTCGCCGTCCCACCAGGAAGAGAGGAGACGTGTGAATTATTTATCTCTGCTTCCTTAGTTTTCCAGAGTGGAACCTGCCAGAAGGTGCCCTGAACCGCCGAGACCTTTAAACCCACTCCGCAGAGACGGGTGGATTAGCCAGCTGTGAGTCATAACTGACAGCTGTCAGTCATTGAGTGCTCATTTAAATATGCTACAGTTCAGAACTCGTCCTTATGTCTGGGCTTTACACTTTTTTAAAAATGGACAGTATTGGCTAAAGAGCTCAGCCACTGATCTATATTTTATCATTTCTGTCATTATTTACTCACCCCTCATGTCATTCTAAACCTGTGACTTTCTTGAACTCAAGTGGAGAAATTTGGAAACATGTCGGTTATGTGGTGTAAGATGCCCCCATTGATTGACCATGTTCGATCTCATGCCAATACATTTATTGAGTGATAATGCCATTATTCATCTTGTCGTTTCATCTGAACATCAACATTTGTGAGATTTGTTCTGTCTGAACAGTTTTGAGGTTAATTGTAATTAATTCATATGTGACCCTGGACCACAAAACCAGTCATAAGGCTCATTTTTTTATATAAATAAGCTTTCCATTGATGTATGGTTAATACATTGTAGTATTGTAGTACTTAATCTAGTATTTGACAGAGATACAACTATTTGAAAATCTGGAATCTGAGAGTGCGAAAAAAGCAAACTATTGAGAAAATCTGCTTTAAAATTGTTCAAATGAAGTTCTTAGCAATGCATATTAATAATCAAAAAAGTTTTGATATATCTACGTTAGGAAATTTACAAAGTGTCTTCATGGAACATGATCTTTACTTAATATCCTAATGATTTTTGGCCTAAAAGAAAAATCGATCATTTTGACCCATACAATGTTTTGTTGGCTATTGCTAAAAAATATACCCATGCTGCTTACCACTGGTTTTGTGGTCAAGTGTCACATATAATTAGACGGTTTAATTCAGATGAATCTGTAGTTATATAATTTGCCTTTCGTTTAACTAAATTGTCAGTATATATACATTTTAATGAAATTATATAAAAATTGTGAGTATTTTCAAATCGATTAATTGAGATTAATTGAATCATATGCATATTTTATTTTGATGGTCCCTTTAACACATTCTATTGCCTATAAGTAATGTTGCACCTGCATGTCTACTAACTTAAGAATAAGTTGACATGTACTTGCAAAGTTATGTATAGTCAGTAGAATGTCTGTTGAGAGATCTTTGCAAAAAAAATGTCTACTTAAAGTCTACTTATAGACTTATAGTCACTTATAGACAACAGAATGTTCAAAAGGACCATCAAAATAAAAGAGCTGTCAAATCGATTAATCGCGATTAATCAAATCCAATATATTTAAGATAATATATATGTAATACATATCTTGTGTTTATATATAATATAAATCAAGTGAAGCATAGTAACAAAGTGCAAATACTTGTTACGGTACTTAAGTACAGTTTTTGGGTACTTTACTTGAGTATAAAAAATTTAGCTGTCTCCACCTTTAATCATGTATAACTATGAATATAATCATGTATAACTATGAATATATATATATATGTAAATATTTTTTAAATATATACATGTATGTGTGTATTTATATATTCACATCAATACACACATATATTATGTGAATGTAAACTTTATATTTTGCATGCACTTAGTTGCAATTAATCGATTTGACATCTCTAATATATAAAAAAATTATACATATAAAATATGCTTTAAAAAAAACCTAAATATTACAAGTACGTATTTTACTATCAGATCTCATGATGAAAACGTACCTGTGGGAACTTTTTCGCAAGATGCGAAATACGTACCAGTAAGTATATATCACTGCAGTTTCCAACAGAAATGAACACTAGTGGCGGTAAAACAGCGAGCACTTGTAATCGTTTTCGTACACAGTTCTGATTACAGCTACATATGTTTCCCTTTCCAGACGTAACAAGCTTGCTCGGTAGCTCAGACGGCACAGAATTGGACTTAGGATGCGGAATCCTTGAGTACAAATCCTGTGAAAAATGTAACTCACGATGAAAAAGCTGAAAGATGAGAGATCAAAAAACAAGCTAAAACGGCATGCTTGCGGTTGCGTTTCATCTGTTCCGGGGAAAAAAACAAACACTTTTTTAGTGCCACTCAGTGGATATTTCACATCGAATATGTCACGAAACATACATGGCGGTACGTCTTTCGCGTCTTGCGAAAAAGTTCCCACAGGTATGTTTTCGTCATGAGATCATGATTTTAAAGAAATTAATATATTTCTATAGAATATATATATCTCTTTATATTTTATTCACCAAAAGTAGTGCTGGGCAGTGATTAATCGTGATAATTACATCCAAAATAAAAGTTTTTGTTTATATATATATACACACACATGCATGTATATATTTAATAAAAATATGTTGTTTATTTATAAAATATATTTATATATAATATAAATTATATGAATATAAACATATACATGTAAATACTGTCATAATAGATACTGTGTGTGTGTATTTAAATGCTTATATATACATACTAAATATATACAGTACACAAACATACATTATAGTAACAAAAACTTTTATTTTGGATGCGATTAATCACGATTAATCATTGCTATTCTGGATGCGATTAATTGTGATTAATCGTTGCCCAGCACTAAAAGTGACAATACTGTTCTTTTGAACTTCATCAATGAATCTTGAAAAAATACGAAAGCTGGAGTATTTGAAATTGTAATAATGATTTTACAATACTGCTTTTACTGTATTTTTAACCAAATAAATTGCAGCCTTGGTGAGCATAAGAAACTTCTTTCAAAAACATTAATAAATCTTACTGACCCCAAATAAATTAGCAAATAGTTTTGTTTATTACCCTTATTATATTGGATGATACTCTCCACTGAGCTATTAACTGTACGACTTGCATAAGTTGTACAGATATACTTTAATGGAGCTTTTGTATCTTTTTGAAGTTTGAAAATACAGCTCTTGTCAATTGTAAATGCATGGAAAAGAATGACTAGTAGAATTCAGAATTTCTCTTTTTGCATTCCACAGAAGAAAGTCAAACAAGGTTAAAATGTAGATAACCAGAGAATGGTGGACTATCTCTTTAATAATAAAATATGAAGTGTTAGTGATGCATCTGTGTAGTCTGTGTTCTGACGCCTGGTATCACTGCTTTGCAGGAGCGGGAAAAACTGCAAGTTTGATGCGTAGGAGTGAACTGGCCTTCTCTCACTTTCTTCCACTGATTACCCCTGCACTCCAGCTCCCTGATACATCCATCTTAAGTCTTCTGCGCTGTCACAAGGCATGCACACATACACACGCAGCATAAAGCGCAGAACAAATGCACACACCAGCTCTGCAGCAAAACCTGTGAGCTCGCTGTCAACATTGGCAGCTGCCTTGTAAGGAAATGTTCCTCATAAGTGATCAGCATGAACCCTGTGAACTCAAACTGACTTCAGTAGCGTTTGAGGTTATCGTGTTGCTAAGCTAATGACACAATACTCAGTTAAGCAATATTCAATAATTCAATAATAATTCAAAAGTTTGGAGTCAGTTTTTTAAATAATATTTATACTATATTTTATAAAAATTTATAAAAATCCAGGAAAAACAGCAAAAATGTGAAATATTATTACAATTTAGAATAACTGCTTTCTATTTGAACATATTTTCAAATTGAATTTATTTCTGTGATGCAAAGCTGAATTTTCAGCATTATCCAGCCCTCAGTGTCACATGATCCTTCAGAAATCATTCTAATATGCTGATTTCCTGCTCAAGATACATTTCTTATTACTATCAATGTTTTAGTCCACTTTTGTGTAAACTGATTTTTTTTGTTGATAAATAGAAAGTTCAAAAGGGCAATGTTATTTAAAAAAGAAATATTTTGTAATATTTTAAATGTCTTTAGTGGCACTTTTCATAAAATTCATGCAACCTTGCAGAGAATATTTCTTTCATCTCATCTGCCATCTTAGAATTCAATTATAATAATAATTATGCAGATTTTTGCCTTTACATGTAAAGTGCACCTATGTTTCCATCCACATATTTTTATGCAAATTTCATTGCACAGCATCTGTTGGTTTAGTCATTCTGAAATGTCAAAAAACCAAGTCATCACAGTAGTTTGGTATAATTACCTCCAAGAGCCATCTCATGGCTCAGGAATATGCCTACTAATGCAAGATAACGTGAAAACTTTTTAAGCATTTATTATATACAAAAAAACTGCTTCTTCGAATGCAGCAGCTTTCATTTTTCTTTCTGATATTTGGTGCCAGTTTACCAGTAAGTGATGATTTTGTTCTCTTGAACTCACTGGATGGAAACAGTGCACGCATATTTTATGCGATTATTCCATTCACAACTTTGGATGGATGGCTTAAAATGCTGCCTAGGCAGGCATCTCGCAAGGTTTTGGAACAGAGCTGCAGTCAAAAACACAGACTTTAACGGCAGTACGCAAACTGCATCACTAACAGAGAGTGAAAAGTGTACGCACATAGACTCTCATACTCACAGATGGTTAGGACAGTATGCCACATTGCACCCTGTGTGTATTGCCACACTAGAGCTCTGTTGCTCAGCCTCGGCTGCTTCTGAAGCAAGAAGAGTAAGAGTAGATGAGTGTTTCCTGTGGAGAAGGGTAGTGAGGTTGAGAGCGGGCGTCTGTGCAGGGCCGTAGGGTCAAGCAGATACTGGACTTTACCAGCGGGAACCTTAAGACATACAGCGGCCCTCTAAAACACGGTTTACATACATAAGACACTCTCTGCTGAACTCACAGCCACAACAGAAAGTCTACAGAATCAGCTTTGGCCGCCTACAGAGGGATCAACACAAAGAGTGTGTTAGGAATTTCATGCTACAATACTTCTTGTACTATTTCTGAATTGTGTGCACTTGTACAGTTGAGTTCAAAAGTTTACATACACCTTGCAGAATCTGCAAAATGTTAATTATTTTACCAAAATAAGAGGGATCATACAAAAACCAAATAATTTGTGGGATCAGAAGGATTTTTCTGAAGAACAGCAGGTAGTTTAACTGTTCAGGACAAACAAGGGACTCATGAACAACTATCACTAAAATAAAAAAATAATAAAATAAAACATTTTGCAGATTCTGCAAGGTGTATGTAAACTTTTGACCTCAACTGTATATCATTTTGTTTTGTGGCATGCATAGAATACCCATATGCTCCACTAAATGTGGCAGTATACAACCACAAAACTATGCATTGAATATTTTATCGCTCAATGCAGTGGAAAAAAAAATCAAAATACAGGTAAAACACCCGTAAAACACAAACTATGGAATTTTCCTTCATATGGATAGTTTTTTTTTTTTTTCACTAATTAGGATCAATGTGTGTAAATTGGCCAACTTTTTTCTGACAAAAATGGTCCAATACTACACCTGAAGTGACATTTTTATTTGGATTAAAATGCAAAGTAACCATACTTACTAAAAATTATAACTAGATACCTTCACTGAATTAAACATGGAGAAAGAATATGCAGTATGTAATGATAAACATTTCAAATTGGAGTATCCTATCATTGCAGCATGTTTCACTATGAAAGCATTTTGTTGGCCAAATTAAATTTGAAATGTAATATGCAAAATGCCAGTGTAGTATGTAAACAGGCAAAGTAGAATAGGAAATGGCAATTGCCATTAGATTATTGAATTAAATTGTCATGCTTCATTGGAAGTTGTTTATATGAATATGGGAAATTAACATATATTAAAATGCAGGAATACATTGTTATTATTGCATATTAAAATTCCATGTGGCCAATTAAATTCCATGGTTCAAATGCACTACTGTTCAAAAGTTTTGGTAAGATTTTGTAAATAAATAAATACATAAATGAATGCAAGACTCTAAGCTCACCAAAGCCGGAATTTATTTGATCCAAAATATAGCAAATACAGTAATATTGTGAAATATTGTTACAATTTAAAGTTTAATTAATTTCGGTGATGGCAAAACCGATTTTACAGCGTCGATTTCTTAATGTTGAAAACAGCTGCTTAATATTTTTGTGGAAACGTGGTAAGTTTTTTTCTCCCAGGATACTTTGATGAAGAGAAAGTTCAAAAGAACAGCATTTATTTGAAATAGAAATCTTCTGTAACATTATACATGTCTTTGCTGTCATTTTTAATCAATGCAATGCATCTTTTCTAAAGCAAAGTATTAATTTCTTTCTTTGTTTCTTAAATATTTTAAATTCCTTCTTTATTCCTTTTTTTAAATAAATTAATTTGAATCAGCCTATCACTACATATGCATCCACAAGGGACAGTTGGTGCAGAATTCTTTAAAAAAATTAGAAAATAATTTACTCAGTTGTTCCAAATCAAACAAGTTTGTCTTTCTTTCTTCTGCAGAACACAAAAGAATTCCGAAGAATGTTCCAAACAACACTGGCACCAATTGACCAAAAAATATCTTCTTTTATCTTCCACAGAAGAAAGAAAGACTTGGAACAACACAAGGGTGAGTCAAATTAAGACAGAATTTTTATTTCTGTGTGAACTATTCCTTTAAGTATCCACAGAGATGTGAAACATCAGCATTGCAGATTCACGGCCAGCCTTAAAAACCCAACCAACTCCTCCGTCAGCTTATCAAACCTCCTTACGCGCACTTATATTTTTACACGGCCCTATTTAACCTGCAATGTGTAGAAAGTCTGAAATGCTTCCCATTTGAGTATCGATTGTGCCTTGAGCTTGCCCGCATTAGATCCCTGAATCGGCCCTGCAGGAAACAGCGCTGTCCACAGGGGTTATCGCTCTGACTAAAGCAGGCAGCAGAGGTCAGCACCCATTGACAGCACTGTCACAGTGTAGCTCGCTTTCTGCTGTTGGGGATCAGAAGCAAGTGGTCAATAAATCCGAAACGACTGCGGTCTGCAAGCTTTAGAATGCTGCATTCACCAGACAACAGATCTGAGAGACAACAGCATTTATTCATATCAAACCTTGGAAGGTTATTTGACGCAACGTAAAAGCATGTGGCGCTCAGATGGGAAGCAAGCTGAGGGCGGCTTTGTCTTTATGGCTGATTCTCAAAACCGTAATCAAAATGGCATGACATCCATGATCTATTTTGGGACAGCCATGTGTCTGGTCGACCTAAAAGGAAATTCCCACTGGAAAATTTTGTTGAGAGGTTGCTCTTTCATCGCTCTGGAGATGCACTGTGAGTAAGAGTGTAGAGGTGAAAATTTAATGTTAACAGCATAGCTCAAATTATTTGATCTAAGAAGAATTTGGTGAGAATTTTAATGAGAAATACTTGAGTACATGCTTGACTTTTCCCACAGTAAAGATATTTATAATGTTAAAAAAGATTTGTATTTCAAATAAATGCTGTTCTTTTGAACTTTCAAACAATCCAAATAAAAAGCATTTTAATGGAATTTTCTACACACAGCGATTACCGGGGTTCAAGTGCTTTAAAGCATTTAAGCACAAATGAAAAAAGACAGTATTTAGCAAGCCTGTAACCACCTACAGTAAATCAATGATTTAAAAAAAAAACATTTTTGGCAAATCCAGGTAATTTACCATAGAAATATTATGTTTTTTAACGTTTATGACTGTTATAGCGCCAGCTGTAGTCCGATCTCCTTAAAACTTTACATGCTTGTTAGAATCACCTGTCGCAAGTGCCATCCCTTACGAAAATTAACCATGGTTTTACTATAGTAAAAGTGTGGTAACCATGGTTTATTGGCATATTGGCTACCATTTGTATAACCACAGTTTTACTACAAATACCATGGTTAAACTATTATTAGTTTAGCAAAACCATGGTTCATTTGTGGTTACCATGATTTAAAGGGGTCATCGGATGCCCATTTTCCACAAGTTGATATGATTCTTTAGGGTCTTAATGAAAAGTCTCTAATATACTTTGATTAAAAATTCTCAATGGTTTTGTAAAACAACACCCTTTTTACCTTGTCAAAATCAGCTCTGCAAAAATCATCTCATTCTAAGGGGTTGTTCCTTTAAATGCAAATGAGCTCTGCTCACCCCGCCCCTCTCTTCTCTCTGTGAAATGACGATCTTGTTTACTTTAGCCGCATTTAGCCGCGTTTTGCCGCTGAACTTCTTAACTACCACGTTATAAGGAAAGGCGATCGCAAAGATTCAGAAAAAAACACTTTTAGACACTTCTGATGTAAGTGAAGCTGGATCATGAATGATTCGCGCGAACATAGACGGATATATGTAGATCGGGAGGCGCATTCCATTCACAAACAAATGTAATCTACTGCATCTTCAGCGGCTCAGATGTCGGGAGTGAATGACGACCACTATGTTCATTATTACATCCAGCAACACAACACCTCAATCGCTCAATCGGAGATATTCTTGTCTAACTTACATCCCTGCTTCGGCATCGAAACAAGGAAAGTTACTGGACTGTGACAGCTGATCTGAGGTAAGAGCTCATGTCAATCAACTTCCGTGGGAGCGGCCTCTGTTGGTGTGACGCCACATCGACAGGCATCTAAGAATGGCTCGATTTGAAATAGGGGATATTATTTTTACAGATTAATTAAAAACCACTGCATGGATTTTTATCATTATGCGTAGATTTGTACATACACTGCCAACACACATTAATGTTTAAACAACATGTAAAAGTGAAGTTTGCATCCGATGACCCCTTTAAAGATCCCATTCCCGCCAATAGATGGCATGGTGCATTGTGCTGATGTATGAAGGGGGAGGTTGGTGATATGTTTAATTTCTGGTTGAGCGTTCTTAAGTATTATTAATTAACTGACTTTGCTTTGTTTGAAATGTTTAGATTTTTCATATTGTTGTAACAGTTTTTTTTTTTTTTTTTTTTGTTACTGTTAAAGCACATTTATCTGACTTTCTTAAGTTTCTTTATTACCTTTGGTTACCAAATGGTTTAGTCCAAGTAGGAGGGGCTTAGTCTTTTTAAGATTGCTTTTCAGATTTGTTTGAGGACTCCTAGAGTGAGTTGGTTGGTTTTGGAGTGTAATTGCTGTCTTTTGGGTCAATTCGTTTGACATAGCCAAATGTTTGCTTGAACAGTTTTGTTTTTTTTGTGGTGTGTTTTAGAACTTTTATTATAAATACTTTGACAAACCAGTGGAAAACCTTCACTTTTGCACTTCTGGGAATAAACATTCTGAATTTTTGACTGCATTATCACGTCACCTCAATTTTACGCCTCCAGCCACTGGTACATTTGGAGAAGTGGTGCTTATGCTGTTCAAAACATCATTAGGGTCGTTTTTTTCTGCAGTTGACACACCACTGGCTCCCTTACAAAACCGCTACGAGCCTGAACCAATAATAATTCTAATAATATTTTACAATATTACTGACCATTTTTGACCAAATAAATGCAGCGTTGATGAGCATAAGAGACTTCTTTCTGCTTTGCTGTTCAGTTTTACTGCATGTCAACAGTTGTCATTTTTATTTCTTCAAAGAAATTTCAAGAGAAACACCTGAGACAAGTAGAAATCCTTAAATGAAAACTCAATTAACACTCTGGAGCTGCGAAATAGCATCTGCTGAGCAATTTCAGATCCGTTCTGAATTATTAAGAGATAGATGTAAGATTTCTCTCAGGAGAACATCTGAAAAACCTGTGATTACACAAGTCTACTTTTGCTTTCCATTTAATCTTTTCTGTCTAGGAGAAGCAATTGAGATATTAAAAAGATCTCATTTATGATTTTTTTCCGAGCTGCTTCAGTCATTATATCCATGACTGAACTATGAACTCTGATGAAACAGCCTTTGTTTTTCATACTGAAGCTAATATCCACGTAGTCTTGTGTCTTTGTTAGACTCTGTGATGTCTGCAGCAGCGTCACCCCGGGCACAATAGTCAGTAAAGCCATCAAAGAGTTTGTGGGGTTAAGCGCCCGGCTGGCATTATCCACACTAAGGATGCTAATGCCATTGAAATAGCCAGATCCATGAATGTAAATCTGGATTACTGGCTAAAAGGATCAAATCCCTGTCAGCCCTAATCGAGGATGATTTCTACTGATGAGCATGGCGGAAGTTAGAGCTCAGCGGAAGAAAATGCATTGAAATTGACACTTAACCTGCGGATGCCACTTAGCAGGCTTAGT
This sequence comes from Cirrhinus mrigala, assembly GCA_036247105.1. Lineage (NCBI taxonomy): Eukaryota > Metazoa > Chordata > Actinopteri > Cypriniformes > Cyprinidae > Cirrhinus > Cirrhinus mrigala. The sequence continues at coordinate 36,029,686 of CM070007.1, read as the reverse complement.
GATGGAGATAACAATCTGTGTGTGTGTGTTCACACTAATGGAATAAAACACTTCCGTACTTCCCGTCATGATCTGCTTGTGTACCAAAACATTGAAGATTATGATTCAATTACCTTAAACTTATGTAATGTTACCATGGTACAGTGATGTGTCAAATGGTCCTACCACTGGTACTGTACCATGCCACTGAAAGCGTGTTTAAGTGTACACTGACAATAGCCGTGGTGTTAGATTGTTACACTATGGTACTTTGAAATTTACCATGGGTTTATGGTATGACACGGTACTTTTTAGATGTGATATGGCATTTTTAGATACTTTTTTTGTAACACATTCAAAAACATTGCATTACCAGTCAATACCGTGATGCTTTTTTTGTAAATGACCATCTTGTTTAATGCACCAAAATAACAGTTTTACCATGGTTCATGTTCAGAAAAACATGGTAATACTATACTGTGTAACTGAAAAAAATGAAGAGGTAAAATTAGGAAATATTTTTATAGTACTTTAAACATACTTTATTCTCATTAACTGTAGTACTCATTAACTGTAGAATTTTCTTTTAATATTTTAATTATCTTTTATTTTATATTTTCAGTTTTAGTAATAATGTGTTATGTGCTTTTTTTCTTTTTGTATTATTTTTTAATGATTTCTGTCTTTCATCACTTTTTATTTTAGTTCAAGTAATTTTAGTACTTCAACTTTAAGGTAATTTTAGTATTATTTATATAGGCAACTATAATAGTAATTTTAATATTTCAATATTTTTTTTTTTATTATTCTTAGCAATTTTTGTAATTTTGTTGTTTGTTTTTCATTTTTATTATTTTTAATATTTGTATTTCTTTCATTTTATTTAAGTTTTTGTTAAAGCAGTTTTTAATTTGTATTTATTTTACAGTACTTTTAATATTTTGAATTAGTATTTTAAGTTTTAATTTTAGTTATTAATTTTAGTAATACTATTATAGAAATTTCTTTCAATATTTTAATGATCTTTTATTTTATATTTTCAGTTCTATTTTATTTTAGTATGAGTTTTAAGAATTTTAGTTTTGTGCTTTTTTTCTTTTTTATTATTATTTTTTTATGATTTTTGTTTTAATTTGTATTATTTTTAGGGCTGTCAAACGATTAATCACGATTAATCGCATACAAAATAAAAGTTTGAGTTTGCCTAATAAACGTATGTGTACTGTGTGCAATTATTATGTATATATAAATACAAACACATTCAGGTACATATATAAGAAATATTTACAAGTATATGTATTTATTATAATTTTTATATAATTTATATTATATATAAATACAAATATTTTTTACATAGATAACATATTTCTCTTAAATATATACATTAATTCATGTGTATTTATATATACGTAATAATTACACACAGTACACACGCATATATTAGGCAAACTCAAACTTTTATTTTGTATGCGATTAATCGCGATTAATCGTTTGACAGCCCTAATTATTTTTAATATTTGAATTTCTTTTATTTTATTTCAGTTTTTGTTTAAGGTATTTGCATTTATTTTTACAGTTCTTTTAATATTTTCGATTAGCTTTTCAGTTTTAATTTTAGTTATTTTCATTATTAGTTATTTGTATTTATTTTCCTAAATATTCTGTTTTCCCTTTAATTCATTTCAGTTGCAGTTGTAGTCATTTTAGTACTTTAGTATATTATTATATTATATTATTTATTATTATTATATTATGTATTTTATTTAGTTGCCAAAGCAGCATTTCTAATTTTAATTTACATTTTTTAATCTGTTGCTTGTTTGTTTTAGTTTTGGTTTTAGTTAACCAAAATGACACTGAAAATTCTATTTATTTTTTATTTATTTTAGTACTTCATATTATGTTATATTATATTATATTATATTTTTCATTTAGTTAATTTTTCATTTATTATTATTATTATTATTATTATTATTATTTTGGTTTACGTTTTGGCCAAAACAACACTGAATATTCTATTTAAATGTAATATTCTATTCTATTCTATTATTGGTTTTAGTTTTAGTTTTAGTTAACCAAAACAACACTGCATGGAAATAGCATGGAAATAGCATGGTACTGCCTTGAGCTGAAAAAACTAGGCTGTCTACAGTAAATAGCGAAATATGACACTTCTAATTTTATCTCCAGCCGAGACACCATGCGTTCGGTGCAAACTGAACTGTCTTCTGTCACTTGAAAATGGCTTCTTTGATGAATTCTATAGAAACATGCATTTGTGAATTGCAATTTATTTACAGCATTTTTCTTTCAGCAGACATTGAAGGGCTACCATAACCACCACAGACACCAATATTCAGATTACTGGATGAGTTTTTCAATGGCTGATTCATAAATCCACCCTCCCCTGTCCTTAATATGCTGTTACGTCCATGCTTTGACACGACAGTATCGCCTACACGCCGCAGCTCCCTTTGCTGTAGCGCGCAGCACTTCTTTTTTTTCCTAGATAAGTGAAAATGCCTGAGACTAGGAGCAATGCAATATGACAGATGCCTGTCAAAGAAATAACTTGTGACACGTGGTAGAGCTGAGTCATTTACAACGACGCCTCGCTCACTCACCTTTCAGTTCTCAAAGTCAGACGTCTGTAGGTTGCTTGAGGAGAAAAATGAAAATGAGAAGACACCCTCCTCCCATACCAGTATTGCCATATATAAACCGTTCTTGCTCTTTGCGGGAGGCATATGCAAATGGCTGCCGTACGCACATGGTCAAATGTCTTGGTGGTTATCAAGCTCGCTAATACAAGTGGTTCATTTAGAAATGCAATTACATAGGTGCATGAAAGCATATCTTGTACATAGGTCTGGAATGGGGTTCTTATTCCCTGTGCTTTGAAGCAGGTAATTTCCTCACTGGCGGTAGGGTTATGGTTTCTTCAAGGGTTTGTGCTACTGTCCAAAGGCATTGAGTTTTGAAATAGAGTATTCTCAGCTCTGAAAAAGACCTTCTCTTGCTGTATCTCTATGTTTGGTTATCTATCCCAACAGACCTTCACCTCACTGACCGGGCTGGAGGGTATCTGAACTAAGGCTGTCTTTTCTGGGATGTTTCTACTTAAAGGAACAGTTCACTAAAAATGAAAATTTGCTGAAGATGTACTCACCCTCAGGCCATTCAAAATGTAGATGAGTTTGTTTCTTCACCTGAATAGATTTGGAATAATTTAGTTTTACACCAGTTGCTGACCAATGGAGTGAATGGGTGCCATCAGAATAAGAGTCCAAACTGCTGATCACAATAATCCACAAGTAATCCACACCACTCCAGTCCATCAATTAACATCTTGTGAAGTGAAAAGCTGCATGTTCTTGAAAAAAAATCTCATCATTATGTAATTATTAACAAGTCCTCTATGTATAATATTGCTTTCTACAATGGAATAGGAGTTCCCTTGTCTGAATCAGGAGAGAAATATGCACAAATCAAGAACCGTTTACAAGTGAAAACAGTCCAAAACAGTTATAAACAAACATGTTGGTGGATTTTTGTGATGTTTTTATCAGCTATTTAGACTCTCATTCTGACGGCACCCATTCACTGCAGAGGATCCATTAGTGAGCGAGTGATTTGATGTTACATTTCTCCAAATCCATTCAGATGAAGAAACAAACTCATCTACGTCTTGCATGGCCTGAGGGTGAGTAAAGGTTTCTTCGATCAAAAGAAAGTTTAGAAGAACAACATTTATTTGAATTTGAAATGCTAAATAAAAGTATTAATTTCTAACATTTCTAAAATTTCAATAAATTTTCAGCAAACTTTCATTTTTAGCTGAAGCATTTCTTGAAAGTTTAGAAGTTGATTACAATGTGATGTGCATGCAGGTGATTTTAAGAATATTGGTAAAAAGTCATACTGTAGATCTCAATATGAACTCAAATATTTATCTTCAAATGACCAAATGATGTAAACTATGTTATCCGTATTAGTTGATAGTTGCATGTTAACCATTTAATACTAATATTATTAACAGGAACACTAAAATACTTAATATTTTTCTTAATTTTCTAAAAAAAAAAAAAAAAAAAAAAATGCTGAATTTGTCAATTTGTCCTTGTCTCTAACTTTCTTATTTTCACAGCTGTTATGTTATCTCCCTCTCCCTCTCCAAAAAGATGGCTTGATCTTTCTGACATATTTTTTTTTTTTGCTGGTTCAGAGATAAGTCTCTACAAGCATTTCATTATGTAGATTGTTTTACTTATATTAGCCTTTTCAAGCTTAAATGTTCAACAAAATATCATATTATGTTTTTTTTTTTTTGCACAAAGCAGAAAATTAACTACCAATCAAAAGTTTTTGAACAGTAAAATTTTTAATATATATATATATATATGCACACCAAGCCTGCATTTATTTGATCCAAGTACAGCAAAAACAGTAAAATTTTGAAATATTTTTACTATTTAAAATACGTTTTCTATTTGAATATATTTTAAAATGTAATTTATTCCTGTGATTTCAAAGCTGAATTTTTAGCATCATTATACTAGTCACATTATTCTTCAGAAATCGTTATAATATTCTGATTTTCCGCTAAAAAAATGTATTAATATTATTATGCTGAAAACAGCTGAGTAGAATTTTTTCAGGTATCTTTGATGAAAAGAAAGTTCAGAAGAACAGAATTGATCTGAAATAGTAATCTTTAGTAAAATTATAAATGTCTTTATCATCACTTTTGATCAATTTAAAGCATCCTTGCTGAATAAAAGTATTAATTCCCCTCCCTAAAAAAATAAATAAATAAATTAATTAATTAATTAATTATATTGATTCCAAGCTTTTGAATAGTATAGTGTATAATGTTACAAAAGCTTTTAATTTCAAATAAATGCTGATCTTTGGATATTTCTATTGTTTTAAATATTGATAATAATAATAATAAACGTTTCTTGAACAGCAAATCAGCATATTAGTATGATTTCTGAAAGATCATGTGACTGGAGTAATGATGCTAAAATTCAGCTTTGATCACAGGGATAAATTACATTTTAAAATATATTCAAAAAGAAAACACTTATTTTAAATATGAAAAAAATAGTTCACAATTTTACTCTTTTTGCTGTACTTTGGATCAAATAAATGCAGGCTTGGTGAGCAGAAGAGACTTTTTTAAAAAAACATTCAAAATCTTACTGTTCAAAAACTTTTGACTGGTTGCGTAAATCTGAAATTTCTATGTTCGCAAATTGTGACAGGGTTTACACTAATGCTTTAGAATCAGTGATGATAAACAACTTTTGGTTAACATAACCACATATTTTGTACCAGAGGTAATAGTTTGATAAACAGCCACTGAAAAGCTCATTTGCTGACCTCAGATCTAAATATTAGGGTTACAATATTGTCTATGGTAGTTACTTCCCTTGACAGGAGGTAGCCTTTTCCTTTAGGTGCAAATAGCACCATTTCCTGTGAATGACCCTGTCTCATTTGTTTAATTTTCTTACATTTTAGAAAAAAAACATCTGACACATCGTTACTTAAATAAAACATAATTGAGAACCCCATTAAGTCTCCAAAGCTATAAAAGAGCAACATCTGAGCAATAAAATGCTCCTCTGGGGAAATTTATCTCTGTTGTCATAAAGTAATAAGCTAAAATGTGCAGGTTTTTGACTGAATATCTGGTGCTGCAGATAGCAAACTGCATTTATCTGCTCCTGAAGTCAGTCAGTGAGAGATTCTGGTTGTTTCAGAGAGCAGAGAGGAGCGTTGTGAGTTTTGCTCCCTGTCTGCCCACTCACAGTCCAAGGTGACAAGCCAATATCCTCCTCCTCAGACGGCCCTCTTCCCTGACCTAGATTTCTCACAAAGCTCTAGGAAAGCCCACATACATGTGCACATGCTATCCCTTGTTCTCCTTTCGTATGTTCCGCTCTGTATTCATGTGACATCCACGCACTTGTACATGCACAGAATGATTTCCTTGCATTGTCAGAAAAATACTCAGAGACTTACATAAGCGGGAATGCAAGCGAACGCATCTGCGCACACACATATACCTTTAAATTCCATCTCAGCACTGGCAGGGAAAGTCTCCTTGAATGATAATATTCCCATTTGAGAGGAGACCGTCTACCGGTGGAGGAGGAGGGTGACATATATGGAGCGCGTGCAGACGACAGTCTGTTAAATATTCATGATTGTGCACTTGCGGCTTGACATGTGTACGGCAGATGCTCGTACGTGTGTGTGTGGGTATTCGCGTGTGGGCGGGGTATGTGTATGTGTGTGTGTAGGTAAGGAAAGGCCATGGTTGCATTGTGTTGGTATGTGTGTGTGTTTGTTGTGCATCTGTGCGGAAGCCGAATAGATTTTGGCTGGTACACCTGTTTGTCTTGATGGTACACATTAGGGGAAAATGAAGGGGTTGGAAGGTACAAAATGGATCTGGGTAATGCATGCGCTCTTTACTCGTGCAACATAATGGAAAAGTGTATTTATCACACTGTGAGTCCAGCCAAAAGTTTGGAAACAAGACTAAATTTGGCCAACAGGAAAAATGCCTGTTGTTTTCATGTTTGTGTTTTGGGTTATGGTGGATTATTTTTTTGTGTGAGGTTTAAAATTGTAATAGTGCATGTTTATTTATTTATTTTTTTTGTTTTAGGGGGGAAAAAAACATACTGTAGAGTTTGTTCAAAGCACTATGTCTCAGTACTATGAGGTTTTGAATAAAAAGTACAAATGCATAAATGCTTGTTTTCTTTAGGAATGGTTTTTCTGTTTGTTTGTTTTTTTAATTCTGTCTTTCTGTACTAATATTGCAACACAAAGTCTTACTGGCATACAATACCAGTCCAAATATTTTGGACAGTAAGATTTTTAATATTTTTTAAAGAAAAATCTCTTCTGCTCACCAAGCCTGCATTTATTTGATCCAAGATACAGCAAAAGGCGTAATATTCTGAAATATTTTTACTATTTAAAATAACTGCTTTCTATTTGAATATATTTTAAAATGTAATTTATTCCTGTGATTTCAAAGCTGAATTTTTAGCATCATTACTGCAGTGTTCAGTGTCACATGATCCTTCAAAAATTATTTGAATATGCTGATTTGTGGCTCAAGAAACATTTATTATTATTATTATTATTATTATTATTATTATTATTATTATTATTATTATTAATATTATTATTATTATTATCATCATCAATATTTTTAACAGTTGAGTGCATTTTTTTCAGGATTCTTTGATGATTAGAAAGATCCGAAGATCAGTATTTATCTGAAATAATATACACTATACCAACTATATGTGTGTATATATATATATATATATATATATATATAAATTTGTAAGGAAATTATAGAAATTGATACTAATAAGGATGCTTTAAATTGATCAAAAGTGATGATAAGGCCATTAATAATGTTACAAAAGATTTCTATTTCAGATAAATGGTGTTCTTTTTAAATTTCTATTCATTAAAGAAACCTGAGAAAATTGTACAGCTGTTTTCAACATCATCATAATAATAATAATAATAATATATATTTTTTTCAGAATCAAATAGCAAATCCGAATATTAATTTCTGAAGGATCATGTGACTGGAATAATGATGCTAAAAATTCAGCAATAAAGAAATAAATTACATTTTAAAATATATTCAAATAGAATTTTTTTCCTTATGTACATTTTTTTTTTTTTTTTTTTTTTTACTTTGGATCAAATAAATGCAGGCTTGGTGAGCAGAAGAGACTTCTTTAAAAAAAAAAACTTTAAAAATCTTACTGTTCAAAAGCTTTTGACTGGTAGTGTAAAGTTAGAGAAGTTTAAACTGTATAATTAAGGACAATTTTACCTGATTGGATTTAACTTTAAAATTTAGCAGGGTTTTTAATAGATGTAAGGCTGGGGCAAGTTGTCATATTTTGTATGTGTTTGCTTTCAAATTGATTGAAATGTCAGTAAATAGCCTATAATAAATAATTTTACGTAGATGCATGCATGTATGTGCATATTCTATTGACGACAAAATATTTTAAAATATTTTATTATTTTAAAGCTTGGCAAAACTTGAAATTTTTATTTTATTTTGTTTTATTTCATTTATTTTTTAATAAAATATATATAGATGCCCACAGAGTTGTAAGATTTGACTGAATCTATATGACTTTGAGGATTAGAAATCTTAGTTTTATAATTCTTTAAAGAACATAAATATAAAAGAAACATGTTGAGGGAATCTTGAGATCTCCTTAGAAGTTTGCTGAGGCCTCTTAATGGGCCCTGGCCTCTTGTTTGAGAACCACTGCTTTAGATTTAATTTTTAAAACGTATATTATTTTTGAAATTAGTGTCAAAATGCAGCAGGTTTGAGAATATGACCCACTAAAGTGTTATGTGTTGTTGAGTGAACAGTATGTTTATTTTTTAATACGTTAATTCAGAATTGGCCTTTAAAAATAAATCTATCCTGAGAAATATTCATTATAGTACAAGCAGGACAACAATCCAGTGTCTCTTTTATAAGTAATATAGCTATTGTGGTTAATATAAAGCAAAGTTTAATTTGATGCTCATTTCCAAACTTTTGAGCATGGCAGGCTGTGGTGCCACAGTAATCCATCATCAAGACTGTAAATCAAACCCTGATGAGTGTTATTGATTCACATCAAACATGACTCTGCAAATACTTCACGCTACATTTACACACCGCCACACCATTCTTTTATGCTTCAGATCATTTTTACTGTCATTCCAGAGAATCACAAATTACTAATCAACTCCTGTTCCATTACTGATGAGTTTATATTTGTCTACTTTATTCAACTGCAGATTGCTTATAATTGTAGAAGTCCTTGCTGAGGCACATTTCAGTCTGGAGGAGGGTGAGGAACAGTGTGTGAATCCCTTCAAAATTGCCAAGCGCTGCACCATGCAGAGTCTCTTGCTTCAGTATATTCTGGAACATAGCCTATTGCATCTTTTTTTGAGTAAGTGAATACTTGTGATCATAAAATTTGTTGGTTTGTATTTGTATCGGCCAGAATTTTCATATCATTGTACCTCTAGTACAATGCTATGCTTCCTTAGTATGCTTCCTCAGAAGGTGGTACAGTGGCTCATCAGGTTTTATAAAGCAGTGGTGGTGTTGTCTCTTTGTGCCCTTGTGTAAATATGAATGAGGCTTATTTTTATATTTTGGTCCGCTAATGCACACAAGCAATTACAGTCTCATTAGAACATGTCTTATGCTCTGGGCTTTGAAAGGGATGTGATGAGCCCGTATCAGCGGGGCCCTTCACCACCAGCAGAGAGCAATATCACACACGTGCAGTCGCTGGGGGTCAATATGACCGAGTCTTATCAGAACATGAAGAATAACAGCCCTGAGGTGACACAATAGGGAAACAAGGACTCATTGTTGTGCCCAAGTGTTTGAGGGGGAAGTCTGGGCCAGCAGGCTGTTAGCTGAGGTGTGAGAAAATCTGTCTGGATGCTTCTTTGACTAAAACAGCTTCACGTGGTAGTAAGCTGGTTTCTGTGGTCATTAGTTGGTTTAGGTGGTTGCATTCAGTTAGTTTGCTTGTTCCAGATTATTATCCCATAGGGAATTTAGTTTGCAAAAAACAAAAAAAACAAAACAAAAAAAAATAAAATAAAATAAAAAGCATATATATCTACAGCTAAATATATATCCAGCTTGGTCACTTTTTTATTTTTATTTTATTTTATTTTATTTTATTTTTATTTTTATTTTTTTTTGTATCAAAATTTAGTTTAAATTTGCACTCTTACTGTACTGAAATGTAAGATTTTAGAAGTTAAATAAATAAATAAATAAATAAATAAATAAATAAATAAATATAAATAAAGTATGTATGTATCTCCAGCTTGGGCACATTTTATTTTAATTTATTTTATTTTATTTTATTTTATTTGTGTCCAAATTCAGTTTAAATTTGCACTCTTACTATGCTAAAATTTAAGATGAAATGAAAATAAAATGTATTCACTTAGTTTGTTTGTTCAAGATTATTATCCAAGAGGGAATTTACAAAGGGGATCCCAAAGGGAATAAAAAAAAAAAAAAAAAAAAAAAAAAAAATATATATATATATATATATATATATATTTACATATATCCAGGTTGGGCACATTTTAAGGGGTACTATTTTATTTTATTTAGTTTAAATTTGCACTCTTACTAAAAAATGCTCAAATTTAAGATGAAATAAAAATAAAATGTATTCACTTAGTTTGTTTTGTTTGTTTAAGAATATTATCCCATAGAGAATTTAGTTTCCAAAAAAAAAAAAAAAAAAAAAAAGTTCATAAATAAATAAAAAAGTATGTACATATTTCCATGGGCACATTTTAATTGGTAATATTTTTTATTTTATTTTATTTTATTTTATTTTATTTTATTTTATTTTATTTTATTTTATTTGTATCCAAATTTATTTTCAATTTGCACTTTTACTATGTTGAAGCTTAAGATGAAAAAAAAAACAACTCTCACAAAATTATTCATTAAATACACAAGCTAATTGATTTACTATAAAAAAAGTGAACAGGTCTCAATCAGTGTTCGTAATGGAATACGTAACGCATTATTATTTCAAATATGTACTGTATTCTAATTATTATTCTTTTTTAAATAGCATGTGAAATAGTGTGCATGATGCAACAATGAATATTTCAAACATGAGCTTGTGACATTGTGTTCACCCGACCTCATTAAATTGCATAAAAATTTCAAAAGTAGCTTCTAACTTTGCATACAAATGTCTTTTGGCATTTTACACATATAATTAGTGAAATGTTAACAGTTATGGTTAATGTTGTCTTTAGATCATTTGGCATATTGGAAAGGGCAGGTCAAGTCAAATGCATTGCACATACTGCACATTTTGGTGCTGATCATTTTGATTGATTTGGATAGCAATACAAAAAACGCTACCCATTTTGTACCCATTTAAGTACTTAAATGCTTCATATGCACCCGAAAATGTAGCATTTGTACAATTCTGCTTGCGTACAGAAAATGTGACTAAAAGTGACTAATGCAGAAATAGTAAGATATATTTGTGTTGAAATAGCAATCTATATTTGGGTTTGTGACTTTTCAAATCCAAATATACAAATTTCTCTGCTGTATAAGCATTGACATTTACTTTGAGGAATGCAAATGTAGCTATATGTTTGTTTTATTTTTATGCTTAGATTTTGTAATAGCAAATCAGAAGGATTTGAGGTTAAAACTCTATGCTATCATATGAATCAGGCTTTATATCAGAGGCACAGCAGCCTCAGTCTCCCCAAGCGACCCGTGAATTGGCGGTGCGTGCGTTTGCAGCTCAAATCAGGCTCGGTTTGTACGTCTTGAATTAGAAGCAGCGTTCAGTGAGGTGTTGCGTCTGCCGCTACATTCACACTGTTGAGGAAGCGTTAAAAACTCCACCACTACAAATATTGAGTGTATGGTTCAGGTTCCCTCAGACAGCAGGACCATTATTAGCATTAGATGAACACCGGTAGCGCTGCATATTACATGCGAGCGGCGCGGAAAAACTCAATGGAGGAGAATGAATGTGCTGCTTTGTCTGTGTAATGATGTCCCTGCGCTCGCCTCCACCTGTTCGGGTTCGCCGTATATTGTGCGATTGTGTGTAAGAGAGGAAGACAGGTGTGGGAAGAGAGAGAAAGAGAGAGCGGTAGACTAAAAGCTAATGATACCGTCAGCAGCCCTCGACTCTTTGAAGAATCTCCCAGCACTATGTGCTAGTAAAGTCGACAAACACTCCATCACTGTCAGCTCTCAAATTCACAGGGAAAGCCTGTTTCCTCCAGTCAACACAAATCTCAAAAAGCCCTTTTGTGTCTGTCAGTCTCCAACACTTTCATTTTGACAGGTAAACACAAGAAAAGGTAATCGACTCATGCTTGGGGGGATACAAAGAGGAAATACCAGATCAGGTTTGTGTGGCCGTCTAGTGTACTTTTGGGATGTTTTCCTTTTCCCATTATTGAATTTGTTTTTTAAATCTAGGGTATTTAAACCTCCTTCATCTTATTGTGCCATTGAGGAAAACTTAATTAAGGGAAATAACAACAGGGAGGGAAGTATCCAAAATATTACATTGCAAATAAGAAATATTAAACTGATGGAAAATATTGCGCTGCAAAAATACTCTTCTTCTTAATTTGGATCTAATTTTCCAATTTGTATCTCGAAATCATTAAAACTAAATAAGCAGTATTCCATGACATATTAAAACTTGTTTTCAAGTGTATTTTGTTTGCACAGGCAGATTTATTTTTCACTTTTTAAGTATAAACAAGTAAAAAATTTGAAGATGCTGCTTGTGCATTAGGACAAAACCCCTTATATTCATGATTTAATATACAAAAACTTCTTGTTAAAGTAAGATAAAGTAAAAATAAATAAAATAATAGTTAAAATAATACTAATTAGTGCTGTCAGATTGATTAATCACGATTAATTGCATCCCAAATAAAAGTTTGTTTTAAGGCTGTCAAGATTAATTGCATACAAAATAAAATTTTGAGTTTGCCCAATATATTGTGTGTGTACTGTGTAATTATGTCTATATAAATACAAACACATTTATGTATATATTTAAGAAATATTTGTAAGTAAATGTATTTTTTATATTTTTTATAGAATTTATATTATATATAAATAAAAATATTTTGCACATAAATAACATATTTCTCTTAAATATATACATTAATTTGTGTGTACTTATATATACTTAATAATTACACACAGTACACACAAATATATTAGGCAAACTAAAACTTTTTTGTTTTTTATAAAACAAAATTAATCGCGATTAATCGTTTGACAGCCCTAGTTTGTTTACATAATGTGTGTGCCGTATATTTATATGTATATGTAAATATACACACATATTGTAAATCATATATAAATATGAATACATATATACATGTAAATATATGTACATGTACATTTGTGTGTTTCTATATACATATAAATATACACAGCACATGCACATATATTATGCAAACACAAACTTTTATTTTGGATGCGATTAATCGTGATTAATTGATTTGACAGAACTAATACTAATACTAATACTAATACTAATAATAATAATAATAATTTTATGCATTATTTTTGCAGTGCAATCAAATTTGTCATTTGAGTCATTTGACAGAGTCATTTGAGTTTTTTTTTTTTTTTTTCTCAAGAAAAATTCAGAGCAACAGAATATTTATCAAAAGTCTCCGTTTGCTATCCATTTAAACAGCTGAAATATTAAAGAGATCACATTTTTGATCTTTCTTTCCTGTGGGGTTCATTCTACAATATTTAACTTAATTAAAAGAATAGTCCACCCAAAAATGAAAATTTAAAAAAATTCAAAAATTCAAAGTCATTCCAGACCTGTAGAAGATATTTTGAAGAATGTTGGTAACCAAATGGTTTCAGCTCCCATTGACTTCCATTATATATTTTGACCATACAATGGAAGTCATTGGGAACTGAAACAGTTTGGTTACTAGCGTTCTTCAAAATATCTTCTTTTGTATTCCATTGAAGAAAGAATGTCATACAAGTTTGGAACAACTTGAGGGCAGATAAACGGTGACTGCATTTTCATATTTTTGGTAAACTATTCCCTCTCTGCATAGCAATTACAAAGAGAAGCAAAACAGAATCAACATTGAATATTACGTCAATTGAAGCCTGTGGTTGTTTTCTGTAAACAACAAGGGTCAACTCAAGAGCAAAGGCTTGTTTTATGCAATATCTAAAAGTAAATTTTAATTCTAAAAGTTATTTAGCTTGTGTAAATACATCAATCAGTAATGCATGTCCATTGAGAACTGCTCAAATGTTCATGGTATAGTACAATGTAACAATGTTTTCTGCGATTGCATGCTATATATACAATCATCATACTACCCAGGACTATGCCAGCGTAAATGATGAACAGTATTGTCATTCTCAACAAACCCCACCTGGGTCATGCAGGTCGCATTATATTGAGAGCTCGTTTTATTGCACAGTATCCCGCCATTATATTAGATGTTCCGCAGTGTGTTGAGACTCTCAAACCTGTAATTGCATTTTGACTAGTCCCACTGGCTGAAACCCAGCATCCGAGCTTTTGGATAATTGACTGGCTGTAATGGAGACGAATAAAACATCAGGAGAACGAAGGCAGCCGGTGCATGTGAAGAAAAAAAGCTGTTGGGTGTTTTGCTGTCAAGAAAACAAGTCGGTTTTCTCACACCTCAAATGTATCTTTGTCTTGAGGGAGGCTTGTAGACTAAAATCTGATTAGTTGTGTTTGCGTTTATGGGAAATGATTGCCTTGAATGTTTGCTTTGTCGAGGAATTATTTTCTCGATGCGTAAAGCAACACGTCTCGCAATATAAAGATCCCAGAGGACAATTTTATTGTTCAGAGGCTGATCGTTCAAAGCACAGGAGAATTAATGGAGATTTTATTTTGATGTATAAGCTTTGTCTCTGGTGTTTCTCCTAAAATCCATTAGGAGAAATAAAAATAGTAACAAGTAATAAGTAATAAGACAAATGTTGGTTATAAAATGAATGAAATAGAAGCTCAGGTCTTGTAAAGAAATGAGAAATATTTGCATTTATATTGAGATTTCTGACTTTTGATTGCAGATTTGGCATTTGATGAATCTGAGCACAGTTTAAACATAGTTCAAGACATAAAGCAATAGTTCACTAAAAAATTAAAACTTGATGAAAATTTACTTTTGAAACAAATACTTTGGAAACAAATCCACCATTTAGGCATTTTAACTTTAAACCATTGCCTTTTTGCCCAAAATAAGAGTCCATAATCCATAAACACTGTGAAAAAGGTCATCCCTGTCCTCTGACGTCAAAAATCCACAGACATATTAGTATAGAACTGTTGTGGACTATGCATATTATCTGTGCTTGAAGAATGCTTTCTTAAGTAAAAAGTAATCTTGTCTGAATCAGGAGAGAAATATGCATAGATCAAGATTATTATGGATAGAGGACTCATGTTTTAGTCAGAAGCAATGATTTGAAGTTACAGTTGAGGTCAAAAGTTTACATCCCCCTTTCAGAATCATTAAAAATGTTAATTTACCAAAATAAGAGGGATCATACAAAATGCATGCTATTGTTTTTTTAGTACTGACTTGAATAAGATATTTTACACAAAAGATGTTTACATATAGTCCGCAAGATAAAATAATAGTTGAATTTATAAAAATTCAACTATTAATACAAAATACAACTAAAATACACCCCCTTGATTCTTAATACTGTGTTGTTACCTTAATGATCCACAGCTGTGTTTCTTTTTTTTTTTCAGTGATAGTTGTTCATGAGTCCCTTGATTGTCCTGAACAGTTAAACTGCCTGCTGTTCTTCAGAAAAATCACTCACAAATTCTTTGGTTTTTCAGCATTTTTGTGTATGTAAAACCTTTCCAACAATAACTGTATGATTATGAGATCCATCTTTCCACACTGAGGACAACTGAGGAACTCGCATGCAATTATTACAGAAGGTTGAAACGCTCACTGATGCTCCAGAAGGAAACACTATGCATTAAGAGCTGGAGGGTGAAAACTTTTTGAATTTGAAGATCAGGGTAAATTTTACTTATTTTGTCTTCTAGGAAACAAGTAAGTATCTTTTGTAGCTTCTGAAGAGCAGTACTAAATGAAAAAAAAAAGAAAAAGATATTTAGGCAAAATAAGAAAAATGCACACATCTTCATTCTGTTCAAAAGTTTTCACCCCCCAGCTCTCATTGTTTGAAAGTGTTCAAATACACAAAAATGCTGACAAACAAGAATTTGTGGGACCTGAAGTATTTTTCTGAAGAACAGAAGGCAGTTTGACTGGTCAGGACATACAAGGAACTTATGAACAACTATTACTAAACAAAAAAACACAGCCGTGGATCATTCATGTAACAGCATTGTATTAAGAATCAAGTGTATGTAAACTTTTGAACGGGGTCATTTTTATAAATTCAACTATTATTTTCTATTGTGGACTATATGTAAACATCTTTTGTGTGAAATATCTATTCAGGTCTGTACTAAATAAACAGTAACATGCATTTTGTATGAGCCCCCTTATTTTGGTAAAATAATGAACATTTTAAAGATTCTGAAAGGGGGATGTAAACTTTTGACCTCAACTGTAAAATATCTTAATAATAATTTTATTACAGGCAGTTTTTCATTTCACAAGATGTTAATTGATGGACTGGAGTGGTGTGGATTACTTGTGGATTATTGCTATGTTTTTATCAGCTATTTGGACTCTCATTCTGACAGCACCCATTCACCGCAGAGGATCCATTGGTGAGCAAGTGATGTAATGCTACATTTCTACATTTCTACAATCTGTAACCATAAAGAAACAAACTCATGTACATCTTGAATGGACTGAGGGTGAGTAAACATTTAGTATATTCTCATTTTCATGCGAACTGTTCCTTTAAGGAAATCTATTTTATTTAATTGGTGATATTTTGAAATATGCTGTAATGCAAAACAGAACAAGAACAAACGTTACGTCAACTGAAGTCATTGATTATTTTCTGTAAACAGCAAGGGTCAACTCTGGAACAAGGACTTGTTTTGCTCAAAATCTCAAAGCAAGTTGTAGATCAAAAACCAGTGACATAAGAGCGAAGACAGAAGGATGGCAATAAAAGAATATTTCGAGATCAAAGACACTTGAACCCACAACATTCTCCTCGATTAACTTATGGTGAATTATGCATAAACATTATGTGAACCAAAGGAAGCCTCTTTGACCCATATAGTCATGCAAGAAAATACTGACATAAGATTTTCCTTGCCTGTTTGCTTGAATATAAAACGCAGGGTTGAAATTCAAAGTTAAATAGCCATCTGGTAGGAGATTTGTGGTGAAGAGCAAGCACTCACTATGTCAGAGTTAACAGAAGCCAGAGGCAACGTCCAAGTTTCCACACTGCAGCTGTTTTCTTGGCATTACAGATATTTCTTAAGACTGTGGGGGATGCTGATGTTTGTGAGATCAAGGACATGTTTTTGAAAGATGTTTATTGTATTCCTACATTGTAAGAAACTTTACACAACAATGAAAACTTCTAGCATTCGTACACCTTCATGTCATCTTAAATGACTACTGTTTTGTCTAGTATCGTTGTTGTTGTTTTTCAATACTAAATATATGACCCTGGACCACAAAACCAGTCATAAGGCTCAGTCTTTTGAAATTGAGATTTCAATATACATCTGAAAGCTGAATAAATACGCTAAGGTCAATCAAAATATTGAGGAAATCACCTTTAAAGTTGTCCAAAGGAAGTTCTTAGCAATGCATAGTAAGTTTTGATATATTTACGGTAGGAAATTTACAAAAATATCTTCATGGAACATGATCTTTACTTAATATCCTAATGATTTTTGTCATAAAAGAAAAATAATCGTTTTGACCCAAACAGTGTATTTTTGGCTATTGTTACAAATATACCCATGCTACTTACGATTGGCACTTCTTAAAGAAGGTTAATTGTCTTGGATATTGTACATTACAAATCATTTTTTTTGGCATGATTAACAATATTTTTGAAAGAGTAATACATGCTCGAAGGTAATTTTTGAAGAAACTAATATTTTATTCAGCAAGGATGCATGAGCAAATTGATCGAAAGAAAAGACATTTATAATGTTACAAAGATTTCTGTATTTTTTTTTAAAAAAAGCTGTTATTTTGAACCTTCTACTCATAAAATAATCCTGAAATAAAATACTTAATGGTTTCCACAAAAACATTAAGCCACAAAGGTGTGTTCAACATTGATAAATCAGTATGTTAGAATGATTTCTGCAGGATGATGTGATAGTGAAGACTGGAATAATGATGTTGAAAATTATTATATTATATTATATTATATTTGACAATATGTTCTATATTTTTGATCTTATAAATGCACTGATGAGCATCAGATTTTTTTTTAAAAAAAAGCAAAAAGTATTTTTTAAAAAGCAAACATTCAGTACTTTTGTGCATTTTTTTATTTAAATGTCTTATGCTTGTTTCAACAGGGAAATTTTTCATAGCCGATTTTGAGTTTGAATATCTGGAAAGAGCAGCACTTGTGTGCACTGAAGAAAGAAAATCATCTGTGTTGGGAACAACATGAGGGCGAGCAAATAATGACAGCATTGTCACATCATAATACACTGATAAATATCAAATACTTCTGTTTTTCTCTTCATAATGACATGCGACACTTCCATTCAGCTGCAGTTCATTTTCACCTTTTTACCTCGTTTCGTTCTTCCTCTGCTTCGTTTCTCACTCCCTTTCTCTCTTTCTAGTCTATTTCTGAGCTTAAGGGCCTGTAGCTCTGCTCGTCTCCGCTTCTGTTAATCAGCATAACCTTTCTGTGTGCTTTGTCGGTGACACACAGGCTGGCATAAAAAAGATGGTTCTCAGCATCTGCGCCGGCTTCGCGCTTTCTCTCTCAGCGCCTTTCGATTTCCATCGCAGGAAAAAGGCAGCTCTGTAGATAGCGGACGCTTTCTGTTTGAAGTCTGTCATCGGCGAAGAAGAGGAAAAGGGATTTGTGGATGAGGAACCCCACCTTTCATCCCACGATGCCTTGCCCTGAGGGGGGTTATCCTAATTAAAGCACAGGCATGCTGCTATAGGATGGCACAGAAGCGCATATAACTGTGGGTATTCGGCCCTGGCGGAAACTGGCACTGGCAGAGGAAAGAATCTCTGGCTGGTGGACTTCAAGATCGTTTTCTCTTTTTGCTCTTGTTTGAGGTTTTGATCTATATGGATTGTAAGGTATCATGGCCTCATGGTCGGCTATATGCTGCAGGGGCAATATCCCGAATCTGTGCTTTAATTGCCCAACTTCTGCCAAGAAACTTGGAGGGGAGCGTTCACACCGCATCCTAAAGCGATCACTGCACACTGCCATCTTGAAGCGTGTCTCTAATTGCATGAGAGGCTCCCTTGTGTAAACCCTAGAGAGAGAACGAGGAGCAACTCCAAAAGTCAAAAGTGTAGGAGGCTTTGAATGGGATCTCTTGGAAACTTTGTTCCTCAAAAAAGACTGCTTTTCAGATAACCCTCAAAAAGGTTACATTATATGTAGATGAAAAGCCAAGTAGCATTACCGTCATTTGAAGAGCAAGTTCAGTCGGTTCATTTGATTAGTGTTTCTTATAAATAATTTGTTTAAAACCCCTAACCCTAAGACTTAAACTTTTAGCTTGTAACTAATTAAATAAAATAATTTGCAGCATTTTTAAAAAAAATATATATAGATGTTTTACCAAAATAAGAGGGATCATCCACAATGCGTGATTTTTTTCTATTTAGTACTGACCTGAATAAGGTAGTTCACATAAAAGATGTTTACATATAGTCCACAAGAGAAAATTGATAAAAAATGACCCGGTTTAAAAGTTTACATACACTTGATTCTTAATACTGTGTTGTTACCTGAATGATCCACAGCTGTGTTTTTTTGTTTAATGATAGTTGTTCCTGAGTCCCTTGTTTGTCCTTAACAGTTAAACTGCCTGCTGTTCTTCAGAAAAATCCTTCAGGTCCCACAAATTCTTTGGTTTTTCAGCTTTTTTTGTGTATTTGAACCCTTTCCAACAATGACTATATGATTTTGAGATCCATCTTTTCACACTGAGGTCAACTGAGGGACTCATATGCAACTATTACAGAAGGTTCAGCCACTCACTGATGCTCCAGAAGAAAAACCATGCATTAAGAGCCAGAGGGTGAAAACTTTTGGACAAAATGAAGATGTGTACATTTTTCTTATTTTGCTTAAATATCTTTTTTTTTTTTCATTTAGTACTGCCCTATAGAAGCTACAGAAGATACTTACTTGTTTCCCAGAAGACAAAATAAGTTACATTTACCCT
Source organism: Cirrhinus mrigala (assembly GCA_036247105.1). NCBI lineage: Eukaryota > Metazoa > Chordata > Actinopteri > Cypriniformes > Cyprinidae > Cirrhinus > Cirrhinus mrigala. The sequence goes on along the minus strand of CM070007.1, from coordinate 36,009,707 downwards.
GATCTACGAATTCAATAAGTTTTCACCCCCCGGTTCTTAATGCATTTTGTTTCCGTCTGAAGCATCAGTGAGCGTTTGAACCTTATGTAATAATTGCATATGAGTCCCTCAGTTGTCCTTAGTGTGAAAAGATGGATCTCAAAATCATACAGTCGCTGTTGGAAAGGGTTCAAATACACAAAAATGCTGAAAAACCAAAGAATTTGTTGGACCTGAAGGATTTTTCTGAAACACAGCAAACAATTTAACTGTTGGCACTTATGAACAACTGTCACTAAACAAAAAAACAAACAATTCAACTATTATTTTCTTTTGTGGACTATATGTAAATATCTTTTACGTTAATTTTTTTATTCAGGTAAGTACTAAGTAAAAAATAACATGCATTTTGCATGATCCCTCTTATTTTGGTAAAATAATTAACATTTAGCAGATTCTGCAAGGTGTATGTAAACTTTTGACCTCAACTGTAACTACATTATTGTTTAGAAGGTCTGTATGGTTTTACTTTAATGTCTTTTATGCTCACTGAGGCAACAGAGAAAAAACATTAATATTGTGAAATAGTATTGCAATTTAAAATAACCACTTTCTATTTAAATACATTTTAAAATTTCATTTATTCCTGTGAGGCAAAGCTGAATTTTCAGCATCATTACTCCAGTCTTCAGTGTCACATGATCCTTCATAAATCATTCTAATATGCTGATTTGCTGCTCAAGAAACATTTCTTATTATTAGCAATGTTGAAAACATTGACGTTTAATATTTTTGTGTAAATGATACTTTTTTTCAGTATTATTTGATGAATAGAAGGTTCAAAAGAACATTATTTATTTGAATTAAAAATCTTTTCTAACATTACGAATGGTTTTACCACCAGATTTGATTAATTTAATGCAACTTTACCGCATAAAAGTATTAATTTCATTAAAACTTCAAAATAGTGGTGTTAAGAAGTTGAGTCTCTTATTGTGGATTTGTCCCAAATCAATCACTTGGTTCCTTGACAGTTAGGATGCTGTCTATGTGGGCAGCTAAAATGTTTATGAGCAAGATGAAATTCTGATATGATTTTAACAATCTCTCAAATTTCACACAAAACGCCTTTAAAACATCTACCACATTCCACAAAACCAGCCGGGAGAAGGAAATCGAACCTAAAGCGTCTTAAAAGGACAATGTCCCCGAGGTGCTGATGCCATTTGCACCACAATTGTCAACTATATATTTCCTTTCCTGCCGTTTTTCATTCTGTTTTTATGTCTGCTTCTGTGATAAACATGTCCAGTTTCGATCCGGTGTGACAGTGTAATTGAGCGAGTCGCACTTCTCTCGGCGGGTTGACCGTCAGAAGGCATCTTGGTCATTCTCTCGCTCTGTTGTAAATCCCAGCGCGGCCTTGACTCGCTAAACCTGTCTTCCAGCCTATTTTTGCCTCACCTTGTGTTTATTTTCCTCATAGCGCTTGGCAGATTTATCAGCGTTCTTCTCTGTGTTTTAAATGGCGAGCGGCTTATGTCATAACCTGCACGACTGGCCGTACCCTCCGTGAATCGTAACGCTTTTCGGTTTATGTCTCTCTTTCCATTCTCTTTATTTCCTGCCTCCATCTTTATAGCTGAGACGCGCAACCTTGGCTTTGGGACGGATGGTCATGCGGCATGACAATGAGGGCAGAAGAGACAGACAGAAATGACACTGTAAAATCACTTTTAGATCAAATAAATAATGCTGTAAAATTTATTTTTTGGATAAAAAAATCACTTACAGCATCTTTTAAGTGTTTAACGAAGAAAGAAAGGTAATCATGACTTTTTATCTCACAATTTGGATTTTTTCCCCTCAGAATTCTGAGTTTACATCTCACAATTAACTTGTAATTGTGAGATACAAACTTGCTACTCTGAGAAAAACTCTTTTTCCTCAGAAATCTTTTTTACATCTCACAATCGAAAACTCTCAATTTTGAGAAAAAAAAGTCCAATTTGTAGATATAAACTCACAACTGCAAGAAAAAAGTAAGAATGGTAAGTTCTTAACTTGTACTTGTTAGTTTATATATTGCAATTCTAACTTTTTTCCTCAGAAATCAGAATTTACATCTCAGTTAATAACTCGCAATTCTGAGAACAAAAGTCTGAATTGTGAGCTATAAACTCAAAATTGTGAGAAAAAGTCAGAATTGTTGGTTATTAGCTCAAAATTGTGGGTTCACATTTCACAATTCTTAATTTTTTTTTTCAGAATTGTGAGTTTACATCTCACAAATTAGTATTTTCTTTTTATATAATTTTAAGTTTATATCTTGCAATTCAGTTTTTTTTTTTTTTTTTTTTCAAAATTCTGAATTTACATCTCAAAATCCTGCTTTTTTTTTTTTTGCAGAATTCTGGGTTCGCGTTTTGCAACTGATTTTTCTCTCAGAATTTTGAGCTCATATCTTGCAGTTCTGAATTTCTTTCAGAATTCTGAATTTACATGTCACAATTCAGAATTTTTCTGAATTCTGAGTTTACATCTTGCAACTCTGATTTTTTCTTTTCCTCAGAATTTTGAATTTACATCTCACAATTCTAATTTTTTTCTCAGAATTTTGAGTTCTTATCTTACAATTCTGATTTTTTTTTCAAAATTCGTAATTTACGTCTCCCAATTCAGAATTTTTTTCAGAATTCTGTGTTTGCATCTTGCAGCTCTGATTCTCAGAATTTTGAGTTTTAGATCTCGCAGTTTCGTTTTTTTTTTCTTAGAATTGAGTTCATATCTTACAATTCTGATTTTTTTTAGAATTCTAAATTTACATCTTGCAATTCAGATTTTTTTTCAATTCTGAGTTTACAAATTGCAACTCTGATATTTTTTTCTCAGAATTTTGAGTTTATATCTTGCAATTCAGTTTTTTTCAGAATTCTGAATTTGCATCTCACGATTCAGATTTTTCACGAGTTCACATTTTGCAAATTAATTATTGAGTTTACATCTCACAGTTTTGATTTTTTCTTTGAGAATTCTAAATTTACATCTCAAAATTCATTTTTTTTTTCTCAGAATATTTTTTTATCAGTTTATATCACACAATTTTTTTTTCCCCAGAATTTTGAGTTTCTCATAATTCTGAATTTTCTTTTGAATTCTGAGTTTACATCTTGCAACTCTTGACTTTTTTTTCTCAGTATATTAAGTTTACATCTTGCAATTCTTGCAAGGCAGAACTGTGAGAAATAAACTTAAAGTTGTGAGGAAAAAAAGCCCTTTTTATATTTTTATTCCGTGGTGGAAGTAAGCTTCAATAAAAATGTGATCTTCAAACTCATAAAAGTGAAAAGTTCGACCAGGGTGACAATGAGGACATAGTGGTGGCACTGAGGCTGGAATATTTAAGTGAAAAGTGCAGAGAGAGAGACAGATAATGGGGAGAGAGAGAGACACACTGAATACAAGTTTCACAGGCTGCTTAAGTGCTAAAACATGTCAAAAAATAAAGCGTTAGACTTAAAAGATCTGCGTAATTAATAAGACTATGTAATGAAAACCAATGAAGTTCACCACGGGATGTCACAACTTTGCACGCGTTCAGACAAACTCATTCATATGAATTTGCTTTTGATTTAGCGATTGTTTTGATGCTGTTATTCTCTTTGTCTTTTTCGATAACAGACGGATCTGTCTCTCTTTATGCGAGCCGCCCACTCATGCAGCAAGTGTCATCTGTATGTGTGGCATATTAAAGGCCTGTGGGAACTCATTAGGGTGACAGACGCAGGGCTTACTCTCCCTCCCTTGGATTGCCATGTTTGTGCCATGACGGGTTCAGAATGTGCAGCGAGAGGGCAGAGGTGGCGTGCGGTGGGGATGAGTGTTTTTCAGGCAAATGTAAATTCATTTGATGGTGATGCTGAAAGGAGGGTCGTTTCTTCAACTACGGGCACTTTTGACCCTCTCTTAAAACACACTTTCTACACTTTCATGAGTTCACAGTGTCATTTCCAAATCTCAAATGACTGTTTGGTAGCACTCTGTGGTGGAAATGACATTTTTAGGATATACAGTCAAACCAAAATGTATTCAGACATCTTTAACTTTTCTCACATTATCACAGTTTATTCGCAGTAGTTTAGAAAATGGTGATAAAATATGACAAGAACTCAGAGTTCAACTGTGTCAGAACAAATTCATCTTGATAACCACAAATGAATTACAGTCAAACCAAAATTTATTCAGACACCTTCAAAATTTATCACATTATCACAGTTTATTCGCTATAGATTAGAAAATGGTAATAAACATGACAAGAACTCAAGAGTTAAACTGTGTCAGAACAAACTCATCTTGATAATGTCATATAACTTTTATAGAAAGGTATTTAACAAAACATAGTCAGGTCAGAGTCTCAGATCAAATTTTTGGTCCTATATTTTCAACACTTTTATTAGTAGTCTATTGTATGAAGAATTTTTGGGTATATAATGTGTCACAGTTTGTCTTATTTTGCTATCCTTACTTGCATAAATGAACTGTAGTGTTCTGCACCCACTAGTAAAAAAATATCAAAAATTGTATCTGGTATCTGAATATTTTTGGTTTTACTGTTTATGGCTCTTTCTGTCACACTTTATGTATTCTAAACACATATAGATTAATAATATCTTTGCATAATTTTGTTAAATTGGAAATGACAGTAAATATTATATTTATAAGTGGTATTTGCCTTATTTTTTGTCTTCATGCATGTTGTGTTTCTCTAGCTTTGACAATATTGAGTGCTTCTTGAACAAATGCACTAACTTTTGAGAAAACGTTATTAGTGGCACAGTTGCCGCTTGCCGTGAAAATGACATCGACGTTGTCATCATTTTTAAAAATTTAAGCAGTTTTCATAAGATCAGTATTCAAATGGTTTATGTTTATTTCATTTATTTAATACAAAAAAAAATGTATTTTAATTTTTTTATTTAATTAATAGAATTTGAATATAATATGTTAATATAAAATGAATAGAATATAATATTTTAAACTTTCTTTCTTTCTTTCTTTCTTTCTTTATATATATATATATATATATATATATATATACACACACACACATACATACACACACACAATTTCATATTTCTTTTAAAATAATTTTAGTTTCTTTGCAGAACCTTACTGTAAAGTGTTACTAATTCATTGCTTTAAATGTTTCATTTTGTCTCTTTTTAATAGTTAATAGTTACACAAATATTCACCTTTTTACACCATTAATCAGTGGACATAAAAATGGAAATAAATAAATGAATACATGAATGAATGAATGAATGAATGAATGAATAAATAAATACATTTTCATATTTCTTTTAAAATAATGTTTATTTGCAGAACCTTATTGTAAAGTGTTACTAATACAAATATTCACCTTTTTACACCATTAATCAGTGGACATAAAAATGGAAAAAAATAAATGAATAAATGAATGAATGAATGAATGAATGAATGAATGAATAAATAAATACATTTTCATATTTCTTTTAAAATAATGTTTATTTGCAGAACCTTATTGTAAAGTGTTACTAATACAAATATTCACCTTTTTACACCATTAATCAGGGTACCTAAAATGGAAATAAATGAATGAATGAATGAATGAATGAATGAATAAATAAATAAATAAATAAATGTTCATATTTCTTTTAAAATAATGTTTATTTGCAGAACCTTATTGTAAAGTGATACTAATTCATTGCTTTCTTTAAATGTTTAATTTGGTCTCCTTTTAATAGTTAATAGTTATGCAAATATTCACCTTTTTACACCATTAATCAGAGGACCTAAAATGGAAATGAATAAATGAATGAATGAATGAATAAATAAATAAATAAATAAATAAATACATTTTCATATTTCTTGTAAAATAATGTTTATTTGCAGAACCTTATTGTAAAGTGATACTAATTCATTTCCTCTCTTTTTAATAGCTAATATTTACACAAATATTCACCTTTTTACACCATTAATCAACAAATGAATTAATTTGAATTTGTTCTTTTATATTGTGAATTTTTAATATTGAATTTGAATAATGTGATCTTCATTTAAAACCTTCTTGAGTTTTTTCAAATTGTTGGAAATGACCAAAACAAACAAACAAAAAATGATGATATCTGTGTAGGTGAGTTACTTATTGTAGAAACAGTCCATTTGTTTCCACATTTTTGACTTACACCAGCATTTAGGTCAGCTTTCGGACCATTTGCGAACATAATAGATGCGTTTTTGCATTGAAAGGTTTATCTGCCAATCCTGAAGTCGTAGAAGCACTGTATCACGTGACTTCTGTCTCGCCATGATTTAGGAGAAAAGTATCTCCCTCTGAAACCCTTTCCACTGATGTCGCTGTTTAGCAGTGTTATTTATATCTCATATTTCATAATATTTTTTCTCTTCTATGCATTATTTCGAGGAGTCACTGTGCCTCCAATGCCTCCTTTGAGAAAACGTCTCTGGAGTGCATGTGTGTTTTTTGTGAGCATTTGTGAGTGTGTGCTGTGTATAAGGGACTTTCCTTTGTCCTTGGGGAGCAGGTGACTCATAAGTTTAACAGATGTTATAATCGCACACCCAACACACCAAAGGAGAGGTGTGAGGGAGTATCACATGACCGAATACAGATCGAGCCCGTCATGTGCGGTCGGGTCAAATATGCGGTTGCTAAGCGGCTAACCCAGTTGCTTGGGTGATGTGTACACATGATAATAAAGCCCCCTGAGCTAATGTGCTTGTATTGTTTGTTTGGGATGAATATGTGAATAATGAAGACATTGTACTGATAGTATCATCATCATTTTGGTTTCTGTCAACAAGCACGGGTCCTGCTGGAGCAAGACTTTTAATCATCCTTGACACGCAATCTGTAGAGCCGCTTTTTCAGGCCTTGTTGACAGCAGGGTGGTTGTTATGTCAATCTTGAGGTCAAGAGGTTTTAAGCATGATGAGGGATATCTTGAAGGCAGCACAGTTTCGTTTGAAGGTGAAGTGTTGCTTTAGTGTACAACTAGTGTCAACAGACAGAACTGAATAATGGTTTTCTAAAGACATCTGTGATTGGTCAGACAAACGGATGGCCACGCCCCAAACTCACGCCATTGGTTGAGTCATATATATATATAGAATTTATTTATTTAGTTTATCTTTTTGAAGTTTACTTCATTTTAAATGCTACTACTTTTAGCATTTAAAATGGTTGATTTTACACTTAGTATGTATTAATGTTTTATTATATATATATATATATATATATATATATATATATTTTAAGTTAATCTTTTTAATATTTTAATATTTGAACTTAAATTACAGATTTTTTTTTCTTTTTTCTTCTTTTTAGTTTACTTCACTTTTACCATTTAAAATGATTTTATACTTAGTATGTTTTAATTTTTATATTTACATGAAATTTATATGAGAATAATGCAGAAAATGTTGAATATAGAAATTTATATTATAAAATGTTGAAATTAATATTAACCAAGATTAATAAATGCTGTAGAAGACCTGTTCATTTTAATTTAAAGTTATATATAACGTTATATAAGATATGTAATATATAAAGTTATTATTTTTAGTTCATCTTTTTAATATTTTAATATTTAAACTGAAATTTGAGCATCTTTTGACAGATTTTTTTTCTTTACTTTTTTTCTTTTTTATACTTTTTTTAAAGTTTACTTCACTTTTAGCTTTTAAAATGATTGATTTTTATACTTAGTATCTTTTAATTTTTTATTTTATTTATTAAACAATAAACAACTTTAATTTTTATATCTGACATTTTATGAGCTCATTTTATTCATTGTTTTCTTATACTGTCATTAATTGATAAATGTTAGAGTAACCATTTCCTGGTAAGAATAACCTTGATCTTGGTAAGCACGTTTAGTGCGTTTAGTTAGCCCTTTAGTCAGTTTAGTTGAGTTAGTTTTCAGTTAATTTTGAACTCTATTGCCTTTTCAAGTTTAGAATGTTAAGTATGAAAAATGTTACAAATCTACAGTGATCTGTTACATGCAGTGCTTATGTAAATTTGTAAGAAGGTAATATTTATTGTAACTCTCTTTTAGAGCAGTTTGATGCTTTAAGTCCTGGTTAAGAATTTATTGGCATGGTAACAGCAAAATGAGAGAAATTTCAGCTTTCTTCCCTTGGAGACAACATTTCAAACTCATTCATAACCAATTTAAAATTCATTATAATTCCAACATGTATGCAAATTAGAGGACTTAAACTTGGGGATAATACCTTTGCAGAAAATAATGCATGGCTATTATACAAACCAGCATGTCAGCAGGATTTAATTAGCTGACGAGTAAACAACAAGCACGTTTAAGCATATGAATTAAACACGGCCGGTGTTTACCGTGCGCTAAACGCCATTTTCTCAAGTCTGATTCAAGTGAATCATAATTTGCTTGATTGTTTTTGCTGGATGTGCAAATGTTTTCTCTTTTACACGTCGCCGGCGCAGGTTCCCTTATAATTTTGAATTAATAAATATCACTGTTTAATTTGTTTCCCGCTTCCAATTTTCCCCAGACAAATCGCCGATTCAAGCCGCCGCAGTAATCAGCCACAACACAGAGATGGATTCCCAGCGAATCAAGGCACTTGACATTCACATCTGCAGAGGTCTCATTATCCAGACGGCGTCGTCTTGCCCGTATCCGTCTCTTCTGAATGCATTTTGGCTTTTACAGCCTTCTCACTTCCTGCTCCATTATCTGTGTTATCTTCCTCTCCCTCTCCCTGTCGCTGTGAGGTAAATGCGGAATGTCACACTCAATATTCCGGACGTGCCGTGATTAATTCCCCAGAGTTTCTCTTGGCCAGTTTACTAGCGGCCAGCCTGTGGTCGTCGGACGCTCCTTTGTCTCCTCCAATTCCCATTACGCTTTGCTGGCACTGACCTAATTTCCTCGCCACCCGCTCGGCTTCCAACTCGGAGCCCACCGCTGTCACCGGCTGAACTGCCCCACAGGGACCCATTCGCAAACTGATGGGCAGTTTTATGGCCCGCCGTTTTATAGCTATTTTTTTATTCCGAATTGTTTCAGTCAGCTAGCTCGGCTCATCTTTCGCTTCTAACCCCCAGGGTGCGGCAGTGCAGGGAGTTCGAGAATCAAACGAATCTCGCCGTATTTACCGCCTCCATAAAAAAATACGCCGCAACAGTTTGTCAACTTTGCACCCGCAGAGGCATTTGCGGCGCGCCGACTGAGGCCATAATCTCCTAAAGATGTGAGGTGATTAGTTTGGAAATAACACTGCTGCTTCAGGGACCCTGGTTTTATGGGCCGAAGCTCGAACAGACGTATGGAAATACAACTTCTGAGACGATTTTCTTGAGGTGGTCTCTCCGCTCCCATTTCCAATCTGATAAATGTTTGCTCCTGCCAAGCATATTCCAGTCGCTAGTCACTTGTGTGTTGTTGCGCTGCTAGTGTCGTCGTCCTCGTCCAAGCGTAACTTTCCTGGCGGTGTTACCGAGTAGGGCTCTGAAAAGCTTCTTTCAGCCCTTGTTTCAATAGATCCATTCGGGTTCGACTCGTTCGCGGATTATCTGCCCTGCTCTCTGTTTCTTTTCACTCCATCACCTATCTTCGGACTTAAAGGAAAATCTGTCCACTCCGGCTGCCTCTATTAGCATGAAACATGCCCATTCAGCTTTTGACCCAGGCCGTGATGCTAATAGGTCCACGGGAGTAGCCGGGGAACCTCGTGGCGGGGGGATCCCGAGGGTGCGGCCTCTATCGTCTCGACGTATCTTAATGCGTGTCTTCCAGAACAAATTGGCCTGTTTACTTAAGAATTGGCAGTCGCCCATGAATATTTGATAGCGAGCGACTGTTGACGGCCGCGTACAATGACTCCCTTATCTTATTTAGCCAGCCTGGCAGGCTCACGCCTCCCAACACTTCCCCTGAGAGACGGACGCCGCTGAAAGGGTTTGCAATCCAATACGGCAGCTGCACACCAAAGCCAGCGGTTATCATTGAGAGCGCAGGGCCGTCTAAGCCTTTCCCCCTTTCCCCAACCGTCGGGTATACAGGATATTAGCTCGAACCTCTCATATCACCTTTGCTGCAACGGCTAATAATACAGCAGGCTGGAAATCAATGAAGCTGCCCTAGATTTCAGCTCGCCGCTCTCCATAAAGGGATCTGGAGGGCAGCGAGGTTTTCGTTTTCTCCCCGTTTCTCTCTTTTCTCTTATTATAGGGGAAGAAAAATGGGTGACCGGGACTCGGAGATCATTTCTCCCGCTCCGAAAGTGCTAGCCGCTCTCTCCAGGGAGGTGAGTGTTTCACTGGGGTTTATGCTACGCTGTGACAGTGGCTGTCTCTCTTCATTAGAACACAGGCCTTTGCTCCCTCAGATGGTAATTCAGCGGCGTGGGATTGTGCTGAGTGCGCAGAGGAGGATTCTGGGTGGGCTGATAGAGACGAGAACGCAGCGAGAGAGATGCGATGAGATCGGGTTTCGCTCTCCAGGCCAGTGGTGGGCAACCTCATCCGCAAAGGACCCCTGAGGTTTTGTGTTTTCGTTCTAAACGCACCTGCCTCAACAAATGGGAAGCTCAGTTTAATGACAGCCGTTGAGCTAAATACGAGCTAAAAATACAATACGACTGAAAGTTAATTAAGTGGCGCGCGGAAGTGGTTTATAGGATGCGTGCTAACACTGAAACTGGGAAGAAATATTTAAAGTGTTTTTATTGCGTTTTAATTTGATTGCATTTTAGTTTTTAATTAGTATTTCCTCTGAATCAAAGCTTAGTGGAGTCAAACTATGACAATAACTGTAACTATAAAGTTTTAATAATAGTTCAATTCTATGAGAACAGGGAAGTCCACACTACAAATACTGTATAATGATAATGACACAGAGGAACAATATTGTTGGAATCGCTTTCAGAACATTTCCATAACGTTCCAGCTAATGAACGATAAAAACATAATCCCCACTGAAGTGATTGCGCATTTGAAGTGGCAGAAAACAAAACTGCAGCACATATTTATAATTAACAGAATGTTATCATCTGTTCTTGTGGACTACTTATATTGTTATAGTTATAATATAGTTAATGCTTCTGGCGTGAACGGGTCTTCTGAGAGCCGATTTCACGAAAAGTGTAGTTTTTTGCAAAACTCTTTCATTTTCTGTTGATTATGAAAGTAGTTATTTTTAGTGATGTCTTTTCTATTTTATTAATGCAGTGAAAGCAGATGAGGGTTAGTAATTAATGACAGGATTTTCATTGTTTTTGGAGTGGACTGTCCCTTTAAATGTTATTTCACCCAAAAATGAAAATTCTGTTATTAATTACTCACCCTCATGTCATTCCAAACCCGTAAGACCTTTGTTCATCCTCAGAACACAAATTAAGATATTTTTGAAGAAATCCGAGGGCTTAATGTGGATTGAAGACTAACATGGAAAAGAAGGAATTGTTGTATAAAGTCGTTATTTTTGTTTTCTGTGCACACAAAAACGGTTGAACCAGTCACATGGACTATTTTAACAATGTCCTTACTACCTTTCTGGGTAGCTGCGTTGCCGTCTATGCAGGTTTAAAAATTTCTTGGATTTAAGCGGAAATATCTTGATTTGTGTTCTGAAGATGAACAAATGTCTTACGGGTTTGGAACGACATGAGGGTAAGTAATTAATGACAGAATTTTCATTTTTGTGTGAATTGTCCCTTTAAAGCCGTGATCAAATGGAAGTAGCAACAGATCTTTTCTTCTGTATTGTCACATATCAAAAAGAAATTTGAAAAGAAATCTCTTGATTGTTAATTGGAATTTGAGATGTGGGCATGCACTCAAAAATGAAACGAATGCAGTCAGTTGTGGAGAGATGGGCTGTAAGAATCCGAGAGAAGTCTGTTGTTTCACCAGAAAAATAAGATATGCACAGATGAATAATTTAAAATAAGATCAATACTATGTATTTTAATCATCAAGGTTTGCAGGATCTGTTCATTGTTATTTATTGATCAGAACTTTCATCAACTTACCAACACGCTTCCAGTCATTCAGAGCTAAACAGAGAGTCACAAGTAAGTAGCATGCCATTTAGCCATGGTTTTGTCAAAAGCTGCTTAAAGCACTCATGTTACATGGACAATCCCCTCGGAACAACCTGGGGTTAAGTGACTTACTTAAGGCCACAGTGGTGATGGGTCATGGTTTTACTCCTTACAGAGCTTGAACCTGCAACCTTCTGATTCCCAGCCCTAAACTATATTGTGATGCAAAAAAAAAAAAAAAAAAAAAAAAAAAAATAAAATAAAATATATATATATATATATATAATAAAAAAGGCTTGAACAGTCACCATTGTGCCCTTAAGCATTGGATCGTTGCTCTGTGTTGAGTGTATTTACAGGTTTTGAACAACATACAGTATAAAAAAATCTTAAATTTTTGAAAATGTTTTTTTCCTTTTCTTTTTTTTTATGCATTTTTAATGCATTTGTATGCTGTACTCAGTATGCAGCACAGTACACAATTATTTATAGGACAATATGTGACCATAGACCACAAAACAATTTTTTTTGTGTAAAAAAGGGACAATTTTTTAAATGGAGATTTATACATCATCTGAAAGCTTTCCAATGATGTATAATTTGTTAGTATGTGGACAAGATTTGGCCGAGATACAACTATTTGAAAATCTGGACTCTGATGGTGCAAAAAAATCTAAATATTGAGAAAATCCGAGAAAGTCCAAATGAAGTTCTTAGCAATGCATATTACTAATCAAAAATTAACTTTTGATATATTTACAGTAGGAAATTTACAAAATATCTTCATGGAACATGATCTTTACTTAATATCCTAATGATTTTTGGCATAAAGGAAAAATCGATAATTTTGACCAATACAATGTATTTTTGGCTATTGCTACAAATATACAAATATAAGGGGTCACCGGATACAAACTTCACTTTTACATGTTGTTTGAACATTAATGTGTGTTGGCAGTGTATGTACAGATCTACCCTATAATGATAAAAATACATGCAGTGGTTTTTAATTAATTTGTAAAAATAATATCCCCTTTTTCAAATCGAGCCGTTCTCAGATGTCAGAGGCCGCTACTACAATAGTTGACTGAGCGTCTTACCTCAGACCTGCCCTAAATCAGCTGTAACAGTCCGGCCTCCATTGTTTCGATGCCGGAGCAGGGATGTAAGTTAGACAAGAATATCTCCGATTGAGGTGTTGTGTTGCTGGATGTACTAATGAACATAGTGGTCGTCATTTACTCCCGACATCTGAGACGCTAAAGATGCAGTGGATTACGTTTGTTTGTGAAGGGAATGCGCCTCCCGATCTACATAAATGCATCTATGTTCGCGCAAATCTTTCGTGATCCAGCTTCACCTACAGCAGAAGTGAGTATAAGGGTTTTTATGGATCTTTGCGATCACCTTTCCTAATTTCCTTGCTAGTTAGCAAGTTTAATGGCTAAATGTGCTAAATGTGGCTAAAGTAAACAGGCTTGTAACTCCACAGAGAGAAAAGAGGGGCGGGGTGAGCAGAGCTCATTAACATTTAAAGGAGCAATCCATCAGAATGGGCTGATTTTTGCAGAGCAAAGTGTGTTGTTTTACACTACCATTAAGAATTTTTAACCAAAGTATATTATAGACTTTTCATTAAGACCCTAAAGAATCATATCAACTTGTGGAAAATGGGGATCCGATGACCTCTTTAAGACTGGTTTTGTGGTCCAGCGTCACAAATAAGAATGCTAAGAATATAAGAATCTGAATCTGAAACATTTCATGACTATTTGATTGTTCAAATCATCAGCGTAATACCTACTCTAGATGGTTAAATAGAAGAAAAAATGAAAAGACAAATCACATTTCAGTTTACAGTTTAAATCATTCCAGCATTTCGAATGCTAAACACTCTTGCCTTAATGTATAGTTCTCTCAGTGAAGTAATGGCTAGCTTTAGCTCTTTATTTCCACCCTGTTCGTTTTCTTGCCATTGTGCCAATAATCCAATTAATAATTAATACACTTTAAGTGTCTGAGCTTGGCATGCCTTTCTCTAAAAAATACACCCTTAAATGAAAACACAAGTAAGTTACCAAGTTCTCTAAGGTACTTTTGACTCTACACTGTTTTTAAAATTCAGACTCCCACTAAAATGTAAATGGACATAGTAGAAAGAATAGGATACTTAAACTGCTTTCTTTCACTTCTGCAAATCTACTTGTGCTGAATACTGAAGAGCTGTGTTTTGTCAGTGAACATTAGGTCATCAGGTTAAAGTGACACCGGTGCCGTCATTCCCCCATCAACAGTTTCTTTCAACTGCTTATTGTCTTGTTGTGAATCTAAATCTCTGTTACTGGCTCACGACATAGAGCGGCCAAGGCCAAAACTGAATATGTGGGCTGATTAAAGTGGAATCAGCTATTTTCCCTCCCTTTTTATAACACTTTATCCAAGCACTTCAGATAGACTTCATGACGACTGCTGAAATATTTAGACACATGCTCTTCAGATCTCACTGTTCTACTCATTGAATAGAAGCTAATCTGATGCCGGAATCGATCTACATGCTTTCTTTACACAGTCATCTGGTTTTCATCTCTATGCTTATGTGCTTAGAGGAACCTTCCTTTTTAAACTCTGAGTTATACAAGGTTATTTAATCAGATAATGGCAGTTTGTTTTACAAAGCCTTCTACTCTTTTTTTATAGACCCCTTCTGCGTATTTTATTTGCTGTGATGTAAAATTTGGCATTTGCTAAAATAAATCAGACTACTGCTTCCTAACTGTCTTTGAAAGGACACAGCATCATTAGCAAGGCTAAAAACTAACCAGAAATGAGGTTCATAGTGGTTTTCATACTGGTTCATACTGGATTTAACATTAATAGTCATCTACTTGCATATTATTATTATTTTTTCTCAAAAACTGTAATATAAATAAATTCTTGTAATTATTCCAAAGTTTTGACTGGTACTGTAAGACCATGTATTGAGAAAGTAATTTGGGCCACTTTTGAGTTCATGTCTACTTTAAATGGAAAAATGTCTTAGTGCCCCTTTAAACTTTGTCAGCATCTCAACTGAACAGGATGGATAATAAATGGTTTTCAAGGCAATATTTGCATGCAATAGCAAAAGTCACACTTGGCCTTGATTACAAAAGCATTGATTAAACTGGAGCAGAGAGCACTCCTCATGGTCCGTCCACGCGGCTCCTCTGAAGCATGCAGCGCAGGAGTTAAACAGAGAACACGTGTCTCAGGAACCCTGTGGCCTTCGTCAGCGGCTAATTAAATCCCAGCCTATTCATTCTGTTTAATGTGGTTTTAATTCAATTACAGGCAGGGTCAGGGAAGGGTTCTCTGAAGCAGTGGAAAGAGAGAGATAGAAGGACGTTGTTGACACTGGACATAGATGACGTAAGCAATAACTGCATTAGACTCTTGGATGAGGAGAGGGACAGAGGCAGATATGAATGAGTGAAAGACTGTGGTTTTCCTTAAATGACATTGCATGTTTCAGTTTGTATTAAATTTTGCAAGAATATCAGTCTGCTTTCTTTGGCATGTTCGTGGGAGGTAATGAAAGAAGTAGCGATGTCTGATTCATGAATCTTTCAAATTTATTATCTTGAGATGGATCTTTTCAATGAATCAAATGATTCAGATACCAGACTGATTCCAGACTGACAGTCCTTCCAAGTCTCCTTCTTTTTAATTCATTCTCTTGAGTTGGATCTTTTCTCTGAATCAAATGATTTAGATCCCAGTCTGATCCCCAAACCAGCCTTTTTTCTAATTCATTCTCTTGAGATGGATCTTTTCAATGAATCAGTGATTCAAATCCCAGTCTGATCCCCAAACCAGCCTTCTTTTTAATTCATTCTCTTGAGTTGGATCTTTTCAGTGAATCAAATGATTCAGATCTTAGTCTGATCCCAAAACCAGCCTTTTTTTTTTTTTTTGATCCATTCTCTTGAGTTGGATCTTTTCAATGAATCAAATGATTCAGATCCCAGACTAATCCCAAAACCAGCCTTCTTTCTAACTTGTTCTCTTGAGTTGGATCTTTTCAGTGAATCAAATGATTCAAATCCCAGTCTGATCCCCACACCAGCCTTTTTTCTAATTCATTCTCTTGAGATGGATCTTTTCAATGAATCAGTGATTCAAATCCCAGTCTGATCCCCAAACCAGCCTTCTTTTTAATTCATTCTCTTGAGTTGGATCTTTTCAGTGAATCAAATGATTCAGATCTTAGTCTGATCCCAAAACCAGCCTTTTTTTTTTTTTTTTTTTTGATCCATTCTCTTGAGTTGGATCTTTTCAATGAATCAAATGATTCAGATCCCAGACTAATCCCAAAACCAGCCTTCTTTCTAACTTGTTCTCTTGAGTTGGATCTTTTCAGTGAGTCAAATAATTCAAATCCCAGTCTGATCCCCAAACCATTCTTCTTTCTAGTTCATTTTCTTGAGTTGGATCCTTTCAGTGAATCAAATTATTCAGATCTCAGTCTGCTCCCAAAACCAGCCTTCTTTTTTTAATCTATTCTCTTGAGTTGGATCCTTTCAGTGAATCAAATAATTCTGATCCCAGTTTGATCCCAAAACCAGCCTTCTTTCTGATTTATTCGCTTGAGTTTGGATTTTTTCAGTGAATCAAAGATTCAAATCCCAGCCTGATCCCCAAACCAGCCTTCTTTTTAATTCATTCTCTTGAGTTGGATCTTTTCAGTGAATCAAATGATTCCGATCTTAGTCTGATCCCAAAACCAGCCTTTTTTTGATCCATTCTCTTGAGTTAGATCTTTTCAGTGAATCAAATGATTCAGATCCCAGTTTGATCCCCAAACCAGCCTTCTTTCTAATTCGTTCTCTTGCGTTGGATCTTTTCAATGAATCAAATGATTCAGATCCCAGTCTGATCCCCAAACCATTCTTCTTTCTAGTTCATTTTCTTGAGTTGGATCCTTTCAGTGAATCAAATTATTCAGATCTCAGTCTGCTCCCAAAACCAGCCTTCTTTTTTTAATCTATTCTCTTGAGTTGGATCCTTTCAGTGAATCAAATAATTCTGATCCCAGTTTGATCCCAAAACCAGCCTTCTTTCTGATTTATTCGCTTGAGTTTGGATTTTTTCAGTGAATCAAAGATTCAAATCCCAGCCTGATCCCAAAACCAGCGTTCTTAATTCATTGTCTTGAGTTGAGTGTTTTCAATGAATCAAATGATTCAGATCCCACACTAATCCCAAAACCAGCCTTCTTTTTAATTCATTCTCTTGAGTTGGATCTTTTCAATGAATCAAATTATTTAGATCTTAGTCTGATCCCAAAACCAGCCTTGTTTTTTTTATCAATTTTCTTGAGTTGGATCATTCTCAATTCATTCTCTTTACTTGGATCTTTTCAGTGAATCAAATGATTCAGATCCCAGTGTGTTCCCAAATCCAACTTTCTTTCTAGTTCATTCTCTTGAGTAGGATCTTTTCAATGAATCAAATGATTCAGATCTCAGTCTGATCCCAAAACCAGCTTTCTTATTAATTCATTCCCTTGAGATGGATCTTTTCAATGAATCAAAAGAATCAGATCCCAGTTAGTTCCAAAATCAGACTCATCTGGATCTCACACTAATTCTGGTCACAGTGCTGTTTAGTTAATAATAACTTAAATTTCAGCCTGTTCTTCACATATTTATCATAAAAATTCAGTACACTTGGATATAGCAAATGATTGAAGATCTTTATGAGGCTAGTGATAGTCTGGCTTTGTGAGACTAACATTTTTAAAACAACCAATTTTTTCAGCCAACCAATCTTTCCTGGCCTGTAGATTGAAATCTGCAATTGGAAATCTGTAGACCTTCAGTATTATGTGTGCTTAAGGACTAATGCATCATGAAGGACTGTCAGTGTGCAGAAGAATCCACCTGTCTGACCTATTGAATGCAGATCATCTTAAGATCAATAGCCAAAGTCAGTATGAAATCCACTGATAGGTGAGAAATACTCATAATGTTATTTTACAGTTATATATAAAAGTACTATATGATCTGTCTTTCTATCTGCCTAATTGGGTATAATGCTAGAAAATTCTGTGAAATAAAT
The DNA here is from genome assembly GCA_036247105.1 of Cirrhinus mrigala. Classification (NCBI taxonomy): domain Eukaryota; kingdom Metazoa; phylum Chordata; class Actinopteri; order Cypriniformes; family Cyprinidae; genus Cirrhinus; species Cirrhinus mrigala. Next base: position 35,991,542 of record CM070007.1, on the reverse strand, counting down.
GACATTTTTATTCATTAGCTGACCTAAGCTGGTCATTGGCTGGTCGACTAGCAATCATGTTCCAAAAAACAGCTTCAAAACCTTTTTGTTGCTGGTCCAGATTGGTCTATCAGCTAATAACCATCTTAGACCAGTTACCAGTTCCCAAAACAGCTTCCGGCATGAGCTGAATTTTCCTGGAGAGTTTTGTATATTTAGTAGCTATAAAATCATGCATAATCATAATGCTTTGTTGTTATTCTGTCATGTTTTCTTGTGCGGCAAATAAATTCGCTGCTGTCACTCTCAGAGTTTATACGCAAGTGTTGACATTTTATATCAGTACTGAATGTTGATATTGCTATCTGTGCGTCCCGTGTGAACGTGTTTGATGGAGATCATAAACTCTATTTAGAGAGAGTCAGTTTGGCTTTGTTGTTGTTTGCTTTTAAGCGTGATGTCTCAGGGAAAAAAACTCCCACAAATCCTGGCGAGAGCTAAGTACAAAGCAAATAATGAAAAGAGAAGCAACAGACCATTAACTTTTTTGCCTTGTTGTGACATAGTGCACAGAAATATTGGGCTATAAGAAAGCAAACAAGGATATAAAGCTATTACTGGACGAGATTAATTGATCTCAAATCCTATAATGGTTTAATTGACTGGAAAATAGCAGATGGTTTGATAGCAGCGTCGTAAAAGAAGCTTGTCAGCAGAGCCTTAATAGCCTCTCTGTCCAATTTCAAATATTTCGCCACACATTTTATTTCCGCCATCCTGCTCTACCGTTCTCTGCCTTTTAAAGAGAAAAGAAAACACTGCTATAATTTCGCTACACAGAACTATAGAGGGCTCATATGTTTTTTTTTTCTTTCTCTTCATCATATCTGTCAGTTCAGCTGGAAAATGTTTCTCTTTCTTTGGCTGCATTTTGAAGGTGGAAAGCAACATAAAAATGACAAATAGGGTGTTTACAAAAATGTACCATATTAGCTGTTGTTATTGTTATTGGAGTCAAAATAAATGAACAATTATAGATTTTTACATTTTCTGAGAGTGCTGATTTGGTTGCCTGGGCAGGCTATGAGGTTGCTAGGATGTTCTAAGTTGTTTTAATTGTAGTGATATGTGGATATTAGGTCATTTTGTGTGGTTGCTAGGGCGTGGCTAGGTAAAAATTCAGAATGGATTCAGTGTGTTGTTAGGTGGCTTCTTTGGTGTTCTGTACGGTGTATGGTTGCTAGGGTCTTGCTTGGTGGTTGTTTGAGAATTCTAAATGTTTTCAGCATGTCCCTATGTGGTTTCTAGGGTGTTCTTAGGTGGTTGTCTGAGAATACTGAATGTTTTCAGCATGTTGCTAGGGTGTTCTGTGTGGTTGTTAGGGTGTTGCTATGTGGTTGTTTGAGATTCTAAATGTTTTCAGCATGTTGCTGTGCAACTTCTAGGGTGTTCGTGGTTTCTAGGGTGTTGATAAGTGGCTGTTTGAGAATACTAAATGTTTTCAGTAAGATGATATATGGCTTCTAGGGTGTTCTGTGTGGTTTCTAGGGTGTTGCTAGGTGATTCTTTGACAATTCCGAATGTTTTCAGCACGTTGCTATTCAGCTTCTAGGGTGTTTGTGGATTCTAGGGTGTTGCTAGGTGTTTGTTTTTAAAATTTGGTATGTTTTCAGCATGTTCCTATGCAGCTTCTATGGTGCTTGTGGTTTCTAGGTTGTTGCTAGGTGTTTGTTTAAGAATTCTGAATGTTTTCAGCATGTTGCTATGCAGCTTTTAGGATGTTTGTGGTTGCTAGGGTGTTGCTAGGTGGTTGGTTGAGACTTTTAAATGCTTTCAGCATGTTGCTGTGTGGCTGGTAGGGTGTTCTTGGTTTCTAGGGTGTTGTCAGGTGGTTGTTCGAGAATTCTAAATGCTTTCAGCATGTTGCTATGCAGCTTCTAGGGTGTTCCATGTGGTTTCTAGGGTGTTGCTAGGTGGTTGTTTTGAGAATTCCAAATTGTTTTAGCATGTTTCTAATGCAGCTTCTAGGGTGTTCTGTGTGGTTGCTAGGGTGTTGCTCGGTGGTCGTTTAAGAATTCTGAATGTTTTCAGCATGTTGTTATGCAGCTTTTATGATGTTCGTGGTTGCTAGGGTGTTGCTAGGTGGTTGGTGGAGAATTCTAAATGCTTTCAGCATGTTGCTATGGAGCTTCTATGGTGTTCTGTGTGGTTTCTAGGGTATTGCTAGGTTGTTCTGAATGTTTTCAGCATGTTGCTATGCAGCTTTTAGGATGTTTGTGGTTTCTAGGTTGTTGCTAGGTGGTTGTTTGAGAATTCCAATGTTTTTAGCATGTTTCTAATGTGGCTTCTAGGGTGTTCTGTGTGGTTGCTAGGGTGTTGCTACGTGTTTGTTTGATAATTCTGAATGTTTTCAGCATGTTGCTATGTGGCTTCTAGGGTGTTCTGTATGGTTTCTAGGGTGTTTCTAGCTGGTTGAATGTGGATTCCAAATGTTTTCAGCATTTTGCTATGTGGTTTCTAGGGTGTTGCTATGTGGTTGTTTGAGAATACTAAATGCTTTCAGCATGTTGCTATGGAGCTTCTAGGGTGTGCTTTGTGGTTGCTAGGGCATTTGTCCACAGTTCTGAATGTTTTCTTAGGTGGATGTCTGAGAATTTCATGTGTTTTTTGCATCTTGGTATGCGGCTTCTAGGGTGTTCTGTGTGGTTGCTAGTGTGTTCCTAGGTGTTGTTCCTAAGATGTGATGTTCTAGGTTGTTCTATGGCATTTCTAGGGTGGTTTGTGTGATTGTTAGGTGGTGGCTTTGTTTTTAAATGTGTTATGTAGTATGTGTTTTGTAGCATATGTACTTACTAGGCTGTTTGTGTTATTTTTAGGGTGTTGTTGGTAGTTGCTAGAGCATTGCTAGCTAGTTGAAGTGTTCTAGGGTGGCTGGTGGTTGTAAGGTGGTTGATAAAGTATAAAATGATAGGTTTAAACATGTTACTGTACAATATATGGTGTTCTGAGTGGTTACTAAAGTGTAGCCTGGGTAGTTTCTACAAAAATACTGTAAATACATCATCAGTTATTGTTAACACTGTAAAATCATAATAGATTAATATGATATCTTTCGAGCACTGTAAGAATCTTGTTATGTCAGTTGTTTAATCTCTTTTAAATGCTAATCCTTACCATTTCTTTATAAAGTGGCTGGTATCTTTTTTTCTAGTCAAATGCAAATCGAATCAATATATAATAAATCCTAGACTATGCAACCGTATTGAACAGGGTGGAATGGGGGAGAGTTTAAACAAAGGAAAAACCTCTTCCCAGTCCGTACAATCCACAAAGGGAAAAGTGCCTTAGCAAATAAGCAAACACCCACTCATCAACACGTGCTGAGCACCTGCAGCATCCTGGCCTCTATTGCACTGAAAAAAAGGGCTGAGCCATCGTTTTTTGTTTTTAAGTGCTGGTGGGTGTGTGCAAAGGAGGAAGGAGGGTGGATGCAATGTGGCAGCCATTAAAAATTAATTCAGGCCCCTGAGGTCCCAGACCACCCATCAATCTCCCAGTGACCATGGCTGCATCTTACTCCATGACAGATGCCCTGGAAATGGACAGGTTGCGTGTGACTTGAATAATCTCCGGGAAAACTGGAGCACGGTCAGAATGGGGAAGAGAGGAGAGGCGGCCAGTGAGCCCTGTCTCGGTTAATCCTGAAGAATGGCCGGTAAGGAACGTGTCTCGAGTGAGTCTAGACTGGATGTAGCAAATGCTGAGCGGGCAGAGCTTTAATTGATGAGTGTGCATCTGTCACAGTTTTCTGAAAGGCTTTTGTATTGCTAATGCGAATAAAGAGAGTGCTCGTAAGCAGATCTCATGGCAACAGTTGCTTGAGCAGAATGCCTTTGCCAATGTGCAAAAAGATGTGTGGATGTCTTACAACACAAGCTTAAAGAGATGCTTCACCAAAAATTACACATTTTGCCTTTGCCAGCTGACATTCTTTTACATGTTTTTGTAAAGGATTCAGTATTTAGTCCATACCTCTTATTGGGTGCTTCTTTAAGAGTATAAATTAAATCAATAATGACATGGAATATTTTTTATTGCATTGGAATTAGAAATGATTAATTCCCATCTCTAGAAAAGACAGAAATTTTCAATCATTATTCACTCAAATATTTGTCTTTCTCCCATTCATTTTTGAGTGAACTGTCCAAATTCAAATTCAATCTTTCAAGTGTGTGTTTTAGTTATGCTTAATCAAATTAGATTTGACTAGACTAACTTTATAATGGCAGAGCTGCTTTTGGACTTGACTCTATTTATCCTTTCACATTCAGTGTCTTTTGCACATAGGAGTCATCACACCTCTCACCGCACAGCAATAACTCCCTCAGGCAAACTCTATCCACTCTGTAAGCCTGAAACCTCCATTCACTCTTGGTCTCCACTTTCCTCCAGTTGCAGGTTATGTAACGGAGGAGCGGTCGTCATGGCAACCCCTCCACTCCGGTGCCCCGGCGGATGGTTTGATGAGCTGCCAGCAGTAGGGTCACAACTAATGGCATTCCAGCTGTCTGCCATCAGCTATCTGCACCCCACGTGTTCCGTCAGCACTGATCCAGGACCAGACCGCAAATTCCAAACCCCTTAACAAGATCATGCTCCTAGATGGAACAGAATTCTGCTCTCAGATCAAAATGCTCTCTTGATTTGACCAAAATAAGAGGCTGTTAGAGATTCGACTGGAGGAAGCCCCCACCTCCACCAGGGATTTACCCAGATGCTTATTAAAGAGTTTGAAGAAAGCAAAGGCAGGAAATACCCATAGGAAATCAAAAAGAAGGTATTTTGTAATGTTCTACACCAGTGGTTCTCAACTCAGCACTGCACAATTTATATCTCTCTCTTATCTGACAGGCCGGAGTTCAAGTCATGCACTTATTTGATAATGATTTGATGATTCAAACCACGTGTTTAAGAATGAAAACCATACAAAATGTGAGGATTAGATAGAAATGAGATTGAGTGGAGACTTTTGCTGATATTTTCTGCTTTTTAGATGTTTTAACCTAGGAAAAAAGGCCCTCATAATCTCACATGTGTCTCCATACTGAGATTTTCTGCTTCTCAGATGTTTCTCCTTGTCTCACGTTTCCCCTTACTGAGATTTTCTGCTTCTCAAATGCTTCTCCTAAGCAAAAGACCTCCATAACCTCACGTTTCACCTTATTGATATCATCTGCATCTCAGATGTTTCATACTATTAAAAAGACCCTCATAATCTCATGTGTGACACCTTACTGAGATCTTCTGATTCTCAAATGTTTTATCATATGAAAAAGACCTTCAAAATCTCACTTCTGTCTCCTTACTGAGATTTTCTGGTTCTCAAATATTTCTCCTAATCTCACTTTTCTCCATACTGAGATTTTCTGCTTCTCAAATGTTTCTCCTATGCAAAAGACCTCTATAATGTTATGTGGGTCACCTAACGGTAATCTTCTGTTTCTCAGATGTTTCTCTTATGAAAAACCCTCATAATCTCACTTTTGTCTCCTTACTTAGATGATCTGCTTGTCAAATGCTTCTCCTACGAAAAAGACCCTCATAATCTCATGTGTGACGCCTTATTGAGATTTTCTGCCTTTCAGATATTTCTCCTAGTCTCACGTTTCTCCTTCCTGAAATTCCTCAAATGTTTCTCCTATTCAAAAAACTTCCATTATCTCACATGTCACCTTACTGTTCCTCTGCTTCTCAGATGTTTCTCCTATGGAAAAAACCTTAATGATCTCACATGTGAGACCTTTTCTGAGATCTTCTGCTTCCTAGTTGTTTTATACTATGAAAAAATAATCTCATGTCTCCTTAGACCCTCATAATCTCATTTGTGTCTCCTTACTGAGATTTTCTGCTTCTCAAATGTTTCTTCTATGCAAAAACCTCCATAATATTACATGTCTCCTTACTGAGATTTTCTGTTTCTTAGATGTTTCTCCTAGTCTCATGTTTTTTCCTTACTGAGAAGTTCTGCTTCTCAAATGTCTCTCCTACTCAAAAGACCTCTATATTGTTTCTCAACTGTTTTATCCTATGAAAAAGACCCTCATAGTCTCACACGTCTCCTTTCTGAGACTTTCTGCTTCTCAGATGTTTCTCCTAGTCTCACATTTCTCTTTACTGAGATGTTCTGCTTCTTAAATGTTTCTCCTATGAAAAAGACTCTCATAAACTCATGTGTGACACATTACTGAGATCTTCTGCTTTTCAGATGATTTATATTAAATATCCTCATAATCTCATGTGTGTCACTTTACTGAGATCTTCTGCTTCTCAGATGTTTCTCCTTTGCAAAAAGACCCCCATAATCTCACATCTATCCTTACTGAAATCTTCTGCTTCTCAGATGTTTCTCCTAGTCGCACGGTTCTCCTCACTGAGATTTTCAGCCTCTCAAGGTTTCTCCTATACAAAAGACCTCAGTAATCTCACATGTGTCCTTACTGTTATCATCTACTTTTCAGATGATTTTCCTATGTAAAAGGCTTTCATAATCCTACGTTTCTATTCTGGAGTTTCAAAAGATAACTCAACAGCCTCATGAATTGGGCTCAGTTTTACCAACCCAGAAGAAAATTCATTTAGTTTTAATATATAACATTTTAGCATTAATAACTTTGTCTCAGAAATTTTTCTAAAAGTCCAATGAGAACCTTAGCTTTCAATTTGTTCCTGACTTGTGATTGCAGTATCTTGGAAAATATCATTACAATGAGACCATGCCAAAGTTTGCATTTAAAATATCAGTTTAAACTCAAACATTTCTTATCAAGTTCTTTATGACCAGAGGATTTCAGCTTTAACTAAAGACTTGTATTTTCTTGTGAAAAATTGTCTTTATTATCATTTTTTAGACTTTATAATTTTTGAATATTTCTCTTCTGCTTCTCAAACATTTTTCTTGACACACGATTTCTATTCTAGAGTTTCACAAGAGTCTCAGCAATGTCTCAAACTATGCTTAAATTTTCCAATCAAAAATCAGTAATCTCAATATGAACTTTAAGGGTCTTGTAAGGAATTTAAGGAAAAACATCTGAAACAAAGCTTTATATTAAAAGTAAACAAATTATCTTCTGGGTTGGGAAACCTGAGCATAATTAATGACAACCTTTTGAAAGGCGACAGATGTAAAATTACTGGTGTCTTTTTCTCTGGTTAGGAACTCATTAAATATTGATGATCACCTAAACTTTGAGGTGGCGATACATCAATAGGAGTGACGTATGTTGGAAGAGTGGAAAAAAATCAATGAAATTAGTATGCTGTTTTGATTGAATTCCAAAAGCAGGAATTTTAAAGGAATTCAACCATGTCACTTAAAGAGGCATGTCAAGGACATCATGTCTGCATCTACAGTTATTCATAATGCAGAGCATGGAGGTGGTAAGCATTCAAGGAGGTATGCGTGTTATTCTAGATTTCAAAACTACCCCAAAATGTATCCCTTGCTCAACACATCCATTTGCTTTTCTCTTTGCAGCATGGCAACAGCAGTGATCAAAGGTTTTCATTAAGGAAGTGATGACAAAGGAGCACAGGCACAGGTCAGTGCTTTTGAAAAATATATGTTTAACCTCGTTACCATCACCGTGGTTGTGAATGCATTAAACATTAGGCCTGATTTATTAGGCACCTGCTTCTGCTGAAGGGAAAGATCCGCCCCCTCCACACGCGACCAGAATGAACTAAAAAGAATGAGTTCAAATCAATGCAAAATCAATTTATCTTATTTCACACAAGGCTGCCTCTTAGGGATTAGACGCGAGAAACTAAATAGATCAACATTAGCAAAAGGAAACTAGTTTTTTTTTTTTTTTATGACACAATGCTTGCGAATAATGAGACCTTAAAAAGATGACACTGAAAACGTATCCATAATGCAGCTGGTGCATGTTTAAGAATGCCATTGCAAGATTATGATGTTACAGATGAGCAAAATTCACAATTGAAGAACAGGCTCCCTTGCAGAGTGTGAATTTGAATAGAATTGGCCACACTCCACAGAATGTGAAGAATTGGAAAGAATTTGAACTGAATCTGAATGACAGGAAATTATCCAAAAACTGTGATTAAAGTAATTCAAGATAATCAGAACCTGGGTGATCTGTTTAAGGTTTCCTTCTTGTTTCATGTTGTTATCATTTTTTTTATACATTTATACATCATCTGACAGCTGAATAAATAAGCTTTCCATTGATGAATGGTTTGTTATGATAGGACAATATTATAATGTGGCAGAGATTTGAAAATCTGAAATCTGAGGGTACAAAAAAAACAAAATACTGAGAAAACTGCCTTTAAAATTGTCCAAATGAAGTTCTTAGTAATGCATATTATTAAATTATCAAAAATTAGTTTTTGATATATTTATGGTAGGAAATTTACAAAATATCTTCATGGAATGTGATCTTTACTTAATAATAATGATACTAATGATTTTTGGCATAAAAGAAAAATCGATAATTTTGACCCGTACTATGTATTTTTTGGCTATTGCTACAAATATACTTGTGCTATTTTATTAAAGTTTATGTATGTGTGTATATATGTATGTAAAAAAAATAAAAGAATAAAAATAAAATGATAACATATATAAAAAATATTTAAATAAAATGTATAAAAATATTATTAATATTATATTAAGATGATGGTTAGATGATTTGTAGATTGTTGCAAGATGCTGGGCTTTGTGGTGTTGCTATGCCATTGCTAGGGTGTTGCTTGGCAATTATTTTTAATAAATAAAAATACAGTCTTTAATTTATGGTGAAGATCAGTAAAATCTAATCTAATCATGATTATATTAATTGATCATGATTATAAATACATTTTTTCATTATTTCTGTTATTAGTTATGCACACTAGGGTGGTGAATGTTACATTCTGTGTTCATTTAATGTTTATTGCATGATTTTATCTTCGATTTTTCCTGATAATGTGCTGTGTTTGTATGTATTCATTATTGTTAATGGCCATGTAATCACTATTGATAAACTTTAAATTATTGTGTGGAATTCAAGTTTACCACCTGTATTGTAATTGATCTTATCAGTATATTTTGATGTTACAAAACAGATTTTAGTAGTTCAGATCTAGTAAAAAAAACTATGCCATAATTGATTTTAAATACATTTATTTCATACTAAATATAGTTCAAGTACATTAACATATTTATTGACATATCACTTAAAATGAATGATCTAAAATTCTAATTACTATTAATAAGGACTGTATGATCTCTATATAATATTAGTCTTTAAATGCAAGATATTTATAGTGTACCTAAAGTATACTTGCAATAGTTCCACTTTAGCACGATCAAATATACTTCAGTATAACTTTAGTAGGACCTCAGTAGCACTTTTAATGCACAGTTAAAATGCATTAAGCACAAAATTACTTGATCAGATTTAAATTGTAGGGTATTTTTAAGCACATAAATATGTAAATGTATCTGTAGTATAATTAGCGCAAAATAAATGTATTTTAAATATATTTTAGTTTTTTTTTTTTTCACTAGGGACGTTAGTTGCAATATTATCCACTTGTTAACATTAAATGAACTGCATTTTTCTTTACACCAGCTTTGCATATAATTGCTCTTTTATGCCATTGTCCTTGGTAGTGCTCATCAGTTTAAAAGTGTCCAAAATTTGTTTGGATTCTGTCAATCAAAATTTCAATATGATTGAATGAACATTCAGGCTTCGCAATCAAGGAATGACGCACAAAGATCTCTCTTTCCCCCATTCCTCAATGACTTTGATATATGCCTTTGCCATTGAATCTCATCTAATTGTCATTATGGGGTGTTGGGCAGTAATTAAAAGGGGGCTTAAATGTTGCCGCACACTATTTTCCTTAGCCAAACACGCGCACACGTACGTCTCTAGAGTCAGTCATGCTAACAAGGTCAGATTTAGGGGTCGGTCAGACGCTGGGGTTCGAGGTGACGGTAAATGAGAATCAAGAGGAATTTGCAGCATCGCTTAAATCAGAACATAATGGTTTGGATGACAGCAGAGAGACGGGCATTGACAAACCCACATTAATCAAAGCAACCACATCTGCACTCTAATCGTTATCCTCATTTACCTGCAAATGGCTGATTCAGGATTTATATTTTTAACCCAAACAAATTTTAATCGCATTTCGCTTTAATCAATTGTGTTTAAAGAGATGATGAGTAATCTGTTTAATAATCTAGCACCCCTAATTATAGGTGGTTATTTCAAAGTTAAACTGCCCTACACAAACAGGCAACATAGATACCCTTCTCTCTCCATTTATCCTCTCATGGGTTTTGTGGATGATGCATTTAAAGTGCATGATCTATTTAAAGGGGCAGATCACCAAAATATTAAAATTCTGTCATTATTTACTCAACCTCATGTTGTTCCAAACCCATAGGAGTTTCTTTCTTCTGTAGAACACAATGGAAGATATTTTGAAGAATGTTGGTAACCAAATAGTTTCTGGTCACCACTGACTTATACAATTTTATTCTGGTAACATAAAGTCAGTGGGGACCAAAGCATGTTTTATTATGCATTTTCTTTACAATATCTTATGTGGGTAGTTGACAAATAGGCAGTAAAAAATGCTAATTTTGTAAAAGACAATTTTTGAAGAAAAAATGCATATATTTATGTAGTGTGATATCTGATCTTTGAGAAAATATAAATTGTCCCTAACTTCATCCATTCTTTCATATTTATTTAATATTAAACTATAATTAACATTTATTCCCCATGACTTATTGGATAATTTCAAGACACACTTTGACAGCTAGACAAACCTTGCTGTCATCTGTTCAAAACTGCTGAAAATTATACCATTTTAAGATCCCCTATTGCAAAACTGTTTATTATTATTATTATTATTATTATTTATTTATTTATTTATTTATTTATTTTTTTTTTTTGAGATAAAAGCAAATCTGTGGTTCTTTTGTGTGTGTTACACCATAGGACATTATGTCACACTAAAGGACAGAAAAGGTAGTTATTAAAGTATTAATCTATTTAATTTTGAACGTCAAACGAGAAAGTTTAATTTTAATAGAAACAACATCATTTTTTTCAAACAAAACAAAATAATTTTCATCAACAAAATTCAATCTCTTAGTCAATCAGTATCACATTTTATACTTATTTTCATGACATTTTATAACAGTACAATTTTTCTGCAAAAACATCACTGAAAATGATCAAAAAAGAATAATGAGTTGAGCAAATCTTATTTAACCCTTTAAGTGTCACTCCCATTTTTGAACACAAACATAAGAATGCACTATCCAGACTTAAATTTTTATGATTCATGAATGAAAACATTTTGTAATATGATTTTGATGTACATTTTCTGTGGTAATGCAATGTCTGATTTTAAAATGCCTTTCAAAGGATGAATTTTGAGATTTTAAGTTTTGAACTGATGTATAATTTCTTATGATATCTAAAGTGTGATAGAGAAAAAGGCAACGAAAAAAGTCTTTTGTGACAAAGGTCAGAATTCATGTTATGATGTAGATTTTTTAAGTTGCACTCTTGACATCGATCTATTAATTTTCCTACATAATTTGTAACACAAAAATATGGTAAAATATCTATTCAGGAGTCTTAGACCTTTCCAACAATGTATTTTTTGTCATGATTAGATTAGGATTTATTTGTAATATGGTGAAGTAAACTTAGGTGTCCCACAGGGTGGACGGTGACAGTTAAAGGGTTAATTATAATATAATTTAGGGGTGTCACACCAAAGGACAACAAACGTAACACTTTTGTAGTGATTCCAAAAAAGTTAAATATTTGAAAAATTCTGAAACAAAAATTTACCATGTGCACGTCATGGGCTTGACAGGAGGGTTCAATAACACTACCATAAATAGGATCTTACAACTAATACAAGTTTTTTTCTGGAATTGGCCAATTTAAATTCAGGATATGGTGTTACACCAGAGGACATGGTTTTCAGAGACAAAATGTATCAAGTTCCTACTCTTTCAGAAATATATGGATGAAAAAATGATTGCCTTTAACTAAAATAGACACTTGTACAGTTATGCCAGAGGTATTTATTAACATTTTTATGGGTTTCTTTTTCATTTATAAAAGTTGTCATTTATTGAACCATGCTTGAGACAGTCACACCATAGGACAATTTTGAGATTTGGCTCAAAAATTAAAAAAAATCAAATAACACTGCAGCTTTTATAACAACAGGTCCACGTAGGACAAAGAAATGTTTAGCCATTTACAGCATTTTAAATAACAACAATATTAATTACATTCATTTTTATCTGTGGGACAGTGAAAATGCCATGTCACGTCAACAACCCGTGTGCGTGTTCAACAGTAGAAAAAAATTGATACACGTTTGGAACAACTTGAGGGTGTGCATTCAGAGTTGATGATATACATTTATAGTTTAGTATTTTACCTGTTTTAATGTGTGCCAGATGAAAATCATAATTCTGATCCCCAAGCATCTAGTGAGAGCATGTTCATTAGAAAGACATTTTCCTCTTCTCACTCTATTGACTTTTTAGAGCGTGTATGTACAGATATGAATGTTCCAGTAGCAATAACCAGAGGAACATCAGGATATTGGCCATTAGTTTTGATGTTAATGTATTCATAAAACTGGCCGTTGAGAAAGTTATTTGGAAAATAGCTCTTTATGTGCACAAAACTGAAGTCTTTTGTTATAAAAGTTATCGTTCTGTTTCAATGCCTAAGCAAAAATGACCTTTTCTCTGTACAGGCAAGGTTTATTAGTGAAATTGTTTTGTGTGGTGATGCTAAAGTTGTCGTCTAACCTCTTTTGGATTTCAGCGTGAAAGAATCTGGCATCTTTACACAAGGTCTGATGACTCACGCATTTCTAAAACTTACAAAGCAGAAGAGCGCTTTGTTATTTGAAGGCCTTTGAGCCTACGTTTGTGAGTAAAAGGGTTTAATAAAAGTATATAATAAAGTGTGTGAGTGTGTTTGTAACGTCACACCGCTCGCTTACAATGAAACATAGCCTACGCAGCCTTACAGATACAAAGGCACCACATTCTTCTGTTTTCTCTTGCAAACAACCTTAATTGACAAGTTAGTTAAAGCTAGGTAAAATGTTGACATGATGTTTATAGCTACAGTATACCTTGCAGACATTTGAAGGTAACTCTATTGACTCCTTGATTATGAAGCTTTTCTAATGTCACAGTATTGCAAGAATGTTCATACTGTACAGTGGGCATTTGTGTGTGTTTACGTACTTGTGTATAGTGATTTTTTTTTCAAACTGAAAGTGACATTCTGAACTAAGCAATGCAAAATATGACAGTTTATATAATTATTTAGTAAATAAACAGAGAAATCTGAATAAGTAATTAATTTGCTGCTAAACAGACCACTAATGGTACACTCTTTTTTTTCCAGTCAAAATCAGGTCATTTCAGTAGGAATCTTGTTGAAGGACAAATGATTTCCCAAGATTCCCCACAGAAATTGACCATGTTGACCAACAGAAAGTGGTTTGAAAGTGACTATTTCTGACACAGAATAGAATTTTAAAAAAGTACTCGCAACTGTTTATCCCACAATTACTTTTTTCTTGCAATTGCTAGTTTATCCCACAGTTCTGACTTTTCTCTACAGAATTACTGAATTCTTCGAAATTCTCAATTCAAAATTATCAGAATTGTGAGGGGGAAAAAAGTCTTAATTATGAGATAAAGAGTCGCAATAGACGCAAATAAAAATGAGGCTGTGAAGGACAGAAGTACTATGTTTAATGGAGCGAACTTTTGTTTAACAATGTACTGATTCTTTAGCTGACGAAACATAGAGAATAAAACTTTCAGTAGACAAAAACACTATAAAAATAGATTTAAAAGTTGTGAGTTGTAAAAATTACATGATCCAGTACCTTTATACAATGCGTGTCACTGTAAAAAGTCTATCCCTCACAGCTTCATTTTTTTTTTTTTTATTGTAAAAGGGAACCATGGGTATTATGACATGTATGGCTTAAAATAACGTAAATGATGTCTTATACTGAAATATGTAGTAGAAAACCCATGAAAGATTTATGTTATTTAAAAAATCCACATTGTTTTATACATATTTTGGACTATAGGGGGTGCCATTATGATGTGAAATAGTTGCGCTCCGTGACCTACTGGTATTACCTGTTGCTATTTTTTACTGCAACACAATTCAGAATACACAACTCTGAAAATAAAATACAGATATGATGACCACAGCTACTGAAAGAAGCTTACAGCTGGCAATGGATGTAAGTGTAGGCTTAAACCAAATGTCATACCATCGATTTCCCCCCAAGGAATCTAAACGCCCCAGATATTGCGTAATATCTGCGCTGAGAAACTCCTTCAGTGGCTGTGGTGTCATGACAAGCATCAGCATGTTTACATCCTGCCAGGATGGCATCTGTCGTTTCTTGTCTCTGCCGTTTATAAGCGTTTTCAATAGCTGTGGTCTACTAAAAGCCTCAAAGGCATCAGGGTTGAAGTAGGGAGAACAAAGACACAGGTCTTTAGGAAGTTTTATTCGTCCACAGGCATCTTCCCATTCTTTGCTTCTCTTCTTATCGCTAGGAAAACCAGTGAAGACTTAGGTCTACATCACTTCTCTTGTTGCTCAATGACTGAAAATTACAACCAAAAGCAGCACAATGGGCATTGTATCAGTATTTTATTTCCGGGTTGTGTTGCATTAAAAATAGCAATAGATATGCTGCATTCACGCCATCTCGTAATTCCGAGATGAAAACTTGTGACATTCTACTCTATCTGAATTATGAGTTTCTATGGCAACACTATCAACGCCAAAGCCATCACGTGCTCCTGAACTCGTAAGTACAACTTGTAAACTCGGAATGTTCTGAGAGTTACGAGTTGGACCAGTGACAGATGCATCACGTGACCGCCGGCAGGCTCATTTTGGCGCTACTTAGGCGCTTCCCCTTTGAGTCCGACAACATGGAAAGCTATGAGTAAAATGTCACGTGTTGTCATCTCGAGCTGTGTCCGAAACCGCTCCCTATCCACTATATAGTGCACTATATCTGGTGTCAGCCATTTTGTAGTGATGTCTGAATTCTGAGTGAACGACTTCATTCCCTACATTCGTTCACTACTTTTTACCCACAGTGCATTCTGATTTCGAGTGTACAACTGATGTACACTCGCTGAAGCACTGTATCCCACAATCCAATGAGGAGAACCGACGAGCTGGAAGAGAGAGCGGAAGCGAACAAGTTTGAATGAGAGATGCTGTTTACATCTTTATTATTTATTTCATGCATTATTCATATCAAAATATATTATATAGGCATTAACTCAGTTTAATATTTTACTAATTTAATGAGCTGGCATCTTTGTTAATTTACAAAAAATGATAATTGGTGGATATTTAAAAATGTGGGTTGGTAGCTTTTCATTCTGATGTAATATTAACGGTCGCCTGACGGCGCTCTACGACCATTGGCATGTTAGCTGCTCGAGAGATTTTTAAGATACTACAAACAATAAATACATAAAATTATGAACATGTAATTAATGTATGTTTATTTTTGTAGACAGTATTTAATGATCATGAGCACATAAGCATTACAAAACAAATTAATACCATTAATAAAACCATAAAGCTTTGGTATGTGGTATGTATAATTTACAGTATAAAGCCATTTAAAGTGTTATTACTATTAAAATTATTTTCTAAAATAAGGTACATGTAATATAAAAGTACATGTGACAAAGATGTTTTTCGGAACAGCTCCAAGTCTCAGGCGAAGTGTAACGTTATACGTCACCGTCCGAATTCGTTCACTTCATTTCGTTCACTCCTTCTGATATAGACCACTCAACGGCCATTCACTATATAGGGATTAGTGAATGAGTGAACGAGTGAGCGATTTCGGACACAGCTTCGGAATTACGGTAATGCACTACTTGCACTAAGCCTCGTGACGCACTTCCGTTTTGAAATCTTACGGCTCAGTTGTTTCCGGTTATGTACATTTTCAATGCGCTGTAACAATCTAGTTGACTTAAACGCCGAGTAAAATGAGAGTTCGCGGGGGTGATTACAAATTCGTACATTTTCAGAGACAGGACAAGACATATTCTGATGATTACTGCATACAGAATTTTCCAAACTCAACGGAACGTGAAGTTTTAAAACAACATAAACCGATCTGACAAAGCGGTAATCATACGTGATTGTTCACCACAGGGTGTCAGTGCTCTATAGTGGCCTAATCGCGACGCTGCACTTTATGAGATCTGATGAATAAGATCATAATGAATCTTTTTTTACCTGTATTAAATATGTTAGTCACTATTCTGTGTCATATTCTGTTATAATTTCACTGTATGTCGCTTATGAATATTCAATAGTCGCACTGTCATGTGTTACTATTAAAAATTATTTAAATGTTTAACTTTGTTAAATAAGGCAGTTACCGCACATTCATTCAGTCATTTTAAACAATGGAATAAGCAGTATGGACTCGGAATATGAGCACCAACGCACACAAACAAATTAGCCATGGTTTACTACAAATAAAACCAAAAATTGCTATTTAAGTTTAACCATATAACCACAAATTAATTCGGGTTTTACTACACTGTCTATAGTTTAACGATGTTAGGCTATTTGTAGCAAAGAATGCCAGCCCTAAAATGTAGTAATAATCTGCGTTCTCATGAGAAAGTTTTTTTTTTTTTTTTTTTTTTTTTAATTTAGTTTCATCATCAAACAAAAAGACAAGGCAACACTGCACATTTCAAATTGCAAATTCAACTGCAATAAATAAATAAATAAATAGCAGCAGAAAGAGAAAACATACAAAATGAACACAAACATACCAAAAGAAACAAACAAACAAACAAACAAACAAAAACTAAACAAAAACAAGAAATTCCAGGGCATTTACATGAATCTGAAAAGCTTTAAAATTTGTTTTGTTTTTATAGTAGCTCACTGAGTGCATCCATTTCAAGTCATTGAAATAATGGCGCCTCCCATGGTCCAAAATATGAATAAAACGTAGTGGATTTTTAAAAATAAAGTAAGTCTTTTATGGGTTTTCTCCTATATATTTCAGTAAGAGACATCGTTTGTTATATTGAACAATACAAGTCTCAATACTCGGAGTTTCCTTTAAATTAAGTATAATGTCTAACCAGACATAATTTTTATTCCAAGTCAGAATAAGCTTCCGTAGTCTTGTGTGAGGCTTTTAGAATCTTGACCGATACGAAATGAATCACTTTGATTTACTGAAATGAACAGTTTGAAAGTGATTCTAAATTATTTACAGAACTCATTTCCAACATTAGCTTAGAGTTTCTGTCCAAAAATAAAGTGCATCTTCTTTTTGGGTATGCTCTCTATGTGTGTTTCTGTCTGACAGGTGAAGCGGTGGATGCAAAGACTGATGTGATCAGCAGTGATTGATTTTATCTGCAGGGCTGCGCAGTGCTGAGGTCCACGGGTCCAGGCCTCTCTGCCCTGACACCTATAAACCCATCCAAACACAGGCTGGTCTGATTGATTCGTGTATGGACCAGACGTGTGACCAATGAATAATTAAAACCCTTAAACCCGTGCGGCTTAGGGAATTGGCTGCCCGATGACCAGTTTTCTGACTTATTGACGGTCTAGCAGCTGTCACGTCAAGAGCGCAGGTGATTTGACAGCCAAACACAAGTCATCAGAGGCTTAGTAAGTAGGCGGAGCTGATATTATTATTCAGCCAATCAGCGTGCGTGAAATTTAATATAGCGCGACCATTGTTGCCCTGGACAGATTGTTTGTGACACTCACGATTTGTTGAGGGGTTCTCTCTCTCTTTCTCTTTAGAAGGACAGTTATATTAAATCTGAAAAGTCAAAAGACATCTATTGCAACAAATTATGTGTAATAATGTTATGTTATAATAAAATATCAAAAACAATGTTTTCTCATGGTGATGTATTGTGCTGCCATATTTGAGGATGGTTAAAATAAAACACCAAACAGAGGAGTATTCAGATGGTTATGGTTAATGACAATACGTATTAAAAAATTGTAATGAAAGTCTGTGTATGTGTTAAAATTACAATGCATGAAAATGCATTAATTAGTGAGCTGCTCTAGAGTCAGTAGATGAACATGTTCCGCTGTCTGATAGCGCCCCCTGCTGCTCATTGCATCATATCGAGGAAAGACTCGTGCTGCGTCCCAATGTGCCTACTTATACTACGCCCTTAAAGTATGTACTCTTTTGGTGAAGAAAAAGTACACACTGTTGAGTGTGTAGTAGAAGAATAGGCAAGCTTTGGGACATACTATAACGTCACACAACTCCGTCTTTACCCTGTCACCATAAACTGGCCTGTCAATCATCTTGTCACAGTTAACATCCTCCACATTTATTTTAATTTAACTTCCTACCGTATTGGGAGAAAGGAAGAATACTCTGCCCATATTTTCTGCATAATGATTTAAAATTTAAAAGTTAACGATCAAACGGATGTTTATAAAAGTTCACATTGCTGTTGCAGATGAAATATAACACAAATAACATTAAATATTTAATATTATTATTATCATTTTTTATACCAGGTAAATGTTGATTATTAGTCATTCAAACCCCTTTTTCTAAACATCTCTACCTAACCGCCGGTCGCGCACGTCCGCCATGTTTGTAGTTTTTTTAACGGGTTTTAGTTTGTAGTTTTTTAACGTGTTTGTAGTTCTACAGCAATGGATTGTGGGCAATATTATATATATATATATATATATATATATATATATATATATATATATAATTATTATTATTATTATTATTATTATTATTATTATTATTATTTTATTGTTTTTAGACTGGCCATCCTCTAGTAGTCCTCTGGATGATATTTTTTATGTCTGGACCTGTTCACTGATCCAGTCACTATCCCATGTGGACTCAGCTTCTGTAAGAGCTGCCTAAACAAGTGCACTGCTGCTGTCCACTCTGTAAAGAAAGATTCAGTGAAAGACCTGATCTCAGTATCAACAGCACTTAGTGAGGTTGCACAACTCTTTAAGGAAAAGCCCAGCCTTAGTAAATTTTAAGTTCTGTGTGACATCTGCGTTGATGACAAAAAGCTGAAAGCACTAAAGTCCTGTTAGGTGTGTCAGAACTCTTACTGTGAAACTCACCTGAAACCTCATCAGAGAGTCCTGAACTTAAAGGAACACAAACTGATGAACACTGTAGAGAATATAAAGGACTGTATATGTCAGAAACACGAGAGACCTCTGGAGTTGTTCTGTAGAGATGATCAGATGTGTATTTGTGTGTTTTGTACTGAAGGAGACCACAAAAACCACAACACTGCCCTTCTAGAGGATGAGAGTGAAAAGAAGAAGGCACTAACATTAAAACATACTTTGATAACTGATTTTTACATAGTCCATTAACAACTTCTATCAAATATTAAGTGATAAAATGTTTCTCTCTGTAGCCTCAGCTGATGAAGACGCAAACAGACATGCAGCAGATGATTGAGTACAGAATCGCAAAGATTCAAGACATCAAACATTCAGCTGAACTCAGAAAAGTGAGATGAAGTTGTTAAACATGATAATGATTTTAATGGTTGGATTTTTTTTTATTTTTTATTTATTTTTTATGCTTAGGATTGTATGTTACATCTAATGTTGTTAGATTAATGTTTATTGCATTATTTCAGTTCCATGTGTGTAACCATGTTGCTGTTTAGCGTTTATGTGAATGACACTGTGCACCTTTTATATATGTTAATTAAAAGCTGCTTGTTATGGGCTTTGGTTCATCATGTGACTTTCTCATCATTATCTGTTTTTGGTGGTTATCAGTGTACTACAAAGGTACTAAACAGATTTCAGTACTTCAATAAGTTGGAAATTATATCAAGTAATGAAATTACGGTACTTAAACGTAAATTTAAGTTAAATCCGTAAAATCTAAAATGTTGCTAACATATTTTTTAAGGTAAAATTCTGGCAACCACAGCTGCCAGTCTTTTACCATAAATATTGTTATTTTTATTTTTTTATTTTTTTACAGTACATGGTAAAAAACTGGCAGCTGTGGTTTTATGGATATTTTTTACAGTGAAAGTGTACTGTAATATACAACAGTGATACCGACACTGTCACTGTGCACCTTTTATATATGTTAGTAAAAAGCTGCTTGTTATGGGATTTGGTTCATCATGTAACTCTCTCATCACCACCTGCTTTGGGTGGTTATCAATGTACTACAAAGGTACTAAACAGATTTCAGTACTTCAATAAGTTGGTATGTTAACACTACATCAATGAATGCAGTTACAGTATTTAAACGTAAATTTCAGTTAAATTCGTGAAACCTAAAATGTTGCTACCATATTTTTTTACAGTAAAATTATGGCAAACAAAGCTGTCAGTTTTGTACTGTAAATTTTACGGAATTTTTTTTATTTATTTATTTATTTATTTTTTTATAGTGGTGTAGTACTGTCCACTATAATATACAACAGCGATACAGCTCATTAATGACAGTGAATTCCACTCACTTAACTATAGCTAACCTACATAGATATGTTACTACTTTCTTTATTTTTATTTTTATATGTAAATTTTATTTTTATGCTTTTACATAGATTTTCTTGACAATATTCATATTTTGAGATATGGAAATCAGTTCCAGATGGCAAATATCGCCCCTTAATGGAAAAGTTAATTTCTGACATTTAAGTTAGGTTAAATATTTTTTTGAAAATCAGCATCAGACATATAAAATATTGTAACTGTTAATTGAATATTTAATTTTTATTTTTTAAATGTTTAAAAAAGTAATTCTATTAAATAAATAAATATAATTATTAAATCTATTATTATTAAGGATAATGATTAAAATGAGTAATTCATTACTATGAAGCCAGTGGCAAAAATAAAATATAATAAAATAATTCTAAATAAACCTAGTATTCTAGATTTATGACGAAGTCCAAAGGCAAAAGTCAAACCCAGTGAAGGTGTTGTAATAATGAATAACCCTAGTCTAGAGCCAAACTAGTCTCATGTTGGTCTGCTGCGGCTCTATAGAAGAGGCAAATGGCTGAGAGGCATTTTGAGGGAAAAGAACATGCTGAATCTTACCAGCGATACCGGGTGTCACCTCCTCAGGAACTCATAGATGAAGTGCTGAACTTCCTTCGAAAAAGAGTATGTGAGACGTGTGTTTAGAAAAAAACTTTTGTCAGAATGACTCAGCAGTTTATGTATACGACAGAGTTACATTTGTCTTTATTGAGGCTAAACTATAGAAAACAATCAAAGACCTGTGAATCAAGGCTGTATCATTGTTTATTTTGTAAAACAATGACTCTATTCCAGACATCACTCTCCCGGAAAGTCCGGGTGTCTCCCGTTTATTGATAGTGCAGGATTTTGCAAATTATATAATCCGGAAATCGAGCGTGCAAGAGAGAAATCCTTTTCCAACTGGTATTAAGATGTGTTTTCGTGATCCGATCACAAATGGTCAGTCAAGACACCGATTAACATGCGTTTCAAATGCGTCTCTGGTGACCGCTTGCGTTCGTATTTATTATTTCGTCACACTACAATAAATCACTTTGGGCTCTCGAATACTAATGAACTCTGTTATGCGGCTTACGCGAATAAATATAAGATTAATATAATTTCATGTTTATTCACATTTAAGATTGCAGTTACTGCATTAATGAAATATATATATATATATATATATATATATATATATATATATATATATATATATATATATATATATATATATATTTTTTTTTTTTTTTTTTTTTTTTTTGGTTTACTTTTTATTTTTCAGTTGAACAAACTGTCAGACATTTCCCATCGCATGACTTAAGAAGACATACACTAAATAAAGATATTACAAATTAAAATAATTTTGGCAGAGCATTTGTAGAGCTTAACTTGTTGTTATGCATGCAAAAGAGCAGCCTGGACTTCTTTTGAGTTAATTCAAAAGAAAGAATATAATATGATTTAGAACAAAATGATGGTGAATAAATAAGAAACTTTTAAGTATCCCTTTAAATCTTAAAATTCACATTTAAGTCATCTTTTTAAAACACATCACAACTTTGTGTTTACCTCTGTGAACAGATCCAGGGCTATCTTGATCTGGCAGTGGATGTGGGCTGTGGATCAGGACAGGGCACTGAGCTACTCGCCCCTCACTTTCTCACTGTGGTTGGGATAGATGTCAGTCCAGCTCAACTGGAGATAGCTAGTGCTAAAGAGCATGCACCAAATGTGTGTTACAGGTATACAAAAGCTACAAAAATGCCTATAAGAAAATATAGTCCTGAAGAACAATTCTTTATTTCATTATCCTAAAAAAAAAAAGTACCAATACCATAGTATAGTGAGAATACAAAAGGTACATGTCACATGTCCAGAACCATGATAATGTGGTATATTTTACATTTTTGGTTCTTTTTAGTTAGTGAATGTTCTGGATTAAACCTCATGAAAATGTGTTCAGGTCACATTCAATCCGACATGAATAAATAAATAAATTTAGATATATTCATATATTTATCATATCATATTATTTTTTCTTTTCTTAAAAAAAAAAAATCTTTCTCTTGTCTATTTTGTTGCCCAGTACAGGTTATGCTCAGACTATTTATAACTCTGTTTATCTCGCTCCATTAGAGAGAGCCCTGCAGAGGAGTTGCCCTTTGAGGACGATGTGGTTGACTTGGTTACATCCATGACAGCTGCTCACTGGTTTGACCATCCACGCTTCCTGCGGGAGGTAGACAGGATTTTAAGGCCAGGAGGCTGCCTTGCTCTGCTCAGCTACACCTTGGATTTTGACCTGGAATATGGAGAAAGCACCGCCAAGCTCAATAAAATCTGTCAAGAGGTTAATTAAACCAACAAAATGTTTCTTGAGTTATTGCACAGGAAACCTGCATTATAAATACCTGATATGAGACAACCAGTGTATGACCTACTGTACATGATGCTTTATTTGAATCGAATGGTATTCTTGCATTAGAGATCTACAGTGTAAATTACATTTTTTGATTCACAGTTCTACGCAACCCTGCACCCTTTTCGGAAAGCTCATATAGGATCCAGTTCCCAAAAGATCTACAAGAAGATCTATGACTCTGTGTCATACGATGATAAAGAGTGGTAAGTCAGTGTGAGTTTTATTATACGTTATTATACACTTTATTTCATATAAGTATCTTTGCAATAATCCTGTAAAAACAGATTATTTTATTTTATTTTTGCATAAGGTAAATAAAAAGTCTTCAAACAAACAAATAAATAAATGCTTGTTATTTTGTAATAATTGTAATCACTCGCATATACCTTTAGGAGGAAAAACACTTAAAGGGTCATGAAACCCCCTGTTTCAGCACTGGTTAGTTCTCACCATAGTTTTGAAAAATGCTGCAAAAGTGGGCGTGGTGCGCTGCAGAGCGGTGGGGGAAGAGGGGAGAGAGTCAACTTCGGGTTCAGAGAGTTTCATTTCGCTCCCACTGAGTTAACAACACAAATAAATGCACAGGCATTTGCACTCTGTATCGAAAACATATATACGAACGTGCTGTTGCACCTCTATTAACTTTTAAGGCTTATTTTGCGGCATTTATAATCCTTTTGATAGGTTGCCTTAAGGAGTTGTAAAAACCGCTATTACACTTACCTTATGAATGAATCGCGTTTGTGCCGAACTCTACTTACAAAGCAAACAAAAACAGTCTCCCTCGGTCCATTAACGTTTCTCTCAGTTACTGTACCAATCTCACAGTCTGAAGCGTCTGTCATAGCAAATCAACACGCGCTGTCGTGAATAATTAGGCGAAGTGTCTTCTCATAGGATAAGAACGCGCAGCCTCATGAATAATTATGAGACACCGACGCGTCATCGATGTACTACAGTCCACTGCCGCGCCACAAACTGTGACGTCAGCACAATGTCGATTTTAAACCCGGAACATGAAAATAGAGCAAAAAAGCTCAAAATTAACCAGTTTTCTCCAACAATTAAAATTAATGGATG
Source organism: Cirrhinus mrigala (assembly GCA_036247105.1). Lineage (NCBI taxonomy): Eukaryota > Metazoa > Chordata > Actinopteri > Cypriniformes > Cyprinidae > Cirrhinus > Cirrhinus mrigala. The sequence continues at coordinate 35,967,407 of CM070007.1, read as the reverse complement.
CTAACATTGTCATATATGATGTGCAACACAAACACCTCTGCTAAAATCTCAGAAAAAGTAGTCTGGGGTTTCATGAACTTTTATTAGTATATTATAAAGCTATATGAGTATAAATAATATTTTATAGATCCACATTTGAAGATCTGTATTTGTTTTCACAGGCATGAATGTAAGAGGTGTCGGATGATTATGCCACTGTCAGGGTTTATTGGCTTGGTTGAAACCTTCTCTACCTATCAAGGTTTCCTGGAGAAAGATCCTGTTGAGGCCAAGAGATTGTCTCAGACCATCACAGACCAGTAAAACAGACAGTTCATAAATTGTCTTTAGGGAAAATCATGCTCTGAAAGAAGCAATAGCCAATGGATTTGCTCCAGTGTGATGCATTAAATTTAATCTACTTAAATAGATCAAGAGTGATGTGAAAATATAAATAATCCAGTCAACACAAGATCATTTAAGATAATTTTGTCATTAATTAAAGCATTTCTTAAATTTGAATACATAATATTTATAAAACATAACAATTAATAACATTTTATTCATTGTTATTTATTTAATTATTTTAATTTCATTTTATTATTTTATTTTTTCAGGTTATTGGAAGCAATGGGGGCCTCATCAACTGACACAGAAGTAACAGTGGTAGTGAAATATTTCTATTTATTAGCCTCTAAACCACAGAAATCCTAAAATGATTGTTTAAACACAGAACCCTCTCTGTTTAAAATGTTCTAAAAACAGTTAAGCATTTGTGTTGTATTTCTGTTTTGAACTTTTTAAACAATAAACATTTAACATCAAACTTGAATTTGTTATATCATGAGTTTAATGTTTCTGTGAACACGATTAAAGAATTAGCTATAGTGCTCTTTATCTCATTTAGCTTTGCGCAAAAAGGGCGGACATTTTATTTGTGGCGTTTGATTCCATACGGACGTCTTATTGAATGAACGGAACAACTTCCGGCTTCCAAACCGCTCAGGCAGCGGAAATCATTAAACTAAGCGGAACTAATCTGCGCAGCATTCCACTCAATTCTAGTTCTTTTGACGACATTTAGCGTCTTTAATACAGAAGTTATTTGGGGGAAAACGGTGTGAAATTCAGTTTGAGTATCCTGATTATGGTGTAAACGGGGCAGTTCAGTGACTGACAGCTGCAGGTAAGTGCAATATCGATCGCAGCCGAGTTATTTGACATCTTATGAGTTGTATTATGAATGTATAGGTCTTTTAACCCCCATATTTCAGCATATAACAAGATATTAATCTCAGTTCCGATATAAATAATGCACTGTGTAATGGGAGTCAAAGTGTAGCTGCTAATGAACATGTTAGCACATTAACAGCTCAAACCGAACCGGTATCTGAGGATTATGAAAGTTAGTATTGTTTTGTTTCTATACATCTGTATCTGATACGCTCATTATTGTTTCTACAATATAGAAATGGGTTAGGAGTTTTAATATTCCCGTGCAGAAAGTGCTGTAGCGGTACCAGGGTATAGTAACAGATGGTAATACCATGGTACTTTGATTTATATAGTTGTACAGACAGATTACCCTATTCCTGTACCATGGCGTTCCAATGTACTTAAAGTAATATTATGATGTTGACACAGTACATATTTAGAAAACATGGTATTGCCACTGTGCACGTTCACAAAATTATGGTGTTTGTAGTACATATTAGTGACATGCTATTACAGTGAAACCATGTAACCAAAGCATGGTAATACCATGGTACTTGGTTCTTTCACATTAAAGCTGTTGGTCCTTTGTGTATTTGTATGCATTAGTGGGAAGGTAGTAAGATACTTAGCAAGTTTTTTCTTCTCCCAGTATCGTTTTGTTGTTGTTTAAGTAATGTAAATCTATATGATGGTCTGTATAATGTGAGTCAATACAAAATAGCTGCCATATACCTCATGTGAACTACAGTGTGTTTTGCAGTTTGTGTAAAACAAATCTATTCTAAATCAATCACATTATTTGCTATTGATGACATAATTTGCATGATCGTTGCAAATTCACTTACTTATGATAATGCATTTTCAAAACAGTAGCTGCTTGTTTCAGAAGAATACAGTGAAACAGAATAAATTCTAATTGATGTACAAACTTCAGCAGTGCACTCTTGTTTTTGTTCATTCATTGCCTGTTAAATTGTATTTTTTCTGCAGTGTATTCTTGATGTATTCAATTTGACTTTATGATACAACAGCAGAGGATTAAAACTTTGATAATACATGCCTATCGAGCTTGAGGAATGTATTAAAGAATGTATTAAAGAAAGGAAAAAAAAAAGTTCATATTATAAATCTCCCCCTTCATTAATTTAATAAGTATAGTATTTTCAATAGATATAGTAAAAGTTTTTAAATGATTTTGCAGATTTGGCTCTCGGTTACCCCAAACATAAATTAAGTCAGATGATGTGGTTAAAAAAGCAAAACAAAATCATTTTAATGAATTTGTTAACCTTTGTTATTTCAGCATTAATGAGATACTATTATACTTTTTATTAATAGTTTGAATTAGTTTTTATTTATGTATTTTTCATTTTTATTTCAGTTTTTATCTGTTTTTATTGTTTTTTTTGTATGTCTATATAGTAGTGAATTTTAGTACATCAGTTTAAACTAAATGAAAATGTTTTTTTTTTTTTTACATCTTATTTTATTGATTTAACATTTATTTTATTTCAAGTAACAAAAAAGCTAGATTTTGTTAAGCATAATAACCCTGGTGTTCAACATCTTTGTGTGCGTTTGTGTTCCTCACAGGTGTGTGAGTGTGTGTATGTTGGTCTGCTGGTATGCTGACGTTAGCCAGTAAGCTAAAGAGGGAGGAGGGCGTGAGGGCTGGTCGGACCCCTGCAGGCTCCAACGATGCCTCTCATAGAGTGTCCATCAGAGATCGACTGCTCATCAAAGGTACTCATCAAACACTCCTGTCTGCTGGGATTGTGACACTAGAGCGTTGGTTTGCGCCTGGCGGTTCAAGACCAATTTTTAAAGTCTGTTCTGAGGGCCATGGTCACATTAGGCATGAATGGTTTGTGTGACATAACTCTATCTATCTGTCTGGCTGTCTGTATCTGTGATCTATCTTTTCTATCATGATTCAACACATTGTAATTAGATCATTAATTACACTGTGTCAACTCTTTTTAAAAGAGTAGGCCAGATCTGAATCTGGAGAGCGTGATGAGTGGAGTTGTGTTATGCGGTGACTGTCTGCAGGGAATTGTGGTGCCAGTAAACTGGTGTAAGGTGATGTGATGCAGGCCAGATCAGGAAAGCAGTAGACTCTATTTATAACAGACTGAGAGGAGGAGTCTGTATGCCATTACCAGCAGCTTAAAAAGCAGTTCCCATCCACAGTCAAACACTCAGGCTATTTTCTGATTCAGTGAGGCCACTGGATCCACCCCAACGCAACATTTAGAGATGGTATCGTGAGAATGCAGGTGACCATATATAGCTGGATAGAGCTGTGTCTTGCATCATAGACCATAGTTGCAATAATAATCAAACTGACAAAAGAATAAAAGAGTATATCATTCTAAAAATATCTGCTCATGTCCTGATTAGTAAAAGCTGGTTTTATAAGTACCCTTCAGTACTGAACACTCATTCTTTGATCTTCGTTTACAGAGGTTGCAGAACTTGAGGCCAACCTTCCAAGTGAGTATATTCAGGCCATTTTTTGTGCTCATTAAGGATGCACAATATATTGGCACCATTTATTAAAGAATTATTTACAGTATTTAGAGGATCAATTCTTAATATTTTGTAATGATTAATGAGTAAAGGACAGTGCAAATCTAAATGAGTAAAGGTAGTAGGTATGTAAATTTATTTCCTGAAGCAAATAAAAAATAACATGGCTTGACAATTGATATGTTCGAATAATGTGTTCTTTTGGCATTCCACATAAATTAATACATGTGGAAAAATTATCTCTTCTACCAGGCACTCTTTTCTCTGCGGTGCCTCCTCCTGGCAACAATAATTGCAGTTATTTCAAGCGCAAAATTGTTTAAGACATGCTTTTTTGGGTGTTAAATGCCAGAAATTTGACGAGCGCAAATGTTAGTAAAGCACGTTGCGTGATTCATTTGAATACTCTCCTCCCGTAAATTTTGCATCTGAAAGGGACACTCTGAAAGAGACATTCAGCAGGGCTCTACGCTTTTCTTTTTAGGAGAAATTTAGAAGCACAGTTAAAATTTAACACCTTCTAATCAATAATCAGAAAATCTGATAAAAAATTAGCCTTCCCATTACGAGGTGATATTTGACTCCATAAAGTGATTAAAGGGGAATTTTGTTTTCACCTTTGTTTTCACCTTCCTAACTTTATTAAAAATATTCATAAACGAAACACTGCTGTGTTTGAACGGTGATGTGCAGTGGTTCAGTTGTGACTTGTTTTTAGACTATTTTTGACGTCTAAATAGAGCAAAATCAGGCTATAGTGTTATAGTCAGACAATGTAAGTCACTTAATATTGTCGTCTTGTTTATTTAACTGTTGTATTAAATCAATATCTCATTTACAAACTCCCTAAAAAAAATCATTAAAAGCTGTCACTCATCATAGTTCATCACGATCTCACAAAGTTCCATTATAATAAACAAAGCTCTCTACACTGCACAATGAATGTCTTATTTACACTCTCTCTACACTTTGTTTATGAAAGGATTCGCAAGATATGTCTGTGATACACTGCTCAACGTTGCAAAAACACGAAGAAACCTTTGAAGCTCCCCTCAGTGCTCCTAAATATTTTTTCATAGTCGTACGCAGTAGTTTTCAGTCGCACTGTAGAGCCTTTTTCAGTAAGGTCAGGTGCAAAAATAACTGTCCACGTCTTTTCAGCGCTAATTCTTCACTGGGCGTCTTTAGTAACACCTGACAGTACAATTTTAACACAAAACGATGGTTTGCGCTGTTAGTAAAACTGGCCTTTGCTGTCATTTGTGTTTAAAAATCATTAATAATTCAATAACTTTTAAACAATCGTTAGCAAATCTTAAAAGAAATATGCATTTTCACACTGTACATTATAGAGTTGTGATGTCTAAATTCTTTTATAGGATTTACTTTTTTTTTTTTTTTTTTTTTTAATTGATTCATTTTTATGTTCTTTTGACAACATGAAAATAATTATTGGCTTATCAGTATTGCCTTGGTTTTGGGATGCATCCCTAATAGTCTTTATTTCATACATCTATAAACCTGTCTGAATATGTCAGCTTAAATGCATATGTTAATTTCTAGTTTTTGTGATTTATGAACTCGTATTCTAAACATTAATATTCTTTCTTCAGATACCTGTAAAGTAACATTTCCTGATGAAAACAAACTTTATCACTTCCAGTTGGCCATTTCACCAGGTAATTCTGACCTCTTTTCTGAAAGGTTAAATAGGTGTAACAGTGTAAAAGAGTTTAAATATTCATCCCCAGTATTAAGGCTTATTTACACAGATCATTTATGCTCATAAAGCCCATCTCATTCACTAGCTCATGAACCAAATTCGATATTATGTTTTGGTAATATTTGCCATTGTTTTTTTGGTTATGTGTCTTGAACTAGTAGAGCAAACAAACAAAAATCATGTGCAGTTTCATATCATATTGTTTTTTCACGTTGCTCTTTGTGTGAATAGGCCTTTGCTTGTCTTTTTTTTTTACATTGCAAGTATCTGTCAAATGTTTTCTATTTTGCCATTGAAAATATAACCTTGCTTTTCTGCAAAACATCTCATCAGATGAAGGCTATTACCTTGGTGGGAAGTTTCAGTTTGAGATTGAAGTTCCTGAAGCCTATAATATGGTGGTAAGTGCCTGTGACATATCATGAAGTAATGAGGTAATGCCACACTTATTCACTCGCAGTGCTACGACGATTTTATTAGTCCATTTGTAAGCGGGGCTGTTAAATAGATGTTTACGGGCATTACTGATGCTCTGCACTGTCTGAATTCAATAAAACAGCTGCCTGAGCGTGCCCACACAATTGTACACATGAATACACAACTCATCCTTGACCGCAGATCATCTGTAATAGCCCAGTAAAGGCTGTATGAAGATCTAGACATGGACCCTCAATGCTGGTATACAAGTTTTGAGCGAAACCATGAAACATTACTGAGGCAAATGCATTAAGTGTAGGAATATACAGTGATTATACAGCTGAAGTAAGTGACTAGAAGGAAATTAAACCTACAGTTAATCTTATAGTCTACTTGTGTTGTACTTTTATGGTGCTTTTAGTCCTGTTAACTTTTTATTTTAAATGTGCAGGAACCTGGGCAATCTGCAGTATGTTCCTTTGTTCTTTTAGAATGACATCCTAATGTGCATCCTTTTAGAATGCACATTAGGTGGCGCTGTAAGACAACTGTTTTCTTTTCTGTTTTCCACAGCCTCCCAGAGTCAAGTGCTTGACTCGAATATGGCATCCAAACATTGCAGAAACTGGGGAGATTTGTCTGAGGTATTTATCTGTATTTGTCATTTATTCATGATGACTTAAAGGGGACATTGGATGCAAAATTCACTTTTGCATGGTGTTGTAAATGTGTTTTAGCAGTGTGTAGACACAGCCACCCTACAGTGATGAAAATCCATTCACTCCTTTTTTCAATCCCCAGAATAGGGTTGTAATGGTATAAGATTTTCACGGTCTGATAATTGTCTTAGAAAATATCACAGTTTCAAGCCAGTTGTACGCTGTCTGCCATTTTCTCCACGCTTGAGCAGCTGTAGCAACAATAGTGTCTCGTAAGCAATGCAGGTGTTTTGTAGCTGGAAGTAAAAGTAAACATGTTGCAGACATTCCATAGAGACCCTAAAAATCTGGGCATCTGATGTCCTCTGTAGTGTATCAGACTCCATATTGTTCTGATTCTGTTTTACAGCTGTGTTTCTGTTCTTTAAATGATATTGCTTTTATGTTAAAATCTCTCCTATTTATTCCAAGTTTATTGCGGGAGCATTCAATTGATGGTACTGGATGGGCACCCACTCGTACTCTAAAGGTAATTTGTGTTTTTGTAATGCATCTTGGGAAATTCATCACAGAGTTTACTAGGCAGAACTGAATTGAAATGCTGCATTTTTTTCTCTTCTTTCTTTTTTCATTATTTTTAAACTCACACAGAACACTGTGTGAACACTTTTTCTATCCTCACGTCTTGGATCTTTAGCTGCGTCTTGTGCATGACACTGCCTTTTAAAAATGCAGAGCTCAATTCAAATGTTATGTCTAATCTGCATTTTTCCACCATTTTTTTGTTTCTAGGATGTAGTATGGGGACTGAATTCACTCTTCACTGTAAGTACACATGGAACGATCTTGTATAATATTTTTTTTTACATTAAAATCTTCATCCTTGAGCTGGAAGATCAATATATGTGTTGTTTCTTTCACAGGATCTTCTTAATTTTGATGACCCACTGAATATAGATGCAGCGGAACATCATTTACGGGATAAGGTAGAGCACCAGCACACATCGATACATATTTACAAACAAATCTACTGGCACAGTCTTTTGGAAACGTAATGGTTAAAGAAAAAAACTACATTTTAGAATCCTAATATTATGCACAGTTAAAGACAAAATTTTACTTAAACCTTGCAGAACCTGCAAAATGTTAAATTATTTTACCAAAATAAGAGGTATCATACAAAATGCTATTTTTGTATTTAATTTTTTTTTTATTTACTGCTGACTAAGATATTTAACATAAAAGACATTTACATATGGTTCACAAAAGAAAATAATAGTTGAATTTATAAAAATGACCCCATTCAAAAGTTTACATACACGTGATTGAATGACCCACAGCTGTGTTTTTTTTTGTTTTGTTTTTGTTTAGTGATAGTTGTTCATGAGTTCCTTGTTTGTTCTGAACAGTTAAACTGCTCGCTGTTCTTCAGAAAAATCCTTCAGGTCCCACAAATTTGTTGGTTTTTCAGCATTTTTGTGTATTCGAACCCTTTTCAACAATGTTTGTATGATTTTGAGATCCATCTTTTCACATTGAGGACAACTGAGGGATTCATATGCACCTATTACAGAAGGTTCAAACACTTACTGATGCTTCAGAAGGAAACACATAGCATTAAGAGCCGGGGAGTGAAAACTTCAGGGTAAATTTAACTAATTTTATCTTCTGGGGAACATCTTCTGTAGCTTCTAAAGGGCAGTACTGAATGAAAAAATATGATATTTAGGAGAAATAAGACAAAGGTACAGATCTTCATTCTGTTCAAAAGTTTACACACCTTGGTCTTAATGCATCATTTTTCCTTCTGAAGCATCAGTGAGTGTTTGAATCTTCTGTAATAGTTGATTACGAGTCCTTTAGCTGTGCTCAGTGTGAAAAAATCTCAAAATCATACAGTTATTGTTGGAAAGGGTTCAAATACACAAAAATGCTGAAAAACCAAAGAATCTGTGGGACCTGAAGGATTTTTCTGAAGAACAGCGAGCAGTTTAAGTGTTCAGGACAAACAAGGGGCTCATAAACAACTATCACTAAACGGCAACAAAAAAAAAAAAAAACGAAAAGAAAACACAGCTGTGGGTCATTTAATCACGTGTATGTAAACTTTTGAATGGGGTCATTTTTATAAATTCAGCTATTATTTTCTCTTGTGAACTATATGTAAATGTCTTATACAGGTCAGTAGTAAATAAAAAAAATAACATGCATTTTGTATGATACCTCTTATTTTGGTAAAATAATTAACATTTTGCAGATTCTGCAAGGTGTATGTAAACTTTTGACTTCAACAGTATATTGGGAACAAAATAGTATTGAAAATGTCATAAAGGCTCAATATATCGCTCAGCCCAATGTGCAGAGCATTTGCGGATATATGTGTTATCCAAACCCATCCTTAATGCTTCCTGTTTTAGGAGGATTTCAGGAACAAAGTTCAGGACTTCATCAAAAACTATGCAAGATGATGTCTCTGTCGAGCCACTCTCACATGCATGTGACTTTGCAGATGTACATCGATCCAGACTGCAACAGAGACAAAATCTCAAACTATTAAAACACACTTGGGGAAAGAAGAAAGATAAAAAAGCGTAATGAATGACGCTGCGAGTCCCTGATCAAGATTTGGGAGGGGGGAATGTGGGCCTTACTGTCCATTTTCAATGGCTTTTTTTGTTTTTTTTGAAGCGGACACTCATGCAGGTTCTACTCAATCAAGTTTGCTTTTACTCCCCCCCACAAAAAAGAAAAGAAAAAAAGAAGTACAAAGATGGTGATCATGAAAACGAGGACGTATAACCTCTCTGATGTCACCTCCTATGCTAGTGCCTCTGTGTTTTTTGCCACATATAACTGGACATATGTTGTAAGCCAACTTCTGCAGCCTGCTTCTTCTCAAAACTTGAACACTGAGATTAATTTGTTCATAAGTGATGTCATAGAAATCCCAAAGTTCCATTGGTTCATTTGCTTGGGGGGAGGAGTCCACCAATGAGGAATCGCAAAAATAGATAGCACTGATGTCCCACGGAATACGTCGGTGGATTTCCGAGCGGATTCTGTAAAGCCATTTCTTGTAACTCTGCACCTCCCTTCATGTAAAATCACTGCAGTTATCAGACTACTCCGTATCACACGTGCACACGCGCAAATATCAGAATATCTGTGGGTGCCTATGAATGAGTTATGAAACTGTTTCAGTTCAAATATGTGAGGTGTTTGCGGGTGAATCTCACGAATGTCTGGGTAAAATTTTTATGGAAGCCTGTTACCACCATGGAATAAAAATAAAAGATGTAATTGCGACCTTATATCTAACAATTCGGGCTTGACACAGGTAAAACACAAACTCAGAATTGTGATATAAACTGAGAACTGTGAAAAAGTCAGAACTCTGAGGGCAAAAAAGTCAGAATTCTGAGATATAAACTCAGAATTGCAAAAAAGTCAGAATTATGAGATTTAAACTCAGAAATCTGACTTACTTTCTGAGTATATATCTCACAATTCAGAATTTATTTATTTTTTGTCAGAATTCTGACTTTTCTCTGAATTTTTTTTTTTCCCCACCAGAATTCTGAGTTTACATCTCGCAGTTCTTTTTATTTATTTATTTTTTTTTGCCATGGAAGGTAATTGAAACTAAGTTTATATCTCATAAATTTGGAGTTTTAATGTCAGAATTGTGAGTTTATATCTTGCAATTGCAAGTTAACATCTCGTAATTCTGACTTTTCTAAGAATTGCAAGATGTTAAAAACATTACATAAGAATTCTAAGATATAAACTTGTATAAAAGGTTGAATTGTGAGATAAAAGTCAAATATATAATTTTTTTGTCCCGTGGCAGAAACAGCCTTCCCTACATTTTACCCAAAAATCAAAGGGGGAAAAAAAGAAACTCTATTTTCCAAATAATGAAGATGTGCTGATAAAGATTTCGAGTTGAGACATTAATTTCATGATAAATTAAGCATGTTTTCTCTAAAATTTAAAAATATCTAATTTTTTCCGCATTGGGGCAGTTAGCATTTTGTCAAAATGGTGCTTAATTATCATCAAATGATACAAAAAAGCAAAATATTTATTTTTGGGTGAAATATGACCCAGATGTGTTCTGGACGGGTTTCGTGAGATTCACTCTTGCTCTCGTACGCATTTTCGTCAGTGTATACACGTTCAGCTTTACCGATGTGTGCATGTACACAAGAATACCTGTATGCTTGTATTGTGTTTGTGTGAAAGTGAGTGTGTGTGTTTGAGCGGGAGAGACTGGGATTTTAATACATGTCTGATTTGGTAGCATGCACTGGGCTACTGAACTGCTCAGCCATAAAGCCTGTTCAATTAGTGAGGATTTACTTTATTTAATTTGATTTCTTTTTCTCCTTAGAGGTGTATATCCATTTGTAAAGTATATTAAAGAGGAATTCTACCACTAAGTAAAGATTTTGAGTAATTTGTGTGAACTTTTACAGTTTGCTTTTACAATTTGTACTTTTTACAGCTTTATACATATGTTATCATTGGCTTTTTCTCAATCTAGTGAGCTGCCTACCTACACAGCATTTTTAGGCATTATATCATTTGAATTTGCACAAAATGCTGTTTAGATAGTCGGTTTATTAAAGCTATGATTGGAAAATAATACAAAACTTGGAGCTTTGTCTCTGTATGTGTCCGTTAGCGTTGGCTATGTCTCAACTTCGTGAGCTTCCTATTGAAACGCATGCTAAGGAATCATATAATGTGAATTACACAGAAAAAATAAGGGGTCAAAATTGTACCTTTTGGGGTACAACAGTTTGTCACTTGAGAAGTACCCTTAAAGGACAACTTTGTACCTTTTTTTACCGCTAAAAGGAACATACCTTTAACCCTTAATAGGTACATATTAGTACCTTAATGGTATGTATTACTACTTTAAGGTACTAAAATGCATTTATTAGTGGTAAAAATGTACAAAGATGTTCTTTTAAGGGTACTGCTCCACTGAAAAGCTGTTGTACCCCAAAAGGTACAATTTTGACCCCTTATTTTTCTGTGTGGACCTTGGTAGGCCGCTCACTATAGCTCTCTTTGGAATGAAATGCTTGCATACTACACTGTAAAAAAACAATTTGTTGAATCAACTTAAAATAATTTGTTACCTGGCTGCCTTAAAATATTAAGTTCAGTCAACTCAAAAAAGTTTAGTAAACTTGAAATGTTAAGTTGTTCTAAGTGTAAACTTAGATATTTGAGTTGATTCAACTTAAAATTTCAAGACAACTGGATAACAAACCCAGCTTAAGTTTAACAAACAAAATTTTTAGTCAACTTAAATATCACTTAGTACAACTTTAATCAAGTTGATTAAACTTATTTGAGTTAACTGAACCTAAAGTTTTAAGGGAGAACTCCACTTCCAGAACAACAATTTACAGATAATTTACTCACCCCCATTTCTTTCTTCAGTCGTAAAGAAATTGTTTTTTGAGGGAAATGTTTCAACATTTTTCTCCATATAATGGACTGCTATGGTGCCCCGATTTTGAACTTCCAAAATGCAGTTTAAATGAAGCTTCAAACGATCCCAAATGCGGTCGTAAAAGATCCCAGCTGAGGAAGAAGGGTCTTATCTAGCGACACAATCGGTTATTTACATTTTTAAAAAAAAAATGTAAATACTTTTTATTCTCAAACGCTCGTCTTGCCTTGCAGTCCTTGAACTCTGTGTATTCTGGCTCAAGACAGTTAGGGTATGTCGAAAAACTCAGACTGTATTTTCTCCCTCAACTTCAAAAATCATTTCCAAATCATCCTACATCATTGCAGAAGTGAACATGCAAAGAAGATCAAACACCCTTAATGAAAATGGTGATATAAAACGGTTTTGAAATTGAGGGAGAACATGAGATGGGAGTTTTTCGAGTTATCCTAACCGTCATGAACCGGAACAAAAATGGTCCAGGCAGAGTAAGACAAGATGAGCGTTTGGCATTAAAAAGTATATAAATTGTATTACTTTTATTAAAAGAACCAATTGTTACGCTAGATAAGACCCTTCTTTCTCAGCTGGGATTGTTTACAACTGCATTTGTGATCGTTTGAAGCCGCATTTAAACTGCATGTTGGAAGTTCAAAATCGGGGGAACCATATCAGTCCATTATATGGAGAAAAATGCTGAAATGTTTTCATCAAAAAACATAATTTCTTTACGACTGAAGAAAGAAAGACATGAACATTGTGGATGACAAGGGGGTGAGTAAATTATTTGTAAATCGTTGCTGTGGAAGTGGAGTTCTCCTTTAAGGCAGCAGGGTAACAAATTATTTTAAGTTTATACAACTTTTTTTATTTTATTTTTTATACAGTCTAGGTAATTAGAGCTGTTTGTTAGTCTTTTATCATTGGCTATATTACACAGAAAAAATAAGCGGTCAAAATTGTACCTTTTGGGGTACAACAGCTTGTCACTCGAGAAGTACCCTTAAAGGACAACTTTGCACCTTTTTTTACCGGCTGTGTCTTAAAACCTAATGAGCTTCCTATCTAGATGTCATTTTTGGACATAATTTAATACAAACTCACCTGTAATGCCCAAACTGCTGTCTAGGCAGCAGCTCACTAAAGGCTGGAATAAACTACATGACTTTTGTCCAGATTTGCAGTCTGGAAGAGTTGACGCTAGCTGCTAGAAGTCAGGGATTTTTGAGTCTGGTTCACTAACGCTGGAAATGTGAAAGGTAATGTCAATCACATTACAGCACTGTATACACTGTAGCCTTCTTGGTTGTATACTGTTCATTTTGTTATTCAATGTATTTAATGTAGTGTGATTACAGGTATATCACAATCCAGAACGCACCCTAGTGCAGAATTATTATGAATAGTATGCTATTCCAAACTAAGGTTTTGAACACAGCCATTGCGTATGTAATTATATTTGCACCAGATGGCGCTGTTGTTTCAAAAATGGTTCTACATATTTTGTCTGGCTTGTGCATAAGTGGAGCATGATTAAGGAATACTTCCACGTTAAAATATATGTTACAAATCTCTATTTTAAACCCTTTTCAACCTTTATAAATTATGGTAATGTGGTAATACCACAGTACTGAATGATTATTCTTATACCACGATCTTAATGGAGTAGCAGGTTGTCTTTGTTCATGTTTTAGAAACATTGTATTTTTGTGGGTACCAAGTCAAAAAAGAGTAAGACTTGCAAAGTTGATCCAGTTAGCAAAAATTATTTAAAATATTAGAACTTTTCTACATTATAGAAACTGTTATCTTAAAGACTGAAATTAAATATACATTCCGTACGAACTATGACTCGGAATTCTAGTGTAAGTACACAAATCCTCACCTAATAACAGATCTGTGTTTGGGGGCGTGTTTTACCGTAATTAAGTCACTCTTCTATCCAATCAGCGCTTAGATGGGCGGTGTTCAAGCGCTCAAGGCGCGCGCCCGGGCACGGAGACCGTAACTCGGTCCGGAATTCAGCGCAGAGTGATGACAGTCCCAACGCAGTCACATTTAGACAAGGAATAACTCACTTTCACCTCTGTCATTTAATCAACTGATCCAGTTTTACTTGCAGACCTAAACCCAGGCGCAACTTTAGACCATGCGCTCTATGTGAACAGCTGCGCAAAGACGCACAGGCTAAAAGACATTTGACAGCTCGCCAACGGGACATTGGAGTGGACATGTGAAGAAATGGATATGCAGCCTCTTCATATGATCAAAATGCGATCTGACATCATCCTCGTCCTCATCCTCACTGCTGTGATTGTTCCCCTGTGCACCTCGCAGTCAGGTGAGCATCTAACTCCCGTGCGTAAAAGTGCTTATCCGTCCTTCATATCAGTCTAGTTGTGTTCTGGAATAGCATTTAATTAATGTATGGACACATGTCAGTGCATTCAACATTTTCAAACGGGTGAAGTCGCAGTGATCGTGTGTTCTCACTCAGGCAGCGCAAATACTTCTTTGCCAAACTCCAAGTGCCCAAATCACATCCGTGCGCATTTCATGATGCAATTCAGTTATGTATGTGTCTTAAATGATCAGTAACAATCAAAAGATGTCAACGCATTCTTCAGAGATCTATCATTAGGGGAAACTGACATCAGAAATCCGCTAGTAATGATAAATCACTGTTTGCACCGCCATTGCGCGTTTGCGCACACTGTTACGTGCCCGAATATAGATATGTTTCAGTCCGTCTCTTTTGAAACGATCTTGTTTCTTGACTGATTCTTGTTTTTCGAAGTGTGAATAAGCAGTTTAAGTTATTTCGTTTCCTCTCCACACGATGGTGGCAGTCAACCGAGAAACATCAGGGCAGCTGAAGCGCGGAACCGTGCGTTTTTACGCATCTTTCTTCATCATGTGTAATGACTGCGGAAGCGCTCTGAACCTTTAAGAATGAACTCGTTATGCATTCCTAGAAATTTCATGCTCTAATTTTTTTAAAAGAACACCCACATTATTATTATTATTATTATTATTATTATTATTATTATTATTATTATTGATACTACTTTTTCTTACTTTTGGGTATTTAATAAGTTTAATATATTTTCAAAACTAGTTTGTTTCTATATATCAAATCTAATTATTTTTCAACCAAGCTTAAGCTGATTTGTCTGATTTGATTTGATTTCCAGACATGTTGCTATCTTTTTTTTTTTTTTCTTTTTTTTTTTGCATAGAGAATAAATTTAGTTTCAGCTCTTTTGGAGAAAGTTTACTTAACTGCTAGAATAATAATGGAATAATGAACTAATGAAAATGATGCTAGACTGTCTATTGGCTGCTTCTGCTCAAGGTTACTGCCCCTGCAAAATACCTGGGCATTGAATATTTATAAGCTAATTTAAGTGTTGTTCTAAACAATTTGAGCTATGCTGGCTGTAGTGCATAATGGTTTTAATAACACACTGTTGTGGTTTGAACTCATTTCAAAAAGTTGTGCATGTAAATTTGTTCTACATTAATTTTTCATTGTTTCATAGGCCTGGTTTTGTGGAAAATCACATTTTAAAGCGTGTCCTTTAAATGCTTCTCATTTATTCATCAGCTCACACCTCTGTCGAGAACCATATGGCACCGCATTTGACCCAGGCTTCCATGTGACATTTAAGTTTGATAGAAAATTACTGCTGGTCGACCTGAGAATATGATCAAATTATTAATCATCTTCAACCCAAATTAAGTTTGGTTGGAGAGTTCATGCGAGCTGAGGGAGTGAGAATATTTCCTGTTAATTAACATCGTCATTGCTCTGATGTCTAGACGTGAACTTTCTTTAGAACGGAAGAAGTTTCTTTCTTGGTGAAACTAGGGCATTTATTGTTTATAACAGGCTGTAATTGGATAACATAAGACACTTTCTATCTTTTCTAATACAGTTATTATTCATACATCTGGTCTTTTGATCACAGGTATCAAGATGTTTATACAC
The DNA here is from genome assembly GCA_036247105.1 of Cirrhinus mrigala. NCBI lineage: Eukaryota > Metazoa > Chordata > Actinopteri > Cypriniformes > Cyprinidae > Cirrhinus > Cirrhinus mrigala. Next base: position 35,951,421 of record CM070007.1, on the reverse strand, counting down.
TGCAACTCTTAATGCAGCAGTGAAAGATGCTTACTCAAAACCTGTGTGAGTTTGTTGTGATGTTTGGAAGAATGCTTGGGACTGACAGCCTCAGTCACCTTTGCATCCATAAACTTTATTGAATCTACTACCACAGCCAATATATTCAACATGTTACTCAGTTTGTTAAAACAAGCAGTAAGTGCTTGTATAGTAATGCACTTACAGTGAAAGTCTGTGTGGCAAGATGTTCTGGAGAGTTTAAAAACAAAAATGTAAAGCTCATATTTTTGTGTACAAGTGTTTATCCATAGGAAGTGTTGTGTAGTATTTGAGTTGTAAATCAGCCTTTTAGCAGTTAGATTGCCCTTTTTAGGTGAATGAACAATTTGTGAGGACTTTTCTTGATGTAAGAAGTCACTTTCTGTTGGGTTAGTAAGTTTAGTAAGTGATTACTAAGATCACTTACTAAGTTAGTAAGTGATCAGTCTTGTGTTACATACTGTGCACTGCCGTTCAAAAGTTTGTGGTTGGAAAGATTTTATGTTTTTGAAGTCTCTGCTCACCAAGGCTGCATTTATAAGACCAAAAAATGATTAAATATTACTTTTTTTCTTTTTGAATATATTTCAAAATGTAATTTATTTCTATGGTTGCAAAGTTGAATTTTCAGCAGCCATTACTCAAGTCTTCAGTGTTACATTTCTTATTATCATCAATGTTAAAAACAGTGTTGCCAAGTCTGTGGTTTTCACGTGGAATTGGGCTACTTTAACACTGTTACTGCGGGTTGTTTGGTAGAAGTTTTTTTGAAGCGACCCCAATAACGTAATATTTAGCCCCTGGAATGCTAATTTTACCAAAAAACATGTATTTTACCCCACCGGAACGTGATTTTTAATGGGGGACCCCCTTAAAACAAGATTTTGAGTAGCAAATTGGGTAAGTTTTGTTGTGAAAACCTGTCAACCTTAGTTGAAAACAGTTGTGCTGTATAATTTATTTAATTATTATTATTTTATTTTTTTTGTGAAAACCATGATGCGTTTTTTTTTTCAGGACTAAATAGAAAGTTCAAAAGTACAGCATTTATATGAAATGGAAATCTTTTGAAACACTATTAATGTCTTTGCTGTCATTTTTGATCAGTTTAATGCATCCTTGCTTTTAATTGCTTTTAAAACCCCTCATACTTTTGAGCAGTAATATATAAAGCCTTGTGGCTTTGCCTTCAAAACAGTGTTTTTAAAGTTTTTCCATGCACTGCATTGCATTAGATACTTAAAGTGTATTACTAAAAGTGTGACTTCATTTCTTTCCTTGTTTTCATTTACAAAAACTGTTTTCTGTATCTGTTGTTAGATTATTTGCTTCTTTTCTCATCAGCATTTGACTGTGGTGCCATTTTGGCCCTTGACCCTTGTGTGCAAAACAGTGAAAAAACTTCTTTCTCTATTCAATTGAGCTCATGCTGAGCTCAGGGTCTCCGCCAAAGCAAACGGTTGATTTCTTTTTTCAGCATCCTCTTATTGTCCCTGGCGCTTAAGAACGAATGACATCTTCAATTTCCCGATTCTCGGTACGAAGTAAACCAATAAAGCCTGTTGTAATCCACAGCCCCCCGCTTTTTTAAGAATGGCAGAAAGGCAAAAAAGCGGAGAGGATTTTCTTTTCAGTGGCTGTAGGGTTTGCTTCTCTTCCACTTGTAATTCCTCTCAAAAAACAAATGCCTGCGGGCCTCTTTCTGTAGGACCGGGCTGCCAATACCCCCCTCCTCACTCTACGAGTCTTTCAGGCTCGCTTTCACCCTCCCTATCTGTTTCTCTTTCACCATCTTCTCCGCGCCGCCTGGCTCCGTGCCCTCACAGTCAGCTGTAATGCTAGTCTTCTCCTCATCCTGTGTGTGATGCAGCTCTGCATTTCTTATTCAGCTTTAGCGATTGTTGCTTTGTACAGGTGTTTAAGCCCAATAAGCAGGTTCATCATTGTCTTTCCGAGCGTTAGGCATTAGAAAGACCTTTGGGAATTTCTAAACGGAGATAAACGATGTCCCGTCAGCCCTGCGGCGTAACGCCTCTGCAATAACTGACGTTTTTGCAAAAGAATTACTTAGTAGAGTTACAGTTTGCTTAAACTGACATGCAACTGTGATGCATGATGAAACTTTGCTTTAAATTGTTCTTTTTGTGACAACAAAAATGTTTTCTGAGGAAAATGTGAGCTTGTGTCACTATGATGTGTTGTGAGAGATTTTCTCTTTTTCTGAGTTAAAAATGATGGGGTTGGTACAGTCTTTTATTGTTTTTGAAAGAAGTCTCTTATGCTCACCAAGGCTGCATTCATTTCACAAAAAAATACAATAAAAATGGCAGTATTTTGAAATAATATTAGAATTCAAAATAAATGGTTTCTATCTTAATATATTTTAAAATATCATTTATACAGGAGATGCAAAGCTGAATTTTCAGCATCATTACTCCAGTCTTCACGATCCTTCAGAAATCTTTCTAATATGCTAATTTGCTGCACACGAGACGTTCATTATTGCTATCAATGTCGAAAACAGTTGTGCTGTTTAATATTTTTGCGGGAACAGTGATGCATTATCTTTTCAGGATACCTTGATGTTGCTTTCTGGTCCAAGTTTTTACTGTTTGTGATATTCAACCCTGGTTTTAGCTTGGTCTCCAAGCCAGATCAACTGAAAAGTGACAAAACCCCTTTTAAACCAGTCATTAGATATTTTTGACCAGGTTAGGTTTTAGCTTTTATTAGAATTCAAATCACTAATGAGTGAAGCTAAGGAAATCATCACCAATTCATGAGCATATGTTTGAATCATGAGAGACTCAGCAGTAGTGTGGAGAAAAATATGGCTAGGTGAAGCGTAAATGATATTGCTTGTCCAAGTTGGCTGGGTTGGTTAATTTTCTGCAGTGATTTTTATTTTATTTTTGTCAGTCTTTATGGTCTTGGTTCAGTCAATGTACAGTAGGTAAGGTTGTGTTTCTTCAAAACCCTAAGATGTTACGTCTGAACTTTATGTTCTCAGCCGAGGGCTGGCGTACATCTCCACTGATCCATCACTCGTTCAGCAGTAAACATCGCACTCTAATTCAAGATGAGCGTGACTGTAATTTAAAGCGACAGCATCTTAGCCGAGAACAATAAAGCACGACAAAAGCAGACGTCGGTAATTTTAATTTGATAAGCAGGCGATCACGATGAGAGACCATCGGTTCTGGTTGTGTTCCACAGATAATTATTAGGCTCAAGTCATCAATTAAAAGTTTTCTAAGAGCCTGTCATGCTATGTCTGAGTTTATGTGGATTTTATTTTAAAATGACTAATAATGATAATCTAAGTTACATGTACACTATAGCGTTCAAAAGTTTGGGTTGGTAAGATTTTTAAAATGTTCTTGAAAGTCTCTTAAGCTCACCAAATATGCATTTATTTTTTGATGCAAAGCTGAATTTTCAGCATCATCATTCAGAAATCATTCTAATACAGTTGAGGTCAAAAGTTTACATCCCCCTTTCAGAATCTAGTTAATTATTTTACCAAAATAAAGGGGATCATATAAAATGTATGTTAGTGTTTATTTAGTACTGACCTCAATACAATATTTCACATAAAATATGTTTGCTTATAGTCTACAAGAGAAAATAATAGTTTAATTTATAAAAATGACCCTGTTCAAAAGTTTACATCCCCTTGATTCTTAATACTGTTGTTACCTGAATGATTCACAGTGTTGTGGAGGTGAAAACTTTTTGACTTTGAAAATCAGGGTAAATTTAACTTATTTTGTCTTCTGGGAAACATGTAAGTATCTTCTGTGGCCTCTGAATTGCAGTACTAAATGAAAACAATAATTATATTTATTCAAAATAAGAAAAATGCACACATCTCCATTCTGTTCAAAAGTTTTCACTCCCCGGCTCTTAATGCATCGTTCTTTCCTTCTGAAGCATCAGTGAGTGTTTGAACCTTCTGTTATAGTTGCATATTGTCTCTCAGTTGTCCTCAGTGTGAAAAGATGCATCTCAAAATCATACAGTCATTGTTGGAAAGGGTTCAAATACACAAAAATGCTGAAAAACCAAAGAATTGGTGGGACCTGAAGGATTTTTTCTGAAGAACAGCAGGCAGTTTAACTGTTCAGGACAAACAAGGGACTCATGAACAACTATCACCAAAAAAATAAATAAAATAAATTAAATTAAAAAAAAAAAAAGACACACACAACTGTGGATCATTCAGGTAACAACAGTATTAAGAATCAAGGGGATGTCAAGTTTTGAACAGGGTCATTTTTATAAATTCAGCTATTATTTTCTCTTGTGGACTATATGTAAACATCTTTTATGTGAAATATCTTATTCAGGTCAGTACTATATAAAAAATAAAATGCATTTTGTCTGATCCCTCTTATTGTGGTAAAATAATGAACATTTTGCAGATTCTGAAAGGGGATGTAAACTTTTGACCTAAACTCTATGTTGATTTGCTGCTCAAGAAACATTTCTTCTTGTTATCAATGCTGAAAACAGTTGTGCTACTTAACATTTTTGTTATTTTTCTCAGGATTATTTGATCCTGAAAGCTTTTTTAAAACATTATGAATGTCTTTACTGTCATTTGTGATTAATGATATGTGATAGAATCCAACAATAACTCTAGTTCCTGGAATCCTTCGCAACAAGGTTAAAAACTACCATTGTGAGACGTTTTAGTCGTGCACCGAGAAAGCAGCACTAGAGTGACGTTTCCATTGTGAGACTGGCTGGATAATGCATATTCCCACACACTGAACTCTCTCTCTCTCACATACACACACACTGCTCAAGGAATCAAAGGTTTGTCGCAGCTGTGTTGTGGCTTTGCAGGTTGTCTGAGCTCATGGATTCCCCAGGCAAAGATCCTAAATAAAGACATCCTGCCGGCTGCCTCCAACTTTTGGCAGAGTCGCTATAGAAAACCTTTTATTATAGCATCTGTCCATAGGTGCATTCAGTGTGTTGGCTGAAACCCATCATCAAGTCTCAGCTGGGTGACAGCGCTCTCTGCATCTCACTCAGAGACACTGAGAATTGGTCCTCCTCTTCTGTTCACTGTCAGTCTCAACCTATTTTCAGGGCTGGAAACATGTTACAATCTTCTTCTACTGCTGGAAATGGCAGCGACTAAATCAGACAGAAAAGACATCCGCTAGATTATTGCTGAAATCTTGCATACTAAAGTATAGTGACCAGTGACCACCCAATTCTTCATCTGCCTTGTTTCAGCTAGGAAGTATTTGTCTCTCTAAGGATTTAAAATATGTTTGGTAAAGATTTCTAAGCCTTTAACTTACAGTTGAAGTCAAAAGTTCACATACACCTTGCGGAATCTGCAAAATGTTAATTGTTTTACCAAAATCAGAGGGGTCATACTAAATGCATGTTATTTTTTTTTAGTGGTGACCTGAATAAGATATTTCATATAAAAGATGTTTACATATAGTCCGCAAGAGAAAATTCTAGCTGAATTTATAAAAATTACCCCGTTCAAAAGTTTACATACGCTTGATTCTTAATACTGTGTTGTTACCTGAATGACCCACAGCTGTTTTTTTGTTTAGTGATAGTTGTTCATGAGTCTCTTGTTTGTCCTGAACAGTTAAACCGCCTGCTGTTCTTCAGAAAAAATCCTTCAGGTCCCATAAATTCTTTGGTTTTCCAGCATTTTTGTGTATCTGAACCCTTTCCAACAATGACTCATATACAACTATTAGAGAGGGTTCAAACGCTTCAGAAGGAAACACAGCATTAAGAGCCGAGGGGTGTAAACTTTTGAACTGAGTGAAGATGTGTACAATTTTCTTATTTTGCCTAAATATCATATATATATTTTTAATTTAGTACTGCCTTTCAGAAGCTACAGAAGATACTTGCATGTTTCCCAAAAGACATAATAAGTTAATTTTACCCTGATCTTCAAATTCAAAACGTTTTAACCCCCTAACTTAATGCATTGTTTGACCATCTGGAGCATCAGTGAGCATTTGAACCTTCTGTAATAGTTGCATATGAGTCTCTCTGTTGTCCTCAGTGTGAAAAGATGGATCTCAAAATCATACAGTCATTGTTGGAAAGGGTTCAAATACACAAAAATGCTGAAAAACCAAAGAATTTGTGGGATCTGAAGGATTTTTCTGAAGAGCAGTAGGCAGTTTAAAGGAGAACTCCACTTCCAAAACAACAATTCACAAATAATTTACTCACCCCCTTGTCATCCAAGATGTTCATCTCTTTCTGTCCTCAGTTGTGAAGAAATTATGGTTTTTGAGGAAAACATTTCAGGATTTTTCTCCATATAATGGACTTCATTGGTGCCCCAATTTTGAACTTCCAAAATGTAGTATGCAGCTTCAAATGGGCTCTAAATGATCCCAGCCGAGGAAGAAGGGTCTTATCTAGTGAAACGATCGGTCATTTTTTTCGGGAAAATAAAAATTTGTGTACTTTTTAAGCACAAAAGCTTGTGTAGCACAGGCTCTGGGATGTGTGTTCACAACATTACGTACTTTTGATTCACGTCGAAAGGTCACACGGAACGTAGGCGGAACTACAGACCCAGTGTTTACAAAGCGACTGCGCAAAGACTAAGAAAGTGCAAGTAAGTCAAACGCTGTTTACAAACAAAAAGGTACAACGATGCCGGACGATTCTGAAGTTGTAGGAGAAAATAAGAGGGAGTTTTTCGCCATACTCTACTTTTAGCCAGAGTACACAGACGATGAACTTAGACGTGGTTCGTAGTAGTGATGGGAAGTTTGGATCATTTTACCGACTCGGACCTTTGAGTCTCGTTCAGCAAAATGAACGAATCTTTCTTCCGAGTCATTTCATTCATTTTAGCAAAATATAATTAAAATGTTACGTGTTACTTCCCTAACACATCTACTGCTTACACAAACGTTGATCACACTACAAACAAGACAAAACTAGAATGCTATAAGAAACAGAAAAGATTAATTCATTGTTTACCTTGGTCTTTAGTCTATGATTAGCTCACCTCACCTCTTACCTGACAAGTTTTCGGGTTTGAGTCGTTCATTCATCACATGACAGCCCCAAAAGATGAACGAACGACTCGAAAAACACGAAGACTCGAAACAGCTGAACTAATTCCAGTGCAGAACCTAATAGGATGTGTACGAATCGTTCAAAATGAACGAATCGTTCAAGAACGACCCATCACTAATTCGTAAAAAAGACTGATCGTTTCACTACATAAGACCCTTCTTTCTCGACTGGGATCGTTTAGAGCCCTTTGAAGCTGCATTTAAACTGCATTTTGGAAGTTCAAAATCAGGGCACCAATAAAGTCCATTATATGGAGAAAAATCCTGAAATGCTTTCCTCAAAAACCATAATTTCTTTATGACTGAAGACAGTAAAAAAAAATAGTAAATAACCAGGTGGGAACAAACTAATCATTCCATAAAGCATTGGTACAATATAACACAACTGACTCATTTACACATAAACAGCTCATGATCCTGGGTTTTCAGCTCCCTAACGTCCTACAACTTTCAGTCGTGTCGAATATGCATTTGAAAACGCACAGATTTGCAGCAATAATAATAATAATAATATCATTACAGATATTTTCACTTACTGTTGCACTACTGAAATGTTGTGCGGTTGCAGCTCAGCTTGTATTATTTTTGACATTCGATCTTCTATTCTTATTTTAAGCCATTTGGGATAAATGCATATGCTAAATAGTTACATACAGAAGTGAAAGCTCCTTCTGATGAGGTCAGGCATGTAAAAGCGTAATACTAATATTATATCTAATAGAGTATTCATGCAATCTAGATACCACATATAATTCCTGTCGTACCTCTTCCGAGAAATTGCATGTGCCGGTGTGGATAAAAACAGCCGTGCTATTGCATGTCATATTAATAGGCTGCGGAATGGTTTACTCTGACATCTCCATGGCTGCCCACCAGCACAAGATAAAGCTGAAATAAACCACTACAGTTAAAATTAAGTCAAAGGTTAATGTGAGGACAAAGAAATTGTGAATATCTAAAAGGGGTCATCGGATGCAAAGTTCAGTTTTACATGTTGTTTGAACATTAATGTGTGTTGGCAATGTATGTGCACATCTACTCTATAATGATAAAAATCCATGCAGTGGTTTTTAATTAATCTGTAAAAATAATATCCCCTTTTTCAAATTGAGCCATTCTTAGATGCTCCCACGATAGTTGATTGACATGAGCGTCTTACCTCAGAAACGCCTTACATCAGCTGTAACAGTCTGACCTCCATTGTTTCGATGCCGGAGCAGGGATGTAAGTTAGACAAGAATATCTCTGATTGAGCGATTGAGGTGTTGTGTTGCTGGATGTAATAATAAACATAGTGGTCGTCATTTACTCCCGACATCTGAGCCGCTGAAGATGCAGTAGATTAGGTTTATTTGTGAATGGAATGAGCCTCCCCATCTACATATATCCGTTTAATCATCCATCGAATCATTCATGATCCAGGTTCACTTACAGCAGAAGTGAGTATAAAGGTTTTTTAATGAATCTTTGCGATCGCCTTTCCTAATAATGTGCTAGTTAGCAAGTTTAGCGGCTAAATGCGGCTAAAGTAAACAGGCTCGTCACTCCACAGAGAGAAGAGAGGGGTGGGGCGAGCAGAGCTCATTTCCATTTAAAGCAACCTCGACCAGAACAGGATGAATTTTGCAGAGCTGATTTTGGTAAGGTAAAAAGGGTGTCGTTTTACACTACCATTGAGAATTTTTAACCAAAGTATATTATTAGACATTTCATTAAGACCCAAAGAATCATATCAACTTGTGGATTCCTTTAATGATTCAGTGACTGGCTCATCATCGATCTAATCATTTATTTTCACAATCATGCAAGCAATATTGATTTTCAGTCCTTTTCTTCAAAAGCGAATCCTACGCACAGGAAAGTCACTTGCCCTCCAGCTGTGTGAGTGCCAAGTTGAAAGAAAGTCAAATAAGGGTGGACTTATTAGTCGTAAGACATGATCAAAATCCAGCTTCTATTTGAAGTCCTACATCTGAGTTTTCAGATTGCTGAATAAAATGGCCTTGGTTTTTGCATATACGTCCACCTCTTGGAAATGAGGCTAATTTGTGGATACTTTAGGGTTTCTTTAAATCTGGCATTGTTTTTTTTCTACAGTTATATACTACCGTTTAAAAGTTCGGGGTCAGTTTGATTTTTTTTTTTTTTTTTTTTTTCTTTTTTTTAATGTTTAAAAAAGTCTCTGATGCATGCCAAGGTTGTATTCATTTGGTTAAAAATACAGTAAAAACAGTAAAATTGTCAAAAAAACATTACAATTTAACATTTTTCTATTTGAATATGTTTTAAAATGCAATTTATTCCTGTGATGCAAAGCTGAATTTTCAGCATCATTACTCCAGTCTTTAGTGTTCCTTCAGAAGTAATTCTAATATGCTGATTTGCTGCTCAAGAAATATTTCTGATTATTATTATTAATGTTAAAAATATTTAAAAAAACAGATTAATGATTTTGTGGAAATCATATGTTTTGAAAGAACTATAAATAGAACTCTTCTGTAACAGTGTAAAAGTCTTTAGACCAGAATGACACCAACTTTTGTAGAGGGGAATCTTACTTTGCTTCAGAAAAATTCTTCAGAGTCATTCAAAAATAGGGTTTCCAATCTATTTTTGCTCTCTTTCTTTTTTTTGTACTTATTCACTGATACACACACACACACACACACAGCTTGTCCTCAGAGACAAGGTGATTAATTGGCCTGACTAAGGCTCGTGAAATTTGCGATGGTGGCGCTGTACTCGAGGGGAACCAACCATTGCCCTGTCAGCTCAAGCACTCAGACACCATATTCCTCGTCTCCTGAACTTGACAGCTAAAATTAGTCTTTGAGCTCTCTCTCCCTTCACTTCTCCTTTGTAACCGATCCGCCATTGTTTCACCTCGCCCCGAGGGATAGTTTTTCATCCCTGCATGAGTTATTAAAGTAAGAAGAGAGGGATTTGATTTAATGTGCGTGATTATAAGAGCAGTTTGACTGTTTGTTTCCTCTTGAAAAGCTCGTAATTTTTCATTAAAATGCAGCTAAATGTAGCGCCTGAAGATATAAAGATAAGCAATGAATCCTCCAAAACGGCCATGTTTTGCAAGATAAACTGTTGGTAGAATTGCTTACGACACTGTTTGGGATGTTTATCTTTAATATGAATTTTTATTTTTATTTACACTACCAGTGAAAAGTTTTTGAACAGCAAGATTTTTATTGTTTTTTTTTAAAGAAGTCTCTTCTGCTCACCAAGCCTGCATTTATTTGATCCAAAGTACAGCAAAAATTAAAAAAAAAAAAAAAAACAGTAAAATTTTTAAATATTTTTGCTATTTAAAATAACTTTTTTCTATTTTAAAATGTAATTTATTCATGCGATTTCAAAGCTACATTTTTTGCATCAAAGCTCCAGTCACATGATCCTTCAGAAATCAATCTAACATTCTAATTTGCGGCTCAGTAACATTTACTATTATTATTATTATTATTATTATTATTATTATTATTATTATTATTATTATTACTATTATTATTTTGAATGATTTTTTTCAGGTTTCTTTGATGAATAGAAAGTTCAGAATCTGAAATTTACCTGAAATAGAAATCTTTTGTAACATTATAAATGTCTTTGTCATCACTTTTGATCAATTTAAAGCATCCTTGCTATAAAAGTATTAATTAAAAATAAAAGTATGTATTAATATAATTTCTTAAAAATAAATAAAAAAAATATCTTTGGAGATAATATATATAAATATATATTATGGAGACAAAATATATTTGGATATATATATATATATATATTATATATATATATATATAATATATATATATATATATATATATATATATATATATAGGAATAGGATAATAATAATAATAATAATAATAATAATAATAATAATAAATGTTTCTTGAAAGTTTATTGATGCTGAAAATTTTGCTTTGATCACAGGAATAAATTACCTTTTAAAATATAATAGCAGCTATTTTAAATAGTAAAAATTTTTCACAATATTACTTATTTTGCTGTATTTTGGATCAAATAAATGGAGGTGAGCAGAAGAGAATTCTTTAAAAAAAAACGAAAAAAAAAAAAAAAAAACATTACTGTACCACTTTTGACTGGTAGTGTATATTTTTTATATAATTCTATCATTTTAATATTTCATTCAAATATATTTGATTTTCATTTTGTTGTTTTCTTAAACAGACAAATCACTCTCAGAAAATTGTACAAAAGCTGTCACTGGAGTCCTATGCCTTTAAAAAATTTACACTTTGTACCTTTTTTGCCCATAAAGAATGTGTATTAGTACCTTAAAAGTACATTTTAGTACCTAAATGGTACATGTACCGCCCCAGTGACGCCTTTTATACAATTTTTTTTTTTTTTTTTTTTTTTTTTTTTTTTTTTCATTGTATTAGGACTTTTTATAACAAAATTAAAAAAGGCATAAAATCTATTCAGGTGGAAATTGAAAGGATAATTGCATTACTAGACCACTCGGTTAAAATATAAGTGCAAATGGGAACTCTAAGTGGCGCTAGATGGTTTGAGAGGTTAAACCCAAATTTGGTCAGGTGATTTTTCAGAACCTGTTATGTAACCAAATTTCTCAACTTTTTATGTCACATGATCCTTCAGAAATCATTGTAATATCATAGTTCTAATTATTCTGTTATTCTCATATCACCTTTTATCATTGTTTTCTGGGCTGCCACCCAGAATTATATATATATATATATATATATATATATATATATATATACTGCACAAGTCATTTCAACTTAAATTACATTAAAGTGGCTTAAAAAAAATTAATCGAACCATGTGCAACTTATGAATATTAAAGTTGAAAATTGCTTAACATTTTTTTTGATGAGTTAATGTAAAAACACATGTTGTCACAACTTGTTTGTCGTATGGGTGCCAGTGTACTTTTTGGTTTTTGGCCCATACATATAGTCCATTGCACTCTGTGAATTCATTTAATGTGGTGGGATGTAGTTTCATAGATTCAAGCTTTTCTTCTTTCTTTAGTACATCCGCAGTACTTATCCTGCTTAGCTTCATTTAAAGAGGCCTAAGATTTAAACCCTTAACTCCAGGGATGCTGGGATATTCACAGTAATGGTTCTGCTCAAGAGCTTCTCAAGGCCATTTATCAGGTCTAGCTGGGCAGGATAAAATGAATCACAAGCGCTCCAGACACTTTCATGGAGGTGGTCTTCTTCGTGACACTAGAATGAACTGAGCAGCTGAGCTTGACGGAGGAAGGTCATGAAATAGTTTAATGCCCCATCACACCAGACAACCTCGAATGCTTAAGGTCATTAATCACATTAATATTAATCGTTTAATTAGATTGTAATTATACAAGCCATTGTCATTGTACTTCAGCCTAAATCTCATGAAAAGCGTGTCCAGGTCACAGTATTAAAATGCCTAAATTAGCCTCTTTTTTTTTTTTTTTTTTTTTTTGCGACCAGCTGCTGTTTTGGCATTGTGGCATTATTTTTTATGATATTTAGGTACATTTAATTCTCAAATGGACATTTAGTAATGTGTATGAACATTTATTTAATTACAAATCCATTAGTCTCAATGTTTTTTTTTTATTAGTTTAATGCTGTTTAATACAATACATTATGGAAATGAGAATTTATTTTCATAATTGTTAGAAAAGTAACGTCACAATCAAATTATTATTATTTTTTAAGCAAAATATAATTTCTGTGACATTCACTCTCAAAAATAAGAATGGCAAATAAATAAATAAATAGCTTTGCTAAAGAAACAAACAAACAAATAAATAAATAAATAAAACCATTCAGTATAAATCTGCTTTGACTGGAGTATTGATGCTAAAAAAATCAGCTTTAAAATCACATGAATAAAATACATTTTAAAATATATTAAAATAGAAAACAGTTATATTAAATAGTAAAAATATATAAAATTATTTTGGATCAAATAAATGCAGGCTTGGTGAGCAGAAGATGCTTTTTTTTAAAAAAAAAAAAAAAACATTAAAAATCTTACAGTTCAAAAACTAGTAGTGTAAATAAAAATAAAAAATATTTTTCATAATTGTTAGAAAAGTAATGTCACAATTCAATTATTATTATTTTTTTGTTTAAGCAAAATATAATTTCTGTGGCATTCACTCTCAAAAATAAGAATGGAAAATAATAAATAAATAAATAAATAAATAAATAGCTTCGCTGAAGAAGCAAACAATAACAAAACAAACAAACAAACAAACAAAAACCAAAAAGTTGCTTTAAAAATTTTTACAGGATTTTTTATTATTTTTATAGGATTTTATAGGATTTTTTTTTTTCCCACAACCTTCGGTATAAATCTGTTTTTACTGTAGTATTGATGCTAAAAATCCAGCTTTCAAATCACAGGAATAAAATACATTTTAAAATATATTCAAATTGAAAACAGTTATTTTAAATAGTAAAAATATTTAAAAAAATTACTGTCTTTTTTCTTTTTTTTCTTTTCTTTGGTTCAAATAAATGCAGGCTTGGTGAGCAGAAGAGACCTCTTTAAAAACAAAAATCTTACTGTTCAAAAACTTTAACTGGTAGTGTAAATAAAACTAAAAAATAATTTAAGTAATGTCACAATCCAATTATTATTATTTTTTTGTTTAAGCAAAATATAATTTCTGTGACATTCACTCTCAAAAATAAGAATGGCAAATAAATAAATAAATAAATATGCTGAAGAAGCAAAAAAAAAAAAAAAAAAAAAAAAAAGCTTTAATTAACCATTTTAATTAACCATGCATTAACCATTTTTACAGGATTAACCCCCGCCCACCCATCCACCCCCCACCCCAACCTTCGTTAAAAATCTGTTTGTCTGCAGGTTTACCATAATATGTGAAGAAGGCATATTGTAAAAAAATTCTATTAGTCTAGTAATTGTAGTTAACTTTATATTAAAACAATAGAAGTCAGTGTTATTTTTCCATTTAGCTAAATACACATGAGTGTGTTTGTGTGTGTGTGTGTTCATAGGATTGAAGAAAACTGGGCAAATCAGGTCTGACACAGCGGCAACTACAATCCAACAGAGAATTTAATTACGTTCTTAATTAAGCTGCAATTCAAAAGCATCCTGTGTGTGTGTTTGTGTAAGAAACACAGTGCATGTTTGATGTGCCTGCAAACTATTTGTGTTTCCTTATCAGCGCAGGTTTCATAGGCACGGCCTGAACCGCCGGCGATAAAGATGCGGTGTACGGCGGGGTGAACGCAGCTGGGCTTTGCGGCTTTCATAAGGCAGCATAAAACCAGCCAGTCAACATGAGCAATCTGTCAGATAAGCCCTCATATTGTTAATACTACCTATAATGAACCAGCGCGCTGCCACCAGCGAGAACCGTCACGCCACATAAGACCGTCTACTTATTGTTCTGTGCTGTTCTCGGGTAATTCACCTAACTAATTAGCCAAATTCTTTCCCCTTTGTTTATATATTTCCCCTTAAGAAATCCACATTCTGCATGCACACACAAATAGTGCACATTAGGTAGACAAATTATTTGTACATTAAAGACAAATACCTTGAAGAATATTTCTCTAAATTATATTAGCACCGTCTAATGGGGAAACATTGCTGTAGTGACGCTTATCACTGCAACAGCAACTTATTTTTCAGTATTTATTTATATATTTTTTTGCATTAAATAGCTCACTAGTGAGAGTACACACTTTTACACTGTTATTAAAAATAAAGAAAGAAAGAAAAGCAGCAAATCAGCATATTAGAATGATTTCTGAAGGATCATGTGACTAAAGACTGGAATAATGATGCTGAAAATTCAGCATTGCATCACAGGAATAAATTACATTTTAGTAATTATTCAAATAGAAAACAGTTATTTTAAATTGTAATAATTTTTAACTATTTTTCCTGTGTTTTTTGGAACGTGACTGCTGCTTGTAGTTATATTTGATTTTGGTTGTCATTTCATGATGTTTTTAGTGTAGGTGATGTTTGTTTTGCTGTATGGAAACCCTTAAACACGTACGCTTGCGGCATATTTTAAATATTTATGCTTGCATTTTGAATGTTCATGCAAATCAGTTCTATCAGGCTCTGGTTCCTGGGCAAACATCTTAAACTGAAGCCGCATTGATCTTTACTTTTAATCTGCTGCCCAGCGTGAAACACCAAGTTCTTCAAAAGTGCTCTGATTTTTGCACAGCATGAGACAAACAAGCTGATAGTCAACTGCAGTTCTTTTTTTAACTCATTTATTTTTGTGCATTTTGCTTGATTGTCCTATCAAAAGCACTCAGTATTTCTCATGCTTACTGGAGCTGAAATGGTTTTATACTATTGCCACTCAGTCACTAATGTTAATGCATTGCTCATGCGATTTTTAATAAATCCATTGAGCAAATGAAGATGTTTGGAAGAATGAGGGATGCACAAGGAGAGCGATGACATGTATTTCCAATGCCCATTTTATAGAAGTGAGTCTTTCAGAATAATGCAATGCCATTTGAACTGGGCTTCACTGATTTTACGTGTTTTTTTTGGTAAAAACAGTGTTGAAAATTACTGGCAATGATTTGATAAGAGATTCTTAGTATTTTATGGCTTTAATGCAGCTCGGTATGATCTCATAATGATGAAAACAAGCTGAAAAAATGTTCATCTGTTCATCTTTCAGTGCAGTTCTAACAGTAACAGTTTTATTGGCATGGAGTCTCAAGTGTGTTTTATCACAGACTAATTTTCACTGAACACATGCAGCTTTTAAAGCTGTCGTACTTAATTTGCTCCTGTATTTGTCTTAAAGGGGTATAACACAAAAGGGTTATTTTATTTTATTTTATTTTATTTTATTGATTTAACAGGTTTTGAGGTTTATGCAAAAAGGTTTTTTTTGGCTGTTTGAATTGGGCTTGATGGCTATGTTGTACCAGAAAATGCTAAAACGAGTAGGTTTTTTTATTTTATTTTATTTTATTTTATTTTATTTTATTTTATTTTATTTTGTTTTCTTTTATTTTTTAAATGTATTGTATTTTATTTTATTTTATTTTATTGATTTAACAGGTTTTGAGGTTTATGCAAAAAGCTATTTTGCTGTTTGAATTGGACTTGATGGTTATGTTGTACCAGAAAATGCTAAAACGAGTAGGTTTTTTTATTTTATTTTATTTTATTTTATTTTATTTTATTTTATTTTATTTTATTTTGTTTTCTTTTATTTTTTAAATGTATTGTATTTTATTTTATTTTATTTTATTGATTTAACAGGTTTTGAGGTTTATGCAAAAAGCTATTTTGCTGTTTGAATTGGACTTGATGGTTATGTTGTACCAGAAAATGCTAAAACGAGTAGGTTTTTTATTTTATTTTATTTTATTTTATTTTATTTTATTTTTTGTTTTGTTTTGTTTTGTTTTATTTTGTTTTATTTAAAAAAAATTAAATTGTATTTATTTTAGCATTTTATAAAATGCTAAAACTAGTAAGTTTTTTATTTTTTGTTTTGTTTTAATTTAATTTAATTTAATTTAATTTAATTTTATTTTATTTTATTTCATTTTTCAAAAAGGAGTTTTGAGTTTTTTACTGTTTGAGTTGAACTTGATGACTACGTTGTACCAGATATGGTACTGTTGTTTCCCATTTGAACATATCCAGTGTGTCATTCACTAACAAACTGTTCATTTAAACCTCTTCCTTTTAATGATTCATTCAAACTGATTTGCAAAGGGCTTATGAATCACTTAATTGTAAGAAAGTACGTTGTCTGGGACTGTAAGTCTGAGGAAATGCTGGAATTATAAGCAAAAAAAGAACACTTAAGGTATTGTTCAGGGTCTTCTAGGAACACATCTGAGTCATGATTCAAATGAATCCGACTGAATTAATTGATGCAAACCATCTAAGCACACTAGACTTTGCAAAGCTACAGAGGGAACATCCAGCTTACTTTGTGCCGTATCATCAGTTCTCTGTGTTTTCTTTATATTTTGACCCTAGAGGTTTTCTCTTACTGTGTATTAGTTTTATGCTACCTGGTTGGAGGTCTAAAATCAGTGAGTGAGAGTTGAGCCCCAGCAGACTTTACCTCCATTTTGCTTAATTGGAAGTTTGTGAGTCCAGGGGGGAGTTATTGATTGTGTACCATCCTGCAGAGAGAAGATTAGAGGCTTTTGTGATTTTCCCTCATTACTACTAAACCAGAGAAGGTTTCTAAGCTTAACTAGATTGCTTAAAGCAGCCAGACTTGCCTTAAATAAACAATTATAAAGCATTAGAAATGCCTTAATTGCATATGCAACTATACTGTTATATAATGATCACTGTGGTATTTAGAGCTAATTTAAACCTGTTTTATGTAAGTATTGTATCTGATTTTTTTTATAACACTGAACTCTACTAATGCATCTTCACATTTCCTTCTAAGGGAAAATTAGATTAATGTTTCTGTCTTCTTGATCTGTACTTGTCAGCTGGATTAGAAATGATTATACTCATTGTTGGCACATTTTATCATTTTATAACACCATAAGTCTCATTAGGTGTCCAATTCCCTGTAATGGACTTTTCCATTGCTTTCATGTTGCCTGCACTGCTGTTAATATTCATTTTAAATTTAACTCTTAAAAGAAAGGACAACATGTCATTGCAAACCCATATGACTTTATTTCTTGTGTTGAACGAAAAAGGAGTTTTGTACTCCTGTTCCCTGTAGGGCCTGTAGGATGCAAAAGCACCATTATAGTGGTGCATACAACTTTTACAAGTCAAATTCCAAAGTCATACGATAACTTTGTACGAAGTACAGACTAAAATGTGCATAAGCTGTCCAGTGCAACTTTAACATAAGAACTGAATCAGTCTGAATTATATCATTAAGACTTGTTTTGTGAAATGGATCAAATGATTTACTAAAGAGATTCTGCTTGCAAATGCAACATCATTGCTACTTCTCTTATTAACTAACATATATACAGTATATAACTGTATATACAGTATATATGACTTCAGTATGTTACTCACCAATATAACTGTGTTATTTATTTATTTATTTAGTAATTTTTGCAGAAATAAAACCTGTAACAAATCCTATAGTAAAAATCTGTTATTAACTGTAAGTTACCTTAACATATACAGTGAAAAATTGCAAATGTTAGCAGTATTTTACAAGAAAATTACTGGGTTTTGCAAGTTGAAAACTATTAATTACCATGTAATTAATGGTGAAAAATAGTAAAATGACAGGGGTAAAGCACATATAATTAAATTTTAAATATATATTTCATATATATTTCATATCATTTTTGTTATGTACATTAGGGTGTTTTGTGTCACATTCATGAACAGTTCAAGTAACTTTATATTTTACCATCTATATTATTATCTACATTCTATTGCAAAAAGCAGATTTTGGTACTTTAAGTAAATTGGTAAATAAATATTCTAAGCATTATAGCCACTTAATGAAATATGCATTTATAAGTTGTAATATACAATGACTTATGGCTTCAAAATAGTAAAAATAGTGCATGCATCACAGACATTTTACTATACTGTTATGGTTTTTTTAAATTTTATATATATATATATTTTTTTTTTTTTTATGTTTCACGGAAAAAAAACAATCATACAGTTTTAGAATGACATGAGGGTGAGTACATTTTAATTTTGGGGTGAGAAATTCCTTTAAGCTTTAATTACAATTGTTTGTAATAGCTAAACATTCAAAGGTTTTTGATGCATTTCAAAAAGCATCAACATTATTTTGAGGTGCATCAAAACTAGCAGAAAGCACAGATATTTATCTAATAATGCCTACATTTGTGAAGGCTAAATATCATGTCATGTCTCTGCAGTAGCATTACATTTTGATGTATGTACATCCCATCTCTGTTTAGTGAAGTATGCATCATACCGAAAGCATTGTGCCCTATTTTTATGTACCGCTTTCGGCAGCGAACTTATTAACACCATATAGCAGAGTTGTGCTATGGAGGATTTGCCATACAATATGTCTTAAAATACACATGCTGAAGACATGCACAATGGTTCAGTTTCATACAAATTCACTGATGCCAATTTTAGCACTAGCACATACCCAAACTCCAGCACACCATGAGCAGACTCTCTTTTCTAGTGTCTTTTTATTCTCTAGTGTCTCACTAGGACGCTTGTTCTTGGAGCCAGCGTATCAGAGAAGCTCAATGCTGTTAGCGTTAAACAGGCTCCTAATTGGACCTGTGTCGGCTAATTGTGTCCGTGACGTACGGTCCCCTGGGCGGCAGGGCTGCTAATTTCAATAGGGGTAAACAAGCACTAGGTCTTTACTGACGGCTACGTTTTAATTAGAGGCAGGACCAACAAATGTGCTGACATAGTGCTGCAGAGAAGGACAGGAAATCAACATTGTTAGCATGCTATCTGTTTCTGCCAAGCAGTCACAAGAGTCGTCCTATCCCCCTTTATCATGTCATTTCACAGCCGTGCCGTCTATTGAGCGAAACAGTGCCGTTTCAATTTCGCCCGCGCTGTTTGTCTAGCGTCCTCATGGGGCTGCATTGCACTTTAAAAAGGGCAGCTAAACAGAACACGCTCTCTATCATTGTGATACATTGCTAACGGGAGCAGAATGAAGTATAACAGGATCTACGTTTGGGTGAATCTCGTGGAAACTCGTACAGGGCGTATTTAACCTCAAATCAAATGAGGAGAAACAAGAAACTGGTTGGTGTAAAGAGAATTAAGTTTTCAGCAGCATCAGATTTCTTCTCTCATGTCTTTTGAAACCAAATTCATGACCTGGATGTTTTACCCTGGGATTCACCCAACATTTGTACAAAAGATTGATGTGATTGTGGGTTCAAATAAGGTTAGTGTCACGTAGAGGTTTAAGGCGTAATCTAATCTCAGATGGTTTAGCATTAGCTCTTATTATTAGCATTTTACACACTTCCCTCTTTATTGTGCTGTTTTTATGAAGAGATGTTTTCACAGTGTGGCTGTGTAGGTTAAATCTCAGGCTTATAATCCAGCACCCGCTGTCATTTAATCAACCCAGGCTCATTGGAAAAACGTGCCTGGGGTGACATGATAATATGTTGGTTCTTGTATATTTAGTGACATTTTCGAAGTGAAATGTCCAGTGAGTGATGCTTAAAGTGTGTTCAGTTTAATCTGAAACTGATGAATGTGAATCTGCCAACATTTTATTACTGTGTGCGTATCGTGACAGTTTGAAAATGAAATGTCCGGTGAGTGGCACTAAAAGGATAACGCTCTATCGCGCTTGAAAATAACATACCGCCTACACTAAACCCTACCCTAAAAAGCGAAAGTAAGATAAAAACTAAAGCAGCCATGCTATTTTAGCTTGCTTTTACAAGTCTTTGGGATATTTTGTGGAATGGTTTGTGACTTTTTTGTGATTTGTTTCATGGCACTCATAATGCAGTGCTATATCGGGTGGGCTACTGAGTAAGTTTACTACTGCAGATAAGCCATATAAATGGAGCTGATTATGTGATGCAAAAGTCAAATGCATTTGCTTTTAAATCATGCACTGTGTTAAAAGTGTTTTAAGGTCATAAGATATTGTTGTTCAAGGAGAAACACAATAATACTATAAGTCTTTATTAATTAACAATCTGTCCTGTTCTGTCCTGTTGGTGTTTTACTGCCACTACACGTCATTTCAGATGGAAACTGCGAATGGAAACATCAGTTTAATCCAGTGAGTGACACTTAAAGCGTGTTCAGTTTAATCTGAATAAATGTGAATCTGACAGTGTTTTATTACTGTGTTCGTATCGTGGCCGTTTGGAAATGAAATGTCTGGTGAGTGGTGCTGAAAGGTTAACGCTCTCTCGTGCTTAAAAATAACATACCACCTACACTAAACCCTACCCTAAAATGCAAAAGTGAGATAAAAACTAAAACCATGCTATTTTAGCTTGCTTCTACAAGTCTTTGAGATATTTTGTGGAATGATTTGTGACTCATGTTTCATGGCACTCATAGTGCAATGCTATATCGGGTGGGCTACTGAGCAAGTTTACTACTGCAGATAAGCCATATAAATGGAGCTGGTTATGTGATGCAAAAGTCAAATGCATTTGCTTTTAAATCAAGCAACTGTGGTAAAAGTGTTTTGAGGTCATAACATGTTGTTCAAGGAGAAACACAATAATAAGCCTTTATTAATTAACAATCTGTCCTGTTCTGTCCTGTTGGTGTTTTACTGCCCCTACACGTCATTTCAGGTGGAAACTGCGAATGGAAACATCAGTTTAATCCAGTGAGTGACACTTAGTGCGTTCAGTTTAATTTGAAACTGGTAAATGTGAATCTGTCAATGTTTTATTACTCTGTCCGTATCGTGGCAGTTTGGAATTGAAATGTCCAGTGAGTGGTGCTAAAAGGTTAATGCTCTATCGCGCTTGAAAATAACATACCGCCTACACTAAACCCTACTCTAAAGAGCAAATGTGACATAAAAACCAAAGCAACTATGCTATTTTAGCTTGCTTCTACAAGTCTTTGAGTTTTTTTGTGTAATGACATGTGACACGTTTCATGGAACTCGTAGTGTAGTACTGTACCGGGTGGGCTTACAAGCAAGTTTACTACATCATAAAAGCCATACATATGGAGCTGTTTATGTGATGCAAGTTAAATGTATTAACTTTCAAATTATGCACAATGGTAAAAGTATTTTGAGGTCATAACATATAGTTGTGCAGGGAAAAACAAACAAAATAATTAACAATCTGTCCTGTAATCATAATTTGTGAGAAAAAGGTTATTGGTGTTATCCTGCCGTTATGCTGCTTTTCAGATTCAGATCAGTTTAATCCAGTGAGTGAGTTTAAAGCGCTTTCAGTTTAATCTGAAACTGAAGAATGTGAATCTACCAACATTTTATTACTCTGTCTGTATCATGGCCTTTTGGAACTGAAATGTCCTGTAAGTGGCGCTGAAAGGATACCGCTTTATTGTGCTTGAAAATAACATACGGCCTGCACTAAACCCAACCCTAAAAAGCAAAAGTAAGATGGTTGCTTTAGTTTTTATGCTATTTTAGCTTGCTTCTGCAAGTCTTTGTTCTTTTTTTGTGAAATAAGTTGAAGGTCATTTTTCATGGCACTCATAGTGCAGTGCTGTACCAGGTGGGCTTCCGAGCAAGCGTACATCATCAGAAAAGCCATACATATGGAGCTCGATGTGTGATGCAAAAGTCATGCACTATGGTTAAAGTATTTTGAGAACATATTGTTGTGCAAGGAAACACATAAAAATAATTCTTTATTAATTAACAATTTGTCCTGTAATCATAATTTGTGAGAAAAGGAATAAAGGAATAAAGGTTGTTGGTTTTTTTTTACTGGCACTACGCTTTATTTCAAATGGAAACTGCCATGAATTGTATGTACTGTATAGGTCTGTTTTATGAGTTTTTAGAAATGTAGGCAGCGGCACATTTTCCAATAAAGCTTGGTTGCATTTAATTAAAACTAGAGAGCATCCTTTTTTTATTGTGCTATGCTGGTGTTCAGTTCACCAGACGCTGAATTGGTCATTAACCACGGTGTTGACTGCTCGGAGACTCATAAATCTCAATTCCCAAGGAGGTGCTTTTATTCGGTTTAAGATGAATGGAGTTAGGGGCACCATTGCAGAAGTGGCCTTTGCACCCAGAATGCCCTCCCAAAATTGTGATGTGAAGTTCAGAGACCCAAATGTTGGATGTCGGTACAAATGGTTACTATAGCTCTCAACTGAATAACGAACGGTCTCATATGTTCAGAGGAATATTGTACAGTTTTTTCCCGATATTTTGAGGCTGTATTAAACACCTGAGCTCCACTTGAAAAGAAAGCGGCACAATAAAAGCTAGCGCACGAATGTCCTCGCCACAGTGTGTTTGCGGATCCGGCTTAAGATTTATGGACGTAATAATGGAGGCTCAGTGGGTTCATTGCAACACATCGACACACTCCCTCTATCATCTGACATACTTTATGTGTCATAGCCGGAGAGGGAAGAGAAAGAGACTGTATGTGTGTGTTTACACCTACTGTGTCCTGTCACTTCATCCATCCATCAATATAACATTCTCTCAGTTTGTGTTTTGTTTCTGCTATGCCACGGTTAACACTGCCTTTGTGTTGTCGCAAACGTTTGAGACATTTGTGATGAACATTAAACTACCGTGAAGCTCTGGTTAAAGAGAACTGATGTCTGGTTTGTTCTGCTTTGCCTCAACTTGCATTCTTTGTCTTTCTTGAACTTCTGTTTTATATTTTTATTACAAGATACACTAAGCAATTTTAGATAATGAGAATCTTTAGATGCATTACCATTCAAAAGTTTGGGATCAGTAAGAATATGTTGAAAGAAATTAATGCTTTTATTCAGTGAAGACGCATTAAATCTGTTCTTTTAAACTTTCTAGTAATTAAAAAGTCCTGAAAAACAATGTTTCCACAAAAAAAAAATAAGTAGCTCAATTGTTTTCTACATTGATAATATTAAGAAATGTTTATTGAGCAGCAAATCAACACATGATCCTGGACCACAAAATCAGTCATAAGTAAGCACGGGTATATTTCTACCAATAGCCAGCAATATAATGTGTGGTCCAAAATTACAGATTTTTCTTTTATGCCAAAAATCATTAGGATATTAAGTAAAAATCGTGTTCCATGAAGATATTTTGGAAAATTCCTACCATAAATATATCAAAACTTTGATTAGTAATATGCATTGATAAGAACTTCATTCTGACAGCTTCAAAGGCGATTTTCTCATTATTTTGATTTTTTATTTTATTTATTTATTTTTTTTGCACGCTCAGATTCTAGATTTTCAAATAGTTGTATCTCTGCCAAATATTGTCATATCCTAACAAACCACATAAATGAAAAGCTTATTTATTCAGTTTCAGAAAATTGTTATGCTTTTATGCATGACTGGTTTTGCGGTCCAGGGTCACATATTAGAATGATTTCTAAAGCATCATGTGACACTGAAGACTGGAGTAATGATGTTGGAAATTCAGCTTTACATCGCAGGAATAAATTACATTTTAACAAGTATTAATATAGAAAACAGCTATTTTAAATTGTAATAATATTGCACAATATTGGTGTTTTAGTGTATTTTTGGTGAGCATAAGAGACTTTAAAAAATTTAAAAAGTAAATGGAGCAGGTAGCTCATGTTTTTCCAACCTCCTAAACGCTACTCACTTTATCTTGGTAATTATTTTCTTGGAATAAATGAATCATGGTTGAATGTGAATAGTGCATTTTTACAATGATATCAATAAAAAAATAAATAAATAAGTTTGTTGTTATTTGTTGAAAATCCTTCTTTTTGCCACAATCATAAAATTTACACTCCAAAAATCTTATTTTTTAATATTTTTGTTTTAAGTGGTTGTGTATTAAAATAAATACATTTTTAGATTTTTTTGACATCAGTGATTCTGAGGCCTTTGATTTTTAGTCACTTTGCAGAAGGTTTGCCTATGTGGAAGTGCAAATGAGATTTGAGAGCTTAATTGAACAGCATATGAGGGTGAGTAAATGCATTCACAGCTGTTATTTCACCGTTATCCAGACTTCCAACGACTCTTCTGCGATCGCTGACCCTGAGGAAAGTAGAAAGAGTGGAGCATGAGTGAATTATGCAGGGTTTTCTCAGCTAATCACGTCTCTTAGGGAGCCATGAAAGTCTCTTCCTTCCTTCAGAATGATGCCAAATTCAATATCGTGAAGAGAAAGAACTGTGACTGACAGCACGGAGGTTTTTGTCTGCTACGGTTAAACAATAGGCTAATGTCTCATGCATCGCATATCCTCCAATGTTTTCATTTGTCTTTGAGGAAGTTTTGCCAGCTTTGAAAATTATGTTTGCTTATTCAGCTCAGACTCATTTATGTAACACAATACACAGACTAGTTAGGCAAATCAGCCTGCAATAATCCAAGCGCTCGTTTTCATTCTCCTTTAATCATGTTGTATTCGGTGACTCAGCCATTTCATAACACCCTGGAAATTCGTTACGATACCGATGCTTCCCCTGCAGCAACGATATCTGTCCTACAGCTCTGACATTAAGCTAAAGCGCTTGCGTTAGAAATGATGGATTTGCTGTCAGTTGCAATACGCAAGACTCCCTAATGCAGGGGTCTCAAACTCGAATTAGCTGTGTGCCGCTAGCCAGGTGGTGTTCTCCGTTGGGGACAGTTGAACAGTGTTTTCATAACCATGAATTTTAACTATATATAGTTACTGGGACAGTTATACACTTATTAATGCTTGCACAGGCCTTTGCAGAGTTGAGTGACTCACCTTAGAGCATCTTGCATTCTGAGTGTCTAATGACACCTGATATTGTTTGTCATCACTACAATTTGTGTTTTAGGCTTATATTAAGCCATTTGGGAAATGCTAACAATATATTAAATACATACAGTACTGTTTAAAAGTTTGGTATCATGAGAAAGCCAACTTGCTGAAATCTGACTTAAACTTACAGTTACTGTTCTTCTGAGACTAAAATTTCTGACTCTAACTCCTCCTGGAGCTTTAACTCTACAAACTCAGCCCAGATCTTCAGACTGATCTGACTAAGTGTGCTATATCTTTTCTAACTGATCGGACTTACAGTTTTCCTAAAAATGTCGAATAAAACTGGGAAAAATCCCATAGACTTACATTGATGGAATGTTGAGATGAGCCAAGACCATTCAAACTCCAACTGTCAAAACTCCCAGAATCCCTTGAGACTCATCAAGCTTCCCTTTTATGTACTGTATTTCTAATCAATTTAAACTCATTCAAACTTGCTAATCATGCTAACAACATGCCAGTAACATGATAAATATGCTAGTAACATGTTAATCATGCTAGAATCACGCCAGCAACATGCTAGTAACGTGTTAATCATGTTAGAATCATGCTAACAACATGTTAGTAACTAGCTAATATGCTAACAACATGCTAGTAACATACTAATCATAACAGACTTATGCTAGCAACTTGGCAATCATGCTAGAATCATGCTAACAACATGCTAGTAACTTGACAATCATGTTAACAACATCTTAGTAACGTGTTAAACATGGTAAACTCAGGCTAGTAACATGCTAATCATGCTAGAATCATGCTAGCAACATGCTAGTAACTTGCTAAGTCAAACTTGAATTTTTTTTTTTTTGAGATGTTTGCAAACTTTCTGTTCAGGCTTTCTCAAGCCAACTTCAAAGTTTGTCTTGACAAACTTTTTTTTTTTTTAATCTAGTTAATACTAATTTGTAAAATGCATTATCTGGATACTAAAAATACGTAAGTATTTGTATGTTTAGATGCTGTAAATATGTCAGTATTGTATGTTTTAGTGCCTGTGAAAACGTAAGTAAATGGATGTTTATTTTATATACACTACCGTTCAAAAGTTTGGGGTCAGTAAGACTTGTAATAGTCTTTAAAGTAGTCCCTTATGCTCATCAAGGCTGCATTTATTTGATTAAAAATATAGAAAAAAAAACAGTAATATTGCAAAATGTTTTTACAATATAAAATAATGTTTTTATAATAATTCCTGTGATGAAAAACTGAATTTTTATCAGCTGTTACTCCAGTCTTAAGTGTCACATGATCCTTCAGAAATCATTCTAATATGCGGATTTATTATTAGAATGAGCAATGTTGGATAATATCAACAGTTGTGCTGCCAAATATTTTTTGGAACCTGTAATTTTTTTTTCAGGATTCTTTCATGAATAACAAGTTTAAAAAGTACAGTGTTTATTCAAAATATAAATATTTTATAACAATGTAAATTAATTTATTTATTATTAACTTTTAATAAACTTTTAATTATTAACTTAATACATCCTTGGTGAATAAAAGTATTAATTTCTTAAAAAAAAAATTAAAAAAAAGAAACAATAAAAATGTACTGACCCCAAACTTTTGAACGGTAGTGTGTGTATATATATATATATATATATATATATATATATATATATATATATATATATATATATATTAATATATATATATATATATATATAATATATATATATATATTTATATATATATATAGTTATAAATATATATAGTTATATATAGTTATAAATATGTTACATAAATAAAAAAAATAAAATAAAATAAATGTCATATTTGCTCACCCCTTTGTCATTAAATCTTTCTTTTGTGTAATTCAGATATTTAAAAAAAATGTGCATTCAATGAATGTCAAGGAGGTCCAGTGGGTTTTGCATCTTCTTTTGCATTTAACAGAAGAAAATAATTCATATTTCCATTTCTCCAATGTCGAGTAGTAAAAGATGGATGTATCTGGGTGACTGTTCATTCACTTGAGCATTCTGACCTCCTGATGACTTGGCAAAACACAGAATGCTGTTTGATTATGCCGTCAAAGTCTTTTAACTTTGCAACATTAGTGGAACGCCATTGTTTGCTCTCATTTCCTTGGAGTGTTGAGAGAAATTTTGGAAGCTTTGCCTTTTTAATAAAAGTGGATTAATTTAATTAGGTAGAGCTGCAGTCCACCAAGTGCGGTTTGTTCCGTCCACATAGGGAATTAGCATTAATACTAGCAGTTTATTGAGGAAACTTGGTAAACATCCATGTTTCCTTATTAAATTCAGCTCCTTTGTAGGCATTCATTTATGTCATGATCTAGTTAGTAACTATAAAGTTAATTATTTCAGTAAGACGGCTATTTAGCAGTACTGTATTAACAACATTAGCCCTGTTCCAAAAAAATGATGGATTGACAAACACACACACAGACATACACGCACACTATGCTCAGTGCATTCTGGCAATGGTTTCTTGAATGCTAGTTGGCCAAAAAGAAGGAATGCATAATTTTGTTGTCTAGCTTTTCGAACAGCCCTCGTGTCACAAGGTTAAAAAGCATGGTAATACTGCGGTATTTTGTTCTACAAGATGCTTCATGCACAATTTATTGTGGTCAGCACACCAGTGTGAGCTAACATTATCCACACGGGTGCATTAAAAGTTCATCTACAACCTCTTAAGCCTGTACATATAGAAAAATGGTATTAAACAAACTGCAGTAGCTGAGTTTTCTCATAGGTGCTTAAGTGTAAGATGTAAGAGTGTAGTATTGATCAGTCAGTGACCTTTGAGCTTTTCTTCTGAGTAACAGAATTACCTCCCATGTGCTGTTGGGTCAGGACTCTGGAAATGTCCACCACATGCCCCGTATCGCCTTAGAATCGATCCCCAGGTCCTCCTCGCCTTACCTACAGAGGTAGAAAAGAGTATAAAAGCTTTAAAATATTACACAGCTTCAAAAATGGTCCTTCAGCAGATGTGGGTGGAAAAAAGAATTTCGTTTTTCATAAGGAGTGTTATTAAAATAGATGAGCGTTGGTCTTTTGGTTCGGGAAAGGAGTATATAGACACACCAGCCCATCACCTCAGATTACAAAATAAAAAATAAAAAAGTATTTTAAGGTAAGTTAAATGGTAAGTTAAATGTTAATAATAAATCACATTATTAGATATAAAGTGGCAAGCACTAGACAGATCGTTTCGCTAGATAAGACCCTTATTCCTCGGCTGGGATCGTGTATAGCCCTTTGACGCTGCGTTGAAACTGCAATTTGGACCTTCAACCCCTAGTCCACTATTTGGAGAAAAAATCCTGAAATGTTTTCCTCAAAAACCTTCATTTCTTTTCGACTGAACAAAGGAAAACATGAACATTTTGGAACACATTACATTACATTGCCAAAAGTTGTACCATTTCGAAAAAAGTCTGTGCTGATAGCACTAACATCATAATGTCTCATCTGTCTGCAGTCATTTCGGCTCAGTTCTCCAAGTGGCAGTACCTTTTATTTAACGTTTTTGTGCTTACTCTGTGATTGTTTCCTGGTGAGGTCTGAATGAGATATTCCCTCTCAGTCACAATAACTGTGACTAATACCTGTGTCCTTTCGTAAAATGTATCTGATAATTTGATGCGGCTGTTACATATTCAGTGTGCCTTTTGTAGCCGTTCCCATTTCCTCAGAGTGAATCATATTCATAATCTGATATTAGTCATGCAGCATGCTAAGAGAGGTTACTCCTGAATAAACAGATGTGCTCCATCATTGAGTAAATACCTTATAGGATAAAGAATAAACCTTGAATAAGTTGATAAGGAAATATTCCAGAGTAAGATTGGCTTGCCATTGTGTTAATGCAGCAGGTGCTTTTTGCAGTCTAAAGATTTATACACACACATATACAAACATCTAATACAGCAGTAAGCTTCAATATTGCGCTTTACAGTTATATTTGTAAAGATATTAAGACTTTTGCAATCTGAACATCCTCTTTAAATAGTCTCTTCTGGCTCCTCCAGAGAGATCGAGTGAGTGCTAACATTAGCAAAAGCTATAAAGAGTCATTGGAGAGAGTTACGACTAGGCGAACTTCCTGAAGTATGACATCCCCCCCTGGGCTTGCCTTTCACCGTACATAGCTTTGTAGAATCAAGAGAGTTTAGAGACGCTTCGGATCAGGGCTCTCAATTTACCAACAAATACAATAAATTTTAACTACTCTTCACTATAAAGCTTCCAAATAGGGATTTAATGCCATAGAAGAACCATTTTTTGGTTACTCAAAGGACCTTTCAGTCATCAGTACTTAAAAGAACCCCTCCCTTTTTTTTTTTTTTTTTTTTGAAAATCTAAAGGACCTTGGTTCTACTGATGGTAAACGTTCTACATAGAACCTATAGATGCCAATAAAGAACCTTCATTTTTTAAAAGAGAACTTTAGGGGCCATTATATAACTTAGGGCCAACTGCATAAACTTAGCCTCGATGTTAAGACTTTGTCTTAATCAGTGTTGGGGAAAGTTACTTTTAAAAGTAATGCATTACAATTTTGCGTTACTCCCTGAAAAAGTAACTAATTACGTTACTTTTTAATGGAAAGTAATGTGTTACGTTACTTTTGCGTTACTTTTTGAATCTGTGCAGGGCTTGCTTCTTTGTTTTTAATATGAAACAATTCTAATGTAAAACCAAAAGTGAAATTAATTCACCTCAGGCTGAAAGAAAAGTACATTTATGCAGGAAATCACTCTTCAGCTATAAAAAATGACGCAAAAATGTTAGTTTATCTAAAGTAAGTTTTGCTTATTAGTGTGGTTGCATTGCATCATCGAAGGTCAGCAGCAAAGACACTGGTTAATAAAATGGGATTAAATACATAAAGGATATTTGTATTTATTTAACATATTTAATTATTGCAGGGTTGCGTCATATTCTGAGTTTGCATTTCACTGTTTTTATACATTTTGAGGAATACTGAATCTGTTTTTTGTGAATGAGATGAATCAATGCATGTTCACATTTAGTCTACAATACAGTAACATCATGTTTACTCCCAATTTCCTGACAGGAGACTTGTCAATCAGTAAATGGGGAAAAAGTAACTGCCGTTACTTATTTGAAAAAGTAACTCAGATATTTTCTTAGAAATTCAAAAGAAATGTGTTACTTTACTAGTTACTTGAAAAAAAAAAAGTAATATTATTACATAACCTGCGTTACTTGTAATGCATTACCCCCAACACTGGTCTTAACTACTACTCTGACCAACTAGCATTCTTATGATGAATTCTTTGGATTCAACTTTAGTATTTGAGACCCACTGCTCTAAATCTTCAGCTCATCTGGACTCAAAAAGAGAGATGTGAGGTGTGATAAAGATAGATCAGTCGGTAATATGTTGTGATGTGTGGTAAGAGGTCTTTCACAGATTATTTTATTATTTTATAAGGACAGGGACAATAAAGTGGAGCCACCGTATAGTGCAGACAGTCTTGTTGATCATAATACTGTAGAAGCAATCTAGTTTTAACACTCAGCGAAGCTGAGATGCTGTTTTGAAATGTTTACATATTGGAGATGTTATTCTGGACCTTATCCAGCCTTGAACCATGTTTTACTTTAATGGATATGTAACATGGACAAAGAGAGAAAGAAGCACTTGAGCTGACTGCATGGTTGTTTGGAGAGTATAAAGAATAAAAAGAAATCTTGATGGCACTTCACATATTACGCTATAAAAGCATTTTTGTTTTTTCAATGGAAAATGTTTTTTTAATATAAAAGAGAGCAAAGCTGTTTTCTGCCACTTTTCAGCCACTTTAAAAATAGCAAATCACAATCGATTATTTGTATATATATAATTTATTTATTTATTTACAAAATTTTCACCAGTTTCAGCTTAAAAACTTGGGTTCAGCAGCTGCCTTAAAATTTTAAATTAAATAAACATAAAAGTACAAGTCATTTCAACTCAAAAGTAATTTTAGATTGATTTAACTTATGAGTTGAAATGACTTGTACTTTTAGGTTGATTTAACTTAAAATTTTAAGGCAGCTGCTTAACAAGTTTTCAAGTTGAAACTGGTAAAAACTTTTTACAGTGATGAAATATTGCAGTTATAAATGTTATATATTATTTCTTTTTTTTTTTTAAATGTGCCCTCATGATATTTAATCAGAAACATCAACTCTCCCTATTGCAATAGCATCAACATTTTTTTTCTTGTTCAAATAGCAGTTTCAGTCATATAGATGTCACAATATTGAGAAAAAAAGACCATTGCAGCTTTAATTTCATGCAGGGGTTGTTATAGTTAATAAACTAAAAATGAAACCTAAAATAATAATAATAATAATAATAATAATAATAATAATAATAATAATAATAATAATAATCCTTGAAATAAAATAAACTTTACCTGAATAATTATAGTAATAATAAACCTATTATTTTACGTCAGGTAGTTGCTAATCTAAATAGACTAAAAACTATGTAGTTAAACAAAAAATAAATAATTAAATAAATAAAAATTAATTAATTAATTAATAATAATAATAATAGTGATGATGATGCCAAAAATATGCAACAAAAATGTATAAAAAATATAGAAAAAAATACAAATTATTAAAAATATTAATATAAAAACTATAAAAGTAACAACTTTGGTTTTGTGCTCATGATTGTAGGCATCAGATCGTCTGTAGATGGACAACATCAGAAGGTATATTCCAGGTCAGTAGGCTATAAAAAGAGGTCACAACAGCTACTTGCCTACAAGATGTCTGTGAAACGCTTGATATAATGTAGGTGATTGGAAATATAGTGCAGAGGGGGGTGATGCATTTGGTCTGACAGTCTAATCTTGCTTTAAAGTGTTTCGGATTTCGTTTGGTGAATAAAACATATTTCCATTTTTATTTGACTCTGTATTGCCTTTGTGTTTGTATATATACATATATACATATATATATGTGCTGCTGGCAGATGCTTTCTCACCAAGGCATCTTATAAATGTTCAAATTCAGCGTGAATGCTTGCCAGAAGGGAAATAAAAATGGATGTTGTCTTTGTAGTGTCATGAAAAGCTCAGTGGTTTGCTGGGAGGCACGTGCCGCCTTTTGCAGATGACAAAGATACGTTTGTGAAGATGTTTATGTGACTGCTACAGGGGCAGGTAGGCCTGATGAAATATCAAATGACTCTTTTTGAAAACTAAGTACAATGCCTATTAGCACAGATGGCAGCAGGCAGGGCAAGTACTTTCAGCGTGTCGCACGCCAGCCAAACGACTGCCATTGAGATGTCTGGGAATGCTAACCGAGATTTCACCACTTTTAATAGATACTGGTTTAGTGATGTTAGTGGCATAGAAATTATATACTTTTGCTTTGTCTGCTGAAACATTGATCCAGACCCCAGAGTTTCACTGTCGTTCTCTTCCAAGCTGTGTATCTTTCTCTTCAGTGAACATGGTATGTGAGACAGAGGTCGTGACCACGACAAACCTCTTGATATTGTGATGTTGCCTCTGTGTTACACCTGGACCTTCACATACTGCTAAAAATATTGTTGTCCCTGGGGTTTGTGCCATTGAGTAAAATGCTATACTGCTATGTACTGTAAATACTGGATTTTCTCCGACGCATGTTATGATCTGATTGATATATAGGCTTTGTAAATAGTATAATACATACATAAATAAATCTATACAGTCTGTTACAAAGCCTTATAAAAATCTCACTTTTAAATAAGCAGACTATGTGAGACTCATGATTGATTCCAAGTTAATCACACAAAAACACAGAATATATACCACATATTGGGCATAAAAAGTATATTTATTTTATTATTTTTTTGAAACTTTGCTACTTTTTTTTTTTTTTTTTTTTTTTTACAAATATTTAATTTAATTAGATTAATTAGATTAAGCATATAAGCATAAACAACTTCAATGTATGGAA
Source organism: Cirrhinus mrigala (assembly GCA_036247105.1). Taxonomy (NCBI): domain Eukaryota; kingdom Metazoa; phylum Chordata; class Actinopteri; order Cypriniformes; family Cyprinidae; genus Cirrhinus; species Cirrhinus mrigala. Next base: position 35,917,936 of record CM070007.1, on the reverse strand, counting down.
GGCCATTTCCACAATGGAATAAAAAATTAAAACAGTAAATGTGACTTTTTATCTCTCAATTCTGTCTCAAGTCAATATTTTATTTTATTTTATTTTATGTAATATTTTCTGTTTTAGAAACTTTGCTACTTTTTTCAGAATTCTTTAAAAAAATAGAAAGTTCCAAAAAAAAAAAGTGTTTATGTGAAATAGAAATCTTTTGTAACATGTTTGAATTGTCACTTTTGAGTAATTTAATAATCATTATGTCAGGATATATATATATATATATATATATATATATATATATATATATATATATATATATATATATATATATATATATTATGCATGTCATATTTTTAGTACATAATCTAATTTTTACCTTTTTTTTTTTTGCTTTTTACAAATATTTTATTTAATTAGATTAATTAGATTAAGCATATCACCATAAACAACTTCAGTGCATGGAAGGCCATTTCCACAATGGAATAAAAAATTAAAACGGTAAATGTGACTTTTATTTTATTTTATTTTATTTTATTTTATTTTAATTTATTTTATTTTATTTATTTATTTATTTTTATTGCAGAGATTGGCTTCCCTGGTAATACACATTAAAAAAACAAAAAACAAACAAACATAAATATTTTTTGGTGCTATAGTGGAATAGTAATGACAGTTTAACGAGAATTAATTAAATTTTATTAATTTAATAAATTTAAAAATGCACTTTTACTATATACAATTTTTTTGTATTTTTTTTTTATTTTTTATTTTATAGATTTTTGCTTTGTCCACCATCTTAGATGTAATTTTTCACTGACCCTCTTTGCAATGCATTTTGGGACTGTGCTGCGTACAGTTCGTAATGTCTTTATCTTTGGAAGTGTGTTTTTATGTAGATAGCTTACTATTAAAACAGATTCTTTTATTACTTGCCTTGCTAAATGATGGCTGATAAATGGACCATTATTTAAAAAAAAAAAAAAAAAAATAGCAAGCAAAATCTGTTATTATTATTTTTAATAGCTGTGTTTCAAAGCTTCTCCCATTATTCTTGGCTAATTAATGAGCAAAGATACCTCCTTTTCATGCTTGAAGTTTCTAAATTGCCCCTAACTACTCAGCAGAGAGTGTTTGCTAAGGATATTGACTAACTTAACCTCCTGCTGCGTGCTAATGAACCACAAACCAGCACAATGGAAGTAAGTCGATACTGGCAAGTATATGATTTTAAGAAACAAGGCTTTTTTCATGTTAATCATATTTGAGTAAATCCTACGTGCAACATGAGAGCGAGTCTCGTGATGTCTTAAGCGGTTTTGTATGCTTTTATCAAATAGTGTTGCTATGCGCTGGGGTTTTCACGGACGAAAACAGCATTCATTGCTAATGCAGCCCGGCTTTCCCGTGTACCCCTAGCGCACAAGAGCAACTTATTGTTCCATGACAACCACAACAACACCTCAACACAAACAAGATATTTGATATGCCATTGAGAGAGGATATTTACATCTAGCACAATAGCGCTCAATAAATAGCCTGTCCTGAAGATGAGGTATGATTGTCAAAGCAATAACATGGAGAAGCCAGGAATGCTTGATGTGCTTCACAGCGGGCCGTGAATATACATCATTCCCCAATAAATTATCCTCTAACATACCAGTAATACTAGCAGCAAATTGCTCTCAACTTGATATTATGGCATGAAATGAGTAAATCCCTAGGACTTCACGTTGATGGAGAAAATGTTTATGTGACTTTTTAGAGGAAGCAAAGACATTCATTTTACTAGTTTTTCCCAGTATGTGCAGTTACTTTGGACTTGGTTATAAATAGAAGTTTATAGCAAGTTAATTCAATATTGTTTCAGATTGCCTGTAACTCAGCTAGCGTCTTTTTAAAGTACGTGAGAAGACGTTCTCTAATGCACCATTTTAGGATATGAAATTAATAACAATAAAGTGTCAGCTGCCTTGTCAGGCGCTCTTTGGGATGAGGAATATATATTAAGCTCAGTTAACTATAGTTCACTCACGATGACTTGCCATTTTTACCTCACTATGACAATACCCTTGGTTAGCCATCATGTCACAAGTTTACAACTCCTGGCAACCATGTTTGTGTTTATACCCAGCTCTACGCACCTTTAAAAAAGGCCACATTAACCGGGGGAACCATCTTAGGTTACTTGAGAAATCTTAAAGGGCAGCGATCATCTGCAAGCTGTGACATCAATATAAATAATTTCCTTAATGCTGGATTCTTTGGGAAGCTGAACCAGTTTATCTTTCCCTCACAACCAAAAGCATGCCTCTTTGGTGACATTTTCTGATCTAGAAATAAATGGACAAATCCTTCTCCAGCAAGTCCCGTTGTTATTTCCATAACCTGAATGAATGAACTTCCGGGAAAAGTGCCCATATAAGGAATTCCGCCCTTTATGATGTCATACAGGGCCATGCTTAAAAAAAAAAAAAACTTTTTCCAAAACTTTTTTAGCAAAGAAATACAAAGTTATACATCCAACTCATTTGGCCATGTTTAGCATGAGAATCCAGCTCTTTTAACTCTTTTCCCACATTGAATTTTCCGCTATTTATGAAACACTTCCCTGCCAAATACAGAATTTCCTGGTTTCTGGGGCGCTATCTCTTAACCCTCTGGGGTCTGAGTGTGTTTTGGCACCCTGGAGAAGTTTTGACATTTAACATTAAAAACATGTTAATGGCTAAAGTCTGATTACATTGTAATCAGCACAAGCTGGGGTACAATAATATGTGCAAAAACACTGGTGAGGAAGACGCAGAAATCTCAAATGTAAGCAGATGCAAATAAAAAATAATGCAATCATCAACAACAAGCAGCATATAAATGAAAACTGCATAACGTTACCAGGTGAAATGTCGATCCAGGAAGTGGTAAAGGACTGTGCAAGCATTTGAGGTGCTGATGGAAGTGATCTACATATTTGCTTTGATCATCATACTGAATATGATCCAGTATTTGATAAAAATGCAATTTTCTCAGTTTTTTGCTCAAAATGTTGCTTTTTTTAAAACAAAACTTCCCTACATTCAAATGCAGATTAAAAAAAGAATGCTTGAAGCTTGTTTAAAAGTAGAGGATCTGTTCTTTATTTTGATGTATTGCATTTTCAGATATTCATACAACAAAATATTATGGGGGCCACTAAATTTTTAGTAATAATGATCAAAAATGCTGGCAATGGCTGGCAACTTTTTTCAAGTGTAAATAAGTCAAGTGTAAATAAGTCAGAATACATGATATAGTAGTAGATCTCTCCTTTAAACCTTATTCTGAGAGATTTTTGTGGCCAAAGCATTGGATTAGTTATGGAAATACTGAAACATTGAAAACGCTTACAATTTGGAGACTTTGTGTTTTGGAGAGCTGGTGGTTTCAGATTTTTCATTCAAAATACTGGGTTAAAACATTTCTAATTTTTTATGAGCACCTAGTAAACATTTTAAAATAAACCACTAGTTTACAAGTAGTTTCATGCATTCGTGTTAGCTTAGCAACATGCTTTCACCAAACTTTGTCATAACTTAAAAGTCTAATACATGAGTTTTTCCAATTATGATTTAATGTCCAGAACTAAAAATATATTGTTTTTGTGATGGTTTTTGGGGGCATGTCTGGAAGAAAGTTGTAGCCTATAGTGGCAATGAAGGCTAATAAAACCTTAGGCATCAAGTAAATACAACAGTCTCATTGGAAAACATGCCAACACATTTTACAGCATACCTATACACCCAATTCACTGCAGTTTACACCTGAAATGAACTCTGTTGGCATTAAAACACCAAGAACTTTTATTCCTTTTCATGCATTTTATAATTACAGCACAGATAATCAATTAATAAAGATACATTTTCACACAGTTTCTTGCACAATACAATGTTACGACCTCAATACACTTTTACCAAAGTGCATGATTTATAAACTAACACATTTTTATGTTTGTGTCACATAGCCAGCTCCATATGTATGGCTTTTCTGATATAATAAAATTGCTCAGTAGCTCACCCGGTACTTGTGACACGAAGCACTCAGTACCGACACTCAATGAAACAGTTCAGAGACTTGTGCAAGCCAGCTAAAATGTCATGGTTACTTCAGAAAGTGTGTTTTTATCTCATATTTGCTTATTTGTTTTATCACTATCAGTTAAATTTAGTGTAGGGGGTGTGTTATTTTCAAAGGTGACAGACTGGACTTTTGCAATATGTAAAACAACCAACGTCATAAAACTTTGCCAGATTAATGTCCATCTTTTCTTTAATAAAACTGAACGTGCTTTAAGTGCCATTCACTGGCCATTTCTTTTTGAAAGAGTTGCAAAACGCACAAGGAGAAATGTCCTTTGAGTTAAAAGTTAAGTGTGCAAAAATGAATGCAATGGTTAAACATTTCGATATTTGTTAAACAGTTCCTGCAATAGTCCTTATTTCCGCCCCGTCTGTGTAAATAGATTAATTATCTCTTAGCTCAGGCTCAGGAGGTGAAGCTGTAATAGGGGTTAAGTGTCCTCACCGCCAGCAGCTATCCAATAATGAAGTCAAATAGCTGCAGACACGCAGAACCAGACATCACAAGGTTTGAATTGCTTTGCTAATGAGGGACCTGAAAGAGGCGACTTTGACAAGGAAATGGGCTTCATCATTGCCCTGCTGTTGTGGGCAGGTTGGTTTGTCCGTTTAGTCTGTGGGGAAAGAAAAGGAAGAAATGTTTAGGAGTGAAAACTGTTGCACTTTTTCGGCTTGCATGTGCTACACTTGTTGCATGAATAAATTCCCATCAGTTTTGTTTGATAAGCTTTTGAAATGCAGATTTTGGTGTTAGAAGGAATAAATGAGACTTTTCATTTAATTATAGTACCTAATCCTTTCAAACAAGCTCTGTTAGCCTTAAGTAATTCGGCAAGCATTGCTAAGCTACCATATGCTAGCTCGTTTTCATGCTTTGTTGCGTTCTGAAATGTGTCAGAACATAATTTGTAAAGTAATTTAAGTCGTTTAGTGTTGCCACAGTGGACTTGAAAGAAGCATTAACATTGCATTAGACTTGAAGTTCTCTCTTTTAGGTTAAACATTGACATGGCAAAACAACATTTTGATGAGAATCTTAGTTAAAGTGTACAATATCAACATTTTTCATGTCAGAATGTGCGATATGTGACCCTGGACCACTTATGTTGCACAGGTATATTTGTAGCAATAGCCAAAAATACATCGGATAGGTTAAATTTATAGATTTTTCTTTTATGCCAAAAATCATTAGGATATTAAGTAAAGATCATGTTCCATGAAGATATTTTGTAAATTTCCTACTGTAAATATATCAAAACATAATTTTTGATTAGTAATATGCATTGCTATGAATTTTATTTGGACAAGTTTAAAGGCGATTTTCTCAATATTTAGATTTTTTTGCACCCTCAGATTCCAGATTTTTAAATAGTTGTATCTCGGCCAAATATTGTCCTTTCCTTACACTTACAGTATGACTGGTTTTGTGGTCCAGGGTCACATATAGATCTTAGAACTATGGCCAAGAATGACATGTTTTGTCATTCATTGCACTAGTGCACTTAAAAAAAAAAAAAAAAAAAAAAATATTTTACCAGTTTCAACTTAAAAACTTAAGTTAGGCAGCTGCCTTAAAATTTTAAGTTAAATCAGCTTAAAACTCCAAGTCATTTTAACTCATTACAATACAATTAGTTAAAATGACTTGTAGTTTTAAGTTGATATAACTTGTGAGTTGAAATGACCTGTACTTTTTTGTTGATTTAACTTAAAAAAGCTGAACTTAAAACTGATGAAACTGGTGAAAATTTTTACAATGTGTTGACAAATTGTTGTGGCGTTTAATTTGAGAATGAACCTTTTTTTAATGCTTAGACTTTTTTTTTTTTTTAGCAAATTTGAATAAACAATAAAAAGACTTGTTTTTCTGTTTTGTTTAAGGAGTCATTTGAGTAAATGATTCAGTGATTCATTAAGTGATTCACTTATAAGAGTCACAAATCAGTGAGCAAATCAGAATATTATTATTATTATTATTATTATTATTATTATTATTATTATTATTATTATTATTTTTAGTGAGTGAATTCAAAATGATTCAAATTAGTTCATTCAAAGTTAGTTGAATCAAACTCTGGACTAATATCCAAGTAATTTGGATAGTACAATCATGACATGAAAGAAATGCTAATTAATAGATGTTTTACTGATTCATATACAGTAAGAAATTACATTTCATTTCACAAGCCTGAAGGCTTTTATAGTTTTATATGTGAATATAAATAATATAACCTAGTTCCAAATATTTTACTTTTGAGATGTTAAAGAAAAAAACTCTGCACTCTATGTAACCCTCCTCCGCATCTGTGGATCATAGTTTTATATTACCATTCAGACTTGGCCTGGGATCAAAACTGCAGCATCTTGTGTTTAATTTCATGCCTCTGAGCTCTTATGCCACGCTGGAGAGCTGAGCAATGTGTGGGAGCTGCTGGTCACTGACGCACCGTGTGTTTGCACGCTAGTGCATTGTGGATGGTGACCAGTAGCGTGCGACATCCCGTGAGCTCTTGCACCATTGGCGTGAAGGCCCAGACATTGGTATTCTGCTGAGACGGAACTGTAACTAATGGGTTTCTAGACTCAGTAGGACATAAAACTGAACTGAGGTGTAGGAAAATGTCATCATGGCTTTTTTAGTGCAGAACTATCTGTTTAAAGGTGAAGTGTGCATTTTTTATTGTGCGCAACAGTCCTGCAAAGTGAAATAACAGCTGAAGTGCTACACATAGGATGTGTGGCATCACATACAGTGTTTAAATTCAATTTCATGTATTTTTGTAAGGGCTTGCATTAATTTTTCCTTCATATTTGAAGCTCATTTGAATCTTTGTTAAACTGCTATGTAAACAAGCATACCCCTCCTGTAAATTGTTATAACTTACCAAGTTTTAATTTTCTTTAATTTGTCGTTAGTGCCATGCAGTTATTATTTAAATGATGCATATTATTATCCTTTAATTTAGTTTAGTTGCATTACAGTGCATAGCAAATCAGTGCAGTAACTGTCATGCATTGTACTGATGCATCATGATATTGTTTGCATTCATTTGAGGAGAACAGTGAGGCTGCAGCTTAGTCTTAGCAAGTCCTTATAGTTCATAGGTGTATGTTGATGGCTAAATGTAATTTAGAATAGTGTAACAGTTTGATTTATCATGGTACAGTATCATGGTTCATCTCAGTACTGTATTTAACATAATAAAAATAATACGCAAAACTGAAGTTGTATTATTTGCTGTTAACTTTTACATTGTAAAAATGATTTTTAGAATAAAATGAAGATTACTGAAGTATGTTTTACAAGACTTGCACTAATTTAGTCTTACTGTGTCAAAATTTCATGCTTTAATTCAGTGATACTTAGCATTTCTTTGCAATTATTTGTTGAATTGCAAGTGCAATTACGGTCACAAGTTTGCATTGAATGAAAATAAGAAATTTGCATGCAGTGTAAAAACATTTAAGCATTTAATACATTGAGTTAGACTGTGCAATGATTAGGATATTGGTTAGAGCATTTCAGTTATGCAATATGTGAAAATATGAATAACTGAGAATGTTTAAATGAAGTTAGTACTTAGAGAAGATTTGCAATGCAATGAGTCAAACCATGAAAGACAGAATTCTATTTAATTCAGATAGCAATTAATTAATAGGTCATGGAATCATGAATTGCATTTTATGGTATTTTCTGAAGTGCATAGTAATTCTTACCTCAAAATCTTTAATACTTCAGAGAGACGTTTTTACTTAAGTCCTTTTAGAATTGTTAAAAACCATTCATAGCACCTTATAAATTGCATTAGAAACACCCACAACAGTTTTGCATGGACAAACCCAACAGATTTTCTTAAAAAATGTGAAGCTAAAAAAAGCTAGACATTTTTGCAATTTCATTTCATGCCTGTATAGTGGTACAGAAATTGCATGAAATGTACACTGAATTACACTGTGCAATGATTAGGATATAAAGTTATAGCATTTCAGTTATGCAGTATATGAGAATAGGAATAACTGAGAATGAAGTTGGAGATAATTTGCAATGCAATGAGTCAAAGCATGCAAGACAGAATGCTATTTATTTCAGATTGCAATTAATCCATAGATCACAGAATTATGAATAGATTTTTTAATAATATTTTCTAAGGTGCATGCATAAAATTAGTATGTTAAAATGCTAGTTTTTACCTCAAAAATGGTAATACTTCAGAGATGAGAAGCCTTTTTTTTTTTGCTTTAGTCCTTTTAGAATATGTTAAAAACCATTCATAGCACCTTATAAACTGCACTAGTAACACCCACAACAGTTTTGCATGGACAAACCCAACAGAATTTCTTCAAAAAATGTGAAGCTATAAAAAGCTAGATATTTTTGCGATTTCATTTCATGCCGGTAGTGGCACAGAAATTACATCCTTCACCTTTAAGCGAGCGGCCTCTTTTGTTGGGTTTTGTACTATTGTAAAAGGCCAGATGCTTGTCTGAACGATTTGCTCTGTCTGTTTCTAAAACGATGCCTTTTTAGCAATCTCCGGCCATGATGAGATGGGTTTTCTTTATTGTGTACACCTTGTCATCTGTCCACCACACGCACTGCTCCGCTGCTCCACGTAGCCCATCAAGACACAGTAATTTAGTGCTGTCTGTCATACAGTGGCTATTTCACCCCTCCTCTCTCTTCAGCTGTCGTCTGTTATATCCTCCGTCCTCCTGGTTCACCTCCATGCCCCGTACTATACTCACTGGGATTTTCAGATGTACTCTTACACAATCCAGCGGACAGGTTAACTGACGTGCCCTTTAATATGGCCTCTCAGTACCAGGGGAATGAGGCTTTGCTCTGTCGTTCTGTGAAAGCAGGTGATGAGCTGAGCTGTATAAGTCAGCGCTCAGCGCTCGCTGTCATCAGTGGCCTGACCGCCGGTCATGGTGAAATAGAGATGTTTTGATTAGTGGGTCTTATGGTGTGCGTTCTTTACACTTTATATAATTTACTGATTTAATTTACTTTTCCCAGGTTATGCTACCGTGATATTTAAGAGTGGAAGCAGCATTTTGGAGACCTGTCAAAGTGGTTCTACTTAATGAGATGTATAGATGACAAAAAAATAGGTGTCTAAAGTAATACTTCAGACAATTCTTTAGCCACACTGTAAGAATGTTTGACATTTAGATTAGGGCTCAAGAAGAAGGATTTTATTTTTTTTAAATTATATTTTTATCAATAGTAATTATTATTATTATTATTATTATTATTTATGATGTATTATTATTATTAATAGTAGTAGTAGTATTCAATAATAAAAACATATTTTAAGGAAAATATACAGATAAATGCAAATTATGAATTCATAAATTACGAACATTTTAGGATTATTTGGGTATTATTATAGTAGTTATTAATATTGACATTTTTATATTTTCGGGTTTTATTTATTTATTTATTTATTTCCAATCAGCTTTTTTTTTTTTTTGAAAAATGTTTATACTTTAAACAATTATTCATTGTTTTGGTGACAAATCAGTAAAACAGTGCTATAAAATATATCACATTTACAAGAAAAAAACAAAAACAATTTTACAATGATTTTAAAATTCACGCAACACTACCACAGCAACATTTTTAGTTTTTGTTTACTTGTTTATTATTTTACATTTAAGTTGAAGTATACACATTATTCAAACTAAAACTGAAAAAAAAAAGCTAAATGGAAATAAATAAATAAATAAATAATGTTGCTGTGGCAGTGTTGCATGAATTGTAAAATCTTTTTTTTTTTTCTTGTAAATGTTGTGATATACTGTATATTGTTGTTGCATATTTTACTGATTTGTCACCAAAACAATGCATAATTGTTTGTTTAAACAGCAAAAACAATGGATATCTCTAACAATATTTCTGAAGCATTTATTAATCAAAATTTGTGTCTATTGAAAGTTTAAAAGTAGTAATTTTGTTATTATTCATATATAGTTTTTGCAATGTAAAATTTGTGAATAATCAGCATGTTCAGTGCTACATTCATGAATCTATTTGCAGTGCATTAGCTAACAGACATGAACCTGTCAGAATCTTGTTTCAATGAATCAAAGGCTTTAAATGACTTGAAAGGAGTCTGTTGGGTTTTGTCTTAATGTGCAATGTCACCACAGAGATATACAGTAGTTGCAGGCACTTGTATTTTTAAGCTCGATAACACAAGCATTGAACATAAAAGAGTTTTGAGACAGCTGTGAGATGGGGAGATGTTCTTTTTTTCCTGAAAATCTCATTGCAAACCGCCTGCAGCATTGACACAGATGCACTTACCAGTTGGTTTTCACCCCACGACAACTGCCTTCCATCTTCCATGTCCCAGTATGAACCCGTTTCTTGTATTCCCGCACTATGGTCCATTAAAAGACCAGAAAGTCTCACTCAGCTTGAGTCTGGACAAATTATCAAATGACTGGTTCACTTTTCCATTACCTGCTGATGGCACAGAGTGTACACAATGAAGCCCGTGCCAGGGCTGCGGTGTCTGGGCCAGTTACCGTAGTTTTAGAAAGGTCAGGACAATACAGTCGCATGGTGAGTCCAGAGTCCGTCGGAGAGATATAGAGATAATACTGCGTGAGTCTCTAGCTCTTTTTCTTTGCCACCTTTGACTCTTTCTCTGGCTTTATGGGCAGGGAAAGGTAAGCTAGGTTGACCAGGGCCTCAAAAAACCCAATTACAGTAAAGCAGTAGAGCTGTTCAGCCTTGGGTTTTAGAGCTGTGGGATACCTCAGAAGTTTCCAGTGTAGCAGTTTAAAAATACACCTGCCCTCCCACAATGATAAGTTTGAACACTTAACGAATTGAGAAACGATTGTAGTTTACTGCAACTTGTTTGAAACATACTAGGGATGTGCCTGAATCAGAATATCATCCATGTTCGGAAAAGAAATGTTGTGTACTATGGAATCTCTAAAGGGACTAAAAACGAGATAGGAAGAAAAAAAATCATTTTAATGCTATATTTCGCAATTATATCACTGGGTAATTATACTGATTTTTGCTAATTATAATGTTTTTTACTTTTTACTTTTGAGATACACAATCACACGTATTCTGGTATATACTATGGAGTGGCAGTACTTACCACACATCGTCCTCTCAGTCATCGCTCCTTACTGTGTTAATGTGGTAAGTGAAATTGTATGTACTGTAATGTAACAGGCTACCGGTAGCAGGCGGCTAACCATGTCCTTTTAGTGGCTCCGTAGAACGCATTATTCATTTTCTCATGCTTTTATAAATAGAGGGTTTGCACTTATGTCCCAGTTTGGTCAGTTTCCCGGATGCGCGGCCGTATTGGAGATACTTAGATGTAAACAACAGCATGGATTGCACGGTTAAAGTACTACCGAATACGTTGTTCTGCTAATTTATGTAGTCTAAACCACTGAAAAAAAACAGCTAAATCATATAGAGAAGGACTTGGTAAGCCAGAAAGGGCGCAATATTTTGACAAACTAAAGTTAATAGGTGGTAACGATATGTATGAGCAATATTAATTAAGATGTTAACCTGATATTTCACCTACCTGACCGGAAATGATAAGAACAAACACGAATGTTGTCAAGATTCTTACCCTGGAAATCCTGTTCAGTTTGGCTACAAATGTCTTCTTTCCCAAGTCTTTTGCACTCTTCTCCTTAATTTGTTATAACTTTTGGTAGTCTATGGTACTCCAAAAGTTTTTCCCGGTCCGACCGTTTAGTGCAGCCCAAAACATGACAACAATTGACCATTTTCAGCAGCAATAATCTGCAAAATTAGCGAGTTCCATTCAGTTTAGTGGCATTGTTTACATTCTGTGGCACCAACACAAAAATAAAGGTGCTTTAAAAGGTTCAGCGATGTTTTGGTTCCACAAAGAACCATTCAGTGAAAGGTTCTTTAAAGAACCATCTCTTTCTTACCTTTTTATAATCTGAAGAACCTTCTTTTGCCACCAAGAACCTTTTGTGAAGCAGAAAGGTTCTTCAGATGTTAAAGGTTCTTTATAGAACCATTTAAACAAAACATGTTCTTCTATGGCATCATGAAGCACCTTTATTTTTAAGAGTGAATATAGCCGATTGATGACTCATTGTGGAAACACTCTATACAGATTTACAACTTTAAGAATTATATTTGGGGTATGACTGTGTATAATTTATGCTGAATGTTAACCATATGCCTTTTTTTACTTATAAAATTGAAAACTGCTGTTATCAATCCCACTGGAATGTTTGTGGATCTTAATTTTAAAGATTTACGGTGACGTTATAATCATTATAATTACATCTGATGTGCATAATACACTGTAGAACTGTAGTTTATTGTGTCATACAAATCTTATGCATTTATCTGATCACAAATAAAGTGAAAACGGTAATATTGTGAAATATTATTACAATTTAAAATAAATGTCTGTATTTCAAAAAGTCTATGGAGAAATTTAATGGGAAAAATACCTCCAGAATGAAAAAAAAAAAAAGATCACTGTTGTTAATTCATTTAAAATGAATGCATTCCTGTATGGATCTCTTCATGTTGTGTGAGAAAACCATCTGGCACCTCGGTAATTTTTATGGTATTACAAAAAATACTGACCTTTAGATAATCTTCTGGGTCATGTGTCCGGAAGTGGCATTTCGAATAGTCATGGCGCTACTGATATCTCTGGCCTATTTACATAATAGCACAAAGTATTTGATATCAGAAGCAGCATGATAGACACAAGTAAAAGGAAAAGATAGAGGAAGGAAAGCAGTTTTCAAAGGCTGTAAATAAAAACTCTGTCTGACTCACTGAAATTCCCCAAATACACTGTGCTCTAGGATTCAGAAAAAGTCTTGCTTTTAATGATGCCTTGAGAGTTGTGTAAGTGTGTGTGTATGTTTGTGACTTGAAGCGGGTGAAGTGCACCTTTCAGGCTGGTCAAACGGCAACAGCCTCCTCCATTTGTTCAGCGCGAGCGTGTTTGATCCTGTTCTCCCAGACTTCTATTCTGATGGTTCTTTTGATTCGGCTCTTTCAGCGCTCCTTTGAGACGCAGCAAAGATTTGAGAGTATCTGTGTCTGATCTCAACCTGTATCATGGGCCAAGCCAACTGATGTACTCATTGGTTTAAAAAAAACGGAGCGGCTAAACCCGAGGCTTTACCTTAAAGTGCATCTGGACTCCAAATAGATATGGATAGATAGCTTGATATCGAACAGAATCCGAGTATTTTGTTGTCTCTTATTCTATCTCTGTACTCCTCTTTTTCTTTTCTCTGTTGAATTCCTATCCGTTTCTCTTGCCTTTCTTGGCTTCTTGTACTTTCATCCTCCCTCAGTGTTTTCTCTCCAATACAGACTCTTTTCCTAAACTTGTCTATTTGTCGGTACATCATGCCCAGTGGTGTGGGCGCCAATCATTGTAAGTTTGGCTCATAGACTTACATTTTAAGTGTACAACTGTCAACATGCTTTTAACAAAGTTGGATTGACGATATGACCACATGATTGGACAGATATTGCATGTTTGCCAGCTATTTTACAATGGCTTTAAATGTGGCTCATTCAATCAGATTTTAGTTTGAGTAAATTTATTATGTCATAATTATTGTATAAAACTGTATATAAAAAGAAATGAGGAAATATCATAATTAAGCATACCTGTTTTTCTAAAACCTTTTTTAGGTTATTTAATAAAACATGAAATGACTTTATATTTTTTATAAAGCCAAAATTAAAATGGCTCATAAAATGCCAAGGATCTCTTTTGATAATTACCAGAATTTTTGATTATATATATTTTTTTTTGAAAGTTTGATGCTATTAGAATATTTTGGTAAGTCAAAATTACTCATATCTGTAGTGCAGACTAGTGTTCTCAGCACACAACACCACAACAACCTCTGGAGTATCTGTTCCTCCCTCGAGTCAAAGAGCAGATCAACGGTTTCGTAACTGCAGCTCTGCGAAAGGCACAACAATAACCACCATTAAAACCATTCGGTTGAAGGTCATGTGTGTGACTGTCGGCTCTGTTGAGGAGAGAGGCTAATCCTCCTTAATGATCAGCTACAAATGGTTGACCGGAGAAAACTGCACAAGGCATTGATATGGTGAATGTGAGTGCTACTGACACATTGTGTGGGCTTGTAATCTATACGATGAGTGACAGAGGGATTGTAGTGATTAACGAAAGTCATTGTGATGGCCTCCTTCAGTTTCAGGGCAGATGGAGGAAGAAACAAGTCAGTCACGAGATATTGTATACAAAAGGGTTGTGTGTCATTCAGAATTGAAGTGTGAATTTCTTAATAATATTATAAATCAATTCTCAATTTTTTATTTGATTCAGTTAGCAAGTAGGAGTACTGAGGTAACAAACAACCACAGAATTACAGTTAAAATAATTTGAAATTTGAAGAATTTTTTTTGTATATTTTAACTAGAAATGTCAAGAAAATCTCAAGATAGATAGATAGGTGGATGGATGGATAAACTGGTAGATGTGTGGATAAATTGGTAGACAGAATAATAGATGGAGGAATTGATGGATAAATTGGTAGACAGAATGATGGATGGATAAATTGGTGGATTGGTGGATGGGTGGATGGATGGATGGATATTTTGGTAAACAGATGGATGATGGATGGATTAATTGGTAGATGGGTGGATGGATGGATGATAATTTGGTAGACAGATAGGTGGATGGATAAATTGGTTGATACAATGATGGATGGATGGATGGATATATGGATAATTTGGTAGGCTGATAGATGGATGGACAAATTGGTAGATGGATGGATGAATAAATGGATAATTTGGTAGATGGATGGATAGATAAACTGGTAGACACGTGAATGGATGGATGGATAATTTGGTAGACAGACAGATGGATAAATTGGTAGATAGATGGATGGATAAATTGGTAGATGAATGGGTTAATAATTTGGTAGAAAGATGGATGGATAAATTGATAGATGGATTGATAAATAGGTAGATGGATGGTGGATGAATGGATAAATTAGTAGACGGATGGATTGGATGGATGGAAAATTTGGTAGACGGGTGGATAGATGGATAAATTGGTAGACGGATGGATGGATAATTTGGTAGACAGATGGATGGATGGATAGATAAATTAGTAGATGCGTGGATAATTGGTGGACAGAATGATGGATGGATGGATGGATAAATTGGTGGATGGATGGATGAATGGATAAATTGGTAGATGGGTGGATAGATGGATGAATAATTTGGTAAGCAGATGGATGTTGGATGGATGGATGGATGGATGATAAATTGGTATATAGAATGGTGGATGGATTGATGGATGGACGGATAATTTGGTAGACAAGTGAATGAATGGATGAACTGATAATTTGCTAGACAGATAGATGGATGGTTAAATTAGTAGATGGATGGATGAATAGATGGATAAATTGGTAGACAGAATAATGGATGGATGGATGGATAGATGAATTGGTAGACACTTGAATGGATAGATAGATAAATTGGTAGATGGATGGATAATTTGGTAGACAGACGGATGGATAAATTGGTAGACGGACGGACAGATGGACGGATGGATAAATTGGTAGATTGGTGGATAGATGGATGAATAATTTGGTAAGCAGATGGATGTTGGATGGATGGATGGATGATAATTTGGTAGACAGATATATGGATAAATTGGTAGATTGAATGATGGATGGATTGATGAATGGATGGATAAATTAGTAGACAAGTGAGTGGATGGATGGATAATTTGGTAGACAGATAGATGGGTGGTTAAATTGGTAGATAGATGGATGAATAGATGGATAAATTGGTATACAGAATAATGGATGGATGGATGGATAGATGAATTGGTAGACACTTGAATGGATAGATAGATAAATTGGTAGATGGATGGATAATTTGGTAGACAGAGATGGATGGATAAATTGGTAGACGGACGGACGGATGATTTGGTAGAAAGATGGATGGATGAATTGGTAGATGGATTGATGGATTGATAAATTGGTAGACAGAATAGATGGATAAATGGATGGTTGGATGGATGGATAGATAAATTGGTAGATGTATGGTGGATGGATGGATAAATTGGTAGATAGATAGATGGAAGAATAAATTTGTAGTCAGAATGATGAATGGATGGAGGAAACAATAAATGGTTTTAGTATATAGATTCATATAAAACTATACATATAAAAATGTAATGTATATAGACATTGTAATATATATAGTCATTGTCATTAATATTGATTTTTGTTGCATATTCACGCCATGTGAAGTTAGAGAAGCAGTTCAGCTCTGTAGGCAAGTCTTCAATATGTAAAGGTTGATCTTCTCACTGCTTTGCTATTCAACAGCTTCCAAACCAGACCGTAAGGAGTTCAAATAGCCGTGTAACATTGCAGATCTCTTCGCCTGTAGCTTAATAAAGCGCAATGGGGAAACTCGGCCTGAGTCATACGCAAGCGCAGACACATGGCTTCCAGCCACACACGTACACACAACCACATACAAACTGACCTTTTGAGCCTGAAACAGAAGCACTTGATATGAGAGCGGGCCATCAAATATCACACAGCCAACATCTGTACTGCCTGAATGTGAACCGAGGCCTGACGCTGATGTAGTTTGCAGCTGAGTGTGTTTTAGAGGACATCAGTCTTGTTAGTGTGCACGTATCCCTTGTGAAGATGCTATCTTTAAATTGCTATTGTCTTCTGGATCGAGACCTCTGCTGGTGAGAATGGATGATGGAGGTTTTCACCCACATGGTTAGTCATCTATGCGGAGACAAGGGGAACCTCCGCAGAACTACACTAGCTTTTGTTTATCTGCTGACAGGTTTAGGCTGAGGAACAAAAGGGGTCAGTTACCTCTCTTCATTCCTGCAATGCATGTGAAAGAACATTGATAGAGATCTTAATGGTCTTCTGGCATCACAGGAAGGCCATTTTTGTGCAGAGCCTTGCCTGTTAATCAGTGTCGTATTTACATTTGTTACCCGTGTCATTAATCATTAAGGTTAGCAGTAACTCGTTAGTAATTTAAACAAACCTCTAACGCAAAGTATAATATTTTGGTGCATAACTCATCCAAGTCATATCTAGAGACCAGAATATCACTGGCTGCATTTACATTACAAGGTTCAAGTGACCTAGTTCAGATTTTTTCCTCCCATGTGGCACAGATTGGATATGACCAAAAAGCACATGAATTCTGATATTCTCATATCGGTTGTAGGCCTCATTCATAAGTGGAAATAAATCTGATATGAATCGGATATGTGCATTTGCGTCTACCACGTAAGCAGATAGATTTGATATTCTCCTGTGAATGCGCAAATTGAAAAGTGAGCGTGGTGAATGGTCAACTCAGGTGGGTGCATTTCGAGGTCAGTACGAAGTGTTGCCAAGTCTGTGGTTTTCATATGGAATTGGGCTACTTTTACACTGTTGCTGTGGAGTTTTTTTTAGTCTGTGGATTAAAGTGATCTGCCCCCCTCGCTATTTTGACGGAGGGGGACAACCGCAGAGGAATCATTTAGCAACCACATAGAGATGCACTGGCAACTTTTTATAAATTTGTTATTGATTGGAAATTTCCAAAAATGACAGCAATTTGAACTTGGTAAGCTTTGATTTCCTAATTTGATTACATTTACACTGATGCATTATAGAAAATTTTCTAAGATTAAAAAAAAAAAATAATTAAAGTTCCTAAAAATCCTTATGTATGTTGTTCATGGTGGTGTTTTAGTCCCCATCAGGTGAGAGTACATGTAAATTATGTGGGTTACAAAATGGTGTATTCATGAATCTTTTTTTTTTTTTTTTTAATTATTAAATAACTTCTGGACAAATTGGAAAATTCAATTTATTTTATTTTATTTTATTTTATTTTATTTTATTTTATTATTTATCACCTCTGTCAGGTGAGAATAAAGTAATAATGTGAGTTACAAGATGGTGTATGATTCAAATCTTAAATCTTATATTTAATCTTTTATTTTATTTTTTTTTTCCCCAGATCTTGATTGTACTATGGCTATTAGTAACCACTTACATCACATTTGCATCATGCCAACAATTATTACTACTTGCTTTTTGATAAGAAAATGTAAAAATCTAGATTTTATGTTTGATGTTTTGATTTGATTTGATTTGATTTGTTTTGTTTTATTTTATTTATTTATTTGGTATCTTGCTTTTTAATAATAACGTAACAAATGTAGATATTTTTATTTTATTTTTTATTTTATTTTATTTTATTTTATTTTATTTTATTTTATTTTATTTTATTTTATTTATTTTATTTTATTTTATTTATTTTATTTTATTTTATTTTATTTTATTTTATTTATTTATTTTATTTTATTTATTTTATTTTATTTTATTTTATTTTATTTTAGAAATACCAAAATTAGACACCAACAAGCTAAACAGCAATTTTCCTGAGTACTGACACTGCACTGTTATGAAAAGAAACTTAACATGCACCTAGACGGAGAAGCATATGTTTTTCATTTTCACACTTGTTCAAAATACAGGTTATCTTTGCTGAGATGCTAATAGTTCTTTTGTCACTGTCACACGGCTAGTATATTGTCATGAGTGCAGCTCTCAGTCTCTTTAGTTCAAAACACAGGCTTTTGTTCAGTCAATTTCATTTTGCACCTCTGCTTATCTGTTTAATAAAACACAGCACCATTTCTTTTTTTGGTGACAAGAGACTCGCTTGGTGGCTTTTGTATGACTGCCCACCCTCACCCCCCCTCGGTTTTTAAAACAAGGAGGGTGATTTCTGGCAATAATGCGTCTCCTACTGTCAAGGCCAAGGAAGTAATCATAAACGGATGCACCGGTTCTTTACTGTTTAAATTGAGTTCCATTCAAAGGACTGAGTGTTAGCAGTATTGCGAGCTTTACTGACTTGCCTCATTGACTGACTTGGATATTATTGACCGATCAGCGTTCTTTAATGAACTGTTTTAAGCAGCTTAAGTATTGAAGAGGACCGAACCCCCAGAGTGATGTGCCCTCCGGGGCTTTAGTAGGGCTAAAAAAACGACGGCCATTCCCAGAGATTTATTTACACACTGGGTGGCTGCCAGGCGCTGGCGCTCTGCAGTAAAGTCTTTTATAGGTAGGCGTTCAACTAAAGCCTCTGGTAATTCAGCCTCAGTCCATCACATCAATAGGAAGCATGTTGAAATGTGATTTAGTACACTAATTAGAGATGCTAATTGTTTTCGTCCCTCAGGCTTTGCTGATGGGTGTCTGTGGAGTTCTCAGAGGATACCACATTGGCTCCAGGAGAAAGAGATCTCCTTCAAATGTTGGCTGGAGATTTTATAGGGGGGAAAGAGTGCTGCTTTGGATGGTATACCTATATGCAGATGTGCCAACTTTTAATTCAGCTTTGCCAAAAACAAAACAAAAAAACAAAAAAAAGGTTTACTTTGATTAAGTTACATTTAAACAATTATTGTAGAAAAACACAACTACAGTCAACTACACTCAAATCAGAAGTGACAGTAAAGACATGTTACAAAAGATTCCAAATAAATGTTCTTTTTAACTTTTCAAAGAATCTTGAAAAAAAATAAAAAATAAATGTATCAGTTTCAACAAAAGAATTAAACTGTTGACATCACTCATAATAAGTGTTTCTTGAGCAGCAAATAAGCATATTAGAGGATCATGTGGTGACATTGAAGACTGGAGTAATGATGCTAAAAATTCAGCTTTGCATCACAGGATTAAATTACATTTTAACATGCATCAACATAGAAAACAGTTATTTTAAATTGTAAACATATTTCTCAATATTACTTATTTTATTGTATTTTTAATCACATAAATGCAACCTTGGTGAGCACTTCTGAAATGGTAGTGAGTGGCTATTCTCGAAAAAAAATGCTTGACATCCCAGCCTGTATATGGCTGACCTATTGGCCTTTATTGCAGCAAACAATAGTGAATGAAATGGAACCAGCACTCAGAGTTCATGTTGGAATTGAACTCTTTATCGTTTAATAACACTGAAAAAGGCCAGCAAGGGTCCATTTCATGGTATGGTGCCTTGAATGAGAGTGACATTGAACCCAAGTGATGACAAAGTCCTATTAATCTCTAGTGTGTGTAAGGAATCTCACAGCATGTCCTAACATTTCCAAGACCATTTTTTTCTTTTAACACTGACAATGTAATTCATGTATTATGATCATACATATTCTTTTAGTTATTTTAGAGAGCTCTAAATAATTTACTAAAGACAAACTTATCATTTTATTCCTAAAGAGGCCATCATGTGTGCTTTCTTGTTCCTTTTTTTGATTCATTATCATGTCTAGATATTTGCATATTCCTTACTTGCACAGAATGCCCATCAGAAATGGCAAAACTGGATTTTGTAAGAGGAACACCAGAGGAAAACCAAGGTTGCTTGATGAAAAGCTTCATTAGAAATTCTCACTTGTGAATGGCAAACAAAGCTTGCATGAACACATGCTGTAAGGTAGACTTTGAAAGCTGCAACACTCTAAAAATACTAAATGATAAACCTCTCCAGACCATTTAACTTAGTCCTATATGTCTTAGCTAACATCCAGTAAAGGCCATTCCTGAAATAGCTTGTGTTCAGCCTTGAATAAATTATTCAATTTCATTTTTCTTAATACATAAAGATTTCAGCTCTGCAAATGATTGATGAGGGCTGAATTAATAATTCAGAAATTTGAGAGTCATGTGGAGAATCATGCCAACTGGACTAGGAATTAAAAGAGACAAAAGAGAGACGGACAGAAGGAAGAAAGAATATGTGGAAAGCTCTGATGACATTTTAAAAGTTTTACTAGCAAATGGACAGAATAATTTTTTCTTGTCTTTTCTGTTTGTGATAAAACGACTCTGGTAATGCATGTGTAAAAAAAAGCATGCATATTACTTTAATTATGTATTTCTGGACTTTTTGATCTTTATCTTTGGGAGGTATATACAGCTTAAGTCAAAAGTTTACATTCACCTTGCAGAATCTGCAAAATGTTAATTATTTTACCAAAATAAGAGAGATCACACAAAATGCATGTTATTTTTTATTTAGTAATGAACTGAATGAGATATTTTACATAAAAGATGTTTACATATAGTCCACAAGAGAAAATAGTAGTTCAATTTATAAAAATGACCCCATTCAAAAGTTTGCATACACTTGATTCTTAATACTGTGTTGTTACCTGAATGATCCACAGCTGTGTTTTTTTTGTTCAGTGATAGTTGTTCATGAGTCCCTTGTATGTCCTGAACAGTAAAACTGCCCGCTTTTCTTCAGAAAAAGCCTTCAGGTCCCACAGATTCTTTGGTTTTTCAGCATTTTTGTGTATTTGAACCCTTTCCAACAATGACTATATGATTTTGAGATCCATCTTTTCACACTGAGGACAACTGAGGGACTCATATGCAACTATTACAGAAGGTTCAAACACTCACTGATGTTCCAGAAGGAAAAACGATGCATTAAGAGCCGGGGGTAAAAACTTTTGAATGGAAAGAGGATGTGTACATTTTTCTTATTTTGTGTAAATATATATATATATATATATATATATTTTTTTTTTTTATTTTATTTTATTTTTTTTTTTTATGTAGTGCTGCACTTTAGAAGCTACAGAAGATACTTGCATGTTCCCCAGAAGACAATATAAGTTAAATTTACCCTGATCTTTAAATTCAAAAAGTTTTCACTTCCCGGCTCTTGATGCATTATGTTTTCTTCTGGTGCATCAGTGAGTGTTTGAACCTTCTGTAATAGTTTCATATGAGGCTCTCAGTTGTCCTCAGTGTGAAAAGATGGATCTCAAAATCATAGTCATTTTTGGAAAGGGTTCAATACACAAAAATGCTGAAAAACTGAAGAATATGTGGATCATTCAGGTAACAACACAATACTGAGAATCAAGCATTGAACGGGGTCATTTTTATAAATGCAACTATTATTTTTTCTTGTGCATTATATCTTTAATGTGAAATATGTTATTCAGGTCAGTACTAAATTAAAAAAAAACAAAAAAAAAAACATGCATTTTGTATGATCCCTCTTATTTTGGTAAAATAATTAACATTTTGCAGATTCTGCAAGGTGTATGTAAACTTTTGACTTCAACTGTATATCAGAGACCAGTGTAAAGCTGAACTCAATACAACCCACTGAGATCACAGAAGCTTTATTATAATTAAAGCATTTAAGTCTTGAAAGGAAATCTATGGCACACTCTATATAATTACCTAGTTAATGGCTAATGAGTCTCCATGGTTCGTTAATTTTCTTTTCCCGTATAACAATTATCCCCGGTGACATAAGATGCATGCCGCTTGTTTTTGTCTATGCTAACTGCTCAAAATTCAAGCAAATGGAGAGTAAGCCAACTGTAAATGAGTCTCTGCATAGCCCAAATGATTTTTCACGTGGTTTACCACATCTACAATTTGTATTTCTTTTTAAGCACTTTAGATTCAAAGCACGGGTAAAACAGATCTCACACACTTTTCCCCACCGTCATGGTATTGGAGCCAAGGAGCAATCTGGCCCCATTCCACACTTTCCACTGCAAAAGAAAAAAGCAGAGATATGACTACTTTTCCTTACTACTACTTTTCTGGGCCTTGAACGTGTCAGTTGCGTTGCTGCAGGGTCAGAAAGCTTTTGGATTTCATCAAAAATACCTTAATTTGTTAAAAATACCTTACGGGTTTGTAACGACATGAGGTGAGTAATTAATGACAGAATTTTAATTTTTGGGTAAACTTGGGTAAACCACAAGTAAGACTAAACAAAGTTACGTCCAAACATAGTGAGAGTCAGTTTAAACATGAACCATTCTGCGAGATCAATTACCAATGCTATTTCATTGGAAAACGATTTGCGAACCACTGTTTTCTAACCTTGTTTAGAGGAGTAAACACTTGAAATGTGATATCAGTGTCACATTTAAAGTCTGTTTAGCAGGGAATCCTGAGTTAATAACTATCATTAGTCTAGGTAAGCAGCCATAGATCTGAGAGTGTTGGTGTGTAGCAGCAGTGTGTGCAAACGGGTTTATAGATCCATGAACACCTGTATTTTCTCATAGATTTCTGCGTAGGTTTGTGTTTGAAGTATAATCGCTGCACTTTTCAGATACGGAAACCCTGACTGTGTTAATCACAGCGGCTCAGAGCTGACATCAAACATTTTCATCAGTTCACCTGCTGAGCCCCTGCAGACCGAAGCCCATTGTGAGGGCCTGAGGACACACACACAAACACACATATACACTTCCCAAGGGCACTTTCCCCAGCACCCTCGCTCCAAACTCCCACACTTGCAGTGCTGTGTACATACTACTGAGCACACCAAGGCGCCTTACAATAGACTGCAAGTTCCTTTCAATGCAGTAGTTCCAGAAAGCAACATTTTTGTCAACAGCATTTGAAGAGCACAAAATATGTTTTCTTATTGCACAGACATTTGTATTAAAAGTATTTATGTTTTCTTACAATTATAAACTTATTTTGTTAAAAATATTTAAGATGGTTATGTATTTATAAATATTTTAGGAGACATTCAATCTATATAGCTAGTCATAGAGTGTTTATTTAAAAATAATATTTAAAAAATGTCTTAATTAATCTTGGTTGCATTAAAAAAAAAACAACCTATGATTAACTCTCTTTTTTATAAAGTGAAATTTACATTTATGTTTATATGATTTAGATTCCCCACTGTTCTACTAATTCACCTCAAAATAATAGTAAACTGTCACGTTAAATAAAAAAAATTTAAATAAATAAACGTAATTGCTACTTTTTAATCTCACAATTCTGTTTTCTTGCAAATCTTATGGGAAAGAAGCCAAAATTGTGATACATAAACTCAGTATTATGACTTTTTCTGACAATTCTGAGTTTATTTCTTACAATTCTGAGTTTATATCTTACAGTTTAGTTTTCTTGGAATTCTAAAGGGAAGAAAGCCAAAATTGCGAGATACAAACTCAGAATTATGATTTTTTTTCTCATAATTCCGAGTTTATATCTCACAATTCAGTTTTCTTGCAATTCTGAGGGTAAAAAAAGCCAAAATTGCGAGATATAAACTCAGAATTACAACTTTTTCTAATAATTCCGAGTTTTTATCTCACATTTTTGAGTTTATATCCCACAATTCTGTTTTCTTGCAATTCTGAGCGGGGAAAGGCCAAAATTGCGAGATATAAACTCAGAATTATGACTTTTTCTGACAGTTCCGAGTTTTTATCTCACAGTTCTGAGTTTCTATCTTATAGTTCTGTTTTCTTGCAAATCTGAGGGGAAAAAAGCCAAAATTGTGATATATAAACTCAGAATTACGACTTTTTCTGACAATTCCGAATTTTAATCTCACAATTACAAGTTTTTATCTCACAATTCCATGTTTTGATTTCACAATTCTGAATTTACATCTCACAATTCAGATTTTTTTCCCTGCTATGAATTGAAAAATATGAGAAGGTAATTTCGACTTTTTACTACGAGTTTATATTTTGCAAATTAGACTTTATATATATCGTAATTCACAAATTTCTTCTCAGAATTGTGAGATAAAAACTCGGAATGACCTCTTTTATTTTTTTTGTGGTGGAAACAAGCTTTAGTAGTTGAAAATCTTTATCAGATCAACGCTTTATTCAGTGATGACTGAAAGTTATTACATCAAAGATAAAAAAAAAGATAAAAACAAAAAATCTTGATGAAATTCTGATGGCCTAATAAAATCAAATGAAAGTTTCTCAAGCCATGTATGACAGTGTGTCTTTTCTATATTGTTGACTCTTGAATGGTTATGATAGCTGATATAACAAGGAGACCAGCTTTTAGTTTAATGCAGTTTAATAGCAGAAAATATTCTTTTTCTGAGAAAATATTCAAATTCATAGAAAGTTTCTTTATTTTATTAAGGTGTCTTTACAGTGCACTCATTTCATGGAGTGACAAACATGCAGCGCTCCCTGCTGCTTCCTTTATGACTCTTAGGAAAAGCGAGACCGTATCGAGTGCTCTTCCAACCGTTTTCCCAGAACTCTGAGTGCCATCACGCCATAATACAGATATCCAGCAGTGAACTCTTAAAACACCCAGCTTGCACTTCGTTCTCAACTGAACATGTCCATTATGCTAATAACGGCCCTTAGCTATGCACATGGAGATCTCGGCTCACATTTCTTTTATTCGTCTTCCCCACAGTTCCGGCTTATCACTGTTCTCACAATTACGACTAATTCAGCGATAAGGCTCGCCACTGAGATCCACAGTAATTATGCTTGGAGGGCATTTCTCCTACTCTTAGTAATCTCGCTAGTCTGCGCTCCGCTGGGAGGAGGGAAGAGGCTCTCGGATACCGGCTGACGCCCCTAAGGGAGCGGTTTGGAGGACAGAAACGCGTCCTCGCTGGTGGAGCCGAACTGGATGATGAGGTCTCGAGGGTGTTCGCAGGGCTAGCAAGGTTAAACCGAGGCCTTAGCCTATCCAAAATGCCGTCGATTTTGCACCACACAGCGCTAATCCTATAAACCTAGCATTATTCTGCGCATAACGGCCTGTAATGTGTTTCTCTGGAGGGGCGTTTGAACCGGTTTCATCTTTGTACAGGTTGTAATTTTGTGCACGGCCATTGTGTAGCGGCGCTAACAAAGTATCGCAGCTAAGATCAAAGTGTTGTTCCGTACGGTTTCGCCACAGTGTCTGTGTTTATTCATTACGAGCTGACATTTTCTCTGTGTTTTTGAAAAAATGTAATCTCTCCAAGTGCACAAGCTCATCTCCATCTGCTCAGCGCCATTATGCATGCACCGTCACTATTGTGTTTTAAGATGCAAATGCATCTGGCTTCTCGGTGAGACGACACTCTGTGGTTTCGCTCTCATATCCTCGCTCTTAATGCACATGCACACTGAGCTGAAAATGGCTGAAGGTCGCGGCTCAATCGGGGCCTGATCTACTCAAGTCACTTTTTTTTTGTGATGGCTGGCCTTTTGCTAACCTATGGAAGCCCATTTCCACCACTGAATAAAAAAAATATTTTTTTTATTTAGAGTTTATATTTACCAATTCTGATTTTTTTTTCTTTCACAATTCTTCTTAGAATTGTGAGATATAAACTTATAACTGCGAGTTATAAAGTCCAGTTCTAAGGGGGAAAAAGACTGATATGTTCTCAGAATTGCGCGTTTAATTGCGAGAAAAAAAATTGTGAGATAAAAAGTCGCAATTACATTTTTAAAAATTCAGCGTCCATACTAACCTGCTAGCACACATACTTTATGAAGTCACAATTTGGATGTATGTGTTTTCATAAATGTTACTTAATTTTTTAATCTAAGTGTGAATCTAAAATTTGTTTGTTTCATTTTGTTATGAATGTTACAATTAAAATCTGCAGATAATTTAGTTTACAATTTTATTTTGAGTGTATTTATTTATTTAATTTTACGATTTATTTTAGTATTATTTTTATATTATTATAGGATTTATTAATATTTTGAATTATTTTCATATTTTTATTTTAATTGTAGTAATTGTAGTACTTATTATTATTATTTCATCATTAATTCAATTAATGAAAGTAATTAAAAAACAAACAAACAAAAAAAACACTGGTGGACCGTTAAGTAGTTATTTCAAATAAATGTTTTTCAGAGTCTGATTTTATCCAACAAAAAAAAACAAACAAACAAAAAACTTGCTTTAAGTTTTAGTAATTTTGTTGTACTATTGTTATTTTAATATTTTAATTATTTTAATTTGTTATTTTTATTAATATTTCTATATATGTAGCTTTAGTTTTTTTTTTTTTTTATTTCAGTTTTACCATAAAGCTTATTTCTGTAAATTGTGAAGTATAAGATATTGTTTTAAGATATTTCAGCTTTTTTCAATTAAAGAAAAATAAAAACAAACAAACAAACAAACAAATAAATAAATACACTGGTGGACAGTTAATTGTTTATTTCATTTTTTTTTTTCATAGTTTAATTTAATTTAAAAAAAAATTAGTAAATAGATTATGTTTTATGTGCTTTTGTTATTTTTATTAATTTTACATATTTTTATATAGCTTTTTTTTTTTTTTTCAGTTTGAGTATTTTTAGTACGTAAAAACTCACTTGCCAAGACAACATTTCAAATTTACATTTAAGTGCTGAAAATTATTTTATATATATGTTTTTGTTGTAGTTAAAAATAACACTGGCACATAATTCACTGGTTGTTCCAAAAAATGTTTTTCACTGTCTAATTTTATTAAAAAATGTAAACATTTTTTAATAAAAATACTACAAACTTTTCTTTTGGTCTGAAATAACAAAAAACAGCTTTTCTCCAATTCTCACCGGGCTAGAATTGTATGTAAATGTGTAAACAATAAAATCAAATTCCCCTGTGGGATCTGAAATACAGTACAGAAATGAATTGGGTCCCAGATGATTTTTCATGTTGTCTCTAGCACAGAATGTAATGTTTTCCACTTACATTCTTATTAGGAAGCTACAATGCCAAACATTAAATGCCAGAAAATGAGCATGATCTCCGATCACTGGCTAAAGGC
Source organism: Cirrhinus mrigala (assembly GCA_036247105.1). Taxonomy (NCBI): domain Eukaryota; kingdom Metazoa; phylum Chordata; class Actinopteri; order Cypriniformes; family Cyprinidae; genus Cirrhinus; species Cirrhinus mrigala. The sequence continues at coordinate 35,890,192 of CM070007.1, read as the reverse complement.
GCTTTCTGTGAATGCAGGCCGGCTCTTGGCTTGAGCGCCGTCGGTTTGGCTCACGAACGCCACATCTATTTCTGTAGGTGCGTCTTGGCAGCTGTGCATCAGTCCCATTTGCATCCATAATTCTCTGGCAGTCTGTCGCATCACTCTTCGCCGTGGTTGTCCCCTTTATGCTTTCGAGCCAGATCCCAGATGTAGCAATTCCTAAGCAGTAATTTGTTTGGGAAAGGGAGTTAATTAGTCTTGGTCTGCAAGTCATGTTGCCCTTGTGTGTCATTTGTTTATCTGTGTGCGTCTGTGTTTGTGAGATGTTGCAAACAACCATCGGGGAAAAAAGTAAGTCGAAGTCTTGCATTATCCAAGAAACTCCCAAACCAAATGATAGGGTTTTTTTGAGAGCTGCTCCAAGTTTGGCCCCTTGGGATGTTTTTAATGATCATATGTTTAGATTACAGTTGGAAATTGAAACAGAGGTAAACACACCCCTTGGCTAAGTATTAAGCTAAATGCACCTGTGCTAGCAGCTATGTAGGGATTTGGATGCAAAGCAGTGGAAAAGTCTTTAATTATGTTCCAAAGAGATTGGCTTGTAAAACTTTTCATACTATAGGAAAACATGCATTAGAATAAGGGTGTTCATCAGGTGTTCAGGTGTACTTTTCAAATAAAGACAAGGCAAGTTTGTTTGTTTGTTTATTCATTCATTCATTCTTTCATTTAGCTGTTTGCATGTTTGTTTCTTTGCTTGTTTGTTGTATTCGGTTACTTTGAAATTAAGAGACAAGGAACGTTTTGCATTTTGATTTATCCTTTATTCTGTACCGTTTCGTCAGATATTCAGATTGCAGGTTTGGTATTTATTTATTTATTTGTTTATTTGTTTATTTATGTAGTTTCATCAGGTATTCAGAAGTCATGTTTGTATTTATTTATTTATTTGTTTGTTTGTTTGTTTGTTTGTTTGTTGGTTTGTTTATTTGTTTGTTTGTTTCTGAGGTTTAATACGGTATTCGGTTACTTTGAAATTAAGAGACAAGGAAAGTTTTGCATATATTTTATTTTTAATTTGTCCTTTTGTTCTGTTCCTTTTATTTATTTATTTATTTATGTTTCATCAGGTATTCAGATGGCAGGTTTGGTATTTATTTATGCATTTAATTACTTATTTATTTGGTTGCTTGTTTGGGAGGTTTAATACGGTATAACTTTATAATTAAGTGACAAGGAACATTTTGCATACGTTTTATTTTTTGATTTATCCTTTATTCTGTACCTTTTATTTATTTATTTATTTATTTATTTATTTATTCATTTATTTATTTATTTATTTATTTATTTATTTATTTATTCATTTATTTATTTATTTATTTATGATGTTTCGTCAAGTATTCAGATTGCAGGTTTGGTATTTATTTATTTATTTATTTATTTATGTAGTTTCATCAGGTATTCAGAAGTCATGTTTGTATTTATTTATTTAAATTATTTATTAAATTATTTATTAAAATATTTCCTAGTGAAAATTACTTTAAATATATAATAAAGAAAAACTATATACATAAAAAATTAAGTTAAAATAATTTAAGATAGATTTAATTAGATAAGTAAATTTTAAATAGACTAAAACAATGATTTATTTAGAAAGAAAGAAAGAAAGAAAGAAAGAGAAGAAAAGAAAGAAAGATTAAAATGAATAATAAGCAAAGAAGAAGCACAAAATAAAAGGACAAAATAAAAATAAAGCACTCTAAGATATCTACTGATATCTTATCTGTGGTATGGTGGTACATTCTTAAGCCTAAATGAGACTGCTTACGTAACCATCTTTTATTATAGCCAAAACAAAGTGCATCCCCTTTTCCATCATTTAGGTTGTCTAGGTTAAGCACCAGCTATCAGAGCGGCCAGATTGCTGCCCTTAGTCACAATATTTATGCTGCGACTGACCGCGGGAGAACTATTCATCTCCAACACGTCTGGCTTCTCCACTGGAGAGGTGTTTAAAACTGACCTCTGTTTCCCCCGAGTCCGATCTGAATTAATTACAGACTGAAACACTGTAACCTCATCTCTCTCTCACTGGATTAATCGACTAATTATGAAATCATCTGAATTGCACAGAAATGGAGGAGTTCTTACTGGGTGGTCATGTTTTAAATTAAAGCTTATTTGCTGACTTATTTGCTCGTTGCGAACTGTTGGCAAATGTGCCAAACCAAAGGCGAAATTACAGGGTGCGGTTGGAGTAAGATGACCTGGGTCAATACAGGTCAAAGCAAAACCTTGTGCAAATACACAATAAAACAAAACACTGACAGCTAAAGAAAGGAGAAGCTTTTAGGTCAAAGTGTATGTTGGAGCAAAAGTAAAAAATCATGTAGCTGAAACACCTAGGGGCTTCATTTATAAACAGCACGTACAGTCAAATTTGAAGCTAAATGTCATGAATTTGTTCTTTTGGAAATGTGCTCTTCATCAGTTTTCAATAACACAAAGCTCATCTTCACATATCTGTTTGAAATACCTGCGGTGATATTACATGTAAATGTCAACAGGACATCGAGTGAGCTTCCTTCAGCCCCTGAGGGGGAGAGATGCATTAGACTCCATAATTGCTGTCTTTTTCCTCTGATGTGGATTTAGGCTGGTGCTGTTGAATGGATGTGTATTAAATAACGCATATTCTCCTCTACATCATTGTCTTGACTTTTAGACTGGAATACCAGGATGCGAAGGCTGTGGAAATCAGCTCTCGACTATAGCCAGACACAAAGGCTCTGATCCAAATCCTAGTGAGCTGCCTACATAGACAGCAAGGCATCACAGACACTTTCCTGACATCAAGGCTGTTCAAAACAGCAAGATCTCTTGTTTTGGTCAAATTGCAAGTCAGAATCAGATATATCGTTGGTGGTTAAGATAATTTCAGTATGCACTGCGACAAGCTTTGTAAAAAATATATAGTCAAGTATCAGTAGAAAATCACTTCATTTCATTAAATTACTAGTATTTCTGTTGAAAACTTGTAAAATACTTGTTGCAGAGTGTAAAATCTTTTCATTTTGCACAGGCTTGATTTGGCATATTTTTTCAATAGATGGTCAGTCAGAAGTGCAACCCATGATGCATCCGAATGTGGCAGTAACTAGGTACAGTAGATGAGTTTCTAATTGCAATTATATAGCCTTATATTTTCATAATTAGCTGTCAAGTAATACATTTTCAGTGTTTGGTTTTTGAAATTTTATTTTATTTTATTTTATTGTGTTATTTTATTTTATTTTATTTTACTTTTTAATTTAATTTATTTTATTTTATTTTATTTTATTTTATTTTATTTTATTTTATTTTATTTTATTTTATTTTATTTTATTTTATTTTATTTTTTTATTATTTTCAGAGCTTATTCAACTAGAGAGGAGCAGAGAGGGTAAATGTTTTGGAAATTTACTTTGTGCCTCATTTAATTTAATTTTAATTAATTTAATTTAATTTATTTAATTTTAATGGAGTTATTTTAATGGAGTTAATTAGTTAACAAAGGTTCGGGAGCAGGGCCACGCCTCTACCAGTTACCTCACTTCCTGAATCCTTCATATATCGGGCTGCCTCATACTGTGCTGTTTGATTCTTTCTCTCAAACCCACCCTTCCCTTCCCTTCCCTTCCCTTCCCTTCCCTTCCCTTCCCTTCCCTTCTCATCTAATCAGCTAAGCTCATTTTCTCCTTTCAGGTTGAATCGGGGGGTCCTAATTGTCTGGCCTAAATATACAAACGAGATGATACCCCCACCCTGAGTCTCTCCAGGCCATGAATCCCAGACGCCCAGATCAACCTGACCATCTTCCTATCCCCTTACCTTTTCATCCTCTTCTTACTCTTCCCTAACGTTCTGAGCAATAAACCATTCATTATCATATTTGGTTGGGGTGTGGTCCTTACTCGTGAATTTTATTTTATTTTCACAGCTTATTCAACTAGACAGGGGCAGCGAGGGTTAAGGTTTTGGAAATTTACTTTGTGCCTCTTAATTTAATTTAATTTAATTTAATTTTGTTTTTTGTTTTATTTTATTTTATTTTATTTTATTTTATTTTATTTTATTTTATTTTATTTTATTTTATTTTATTTTATTTTCACAGCTAATTCAACTAAAGAGGAACAGAGAGGATGAAGGTTTTGGAAATGTACTTTGTGCCTCATAAAATGTAATTTTATTTTATTATATTTTAGTTTTATTTTTATTTTATTTATTTTTACAGCTTATTCAACTAGAGAGGTGCAGAGAGGGTGAAGGTTTTGGAAATGTACTTTGTGCCTCATAAAATGTCATTTAATTTAATTTATTTTTATTTTATTTTATTTTATTTTATTTATTATTTCAGCTTGTACAAACAGAGATGAGCAGGGGGGGCAAAAGTTTTGGAAATTTTCTTTGTGCCTCAAAAATTATATTTCATTTCATTTCATTTCATTTTTTTTATTTTTTTTTATTTTATTTTTCAGCTTGTTCAAACAGAGAGGAGCAGAGAGGGTGAATGTCTTGTAAATTTACTTTGTGCTTCATAACATTTTATGTATTTTATATTATTTTATTTTATTGTCACAACTTATTCAACCAGAGAGGAGCAGAAAGGAGGTTTTGAAAATTTACCTATAAGGTTAGGGACTAGAAATTCTTGTGGTGTCATCAGCTTAGTGTTGTCATGGCTTTATTTTCCTGTGGCTCTAGAAAAAATAATGACATGACATTTATGTCTCGAGTGATTGTGTTTGTGTGTTTTTTTTCTTTCTTTCTTTCTTCTTCTTCTTGAGGTTTGTTTGAAGAAACCTGATTAATCTCGGAGATCATAAAGGTGCTATCTTGGTTTGTTGATTTTGTGAAAAACTGTAAAATATATTTAAAATCTATGTTTATTACTGATAAAAAAAGCTGAAACTACCCTCCACTGAGTATTTGAAATGTTATATTTTGTTTAATCATTCAGTTGTATAAGGTGAACAAAGTCATAAGGCTTTCCTCTCAAATAATGAGTTTTAGCTACCAATGAATCTGTAACATCACACCACGACAATTAAACACAATCTGCTGCAAATCTCAAGAAACTTCAAGAAAGAAGATTTTATGTTTAAGTACTGGAAGGTGTTTTATATTATGCAGTGTACTGAGTTGAATATGACTCGTGTGGGTGTTTATATATTTATTTCCCCCTGTGTTTGTGCTCATGGCCAGTCAGATAAAGGAAAATAAAGAACTGTGCTCATTTTGTAACTCACAGGCACAAGTGTATCAGGGCCACCGCGTCTTCAGCCCAACTGCTGATGTCTTAAAAGCTAATGCTCTGGAGACTCAGTCTTCCTTTAGTCAGCAGTCTATAATAATATGACTTCATTTAACAGCACTAGAGAAATGTCTCTGTGGATTCAACAAAGGCTTTCTTATGTAAATCACAAACTTATGTCAGACCAGGTAAAAAAATAAATAAATCGTGTGTTATTAGATACAGTCTAATCTACACTGAATGTATTGTTTATTTTAGTGACTTTTAGTGAACTCTGACCATACAATACATTCAGTATATTTATTAAAATTAACATTATTTTTATTAACATATATATTATAGAGAAAAATTTGATTAAATGTTTTTATTTATTTATTTATGCACTTCTTTATTTTATCAGTCTAATTAAACATGTTAAATTGGCAGCCTTGAATATTATACATTTGAATATGTACTGTTAATGTAAATCCTTAATAATGTACGTTATATCCTTAAAATATTACATTTTTATAATCAGGCCTATTTATTTTCTCCTTGTTTTCCATATTCCATTATTTTGATTACTTACTTTGAAATCTTGCATCTTTTTATGAAATCTTTTTACTTTTATTGAAATTATAATACTGAAATATTGTAATAATTATATAAAATACTACATAATTCATTTCAGATAAATCCAGCACATATAAATTTATTAATACATTTATTAATAATTAATGTATTATTTATTATATTTATTCATCAGATTTATTTCTAATTATTTACATTATAGAATTTTCTGTTCTACCCGTATAATATGTATTTTATTTATATATTTGTTTTATTATTTTTGAAAATAATATCTGTTTTAGCATGATTAAAAATGCATATTTACCCATAATTGACAGTGCTATATATATAGTATAGTGCTAGATATATATATATATATCAAAAATGGAAAATATCGGTCAAAAATGAGATAATGATACTAAGTGAATGCTTTTGACAAACTCGCTAAAATACCAGCCTCAGCCCAATCAGAAGTGCCGGTACTTACATAGAAACCTATACATCTGAGCCTGATAAAATGCATTTTTTAAAGAAAGACATTAGATGGATTTATCTGGTTTTGCATCTGAACTCTTCATATATATATATATATATATAATTTATTTATTTTATTTTTGAAAATAATATGTGGATTTATTTTAAACTTCGATTTTAGCTTAATACATAAAATATTTACCCATTTACAGTGCTATGCATTTTGTTGATATTATTTATATATTTATTTTATTTTGGAAAATAATATCTGGATTTATTTTGACCTTTGATCTGAGCTTAAATAATACATAACATATTTACCCATATTTTTTGCAGTGCTATGCATCTTGTTTTGGTGTTTTTTTTTTTTTTCTTTTTTTTGTTGTTTTTTTTCTGATGAAGAGGCCAGCTGCACTGAGATTGTGTTTGTTTTTCCATGTCATTACTCCCCATTGAGTTAGTGACTAATTAACACAATTTCAGCTGCAAACTCATTCATTCACAGCTCTACGCCTGTGCTGTTATTTCCCTACTGCTTTTGGCACCATGTCGTCAGAGCGTGCCCTCACAGATTTTACTTACAGCCGCTTCAATATGTTAGTCTACTGTAGGTTGTGAAAAAGTTGCCGCTGCGAAAGGCCTCTGTCCTCGCATATAACAGATGCATGTATCATTAACTACCACTGTAAAAACCCTGAGATAAACACAGAGATCTCACATCCGTATTTCTCCAATATAAAGCATGTCCTCTAAGCGCTTTATGGATTTCACACTACAGAGTTTACTCACAGTTTGGGCTCATCCGTCTAATGTCACCGGGCTTGTATGCTGCTGAGGAGAAAGAAAAGGGTTTATTCTGCATCATTTGTACTGCATGGCAGCCCCGTAAGCAGCGTAAGCTCTTTCTATTGCTCTCCTTTTGTGTGTGCGTGTGTGCGTGGTGAATGATGATTAAAATTAAGTGGATTTGTAAAGTGGGTGGGGCTTAGAGGGCCGTTGTCTCTAATTGGTCAGGTAAATTTGGATGTATGCTGCATTTTATCTGACATTGAGTGTGTGATATTCATATTTCCAAATGTTCTGTATTGCTCAACATTTGAAAGATGATGTATAAAGAAACAAAATGGCAATGCTACCATTATTTTTGAGCGGTAACAAAGTAGTATCCTTATAACCAAATGGTGGATGATAAATTGTACTATGCAAAGCTGGCATTTGCAGATGTTTGTTAAAAGAGGTGTTGAGTCATTTTTTGGGTCAAGTTTTATTAAGTATCCTCATCATACAGTGTAGGAATTTTGACTCATTTATGCAATTAATTTGCTTAACAGATAAGTTAAATTTTATGTTTATTGTTAGCGGTGTATGGAAGGATACTTCTACCTCGGGGAAAAAAAGGGGAAAAAATATAATTAAGACATACTACTAAGACTTGGTACTAAATATACTTATCAGAATTGTGACCTTTTTTCCTTACAATTATCTTTTTTATTATTAATTAATTTATATTATTAATTATTATTATTTAAATTTTTTTTTTCTTATTTAACTTTGAATTTAATTTAATTTAATTTAATTTAATTTAATTTTTGCCTCTTGCTTGAAATATGCTTCTATAATGTACAACTCCCAGGTGACAGCCTGTTCATGTGAGGGTTATTGTAGTAAACAAAATCTTAAACCATAAAAAACACATTTTGTTGCTTGAAATAAAATAATATATTGTTATAATAATATAATTATATAATAATATTTCAGCATTTTATTTTAGTTTAGTACAGCATTTTTAGTTGAACTTGAGGTACTGTACTAAAATAAATAACTAAAATTAAAAACTAATAAACATTTATTAAAGATATATACTAATACTAATACAACTAGTTAACAACTAATTAAAATGACAAAACACAATATATATATATATATATATATATATATATATATATATATATATATATATATATATATAATTAAAAACTAATTACAAATATTAATAGTCTCCCAATGATAATAAAAAAATGACAAAACACAAACATTATACAAAAATTTCCAAATATAATAATTAAAATAATTACAAACTAATTACAAATAATAAAAAAAACTATAATAGTCTCCCAATGATAATCAAAAAATGACAAAACACAAAAAGTAAAAGATATAATGATTAAACTAATGACAAATATTGTCAAAAAAACTATAGTTGTCTCCCAATGATAATCCAATAACAACGTCAATAATCAAATGACATTTTCTTATTACAAATGGCATTTTTTTAAACATTTTTTTTTATACTCCTATTTTATCTAATATTAAACAAGGTTTCACATTATTCACCAATAAAAAGAACTTATTTTAGCAAACTTTTTTAGTTTAATTTGATGTACTGTTCTAAAATAACTAAAACACACACACACACACACACACACATAATATATAAAATAGTATCCCAATGATAATCATATAACAGTCAATAAACAAATGACAGTTTCAAGGTTTTTTTTTAATATTTCTCCTATTTTACCTTAGAATAAAGTGTCATCAAGAAATGTTTTAATTCATTTTAGAGATTGTCTGAGAATGTTTAATCTACCAAGCTTTAATACTATAGATTTAAACAATTATTATTTTTCTGTGTGTACAAATGTATCAAATTTGATTTATGTTTGGAGTTTTAAATGCTGCTCAATGAAGCCAACAGATATTATTTAGCAACAGTGGCCACCTAATGGAGCATATGCCGATAAAGAAAAGAAGTTAACTTTTAGCTCTGTGGTTACTCTGCAGGAGCGTGTCATGAGAGACATATAATAATGTGCAATGGTCAAGAAGCCATCATTTGACTGACAGTAACATTTTAAAACACCCTTATGGACTAAATCTCAGAGCAGCCATGCGTCTCTTGACCAGAGGAGATCGTAATGATTGACAGCTTCTAGTGTGACACTGTGAGAGCTCATGCACGTGTCACTTCCTTCATTAGCAGGTTCCTCTGAGAGAAACCGCCAGCACACACACACTCCCTCATTAGCACAAAGCTTTCGCTACTCTGAGAGACTGAATGATGTGCGCTCGTTCTTGAGGTCCCTCTTTTAAACCCTAATTTTCTCAGGTACTTTGAATCATTTAACTCCTCAAGCGTTTAACTCCTCATTGATCCCAGAAGACTAGGGCTCTGCTCCAAACTCTAGTGAGCTGCTGAAGTGTTTACGGTCTGTATGGGTGAATGCTTTTTTATGTAGTGGAACTTCATAAATGACTTGGAATGGCCTTTAAAAGGAGCAACAGTGTGAATTGGATCAACCTGAAATGCATGTTATTATTACTATTTTTTTTATTTTAGCTAAAGAAGAAATTTTGTCAGATTTTATTGGAGATTTGAAACTTAGCATAACAGTTTTGTAGATTTGAATATTCAAGATAGGACATTTTCTAGCTATATTTAGCAGGCATAGTATATTACTTGTGTTAGTGGTGGCTGCATTAATAGATTAAGCTATCAGCTCAATACTCTAGTGAACACAGAATGCACTGGGGGAACTGGTATATTTTAATTAGATGAAAATATATTCTATTTAAGATTTTTTTGATACTACATAAACTATGGAGTACCATTCAAAAATTTGGGGTCGGTATAAGATTTTTGGCTGCAGTAAATACAGTAAGACAGTAATATTGTAATATATTAGTAGAAGTGTGACAAGTACACAAGTAAGTTTCATACTGTAATATATTGTAAAATGTTATATAATAAATATGTTTAAACATATTAAAAATGTACAAATGTAAAAATGTCAGATGATCCTTCACAAATCATTCTAAACATTAAACATAGGGACAGTAAACAAAATTTCTCAAGAGCAATTTTAGAAGGCGACACATTAATAATTGTACTTGCAAGGATAGATATGTGTACACAGCGTGTATATATAGCATGGAGACAGTGTTTAAATATGAGTTATGAAAAAAATAGGTTCACCATGCAGTCATATTATAATTATTTAATTATTTTGCGTCCTCCACATAGTATTTTAAGGTTTCTGGGACTGAGGACGTCTCCAATTTAGATATTCAACTGCAGCAAGCCCACTGATCTGCCACTTAACATCATGTTGAGCAAAACACATCGGTAGGTCTACAATATTAGCCTAATATCAGTTCACACACAGGCATATCGCCGTGTTAGTTGTAGTGGGTGACGAGCTAACAAGCTAAGCTTGACAACCTTATAACTTAATCGCTCATAGAAAAATACATCGAATATCACAATTTCTTGTCATGACTAATTTATTAATGATCCAGCATTACAGAGAAAGATTTACTTCACCCGATGTTTAAAGTGAATAAAATAGGCTTAGCAGCCTAGTTACTTACACATAACTACTAACGAACTTAGCTCTCTCCCACCGGACCGGACTTGTGTATAGGTAAAGGGAGAAAGCAGGCAGTGGACCAAACCACTGTGAGGCAAAAGAGGGGGGACTCTAAACATTTCTGAACTTAAAACGCTTTTTTTTGCGTTTATATTGGTTTATTACTTACACAGTAATTTTAAGTATATGTCCATTATATTATTTACAATACACAGAGTTGCTTGTAATGATATTTTTAGGGGGGACAGCACTCAGATAGGAGGGTCCTGTCTCCCCCGTCCCCCCCGCGATTTACGCCTATGATTCTAACACACTGATTTGGTGCTTAAGAAGCATTTTGTATTATTATCAGTGTTAAAAATATACTAAAACAGAAATATATTAATTTAGAATTACTTTTATTTTGTATTATAGTTAAAAATATGATATATATTATTACAAAAAAAAAAAAAAAAACAATGTAAACTTGAGGTATATTATTTTAGCAACTTAATGTTGAACAAAAAAATAAATGTAAAAATGTTAGATGATCCTTCAGAAATCATTCTAACACACTGATTTTGTGCTCAATAAACATTTCTTATTATTAGAAATGTTGAAAATGTTAAAAAAATATATATATAATGTATTAAAAAATATTTTAAATATATATTTAAAAATGTATAAATGTAAAAATATCACGTGATTCTAAAGAAATAATTTAAATTTGCTGATTTGCTACTCAAGAAATGTTTCTTACTATTATCGATGTTGAAAATACAGTAAAACAGTAGTAGTGTAATATATTATTACAATTTAAATGAACTGTTTTGTTTTGTATTATATATAAAAAATAAAATATATATTAATTTTTTTAAACACACACACACACACACATATGTATATATAATTTATAAATGTAAAAATGTAATGATCTAATTTGCTGATTTGCTACTCAAGAGCTATTTCTTATCAATGTTGAAAATATAGTAAAACAGTAGTATTGTAATATCTTATTACAATTTAAAATAACGTTATGTATTATATTTAAAAAATATATAATATGTATGATTTTATATATATATATATATATACGTGTTGCTGAATAAAAGTGTTAAAAAGTGTATTAATAATAAAAATATTTTATTTTTTATTTTATTTTTTTTGAGACAAATGGATATATAATTAACTCTCTGTCCATGTAGAAACCAAAACTTGTCTGTAGACTTTCTGTAGCTTAAGCAGTGAAGAATGATAGCTCTAGAAACACCAAGGTCGTAAGTTCACTTTCCAGGGAACACACAAGGTAAATGCATAATTAAAATGCAACGCAAGTCACTTTGAGTAAAAAGTACCTGCCAAAGAGTAAATCTAATGGTGATAGCTTATGTTTTTTAAATGAAGAAGCATCCCTAATGCATGCCATAATGACAGAATTGTTGATGAGCAATTTAGCTGTGTGCTATTTTCTAACACACATGTGATTAATCGGGTTGCATCAGTGATTCAGTCACACATTGGGCTGGGATTTCCTAGACTCTGCCCACATTCATAGTGAGAAGACAGCATGGCGCTGGGTAACAGGGTCTGGCAGGGCTGGATACAATTTGGGCATGTAGTGCGCCCACAGATGGTTGGACAGCACAAGCCCCACAGAGTTGGCATGCGTTAGATCTCCATGTTTTGAGGCCTGTCAGAAGACAATAACAACCCAGTCTCCTCTCGTTTTAAGTATTGCATCCTTTTCTAGGCTTAACATTAAGCTTTGACAGGTAAAGCTAAAGTTATTAGCAATATGGGACAAGGTTTCAGAAATATGAAGTCAAGCATACTGTATAGTGATCCATAAATTGGGTACAGCTTGGACAACATGACTTTGACTGCCATGTGGGAAAGAGGGTTGTTTCCAGCCCAGATTAATTGTCCTCTGCGCTGATTCTTTATTAAAAGGCAAGGGATAGTAATGATTATACTATAGAGGTCTTCACCTTTTTAAAGACCCCTTGGTGCATAGAGAGACGGACCAGTGACCCCCTTTACATTTTGAGTAAAACTGAGTGTTGCATTTCCAGCCTGGCTTAATGCAATGTGTATTACCATATTATCGTATTTGGATATTTTATGATGATGGTTACATTGCAAAGGCATTAAAATAGTCATCACTGATTAACAGTCATATGCTTTTACATTACATTTTCATTTTACTTATGACTTTTTAATTTTCAAACAAACCTTTAGCTGAATGTTATTGACATCATCTTGATACTGTATTTCGGAAAAATGGTTTATTTATGGCATTTCCTTTAAAAGTCCTTTAAACTGATAAAGGAAAATTGTATTTATATGAAAAAAATATATATATTTTTATATAGCAAATTTCACAGCGGTAATTTAAAGTGCTTTCAACAGAAAAAATTGAATATAAAAAATATATATATAAATATATACAAATGTATAAAAACATACAAAATTACGTAACCATCTTGAGTTTTATTAATTTATTTGTATGCATTTGCATTTTATTTTTAAAACAAAAAATCATTAAAATGAATGAATTGTTTAATAAATAATAAATAAAATCTGAAATGTGCTTAATTAATTTTATTAATTTAATACCTTGAAATGTATTAAAATGTATTACATTATTTGATTTATTTATATATTTGTATTTTATTTTTAACACAAGAAACGCAGAAAGAATTGATTCATAAATAAATAAAATAAACTGGGAAATGTGCTGTAATTTTTTTTCAACATTATTTCACAGTGGTAATTCAAAGTGCTTTCAACAGAAAAATAGAATAGATATATATATATATATATATATATATATATATATATATATATATATATATATATATATATATATATATATATATATATATATATATACACACACACATACAAATTAAGTAAATATCTTATGATTTATTAATTTATTTGGATTTATTAATCTATTTGAATTTTATTTTTAACACAAAAATTGTTTATCAAAAATGAATGAATGAGTAATATATAAATAGTTTTAATTGTACTATTCTAAATAAATACATTTTTAGACTGCAGAACTTTTTTTTTCTCTCTCTCTCTCCTGTTGTCGGTTAGTATGAGCAATCATACAAGTGTTAAATCTTTATAGTATTATTTATTTTTTTTTTTTCTATTTTTGGTCATGGTGGCAGTGATGATGTGATAAAATTATAAGGATCATGATTCCAATGGGGTTAAGCAAGTTTAAACAAGTTTAGCAACATCGGCATCACAGTAGCTTATTAATTTTAAAAACTGTAGTTTTCCAAGCTAGTCTTTCCAACAAGTAATTAATGTGTCAACTTTACAGTCAAGTGAGCTGAATAAATAATCAAACATGATAAATGTTCACATGTGTCATAGGTAGCATTCAAAAGTTCGATTTGTGTGCAAAATACTGTATTTAAACAAACATTGCATATTCATACTTTGATGTCAGTACTGTACCATTTGAGCACTACTAGTGAGTTTTTGCATTTCATCTCTGTGATTGGCACAACTGTTGTGCTCACTAATGCGTCACCATCAGTTGTATTTTGGCTGTGTGGCAAGTGATCTGGTAGATTCTGTCTTGGCTTTGCCGGCCCACACAGGCTGTGTGTAGCTGAGACTCTGTGTGCCAGTCGTGCTCAGAGAAGGGAGAAATGAATGGCAGGTGGACGCGTTTACTCCCAGCATGCCTGTTGCTGGCAAAGGATTGACACAGTCTCCCTACTGTTGCCCAAGCTGCTCTTGTTCCTCAAACATGGTTTATCTGAACCTTTTTTAAATTTAAGTAAATGAATCAAGAATGACAATCATCTTAAATAAACATGCATGTTTTCTTATTCTAATTTTGTTTATTTTTGTAGTTGACAGTGCAAACCAAAGATCCTCAATCCTACTGTATTGAGTAGGTTTTTTCTATTATAAATGGGATAAAACACATCAGTGTTAACTGACATTACTAATCACAACTTTTTTGTGTTTTTTTTTAACTAGCCTTTTGCTAGATTTTTGCAAAATTACAATTCACTACAGTTTACAGGTGAAATAAACACTAGAGGCAGTAAAACACCAACAACCTTTATTCTATTTCAAACTAATTATGATTACAGGACAGATTATCAAAATAACAAAGATTTATTTTTTAGTTTGATTCCTTGCACAAACACTATGTTATGGTAGTTTACTGCCATTAAAAATTAATAAATTTTTATGTTTTAGTTACATAACCAGCTCCATATATATGGCTTTTCCAACATAGTAAGCTTGCTCGATAGCTCACCCGGTACAACACTGCATTTCTGATTTAAAGTGAACAGGTACGAGTCCTGAGTTACGATAAAAGAGCTCAAAGACTAACAAACTAAAATGGCCTGGTTGCTTCAGCAAATGCGTTTTTATCTCACATTGGATTAATAAATAAATAATAAATAGATAAAATATAAACACTGTGAAATGTGCTATGAAAAATATTCTTTTTTTCCTTTCTCAACTTTATTTCACACTGGTAATTCAAAGTCCTTTTAACAGAAAAACTGAGAAAGAAAAAAAGAAAAGAAAAAAAAAAAAAAAAAAAAAAAAAAAAAAAAAAAAATATATATATATATATATATATATATATATATATATACACACATAAAAATTAATTTAATATCTTATAATTTATTAATTTATTGGTATTTATTAATTTATTTGAATTTTATTTTTAACACAAAATTTGTTCATCAAAATCTAACAAACAAAAAAAAAATAGTATTAAAATAAATAGTTTGCCCTATAAATATGAATTTTCAGACCGCATAATTTTTATTTATTTATTTATTTTTTTCCTGTGCTTGTTGGTTGGTATAAGCAATCATATAAGTGTTAAATAATGCACTTTAAGATTAAAGACTAAAGATTAAAGATTAAAGACTAACAAACTAAAATGGCATGATTGCTTCAGCAAATGCATTTTTATCAAATATTTGCTTTTATGGTTATGTTTAGAGTAGGGTTTAGTGTAGGTGGTAATATCATTTTGCAAAATATCAAAGACTTATTTTTCTGTGGTTCCCTCCACAATACTATTTTATGTCCTCAGAACACTTTGACCATAGTTCAAGATTTGTAAACCAATACATTTTGATGTTTTCATTACATAACCAGCTCCATACATACAGCTTTTCCAGCATAGTGAACTTGCTCTGTAGCTTAATGCAGCATTGCACTTCTGATATGAAGTGAACTAAGTCCCATGAGACACGAGTTATGATAAAAGAGCTTGAAGACTAACAAACTAAATGGCATGGTTGCTTCAGCAAATGCATTTTTATCTCACATTTGCTTTTATGGTTATGTTTAGTGTAGGTGGTATGTTTTCAAATGCCACACTCATCGGACATTTTATTTCTCAACTGCCAAGAAATGCACAACAACCAGTGTAATAATACGTTGCCAGATTCATGTTTATCAGTTCTGAATAAAACTCAGCACTCTTTTAATGCTGGGCATTTCACTTTGACAGTGCACAAGAAGCAATGTGATATTGCAGAAATGTTGCCATGTTCTTCCAGCAATCCATTTCTTCCAAAGCAATTCATTTCATAATTCACTCTACTGACGGGCTTTGAAGGAGTAGGTAAAACATTTCTGCCTGATGTTGCTTGAGGTCTTTCTAAAGATATTTTACTTCTAAGGTCAGTGATTTGGCTGTTTGGAGGATGTCCGTCAGAAGAGCTGGATCTTATAAGACTGAGGCCGTCCTAATTTTCAGCACAAGCAGATGGATCTCATTACAGACTCCATCCGCTGATGACCATGATTGATGTATAGTGACTAAAGACACATCTACTCACATCTACTCAGGATTGCTGGTGCTGGAAGGTTGGTCAGATAAAGATTTTTCAAGGACTGTTGGGTGATTCTATGTCATCTACCAGGTGATTGAATATTTGCACCTGTTTATCCCTTGGTAAAAGTCAAGGGAGGTCTCGGCTTAGCTTTGGCTTAGTGAGATTATGAGAAGCTTACACCTTCTTGCTGCGTTCTCTTGCTTGATTGGTCAACAAATGGCTTTGTTTTGGAATGATATGCTAGAATATGCTGAGTCCCTGGTGTGAAAGTCTACATGCACAATCATGGTGTGGGACAAGCTTCCAAACAGGGGCTTTACATTCATTTTGGCTTGACCGAACGGAAACTCTTAGACTTAGTGGTTCTCAGCCAGTATGCAATATGAGTTAGGCTCAATGAACTGCATTCGTGGCATATTGTTGTTTTGTTTTGTTTTGTTTTGTTTTTAATTAATGAATTAATGAAATTCAAGTTTTGTGGATTTTTTCAATTTAATATGCATATACATGCACAAATATTACGATAATACCATCATGATGGGTCAATGGGTTATTTTCAAATTTTATTTTTTTTAGGTATTTATATACAATTCATATTAAAAATATATATAAATAAAAAATAAGTTTAATAGTATAGCAATTGTTGTTATTCTGAAATGAATCTGAAATAAAATAAAATATAAAAATTAAATAAAAAATGTAAAATCTAAACAAAAATTAGAAACTAAAAAAGTACAAAAAAACTGAAATAAAAATAAATTAAAGCTATTTTTAATATATATGCATAAAATTACTAAAACTAAAATTACTTATTACTATAAAATCAAAACTAATTCAAAATATTAATAAATAATTTTTCATGTCCATTAGCTTTTAGCTATATGACGTTGTTGTTATTGTAATACAGAATTTGAAATCATTTTGGTTTATTTGCAGTGAAAAACAGAAATTTACTAATGTTATTCACTAATGTAAGAATGAAGACCAATAGCAATTCAATTTGCATATACATGCACAAATATTATGATAATGCCATCATGGCAATGATGGGTCAATGGGTTATCTTTAAATGTTACGTTTTTTATGTATTTATATAAAATTTGTATTAAAAATGTATATAAATAAAAACATATATAGCAAGAGTTGTTATTCTGAAATAAATCTGAATAATAAAATAATAATAAAATAAAATATAAAAATTAAATTAAAAATGTTAAATCTAAACAGAAATTAGAAACTAAAAAAATACAAAAAAATTAAAACTAAAACTGAAATAAAAATAAATTAAAGCTATTAATATATATATATATATATATATATATATACATATATATATATATATATATATATATATATATATATATATATATATATATATATATATATATATAAATTAATAAATACTGCAATAATATATGTAAATAATATTAAAGTAGCAATGCTATTTGCTAGAATAATCCTGAAACCTCTAACAACACCTACCTCTGATTAGTAATTTTAAGAAAATCATTGCTCAGAATCATGCCTAAACTAAAAACTATTTGTTAACTGATTTAAAACTATTTGCTGAACTGAGCTGGATGACGTCATCACTGTTTTCTCCAGATGAATTAAATTCATTTCACAATTGATGAACAATTCTGTTTACATCAGTTAATCATAATATTCTTATTTACCACTGTAAAGCTGCTTTGAACCAATCTGTATCATATAAAGCGCTATAGAAATAAAGGTGAATTGTGACTTGTTAATAATATGAATGTACGAGCCCTTCAAACTGTTGACTGTTTAAACAGGAAATACGTAAACATATTTGTCAGTATTTCAGGGGGCATTTAATGATGCTGAAAAGCTCTTATTTAATAATGTGAAGTGGTTTATAATTGTCAACTGGCAAGATTGTGCCAGCACATTACAGAAATGGAGAGATCAGTTCAACACCATACAATCTGAGTTAATGCTTTGCAAATTATGGGCTGATGATGTTGGCCAGCGCAGGCTTGTCCTGCTGTGCTGCTGCCGCTACAAGCTATCACTGTTTCTGGTTGTAAGACTCATTATGCTGCTGAGATGCCTTTGGCTGCACTTTATTCTCTGTTCAGAGATCGGCTGTTCTTCTAATGCCGAGCTTTGACCGAGAAAGAACTCGGAAGACCTCATGAAATTAAAATGGGACTTTTGTGGATTTGTCTGTTAGCTTTGAGGCTGTGTAAATGCAAGTGTACTCCTAATAGCAGTAGCTATAACAAGTACAGTTGCAAATCTGGTGTCATGACTGTAATATAAACTAATGGTGTGTTTCATTTCAATTCTGAAATTAGAAATTGTGAGTTCTCAAAAGGAACTTTTTAACTGGAACGCCCCCTCAAGTCAGATTTCCGACTTGGAGGAACTGCAAGAATCTTGACTTCCGAGTTTCAGAATGGCTGCTCATTGTGTCAACATTGGTGAAACATTATTGTTTATTAGCACTTCTCTTTGTTTGTGTCTCAATACTACAAACAGTACTGTCCAACTTCCATCAGCGGGCATATTTTGGCATTATCTGTGCAAAATACTGCTTTTTAACTCTTTCCCTGCCGGCATTTTTGATAATTTTCGCAAAGTTTTCATGGCCTCCAGATAGGGCTGGGCGATAAATCAATAACAATAATTATTGTGCGATATAAATATCCTCCAAATGATAAAAAGAGTTTGATTAATGTTCGATATAAAGTTTATGCGGCAAAGGAAGCACAAAAGTTTAAACGGTGGTGTTGCGCGAACTTACTAGAGCAGATGCGTTCACACAGCGCTGTGAGATCCAGTGTGAAGCATTTGAATTCAGTGAAGAACATAAATAAACAGCGCTGACAAACAGGAGAGACACTGTGCGCAACGATACAGTCAGAAGGCTTTTTAATCTACAAATCGCCATCATTTATGATAGATTTACTGTAGTAGCACCAAGTTCACAGTGGTATTGTGTCAAAAATGTGGGTATTCGTGTTGAATTTTATTATATTATTAATGTAGACATGTATTAAATGTATTGAAGGAGGAGTAATGGAATATAATTACAGTATTTTTTGTGATTAAGCTATAGCGTTTATGCATTTATACTAAATGTATTTAGACTACTGTTTTTCATACAAATACCTAGAAACTATATTACATTTTTACCGTGGGTTTGAGGTGCTATATTTGTGGTTTTACTGTTATTATCATGATCTAAATGTATGCTATATGGAAGAGCAATGGTTAATTTAAAAAACAACAAAAAAAAAAAGCCTTGAACAGTCAGAATAATTACATTTCACCATATGAAAATGAGGTTGCTACAATTTTTACAGATATTACTAATTTTGAAAATGAATATTAATCTACAAATGTGTATTTGTATTTTAATTTTATCAGACAACACAAAACTGTTTCTTGATTTGAAATAGCATTACTTATTAAAGCAATGCAAAAAAAAAAAAAAAAAAAATCCAAGATATTAATTAAAAAAAAAAAAGACTCAAAAAGTGTAAAGAATTCAAAAAACATGAAGTGTTTGTCATGTTCTGACCATAAAGAATAGTTTAAAGCCACAATTAATGTTTTTTTACAACTTTCACACTGTAGCAAAAATCTGCCTTTAAACTTAATGAAAATTTGACATTTATTGTGATAATTATTGATATTGACTGACATTAAAAAAAGTGATATATTATTGTATGAATACTTTATATGAACATGCAATATGTCAAAAAAAAGAACAGAAAGAAGAAAGAACATCTGCTTACATACATGATTGCTTGTTTCTGCAGTACTCCACACGGCTCTGAGGGGTTAATAAAGGCCTTCTGAAGTGAATCGGTGCATTTGCATAAGAAAACATCCATATTTAGAAATTTATAAGCCGTAATCTCTAGCTTCAGCTAAATGTCGTACACACGTTCACAAGAGAGTGGCGTTCCAGCGGATGACATAGGCGTAGCATTAGCTCCAGTGACGATATGCTAGTCTCGTGAGAACCAAGTTTTGTTTACAAGCAAAGGAAAATCAGTCTCCTCTTGCCTTATATCGAAATTCTCCAACATTTTCGAAATCCTTGTTTTGTACTTCTGATTCATGACCAGTGTTTTGTTTGTTCTCTCCACTGCACTTCCGCGCTCGTCACTTCTCACCGAAGCTTACGCTACATCTACGTCCTGCGTCCTACATCATCCGCTGGAACGCCACTCTCTCGTGTATGTGGATGCACTTTAGTAGACCTCAAAATCTCAACAGCCATTCACTGCCATTATAAAGCTTGGAAGAGCCAGGGCATTTTTTAATATAACTCCGACTGTATTCGTCTGAAAGAAGAAAGTCATTTACACCTAGGATGACTTCAGGATGGTAAATCATGGGGTAATTTTCATTTTTGGGTGAACTATTCCTTTAATACTCTTTAAGAAGATGCGTAATAGCGCCTCCTAGTGTACACCAGTGAAAACACAGAAAGCCGGAAAATTCTGTCAATGGCAGGGACATCTCAAAAATGACAAAAATTTCCATCACAACAAAAGAAGATACTTTTTAAGAATATTGATAACTAAACATTTGCTGGTAGCCATTGAATTCCATATTATGGTCCCCAAAAACTGTTTGGTTACCCACATTCTATAAAATATCTTCCTTTGTGTTCAACAGAAGAAAAAGAAACAGATTTGGAGCAACTTGAGGATAGGTAAATGATTACAGAATTTTTATTTTTGGTTGAACTATTCCTTTAAACTTAAGCTGTGTGAAAGTGGCATGAGCGGATGGATCAGGGTCAGATATCTGCATTAGGTAGAGATGTGATGGATGGTTGCATTATCTTTCTGACACTACAGATGGCATACGTACTCTGCCTGCATGCACTTTTCCTCAGCTGTTAATTAGCTGTTTAATTACGAGAGATGTGAAATGCAGAATAAATATAAACAATGTATTCAGTGTCATAATATATTCATTGAGGTAATAAAAATAAACACAAACAGGAGGCTATTCATGCTAATAGGCTAAATTACCATCTCTAAGTATAACCACACATAAACATCTTCACATACCTAGCAAATGACACATTTACACGCATATGCATATTATAGTTCCCTCAAGATTTTTCGGTGTAAAATTATGTCCATGAAGTATGGAAACCTGTTTCCACCTCAGAATAACAATACAAAGGCGGAATTGTGACTTTATATCTCATAATTGTAACTTTATAGCTTGGCTTTGTTATTTTACTTATCATAATTGTGATTTTATATCTCACAATGTGACTTTTCATATTTCACTCAGCTTAGGTTTTTAGATTAGAGCTTGTGCATGACAGCTCCTCTTGTGGGTTTTCTATGACATTGGGCATTAGCTTCATCAGGCTTCAATGTCATTGTTTTAGTCTCGGGTTTGGCCCGGGAGCCAGACTGCCATTAGTTCACTGAATAATGGAATCAGGACAGGAAAGTAAAATGGTGTGATATGGGATGACACAATGCATGATATGCGTCCTAATTTAAATCATTAATGCATGGATGCATCTAGAGCCAGAAGGGAGAAGGACAAGAGAAAATCTTTTGACAGGTTCTGGCAACAAAGCACATGGCTCACCTTCTCAGAGTCACCTGGGTGTTTCTGTTCACATCCTATATAGTAGATAGGACCTTTATATAGTAGCTAGGACTTCATAGGTTGAATTTGATCTGCTTTCATTTGACAGAAAATACAGTTATATTATTACAGTTTCAAATAACTGTTTTATATTAGAATATATTTTACAATGTAATTTATTCCTGTGATCAAAGCTGAATTTTCAGCATCATTACTCCAGTCTTCAGTGTCACATGATTTTTCAGAAACCATTCAACATGTCCTTACTGTCACTTTTGATCAATTTAATGCTGTCATTTTTTTAAGCAGATTTCAGTGCTGTTTTTTTTGTAAAACACAACATTTTAGATTTTGAGACCATGATGCAATAAATTACTTCTTCCACAGGTCCAACTCACACTGCCAGGTTCATTCTCCATTCATTCATTCATACTGGCTGGTCAGCAGCCTGGTGGGGTGAATCCAAGATGAATCTGTCTGTTAATCCTAATCTGTGTTGACAGGTGTGTTCAGTCGCTTGGCCTGGTGTTGGTGCCAGTCTCGCTTTGCCAGCCTCTCAACCGTGGCTGCCATACGCGGCATATGGGACTTCAGCTGGCCAAGTTTGTCATTGAACCCAACATGGACCCAAAACAAAACCCAGATTAAAGGTCATAAAGGTCAAAATTACACAGCAATTGCCACTTTCATGGTTTTAGCAGACCATCAGAAGATGCTAATGAAAAACGAGAGGCTATTTTTTAAAACGAATCACAGTCCTTGCATTTTTTCTTATGGGTGCAAGATATGTTAGTACAGTCCAATCCTACATTTAATAATTAAATAATAATAATTACTACTATTACTCCTAATAATAATAATAATAATAATAATAATAATAATGTAGTGATATTGTTGCTAATAATAATAATAATAATAATGATAATAATGATACACTATTTTTAGTAAAATATAATTTTTCTGCCATTTTATATACTACCACTATTACTACTACTACTACTACTACTACTACTGCTGATAGTTATTGTTGTTATTATTATTATTAATAGTAATATTGGTGTTTAATAATAATAATAATAATGATGATGATAATAATAATAATAATAATAATAATAATAAAAATAATAATCACTATTGTTAGTAAAAAATCGTTTTCTGCCATTTTTAATACTACCACTATTACTACTACTACTATTACTTTTAGTAATAGTAATAATAATAATAATAATAATAATAATAATGGTAAATGCAAATAATAATAAATATTATTATTATTATTATTATTGTTGTTGTTGTTGTTGTACCCTTATTCATGTTTTTTAATTAAGATTAATTTCTATTGTTAGTAAAATATCAGTTTTCTGACATGTTAATACTACTACTACTACTACTAATAATAATAATAATAATAATGATGATGATGATAATAATATTAATAATAATAATAATATTTTGTGACTATTGTTAGTAAAATATCAGTTTTCCACCATTTTACATGCTACCACTATTATTACTCCTCCTCCTTACTGCTAATAGTAATAATAATCATAATCATAGTATTAATGTAATTATTATTATTATTAGTTAATAATAATATATATTAATAGTATATATTAATAGTTATTATAAATATATATTATTAATATTGTTTAATCATTTTCGTAAGCAGTATAATTTTAGCAACTTAATTATTATTATTATTTTATACATTTTTAAATACTTTAAAATGGTAGCAATGTGTTTTACTTGTGGTTAATAGTAGTAAAGTAATAAATATTGGTAATAAAATTGGGTTGTTGTGATGCAGTAAATGAAAAGGAAGGATCACAACGACACCAAAAACACGACTATTTCACGTATTTGCGACTGTTTTCTGAACTTTTTTGACTTCTGCTAATTATTTGCCTTCCCTCTGCACAGAACAGCCCTCAGGTGGGAAATTACTACCTTTGAGTAGTCAATTAGCCATTCCATTAAACAGATTATTTAAGGATGTTGTCTTTGAAGACGCTTTCAAGGTAATGTCTCACATTTGCAGACCTTACAGCTCTTCTTTGATGTTTGCTCCTCCTCGCTGGAAAAAAGGGGGCGCATCAAATAGTCCCTGAGTATCGGGACCCAGCCTTGATCTTGTTTGTGGAGTATTCTGTCAGGGATTTCTCAGCAGATAAGGGGAGGGTTGCTGTGTCAACATCCACTAGCTGCTTCTTAGCCACTTTACAAAACTTCACATTTTTAAGCCTCATTTTTCAAATGATCGTCTTTGTAGCAGCTATCAAAACAAGTGTTTCTTCTTTCTTGACAGTCGGAACATTTGAAGATTTAAATCAAACACAGTCTGATGAATTAAATGGGAAATTAGGTCTGTAAGCTGGTGCCACACACTCAACGTGCATTGCTCTGGAATAAGCTGCCAGTGTTTAAGAGAAAATTCAGTTTTGTCTGTGTTTTTTGATTGCATATGATGAAATTTTCACACCTCTAGCATGCTATCTTATTTTTATCAATGTTATTTTAGTATCAACATTCTAATTATTATTAATATACTATTATATACTTTATTTAGTACTAACTTATATGTGACCCTGGACCACAAAACCAATCATAAGTAGCACGGGTATATTTGTAGCAGTAGCCAAAATACATTATGGGTCAAAATTAATGAGATTTCTTTTATGCCAAAAATCATTAGGATATTAAGTAAAGATCATGTTCCATGAAGATATTTAGTAATTTCCTACTGTAAAAATATCAAAACATAATTTTTGATGAGTAATATGCATTGCTAAGAACTTAATTTGGACAACTTTAAAGGTGATTTTCTCAATATTTTGATTTATTTTTTTGCACCCTTAGATTCCAGATATTCGAATAGTTGTATCTTGGCCAAATATTGTCCTATCCATAGATCGATATAAAGCTTATTTATTCAGATGATGTATAAATCTCAATTTTAAAGAAAAATGACCCATGTGACTGGTTTTGTGGTCCAGGGTCACATATACTAATATAAATTGTATTATTAATATATATTTTTAATAACCCCTTTTGTTAAATATATATTTTCAGTTTTCATTTTAGTTTTAGTGATTTGTTATGCGCTTTTGTTTTTTTATTAGTTTTATATATATATATATATATTTAACTTTCATTTATATTTATTTCACTTTAATATTATATTCATTTGTTTGCCAAGGCATTCATTTAAGTTTTTTATCTACTATTTATAATTTATTTTATTTAATCATTATTTCAAGTAACTTCATTAAATGAATTTTAATATATTTAGTTATGTTATAATTATTATTATTTTAATCATTTTGTAATTATTACTGTTATTTAAATATTGAAATTTATACATTTTTAACATAAATTTCATGTAAATACCAAAGATAAGGAAAAAAAACCCTCATTGACTTTGTTTGCCACTGAAGGTATTATCACATTATTTGCATACTGAATTGTGATTCGTCTTGATTCTTGCAGGGCAACTTACATAGCATTCTTTTTTTTTTTTTTATATCAGTTCTTGCTTTACCTGGGAATCAAACCTCTGACCCTGGCGTTGCTAGCGCTACTGTTTGAGCTACAGGAAATTGCTATTGCTCTTAATTCTTTTATTTTTTTGTTGCACTGTGAACAGTTTTTGTGTTTCACAACAAAGGTAGTATATAATCTATTTTCTGTGTTGATTTTCATGCACAAGTGGCAGAAAGCCATCTGAGCGCTGTGACTTTGACAATGCTGAATCAGCAGCTCACAACCAAACACTTGCTCCTAAACTTCTTAAACTTCTTAAACTTTTACACTACTCTTGTTCTGCCTTGCAAGCACTGCTGTTTTCTCCAGCGAATGCAGATCTGGTTTTTAAGTTCCACCCAAGGCCTGCAAACCTGACAAGAACACGTTTCACTCACCGAGTATCCAATAGTACAGTAACAACAACCTTGTCTTGACATAGTTATTCTCTCAGCCCCAACCCTGTTAATGATTCACTCCGACGAATCATTAATATTAACAATATTTGGATGTGTTGATCATCAGCCGAGGTTCAGCAGTCAACAATTGCAACAACAACAACAACTTTATTTCTGTTTTTCGAAGATTTCCCTTTTCCGCCAAGCCCACACACGCTAGGTAGGTAGTCCCCGAGGGAGTGCCGTAGAGCTCTGGCAAAAGATGTGTATCCAAGGTCAGAGGCAGAGCCGTGTTCTCTGGGGAGTCATTACTGCAGCCTGTCTGCTGTGGGGGCAAGATGAATGGAGCTGCGCTCAGGGTACTCAGCCTCGCCTTCATCACCGCCACATCAAGGCGTTCTCTATCAGCACTCATCTGTGTTTCTCAATGCATATCTCCCTTACGGCTCCCTTTTGTTTATACAGCCTTTTTTTTTAGGGAATTCACATGGGATAGTGGCAGGTTTTCCATAGTATTTCTACACTACTTCTTCTCAGGTGAAGATATAGTTGTAATTGATGCTCCAGGCACTCTGTGGCTTGCAAGATGAGTTCCTGGCTGGAAGAACCTTGCCTGACTAGAACTTGTAGTTGAAAAACTTGAGACTTTTACCTCAGAAGGAACTATAGAATGACCAACTTCTTAAGCACAAGAGGCATTTCTGCAGTCTGGTGGAGTTTAGCAAGAGCAGGTTTGCAAAATTATTTTGGTTTTGTCAGAGGGAGAAGATCATTCTTTTCTATATCAGAAAGGCTAGTATAACCTAAGAATACAGACCAAATTTTTCACATCACACATCTATATTCTAGATAATTTGTCCAACCTGTTACATGACATTTTTACTGTCTAACTGTATAACAGGATGGACATTTTAAGTTAATAAAGCGCTTTACTAGCTAGGAAAGAACAACAAGCTGACAAAGAATTTTAATAGATAGGCCAAGATGGGGAAGATGATTAATGTGCATTTACTTTTCATTTGTAACACATTTAGATATAAGTTTAGCATTTGCAGTATGATGATACATCGGCCAGTGTGTTACAAAGGGAAATAGAAGCATTTGCTAATTTAGTTGTTATAGCACAAAATGTAAAAATGTACAAAAAATATACAAAATGTATAAATGCCTTTTGACTGGAGTTTGAGAGTGAAACTAATTTAATGGTTGAATCTGATTGGCTGAGAGGAGTGCGATATTCCAGATATACCATTTGTATCACTCCGTTTGCGGTATTTCTCACAGCGAGTGTCATGGTGGAAGCCCAAATCCAATATAATTTGATAAATAATACTGTTGTCATGGAATGTGGTTTTAACTTGTTTTTTTTTTAGGCGAGAATGTACTTTTTTAGACTTTAAATATGCAATTTTGTTAATAAAGATAATGTCTATTGGAAAATTTGCTTCAGTGTTTTCGAAAAAGTGAGCTCAAGGGCGTCAACAAGCGTTCAGCACTTATGAACCCGCTGAGAGCAGTCTTACCTCGGCCAGATCTTCTGGAATTTGCCACTGGCTCTGATGTCTCTATATTGGTTAAACATGAGATATAATTCATTTTGGGTAAATCCAAGTCTTTGGTCTCATTAATTTATTATTTGCTCCGGAGCAGATAGTTTAGGCTGAGGGCAAAATCTCATCTCATCACCTTAGGCAGAGCGCTGCCTTTGTACTTCTGACTGAATTGCCTAGGAACTTTTATTATAACTGTTGTTATTTATTAAACATTATTATTCAATAAATAATGTTTTATATAAATAATAGTAGTATTTTAATAATGGTATTTAGTATTGGGAAACTGTGTGTGTTCGTGATGGTGATTTCAGATATTATTCCACCATTAGATGGCAACAAGACACTGTTTTTATGAGTCAGCCATAAAGACTTTTATATTGAAAGAGACTGAAACAGGGTTGTAAACAAGAGGGTTATTTTCACTTTCAACAACACTTCGCAAGATGCAGCCAACAAATGCACAGAGCAGCGTAGTCATCGGAAATCACCCTTAACAGATGAAAGGATATTATGACAAAGATATCGCTTTTCTCAGCGGACACCCAAACTAATGTTTTATTGTGAATATGAGATTGAGCTGAAGAATGAATGCATGTAATCACACTTGCTCAGTCCATCTCTTATAATATTTTTGAGATTTTAATACAGTAATAAGCTTTCAATGAAACTCAACGTTCATTCGTTACTAGTTTTGAAGTGACTTTTTCTAATTAGTAACGGAGGCTTGGGCTCAGCTGTTAAACTGTCACCATGAGATTTGAATCCATATATACTGTATATTACAATTGATTGTATTTCATGTCTGAGTCAATAAGTAAATGTATGTAGGCTACTTTACATAAATTTGCTTTATTATAATGAGTTTGTGTTAATGGGGTACATTAATGCATGGAAAACCATGTGGCAGAACATTTTATGTAAAATATGCAGTATTGTTTCATGGGGACATAAAATCCACCAAACTGTAGGAATGACCCAGAAGCGCATAAGTGTGTCTTCATTCTGTTGGCCCTTCATTACTGTGAACAGGAGGATTATGGCTATAGAAGACAAGAAGACTGATGAGCTGCCATGCAGTCAGACTGTGGGTGGCAAAGACCGGTCACTACGCTTCTGTTATCTCATATAAATGATTACCCTTCTATTTTCATCACTGCTGCCATTTATCTGAGAGATGAGAGATGTTTTTGGAGAGCGTATCTTTCTAGGGAAGCACCGAATGATAGGCAAATTTAGAATGACAAAGTGTAAAACACAACAGGATTAAACTCTGCAGTTTAAACGCTCACTTAGACATTCACAGTGTGTCAGATTAGCGGATGTTGTGCTTTACTCAATTTATCATCTTAGCTTAATACATGCACCTCAGAAAACAAACCAGAAATGTGCAATTTCTTTGTGTTTTACTGCTGAAGTAGAGTAACATAAATTAACTAGCACATTCAGTATAATGGTTTCACGTGGTTCATCATGGAAATCGCCTGAAAAGAAAACATTTTAGGCCTGTTTAAATGGTATTCTTTGAGATTTCATCTTTGTAACATCCTCAGGCAGCCATTTTCTAAACATGCAAGTACAGCTCCTTTCTATTTAAATAGGGACAGACTGAAATCCCCATTGGTTTTAGCAAATCACAAATTAAATATGACAGCAATTGGATTGTAAATTTTGCAGAAATACAGCAAAATTAGATGCTTTTTGTTCCTCAAAATTGAACTGGCACAAGACTAACTCATCTAAGCTCATAATTTCACTTGCTCTCATTTTGTTGTTCTTCACTTGATTTCAAACATTGCACTTTAATTTGCATGGAAAGTAGAGCAGGTTTAACATTCGCTTTTATTTTTTGAGTTTCTTATTTTAAGTTTAAGATTTCATTTCAGGTTAAATCGTAGTATTTTTGTTTTTTAAGCGTTTGTATTATTTTATTTTATTATAGTTTTTGTGTTATTGAAGTACTTCACTGTCAACTTATTTTATTTCACTTATAATTTTAATCATTTTAATAAGTTTTTTTTTTTTTTTTTTTTTTTAAATCTTAGAAACTATTTAATTTTGATCCTTATTTCAATTTATTCCTAACCAGAAATGTGCAATGGTTCCACAGGATTCTGCATGGAAATCAACCTATTTTAACATCTTGGAAAGTTCAAAAAAGGGCAAATTCTGGGCCTGTTTAAAACTGTAACTCCCTCAGGCAGCCATTTTCTAGACATTCAAGTGCAGTTCCTATCTATTTAAATGGGCACCGACTGAATTCCTCAAGCGTTTTCATTTCGGCAGCTCACTAATTAAAAGTGACAGCAATAGCATCATACATTTTGCCTCTTTAGCTCATATTTGGTTAAAAAGAAAAACATTTTTCATCTTGGCAAATGTGTTTGGACAAACATTAGATGGGAAAAGGAAAAAATGCATGCATAAAGCAAAGCAATGCTCTTCGTGTTTCAAAATTGAACTGGCACAAGAATAGCTCATCTGAGTTCACACTTCAGGCATCACCTCCATTCCCCACCCAACATAATGCATGATGGCTTTCAAAATATCCATTATGTGATATCCATCCAGAAAGTTTGATCAAAACTGAATGGTAATGTGTTTTGTGACAATGTGTAATTGATTCTGACTGTGGAGAGTTTTAGATGGGATGTTACCATTTCTGTATGACTCTTGAGATACAATGCATGATCCCTGTATACTCATTGTTTGTGCTTGTGAGAAGATCTAGGATGCAGTAATATGAAGCCATCGTACCTTGACATATGCTATTATGAAATAAGATTACAGATGTGCTATGGAATTATTTACATATGGCACGAAGGGCAACACACAAACACACGACAACAAAAAGTCTAGAGAGAGAGTGCAGAAATAATTCTTATGACAGTTTAATGCATGCAAACATCTGTCAGTGCCACATCTGGAACAGGTGGTGTTACTCAAAACAAAAATGCATTTTTTTACTCTGATAAACACTGTGGCTGTACTTTTTTGTGTTGTCGCTGAAAATAACATATGCAGGAGCTCTCCAGACATCTTTTCTAGCCAGACCTTCTCAAATGCAAACTACAAAGTGTTTTAGACGTCTTTTATTCTAAGCGTGACCTTTAAAGTCTCAGTGAAATCAGGATGTGAGTTTTGTGGGGCTTTTAGTTCATGTCTGTGAGCTTTGAGGACATTTATGCTGGTACACAGCTTACAACACCAACCTTTACCAGATTTACAGTTGAAATATAATATCTATCTATCTATCTATCTATCTATCTATCTATCTATCTATCTATCTATCTATCGATTGCTCTTTTTGTCCTATCTATCTATCTATCTATCTATCTATCTATCTATCTATCTATCTATCTATCTATCTATCGTTCTCTCACTCTTTTGTTCTATCTATCTATCTATTGTTCTCTCGCTCTTTGTCCTATCTATCTATCTATCTATCTATCTATCTATCTATCTATCTATCTATCTATCTATCTATCTATCTATCTATCTATCTATCGTTCTCTCACTCTTTTGTTCTATCTATCTATCTATCGTTCTCTCACTCATTTGTTCTATCTATCTATCTATCTATCTATCTATCTATCTATCTATCTATCTATCTATCTATCTATCGTTCTCTCACTCATTTGTTCTATCTATCTATCTATCTATCTATCTATCTATCTATCTATCTATCTATCTATCTATCTATCTATCATTCTCTCACTCTTTTGTTCTATCATCTATCTATCTATCTATCTATCTATCTATCTATCTATCTATCTATCTATCTATCTATCTATCTATCTATCTATCTATCTATCTATCATTCTCTCACTCTTTTGTTCTATCTATCTATCTATGTATCTATCTATCTATCTATCTATCTATCATTCTCTCACTCTTTTGTTCTATCTATCTATCTATCTATCTATCTATCTATCTATCTATCTATCTATCTATCTATCTATCTATCTATCTATCTATCTATCTATCTATTGTTCTCTCGCTCTTTGTCCTATCTATCTATCTATCTATCTATCTATCTATCGATTGCTCTTTTTGTCCTATCTATCTATCTATCTATCTATCTATCTATCTATCTATCTATCTATCTATCTATCTATCTATCTATCTATCGTTCTCTCACTCTTTTGTTCTATCTATCTATCTATTGTTCTCTCGCTCTTTGTCCTATCTATCTATCTATCTATCTATCTGTCAATCTATCTATCTATCTATCTATCTATCTATCTATCTATCTATCTATCTATCTATCTATCTATCTATCTATCTATCTATCGTTCTCTCACTCTTTTGTTCTATCTATCTATCTATCTATCTATCTATCTATCTATCTATCTATCTATCTATCTATCTATCTATCTATCTATCTATCTATCGTTTGATCTCTGTCTGTAAGTCCTATAAAAATCAAACTTGAAGGTTTTTATAACTTTCAGAGCTTTCAAACAGGGCTTTATTGAGTCAACTACCAAAGTTTGTCTTGACAAATGTAACTTTTCTGGTTAAATATTAAAATAGTTTAAAAAAAAAATATTTAAATAAGCCAATACAGGAAATGAATTTGCTTCAAATCGTTTTGTGAGGTCTTTAGGTTTTGGTGTGATGAAATATGCAGTAAGTAGAAGGAGACCATCTGTATTGCCCAAACACCTTTATGAGTGCCATTTAAATGATATTGTTTTTCTAGCTTAATGTAAGCTGTGATAAGCGTGATCTGGACAGATGCCACATAATTTGCTTCACTATTGCAATTGTTGTGCACAGAACTAGGCTACATGTGAGTACATACTGACAGGTGTCATAGACCCTAGATTCAGTTGCACGGCCACACAAAAATGTGTGGACAGCTGTCAGGGCTTTAATCAGCACAAACCAACTCTGCTACCAGCACTTCACCACACATAAACAAGCACACGCTCACCCAAAGACACCCGCTTTCCCCCCAAATCCCCTACGGAGCATCTGACAGCTCTGCCTTGAGCTTGTAATCCATCTCTGGGAGCCACAACACCCAGTGCAATTATTCTTTCTTGCTGACTTTACCTGGAAAACATAATTGAAAGAAGCTGTTTTTATTCGTACCACTTAAGGTAGATCTTTAAAGAGGAAAAATGGAGACTCGAACAAGCCAGTTTCTTGATGTTATAATGACACGAGAAATTAATAGACTGTCAAGGGAAAAAAACTTCAGTGGGGAACTGGGCAACTATGTTGCTTACTCTTTGCAAACTTACTAGAATAAACTTTTGTGATGAAATGCTAATGGGCCAATTAACTTGGCTGCGCAAAGACGTGATTGTGAGTTTTGGCAACCACAAATTTGTGGGAGATATATCAGTGGCCCCAATATGAGTTTAAGCCATTTAACATTTAAGGTACTTCCATGTTACC
The DNA here is from genome assembly GCA_036247105.1 of Cirrhinus mrigala. Lineage (NCBI taxonomy): Eukaryota > Metazoa > Chordata > Actinopteri > Cypriniformes > Cyprinidae > Cirrhinus > Cirrhinus mrigala. Next base: position 35,857,216 of record CM070007.1, on the reverse strand, counting down.
GTGTGCATATGCACCTTAGCATGTAATGTAATCATATCATAATACTTAGAATAGTATAATAAAGTGGATCCATTGGCTTGTTAGATGGCTTGGAAGTTCTACTTCAGTTTTGAGAATAGATTTTATTTAATTTTATTTATTTATTTTATTTTATTTTATTAACTAAAACAGTTATAACATTTTGTTTTCAGTCTGCTTTAGTTGTGATTCAGTAGAGATATAGATTTTTATTTTATTTTATTTTTTGTTTGGTATTGATTTGATTTGATTTTTAGATTTATGTCACTGAACTCATTATTTGTAATATATATATTTTTTACTTTAGTGTTGGTTTAGTACAGACATACATTTTATTTTATTTTATTTTATTTGTTGTTTATAATTTTTATTTTAATTTTGATTTTTGTCACTGAACTCAATATTTGTAACATTTTGTTTTCGGTCTACTTTAGTTGTGGTTCAGTATAGATATAGATATATTTATTTTGTTTTATTTTATTTTATTTTATTTTATTTTATTTTGTTTTATTTTATTTTATTTTATTTATTATTTAGTTTTCGGTCTACTCAAGTTTTGGCCCAATATTAATTTAATTTAATTTAATTTAATTTAATTTAATTTAATTTAATTTAATTTAATTTACCATCATATATATGTTGCACATTGCATCAGCTACATCTTGTCCTTTTAAAGTCCCCAGCTTGAGAAACCTCTGCCGAACCCTGCCGTCTAGTTCTATTTCTTCTAATTTTCATCAGTTTATCCTTTTTCCCTTGTTCTTGCCCTCATATCTGTCGCAACCTTTCTTTGTCCGGCCTTTTTTTCGTCCACAGAGGTTTGAAGCCCTTTAAAGGTTCGGTCAGATTTGGAGGGGGCAGCCATTAAACAGTTTCTCTCTCTCTTTTCTCTGTATGACAGTACTAGTGTGTGATGTTGTCCCACGATGCCTCCATTGTGCCTTATTGACAAAGTTCCTGTCAGTCATTGGTAAGCCTAGATGAACAGAGGAACCCAAGAGTGAATGAGTGAGTACCAGAACCAGTAATGAGGACACGCTCTGCAGTCACATCCTTAATCATGTGTACAAACAACTGATGAGCTATTTGATGACTGTAATATTTCACTATATATTGTACAATGTTACTATATTTATCATTGCTCATGCCTGGAGTAAGGTGTAACTTGTCCCAGAAACCAATTAGCAACCCTATTTTATTTTATTTAATTTTATTTTATTTCTAATATTACTGAACAAACCTGACTTCATGGGGTTACAGAAATTTTTAAGACTCAAACATTTTTAAGACTCAGACCAGGTAGAAAAAGAGAGAGAGAGAGGGAGAAACAACTCTTCAACTGCACATTTACAGCATAACGTCTCTTTATATAACAGTACATTTTATGACACTAATCCACAGATCTACTCTGGTAGCATTTTTGCAAATGTCAAAGTAATTTGTGGGGTGTAAAGATGGAGCATTATGCACGGGACGAGCGAGGATGTGGTATATATGTTAAGAAGAAAGCAGCTGTGAATTGCTGCCACACTCAGACATATCAAGTGGTTCCAGCCCAAGTGATTGTTTAGGATTAATGGTGCAGTCTCCAGTGCATGCTTTCTATGGAAACTCAAGTAGTCGGAGACAGGCCCTTGTGTGCGGCTGTTAGTAGAGTAGACAGGAACACCAGAGCAGGGTGATGAATGGCCCAGCGCTGGCTCCCAATCTGCTCTGACAGCGTCTTGCGTCGCCTGTGTTAGTCAGCGAGGATGCATGTGTATGTGTGTATGAAACAGAGATATTAAGACTATGAATACCAAAGATTTCAAGTACACCTGTCACTAGCTCTTGGTTAATATGAGGCAGACTGGCCATGTGATCAAACTTTGCCACGCAGAGAATAGATAGCTAAAGAGACAGTGCACCCAAAATAAAAATTGTGTCATCATTTACTCACCCTTTAGTGGAAATCTGTTTCTGAAAATCAGAAAAAAAGGTAATTGCTGCTTTTTATCTCATAATTCAGAATCTCTTAATTTCTTACAATTTTAAGTTTATATGTCTCACAATCCTGATTAAAAAATAAATAAATAAATAAATAAATAAATAAATAAATAAATAAATAATAATAATAATAGATATAATTGATATAACTCACATTTCTGAGAATTGTGAGATAAAATCGCAAAAAAAAAAAAAACATGAACATTGCGAGATTTAAACTTAAAATTCTGAGACAACAAGCCGAATTGTGATATTTATAGTCAGAATTATATAACCATAATTCTGAGAATAAACTCACAGTTGCAAGAAAAAAAAAAGTCAGAATTGTGAAATAAAAATTATGTTTTTCATTTTTTTTTATTCAGTGGCAAAAAAAAAAAAAACTATTCAGAAAAAAGTAAACTCAGTTAACTCGGAAAGTCAGAATTGTGAAATATTAAATTGCAATTGCTAAATAAAATAAAATAAAATAAAATAAAAATTTCACTTAGAAAACCTTAACATCCATCCATCCTCTTTGGCATGTTCATAGTTCAGAAGCAGCAATATCTGATGTATGAATTAACTGTTCTTTTGAGTAAAACATGCCGAATCATTGATTTAAAATTGTGAGATATATAGTCGATATATATACGAGATATAACAATAAATCTGAGAAAAAAAGTGAGAAATGTAAGCTATAAACTTACAATTGCAAGAAAAAAGTAAAATAAAAATAAAAATAAAAATAAAAATAAAAAGTGAAATAAGAATTTGCACTTATCTTTTTTATTTCATCCATTTCATCCAGTGGCCAAAAAACCCTCATAATTTAGAAGTTAACTCGGACAGTCAGAATTGTGAAATATGAACTTGCAATTGCAAAATAAAAAAAAATAAAAAATTATAATAAAATAAAATAAAATAAAAAAAAGTTCCTAGTTTTCATAAGAGAGGCAGCAGTATCTGATGTGTGAATTAACTGTTCTTTTGAGTCAAATATGCCGATGAATCATTGATCCAGTTCACAACACCTGTCTGAATGATTCATTTGTGAATCTAACAAATCCAAGATCAACTCACAGTCTCAAAGAGAGCCTTTCTAAGCTTTTTTCTAAGCATTTGCAGTGATAATTCAGAAAACTTGATTCATATGTATCTTTTTTGAAGCTCAAGTCAGAATTTCTCTTTCTGAGTTCCTTTTAAAACAAGTTCGAAACAACATTAGGTTGAGTAAACTGATGGCAATATTTTCATTTTTGTTAAACAGCTCCTTTAACGTTATGTAAATAGCGATGTGCAATTAACATATTCCCTCTTAAGAAGAGCACAAACATGCTCGCTCTGTGACTCATCTGACACACTCTTCTTGCTGGATAAAGAATCCCACCCACTATTACAGCTGTCGGCTCTGCATGTCACAAGCAGGGCTGAATACAGCTGACAGAGAGACAAACAATTCATCCTTAACATCTCCAACATGCTGATATGCAGTCCGAATGACAACAGGGTTAGTATCACTATCATTTATCACTGACTCCTCTTGTATTTACATCTGAACCCCAATAGGTGGCAACAAGTGACTGTTTATATGAAAGAATGAAGGACTAAATCAATCAACTCATTCGTTCAAAAACATTGATTCAGCAAAGAACAAAACAAGTGACTGTTCCATAAAGGAATCATTTACTCAGCCTATTTGTTCACAAACACTGATTAATTTAGGAATAAAACCGCTGACTGTAATCATTCATTCATTCATTTTGTTCAAAAGCCCCGATTCATTCAGGAAGGCAAAAAGTAATTTGTTAAATACAGAGTATGCTAGTATGCAGTTCTGAATTTAGCACTGAATCATTCATCTAATTGATTCATTCAAAACACTGATTCATAAATGGACAAAGTTGCTTGCAAAATTGTGTCTAAATTGTCTAAAAATTCATTTGTTGAACTATTGTGTAAAAGCAATATTGCTGAAATATAGCACATAACTTGTGGGCTATTTATAGTGCATTTATAGTACTTTTAAAGGCTTTTGGAGATAAATGCACTCACTATGAATAGATATGTGTGAAACTTTGATATAAAGGAGAATAAATGATGACAGTATTTTCATTTCATTCTACAGCGAGTATAAACATGCATGTCAGCCAAAAAAAATGGAAGTGCAATCATTCTTCAAAACTCAAAACCAACATTCATTCATACCTGACACTTATTATTGTAAATTACCAGGCACTCCTTACATAGGATGATTATATTTTCCTTTTTCCCCCCAGACGTGCCCTGTCTTTCTGGTTGGGATTTCTAAAATGCACATGTTTTGGCTTTGTTTCCCTACTTGCTAAAGGTAATGACTGAGAAGTAGTTTGACCAATAGCGCACAGGCATTGTGCGTAATCTACCAATCACGGCATGTGGAAAGGTGTGATCTACTGAGAAAGTCAAATCAATGCAAATACACATCCTTATAATGTATGAGGACTGATCATGCCAACAGGAAAACAAAGCCAAGCATTCCTTACATAGGATGACCATACGTCCTTTTTTTTCCCCAGACATGTCCCGTCCTTCTGGCTGGGATTTCTAATATGCCCATGTTTTGGCTTTATTTCTCTATTGTTTCCAATCTTGTTAAAGGTAACAACTGAAAAAGTACTTTGACCAATAGCATGCAAGCATTGTGCATAATTGACCAATCACGGCATGTGGAAAGGTGTGATCTACTGAGAAAGTCAAATCAATGCAAATACACATCCTTATAATGTATGAGGACTGTAGAGAGCATATCAATAAGAAAACAAAGCCAAAACCCAGATATTTAGGCAATTTAGAAATCTGACTGTCATCTGTGATTCACATTTCAGTATGTTTAGCAATCTGTAGTTACTTGCCTTGTGCTAAAAACAGCAGGGTGTGAAGAGTGTTGACGATTAATGAGTTCGCTGATGTATAAGTTATGTGTCAAAGAGTTAAGTATAACCCAGTGTACACAACATGTAGTGTGTAATGGATTCTGAACCACTGACATACTGTTGATTATTCAACTGTTAAACAGAATGACTGACAACACTCATTACTAATTTTGTTGCCAAATGTCATCATCTGCTATTTTCAAGCATCATTTTTGAAAATGATATATAATGGGAATAGAAATCCCATAGACCCATGTGGGCTCATTTGACTTGGCCTAGTAAATAATGACTTAGCAACAACCCAGAGCACTTGTTTCATAGTGGTAGACGCATGTTTTATGATCTTTTTTTGTATGCAAAACAAAAAGTGATGTAATTGCTGGCCTCCACAGCAATTATGTAATCTTTCTCCCGCCCCATATCATAGATAGACCGGTTGGCTTTTGCAAGCAGACAGAGAGAAAAACAACAGTAGGGTTTCTGTGGCCTGCTGTGCGTGAAGAAGAACAGTGTGACACGTTTGTGTTGTTGCTATCATCACTACTGTGCATTATCATATTGTGCTTCAGTTTCTGAAGAAGGACATTTGTTTATATCTCAATATTCTTTTATCCAGTGTATGTTCAACTCATATCTTGCACAGCATCATATGCATATACTACAGGAACGTATCTGCATAAATTCAAATGAATGCATTATTGCAATTGCAATAATGAAACCAAGGAATATTACACTTCTAAACCGATTTGTACCACACCATTGGTCTAAATGTGATTACTGCTCTTATTGCAAAACTCAGTGCAACAATTTCCTCTTTAACTTCAGGTTTTGCAATAGCTTGAATCCACTATCAGATATTAGATTATCAGAGATCAGAATCCAAAAACAATAGGTAAAATTAGATATATTGCAAGATAAAAGATATATTGTTAAAATACACCCTTATGCAAAAGAGCCAGAGCCGAAGGAAGTAACTCAGTCAGCATGCTGACACGAAATCTGCTCACATCCAGATGGTTTCGTCCACAGAAACCAGACCGCTTGGTTAAAGTGGAGTGACTTTAATGTACATTACTGCAGGCGAATGTGCCAGCTATGATGTAACCTTGACCCTTGAATGGAACTGCTACAGGTCTGGCTCGTGAAAATGAGCTCATATGTGAACAACAGGAATTGAACTCATTACATATGTACATTTAATATTCTAAGTAAGGTTTTAACCTCTGTAGATGGTTAACTTTCACCTTTTGATACTAAATAATTCACACTTTTGGATCATGCATTATCTACTCAATAAAGGAGCATGCTAATAAATGCATTAAGGTTTTAGAGATTCAAGACACAGCTTGCGTTCCTGAAAATGGCATGTGGTCGAGTTCAATTTGTCGTACAGGATAATTTAAAGGAACAGTTCACCCTCTCACTTGTTCACTAATGGATCCTCTGCAGTAAATGGGTGCCGTCAAAATGAGAGTTCAAACAGCTAATAAAAACATCACAACAATTCACATGTCTTCAGTCCATTAATTAACATCTAGTGAACTGAAAAGATGTGTTTGTAGGAAACAAATCCATCCTTTAGACGTTTTTATCTCTAAACTGCTTCTTCCAGTTGAATAAGCCCTCTATCCATAATATTGCTTCTCCAGAGAAACAACCGTTGTGTGTGAATCAGGAGAGAAATATGCACAGATATAAGCTTACACTTACAAGTAAAAACAGTCCAAAACAGTTGTAAACAAATATATGACCCTGGACCACAAAAAGTAAGCACGGGTATATTTGTAGCAATAGCCAAAAATACATTGTATGGGTCAAAATGATCGTTTTTTATTTTATGCCAAAAATCATTAGGATTTTAAATAAAGATCATGTTCCATGAAGATATTTTGTAAATTTCCTACTGTAAATATATATAAAGTTACTTTTTGATTAGTAATATGCATTGCTAAGAACTTCATTTGGACAACTTTGAAGGCGATTTTCTCAATATTTAGATTTTTTTGTACCCTCAGATTGCAGATTTTCCAATAGTTGCATCTCGGCCAAATATAGTTCTATCCTAACAAACCATATATCAATGGAAAGCTTATTCATTCAGCTTCAGACGATGTATACATCTAAATTTCAGAAAATTGACCCCTTATAACTGGTTTTGTGGTCCAGGGTCATATACTGTATGTCGGTGAATTTTGATACGAAACAACAGAAGATGGACTTTCACAATATTAATGAGACAGATAAACTCTTTAATTTAAAGCAGTTTATTTCTTTTGATTACACAGCAATTAGCACTTGTGCATATGCTAATTGTGACACTTTTTGTCAGTATTGTAGTTTGATTATTATTCTCTTTATGAATGTGTAATGTGTGTATATAGTGGACATTTAAAGTATGTATTGAACATTTAAAAAATAAAATAAAAAATCAGCCCACAATATTTCCATTTGGCACCCAAAATAAGTTTGAACCCCCTGCTACAGATTGTGTAAAACATAGAGAACCTAGTTTGTTCTTTTTAGTCCATATTGGCTATTCAGTCTGAGCTGCCTCTATCAATAATACTTTTCTTGTCAGTTATGTTTTTTCATGATCAAATAACAGTTGACACTAGGCACCGTGGTCAGGGCTTGCCAGTGCATATCTGAACTTTATTTCACACGATGTGAAGTATCTGCAAGTGGTTACACTTGATTACACTTGACCACATTTTTAAAATTCATATTTCAAAATTACACTTTCGGAAAATTACACTTGGTGTGCAGCTATGCACCCACAGTCATGTGAACATCCCTTCTGCATTGAGAGCTACTATTAAAAGCTCAGTACAACTACATTGTACTTGTTCCCATGCAATGTACGCAATGTGTTTACAATTACAATTAGATGCATAGTACTTAGTACGATATAGTTAGATTTAGTTCACCCAAAAATGAAAATGTGCCCATTCTCATGTTTTTTTTGGACCCCACTCAGTCACTTTCATGCAAAAAAAAAAAAAAAAAGAAAAAAAAAAAAAGAAAGAAAGTAGAAAGCAGAGCATTGCATCATTACTGATATTTGCCCATTATCCTGAGTTTGTCTTGTGATCATGTCTATTTATATTTGGACATCAAAACCCCACAATTTCAAAAACACGTCATGCATTTTTTTGAATTTTTATAACGATCTGAATTTTAATGGTATCAAAGTTTTGTTGTACATGTAACAACACACAAAAGCCCACTGAAACCCATCAATTTCATTTTCTCAAAATTGTCAGTTAACGAAAAATGTAAAATCTAAATAATCAGGTTTTAAGACATTATTTAATCTAACTATTGATAGTCTAATAATTTAATATGACTAAATCATATTAAACTACATTAGCCTGGACCAACAAGTCCAAAAATCGCACCAACCATTTTACATTCCAGTGTACTTGTACCTTGGATATGATATTTTTTTTGTTTAGTATTAACCAACTTGTGATCTTGTTTTGTAGTGTGTAAGAAATGTAATAGAGTACATCAGTATCTTTATATAGGACATTATAAAAAGAACTCTGATTGTTTGGTAATGTCCAAATTCAAGCACATATTCAAATGATTGTCATGCACAAATAGTAGAAATAGAATAGCCATAATAAAACACTTCCTGACTAGTAGTATAGACTTTATGAATGTTGAGCATTTTTTAAAAAAGATTTGAATGAACCATATTTCTAAATGCATCTAATGAATGTCTAGATGAGATCCTTTGAACTTGTACTTGAAGCATTGTCCTAAAAACTCACGGCTGCAATTGTATCTCCAATTCCCAGATATGAAAGCGGGGGACGTGTCTTCTTTCTGCGCTTCACACGCTGATTCATGTTATTGCACTTGACAGAGTTCATTTCCAAGAGGAAACCATCAAACTGTCTGCTCATCGCTGGGGATATTACGGTCAATTTTGATATGAACAGCCTAACTGCAATGGGAACACATTACATTCGGAAGCCCGGAATGCAGATGCATTATTATATCTATTACAAACATCAATTTCCATCACATTACTCAACCGAATGTTCCCTGTCATGTGCACAGCACCGCCATACCTCCCTATGACTCTTTGTAGATTTGTTGCTTCATATACTTCATCCCAGAAGCAAAATGCCATCGGTAGATCCCAAGTTTGATGGATCGGGAGCATAATTCCACTCCCGACGTGGTTTCCATGCTTCAGTGACCTCCTACAATAGCCGTCCACCTGAGATATATGACTTTTACTACATTACATTCGGCAACTGTGACTCTTAATAAGAATATGGATTACTGCATGAATCTGATTTATAGTCACCTGATTATATATTGGCCGATCGCATCATGTAATGTCCACTTCACTTCAGATTTCTGCTATTTACACCCTTCTTTTTGCCGTTTAAGCAAATTATTATTGATTCAGCATGTGAGAACTGAGGTTCATCTCATTAAAAAAGGCAGCAAACACTGTTCACCATTCAACATTTTAATGTATCTCAGCAGTGGAGGACAACAATTCATTGTGATCTGCATTTTAGGCTATTTTAAGGCGCAAAGCATTACACAGATCTCCTTTAAGTGAAATCTTAAGAGTTACACATTATGATTTTCTCACCAGGAAGAGAAAAGAGTGTCCAAGATCATCACAGATGTCCTTATAACCAAATGGGGTTGGTGTCACTTGCTGATATTGGTTTAATCAATGGCATATATTAAGGTTTGTGGTAGAGAGTGATGATTCAGGGCAGACTGGAGTTTTTAGCATGAGGAGAGGGCGGCTCACTTTGACCCCGTCAGCTAATGATGGATGAGGGACTGCTGCGATTTCATTGGCCGAGCTCTGAGCCGTTAAGCGATCGCCAGCATTCCGGAAAAACAGCCTGTTCTCTCATACTTCTTGAATCGAGGGGGATATTTTGTTGCAGGGATGACACAATTACTCAAATAGTTTGAACATGATTTTGTTGAATGTTCTTAACTCAAGCGTGCTGAACAGAGGTTGAGTTAAACTTTAACATTGTCCATCATTTTGACAGACAGGGTCGTAAAAATTCCATCATAATCTATTATTACCCATCATTTTAATTATCATATTTTAATTATAACAGCACATTTAATTGCTTTTATTTTTATTCACATTTTATTTTTTATTATGAACCTACAGGACTATTAATTATGAACCTACATATAGGCTTATGCATTTATTTTTAAGAGAACAGATGAGACTGTAAGTTTTCATGTTCAGCACCACACCTCGCAGTGACAGATTCTCATTTTTATGAGCCAATATCAATTTGTAAATCCCAGTTGATCTTTTGGTCTGTGCTGTTTTCAGTTGCTAAATGAACAGTATCGTTACATAGTGCACCTCCCATCCAATAAATCGCAATATGCTAAACTTTGTGTTATTTCTGATATGAAACAAAGTCTCAGATTTCAAATTCTGTCCATTTCATTAGGAAATTCAAGAAATAAATACCATTTTGGCGCTCTTTAATGCGACGTGATAGATCATTGTAGCTTCTGGGTACTCCTCTGTGTGTAATCAAACGCATAGCAAAAGATTTGTGACGCTTTCATTTTTGTTCTGGATACTGTGCTCTGCTGCCACACTGGAGCACACTCACCACCAACTGTACAGGGGTGGGAATTACAGTTAAAAGTTACAATAGATCAACCCTCAGTGTAATCTGTCAAAGTGACGGATGGGCTTCAGATTTTTCCATCACTGATAAAAAAAAATATCTGTCAGTGACGGACAATTTTCGGTTTAACGTGACCTCTGGTGCTGAATCTCATAGACATAAATTCAAAATTGTGAAAACTCACAGTTCTGACAAAAAAAGTCAGAATGTAAGATGTTAACTCATGATATAAACTTGCAATTCTAAAAAGAATAGCTTGAACTTGGAATTTTTCGAATTTTCAAAATGTTAAAAAAAAAAAAAAAAAAAAAATTCATTCCATGGTGGAATTGTTCATTCATCCTAGTGTTATTCGGAAATCTTTTTCGAATATGTTTTATTACATTTTGAGAAAAGGTAAATTAAGTGTTCAGTTAACTTCTGCTATTTGTTTAATGCATTTAATTTGTTATAATGAAATCACTGCTCATATTTGCATTGAAAACATGCTAAAAACCTGGAAGAAAACATGAAAGCTGTCTGAACTTTTGGGAGACCTGAAAAGTGCGGATATCTAAAGCAAATGCGATGAAGAGATTTGTTGCACATCAGCGCCCCAGGAGTTCGGGTTTACCGAGTCAAAAATGATGAGTGTGTGAAATAGCGGGATGGGTGTTAATGTGGTGATCTGTCACTCCATTGATCCCGCCTGGATCCCATATCCTGAAGTTCTGATGTGGGCTTTTCAAGCCTCTAAAGCTAAAGGCTCAGTTTCTGTCGACAAACGCTATTGAAGTATGGAAAGGAATCCCATAATGTCAGAAACGATCATGGATTATTGGGTCAGTGTGGGCAGGGAGTAAAAGGACACCTTCTCATTTTTCATTCTTCGATTTTGAGCACATCAGTCATCCTTATACTGAATGTTTCATTTGAAACACTTTTGCTTCTAAACCATAAAACAGTAAAAACTCAGAGCATTAAAAGCTGAAGGCCAAGATTACCTTACTGAGCGAATTCTGTAACATGCTTCATAACGTAAACATTCTCGCCAGTTGCCAAATGTGTGTAAAAATTGCCTTTGCCGAGTACATTTCTTATGGCTTCTTTCATAATTGCAATTTTACATATTGTGATTGTACATTATGAAAAAAGAGTAATGTTTATTTTACTTTAACTTTCTCATAATTACCTTAATTTTTTTACCCTAAGGCAAAAACAGGCTTCCATATCTAACAGCTCTTATCTTAGTGGAAATTCACCATCAGAAATTGATCTAGGACGCCTTATTTGAAGCAGACGAAAGAGGTCGAGTGTCAGTACATTATCCGCACCTTTAATCATACTACATGCCATTTATGTTATGTGTATTAAGCCCCAGCGAAAAGTGAAAGTGGGACACTCTTTGTGAATTAAGTTACTTTGTAGCCTCAATCTCCACATTTAAGCAATGCAGCTGAGAGAGTAGAAGGAAAGGATGGAAAAAAGATCGCCATCTTACATTTGCCTCTCTAGTGCACTTTCTCAGAAACAAATTAACCCCAGCACAGAGGAGACCAGCGCATTGTTCTCCTCACCGACTGCTTTTCTCACCCTTAGATATGTGGCATGTTCATTAAGGGAATCTATTCTCTATTTGTCCAGCAGAGGTCTAAATCTTCGCTCTGTATACACCGTGGCACCGCCATGTCCTCCGGGACTACCTAACTGTGACAGTGAATGAATTTAGCGGGGAAGGGTGTAATTTGTCCACAGCAATAATATGGAGTGGTCCGCTCTGCAGGCGGCGGGCCGTAATATAGCTTGCTGTAATGTAGAGAAACAGTCGCCCTCCGGGGTTCAATAACTGCTTATTACTCCTGCCTCCACTTCAGAAGCATCACCATCAGCCCAGTGGCCTCCCACATTATAACTCCAGCACAAATGCCTCCACTGCGCTATCGACTGGAGTTTCTGTTATTCGCTAAGCCTGTTGAGCAAATACCCTGTTTGTGGTCATGGTTCCACAGGTCTGTGATCTAATAGATGATGTTAGGGAATTGTCCTCGCCAGCCCTCATTTGTCTTCATATAGAGGCAAAAGACGAGCTGGTCAGCTTTCAGCAACAGGTTAAAATGACATCTTGATGAAAAATGCTTCAGAACTTGTTCATATAAACAGCCGTGCTCATAAGTTTACATACCCCTTGCAGAATATGCAAAATGTTAATCTTTTTATTAAAATAAAAGGGATCATGAAAATTGCATGTTATTTTTTTCAGTACTGTCCTGAATAAGCTATTTCGCATAACAGATGTAAACTTTTTGAAGTGGATGATTAGGGTAAATTGTACTTGTATTGTCTTCTGGGAGACATGTAAATATTTATGTAGCTTCTGAAGTGCAATACTTCTGTAAAATAAGAAAAATGTACACATCATCATCCTTTTCAAAAGTTTACACCCCCTGGCTCTTAATGCGTTTGTGTTGCCTTAAGCATCAGTAAATATTTTCACCTTTTGTAATAGTTATGTATGAGTTCCTTAGTTGTTTTCAGTATGAAAAGATGGATCTCTTAATCATACATTCACTTTTGGAAAGTGTTCAAACATGCAGAAGATGCTGGAAAAACCAAAGAATGTGCAGGAGCTGGAGGATTTTTCTGAAGAACAGCAGGCAGATGAACTGCTCACGACAAACAAGGGGCTCATGAACAACTATCACAAAAGATAAAAACAGTTGTGAATCATCCAGGAAACGACACATAGTATTAAGATTTAAGGGTGTATAAACTTTTGAACGGGGTCATTTTTATAAATTCAGTTATTATTTTGTCTTGTGGAGTATATATAAACATCTGTTATGTTAAATAGTTTATTCAGGACAGTACTAGATAAAAAATAACATACAGTTTTCATGATCCCTCTTATTTTGTTAAAATTGTTAACATTTAGCATATTCTGCAAGGGGTATGTAAATTTACAAGCACAGCTGTATATATGTATGTATGTATATCCACTCAGCCTGATGCCTGATCACAGTCTGATCAATCTCTCTGTCTGTTTTTTTTTTCTTCTATAGTGTGTCCTGGCACTGATAACAAGCTCAGCACACTGTCGGATTTGGATCAGCAGTACAAAACTCTTCGCAAGTTCTACGAGAATTGTGAGGTGGTCATGGGTAATCTGGAGATCACCAGTATTGAAAGAAACCGCAACCTGTCTTTCCTCAAGGTGAGTGCTCACCGATAGATAGATAGATCTAAACTCTATATTACTGCTGTTCCATAAGCGCCACCTGCTGTCAGAGAATAAATGAGTATTTTTCTATCCTCTTTTTGTGCAGGTGTCTTATGCACAGACTGTATAAAACATGAACATAGTGTCCGTGACGTCACCCATAGGTTTCTAAAGAGCATTTTTTAAACATTTTCTCTCCAAATGGGCAAATAGGTGGGAAGAGGGTAGAGCTGAGGTGCCTGGTTGCAGAAACTACACCTGCCTAGCTCGATTTAGCACAGTTGTCATAAAGGGGGAAATTAGTTATGGGGGGGACCCTTTCTCTAGAAGCCAGTCAATGAATTGCAGTGTAAGTCACGTCAGTGTTATATATTATAGCATAATTTCACAAATCTAAAATCAGACCATTGTGTTTTTGCTTTATATCTTGAAATGATGCAGTCTAAATCAAATAAAAACAACAGATGGATCAATAGATACTGTAGATAGATAGATAGATAGATAGATAGATAGATAGATAAACAGATATTTTGGACATATACTACATATATATATATATATATATATATATATAGCAGAAGACTAATTTACTCTCAATATGAACACTCCAGTGACATGACATTAGAGAGCAAGCCATCGTGTATTTCTGGATTTCAAAGGCAGTTGGAGCTTTTAGCAGTCTTTTGTACGGGTGCTGCAATTACTGGTAACACTGATGGTTAAATAGCTCTTTTACATTTGCATTAATGGATGTTACTCTGCTTCCAAACTTAGTATAACTAAAGAAATAGAGCAAAAAGGCTGTACGAGGCTGCCTTGTTTTCACACTAAAACCAGGTGTATTACTTATCGACAGAGAAGTCATCTGTCTTCTGAGTTTTAATAAATTAATGGATTTTCATAGAAGTCGCCTCATAATGGTTCTAATGTATCAGGATGAATATCTGGGAACAGGTCACATGGTATAGTGCAAATGAAAACAAAGTGTGTAGTGTCTTCCCTGAGGAGAAGCTGGAGACTTAGAAAGCCAAAAATTATTAAGACAATGAAATTTCAGAATTTACTTTATCTCAGTATTATATTCACAGATAGGTTCACAGATCACAGAAGTAAAATATTTTTCATCTAATTATTTATATGCATCTCCTGTGCATTTTGTCGAGTCACTTCTCTCTTTTTCGTCACACCCTACACTGCACACGAAAACACTCGAACGAATGAAGCCATGTTTCAAAGGTCTCTTGTTTACCTGTAGCCCTGATGTTTTCCCATCAATCTACCAGCATCCAGGATCCGGGTGTGTATCGGCAGGTGGTGTCACTTTGGTCTGTCAAGCAGACCTACGGTCCGCTGTCAGGTTTTATCCTGGTCAAGGCCTGAGTGTTCCAGCAGCAGCTAATGATGTTACAGGGTTTGACTGACTCTTCATTAAGGTCTGATCAATCAGGCTGCTGGCTCCCTCCATGCCTGCTTAGTGGGAATACCAGAGTGGCTCAATGTCTGAGCTGCCAGCTCGTGTTAGCGTCAGGAACTGCCACAAACAATCGCCTCTTTGCATTTATTGCTCTGCCACCACAGTCCATATATATGCATATATACATACCTGTACATACATACATGTATGAGTAAAAACTAGAACATTTCTGTAGAAAATAGTTTTAGATGTGTTGCATGTTTCAGGACCAACCACTTAAAATAAACCAATTATTTCCAATAAATCAGTTTTAGGTAACACACAACGAATAATTCATGTTATACTTTATTTATGCATGTTGTGTATTTCGGGTACTGCACGTTTGTTGCATATGCTTATTGGATGCAAATCCAAATCTTTGGCCTTGAATGCAATGCTTTTTGGTTGACAAGGCATGCACAGGAGAGCATTACAGTTACTCACAGTGACAGCATAACCAGCAACTGACTGTGACACAGACTGGAGTAGTGGGCAGTTTGGACCATGCCATTGAAAATGCCATTCAGGCATTTTATGTGTCCAAAAGTGTCCAGAAAGAGTGTGTTTGTACCCAGTTCGTATAGATTGGGGAGACATCTCCTCCTTCAGTCTTTTGTGAATGCCGTGTGTTTTGATGTTCTTATTTCTAGTATTTTTTCAAGGCGGCTCTCATCTTGGAAAAATCTCTAGTGCCCACTGCACCCTTAACGTAAAGTGGTTTTAGGCTTGTTTAAAAAGCTGTGTAGAGTTTGTATTATTTTTGGTTTAGTTGCAGGATCAAAAGATTTGTATTTTGTGGTTGCGGATGCCTAAACTATAATCATAAAGCTAATTATTGTAATCATGCTAATGAGCTGTAAAATTGAACAATCTATTTGATACGCAAATATGTCATATTACAGAAGTAATGCAGCCTGACATATGAAAAAATAGTTCACAAAAAATCCCACATACAATTGTATTAAGTTTAACATTATTATTTTATTTATTTATTGTTTTTCACAAGCTACTATCTTTCTGCAGTTCTGTTTCCTTATGCTTCCTAGTAAGTCTAGCTATATGCGATTACTTTACTAAAACGCTCTGCTTCTCTCTACCCATTTCCCTCGTATGCTCCATGAAATCCACTTGCTTTCCTTTTTAATTAGGATGTAATCAGAAACTGGGCCTGTCATTAATCAAAGCCGCCCAAATGAGAGGGGATTGTCCAGCTCACTAGCCTCATTACAGGTTTGTGTGTGTGAGTTCTCTACTAATATTTCAAGGTTGAAGCCTTTTGCAAACCGAGACACCAGTAAGTCAGTCCTATTGGTTTTCTTGAAATCAGTTTTTCATTGAGTCCTTCTGCAGGTTACATGCTTACGCCAGTAGATGGCGGCAAGGGAATGTCTTTTTGAGTGATTCAATCGTTTGCTCAACCGATTGGTTCAAAAACACTGATTCATTCAGGAACGCACAATAGTGCTTGATTTTTGAAACTGGCAATATTGTAATTAAAATATAAGTTGAGCCTTACTTGGTAACGTTTTGTTGACTTAACCATTGTATAAAAGCAAAACACAGCACATTAAATTTGATTCAAATTCACGAAGGAAATAGTAACGGCTTAATGAGTGAGTCATTGAACCGTTCAACCGAGTCGTTTGCCACACTGATTCATTCAGTAACACCATTATGCTAACCTGTTCAGAGACACAGCTACAGCTTGGGCTTTTGGAGTTGTTTAGGCTGATGAAGCAAAAATACACAAATTTCCTGGGAATATTGTGTCTAAGATGTAAGTTACTAAATGTTATTCTTTTGTTTATCGAACTGCTGTTTAAAAGTAGTATCACGCTGGTAAATGTACCGAAAACAATGAGATAGGGCCGATTGCAGAACAGCAGAACCATACGTCACAGCAGTCACATGGCAGCAACGCTGCGGCAGCAGGCTCAGACGGTAGTGGGCGGAGTCTCCGTCGCAGATCGGAAAAGGGTGAAAATAGCAATAAGTGATCAACTTATATTTTTTCTTGCCCTTTTCTTATTTTTAATGTTGTTATTGTTATTTGAAGAAAAAATAAAAATAATTATGAACACCAGAATTTGCTCTACTTATCTTTGTGGAGCGTTTCAAAGTTAAAGCTGTTAATGTTAAGTCCGTATTATGTATATGAGTGCTCGCGCCTGTTTATATATACACATATATACATACACGAAATTACTATTAACCGTAAGATACAGTTACACTATTAACTGTAATATACTGTATGTATGTATGTACATGCATACATACACACACACACACACACACACACACACACATATCGTATCTTACAGTTAATAGTGTAACTGTATCTTACGGTTAATAGTAATTTCGTGTATGTATATATGTGTATATATAAACAGGCGCGAGCACTCATATACATAATACGGACTTAACATTAACAGCTTTAACTTTGAAACGCTCCACAAAGATAAGTAGAGCAAATTCTGGTGTTCATAATTATTTTTATTTTTTCTTCAAATAACAATAACAACATTAAAAATAAGAAAAGGACAAGAAAAAATAAAAGTTGATCACTTATTGCTATTTTCACCCTTTTCCGATCTGCGACGGAGACTCCGCCCACTACCGTCTGAGCCTGCTGCCGCAGCGTTGCTGCCGTGTGACTGCTGTGACGTATGGTTCTGCTGTTCTGCAATCAGTCATTATTGAAAACAATATGCTTTTCAGTCGCGTTGTTTCACAAAAGTTTGTATGTTGCACCGAGTTAGTATGCTAGTATGTCTTAATTATTCAATTTTGTATAAAAAGGCTTTTAAGAGTTTAATCAACAATGAATCACGAAGGTGAAGAAAAAATATCGTAGTCAATATGTGACCCTGTGCTAAAGTAGCACGGGTATATAGTAGTCAGCATTTGAAGTGGATCAAAACCTTTCATCAAAGTTGTCCTAAAACCAAAACAATACCCTTTCTTGTCTTGGGACAACTTAAAATGATCTATTTTTCTTTTATGCCAAAAGTCATTGTATATTAAGTAATATGCATTGCTAAGAACTTTATTTGGACAACTTTAAAGACGATTTTCTCAGTATTTTTTTTTTTTTTTTTTTTTTTTTTTTTTTTTTGCACCCTCAGATTCCAGATTTTCAAATAGTTGTATCTTGGCCAACTATCATCCTATTAAATCCTAACAAACCATACATGAATGGAAAACTTATTTTATCAGTTTTCAGATGATGTATAAATCTCAATTTAAAAAAAAAAATACCCTTGTGACTGGTTTTGTAGTCCATAGTCACATATGGCTTCCATATCATATTAGTATGGAAGTATGCTCTTTCAAATATACCCTTATTTCTGTGTATTTTGAATCTCTACTGAAGTATTAAAGTTATATCTGGTGTATTGTGAGTGCAAGATGTCCATCTCCTCCCCATAGCTGTTATTTCACCCACTAAATGTGTGCTGCTGTATGGGCTTGTCCTTTTCGGAGAGGTAAATGAACCAGGCTGTAATTTTACTAGAGATGATGCTACTTGACTTCTGCACCTCTCATTTACAAATGTAGAATTTCACTACCTCCTCGCTAACACTAAACCCTCTAAAATCACTTCAGCCTGACATAATGTGCCCAGTGAGAAAGAGGAAGGGTTCAAGAGGGCTTATGGGAGAAAATGGTAATTGTGTCTGTGGGCTAATAGCACTGTCTCATTATCCCACTGCACTGTCACTGTAACATTGTCGGAGAAGAGAGTTTCAGCACGGCCGCGAGCTCACTAACATTAGTGTAATTATAGCTGTTTTTTTCATTGGGAAATTAACACATTGTTAGATTAAGTGTCTCTTCACCTTCTCAAAATTACTATCACAAGCTCATATCACAAGCTTGTATAAGTGTTTACTAATTAGACGCTTTAGATTTCTTTATGTTAGAAATGATATCATTTTCATTGCCTTGTGGTCATATGTTTTTTTTGCTGAGGACTGGCATCATATGTCAGCATAAGGAGAGAAACGGATAGTGTTGCTACAGCGCTCCAACTTTTACACTAGAAAGTCAATTATCTTTTTCCAGCCTTTTTTTTTTTTTATAAAAGTAATATCATTATAAGACTTCATAAATTATTCCAAGAAGGTTAAATGTTTATTTTCTTCTTTGGAAAGGAGAATTTAACTGTTATTTAAACCGAGTGTTTTACATATAAAATTCTTAAAGGTACAGTAGCTAAAACAACTTGTGGAAAACACTCATGTAAAATTATTGTTATTATAATTTCTGTTTTTGATGCAAGAAACGCTCACTTATATAAGTGAATTTGACGAGAAGAAAATGTAGGACATGCACTCTTTAATGTTTTATTTTCAAGCAAAGATTCACCTAATATACCAGTGTTATTTGTATACTATTGTAATGTGCAAATAATTTTTTTTTAATATTCCTATTTAGCTTTAATTATAAATTATTTTTCTTTACTAATAATTTATATACACTGGAAAAAGGGGACAAAAACTTTGCAGTCATAAATTGCTTAAAATAATAATAATAATAATAATAATAAAAACAATTACAAACGAGGAAGCAGCAAGAACCACATTGAATTAAATGTGAAATATAAAAATTATTTTATAAATAAACTATATATATATATATATATGCGTGTGTGTGTTAAAAACCCTCCAATCTTTGTTTTATGTACTTTAAAAAACGTCAAAAAGTAGTTTTTAAGTGTAATTTTAGTTCTTTCACTTACTTTAATGCTTCAATTTGCTGATGTCAGTTCATCAAACTTTTTTTGTTTTGTGTTTAACTGCAATATTTTTTCTTTCATTTACAACTTCCCACTCACTTTCTCTTTCTTTATTTTTTCCTTTTATTTCTTCATTTATTTTATTTTTTTTTAATTATTATTTTTAAAAGGTTAATTGAGTATGATTTACCTCTCTTATTAACTCTTATTTCAGTATTTCAGTCTCCCATAAATTGTACATTTTTAATTACAATTTCTGAGTGACAAACCTTTTTTTTTTTTTTTTTTTTTTTTTTTAAGTGTAGTTTAATTTGTAATTTTAATTACGAAAAACATCACTGAAATATATCCGTTTTGGACTGTGAAAGTGTAGCTGATAGGACGTGTGTCCATTCAGTTTCTCCATGGCAATCTAAGTCTCATTACATCCATCGTTGTTATGAAACGGTCTCTGAGGTTAAATGAATTCCTCGCAGCAATTATAGACACCTGAAAATTATTACAGCTACACGAAAAGCTCTGACAATAAAAATGACCATAATTGAATGCGCAGCATTCGTATGAATGATGATTGAACTGTGAATCTTAATCTGTCATATTAGACAATATTGACTCTGGCATAGACGAAGCTGAAGTGTAATTAATTCTAAATCAATTACACAGAATCTTTTTCTGAAAGCTTCTTGCCCGTCGATTGATTTTAGCACAGAGCTGATGAAGTAAAGCCATTTCTTGGTTTAAAAAAAGATGAGTTCTTCTATATATCACATTCAGTGTAATGCATTTAGATTCATAGCTATTTTCCAAAATGTAGTTATTGTTTATCATTCACAATATGCCAGCTGTCTTCTCCAACGGTTGAGCGATTGTCATTGTTTCTAAAGATACTCGTAAAGGTCACGATTGCTATTCAAATGAAGGTAATGATCGTCTGAGATGCCGAGCACTAAAGGAAGTCCCATTATTTGAGTTATGGAAGACCAAACTTTGCTTACAACATGCATTGTTATTAAAATGAGTCTTCAATGCTGCTTAATTTAGCCCTCCAAATTGTTTTCCTTTATGGGTTTTTAATATTTGCCAGTGAGAGCTAGTTTGAGGCAAATATGTGCAGTGTCATGTAGCTTGCCACATGGAGTGGAACAAACAGATTGCATTTAACAATAGTGATGACATTTATATTGTGTTTTTCTTCAGTTTGAATACAGAACAGACCGTGCCTGCTCGTAAAAGACGCCTTCGCCACATTCTGTCATCTAAAAATGGATGATTGTGACCCTGAAACTCTTCCCACTTCTCACTGCGGGGTTCTGTCAACTACCCTCCTCATTCGCCGTCTCATATCTCTCACAAAAAATGATCTCCTGCCACTTTCTCGCTTGTAACTGGAGTTGTTTTGTTTGTTCTGAATATTCTCCTGTTACTTCTGTTGCCATCTCGCTCACAAAATATGCTCTCAATAAAGATGTCAGCAAACTTTCATCATGCTCTCACCAAAGACAGTCAAGTGTTTGAAACGAGACAGTGAAATGCAGATTATAAAGTCATTAGAGCTCCAAATATTTATTGTTTGCTGAAGATCTCTTACTGACAGATTCAGTAAAAGAGTTTGCTCTTTTGTAGCTCGTATGTAGCTTCTCTCACTTTTGAAAATCAACCTGATATTTTTCCTAAATTTCCTTCAAAATAATTATAGGCATAAATGTAATAATTGTGGACAAAATATAGAGGCATTAAGTGAATGTGGATATCTGATCACTTGTCTGGAAGTATTTGATGGGATATGTTTAGGTTCATTTTGAGAATTCTGACTTTTGAAGAATCTTGACAAATCTGAGTTTCAGACATTGTTGATAAATATTTAGAAATTTTATGTGAGATTACTGGAGTATTGTTCTTAAGAACAATCTGAAAAGCTAGAGAATTAGAGATTGCTATCTACAAGAAAAAAAAAAAAAAAGAGCTTAAAAAGCTATTGCAATTGGAAGTTGTTTTAAAATTACCTTTTAAATGGTTTATTATAATACTTTTTATAGAATATATTTATTGTTGTAGTGTATAGTACAAACTGAACGACACATCAGTAAATTGAGTCTATAAACTCAAAGTAAGTCCATATAATAAGTGTGCTGTATGTCATTTTCAGTAAAACGGTAAATGATTTGTATGGGTAATATATGCAAGTGACACATATTATACGTCCATCAAATACTTTTTGTTCAACTTGCTAAAATACCAGCCTCAGCCCAGTCAGAAGTATCGGTACTTACATAGAAACCTATACATCTGAGCCTGATAAAAATGTGTTTTTTAAAGAAAGTTGTCAGATGGATTTAGCTGGTTTTGCATGTTTTGCATCTGAACTCTTTTCTCTCTCTCTCTCTCTCTCTCTCTATGTGTATATATGTGTATGTTGTGTGTGTGTGTAAACAAACCAGGATTGTTGTAGTTAACTAAAGTAATAATAATAATAATAATAATAATAATAATAATAATAATAATAATAATAATAATAATACATGTTCAAATAAACTCATCTTAAATAAACTCAAATAAAATAAAATGTCTAAAAATTTTTATTTCAGCTAGGTTCCAAGGCAACATTTCATGTTTGCATTTAATTGATTTAATTGATGTTTAAAAATAACAAAATCTGAAATGCAAATTAATAAAATCTGTATAGACTAAATATAGACTATCAAGGAAATGTATGTAACAAGTAAAAATGACAGAAACACACAACAAAATTACTAAGACTTAAACTAAAATTAACACGAAAGCAGAAAATATTAAAATAATAAATAATGATAAAAATAAAATAAATTAACTCAAAATATTAACTAAACCACAGTTGTATGTATTCAACATACATGTACTGTATATAATTATTTATATGTTATTATTATTATTATTATTAATTATTATTATTGTTTTTATTTGTTTTGTTTTTTTAAGGAATTTAATAGTTTCAAATAAATGTGACCCTGGACCACAAAACATTTTTTTTTTTTTTTTATATTCATCGTCTGAAAGCTGAAATAAACAAACAAACAAACAAGTTTTCCACTGATGTATGGTTTGTTAGGATAGGACAATATTTGGCCAAGATACAACTATTTCAGTTCGTAGCAATGCATATTACTAATCAAAAATTAAGTTTTGATATATTTATGGTAGGAAATTTACAAAATATCTTCACGAAACATGATCTTTACTTAATATCCTAATGATTTTTGGCATAAAAAAAAATCAGTAATTTTAAGCCATACCATCTATTGTTGGCTATTGCTACAAATATACCTGTGCTACTGATTTTGTGGTCCAGGGTCAGAAATAGTTTTGTGCCCATCTCAAGAATAATAATAATGTTGACCATATTTTAAAAAAGTATTGCTCTTTTATAGCTATTAGGTTTGTGATGCATGATATTAGACAGCCTTGTGTGATATCAGTATTTATATGGTCGTAAGAGTGTGTGTGTCCTTTATAGATCACTGCATTAACATTTACTGCACTTTGCATGTGTTCCTGTGACTTTTCTCCTGGGAAGTGCATATACAGAATAAAGTCATTTTAATGTCTAAAGGGAACAACCAGAATAGTAAATACTTTCCCTGATCTCTGAGATGTCTGGATATCTTAAACATACAGCTGAAGCATTCATAATGACTGATATGCTCTTTGAATACTGGCGGAACCAGTATTATTTCATTCAAAGGTAACACCAAAACCTCATATATCAATATTATTATTTTTTTCTTTTGATTTGTAATGTTTTTTTTTAAATTTCTTCTCTTTTTTGTTTCTCTGTTGTTGTTGTTCTCTTATGAAAATTCTAATGTTGCATATTTTAGTCTCACTGTGGTACTTGTAAATTTTAATACGAGTTCTTGTTATCCTTGAAAACAAGACTCTGTGTGTTTTTTGTGAGTGTCTGAAGCTCTTTGTCCTTAGACCCACCAAAATTAATTTTCTGTATTTAAAATACTCACAGCTGCTGTGTTTATGCATAACATTTAGCAAAAGAGTGTTTATTAACATGCGGTTCACTGTGATCTGTCATTATTCAGAGTTACGCCAGACTCCTGTTTAAAAGAGCAAAACCTTCACAAGCATATTAAACAGCTTAAACCTCATTTAGCAATAAATTTATTGTTTACTGCTTGCTAAATTAGCTTGAATCAATTATGAATTGTGGTGCAGAAGTGTAATTGCAATTGAATTAGCCTATGTTTTTAAGAAAGTCTATTAAAAAAAAATAAAAAAATAAAAAGCAAGATTTTATTTTTCTTTTTTATTATTTCTTGGCAGCTAAAGCACTGGTCCGGTGAATTTTTAATACCAAAAGGGCAAGAAAACAAATTAGTGTCAAAGCAAACAGTGTTATTTGAGAAGGCTGTGAAAAGCAAAGTAATCCTTTAATTAAATAAGGTAAATTAGAACCAAATTAGAAATTCGGTCCATGTCCTGAAGGCCTAAGGTTTTGGAGGAGCTTGTTGTTTTGTTCCTAGTAACAGAAACTGCTAATGACAATTAGCAAAGGTTGCAGATTTAGCCAGAATCACTATTATTAAAGCTTATACATAGGGTTAGTGATTTTAGCATTAATGCTAAATAAACAAGTTACCACTCCACCATGTTGTGCCATTATACCTTAAAAAATAAAATACATTACAAAATTCTGCCTTATAAATCGTAATTGGTAGTTCACCTAAAAATGAAAATTTGCATAAATAAAAAAGAAAAAAATAATTTACATACCCTCCAGGCATCTAAGATGTAGATGAGTTTGTTTCTCCATTTGAACAGATTTGGAGAAATTTAGCATTACATCAGTGTTGCCAAGTCTGCGGTTTTCCTCAGGAATTTGGCTATTTTAACACTGTTGCTGTGGGTTGTTTTTCGTGTCCGCGGTTTGATGCGCCCCCAATAACATAATATTTAGCCCCCGTAATGCAATTTTTTTTTTTTTTTTTTTTTTAACCAGGGAACCCCCTTCAAAATGCATTTGGGCTGCTGTTGGGCTAGTTTTGAGTAGCAATTGGGCGTTTTTGTTTTGAAAACCTGGCAACCCTGCATTACATCACTTGCTCACCAAAGGATCCTCTGCAGTGAATGGGTTCCGTCAGAATGAGATTCCAAACAGCTGATAAAAACATCACAGTAATTCCACAAGTAATCCTCACCACTCCAGTCCATCATTTAACATCTTGTAAAGTGAAAAGCTGCGTGTTTGCAAGAAACAAATCCGTCATTAAGACATTTTTAACTTCAAACCATACTTCTAGCTACTATACGAGTTCTGTATCCATAATTTTTCTACCTAAAGTGAAAAAGTCATCTCATCTTAATCAGTAGAGTAATATTATGCACAGATCCAACTGCTGTTTATAAGTGAAAACTGTCCAAAACAGTCCAATATGTCGGTGGATGTTGATGTGAGAGGACAACAGGGTAGTTTAAAGATAGTTTAAAGTTAAAACGTCTTAAAGGATTTGGATTTGTTTCTTACAAACACACAGCTTTTCACTTCACAAGATGTTAATTGATGGACTGGAGTGGTGTTGATTACTTGTGGATTATTGTGATGTGTTTATCAGCTGTTTTGACTCTCATTCTGATGGCACCCATTTACTGCAGAGGAGCCATGGTAGAGCAAATGACGTAAGGCCAAATTTTCACTAAATACGTTCTGATAAAGAAACAAACTCATTTAGATCTTGGATGGCCCTAGGATGAGTAAATTGTCTAATTCAAAACATATTATAATTCATATCACAATTATTTCAAACAGCTGTGGCCCTTGAAGTCATGTCTGAAATTTGACATCATAATGATCTTTAGCAGTGTGTCTCAGCACTTCCTGTGATCGTGACTGGCAGGTGACAGCTGTCAGCATATGCTTGGTCAGCTCTTCAGATGGATTTCCGCAACTATAGTTCCAGTATGTGTGTGTCCGACCAGTACAGCTATATCACATTGACTTCTTCTGCATGAAATAGACCTGTCCCCTGTGCCTGCTAATGATACGCAGTATGAAACAGTGATTGGATGTCAACATGATTGATGTGGGTGTGGAGAGGGAGGGTCCAGCGCTCTCTTGGGCCATTATCTCTTCAAATTATATCAAGGCTGTCTGATGAATCGGCTAATAGACTTGATGATGAAGTTTTGGTAAAGCCTTGACTAAAGGACAAACTACATCCTTGAACTTAAACAAATGGCTGATGAGATTCACCTGAGACTGTAGTATGCATTTGTTTAGATCATTTTTTTTGTCTCTGCAGTCCATCCGTGAGGTGACAGGCTACGTGTTGGTGGCTCTGAACCAATTCGACTATCTTCCTCTGGAGAACCTGCGGATCATCCGTGGTACTAAACTGTATGAAGGACGCTACGCCTTGGCCATCTTTCTCAACTACAGACGAGATGGCTACTTCGGCCTTAGACAGCTCGGCCTCAAGAACCTGACAGGTATCTTTCTATTCTAATCTATTTCTTCAAATGTCCAGTAAGATTCAACCCTGACAACATTTTCCCAAAACAACAATCTAAAATGTACATTTAAGATGGTTTAGCAGATTTTTCAGATGAATATAACTGAATTTCCAAACTTTATAATGGCAGTGAATGGCTGTTGAGCTTTTGAAGTCCAATAAAGTGCATCCATCCATCATAAAAAGTGCTCCACATAACTCCAGGGGGTTAATAGAGGCCTTCTGAAGTGAACTGATGTGTTTGTGTAAGAAAAATGTCCATATTTAATAATTTATAAACCATAATCTCTAGCTTCCGCTAACTGTCGTACGCATGTTCATGAGAGAGTGGCGTTCCAGCGAAGTTTTATTTTCTTACACAACTGCTTTGATTCACTTCAGAAGGCCTTTATTAACCCCCAGAGCCATGTGGAGTACTTTTTAGGATGGATGGATGCACTTTATTGCACATAAAATCTTAACACCCATTCACTGCCATTATAAAGCCTGGAAGAGCTAGGACATTTTTTAAAATAACTCCAATTCTATTCGTCTGAAAGAAGAGAGCCATATACGCCTACAATGGCTTGAGAGCGAGTAAATCATGGTGTAATTTTAATTTTTGGTTGAACTATCCCTTTAAAGAAGAAGTCCCCTTGTCATCCAAGATGTTCATGTCTTTCTTTCTTCAGCCGTAAAGAAATTATGTTTTTTGAGGGAAATATTTCAGTATTTTTCTTCATATGGTGCCCCGATTTTGAACTTCCAAAATGCAGTTTAAATGCGGCTTCAAACGATCTCAAATGCGGTTGTAAACTATCCCAGCCAAGGAAGAAAGGTCTTATCTAGTGAAGCGATCGGTAATTTTCATAAAAATAATACTTGCCCGGGCAAAATTTTCACTGGCCCTGCCACAAAAAATAAAATAGTTGCTGTTATCATTGTTTTTGACCCATGTTATCTATTTTAATAAATAAGCTTATATGACACCAACATTTTACATACCAATTAAATTGTACAATTCTCAGTTCCAATTTAAATACCACCGCAAAACCTGCTAGCCTAACAGATATAAAGTTCAAGCATTTTTTTTTTTTTAATTATTTTATTGCAAACGAAAGGATGCTTTAGGGAAAAACAGGAGACGGACTGAAAGAACGTAAATTCAGTCTCCGCCAGCAGGTGGCGTTATGGAATAACAGTGATATTACGTTTCCTTGGTTACTGCTGTAAACAAAGCAGCGCTGTGCTTACGAACGCTACTTTAAATGCATTATACAGAAGCAAATGAAAAGAAAACGCCATGTAAACTTTTCTTAAAACAGTCAGTTCCCGACAGAGATACATTCACATAACCTGCAGTTTCAATATTTAGGATAATCCTTTAGGATCTTTTAGGAAATTTAGGATGATCTTACTCTGCCTGCTAGCGTACAGTATTTTTCCTCTTTAATTTCGTCTTCAGTGTCTCCCGACTGTTAACGGATGTTTAAGAGTTCGTAATATTGTCACACACATGATATTTAAAAAAAAATGATTGCATGCAGTTCGTGTGCAAGCCTGGAGCAGAGATCGGTTGTAAAATGTCCGGTCCATCGGTGCATCTGTACTCCACTGTATAAATTAAATATAGGTTAATCATTGTTAAAGCTACAAAGTTACTGTTCAATGCGGGTATTTTGACGTATTTTGACAGCTGTTTGTCCGTCAGAGACGTGAAGATTGAAAACACCTGCAAATTATAAACTTTCGTGACGATGCAGCAGTGGCCCGATCGGGCCAGTGACATATTCGTCAACTGTCCCGAGCGTCTTTCACCCTGGCCCCCGGGCCATCGGGCACTCCTTATTGTCGAGCCCTGCTTTCTTGAGTCAGAATGCACTGCGTTCAGGAAGAGTAAGACAAGACGAGCGTTTGAGATTAAAAAAGTATTTAAATTGTTTTTTTTTTAATGAAAATAACCGATCATTTCGCTAGAAAAGACCCTTCTTCCTCGGCTGGGATCGTTTACAACCGCATTAGGGATCGTTTGAAGCCGCATTTAAACTGCATTTTGGAAGTTCAAAATCGGGGCACCACAGCAGTCCATTATGTGGAGAAAAATCCTGAAATGTTTCCCTCAAAAAACATAAATTCTTAATGGCTGAAGTAAGAAAGACATGAACATCTTGGATGACAAGGGGGTGAGTAGGCTACAATTTCTGTAAATTTTTGGTCTGGAAGTGGACTTCTCCTTAACCAGTTGTTAACTAATTTTGTGTATAGCTTATCGGTACACTAAAGTCTATGTTTGTGATGTTTTACTGTCTGACTGAGGTCTGCATATTGTGGTCTTAGTCTAAATGACCATAGCAGGGACTGGTATTTGAACACATGTCTGATAAGATTGGTGCTAATAAT
Source organism: Cirrhinus mrigala (assembly GCA_036247105.1). Taxonomy (NCBI): domain Eukaryota; kingdom Metazoa; phylum Chordata; class Actinopteri; order Cypriniformes; family Cyprinidae; genus Cirrhinus; species Cirrhinus mrigala. Next base: position 35,828,407 of record CM070007.1, on the reverse strand, counting down.
GTCTTTCATGCTGTGCAGAGCAGTGGCTATGATAATCATGTACATCACAAGATGTCTCTCATATAAATTAGCCACTCTTCATTATGTGATTGCGTTTTATCTTATCAGTGTTTTGTGTTCCATTTGAGAGTGTTTTACCGATGACATCTAGCTTTTTTTTTTTTTCCTCCAACCTTGCTTGGTTGCCTCACAGGGCGGCTTTCTTTTATATCTTATACCATGCAATATAGAAACTCATCTTAGAACAATATTTCCAGATCCCTGTTGGGATGCAAAAAGATATGGAGAGAAACAGAAACAGATCAAGGAGCCAAACAACCAGCAGACAAATAGAAGAAGTCGGTGGCACCTCAGTGCAAAACAGCCAGAGGCGTGATAATGGTTGTCTGACTTCTGATGACTCATGGACGGCCAGTAGAAGCCCAGAGGAGTCCAGCAGGTGGTACGGGGTCACAGTAGGTGAGGGAAAGAAAGTTAAGACAACCACTGACATGCCCAGTAGGCATCTTGTGTAATCATGTATTATTAATCTCAAATACGGCTTTAGCACTTTAATGCCTGATTAAACTATATCTCGGTGTAGAGATAAATAGAGCGCTGACAGTCCGGGTGCCTTCTTGTCTTCTTAGCGTCTTCAAAGACATTTCTTCCCTTTTATTGTTACTCTCTTGATTGTGATGAGGTGTCAGGTGGCGTCTTTGAATGACTGTGGTGTGAGGTTACAGAGCTTGTCTTTGAGTACTTCAGGATTCAAGAATCCACACAGTTTTACTGCCACAAGAAATATTTTTTCGGGCTTAAAGGAATAGTTCACCTGAAAATTTAAATTGTGTTAAAGGGATAGTTCACCCCATGGTTTACTCACCCTCAAGCCATCCTAGGTGTACATGACTTTGTTCTTTCAGGCAATACAGTCAGAATTATATTACAATATTATACAAACATTCCAGCTCCTCCAAGCTTTATAATGGCAGTGAATGGCTGTTCATTTTTTGAAGTCCAATAAAGTGCATACATTCATCATAAAAAGTGCTCCAAGGGCTTAATAAAGGCCTTCTGAAGTGAATCGATGGATTTGTGTAAGAAAAAAATCCTTATTTAAAACTTTATAAACCAGCAGATGACATAGGATGTTTGCGTAGTGTAAGCTCCGGTGAAAATAAAATCTTCTGACATTTTTCTTTACAAATCTGCATTTTGTACTTCTAATTTGTGACCGGTGTTTTGTTTTGCTCTCTCCAATGCACTTCCGTGCTCGTCACTTCTCACCGGAGCTTACGCTGCACGTACGTCCTACATCATCCACTGGAACACCACTGCTTGTGAATGTGCGTACAACAGTTAGTGAAAGCTAGAGATTACGGTTTATAAAGTTAAACATGGATATTATTCTTACACAAATGCATCAATTAAATGCCAGGACATTTTTTTTTTAACTCTAATTGTATTCGTCTGAGAGGAAAAAGTCATATACACCTAGGATGGCTTGAGGGTGAGTAAATAATGGGGAAATTTTCATTTTTGGGTGAACTATGCCTTTAATACACATAGTGTGTCAGTGTCCAGTTCATGTTTTATTCTTGCATTTCTCATTTAAAGGAATAGTTCAAGCAAAAATTCTGTAATTATATAGAATAGTGATAATTCAAGTCCTGAATTAAACCCCTCAATTCACATGAATTAGTTACAGTGAATGTATGACCTTTTTGGATCTTCAAACTTTTGGTTTGCATGGACTTTCAGTGGAGGGACAGAAACCTCTCAAGTTTCATTAAAATGAATAAATAATTTTGATGACAAACTGAAGTTTATGGATTTGGAACAACACAAGGCTACATAAATACTGACATAATTTAAATTTTTAAGTGAACTAACAGTTTTAATGAGCAATACCAGGACAAAACAAACTAGATGCTGACATACTGTATGCATTGGTAGAGTTTAGTATTTTTGCATCCTTTATTGTTTAAAATGTCCTTGCTGGGAAGAAAAAAAAAAACAAAAAAAAACACGCTGCCAGCCTGGCCAAGCTGGTGTTTAGTTGACTTAGCTGGGCAACCAGCTGAAGAGTGCCCAAAGCCCCTCTAAAACCAGCCAATAAACCAACCTAATTTGAGCAGATAAAACCAGACAAACATTTTAGGCTGAGTCTAGTCAGTTAAAAAATGGTGCAGTTTTCTTTGGCACACATTCTTTGATTCAAGAAATGTGCAGAATGGAAAGGAAGACAGGAGGTATTTTGACTTCTATTAAAAAAAAAAAAAAAAAAAAAAAAAATTACAGTGTTTATAGTAATGCACTTACAATGGAATCTAAGGAGTACAGCATTGCACTAGGTTAAACATCCAAAAGAATAATCTTTAAATCAACGTATGAATAATATTTATGGAAGCCTGTTTCCGCCACTGAATAAAAAAAAAAAAAAAAGGTTATTGCGACTTCTTGGCTCACAATTCTCACATTTTTCTCAGAATTGCGTGATACAAATTTGCAATTTTTACTTTTTTTTTTCTCAGAAATGTGAGATATAAACTCACAATTGCGAGTTATAAAGTCAGAATTGTGAAATATAAACTCACAATACTGAGAAATAAAGTCGCAATTGCGAGTTATAAAGTCAGAATTCCGAGATATAAAGTCGCAATTCTGAGAAATGAAGTCAGACTTGTGTGATAAAAACTGGCAATTGCGAGTTATTAAATCAGAATTGTGAGATATAAACTCGCAATTCTCTGAACATATCGGTCTTTCTTTTCTCCTCATAACTGGACTTTATAACTCACAATTGTGAGTTTGTATCTCACAATTGTGAGTTTGTATCTCATAATTGTGAGAAAAAAAGTCAGAATTGCGAGATGCAAACACAATTGCGAGAAAAAAAGTCAGAATTGCGAGTTTATATCCCGCAGTTCTGACTTTATAACTCGCAAATGTGCGTTTATATCTCACAATTCTGAGAAAAAAGTCATAATTGCAACTATATGACACAATTCTGAGAAAAAAGTTAGACTTGCGAGATGTAAACTCGAAATTGCGAGGAAAAAAAAGTCTAAATTGTGATATAAAAAGTCGCAATTACCTTTTCTATTTTTTATTCAGTGGCGGAAACGGGCTTCCATAAATTTTGCCTTTTTAACTTATATATGCAAAGTTATATCTAATCAAATTCTGTCATGCCCATAAAAAATACAACATTCATATGATATTAATGCAATTTTTTTTTTTTTTGTTTTGTTTAGAATTAATACAAGTATTTTAATATATAAGCCAGGCATTTCTGCTTTGAAACCTGAATGTCTTGCTGCAGACTTTAAGTGCATTTCTGTAAACACTGTTTTTGCTTATTTTTACAATGTGAAGGACAGGTCTATATTATTTGTTTGCCAATGATGCTGTTGATATATACTACTGCATTTTTAAAGTGGAGCATTCATTTAAATTAGTGACTGTTTCCAGCCACAGTATATCAGTGAGAAATGTGCACTAGAATCAGAAAAAAGTTTTTTTTTCTACACCTAAATACATTTGAACACAATGTTCCAGCCCAGTGTTGCAAAAAGTTGCACGCTATGTATGATGCTGCAACAGAACCCTTTATAAAAGACAATGCTGTGTATCATAACCCCTACTGTAAGCAAGAAAATGCAGTTGAAGTTGGCTGGGTTGAGTGATGGGAAAAGATGCACATTTGAGGTAACATCGTCCTTTGAATTCCTTGCTAAAGTCTTTGAATCATTTTTAATGTTAGATTTCTCTATTCCTCCAGCATTGCTGGTACAGTCTGATTCTTGAGGCAATGGTAGCCATGCTTCTGCAATTTTCAATATGAGTTTTAAGAGATGAAAGTTGTTCTTCAACCCCTTGAGATATTCAGCACATTGATGATGAATGACTCCTTTGATTACAGCCATGTGCTTCCCTCTCTTGGTTCATCTACACGGCTCTGCAGCATGATCAATAGCTTTCATAAGCAACTTATGATACAATAATGGCTGTAACCTTATTTTCTGTGGCCCTTCGATCAAGTGTTGTTCTTTTTTGACTATGTTCTCGGAGATGACCTCTATAACCAGCAGCTGCACGTAGGGTGGTTTCATCAACCCTTTAGAATCTCAGATGATAGAATGTCAAGCCATGTGTTGTCAGGAAAGAGTTTAATAATTGAGTGGGCAGATCCTTATATGTAAATATTTCCTCCTCTTTTTCCACATGTGGCCAAAGGTTATTGAATAAGAACAATTTAAAGATCATGTGCAATGCTTCCAAGTTGCTTGAAAATCAAGACTTGCGTTACAAAAACTCATGAAAGTATTTTGTTCATAAACAATGGATTTTCTAATGAATTTGATCTTGAATTGCACTCAAGCAACAAGGCAAGAAGTCTCAGTTTGCACCCTGCTAAGCAATTAAGACAATTATGCGGTATGCATACAAATTAAAAAAAGCATTACTCAAATGATTCAATCTTCTTAGATTGAAAAGGGAACATTTCCCTGTATGTCTGATTTTAAGGTTTATATAGATTTTAATTGATTGATTCTCATTTTTACAAAACAGTATCTATTCTTAAATCCCAAGAATCGATTAGTCTAGGGTGTTTTCAGTTAATGAACAGAACATTTTAGTGCATCTCCCATCCAATAAATCATAATAAGCTTTGTGCTTTGTTAATTTCGACATGAAATAAAGTCTCATATTTCAAATTCTGTCCATTTTGTTACAGCATTCAAACAATAAATGATAGATACTTTAATGATAAACACTTTAATACCAGTTTCAGCACAATAAACACATGCATAAACATCCTGATGCATGTAAATTACATAAAGACATCAATAACAGCTTGTAAACAATGTCACGTAACGTCACATTTACCTTAGAAAAAACATATTTGGTGAACATAGACTCATTAGTCAGCTAGAAAAATTAACTTTAGAGAGGAGCTTTTTGCTAAATATATATCCTTCAAGTTTTTTATGACAGCCACTATTTAAGTGTTTGTATTTCAAAAAACAAATTGGAATAGAAATATAATTATGTAATTGTAACTGTATTATCATAAAAATGTGTAAAAAAAAAAAAAAAAAAAAAAAAAAGTGTAATTTAAGCATTTGTATACAAATTTAGCTTATTTTAACCTTCCGTAATATGCATGTGATTGTCATGAATATTTTAGATGAGTGTTAGTTGAGAGATTTTTTTTTCCTTGAGAAAATTTGTACCTGATATTTATCCAAAATAATCAAATCAAATTAAATCAGAAATTAAATCAAATCGCAAGCTTGTCAATCAAATCAAATCATAAAATTTGTGTCAAAACCCAGCCCTACTGAGTTAAACCATGCATTATCTTCTTACTGTAAATAAAAATGTCCCCCATAACAATAAGCTTGCTTTGTGCATGTAGATAAACATTCTTTACCATTAAATTGATGAAAAATATAATTTGAAAACTCCAGCAGTTTTAAGGATTCATTTACTGAGGAAGAAATTAATTCTGTCATGAAACCTGTATGACTGACTTTCTTACATTATGTGGAGCACAAAACATTTTGTGTGTGTGTTTCCCATGTGTTGGATTTTCCTTTAAAGGGGTCATCGGATGCCCATTTTCCCCAAGTTGATATGATTCTTTAGGGTCTTAATGAAAAGTCTCTAATATACTTTGATTAAAACTTCTCAATGGTTTTGTAAAACAACACCCTTTTTACCTTGCCAAAATCAGCTCTGCAAAAATCATCTCATTCTAAGGGGTTGTTCCTTTAAATGCAAATGAGCTCTGCTCACCCCGCCCCTCTCTTCTCTCTGTGGAAAGACGATCTTGTTTACATTAGCCACATTTAGCCGCGTTTAGCCGCTATACTTCCTAACTACCACGTTATAAGGAAAGGCGATCGCAAAGATTCATAAAAAAACGCTTATACTCACTTCTGCTGTAAGTGAAGCTGGATCATGAATGATTCGCGCGAACATAGACGGATATGTGTAGATCGGGAGGCGCATTCCATTCACAAACGTAATCCACGGCTCAGATGTCGGGAGTAAATGACGACCACTATGTTCATTATTACAACCAGCAACACAACACCTCAATCGCTCAATCGGAGATATTCTTGTCTAACTTACATCCCTGCTCTGGCATCAAAACATGGAAAGTTACTGGACTGTAACAGCTGGTCTAAGGTAAAGAGCTCATGTCAATCAACAATCGTGGGAGCGGCCTCTGTCGGTGTGACGCAATTGAGGTAACTGACAGGCATCTGAGAACGGCTTGATTTGAAAAAGGGGATATTATTTTTACAGATTAATTAAAAACCACTGCATGGATTTTTATCATTATAGGGTAGATTTGTACATACACTGCCAACACACATTAATGTTCAAACAACATGAAAAAGTGAACTGAGTATCCGATGACCCCTTTAAGAACAGTTATTTTTGATTGAACTGTTCCTTCAAGAAACAAAATCTAAAATTAGGGGGCTCTTCCAATGAAAACAGCTATATTTACTTCACTAAAATTATTTAATTGAAATTGAAACTTGGTTGTTTTCTGAAGGTTTGGTAGTTGATTTTGGTTGGATTTAAAATTTTAGTCTAAAAGTTATACCTATTCTATCTTGCGATGAAATATGAGATTTGGAAAACAGTCTGAAATGTACATACTGTGAATGTAAATGCAAATGTTCCGCCTTAGTACAAATGTGTTTTTATTTAGGGGTTGTTTTTTTTTTTTTCGTCCATTTTATGGTATGTTGAATCCTGTTGAGTTATTCCCTAAAGCTTTGCCATTGAGTCTAAGCCATGTTTGCTGACTCCACAATTCCACCTTGTCTAATTTATTCATTATGTTACACATATCTCCACGCAACCTAACACTTTGCGCCCTCATATGTATGCTTGTGCACATCCCCGGCGGTGTATTAATGCAATAGCCTTGATGTGAAGCATGCTTTCTGCCCACCCCCACAGAGCCTCTTGGGCTAGCATGTCCAGTCCTCTGCTCTCCTCCACACAGCCTTGGCTGCTCAGTTAGTAAACGCTTTCTTGCTTCTGAGCTTCTGTCCGTGAACCCAAGGCTGGGCCTTTATTGTTTGGACGTTTTTGATCCAGCTGGGCCCCTGTATTGTTCAGCTTCTTCGTAGACTCCTTAGACAACAATCTTGCAGACGCGTTTCAATGCTTTTGTAAATATGTTTTGCAGCTGCTTAGATTTTTTGTGTTGGTATTTTCTTTTCGAGGTCACTTATGCAGTGTCGTTAACTGTAACTTTATAACTGTAACTTTAGTGTGAATTGGGTTGTGAGCGCCATTTCATGTTGGCTTCCAAACGAAGAACCTTGTTAGGGAAATAGCATAGTTGAAGCATATGTAGTGACAGATCGTTCCTTATGTGTTTTGATGTACATCCGAGAGTAATGTCTTATCTAGAAAGAAAGAAAAATAGGGTGGGAACTTGGTTCCGTGCATTAGTTCTTGATCGGATTTTGAGATGTGTGTGTTGAACTCAAAAATGGAGGCGGATGAATGTTAATTGAAGGGAGGAGGACTAAATTTTGTTCTCTTACTAACTAGAGAAGTTGGGTAGATTTTATATCAGTGACTGATTAAGTAAATATATCCAAACAGAAGGAAAAAGGAAATGCATTCGTTGTGCCAAATCTGTATGACTTTCTTATGTGGAACTTGAAAATATATTTTATTTTATTTTATTTTATTTTATTTTATTTTGAAAGCCAGTGTGATTCAGTGTTTTTACCCCCAATGGATTTCGATTGTATGCTACATAATATGCACCATAAATATTTATTTATTTTATTTATTTATTTATTTTTTTAAAATAAAACATGCATGTGTGAGTAATTCGCAGCAAGGCAATGCGGTTGTGTAAAAAACCCTTATAGTTTTAATAGTTGAGTGTTTATTTTTAATTATTTTAGTAAACCGTTCCTTTAAGAAACAAAATCTTAAATTGAGGTCTATACATTGACCATTAAAAGATGCTATATTCACTTGTTGATTGTTGATGTTAAATTGGAATCTTCACAAATTTTGTTATTTTCCAAAAGTATTATAGTTGGATTTAACGGTTATGACTATATCTGAAATGTGATAAAATATAGTAAGATTTGAAAAGCAATCTGAAATCTAGATACTGTAAATGCAAATGATGCAGTTTATTTTTTAATTGAATTGTCTAACTAGTTGGGTTTGATTTATATCAGTGGTTGATTTGAGTAAGTAAATGCATCAAAACAGAAGGGAAAAAAATGCATTAGTGTGGCATTACATTTTTTGTTCCCTTTTAAATCAGAAGCTGTACAATAAACAGCCTCTATTTTGGTGTTTAGCTGCTGTCTTAGCGTAGCTATGCAGTGCCTAGCCGAAATAAGGCGCGAACGTAGATTAGCTTTCTAAAGCTGTCACCTCTCACCCTAAAGAATGATAGTTATAAGTACTTTGATTTTATTTCCGAAGCTATTGTAATAGCATTACTTCCTGAATATGAAATTATGTCAGCAAATTCTGTTTTTCCAACCATCAGTCAAGAACAAAGTGGGAACAGGAAGAGCGCTTTGTGGGTAATAATTGGTTTGCCTCTGAATCTCTCAAAAAAACAAAGCCCGTTCACTGCAGCTGAATGTGATTAAAAAGGCTCTCAGAGGACTTCCTGCGGAGGGGATATAAAGAGATCTCCTGACTCAATTCTGGTGGCAAATTGTATTCTGGGTGTTCCTTCTCTCAGCGGCCTTCCTTGTTCCTTTTATGCCCAATGCAAAGCTCCACCATTAACCATTTAACTCATCGTCCCTGTGGAGTGCAGTTGGAGCAATTAATGTCAAACATAATTGCAAGAATGAAATAGTCTGAGGTCCGTTAATATTAGGCATTTTTGGCATCAACAATTTGTGTTTGTCAGGGGAAAGAGGTAATTGTAATTGATTGTCATTAGTTTGGGTCGTTTGGGTGCTTGAGCTTTGTTAAGGTCACCTTTGTTCTGTTCTTTTGTAAATAATCCCCTCTACTTGCATATGATTAATAGCATGAGCAAGTCTTATATGGCCACCCACTGCCTGTTAACAGATTTTCTAATGCATACTGCACAGAAAAAGAGGAAGAGCTAGCTGAAGATTGGCATTTCCAATCTGATCTCATTTCCAAGGGAGTAGGCATGCGCCAGTCTTTCTGGAAACTCTTGAGTTGTATTTTTGAAATATGAGGTTGGCAATGAGTTACTGGATATACTGGATTTCAAATCTTTGCAAAATACTTATTTGAGACACTAGTAAGAAGTAAAATTGATGGCCATGATCAGTCTGTGTATAATCTGTACATGTGCTATAACTTTTGGACAGACATAAATTGAATTTGGATTTCAATTTGTTTGACATTTTACACTATCTAATGTTAAGATTTTGTAATTTAAAGTATGCCTTTAAAGTAGTAGGAAATTTGTCCTGTGTCAAATGTTTGTTTTGGTTATCATAATTAGTCAAACTTGTCATGTTATTGTTTAGTCAAGTTTTATTTGACTAAATGAGCATTTTAGTCTAGTTTTAGTCTATTTCAGTCACATTTTCATCATGCTCTATAATGGTTAAACTGATTAAAAGAAATAATAATTTTTGCTCAAAATTATAATCATGATGATTGTTGCCATTTGATAAATCTATTTATTTATTTATTTTTTATTTTTTTTTGCATTTCAGCTATTGCACTTTCACCAATAAGCACAAATCAATAGAACGGTTGCCAGATTGCAAAAATGTAAACAAAACACCAGGCTGAAAATGTATTCTTTTAACAGAGAAGCTCTAATCTGGGGATTTGAACTCTTGATATCTGGCAACCGCACATATAAAAGCTTGCATAGTAAAGGCATATACAGAAGTCCTCCTTCTTTTGACGAAAATAAAAGTTATTTTATTAAAGTTTTTATTTTTTATAACTACATTTTAGTCTCATCAGCGATATTGCGTGTTGATATAGACACAATTATCGATTTCAGCATCATTACATCAGTTTAAATTGTCACATAAACTTCATAAATCATTCTGATATGCTGATTTGGTGATCAAGAAACATTTCTTCCTCTTGTAAATGTTTTAAACAATTGTGCTTCCTAATTGTATAAACCTTTTTTAACATTCTAGATGTTTTTACTGTATTTTTGAATAAATTAATGTAACCTTGCTGAATAAAAGTAATATATTCTTTTAAAAAAAAAGTTTCTAACCCTTAACTTTTGAACGTTGTCCAATATGTAATTGACTTTTTTTTTTTTTTTTTTTTTTTTAATAATAGAAACTGGAGTTGTTGCTATATTAAATTAATTAAACACAATTCATTTAATGATTTCAGAAGTTGTAAGAACTATAGGTGGTCTATACTATAGGTAAATATAGGTATTTTTAATAAATTATTTTATTATTTAATATGTAATGTAATATGCAATTTGTATTGGATTATATGAAATAATGTTTTGATTTTGTAATTTTTCTTTTAGTTTTAATTTAGATTAGAGCTAAATTATTTTAAAATAGTCATAATCATAGTGTGTGGTGCAAACAAGTCTCAAATCGAAAGAAAAGAATATTTGAAATAGATATCTTTTGTAACGTTATAAATATCATATAAATGTCACCAATATATCACAATATAAAAGTTTTTAGAGTCCATATATATAAGCTATGATTATCTGCAATAATGCTGCAACCAGTGCAGTTTTGTAGCAATTCACAGAGGAAAGTATCTGCATACTGCAGTGCTTCCTAATGTACCGTAATCTACTGTGACAACAACTAATTGCGTATTCCAAGAGGTTGCCAGTTTGTTTTACCAAAGGGGTTTGTGTGTTAGTGGTTTGACATTGAGAAATGTCTTATTGGATACTGTGAGACTAAATGTCTGCATTGTAAGTGTAAGTCAGTTTGCTTTGAACTCTTCAGGGTCTCTGTAATCGAGATGGCATTCATTGTATCAAACTGTATGTAGCGTAATGGATAAAGCAAGCCACCCCATGTCCCGCATTCATTATCAGCACAATGCAGTTCGCTGGAGAGTGGCAGTGTCAATATCCCAGTTGATCTTTGTCTTCTCTTTGTGAGGGGAGCCGATTTCAAAGGTACCTGCTTGTGAGATCAAATCCACCTTTCACCAAACATGAAAAGAATAGGTGAGAAATGTAAGGTGCACCTGCGAGCTGGGGCTTGCAGAATGGTCTGTGAGGTTTCAGCCGTATCATGGCTCCACCAACCCTCCCAGCCTGCCCTCCGGAGACCCTGCTGCTGGCTGTGATTTCTGGGACGCTCTGCTATCTCCACCAGCCAAACTCTCCTCCCTGTGTGGCTGAATAATGAGACGCTTCGTGAATGTAGACGGGTGGAGGGCGGGGGCGACGGAGGGCCGTGGATCATGATGCTAGTCTGAAGAGGATATTAGTGGAAGTGGCACTAAGCGACGGCAAGATGGAACTGGAAATTTCATTAGCATTTATTTTATATAAATAGTGTGACTCGGCACATCTCTCATTTTAATAGGGCCGTGTTTTCCTCACCAACCATTCCAGGCTCTGTGGATGTAACAGGGAAATGTAATAAGGAGTTGCAAAGTGACTTGATGATATTGGCAAGTCAGTCAAGCCCTCTAAAGTAGCAGTTCTGAATGTTTTGACTCAAAGGACCCTCGTTGTCCAAAATAATATTCAAAGGCTCTCCAATATAGGCTACTTCTGGTATTTCTTTTATAATTATAACAAAGTTATTTGATTTCAAAGTTTTTTGTTTGAAATAATAGAAACTGAAGGTATTGCTATATTAAATTAATAACCACAATTCAGGAGAGAAGTTTTAAGAAGTGATTGGTTTTCACCACCCAAACACAACATTTATTGATGGAAAAAAAAGGAATATGATTTTTTTTTTTATATTGTTTTTTAAATATTTATTTATTTAAATATTTATTTTATTGCATTATGTTGAATAATTTACATTTGTGTTTTGATTTTGTATGAGTTTTAATTTAGATTAGAGTTAGATTATTTTAAAATATTAATAATAATAATAATTTTAGTAATTTTAATTATTTTTTAGTCATCTTGAGGCCCCTGTGGAAGTTTTTCTAAGGGCCCAAATCAGCATATTAAAATTATTTCTGAAGGATCACATGACATTAAAGACTGCAATAATGATGCTGAAAATTCACAGGAATAAATGACATTTTGAATGTTTATTTAATTGTTCATTTTTACTGTTTTTACTTTATTTTTGATCAAATATATGCAACTTTGGTGAGCATAAGATACTTTCAGAAACATTTCAAAATACTAACCCAAACTGAACTGTAGTGTATTTTATAGTACTACAGTATTGTCATCTGATATCATTACTCTACGTTGGTACTCCAGCCGTACTTTTTTGCAAGGTTAAATGGTATAATCAGATGCCATTTATCATCTGTTTGGTACAAAAAAGTGTAAATTAAAACTTTTAATATGTGTGTGCTATTCAAAAACGCTGCTGATCTTATTGAATTAGCACAATTTGCAAAACTTAAATTTACAGTAATACATTTTCTGTAATGAGCTCCACATGTTGTTTTATCTTGTGATTTATGGCCTATGATTTATTTGACTATTTGTTCCATATTTTCATACCAGCAAAAACTGGGAGATACTGAGCTGCCAGTAGAAAAGACAGCAAAAACAAAGCAAAGCAATCTTTTCGAAAGTTTTAACAGCTGTTATTTATTTATTTTTTCCCTTGCATATTATTTCAGTTATCAGGACAATGCATCACATTTGTCACACTGATTCACTGTGAAGCAATAACATTTAAGATGGCTGAAATTTAATCAGGAGGCTTCAACACAATTACGGATATCCATGAGGAGGCCCTCCTCCACACAGTATACGCTCTCAGATATGCTCACATTTGTCATGCAAAACAATCTCTCCACTGCTGTCAAAGAAACTAATGGAAAACACTGGGATATCTTTTAGAGTTTTATGTAGTGACAAATTTGCTCTTTTAGCCAAAGAAGGATATTTTCTATTACATTAAATGGAAAGTGGGGTGCAACCACATTTATTGTTTATTAACAGATTAAATTAATAATAATAATTAAAAAAAGGTTTTCACACTGGTCTGATTCTGATTGGCTGAATCAGAACTCCAACCATTTGTATCACTCCACCGTTTGTATCACTCCACTTGCGGTTTTTGCACAGCGTGTGTCATGGCGGACACCTAAATCCTCCATAATTTGATAATTAATAGTGTTTTTGTGTCATGGAATGTAGTTTAAAGAGGTTTTTTTTTTTTTTTAACGCAAGAACGTACTTGTTTAAATATGCGTTTTTTTTTATAAAGACAGTGTCTATTTGAAAATTTGCCTCAATGTTTTCAGAGATGTGAGCTTCAGGGCATCAGCGGGTGTTCAGCACTCATGAACCTGCCGAGAGCAGCCTTACCTATGATTAGTTTTGGGTAAATCTAACAGGCAGTTTTTGTCTCATTAATCTCATTAATATTATATTTTATGTAAATTTAATACTGTATATCTTGGCCTGCAACCTTGTACCTACAGGCAGATCACAGCCGTGCCGTTATACAGCCATACTGCAAGGCTACTCATGTGATATTGTTTATATTGTCGGGAGTAGCATAAGCATGGCCAGCTGATAAGTAAGTGCTTTTAATAGGGCTATCAGTTTAGCGCGTTAACTTAATTAATTAGTTATGAAAACATAACGCGATTAAGATATTTTAGCGCAGTTAACATGCTGGCCCCCAGACCTGTATATCATCTTATATTTCATACAGTTGGCTGTTGACAAATATGATGCAGGGCAACAACTCCATAAATGCAGATCACACGATATCACACAGGCAGCAAGAGCAATATTACACGAGTGCTGATTTTGTCCCGATCTATCATGAGCTTAAATGTCATTTTATACAACAGTTCAGTAAATAAGAAGTTGATATTGTGTTATATTTTAAACATTATATTATGTTTTTGCTCAATTTAGCAGAGAACATACTACCTTTAAAGCCAGAGCAGAATTGTTGCGTGTCTCAGACCAACACAGCGATGTTTAGCTTCTGAATGAATCCCCATTTTGAACGAATCCTGTGAATCAATAATTCAAAGGCACATTTATAAAGAGAGCCATTTACAGTATGATCAAATCGATTAAAATGAGTGAATGACTCATAAAGACTGGCAGATTTGGTTTCTTATTTAGAGTATCATTTAATTAAAATAAAAATAAATAAATAAATAATAAAAAAACATTAAAAGAATAGTTCACCCCCAAAAATTTAATTCTGTCATCATTTACTCACCCTCAGCCAGATCTTCTGGAATTTGCAGCTGACTCTGATGTCTCTAAATATGAAATATAATTAGTTTTGGGTAAATCTAACGGGCAGTTTTTGGTCTCATTAATCTATTATTTGTTCCAGGCAAAATCTCATCACATTGTATTTTATGTGAATTTAATGCTGTATATCTTGGCCTGCAGCCTCACGCCTATGGGTGGATCACAGCCATGCTGATATACAACCGTATCGCACGGCTACTCATGTGATTTTTATACTGTCGGGAGTAGCACAAGCATGGCCAGCTGATAAATAAATGCTCTTTTTGTGCTGAGGAGAATGTTTTAAGTAGGGCTGTCAGTTTAACGCGTTACCTTAATTAATCAGTTAGGAAAAAAAAAATGCAATTAAAATATTTTTAAATAACACGGTTAATGCACTGGCCCCCAGACCTGTATATCGTCTCATATTTCACTGTTGACAAATATGATGTAGGGCAACAAATCCAAAAATGCAGTTATTCCCTAAAATTTGATATGTTGGTGCAAAAAAATGCCCTTGTATGTGTTTTCTCTAATATTTATATATATCACGTATCACACGATATCACACGGGCAGCAAGAGCAATATGACACAAGTGCTGATTTTGTCCCGATCCATGAGCTTGAATGTGATTTTTATTTTTTTTATTTCATTTTATTTATTTATTTTTTTTACAACAGTTTAGTAAATAAGAAGTTGATATTGTGTTATATTTTTAATATTATGTGTTTTTGCTCAATTTAGCAGAGAACATATTGCCTTTGAAGCCATAGCAGAATTGTTGCGTGTCTCTGACTAACACAGCGGTGTTTAGTTTCTGAATTAATCAAAAAAGAGAGCCATTTACTTCATTCCTGAATGAATCAGCCGTATGAACGAATCAAATCAAAAAAGTGAATGACTCATAAAGACTGGCAGATTTAGTGTCTTATTTAGAGTATCATTTATTTAAAACAAAATGTACTATGTATTTAATATTAATTAATTAATTTTTTGTCATCATTTACTCTCATGTAGTTTCAAACCTTTCTTTTGTGGAACATAACAGAAAGTATTTTGAAGACTGTTGGTAACAAAGCTGTTTTGGTTACCATGACTTTCATTATATGAACAAAAATACTGTGATGTTTCTCAAATTAACTTAATTAACAAATTAATGTTAGGTCATTGCAGCCTATATGTGTAATACATTTTATGTGGAATCAAATAAGCTGTTTCTTTCTAAAGCTACAATTTGTAATGTCTACTTGATACTTTCTCTTTTAACACAAAAATAGCTTTAAATAATCTTTCATGGGTATTTTTAAAGTCAAATGTATTTTTAGATTAATTAGATCAATTAATCAATTCATCATGTAATTAATTAGATTAAAAATTTTAATCGACAGCCCTAGTTTTAAGCTATAAAATTTGCAGGATGTTTTAATGGTACAAAGACCTCTTATATGCCAAAAGACTAAACGAAAAAAAAAAAAAAAATTCTCATGCCATGATCTCTTTAATGGTGAAAAGAAAGAAAGAAAGAAAAAAAAACTAGAAATAGTAAAAGCATGCTCAAGCCTGTAATCTATAATGTATCGGTGTATAAAGATCTTTCCCTTCGCACTTGACATGAGTAGAGTCCTTTTAATTTAGCTCTCATTGTCAAACAGGGGATTCGTCGCTGTACTTTAACAAAGATCTTTCTTAGTTGAACCTTTGATTTCCCAGAAATTCATCTGTTTTTATTAATACACACAATACCGCTTCAGTTTGTATGTACTCAAATTTTCTGAAATTTGGTTTGACATGGAATGTCCCTAATAGTTTATTTCTGGACTTTTAACACAGACAAGGTGTTTGCGCTGAATTCAAATTAGGTAATAGGTAACTAAAACTGAAGTAGTTTGAGTATTGTGATTTAGTTTTTTCACATGGCAGACCATGAAATAAGCAAAAAACCCATCAACTTGGAATGAAAACTTGAGCCCAAGCCAAAAGGAGCCTGGAATATCGTAGAACATTGCTTAGTGTGTGTTTGTTTGGATGAGTACCAGGTCTGATTTCCTTCCAGACTCATTCATTGTGTTTGGAAAGCACAGTACAATACGATCAGCCAAGCATGCAAGGTGTCTGATACACCTTTTCACACTCTCAGAAGGGATCCTGGCAACAGAGACACAGATATGGACCACAGGCTGATCTTGATAAAGGCTGAAGGCGTTTATGGTCATTCACAGATAGAGAACGTCAAAATGAGATGCCAAAAACAGATTTTTATTCTTAATCATTGTAATTACACACTGAGAATGAGACGGATAAATTGAACTGTCTGGCCACTTATCTCTGCTCGTCAAGCTCACACATGCTCATCACAGTCAGCGTGAAACTTTTCTAACCAGCTAAATGAGAAACACTTTTTAAACTTTTGAGATTATAAATATACAATGCTTATGGAGGAAAGCTAAATGCAATCAATGATATGCACAGACATTATTAGTATGGATGGCTTCCATTGTAATCGCTTTGCCAGCTTATGAATGGAGTGGAGTACAGTATGATAAAATATGGTTGTGTTTATGCCAGTGGTATTTTAGTATTATTTTATACTATTGGTGTTTCTTACTAGTTTGAGTTGAGCTTTCATCTTATTTTAAGTTTATGTTTTAGTCTTTTTTAATTTGTTTTTGTCAGTATGATGAAAATATTGTCATGTTTCTATCAGTGTTAATTTACAATTTATTGTATCCACCTTATTCTTCAACACCAAAGTAAGCCTGTGAGTGAGACTTCCGGTTCATTAGCCGCTATAGGAAAGAGAATAACAACGTGCAATAAAAGGTAAAACTGTTTGCACTACAAACCAGTGTGTTTATAATTAAGATAATACATTAAAATAATATGGTACAACGCAACAATTTGCAATATCAAGCAGCAAAATAAGTTGTTTTGTAGAGCTAAAAATAGTTGGATGTGGATGAGAACGGAAGCCAGACCCATAAAATTTACAAATGGCTGCACCCGCTCTTACAGCAAAAATAAGATGGGTATAATATTATAGTATTTGTTAATATTTTCAGTTATTTTTGTATTTTTAGTTTTCATCTTAATTTTAGTGCAAATTTTAGTAACTTTGTAATGTTATTTGTTCTACTATTTTTTTTTTTTGTAAATATTTCTATTTAGCTTGTATGTATGTATGTATGTATGTATGTATGTATTTATTTATTTATTTATTTAATTATTTATTCATTCTTTTTTATAACACATTTTAAAAGATTTACAATAACTATTTGATTTAAAGCCCAGGTTTCGCTCAGAGCCGTAAGATAATTTTTATTTAAGTTTTAGTAATTGTTTTACTTAAGTACTGCAGTAATTTAATGTACTTAAGTACATTTATTTCACCTTAACATTTTTCGTTCAGTTAACAAAAATTTTATTCAGACAGCATTGTATGTTTTTTTTTAGTGTAAATTTAGTTATTATTATTATTATTGTTGTTATTATTTATGTCTTTTATTAGTTTTAATTTTAGCTAACAATATAAACAGATTTTTATATTTGTACCTAATAATTTCTCAGCTTGTTTTACTGCTACTGTAAGATCCAAAAACAGATTAGACACTTAAGTGACACTTTATTTATTTATTTATTTTATAGGTAATATAAAACAAGTGGCATTTATTCTGAGGGGAAAAAGCACAAGTACACTTTTCATGCAGGGAAAAAAAACTTTTTGGAGCTACTGTATTTGAGTGTTGATCCTTTCAGGTAATAAAAAGTTTATAACAAGCTAATATTTTGTTGTTTTACACCAGAAATCCTGAATGGAGGCGTGTATGTGGATCAGAACAAGTTCTTGTGCCATGCTGACACCATCCACTGGAATGACATCATCAAGAACCCACGTTCTGAACTTCTGGTGGTTCCTTCCAACAACAGTGGCAACTCATGTGAGTACTTCATTAAGCTGATTTGACCAAAAAAATAGTATAAACTCACTGAAGATGGAGCAGGTGGCCTTTCTATTTTTCTCTTTTTTTACTTGTGGAACTGTAGCAGTTAATGTTCCATTAATTTATACTGTGAATGCTAAGCCAGGTTCTTCAAACTCAATTCAAAAACTATTACATCTACAGTCGGGAACTTTCTGAGCAGAACAAGAAAAGAAAGAAACTGCCTTTCCGTAGTACAATTCTAAGGCTGAGTGAATACATTTTACTACCAGTGGAATACAAGATGTGGTATAAATCTTACAGGCTTAGACAAATACAAATTCACGTCTAGTGTCTGAGCTATTTCTAAATGATCTTTGTTGAGACATTTGAGTGGATCATTTCAGTTCTGTTGCTATAATATGGAGCACAAAATGTCATGGTTGATTATTCTGGCTTCTTTCTGCAGGCAGACGGTGTCACAGATCTTGTAATGGACGATGCTGGGGTCATCAGGAAGACCAGTGCCAAAGCTGTGAGTTTTAACTCATCTGTATATATCTACGATAAACCACAGCTTTTTTGTTGTCTGTTCTAGTTTTAAGAATTAAAATTGCTCTGTAGTAGACCTTAATAGTCTAACTTCATCTTGGATGTTCTTCTTTAAGGGGTCATCGGATGCAAAGTTCACTTTTACATGTTGTTTGAACATTAATGTGTGTTGGCAGTGTATGTACAAATTTACCCTATAATGATAAAAATCCATGCAGTGGTTTTTAATTGATCTGTAAAAATAATATCCCCATTTTTACATCGAGATCTACATATATCCGTCTATGTTCGCGCGAATCATTTGTGATCCAGTTTCACTTACAGCAGAAGTGAGTATAAGGGTATTTTTTATGAATCTTTGCGATCGCCTTTCCTAATAACATGCTAGTTAGCAAGTTTAGCAGTTAAACGCGTCTAAATGCGGCTAAAGTAAACAGACTCGTCACTCCACAGAGAGAAGAGAGGGGTGGGGCGAGCAGAGCTCATTAACATTTAAAGTAGCCTCGACCAGAGCAGGATGAATTTTGCAGAGCTGATTTTGGCAAGGTTGAAAGTTTGTTGTTTTACACTACCATTGAGAATTTTCAACCAAAGTATATTACAGACTTTTCATTAAGACCCTAAAGAATCATATCAACTTGTGGGCATCCGATGACCCCTTTAAATTTCCTTAGCGAAAATAAAAAAGTATCATAAAAAGCCCATATGAATGCATTATAAATATACAGTTCTCTAAAGCCAACAATGGCAAGTGTGACAAACAGACTCAAATGTAAGTACAAACAACTTCATCTGAGAATGATCAATCAAAGTATCATAATAATATTCCGAACACTTTTGAATGCTACTTATATACTATGCTTATTTGAAAGTTGTGTCCAGACATATTTTCATATATGATTGTCTGCAGCAACAGCATGTGCTTTCTGTCTCATATGTAATCAGAGTTTCATCAGAAGTAAGCAAACATTTATTAGTGTTTCTTTCTTTTTCCATTGTTTCTCAAAGTGCCTCTGAAGTTACGAATTTTCATTTCTGACACCATTTTTAATAAAAGGCAAAAGTCTGCTGTCTGGTTTTGTCAGTTTGAGCCTCTGGGCCGGTAGCTGTGATAATTAACTGGTAGGAGGGTTATCAGAGTATCTCTGCTGTCTGCAACCTGCCGGTGGTACAGCTCATAGTGTGGGTGGTAATTAGAGTAAAATAAAAGAGTGAAAGAAAGAAGGACAGAGCGAGACAGTGATCATAATTTTTTCTTGAGCTCTGGGTGTCAGAGCGATGCAATTTAACTCCGTAAGACATGTGAGACTGCTTTAGACGGCATGAAGTATTTTAAGTCATGGAGTCTGCTGTCTGATGAGACAGAGTGACTTGTTATTTGACAGTGTCTGTTTTGGTTTTGCACACTGCTTCACTTTACTAATTTAGCTGTCAGAAGGAGTGCATTTGTATACAGACTGAATACCATTATATCAACCAAACAACCAGATCAGTATCAAGTATGGCATTATCTTCTAGATGTATACTAAGAATATGATGTGCATGGCCAATAAATAAACAACACAGTTAATTGCAAATATTTTGAGATTTTGAGATGATCAGCATTAGCCAAAATCTTGCCTGCCTTTCCAAATTGTGTCAGTTCCAGTAGATTTTATTATTATTATTATTATTATTATTTATTTTTTTTATTTTTTATTTTTTGACAGTGGATAATGCACTTTGAGGTATTAAAAAATTTTGGAGTGAATTTTGAGCAAACGCTGTATTTCCAGGAAATTATTTAATAAATAAATATATATTTATATATTTAAAATATAACTATATATTTAAGTAAATATTGTTCAAATTATCTGTTCATTTTCATATAGATAGATAGATAGATAATCTGATAGACTGATCGATCTAGCAATTGATTGATATAGGAATTGGCATTATTTTTAGAATGAAGACAAATGAAGAAATGGCCAAAAAAAAAAAAAATGTATATATATATATATATATATATATATATATATATATATATATATATATATATATATATATATATATATATATATATATATATATATATAATATTTATTTATTTATTTTTTTTGTGAGAAAATGATTTTTGTCTCTTCATCTCTCCATCTATGTTCATAATCATACAGTGACAAAGACGGTGTGTGCTGAGCAGTGTGATGGACGCTGTTTTGGTCCGTACGTCAGTAACTGCTGCCACCGTGAATGTGCAGGAGGCTGTTTCGGACCCAAAGACACCGACTGCTTCGTATGTCAACATTTTCCTGTATTGTTTTCTCATTCTGTATGGTTTAATAGTGTAATGACAAATGCATGCTCACTTTGATTTTAAAGTAGTTTCGTGGTGATGTTGTACTTAAATATATATTAAAAACACTGACCGCTCTGCAGAGGCGTCTCTCCATTATAGTTATGTTTTGTTGATCGACCACATGCTTACAAGACTGTTTTTTTGTTCTCAGGCTTGTACCAACTTTAATGACAGCGGGGCCTGTGTGACACAATGTCCTCAGCCATTCGTCTACAATCCAACAACCTTCCAGCTCGAGCACAATCCCAATGCCAAATACACCTATGGAGCTTTCTGTGTCAAGAAATGCCCACGTAAGTAAGGTTTCTTGGAGAAAAAATACCTGATTCCATTTCCAAATCGAGAAATTATGTTTCTTCACCTCAGACTATCATTGCACAGCTGTCTCATTAATACTTTAATATTCTGCTGTCTGGAACTTAGATAACTTTGTGGTGGATCACAGCTCTTGTGTCAGAGCCTGTCCAAGCAATAAGATGGAGGTGGAGGAAAATCACATCAAGATGTGCATCCCATGCACTGACATCTGTCCCAAAGGTCAGTGATATTCACAAAGGTTAAGCTCTTGTATGGATTTTAGTGTCATGTTGATAACATGAATCCACCATGCAGGCATGCACGTAATGGTTTCCTTCTTTAGTGCAAATAATTTGTGCACTGTATGTGTAAATGTGCAATCATTCAGGATTTTTAATTTTGTTGAAAAGAAAAAATGCAGAAAAAAACAGTAATATTGTTAAATATAATTACAATTTAAAATGACTGTTTTAAATGTTCATATATTTAAAAATGTAGTTTATTCCTGCGATGCAAAGCTGAATTTTCAGCATTGTTACTCCAGTCTTCAGTGCCACATGATCCATCAGAATCTAATATACTGATTTACTGCTTAACAAACATCATCTTTCAGTGTTGAAAACATTTGTGCTGCTTCATATTTTTTTTGATACAGTACATTTTTTCAGGATTCTTTCATGAATAGAAAGTTCAAAAGAACAGCAGCTATTCAAAATAGAAAACTTTTGTAACATTATAATTGTTTTTACTGCTACTTCTGATCATTTTAATGCATCCTTGTTGACTAAAAGGATTGATTTCTTTAAAAAAGTATGTATATATATATATATATATATATATATATATACATAAAAGGATATAAAAACCAGCTAATGCATATGCACATCTGAGAGTAAACAAACATGATCAAAAAAGCAGTTCGTTATTTAACTAAAAGGCTGGAGTTTTATTCCTACGTCCACCAAATTAAGCATTACGCTTTCTCCCATTAAGTTTCCTTTCATTAGTTCAACCCCCCTTTTTAGACTGTCTCTGAAATGAAAAGACCAGCATATTTTGTGTTTTGGATGCTGGTCATCAGCATGGCATGCTGGTCTTCTGGTGTCTCAAACAGACTCCCTTAAGCCAGGGGTCTCCAACCTTTTTCTCTCCACGGACTGGTTACGGTTTGCAAATATTCTCGCGGACCGGGGGGCGCTAATTTTAGACAGTTTTACACCGTTATCAGCATATGTTGATGTAGATTCGTCTCTTGTCATCTCTGAGAGAATATGCGCCGTTAATGCAGCATTCTTCGTCAGTTGTCACGTTCTGTATAGTGAATTGACTTAAGTTAAGACCTTCACCGGCATAACTATTGGGCAAAGTTTGCACGTTGCTTGTGATATCCAACATATATTTCCAATATTGCGACGTAACCCCTAAGCGTAGCTATGTATCTTAAACGCAGGGAGATGTGAAAGAGGAATCAACTCAGTATGCCGCACTGTCTGAAACACGTCTCTATGCTTGTGCACGCTTCGGGTGTGTGCAAGAGCATCGCGTGAGTAACAAATTGAGTTCTGTTTAATTTCTTCTTATTGTGTTTTTTAAATAGCTTGAACGTGTAAATTGACATATTAATCTGCGAATCACATGCCGAACGGTGGGGTCTGGATCTGGTCCGTACGTATCACGGATTAACTGCGATCCGTTTTAAGCCCTAATAGGCTATATGACAGATCAGAGCAATGTTTTAATTACTAATTTAAAATGAAATCATCAAATTGCTACTCCATATCAATCGCATACAACGAAAGCACAGAATAATTAGAACAATCATTTACGCACAATAAATAACAGAGCATCATATCTATACAAATTTTCCCCAGAATGTTCTGGTAGAAATTCTTTCATGGCCCGGTAGTGGGTCGTGACCCGGTGGTTGGGGACCTCTGCCTTAAGCTTCAAAAGACTACCTTGATCAACTAAAAATACCTTTCTAGTCTATCCATAGACCAGCCGAACCAGCAATGAATATTTTTGCTAGTTTCAGATAGTCTAAAAAGCAGGGATACTGTAAACCTATATTATATCTAAAGTGTGAATTATATAAAGACTAAACACATTATTGGCCTGTTTTGTCATGATTGTAACAAAAGTTTGTTGTTTTTTAATAGAGAAAAGATTAATGAGGGATGACCACAAAATAAGCATAAGTGATAATAGGCCAAGGCACCAAACTGGGTCATATTAGTCAATCTCAATATGACTCGCATTTGATCATAATTAGGCTCACAATGAGGGGAAAATTGACTCGGTTGATGTTTGAATAACTCTTTTTCTTCAGTGAAATATGATCACGCCAATGTTTCAGCTCATTTTACAATGGAAAAATGTATGTCAACATGTCTTTGAGAATATGTTAAAGGGGACGTCGGATAAAATCTTCACCTTTTTTTCATTTAATTTCATTTAATTTTTGGCGTTTTGAAAGAAAACACACAGGCAGTTTGTTATGGATTGTCAGATTCTGAAACTGTCATCCAGCAAGCTGTTTCAATTTGTAGCTGGTTTCTATGTAGATAGCTAACTATTTGGAAGCAATTGATGTGTGTTGTGTCGACACACCATGAAAGAGAGGGGCGGGGTGAGCAGTAGCTCATTATCATTTAAAGAAACATGCACCTAACCAGGTCACTTTGAACAGAGCTGTTTTTGACAAGATAAAAATTATGTTATTTTACACAACCTTTGAGGAATCCTCACAAGTTGTTATGATTCTTCAGGGTTTTTATGACTGTAACATACTTTAGGTAAAATTCCCCTTGATGTCCCCTTAAATATACATAAATTGTTACATAAATTGGAGTTTTTGGAGGTTTTCTCAAAACCATTTCTTATTAAAGGTATCTATAAGAAGTAGTGTTAATTTAGTATTATTTATATCCTATTGTAGCATTTATTAATATTTTGAATTAGTTTTTATTTTTACATTTTCTGTGTTAATGTTGTTGTTTTTCATTGGGGTTCAAGCCTATTGTAATTGTTAAGATGGTCATGGATGAGCGATTTCCATGTAAAACTGATCGTGCAGACCAAACCGTATGTCGTAGAGACTTGAAACTTGGAGGGATGGTAGTATGCACACCACATAAAACGTGATTGAGGCTCGCCCCAATCCGCCTGACAGGGGCGCTACAGCGATGGATGTACAAAATCGCTCATAACTCCTAAACCATCAGTCGCAGGCTTAAGTGTCTTATGTCATTGGGATCCTTGGCTCTTGCCGGACAAAACACACACCTCAG
The DNA here is from genome assembly GCA_036247105.1 of Cirrhinus mrigala. NCBI lineage: Eukaryota > Metazoa > Chordata > Actinopteri > Cypriniformes > Cyprinidae > Cirrhinus > Cirrhinus mrigala. The sequence goes on along the minus strand of CM070007.1, from coordinate 35,803,650 downwards.
GTTCGACCATGAATTTTTGGGTGTTTTGCATTTTTTGCAAAACCTACTGAAGAACCAAACCAGTGCAGAAAGATTCTCTTAAGAGTGAATACCAGTAATTATCAAAAAAAGTTGAACTTTCAATTCACCGTTGAAAAAGGACGCAAAAACATTCAAAGGGGGCAGGGCCACTTTTAGTAAAATACCTATAACTCCTGAACGGAATGAGATATCTTAGCCGAACTTGGCACACTTATGTAAGAGCTCGAGCTGAGGTCACAGGAAAAAAAATTGTGGAGATTGACCACTTGGTGGCGCTATAAAAGGGAAAAAAACTTAAAAAATGGCTTTAACTAGGCAACCGTTTGTACTGTCAACATGAAAATCACTGTGTACGGTCTTGGTCCAAAGTGCCTCAAGTGTCTATAAGGACATTTGCGTATCTAAAAAAAACATGGCCGCCATTGGCCAATGAAGTTTGAGCACCTATTAGACAATGTTAACGGAGGCCGTTGCATTGATTGTACATTGCGCTATTTTCCGCACATACATGCGATATTCATATCGTATGATAGACCTCCTCATTCCGAACAGCTTTGCCTCTAGAACCACTGCTGTCAATCAAACTGTTTTTTAAATGATTAAGAATATTTTTTACTCAGTCTGGAAAAAAGCACTGCAGTGCAATTCCCTAGACTCTCTAGGTCAATAATTATCAAAAACATGTTGAACATGTTGAAACGGGGTCCTTTAGAAAAGGGGCCTGTCCAAGTATACCCAAAAACCTATAAAGCCTAAACAAAAACTCAAAACTTCACAAAACCGGCTGAGCACATGCGACAGGTGATTCTAAACAAGCATGCAACGTTTCAGGGAGATCGGACCACAGCTGGTGCTATAACAGTCATAAATGTTATAACAACATCATATTTCCATGGTAAATCACCTGGATTTGACAAAAATGCTTTTTTAATAATTGATTTAGGTGGTTACAAGCTTGCTAAATAATATGTACTGTCTTTTTTCTTATGTGCTTAAATATCTAAAGCGATTGAACCCTGGTAAATTTTTTTTTTTTAATATGTCCGTTTAGTTTTAGTTTATTTTTGTTTCCGTTTTAGTTTTACTATTTCAACTTACTTTAATTAATTTTCAAGGCAACATTTTTTTTTTTCTTTTAATATTTGTCTTTTATTTTATTTCAGTTTTTTATTTTTAGTCAGCAATAACAACACTGGAGAGTAACACCTTTCAGAAGTGTTAAACCAAGTTTTTGACCTCTTTTGTGTTGTATAAATGGTAAATGTTGGTTGTTTTTAAAACATTTAAAAAATTGGTTGTTTTTATGTATTCAGTGTGTGATGGTATAGGTACTGGCAGTCTTCAAACGGCTCAAACTGTAGATTCCAGCAACATTGAGAGGTTTGTCAATTGCACCAAGATCAACGGCAACCTCATCTTCCTCATCACAGGCATTAAAGGGTGAGTCCAGTATACTTATCTATTATGGCCTATATAACCTATATCTTATAGCTTTTCTATATCTGGGCTTTTGTTTTCTAAATAATTTTGTTTTTGTAATTGCAAAAACAATAATGTAATGTAATGCATTATGCAATATTAGTAGTCTAAATAAATAAGGGTAGTTTATGCATTTAGGTCTAGTATTTAGGGACACAATTAAAATGTAAACCTCACAATGAAAATCAAATTTGCACCAAAAACAATCATTAGGCTATTTGAATTGAGATGTGAACGTGGTGTTTGATCCTAAAAGCAGCCTTAAGCAATCAAAGAGCAGGTTTCTGAAACTGGTGTTTCAGAAGAAGAGTTTGCAATCTCTTAGGCCACATATGCACGTGCACACACATATATAACCCTTTTTCTGGCTTGTTTTGTGTTTTTATTTATAACAGGGACATGTTTCATGGCATTAAAGCTCTAGACCCTGATCGGTTAAATGTATTCCGCACCGTCAGAGAGATCACAGGTGAGCGACAGTCACCATCCATCACATGACAGCCCATTAAACCTGTGTAGCCTTGTGTAAAACCATTAACTTTCTTTATTTCTTCATACATTACCTTTTATCCTTTGAGCTGGGAAATATTCTGTCACAAATCCTTATCTTTAGGCGTTTCGTGATATTTATTTGTTTATAAAACCTCACAGGAATGAACTATGACTCATGCTAAAAGCCTTTTGTCACTTTCAACTTCTTCTTATGATTGTGCCAAATAGCTAATGGAGTGAAGCAGCAAAGCAACGTTTTCAAAATGAAACTCAGAAACTGTTCTCTTGTGCGCCATTGGAGTACCGTCAGTTTAGACACATTTCACCCAATACGAGACAACAAACGGATAATTAAAACAATGTGCATATCTGAAGAAATGATGCTCTGTGGTAATGGAACTGGTTCTTTTAATTAGCGCAATCATTTCCCTTAATATACTTTCATTTCAGTGTAATGGGGTCGTTTTATACTGTCAGACAGGCAGTAAATAATATTGTACTCACTGGACCTGTGGCAATATCCTGAGCCCATGTCTGCTGTCATAGTAACAAACGTGTTTATCTGTTTCATTGTCAGGGTGTTTAAAAGCATGAATTCATTTTTTTTTATTTGTTCTCTGTTTTCACAGGTTTCTTGAACATTCAGTCTTGGCCGGAAAACATGACAGACCTTGGCGTTTTCTCGAACCTTGCCACCATTGGAGGACGCTCCCTTTATAGGTAAATTATCACAAAATACTAGCTAAAAGTCATTATATAGCTAATGAAAATAGTAAAATAAAATATATTATTTAGTAATTGTTAAAAGTACTTTACATTTCACTGTGATAATTTATAATAATAATAATAATAATAATAATAATAATAATAATAATAATAATTATTATTATTATTATTATTATTATTATTATTATTATTATTATGTTTAATCATTTTAAATTAATTACATTTGATATTATTATTATTATTATTTTTTTTTTTACATTTTAATTAATTACATTTGATATTATTATTATTATTTTTTTTATTATTATTATTATTATTATACTATTATTGTTACTACTGTTTTAATTATTAAATAAAATTTGATAGTATTAAAAATAACAACAATACAATAAGAATAATAAAGTATAAAGTAAAAATAGTCAAGTAATATATATTAGTAGTAGTAATAGTAGCAATAGTATTGTTGCTATAATTGTTGATGTTGTATGTGTACACTTTGTAATTAAATTTGATGCTATTATTATTATTATTATTATTTTCAAATTAAATTGTTCAATTGTTACTGCTACTATTTTAATTATTTAAATAAATTTGATAGTAGTAGTAGTAATAATAATAATAATGAATTAAAATAATAAAAATATTGAATATATTTAATGAAATGTTAGAAAAATTGTTATAATATTTTGTAATTCATTTTGATATTATTATTATTATTGCTATAACTGCTAATGTTGTATATGTATGTTGTTGTATGTGTTTGATATTATTATTATTATTATTGTTGTTAAATCAGTTTAATGAATTAAATTTGGTATTATTATTATTATTATTACTATAATTGTTGATGTTGTTGTATGTGTATGCTTTGTTGTTATTACATTTGGTATTATTATTATTATTATTATTATTATTATTATTATTATTATTATTATTATTACTACTACTACTATAATTATTACTACAATTATTGTTGTTGATTTGTATGTTTCATATTTTTAAATTAAATTGTGTATTATTATTATGTTGCTACTATGTTTTCATTATTTTAATTAAATTTGTTAATAACAACATCATCATCAATAATAATAATAATAAGAAGAAGACGAAGAAGAAGAAACAATGAAGTATTTAATATATTTATAGTATTTAGTATTTAATTTATTTTTATTCTCAATCAAAACCGTTTGCTAAATGACTAAATAAAATTGCTATGTGTCACAGTTAAGTGACTGAAATATAGGTAGATTGATGATACTCATGAGTAAAGTCTGTTTTCCTCACAAAACTCATAAAACTATGTCCAAAATCCACTGCTGGTCTAGTTTAATGAAATCTATTAGGCTTTTGTACTTTCAGAGGGTTGGCAAATGTGTGTCGTTGTCCCAAGAGTACTTTCCCTGTCCAATTTTTGGGTTGAATCTTCTCACAGATTTGCTCATACACTAAATGATTTAAATACACTTTTAGTAATATATTCAGAAATGTCCTCATTAACTACTTCTAAGAATTCCCCTGTTTCATATTAAATCCAAGTGAAAAATGTTCACTCCCTGTGGATGTGGCACTTAAAATAGTTCCTGTGGCATTGTTGTCATTTATCAGAGACGTCTTCAATTATATGCTGCATTAACGTGCAGCTGAATTTACTGTCTGCGTCTTTGTTTTCTCAGCGGTATTTCTCTGCTGATCCTGAAGCAGCGCTGGATCTCTTCGCTGAAGTTCCAGTCTCTAAAAGAGATCAGCGCCGGTAACGTCTACATGACCAACAACAGCCAGCTCTGCTTCTACAACACGGTGAACTGGACCAGTCTGTTCCGCACCAGCACCCAGAGAGCTCTGATCAAGAGCAACAGGGACCCCAGAGAGTGTAGTGAGTCCCGTTCAATCTCAGCTCTCATCTACACCTCCATCTGTTCAGTAACTGTGATTTCCTCTAAATAAGATGTCATGTTTGAAGCTGGAATAAAAAACTTGGCATCCTATAGTGATACATTAGCTTGAAAAGCTTCCATATCAGACTTGCGACTTTCTACATAGACTTTAATTAAACTGAAAATTGAGGATCAGATTCTGTAATTTAGTTGCCACTAGAAATATAACAAATTTAATAGCATCTTATGATGTCTTATTGAATATTGTAATTGATATAAGGGAACAGAGAATCATACACTTGCAGATCTGCTCAAGCTATGTGGAAACAGCATATTATGATATATTGTTATTCTTTTATTGTTAGTCTGTGTGATTGTAAATTTAGTCAGGTGTTTTTGCTTTAAAAAATGCAGTTTAATTTTACATGGCCATAATAAAACAGGTGGTTTTGCTATTGTAACTCACATTAGTTATATATATAGTACAATTATTTTAGTATAGAGTTATTAGAGTTAAGCTGATACAATATATAGTCTAATATAGATGTTTTTAATGTAATACAACTTAATATTTAATGAATTGAGTTGAATATTGAGTTTACATGAGTTACATGTGTTATGTGTATAGTATGTAAATTCTTTAAATATAAAACATACACTACTGCTCAAAAGTTTGGGATCAGTAAGACCTGTAATGTTTTTTTAAGAAGTCTCTTATGCTCTTCAAGGCTGCATTTATTTGATTAAAAATACAGAAAAAAAAAACAGTAATATTGCAAAATGTTTTTTGCAATATAAAATAATGTTTTTTATTTTAATATACTTTAAAATATAATTTATTCATGTCATGCAAATCTGAATTTTCATCAGCTGTTACTCCAGTCTTAAGTGTCACATGATCCTTCAGAAATCATTCTAATATTTTGGAACTTGTGATTATTATTATTATTTTTTTTTTTTTCAGGATTTTTTAATGAATAACAAGTTAAAAAGAACAGCATTTATTTTTATTAATGTAACACATCCTTGGTGAATAAAAGTATTGATTTCTTTCAAAAAAAGAAAGAATAAAAATGTACTGACCTCAAACATTTGAACAGTAGTGTGTATTGTTAAAATATTCTTTCTATTTTAAATACATGCTCTTGTTTTTAAACTTTTATTGATCAAAGAATCCTGAAACAATGCATCACAGGTTCCAAAAAAAATATTAAGCAGCACAACTGTTTCCAGCACTGAACTGCTTACCCCTGAACTGCTTTCAACATTGATAATAGTAAGAACTGTTTCTTGAACAGCAAATCAGCATATTAGAATGATGTTTGAAGGATCGTGTGACACTGAAGACTGGAGTAATGATTCTGAAAATTAAACTTTAATTACAGATATAAATTACATTTTAAAGTATATTAATACAGAAAAACATTGTTTTACATCATAATAATATTTCATAATATTACATTTCTGGATTTTTGATCCAATTAACAGCCTTGATAACCATAAGAAACATCTTTAAAAACCATTAAAAATCTTACTGAACCCAAACTTTTGAGCAGCAGTGTACATACCACATATATAGTACATATCACTGATAAACACTACTGTTTTGGATCAGTAAGATTTTGTGATGAAATTAATACTTCAATTCAGCTAGGGTGCATTATATTGATCAGAAGTGACAGTAAAGACATTATAATTAACAAAATATTTCTACTTTAAATAAATGCTGTTCTTTTTTAATCAAAAAAGTTTATTAATCAAAGAATCTTTAAAAATTGATTCCACAAAAATATTAAGCAGCATAACTGCTTTCAACATTGATAATAGTAAGAAATGTTTCTTGAATAGCAAATCAGCATATTAGAATGATTTCTGATGGATCATGTAACTCTGAAGACTGGAGTAATAATGCTGAAAATTCAGCTTTGCGGCACAAAAATAAATTACATTATAAGATATATTCAACTATAAAAACGTTATTTTAAAAATTAAAAACTTTTTACAACATTACTGTTTTTACTGCGTTTTTCATCAAATAAATGCAACCTTGATAAGCATAAGAAAAAATCTCAATATTCTCACTACTTTAGCCCAAAAATGTGCCTTTTTATACACACCCACAGAGCTTTAATATTTGTTGTCTATCCCACAAACTGAGTCTGTCATTGAAGACTAGCCTATAAACTGGAAATAGGTCACTGAAGTAAGATGTTACTTGTGAAAGTTAAACTTGTGGGGCTAATGAAGATGTTAACAGACGGAGAGCCATTTCCAGTGCACACCGCCAAGCTGGATGTAATTAGTGTGATAATAAGTCTGTAACGTGAGGGATCAATGGCTCTGTTATCTGGCTCATTCATTAGCCTCTTTTCCACACCATCGATCAAAGCGGACTGATCTACGCAACTGACCAACAGCCCAGACAGATGCCCACAGTGTTTCCACATGCATGCAGTGTGTTTATTAATGAAGAACAATGTTTTGCAAAACCTATTAAGGAGGAAGAATCTCTGTCATATGTGGCTGGGGAATTTAAAACATAGACTGTTTTTAAGGTAAAATGACACTGTCACACAAGTACTAACAAAACGATAAACGTATTATTATGTGGTCCCAGCTCTTTAAATATCAGCTTAACAAATGCACATTTCATTCCACCTTAATTCAGTTCAATAAATAGTGTTTACTTCTTACAAAAACATTACCTGTCAAGAATTTTTAGTAGTAATAGAATTAAAGTAATAGCTATTGTAACTAATAGCTAAATAGTAGCCTTTTAAAGCATGTCAAGAAACTTGACAAGCTTTTGGAAGGTAATTTGAGTAATAAATATTTTATGAATATCATGGAGACATTGGAGACATCTAAGTTCCAAATGAATGAACTAATTGCAGTGTTTTCTTTCTGTTTGTGCATGTGTTTTTTTCCAGCTAAAGAGCTGATGGTTTGTGATCCGTTGTGTTCAGAGGAAGGATGTTGGGGTCCCGGTCCAGACCAGTGTCTCTCGTGCAAATACTTCAGCCGAGGAAGGACATGTGTCAAGTCCTGTAACTTATATTATGGGTATGTGAACAATCAAATCTTTTGTGGTAAAACTTGTTTTTTGTCAAAGTTCTTGTTTTTCTTTAAATAAAAAAAATAAAATCAAAATTAAATAAATTAAACCACTTTAGCTTGCAGTTGCTTTAATATGAACGTGTTTTTCAAATGCAGATTTGTTCAGACGGGCCGCTGGCTCCAAAGATATATCTGCAGTATGACTATCATGATCAGACTATCAAGATCAAGGGATCAAAATGCTTTTAATGCTATTTATAACTCAAAGGAATAGACAGACTCTCATGCTTTTCTGGCAGGCTGAAAGAAAATAACATGAAGACATGGAAACAGGCTTTGAAATGAACAGGCAAAATGTCCAATGCATGGCTTTTGTTTGCACATGCCATATATGTGTTTGTGGTATTCAAGAATGAGTAAAGAATTTAAAGGATTAGTTCACTTCCAGAATTAAAATTTCCTGATCATTTACTCACCCCATGTCATCCAAGATGTTCATGACTTCCTTTCTTCAGTTGAAAAGAAATTAAGGTTTTTGAGGGAAACTTTCAAGGATTTTTCTCCATATAGTGGACTTCAATGGGAGCCAATGGGTTGAAGATCCAAACTGCAGTTTCATTGCAGCTTCAAAAGGCTCTATGATCCCAGTCAAATAATAAGGGACTTATCTAGCGAAACGATTGGTCATTTTCTATACTTTATAATCAAAAATGCTCATCTTGCACTAGCTCAACTACATGCATTATGTAGTCACGTTGGTAAGGTACTGCATGACACAGGTATAAGTAGGTATAAGTGAACTTGAAAAAAAGTCAAACACCCTTACAAAAAAATGTGAAACAATGATTTTGGAGTTGGAGATGGAATTTTTCACCCTACCCTACCTTTTTGAACCGAAGTACATAGATGAAAAACCTTTCCGACGTCATTATGTAATGTGTGAATTCATGGTCGTGCATTGCAGAGCTAGCTTGAGATGAGCATTAGTGGTTAAAAATTAGGGTACAAGAGGGCTAAATGCGCCCCAGGGTAAAAGACGGCTTTGATATTATTTTCATCTAAACCACTAGATGGAAATGAGAATCGCTAAAATGAATGCATATATTTTGAGACAAAGGTCTTCTTTATGATTTTCAGTTTTGTTTAAGATAATTAAAGCAACAGTTTTTTAAATAACGAAAGAATATGTAAAAATATGGTATTTGGGGTAAAAAGCACCTCTGCTTTTGGGGCTAAAGGTGCACAGTAATCAACATGATAATTAATAGAAGGCTGACTTTTCCATATGTTGACATGACATTGTTAGATTCAGATGGTAAATATCATATATTATGTTGGGTGTCCATATTAGAGATAATCACCATGTTTAGAATGAAACCATCATATTTAAAAACATGATATTAATCATATCGTATAAAAAAAAATTCATTTGTTGTTACTACTGTAAATATCTATTCAGTTGTTATGGGATCTCCATCAATACTTTCAGAATCTTTACTGATTAAAATTATTTTGTTTCTGTATTTTAAAATATATTTTTTATATTAACATGTTTTATTGACAGTATATTTATTGAACAAAAAAGAAATTCTTTTATTTTTCAAAATAAGCAGAAAATAGTACAGACTTTGCTAAAGTGATTGTTTTGAACAAGTACTAACTTACACATTATTTAAAAAAAAAACAACATTATTTTAGCTGAAGTATTTGTATTAATACCGTGTGCCTTTTACCCCATCTGTGGGGTAAATACAATGTAAAATACAACATATACAACAAATACAACGTTGTTCAATACAACGTATATATTTTTTTCTGCAATTATACATTTTAGGTACAGTGAATAGCACATTTTTTCTTAAGGTGGGCCTTTAGCCCTGTTGTACCCTATATACATTTTTATCTTATTTTTTTTTTAGAAAACGACCAATCATTTTGCATGATAAGACCCTTATTCCTCGGCTGGGATCATGTAGAGCCTTTTGAAATGACAATTTGAGCCTTCAGCCCATTGACTCCCATTGAAGTCCACTATGTGGAGAAAAATCCTAACATGAAATGGTAATAATTTTAATTCAGGATTACAAAGATTGAGATGCTACCCTAAGAAATTAACCTCTTTTAGAGCAAAAACATTTTTAATCTTATTTATACACTTAGAGACTCATGCATTGGCTGGGCAGTGTTTTGGTATGGAGTGAAAATGTGCAGTGCCCCTTTTTTGAGTACTCATACTGTTGTTATGAGGTTTGATTTCTTCATATCTAAGATACTGCTTTCAGGACTTCATTGACTTTTGTTCTTTGCTCATTGGAAACTCTTTTCGAATACTCTTAATGAAACTATCAACAGCGGAAACAAATGGGATTCTTATTGACAGCTCCTTAAGCTGTTTCCACTTTCATGGATTTGTATTGCTTTTCTTGTATGTCTGTTTAGTTAATTGACCTAGATTTGGTTTTACTCACAACAGCCCCTGATCAGTGTGTACAAAGGCCTTCATTACCATGCAAACAGTGCATAATTGTCAAACAAACATGTTTTTATGGTATATACTTGTTTTTAAAAATGTACACTAGAGTGTATTAGACTAGAGTGGCTCATAACACATTGTTCTCTATCCGTTCTAGGGATGTTCGAGAGTATGCCAATGGCTCGGTTTGTGTTGAGTGTGACAGCCAGTGTGAAAAAGCCGGAGAGAAAAGTTTGACCTGCCATGGCCCGGTATGAACCTTAAAGCCATCTGTGACTATTTCATTACTGGATTTTGTTTTTGCTTTAATTAAAACTTAATAACCTTGATGTGGAACAACAAAAAAACCCTTAGATTTCTGACAGACTCGATTGCGTCCTCATCTCATCATAGCTCCAGACTGCATATAACGTGAAACAGAGTGATATTGATTAGAAACAAATTAAGCTATCCACTTACAGTCTCAAAATTAAATCCTGTCTGTAGCCTCATTCAAAATGTATCATCCTCAGACCGTATCAGATGATGCAAGGCTTGGCTAACCATGCTGTATCATGCAGTTGCATATTACTGATGCGAAGAGGTTGTTTATTAGTGGTGCTTACCTTTTATATATATATATATATATATATATATATATATATATATATATATATATATATATTTTAAGTATTAAACTTAAAATATATAAGTCCTGCATCAGTGATATAAATATGAATTTTACTTTTTTTTTTTTTTTTTTAAAGAGAAGTGCTGTTACTTTCCATAACAATTGGACTTAATGATTTTTGTTTGTTGGACGGTAAAACATTATAAATTTTATTTTATTTTATTTTATTTTATTTTATTTTATTTTATTTTATTTATTTATTTATTTTATTTTATTTTATTTTATTTTATTTTATTTTATTTTATTTTAAGGATCTGTGAATATAAAAGTCCTTTAGAACTTCATAAGATATTTTATGCTTGAATTTGTTAGGAAAAGCATAAAGGATACAAAATAATTAATGCATCCTTGAAATGATATTACTGTGCTTGTATTATTAAATGTTTCCTTTTCACTTTAATACTGTGCTTTAGTCTCTTGAGAGACTTTTCATTTCCTAATCTACCATCTTTCTCTCATCTCCCGTTACAGGGTCCAGATCACTGTGTGAAGTGCTTGAATCTCAAAGATGGACCCAACTGTGTGGAGAAATGCCCTGACGGTCTGCAGGGAGCAAACAGCTTCATCTTCAAATATGCTGAGACCAACAACGAGTGCCATCCATGCCACCCCAACTGTACCCAGGGGTACGACTGTTTGCTTGTGTTTGCACTTAAATCTATTTGTAAGCTTCTTTCCCTCTTTTAACTGCATCAAGCACAATATGCCCAGAGCACTAACCTAATTGCCCATGCGGGTAAAGCCGTCGTGGTTACCGCTTTCAGTCTTAGACACTTGGGCCTCGGGGATTTGAGAGCAGAGAAAACAGGTTCCTGACTTCCTAGATCAGTGGTTCACAACTGGTTTTGCTACAGGACCCAGATTTTACACTGGATATCAAGTTCAGCTAAAACCCAAGAATATGCAAAATTATTAACATAGCTTGAGTAGATATTGAGTAGATTTGTAATTCATAATAGTCTACATTTGTAATAGTCATGTTAAGGGTTTCATGGAAAATATAAGAAATTCTATTTTTATTTTTATTTTTATTTTTTTTAACTTTTAATATATACATATTCAATTTTAACCAATTTGTAATATATCTATCAATATATCTGTTGCAGTGTAACGCATATTTATTAATTAGAAATTATTATATCATTTTCTGTGTTGCAGTTGTACTGGACCCAGAGTACAAGATTGTATCGGCATGTTGGACAGGTAAGATTTTTCACAATTGCAGCTTTTGCCTAGGGCAATTTACAATAAAAAAAAAAAAGGAAAAAAAAAATTGATGCACAAAAAGAGTATTTGAAAAAAAAAAAAAATTAATTTATTTTAATTTAAAATGTAATTTAATTTAAAATTAAATTAAGTTAAATTAAATTTCATTAAAAAAAAAAAAAAAAAAAAAAAAAACTTACAACTTGTTTATTGTCTTATGATCTTCCAGGACTCCTTTGATTGCAGCTGGGTTAATTGGGGGTCTCTTTGTGATGGTCATCATAGCTCTGGGTGTGGCCGTTTACATTCGTCGAAAGAGCATTAAGAAAAAGAGAGCGTTACGCCGTTTCCTGGAGACTGAGGTGAGAGTGGCCTGTTCTCATATAAGTTTGCTTAAATCAGTAAGCACCGACTCTAACAGAAACATTCCATACATTATGCATCATATCTTGTGTCTCTTCTGTTTGTCACACTGCATCAAAATCCTTCCCTGTCCACAGCTTTTTCATTCGTTTCGTTTCGTTTCTTGAGCTGCATGCTTAAAAATTCCCCAGCACACAGCCCATAAAGTATTCAGCGGAGGGCCTTCCTTAAATGCGTGGCAGGTTTGTTGGGTTAATGCATAGCCCTGTTGCCCTGAATGACTGTGCAGCCTATTAAAAAACATGGCCTGTCTATGCTGGTTTGGATAATTTGCAGGTGGAGCATCAGTGTTATAGACAGCTGTCAGCCTGAGAAGATGCCCGGTATCCAAAAGCTGACAGAGACACTCACGCACTAGAATCCTGAAATCCGTTTTAGCAAACCTGAGGCCTCTGTTCAAGTAGAAAGTGGTGTGATTCTGCCAAGAAGAAGATGATAAGGGGAGGTCTAGACCACCCAGTGTTTAAAAAAAAAACAAAAAAAAAACGCATAAAAACACGTTGTTGATGCTTTAAACTCTTCTGAGTTCCTTTCTCCGTTGACTTACATTGCATGTGCATTACTCTTTTTTCTTTATTTGCTTAAATGAGTCAAAATTCTGTTGATAAAGTTATGTTGAACCTAAAACATTCCTTAAAGCTTTATAAAAATATTGATCTACTCATACAGTCTCCTTTTACAGTGGAAAAAAAAAAACAAAAAAAACTGTTATTTGTTTGACAGCTGTTCCATTTCAGCACCACATATCTGGACAGCTCCCTCTAATGCTCAGTCTGAATGCTGGATTTCAGCACCACAGAGATGGACAGCTCCACATTGTGTTTGTTCAGGCTGCACTTCTATAAAACAAAGTGACAGCCTTCTGTTCTGTGCTGTGATTGGGCACTTAAATTAACAGTTAGTCCTGAATAATGGATAACCACATTTACACATATACAGATTGTTAAAATGTCACTATAAAAATGTCTTTTCCATTACCTAAGATTGAAAGTGCTGAGTGGACTGTTTGTATAGGGTGTGCTGGGAGATTCCTCCTTCTCTTTCACATAAATTAGAACAGTGCATCCAGGGACTAAAGACTATTATTTTAGCTGCTATCAAAGGTTTAAATTCTCATTTTAGGAAAACAATAACCAAGTTGTCATTTAGCAAATACTTTTTTAAAGCAATTTATTAGGTACACTTATTACAGGGAGAGTTCCCCTGGAGAAACCTGGTGTTAAAGGAATAGTTTTCCCCAAATATAATCATTCATTCTACTCCATAATTGTTCCACTCATGCACATTTTTTCATAATTTTTAATAATAATAATAATAATAATAATAATAATAATAATAATAATAATAATAATCATTATTATTATTATTATTTTACTTTTTACAATTTAAAAATGTACAATTATTTTATTTTATTTTATTTGACCATTTTAGCAATCTAGTTGTATCAGTAGGAACAGAATACTTTTGGACATTAAACAAGTTTGGAATAGTATGAAATTAGTAAATAATGGTAGAATTTAATTAATTTATTCACTTACTTTAAGTTTTCCAACCATAGGCTCAATAATAGTAGCTTATGGATCGACTTCAATGGGCTTTCAACCTGCAGTCTTTTGGTTTCCAGTCAGATCTAACACCACTGCACCACACCACTGTGTTTACATTAATAATAATCAACATTTTAAATTCCCAGTGCTCATATAAGCTGAACAACTGCCTTTTTTTCTTATACAGGTCTGAAATCTGTTTATTATAAACACAAGCTACTGAACAAGACCAAGAATACCACACACACACACACACACACACACAATTGCTTTTCTTCCTGAAAACCACCTCCAGCCCTAATGAAACTACAAATGCCACTTTGTATTTAGCAGTTATGTCTCTATACATTCTTTTCAACCTTTCCCTCTTCTCTGCTCCCCTCATCTTCACCAGCCCGGTTCCCTTCACAACTGTTTATTCTCTAAATATCCAGTAACATCTTTCTATTCCCTCCTGAGGCCTAATGGCTACTGTATAAACAAATTTCATACTGAAAATATGGGTAAATGTAACTTCTAAGAGCTTGTTTTGGAGCTCTATGTTTTTGTGCATTCAAAAGTTGTGGCTGATCCAAGTCTTGGTTGTTCAAGCAGTTGGTGGAGCCGTTGACGCCCAGTGGTACAGCACCAAACCAAGCTCAGCTGCGAATATTGAAGGAAACGGAGCTCAAGAGAGTCAAGATTCTGGGAACTGGAGCCTTCGGCATGGTCTATAAGGTAGCACTTCTACATTTAATGTGTGTACCTGTCAGCATTGGTTGTTTTTATATGATTTGAGGGGTTGTTGACTGATTCTGAGGTCTTCTTCATAAGGGAATCTGGGTTCCAGAAGGAGAAACTGTGAAGATTCCTGTGGCTATAAAGATACTCAATGAAAGCACAGGACCTAAAGCCAATGTGGAGTTTATGGATGTGAGTTAACTACTTTGATCTTAATAATACTACTATAAAGTGTTGCTTAAATGTCAATTCAGCTATTAAGGTAGACATAAAATCAAACTCGATTCCATTTACGTTCTTTCCAGGCCTTCATATGTTGCACATTATTCTAATAAAAAGTTTATCCTAGTTAAATAAGAAATGTAGCTTCCTTAAATTACCATTCAAAAGAATATTTTTTTTTAATAATTATTTTATTCAGCAAGGATGCATTAATATTAATATTACAAATTATTTCTGTTTTAAATAAATGCTGTTCTTTTGAACATTCTATTCATCAATGAATCCTGAAAATAAGTATCACAGCTTCCACAAAAATTGATAAGAAATCTGTCTTGTGCATCAAAGCAGTGCATTAGAGTGATTTCTGAAGGATCATGTGACACTGAAAACTGGAGAATTTATGCTGAAAATTCAGCTTTTATCACAGCAATAAATTACATTTTGAAATATATTAGCAGAAAAAAAGTTATACTAAAATGTAATAATATGTCACAATATTACTTAATGTATATATTTAAGAGAAATATCTTATTTATGTACAAAATATTTTTATTTATATATAATATAAATTATATAAAAATAAGAATAAATACATATACTTGTAAATATTTCTGAAATATATACATGAATGTGTTTGTATTTATATATACATAATAATTACACACAGTACACACACATATATTAGGCAAACTCAAAGTTTTATTTTGTATGCGATTCATCACGAATAATCGTTTGACAGCTAAAGATGCTAATAAATACAGAAGTGCCAGTTAATGTTAGCATTATAAAAATTATGGCAATAATATCAAGTCTGCTATTTAATTTTAATAACCACACTGCCTATTCAGATGGGTCACATTTAGGTCTTTTTGAATATACTACAGTGTAATCATATTACAGACATAAAATGAGTCGTAAATGCAGTTCATTGTCACTGTAAATGTAGTAAACAAATGATAAGAACAGGAAGGCACGATCTGTTAAGAGAGATGAGTCCAATAACAGCACAAAGTCACATACTGTACCACACCTCTTTTTTTTTTTTTTTTTTTTTTTCTTGTTGCCATTCTTTTTTTTCTCTCTTTCTTGCTCTCCCGAGATTCAGAGAGAGGTCAGGCTCTTTTAAAAAGCCATCAAAACGCGGCCTCATGTGTTGCAGCTGACTGCGATTGCCTGGGAATTCCTTTGTGCGAGTTTGTGTGTTCTGTTATCTGTGCACATACATAAGCAGGCAAGATGATGCAGACCTACTCATGAAAGATTCGTATTCATCCCTGTCTCTGTTGTAAGACATAAATATTTATATGCTATATGTGCATTATGAAAGCACTTTTTTCCTTTTAAAACATACGGCTAATTGAGTGAGACAGGCCAGCAGTGGCTGGCGAGGTCAGGCTCACTAATGGAGGTTATCTTCGCTGTAGGAGGCAAGAATAGCCTTTTATGCTTATAGTGTTGTTATTTGCTTTCAATAAAGCTGTAAAAGTAAAAGAGTCTTATCATATATACATATTATTTTTTTCTTGACTTTTTTTGTAATGATAAGTCAAGGTTTTTGGCATCACAAGTTAATTCTTAACCTTCCTTCTAACCCTTTGAATGAAATAAGCTGTTTATTTGCTATTTGTACAAGAAGCCTTCTATTTAAACTGTCTCTTCACACGTGAAATGAGATACAGCACTATGAACTGTAGATTTGCTGTCAGCTCCAGTCAAGTTTGAACAATCCTGTCCTTAAATGACAGTTTTCCTGTAAAGCTGCATTACATAGACAGGTTCACAAAACACCTAATATATGCAAGAATATCTGTGTTTACATGGGTGCGGTGCAGTGAGCAAACTCATCGGCATGAGGAGAATTGAATGGAAAATGAAACTATGCACAAATATTCTTTGTTTGTTTGTGCGTATTGGCAACAGAGAGATTTAAAAGTGAAAAAGAGGACAAGATTTGAGTCTCATTAAGTCTCTTTGAGTCTTAATGCTCTAATTTGTCTGTGGCCAGAAGTTTGCAACAAGTAATTTTTGCATCTTGTTTCAATAAATGGACTAGAGAGGAAGTTAGGCAGTTCAGAAAATTACAGTATGTTTTCATAGTAGAGCTGGGAATTGCCATAGACCTCCTGATTCAACATTACAATGGTATTTAGTTGCTGATTAATATGTATTGTGATTTTCTTTTTTTTTTCTTTTTTCATTTTGTATTTTTAGACATTTTGTATAATTTGTATAAAATTTTATCTTTCAAAAGGATGTTGATTTAATTTATTTTATTATAAAATATTTAACATATTTAATAAAAAAAAATGTAATTATAAAAAGTGCTGTAAAAAGAAAAAGTACAGTTTAAAATACTTAAACTAATAATAATTTAAACAGTGGTGTGCAGTCAAGTGTTTTTTTTTTAATAAATAGCTTCAGAAAGTACAAATAATGAAGAACAAAGATATTAGTAATGAAATCATGAATAAAGCAGTTTCAAAGTTTCAAAATCTTTTCAAAAGTTAAAATTTTAATTAGTGCTGGGCAATGATTATTTGTGATTAATTGTATTCAAAATAATTTTTTGTTTATATAATATGTGTGTGTACTGTGTACATTTATTATGTATATATAATGACACACACATAGATTATATTTTGAATATAGAGAATATTTTGAAAATATTTACTAGGGCTGTTAAACGATTAATCATGATTAATCGCATACAAAATAAAACTTTGATTTTGCATAATATATGTGTGTGTACTGTGTGTAATTATTATGTGTATATAAATACACACAAACTGATGTATATATTTAAGATAAATATGTTATTTATGTACAAAAATGGTTTATTTATGTATAATATAAAAAAATAAAAAAAAAATATATAAAAATACATACGCTTGTAAATATTCCTTAAATATACACAAGAATGTGCTTGTATTTATATATGCATAATAATTACACAGTGCGCACACATATATTAGGCAAACCCAAACTTTTATTTTGTACGCGATTAGTCACGATTAATCGTTTGCCAGCCTTAATATTTACATGTATTTAAATGTATAAATGTATATTATATAATAAACATATTTAATATTTAAACATAACATGTTTCTTAAAAATATACACATGCATGTGTGTGTATTTATATATACATAAAAAATATACACAGTAGACACACAAATATTATGTACACAAAAACTTTTATTTTAGATGCGATTTAATCATGGTTAACTGTTGCCCAGCACTAATTTAAATTAAAGCATCATCTTAAAAATGCACACATGTACGTGAGATGCTGCAAAAGACATAAACAAATACTTAAAGATGACCACCTAGCATGTGTGTGTTTTAAAGTTTTTTTTCTGTTTTTGGACACCAGGAGGCTCTGATCATGGCCAGCATGGAGCATCCTCATCTAGTGCGTCTTTTGGGGGTCTGTTTGAGTCCCACTATTCAGCTGGTAACTCAGCTCATGCCACACGGCTGCCTGTTGGATTATGTACATGAACACCAGGAGAACATCGGCTCCCAGCTGCTGCTCAACTGGTGCGTGCAGATCGCAAAGGTAAGAAGCGTTTCACTGGTTTGTGCAACCAGACAGACAGCATCCCTGAAAGTATTGCAGACTTTTGACTTCAGTAGGTGTTTTAGTATGTGCATGTATTTTAAAATGGAATAGTTTACCCAGAACCACTTTTATGATCTACTCTGCTTTTGTTCAAAATGTTGACTCTTATTTTTTCTGTGGTGCACAAAAGGAATTGTGTATTAGAATGGTAAGACTGGTGATGTCGAGATCATAAATGGATAGTAACCAATTAAGTTCCAAAAAGGACAAAAAGTGCCATTAAAAAGACAATAATTTGATTTATACTATGTCTGAATGCTTGATTCTGCTTGGCTCATTTATGTCTAAAGGAGGCAGAATGCTAGATCTAACCAGCTGTAACTAATGAAAATAACCATATTTTTTACCTTTATTTTCAAATATTGCGGTGCAAACTCAGCGGCAGCTTCAACTTTGTGTCAGTGATTCTTTGCCTCCTGAATCATTTGCACACCTATGTATGATTCAAGCAGTATATTCTTTCTTCTGAAATCATTAGATTTTTGTGAGGAAAAGACCAACATTTACTAATCACTGAAAATCTTTCCCTTCAAACATTGGTTCTTGTGTCACTTCGCTATCAAATTTTTGGAATTTCAACTCAAAAATCTTATTAAAATAAAATTTGATTAAGGTCTCTTATGGCAAATAGGTAAATCTTTTAAGAGACTTTTCCTGCCTTCCAGTAACTGGGCCAACATTGTCATTTTGGTTCACTCAAACAAACAGAGCATTGTTTTAACAGCACCACAATGTTGTTAAAACAATAATATCAGCCTTTGAATTGTTTACTTATTTGTACTGCACATTATGCAGCAGTAGGATGCAGTATTTCAACATAAGCACACACACGCACATACACACTTCTGCTTGTATTTTCCTTTATTCACTAAAATCATGTTGTTGATAAATTAAAAAAAAAAAAATGTAGTATACAAATTCTTTGTTGGTCTGCTACTTAATCTTATATTAAAGGGCATGCTGGGTAAATGAAGGCAACATGTATTTTAAAGGCTTCCATCAGTCTTCATTTCTGCTTGGAATTGAAAAACTGACCATCTGTGACTTTTTAATTGAGCTATTGAACACTTTATAGCTGCATTTATTTTATGTTCTTTCTTTTTACAAATACTGAAACAACATTTCCTTATAATTAAGACGATAAAATAAAAAATAAAAAAGTAAAAGTAAATTTGTGGACTTATGTTCAGCTATTGTTTTTAGTAGTTAATTTTTAACTTATTTTGAATTTTCCGGATCATCAGTCATCAAAGCTCTGTAAATATTGGTCACAGACATTTACTTTAAATTTCACTAAGCTGAAATTACTCACTAAAAACCCTCACAGATCATTTTCATGCCATTTTAAGTCTTATTTTGATGTAAAAAAAAAAAAAAAAAAAAAAAAGTGGGTAAATAACTGTGAGTTATGTATTTTTTTTTTTCTATTAGTCTTCCCATTAACGCTGATCCACAAACGTAGAATGCACAGCAACGTAGAATTTTGACAGCAAATTTTGATTTAATCTTGGTAATAGTCTTTTGACTAACATGTCATTTAGTTTTAGTCATATTTTAGTCTAAAATTTTACTTAAATCTGAATAGTTTTAGTTTTAGTTTTAATCTAGTTTTAGATTTAGGTGACTAAATCTACAGTAGATAGTCGGCAACATCTAATGGATTTAGTTATAGTATAATGCATTCATTAAGCATTTCTCTAAAATTGTATTTTCTCTCAAATATCCACACTCAAATAGGTTTCATATTAAGGTTTTATCATGACAGACAGATTTAACTACTGTGACACGTAACATGCCTTTATATTAAAATTAAATGAAACCACTTCATTTCAATGAAACCATATATGCCAGCTTATGTCCTGCCGGATAGATAGGCTACATTGCTGTTCAAATGTATGCATCTAACCTCCTAAAGCCCCGATCGCACCAAACTCGTTTTTTAGTTCTGAAAACACGAGGCACACTACACTGCCTTTTTTTGGTGACTTTTAAAAAAAGAGCAGTGTGTTGCGTTTTTTTATGTTGCTAGGCAACCATCAAATCAGCAGTACTGTCAGTCTAATCAAAGGATTATAGCGCGGGCGCTCTAAAATCTTTGGTTTTTGCTCTTAAGTAAACTGTCATATTAGCAAAAACCAAAAAATACAGCTCCGGGTAACCCGCGATAGACACCAAAAGTTTCTCCTCCATTACTGCAGTCTCCGAATTGTCTAAGCAACAGTAAACTTTCTTCACCACAACGGAAGGCCCACCTCTCCATTCATTCAATTAGACAATGGAAAAAGACGCGACGACGTCGGGAGCTTTTCTGCTCAAAGTTGCTTTTTTTTTTTCAGCTTCAGGTGCTCAGAGCCCTCCGGCAAAAACGTGAGGCGCAGCAAGCGGTTAAAACGCTCACTGCCCATAGAAAACAATTCAAAAAAGGCGCCTCTCACTGCAAAAACGCATTCTGTCTGATCGGGGCCTAACCATGCAGCAGAGTAGTTCTAAATGAGTCTCTTCCCAAATCGTCCCTCCCTAACATTTTGATCTAATTTTTATTCGTTGACGAAAATTTTTCACAGACAAAAATGAGACGATAACGAAACAAAACGTCATTTTGAATAACAAAAACTATGATGAAAATCTATTGAAGATTTTCATCATAGTTTTTGTTATTCAAATGACGTTTTGTTTCGTCTCATTTTTGTCTGTGAAAAATTACAAAAAATTGACAAAAATTAGGTAAACATGAGGTGGGATTTATTGTATAAACCAATCACAGCCGAACATAACCAGTCATATCCAATCATATTGCGTTGGAGGCATTGCCTCCTCTCATGTGACTTTCCCCCATTCATTCTCAACTACCCCCCAACAAACTTACGGCACACTTTAGGGGGTCTGTTAAAACTCAATAGGCTCAGGGGAGGCAAGAGAGACGTGGACTCCTGCTGTAACTTTATGTGCTGATGTTCCTGTTGGACGACATTTGTTTAGAAAAACAAGTGATTTATATGATTTATTTATATATATATATATATATATATATATATATATATAGATATATAGATATATAGATATATATATAGATATATAGATTATAAATAAGTGATTTTAATGTTATATTTTGTAATATTTGCGTTTATTTTTGTACAGCAAATATTTTTTCTCATTCAATATTTTGAGGAGGCACTGGCTTCCTTTGCTTCCTCGGAGGAAACAACCCTGATATATAATTTTATTTAAATAACGCATAGCCAGAGAAGTAATGGAAAAGTCATTTGGGATTCTGTGCTTCCATGTCTGCGTTGTTTTTCACTGCATTCACGTTTAAGTTACCTCTGTTCCACCGCCGTAGAAACGGTCATTTAATCTGTCTGTTTAAATGGATTGGCTGAGTTCAAGAGATGGGTGCCGGTTTGTTGTAACTCAGAGCTTTGGGCTTTGGCTTAATGGCACCTATTAATCAGGTTGTATGTTGAGCAAAGCGCTCGACAACCTTGCCTATTCTTGCCCTGGAATTCTGCTGGTGACACAGACCCGCTGCTAGAGGTTTTCCAGGTCACGCTGTGAAAAGTTAAAATGCTCTTACCGGCCAAATTCTCATTGAGCTGCCAAACTGTTCTTGCACAAAGTGAAATAATGACCTCGGCATGAGGATGAGATTACACTCATTATGAGGTGATGTATTTAAAGCAGGTTACGTGCCTCAGTTCTTAACTGAAATGTTAACCGGTGTGAATCCACATTACAGTAATCACATTGGCAGGTTCAATCTGCCAAGCAATAGCAACTCCTTGACCGTGAGACATTTTAGTTGACCAATCAGCAGCAGCATTAACCCCCTATGCACTGTAGTTATGACAATAGGCAGACCTCCAACACATAAACATCTCTCCCAGCATGCTTTGATCACCATCAGCAGCACAGTGCTGTGCCTACAGTTGTTCTTTTATCATGCAAAAGGGAGTTGCAATGATGCAAATGTTATAACTGATATTTTCCACCCACAGTATTACAGAGCTATTCATAATTTCCAAAAACATCACTTTTCTTATGCATAATAAGGCATTTTCTGAAATTCTGTTTCTTTTTGTCTGGCATTATGGGCACTGTCTCTGTGAAACATGTTAGAAACCCCTCATCAGAAATTTCTCATTGTGCCGAAGGGATCTTCTTCCAAGATTCTCTCTTTTGCATACTGCGTGTGTTCTCCTGAGATTCAGGATTGGAAAACCAGTGTATATTGTGAATACCTCGGTGTAATTTCCCTGCACAAATGGCTTTCTCTTGCTGCAGGCGTATCTCCTTTGGCCTCATTAAAGGAGCTTCAGGTCCCACAAACCTCTTATTCACTTCATCTTTCATTCATCTACTGCTTTTCTATGGAGAATTCAAATGAGAATCTTACCTTGGTTTCTGTAATATATTTGCATACAGGTAAACCTACTGTTGTTGACTTCTTTTAGCGCAAAGCAGTAACGTCTTATGGCTTTCCCATATGAATGTTCTGCTAGATGTGCTCTCTAGCAGAACATTCATATTTATTTCATATTTAATCACGAAAAGGTCTTTTCTGGGTCTTTGCACTTATTACGACGATTAACCAGATAATTGTATTCCAGTATGTTCAAAATGCTTTTACAAATGTTTAAAACTTGAATCTGTGTTTAATTTCAAAGTATTTCTCCTAAAGTTGTTAAGGGCAAATTAGAGTAGAGATAAATGAGAACACTTTCTTTTAAGGACCAATTCTCACTATTAACTAGTTGCTTATTAGCATGCATATTACTAGCATATTTGCTGTTTATTAGTACTTATAAAGCACATATTAATGCCTTATTCTGCATGGTCATATTTCAGGTCCCTTAATCCACCCCACACCTAAACTTAACTAATTTACTAACTATTAATAAGCAGCAAATAAGAAGTTTGTTCAGGAAGACTTTTAATAGTGAATATGCGTTTCCCATTCTAAAGTGTTAACTTTTATATTTTAGTTTTTACTCATTTTTATAATGTGCTTTTGACTTATTATTATGATTATTATTATTATATTAAAATATTTCTTTTAAGCTGTTAATTTGTTTATTTTGGTTGTAGTTTTTAATGGTTTTAGTATTTTAAGTTCAACAAATAAGTATTAGATTAAATACATCAAATATATAAATTAATGCGAAAAACTTAGTAATCTCTGACTTTTGATTGCAAAGTTATCTTGGCAAATCTGATCACAATTGAAGACTTTAGATTGCTTCTAAAATTGCGAAACAGTCCATTTGTTGTCCATTTAATTTTATTACCTTTTAGGAGAAATAACTGAATATGTATTTACTATATAATATTTCAAAATGAAAAGCAGCACTGAGAAATCAGACTCAAAAAGTGAAAAAAAGAGGCATTTTAACAGTCACTATGAGTTCTTTTAGAGCTACTGACTCATAAAGCATTTAATAATGTTGATTTTTCTACAAACATCTAAAACATGAAAAAAATGTAAAAATCTGAATACTTTATGAATGAATACTTACAAATACTAATGACATCAGGTTGGTTAGAGGGTCGGAGGAGCAAATATACCAACGTATTCTGCTCAGCTGAAGTATCATACAGGTAATGTGGTTTCTAACAGATTAGAGGAACTGCTAAACGAGATTCCCCATGAGCCTCTTAGAATGACTCCCTAATGAGTGTTTAAATGTGTGTTTGTCTGTTACACAGTAAGATTTCATCTGTAGAGTTTGGGGTTGTAAGCTGTTGACACCACTAGTGACACTGGGCTTAATTTGTAGATAATTGCAGTTTGTAATGGGAACGAAAAGCCAAGGCCATGACAGCCGGAGTGTCACTGAAATTGTAGCCATTACCAGAAACGAAACATGGAAATTAATGGCATTCTGGTTTAATTTGCACCTTCATCTTTTACATGGCATTTAGTCTTAGCCTCTCCTTCTCTTGGGACTACAAGAAATGTTAGAAAGGTTCTCGAACCTTTCATTACAGCCTACAATTACTCTCTAACATTTCTCAAAACCAAGCGGTAATAATTTCTCACATCCCCTTTAGTGTACCTTTTGGTAATGAACTCAAGGAACACAACTATACAAACCGATTTAAAGCATTAGATAATAAGTAAATATGTGATGACTTACACTCTTAAAAATAAAGTTTCTTTATTGGCATCATTGATTCTATGAAGAACCTTGAACATCCATGGAACCTTTCAAATGCAGAAAAGGTTCTTTATAGTCGAAAAAGGTTCTTTATATTTTTTAAAATGTTCTTCAAAATGGTTCTTTTAGGAACTGTTCACTGAAAAGTTCCTTGGGGAACCAAAAATGGTTCTTCTAAGGCATCAATGCAAAAACATCCTTTTGGAACCTTTATTTTTAAGAGTGTATCAGTGAACATCAACATTTATTTATTTAGTTAACAATAATTTAAATTAATCAATTATATAAGTGATTTTTTTTTTTATTATTATTTAATTTTCAAGGTTTATTTTGAGGTACCTCTAATAACCATGAGCTGAAATTTTGGTATTGTAATATTAATAGCCACATTTTCTCTTTCCTTTTTTATTTGTTTCTTCCTTCTCAAAAAAAATCGGGGTTACTTCGTGATATTTACTCTCCTAAATATCAAAAAGATTTATTGTTTTATTACCTGAGTGGTGACATTTCAGCAGATGCCATGAGAGGGGGCAGTGGGACACTCTGGGAATAGAGACGCTCACCTCTGCGCTTCGGATTTGGCCAGTCTTCACTTTTTGGTCAAAATCTGGCTAGCCATAATCCCAAAAAACTTGTAGAAATGGATATTGGCTTAAATGGGTCTCTCTTTCTATGCTTTGTTATTTGTTTTTTTTTTTTTTTTCTTTACTCCTTCGGTTTTGTGTTTTACATTGGTGAGCTACATTGTTTCATCACGTTCAGACTGTGTAAAGTTAGCTGTATCATATCCAGTAAGTCTATTTCTTTTAAAAACTATTGTACTGTTAGATTAGTGCCCTACTGGGCCTCCGAAACAGTGTGTTCCTGTACAGTAGTGTCATTTGAGACCCGTCCAGATGATGGACAATCTTACTGCTATGTGGTAGAGACAAAACTCACAATGTCTCTGGAAAACAATGTTATGCTTCAGGAGACTCCACAGGGAGATTTTCATATTTATGTTGCCATTGCACAGTTTCAGTATGTCGAGTCTATTAGTGCTGTTTCTGTATTATTCATGCATGTTTAGGGGATACACTGGCTCTTAGTGTCATCTTTGTGTTTGAGATTTGCAAACATGTTTTGTTTGTGAGTAATTGCAAATGGAAACCCAAACAAAACAAGTGGCCATGCACATAGGATGATTTTAGCGTTTTCAGACTTTTTTGTTTCCTCTAGTTGACCACTGTATCCACCATACGGTAACATATAACTGGAAGTAACTAATAACATTTTGTTTATTGTATATTTTCTATTGTCAGTAGTGTATATCACTATTGTTATAGTAAAATACTGTAAAAATTGTACAGTAAAAACCTGTTAATTGGTTACAGAAATTTACTGTATGTGTG
Source organism: Cirrhinus mrigala (assembly GCA_036247105.1). Taxonomy (NCBI): domain Eukaryota; kingdom Metazoa; phylum Chordata; class Actinopteri; order Cypriniformes; family Cyprinidae; genus Cirrhinus; species Cirrhinus mrigala. Next base: position 35,777,572 of record CM070007.1, on the reverse strand, counting down.
TCCCTGCACTACAAAACCAGTCATAAGGGTCAATTTTTTGAAATTGAGATTTATACATCATCTGAAAGCTGAATAAATGAGCTTTCTAGTGATGTATGGTTTGGCAATATTTGGTCGAGATACAGTACAAGTATTTGAAAATCTGGAATCTGAGGGTGCACAAAATTCAATATATTTTATTGAGAAAAATCGCCTTTAAAGTTGTCCAAAAGAAGTTCTTAGCAATGCATATTACCAATCAGAAATTAAGTTTTGATATATTTATGGTAGGAAATGTACTAAATATCTTCACAGAACATGATCTTTACTTAATATCCTAATGATTTTTGGCATAAAAGAAAAATCAATATTTTTGGCTATTGCTACAAATATACCCATGCTACTTAAGACTGGTTTTGTGGTCCAGGGTCACATATAGTACATAAGCTTACTATTAATTGCATTTAATGTAATTTTACAGTAAAATACTACCAAAATTATGATTTCTGAAAGTGAAAAAAGTCTGCATTGTATAATTTACAATAAAAAAACAAAACTGTTTCTCAGTTTTTGCTTGTGGCTTACATACATTAGGATTTTTCTTACATCAGAAATCTGTAATTTTTGTATATTTGGTAAATTTGTTTAATTTTGGTTGATGTTTTTTTTTTTATGTTTGTTTTTTTTTTTAAATACTTGTCTAATATAGCTGTAGTTAGAGGAAATAAATAAGTGCAAGTGCAAGAAAATAAGTGTTTTTCCCATTACATTTCTTCTGTGAGAACTGTAAATATATTTGCATTGATTTATATGAACATGAAGAACATTTGCAGTTATTTATTAGTTTATTTTTGTAAGTGTTTAACAGTAATATAGTTATAGTTTGAAATGTCAACCATGCTAGCAGAAACTAGAAAGATTCTAGCATTATCACAGAAATAAGCTAAGCATTTAAGAGTAAAATTAAAGGATAAATAAATAATAATTCAATAATGAGTCACTTTGACTTGAATTCTAAGTGTGTAAATATTTCAGTTCATAAAAGAAACATCTAATTAAATGGAGCAGTATTTGTATTAATCATTTTTCCATTTTGGAGTTTCATTATTTTCCCCAAATTGAGAGATGCTGCCTTCAAGACATGTCAGAATGATTGCCTTTTTGAGATGAGCACAAATGTACGCAACAGAATGTCATAACTACTGGAAAGCTCTTTTTGAAAGAAAGAATTTGAGGTTTGTCAATTCATATTATATACGTCTTTGTACTCTTCTTGAAAAATAGTAATAGAGTTAGAAAATGAAAAGTCTTTGACCAATTTATTCAGTGACAGGCTTGTGCAGCAACTATATTGCCCATCGTTCTCTTTGGCTGCATGATAATGATAGCATGCTTGCCTTTGATTGTAACTTTTGAGCACATTTATGAATATATATCATAGGTTTCTATATGTCCTTGTGGTATGTTTTATACCAGTCACCTCTGTCACTTTCTATTCCCATTGTGATGCTGAGTATGGCTTCTCTCTCGTTCCAGCCCACTTCCTCTTTCTACCCTTGTCAGCATTATTGTCCACAGAATTAAGCATGCTTTCACCATAGCGCCTTGTTGTTTTTTCCCCCCTTTTTTTTCTTTCACTCTCTAATTAGTTCCAAGTAATCAAGTGAGTCTAATTTTTGTTATTTGCCTATCCGGAGGCGAGAATATGTTGTAATAGGGCACCGAGGGACCCTCTTTCCTTCCGTTCCACGGAAACTTTAACCTTTATTAATGCACACATAAAAGCTGGTGCATAAAAGAGTGAGATGAGGAGACGCTCTATGAATGCCCCCGAATGCACCTCACGCCGGCATTAAGTCTCGCTCCCTGGATCGGCATGCAGATGGCTTGTTATGCTAAATGCAGGCGGCGTTTTGATTAGGTTACTCCTACTTTCATCTGGGTGCTCTCAAACAGTGGACACAAAGGACTGCTCTTTGCTGCCTGTTTTATCTATGCGGCCTCTCTCTCTCTCTTTTTTTCAAGTGAAGTTAAAGGTCTGAATATACAGAAAGCTCAAGGCCTCTAAAAGCAATGAATGCTTCTAGAAATGCACAGCAACTTCTAAGAAAGGCTATAATAACTTGAGAAACCTATTGATTAACATTCCCATTCATCTCAATGGCAGTAGCTTGGTTGGCAAATAACCATCTAAACCTTAACACCTTGGCAATAACCACAGTTATAGTATATTTATACGCTACACCAACATCCATACTAGCGGAAGCTACAGATTTACGGTTTATAAAGCTTTAAATCTGGAATTTTTTTTTACACAAATGCATTAATTTGCTTTGGAAGGCCTTTATTAACCCCCCAGAGCCTTGTGGAGTACTTTTTATGATGGATGGAGGCACTTTGTTGGACTTCAAAATCTCAACACCCATTCACTGCCATTATAAAGCTTGGAAGAGCCAGGACATTTTGTAATATAACTCAGATTGCATTTGTCTGGGGGTGAATAAATAATGGGGTAGTTTTCATTTTTGGGTAAACTATACTTTTAATTATTATTTACTGTATCATTACCTCTACAGTGAATGGGTGCCATCAGAATCAGACTCCAAACAGCTGATTAAAAAATCCACAAGTATAATCCATAAGTAATCCACACAACTCCAGTCCATCAGTTAAGAAAAACATGTTTTTAAGAAACAAATCCATCATTAAGACATTTAGCCAACATTGTTAACCATATCAGTAATACATAATACATGTTTCAGATAGCAGACCAATCAGCCAAAAGAGTACAAGTAAACACCATTCTTATTGCATGTATTTATTTGGCTACTTTAGGAGAGCTAGCATGGAGCTATGCCAATGCAATTACAGTGCAGTGAAATGAAAGTGTATTTAAAACAGATTACTTCTGGGACTGGACAGTCAATCAATGGAAATGTTGATTACTACAAACCTCAGCATACCTGAGCCAAGTAGTATTCATTCTGTCCTGTATCTGTTTAAAAGAATTAGAAATCCATGGAGCGTATAAGACATTAAACACTTGATCCTTCAGTACTAAAGCAATGGCCATGGCGCACAGGAAGAGCGGAACGAGCCTGAGGGAATGAATTTCCGTTTAATGGTTAATAAAAAAGAAATGGATGGTTTGTAAGACTATGGAAAGATGCTGCTCATTTAGAATAGTGCTGTGTAATTTATCCTATGAGAGATGCTGGGCTTGCACTGCTGTTGACACAGTTATGATTTGGACTGGCTATGTTTTATTGCTGTTAAGTGACTGGATAATGTGCATATTATTCATGCCAAATTAGAGAATAAACAGTTAGAAGTGGGGATGGGGACATCTAAAGCCAAGTTCTACATTTTAAATATTGTTCTGTTTATAAAAGAGTGACAAAGAGGTCATATCCTGAAAATAAATAATTAAAATCTAGAAGTCTTTCATAATAAAACAGCTTAATCTACTAAGTAAACCCACTACAGCTTTCAGTTTCATAGATGTTACTATAATTTAAAACAGCTTTTATAAACGCTAATATTATTTCACAAAAGTATTGTTTTGAATGATTTGTAAACAAGAAATGTTTGAAAATGTATCAAGATACAATTTTATGCAAAACTTTGGGAACCTCCTGCAGGTTCTGTAAAATAATTTTTAATAATTTTAACAAAATAAGAGAGATTATACAAAATGCATGTTATTTTTTAGTACTGTCCTGAGTAAGATATTTTACATAAAAGATGTTTACATGTACTCCACAAGACCGAAAAATAGCTGAAATTATTAAAATAACCCCCTTCAAAACTATTATTGTAATACAACTATTAAAAAAGTTCAAACATTCTCTTATGCTCCAGAAGGAAACACGATGCATTAAGAGCCGGGGGGGATGAAAACTTTTTGAATTTGAAGATCAAGGTAAATTGTACTTAATTTGTCTTCCGAGAAACACGCAAGTATCTTCTGTTGCTTCTGAAGGGCTGTACTAAATGGAAAAAATTGATATTTCAACAAAATAAGAAAAAATGGAAGAAAATCTTCATCCTGTTCAAAAGTTTTCACCCCTCGGCTCTTAATGCATCGTGTTTCCTTCTGGAGCACCAGTGAATTTTTGAACCTTTTCTTATTATTGTTATTATTATTTTTTGAAATATGAAAAGATGGATCTCAAAACCATACAGTCACTGCTGGAAAGAGTTCAAAGATGCTGGAAAACTGAAGAATCTGCAGGACCTGGAGGATTTTTCTGAAAAACAGTGCTCAGTTTAACTGTTCAGAACAAGCAAGGGACTCATGAACAAAAAAAAAAAAAAAAAACATTTGAAGATCATCCAGGTAACCACACACAGTATTAAGAACCAAGGGTTCTCGAACTTTTACAGGGGTTTATTTTAATGATTTCAGCTATTTTTTTGGTCTTGTGAACTATATGTAAACATCTTTTATGTGAAATCAGGACAGTACTAAATAAAAAAATAACATGACATTTTGTATGATCTCTCTTATTTTATTAAAATTATTCACATTTTCACAGATTATGCAAGGGGTTCCCAAACTTTCGCATACAACTGTATACTAATAATCCATGTTGATTTATTAGATTGTATACAGATATATACAGTACATACAATACACGTTTTTATTAATACAGAAAAGTGGAAAAGTTTTGCACTACATTTCACACTGTGGCCTTGGTCTTTTGTGTGTGTGTGGCTGATGATGGATCGGTCCATGATTCATTCTCTCAGTATCAAGCGTCTGCTCCTATGTTTCATTCTCACATTTGTCTGTAATGCTGAAAAGTTCCAGGACATAATGCATTTTAACACAATGTGCTTGACTTCACATTGTCTGCCTGTCTTTTCTGTTGCTGCTAACTGCTTTTGAGCAGCACTTAAGCAAGAAAAAGACATATTGCCTATGAAATGATGGACGGCGTGGCAAAGGGAACAGTGTATTATAGAGAAATATGTTTTTCATTTTTCAGTTTTGAACACAGCCTGATGGTCACTGTTGTCTTCTATTGAATGTTGCATTCATAATAAAAACATTGGAAATATTCAGACCATCATAATTCTCATCATATTTATTTTATATTTACACCAATGCCCCCTTGAAATGTTTTTGCTGTCCCTTTGGGCGTGTTTTTACACTTTTCTTTGCAAAATATCACGGGCTGAAATGAAAGCAATTTTATATCACTGTGCATTCAATCTTTTTCACAGTAAAGGCGAGCAGCAAGAGAAACACAACTCGCAGGGACAATTACTCTCTTCAGAGTTTCTTAAACATGTCAATTTGTTTTCATAACTGCACAAAGTTTTAATGTTTCTGGTTCTAGTAAAAATAACTCTGGTTTTAAGTGCAATTTTTCTAAAACATCAGTCATAACTTTGGTACAGAAAAGGAAGAATGTTTAAGATCTGAAGAAAAAAAAAAAAAGAAAAAAAAAAAAAACTAAAAAAACACATGGCCTGTCATTGAACTCCAGAGAATTTTTTTGTGGGCTGATTTATGAGCAATAACTACAGAAATGCCATAAAAAAATTTTTTATCATGGTTATAACTTTTTTTTGTTGTTGTTTGTTTGTTTGTTTGTTTGTTTGTTTCCCAACTTGTGCAGCACTTTATCTTATGACTGAAAGTAACTTAAGTTATTGCTTAAAAAGCAGCCATTTTAGTTTCAGTTCTCTAATGTTCTGAATGCAATGTAATGATTTGTAGTTGTATTTATGATAACCATAGTGTTTTTGCATAGAAGCACTCAGATTTCCTATTCGACAGGGTATGATGTACCTAGAGGAGAGGCGGCTGGTGCACAGGGACCTCGCAGCACGTAATGTCCTAGTCAAATCTCCAAACCACATCAAGATCACTGATTTTGGACTTGCTCGACTACTGGATGCTGATGAAAAGGAGTATAACTCAGATGGAGGGAAGGCAAGTGCTTAGAACCTGAGACACACTGGTTCTGACAAACTCATAAAACTTTATATGTGACTGGTTTGGAATTATTGAGCTCATTTTTAAGTGATTTTGTAATTCATGTAGTGGGTTGGATATCGTACCGTTAATCAACGAGAGTGATAGCTGCTTGATTGTATTTATAATTTCTAATAATTTTGCAGTGCTGTTCCAAATTAGATTTTTTTAAAATACATGATTGCATTACTATATAAATTATCACATCCTGATGAGAATTCTCTCTTATGCAGATGCCCATCAAGTGGATGGCCCTAGAGTGCATTCATTATAGAAAGTTCACACATCAGAGTGATGTATGGAGCTATGGTGAGTAAAATACTTTAACATTGTTCTATTTTTTTTTTATTTTTTTTTTTGAAAGAGCTTAATATTTTTATTCAGCAAAGATGCATTAATTATAATACATATACTAATATATTATATTTCTGTCCAAGCACAACTGTTTTCAGCATTGATAATGATAATAAATGTTTCTTTAGCAGCAAATCAGCATATTTGAATGATGTGACACTGAAGGCTGGAGTAATGATGCAGAACATTCATATTTGACTCCGAGAATAAATTATATTTTACAATATATTAAAAGAGAAAATTTTAAATTCTAAAATATTTCACAATATTACTGTTCTGCTGTCTTTTTGATTAAATAGATGCAGGCTTTGTGATCAAAAACTATTGGTATAATCTGAATATGATTTAATATATAAATACTACATATAATATATACAGTAGATACACTTAAAATTATATATCCTACTACACATTTGCAGTTTTTAAATGGCATATATTTAAACTCTAATATTTGCTGTACATTGTCATTTTTTATATAATACAATATATTTAAATTAAATAAATTGTTATATATTTTTATGTTTAATATTGCTAAATATATTTTATTTTAATAAAACAATTATATTAATTGAAAGATAAAACACAATAAAAGCACAATAACATATGATAAAATTACAAAATAAAAATAATAGTTTTAATATAATGATAGAAAAGTACAATGCCTTTGGTGCACGTGGTAAAGCTTAGAGTGTATATATACATATATAGTGCTGCTTGAAAGTTTGTAAACCCTTTAGAATGTTCTACATTTTTGTATAAATGTAACACATTTTTGCATAAATATAAGTCCTGAAAGTTGACAAAGAGAACCCAATCAAACAAATGAGACCAAAAATGTATAAATGTCATTTATTTACTGAGAAACAAAGATTCACGTACTTTTGCAACTCTCAAATATTTAACACTGGACCATTTTTCTCAGTAAGTAAGCGACAAACTATATATTTTCATCTCATTTGTTTGATTGGGTTCTCCTTGTCAACTTTCAGGACTAAAATCTAAAAATCTTTTTGGTCATATTTATGCAGAAATATAGAAAATTCTAAAGGGTTCATAAACTTTTAGGCAGCACTGTGTATGTATATATATGTCATTGTCATTCACATACAGAATGTGATGTGTTAACTTTATTGTCATTCAGGTGTGACTATCTGGGAGCTGATGACGTTTGGAGGAAAGCCCTATGATGGGATTCCCACACGTGAGATTCCAGACATCTTGGAGAAGGGCGAGCGTTTGCCCCAGCCGCCCATCTGTACCATAGACGTCTACATGGTGATGGTCAAATGTAAGTGTTATGTGAAACCCTTAATGTGATCAGTAGCTCAAATGCTACAGAAAAGCACTAGCACACATACATTTTGTTCAAATGCTATACTGTAAGGTAAATTCCAATGTATGACAATAACTTTAATATCCACAAAACTGTATTTCCATGATTTGTCCATGCTATAGTTTTTGTACTGGCACCATAATATTTTATATAGCAAGATACATGCAGTCACATCGTTTTTAGCCCAGCTGCTCGCCATGTTAGACTAGACGATCTTGCGGACTGTGGAAATAAGCAGCTGAGTGAGCGCTGGGGTTTCTCAGCCGGTTCAATCAAATAAACACAAAGAGATGAAATGAGACGCGGATTGAACCCATTAATTCTAATTACATTTTGACTGTAAGCTGTTGTTTGTGATTCTGCTCGCTTTGACATCTGTAACCCCACGGACAATGAAATGCGAAATATTGATGGAGATGAAACGTGGTGTGATTGCGTGAGTAATTGCTGCTCATTTGGATAATGTGTTTGAGTGTGAGAACTGAAAGGAAATTAATTGGGAGGAAATAAGGAGCAGCCTGCTGCAAGGTGAGGGCATGTTACTTCCTGTCAGAGACATAATAGAACTGTTAAGAAGTTCAGTAATTTGGGGCAAATTCTAACTCCGGTGTAAAAAAAAAAACAAAAAAAACAATGAGATGCAAGTGAGTCTATCTATCTATCTATCTATGTATCTATCATTGTCTTTCTTATTTATTTATTTATTTATTTATTTATTTTTCCTTCTTTGCTTCCTTCCTAATTTTTGCAACTGCATTGCACTGTCCATGAAAACTGTGTAATTGACAAATGTAGTTGCTACATGGCATTTCTTACCGTCTTCACCTCCAGGCTGGATGATTGATGCTGATAGTCGGCCTCGGTTTAAAGAACTCGCTGCAGAGTTCAGCCGCATGGCACGGGACCCTCAGAGATACCTCGTCATACAGGTGAGAATATGACTATTTTTGTATTACATCTCACCTTGAAAATCAATACTTTTGTCCTACACCACCCATTAAACTCAAGGTGATCGCAGAGAGTAATGGTGTCATTTCTGCTCTCAGGGGGACGATCGCATGAAGCTGCCGAGCCCCAACCACAGTAAGTTCTTCCAGAGTCTTCTAGATGAGGAGGAGCTGGATGACCTGATGGACGCTGAGGAGTATTTGGTTCCTCAGACCTTCAATATCGCTACCTCTTGTTATACAACAAGACCACCAGTGGATACCAGTAGGGTAAGAATAGCTCTTTGCTTTCTTTACAGTTCTTTATAAAATGTATACCTTGATTGCTTTGCAACCAAGATGACCTTCATTTATCTTCACAACACAAATTAAGATATTTTTGATGAAATCCAAGAGCTTTCTGACCCTGCATAGTAAGCAAAACAACCAACACGTTCAAGACCCAGAAAGGTAGTAAGGACATTGACTGCCTGCTGTTCTTCAGAAAAATCCTTTAGGTCCCACAATTTTTTTTGGTTTTCCTGCATTTTTGCGTATTTGAACCCTTTCCAACGATGATTGTATGATTTTGAGATCAATCTTTTCACACTGAGGACAACTGAGGGATGCATATGCAACTATTACAGAAGGTTGAAACGCTCACTGATGCTCCAGAAAAACCATGCATTAAGAGCCAGGGGTTGAAAACTTTTTGAATTTAAAGATCAGGGTAAATTTAACTTATTTTGTCTTCTAGGAAACATGTAACTATCTTCTGTAGCTTCTGAAGGGCAGTACTAAATGAAAAAATATGATATTTAGGCAAAATAAGAAAAATGCACACATCTCCATTCTGTTCAAAAGTTTTCACCCCCGGCCCTAAATGCATCGTTTTTTCCTTCTGGAGCATCAGTGAGCTTTTCAGCCATCTGTAATAGTTGCATATGAGTCCCTCAGTTGTCTTAGTGTAAAAAGATGGATCTCAAAATCATACAGTCATTGTTGGAAAAGGTTCAAATACACAATGCTGGAAAACCAAAGAATTTGTGGGACCTGAAGGATTTTTATGAAGAACAGCAGAACTGTTCAGGACAAACAAGGGACTCATGAACAACTATCACTAAACAAAAAAAAACAGCTGTGGGTCATTCAGGTAACAACACAGTATTAAGAATCATGGGGGTGTAAACTTTTGAACAGGGTCCTTTTTATGAATTCAGCTAATATTTTCTCTCGTGAACTATATGTAAGCATGTTTTATGTGAAATATCTTATTCAGGTATAATATGCATTTTGTATTATCCCTCTTATTTTGGTAAAATAACATATTTTGAAAGGGGGATGTAAACTTTTGACCTCAACTGTAACATTTTGTGACCTGAAAAGCTGTTTTTGTAAAAAACAAATTATGATGTTTTGATCAACTGTTTGAACTGATAGCCCCCATTTACTGCAGAGGATCCATTGGTAATCAAGTGATGTAATGCTAATTTCTCCAAATCTGTACCGAAAAAGAAACAAACTCCCTGAAACTATTCCTTGAGGGAAAATAGTTTTGGCTTTCATTTCACTCATTTACTCTAATGCTAACCAGCCAAACACTGACACCTTATTTTGGAAGTAATCACTATTTTTCCAACTCTGTTTATCCCTGAAACCTTTAGTTTCACCTGTAATTTAACTTGCCGTCATCCCATTGAAGTTCCCATATCTTTTTTTTTTTTTCTCAATTGTGGATCAAAACCACTTGCATTTGGATGACGAGAGAGACAAAAACGCATCTTTCCACATGCACTTAAATAGCCTATCCTATCATCTCTTATTTTAGTTGAAAATTTTCTTTCTAGCAATGACACCCCCTACAATTTTCAACCACCTTTTTATTGGCAGTTGAGCACTATCATTATAAAACTAAAGATTTAGACGCTTAAATGATTGCTGAGTCATTGATGCAGGCGGATGATCCATCTAAACTTTATTTTTGTTCCCCGATATAGACGCAACTGAGATGTCATGACAGAGTTTTTAGCCCAGAAGACGGAATGGGAGCTTGTTCCCATGAAACTTCTGGTACAGCGAGTGGCGTCTTCATCCCTGTAAGCACACAAGGTGCCGTTCTCGATGCCCTTGAGGAACAACATTGTAATGGGAGCTTGAAAAAACAGCCCATGTCAGCTGGAGACGACTGCGACGGCCAACGCTACAGCGCAGACCCAACTGTCTTTCTAGGAGAGAGGAATCAAAAGACCACTGATGAAGATGGCTACATGAGCCCTATGAACAAATCAGCCTCAGGTAAAATTAAAAAGGAGTCACATTCCACAAAATCCACTTGGCGCAAAAGTATGAGGAGGCATGTGCATGTCGCTTCTGGGTATACATGAATTAGTTTGGTGTAAATCACCTCTGAAAGTCTTTTATTACACATTCTCTGGTCGATAATATCGCAGTCGTTCCATTTCAACCTCAGATAGTTTAAAACAAAAGGGTGTCTGGAGTAAAACATTAATCTAGTGTGGTGGGTTGAGTAGGATGATAAATCAATAGATTCTGAGTTCCTCCATTACAAATTTTGGCAGCAGTTAATGGTCTCATCCTTCACCTTAGAGGCCTCAAACTAAAGAGTGCCAATGAATTGTGGGTGGTTAACCACAAGTAGGCTACTCACCGTTTTTATGCTAGTATCAGTAGTTAAAGGAGAAGTCCACTTCCAAAACATAATTCACATATAATGTACTCACCCCCTTGTCATCCAAGATGTTCATGTCTTTCTTTCTTCAGTTGTAAAGAAATTATGTTTTTTGAGGAAAACATTTCAGCATTTTTCTTCATATAATGGACTGATATGGTGCCCCGATTTTGAACTTCCAAAATGCAGTTTAAATGCGGCTTCAAGCGATCCCAAATGCGGCTGTAAACAATCCCAGCCGAGAAAGAAGGGTCTTATCTAGAAACGATCAGTTATTTTAATAAAAATAATACATTTTATATACTTTTTAATGCCAAACGCTCATCTTGTCTTACTCTGCCTGGACTGTTTTTGTTCCGGTTCATGACACTTAGGGTATGTCGAAAAACTCCCATCTCATGTTCTCCCTCAACTTCAAAATCGTCCTATATCGTTGTTTTACCTTTTTTGTTAAGGGTGTTTGATCATCTTTGCATTTTCACTTTGCAAAGACTGGGTCGGTACTTCTGCAGCGATGTAGGATGATTTTGAAATTATTTTTGAAGTTGAGGGAGAAAACACGATTGGAGATTTTCGAGTCTTGAGTCAGAATATAACAGAGTTCAGGGAGAGAAAGGCAAGAGGAGCATTTGAGATTAAAAAGTATTTACATTTTTTTTTTTTTTCATGAAAATAACCGATCGTTTCGCTAGATAAGACCCTTCTTCCTCCGGTGGGATCGGTTTCACCCGCATTGGGGATCATTTGAAGCCGTATTTGAACTGCATGTTGGAAGTTCAAAATCAGGGCACCCTATCAGTCCATTATATGAAGAAAAAAACATCATTTCTTGACGACTGAAGAAAGAAAGACATGAACATCTTGGATGACAAGTGGGTGAGTGCATTATATGTGAATCTTTGTTTTGGAAGTGGACTTCTCCTTTAAGCTACAACGAGGAGGCTATAGGTTACCAACACAAAGTAGCTAACTATAGCTAAAGCTATTTAACAAAACCACATTGCCATTAAGTAAAGAGTGTTGCTACTTTTGGTGACCGTATTTACATTATTTCCAATTAAGGTTCATGTTTTTTTAAGCCTTTATTCAGAAGACGTTCACATGACCCACAGCTGAATGAATATTCCTGTGCACATGTAATCAGCATATTCAGAATAAACTAACACTGATGTTCTCTTCTGGAAATACTAGAGACATTGCTCATTTATTATGCTCCATATTTATTATGCGAACACTAATTTAATCAGCTCATTAATTCTCATTCATTTCCTGAACAAAAACACACAAGAATGTGATGAATTGTAAAATGTAGGTCATGAGATTTGTACAAATGTAGGCCACAGTGTTCCTTTTAATGTTTTTAAAATCTCCTCTTCTCTCCAAAAATCGTTTCTTCAGTAGTTCTGTCTGCATTTAATCACTCAGAATTATATTTATATATTCACTGGACCACAAAACCAGTCATAAGTAGCACGGGTATATTTGTAGCAATAGCCAACAATACATTGTATGGGACAAAATTATCTATTTTTCTTTTATGCCAAAAATTATTAGCATATTAAGTAAAGATCACGTTCCATGAAGATGTTTTGTAAATTTCCTACTGTAAATATATCAAAACGTAACTTTTGATTAGTAATATGCATTGCTAAGAGCTTAATTTGGACAACTTTAAAGGTGATTTTCTCAATATTTTTATTTATTTATTTATTTTTTTTTTTTTGGACCCTCAGATTCCAGATTTTCAAATAATTGTATCTCGGCCAAATATTGTCCTATCCTATCCAATCCATACATCAATGGAAAGCTTATTTATTCAGATTTCAGATCATGTATAAATCTCAATTTCAAATAATTGACCCTTACTGACTGGTTTTGTGGTCCAGAGTCACAGATGTCGCCTTGGCATTTAACTGAAGTAAATAAATTACTAAAAGTAAAACTGGGGAAAAAATAAATAAATAAATAAATAAATAACCCTAATAAAATAACAAGCACATAACACAATTACTAGAACTTGAACCCAAATTAAAATGAAAACTGAAAAATAAATAAATAAATAAATAAAATAGTAAAAGTAAAATAACAACATAATACTTTACAATAAGGTCTCATTTGTTAACATCAATTAACAGGAACTAACAAAGAACAATATATTTTTATATCATTTATTAATATTTGTTAATGTTAGTTATTCATTTTCATGTTAGTTCACAATACATTAACTAATGTGAACAGATACAGCTTTACAATTTTAATAATGTATTACGTTTTGAACTTGATATTAACTAAGATTAATAAATGATATATAAATATTGTTCATGTTAACTAATAGTTATACTGAGTAACACTGATGTGTACTATTGTAAATCTAGTGTGTACTGCTTCAGTAATCATTAGTGGTGACTTGCAATGATTCTATATATAGTGTGGAGCTTTTGTCATTCTGTTTTCATTGTTTTTCCATCTACAGACCATCTTAGTCCTGTCGAGGAGAATCCTTTTGTAAACCAGCGGAAAAATGGAAATATTACTGCACTGGACAACCCGGGTTACCACAGCACCCCTGATAGGAAACCCAAGGGTGAGGATGAGTATATCAACGAACCCCTTTACCTCAACACATACAATAACACTAGTGGGACAAACCAGGAGATTCTGCGGAAAAACGGAGCTTCCATCCCGCTACAGATGACAACAGCGGCCAACACCGCAAGTAGCCACGTTATCCTTTCGACACAAACTGGGAAAGCCCACCACCATGGCCAGGGAACACATGTTCATTTTGCCGTTCCACCTGTTCAGCCGCCCCAAACAAGATCGATGAGCCAAAATGGCCAGCATTCCCAGTCGCCACACGGTGCCGAATCCAATTCCTCCAGCATGTCTGGCAATCCCTCCTTATTAACCCAAATCTCCCTCGTCAGCCAACAGATCCAACCTTGTCTGGCGAGTCAGTCGGGCTCTTCAACCCATCCGGCTCAAGTGGTGAAATCAGCAGTCACTAGTAAAAGTATATCCGGCCTTCCCGGCCACCTTATCTATCCAGGTAACATGCTTCAAACGGGTCATTCTGGGACTGTAATGATCGACAGGAAGTCGAAGAAGAATTTTGATAATCCTGACTACTGGCAGCATAGTCTACCGCCCAAGGTGACCCAACCAAACCCTCAAGACCCAACGCAAGTGTGCAAAAGCAAACATCCCTACAGGCACAGCATCCGAAGTCGCATCGCCGTGGCTGACAACCCTGAGTATCTTTCCGAGTTTAGCAAGAGACCGGGAACGGTTCTGCCGCCTCCACCGTACCGGCACAGGAATACGGTAGTGTAACACCACAGTTCTAGAGAGCCAGATTCTTCTACCAGCACCGTATGCTAAATTGTTGAATTACTGAAGGAAAACTCCCAACTTCAGGAATTAAGGAAGGAGACTTCTCAGACTTTAAAGGGAAAACTGATCAACCAAAGTGCCTCTAATCTATTCCAAAAGCTATTTCATCTTTTCTATTCCAACAAATCAGAATGTAACCAGATGTACATCGTTTAAAGTGGAAGTTTAAACAAAAAATGAACGTTCTGTCATCAAGCACTCTCCCTCATGTCACTCACAAATCAAGATATTTTTAATGAACCCTAAGAGATTTCTGTCCCTCCACTGGAAGTCCATTACAAAAAGAAAAAAAAAAAATTGTTATAGCTAAATGTGTTATTTATTTTTTCTCAAACCATATATTTGTTAAGTTAAAACCTTAAATTTTTATTTAATATTGATGAGAAATATTTCTTTTACCAAAGAGAGAAAAATGTACATTCGTACCATGTAAAAAGATTATTTACTATATAGAACAAAAGCTAAATTAGGTATAATATAGAAGTAGGATTTTCACTTTAATACAAAATTTAATTTAGATAAAATTAAAATATTTTGTTAGTCTAGTTTACTATAAATAAAGACATCTTCGAAAGACCTATATTATTATGTCTTTTAAAAATATGCATAATCTTTTCTGTTATGTACAGCACTAACTAAAAGTAAAAAACACAAAAATAAATAAAACCCACAATAACTTCTGCAGTCAGTAAAGCTGTCTAGTTTGTGTTCTGCACATCAAAACTCTGGTGTCAGGCAAAAATACTATTTAAGCAAAATTGGTTGTTTTTTGTTAAATTTTATATTGTTTTGTTTTATTTTATTTATTAATTTTTAATTGGTTAATTGTGTTAAAAATGAACTTTACATAAATGACACATTTCACTTTTTTTTCCCTTTGAAAAGCTCATAAATATTGTAACTTAACTTTTTCCCCACCAGCATTTTTGAAAAAGTTGCCAGTCACCTTAAACATTTTTGATCATTTTCACAAAAATTTAATGGCCCCCAGAATATTTTGTTTTACGAATATCTGAACATGCAATACATTGAAATAAAGAACAGAGGCTCTACTTTTAAACAAAAACCAGTTTTATTCTAGCTTCAAGCATTTTTTCCCCACTTCAGTGTAGAAAAGTTTCATTTAAAAAGCTATTTTTTGAACAAAAACCATGTTTTTTATCAAAGACTACATCTGGGTCATATTCAGCACAATGATCAAAGCATGGATGCGGTAGATCACCTCCATCAACACTCCCAAAGCTTCACAGTCCTTTATCAATTCCTGGATCAACATTTCACTTTTAACATTAGGCAGTTTTCATTTATATGCTGTTTATTGTTGATGATTGCATTATTTTTTAAATGCATCTACTTACATATGAGTTCGCTCCTTTCTGCGTCTTCCTCGGCTGTGTTTTTTTAATCGGGAGATTCTGGACTCAGGCCAAGTGTTCACCAATGCGTTTTTCCCCGTGGCTGGCGTATTTTTTTTTTTAGTTGTTCTCAATGGTAGCACCGCGTTTTTCAAAACACCCGGAGCGTGTTGAGCGCTGAGCGTTAGGGCATTTTTTCTCGGCGCCGAGAGTTGAAGAATGTTCAACTTTGAGTAAAACGTTGTACTCATCACTGTCACTTTCTAGTCATCCAACCAATCAGAGCGCAGCAGGGGCGGGACTAATACCGATCACCCTGCTTGTACTTCGACTGAACAACATTGGAGAAGTTAATAATGTTTGTCTCCAAGTATTTATGTCTTTACCAGTAGGAAATGCCAGACTACCATACTATTGTTATGAAAAATTATGCTTGGATAAACATTTAATTCGCGATGCCTCTGCGATTGCTTAAGCGGATATTCCGTATCATAACAACCACGGCATCTCAACAGAAAAAAACACTGCGATCTCAAGCGCTCAAAGCTGAGCGTTTTCAGCAGAGCGCCTGCCATTTTCAGCCGGCTAAGGGGGCATTCACATGTCACGCCTAAAACGCGTGGAAAACGCTAGAATTTCCAAAGCGCTCTGTAGCTTGTGCTCTTGTGGCGTCTGCCGTTGCTAAGCAACCATGACCTGCGCTCTCAATGAAGTTTCAGCAAGGGACAAACGGATTTCCAGCACTAAAAATTGCTTGCTGTAGCTCTACTATTAAATTTATGTAAATATGGCTATCCCTGTACTGCTATGATCAGCTGTTTCTCCATCTTGGCTGAGCTTTCAATGATGTTACAGGAAAGGATAAAGCTAATTGGTTGGTTCTTGTCACATGACCCGCGGTGCGCTTGCGGCATTCTGAAAATGCGCATCGCTTCCGTTATGAGCGCGGCTGCCACGCGCCTACATTTGAAATAAGGAATTTGAACGTGCAAAAGACGCAATATGTGAACGGCTTTGGTGGATACACAGCCTCATTCAGGAGATGTGTAATAGCGCCCCCTATGCGTGTAATGGTGAAAATGTGGAAACCTGGAAAATTCTGTGTTTGGTGGGGAATGAGTTAAGTCTGGTTAAAGGAACTTTCAAAGAAGGGACAGAAATCTCTCTGGTTTCATTTGTGTTTCAAGATGAAGTCTAATTGGTTCGAAAGGTGAAAGAATTGGTATGAAGGTGAGAAAATGATGAAAATGTTCATTTTTGTTTTAACTATCCCTTTAATTCTCACCTGTGACTGATTCTCCTACAGTTAGAACGTGCATCGTGACATTGTGGAAACTGGTGTTCAACTTGACAAAAAGGTAGAGGTAAGAAAAAACAAGAAATCACACTTTCTCAAGTGTTTCTTCGAAAGGAAATGAACTTTAATATGGTTTCTTTCTGGTTTCAACCAGTCTTTTTGACCACTTTCCATCCATCTTGTATCGTTGCTGTTGATGCCGTAAGCTATTTTCTCTTCCTTTTTTTTTTTTTCTGGACTGACAGACACAAGAAAACTGGGGTACAGTAACTCTTATGTGAATGAGACAATGAGGTGGACTGTAAATTGGCTTATCTTCTTGTACCATAGTGGATTTATTAATGGACTACACTGCTATTTATTTTCAGTCATGTTCCTCTTTATGTTCTTTAAAGATCTTACCAATTTCCCCCTGATCATTTTTGTACTCGTATATAGGAGTTATTAACAGATCTGACACAGGCAGAGAAAGAGCACATGGGCAGCCATACAACGGGAAATAAGTGCCTTCCTCAGCGGCACAAAAGCATTGGTGGTCGTGCCAATGGAGTTGTTTGACCTGGAATCTTTAATTGCTGTAAATATATGTGAAACCAATTTGAATATTTACTACTGAGCCACCCATGTGCAAATAGACTCATCCAGACCCGGGAACCACGTATTGAAAATAATGTTGTTGTATTTAATTCATCTGGTAATGAATTTAATGGAAAGATCGATATATTCTGGAAGGCAATATTTCACCTGTTGGAGGGCACAATACAAACTCAAATAAACTACTGATCTCCAATGGAGAATTTTTCAAAGTACTGTGACAGAAAATACTTTTGTCTGAACTGTATCCTGCTCTCAGTGAGAGTGTGACCGTATTGTGGCCAGGGAGAAACTATGTTCATATGTTTTATAAACTGTAATGGGCGTTTGTCATTACTTATGTCGATGTGTCATAGCAGATATGAAGTTGTGACTGTGCAAATTTGTTCCTAAACATACCATGCTGAAATTATGAGACTTTGATTTGCTTCCGCCATGGGAGATGTAGCTAGGTTTGTTTGGCTTTTCTGTTTTTTCTTTTCTTTGCCTAGTACTTTTGTTTTGGGGCTATTCCAAAAGATGCATCTCATCCCTGTTGTAATTCTATTTGATGGAATGACACAATAAAGGTCTTGTTTGAGATTTTGAACTTCTTATTAAGTTTCTGGAGTCTGAGATGTGAGGGTCTTTTGTTGTTGCATGGTACGAGCACTAGCTTGTTCACTACACTTTTCAGGTGTAATCCATCATGTCTGAACTTGCCTTACAAATAAGTACTGTGGTGCTTTTGGATCAGATCTTGCCAACAACCTTTCCTTCAACAGTAAGCGAGATTCAGACTTTTGCTGCTTCAGCTACTTTTTCTTTTATTTTTAAATGCCCAGATTAGCTGAGAATTTACTCATCGTCAGGTCGTCCAAGATGTGGATGAGTTTGTTCCTTCATATGAACAGATTTGGAGAAATGTAGCATTACATGACTTGCTCTCCATTGAATCCCCCGCAGTGAATGGGTGCCGTCAGACATCACAACAATTTGTTGAGTAAATCACTTATTAAAAAACACACAGCTTCTGTCATGAACGTGAAATTGTTGAATAAAGTTGTTATTTTTGTTTACTTTGCACGCAAAAGATATTCTCATAGCTTCATAACATTACGGTTGTCCCATGGACTATTTTATCGATGTCCTTACTACCTTTTTGGGCCTTGAGCGTTTCAGTTGCTGTCTATGCAGGGGCTGGTGTCAGTACCTGGTACCCATCGGTGCTTTTTATTCTGTACTGTACTCTCTGTGTAATAACGAAAACATTTATTTCAGTGAAAAAAAAAGAAGTCCCAAAATTCTCAATTTCAACATTTTAAACAATAGGGCCCTATTGTTTAAAATGTTGAAATTGAGAATTTTGGAATACAATCTTTTTCTTTTTTCTTTTTTTGCCCCAGAAATTCTTGTGTTTTAATGTTTCTGATAATCAAATGAAGGCATTAAACATTAGTTTTTTTTTTTTCTTTTCTTTTTTTTTCTTTTTTTTTATTTTTTTTTTTTTAATCAAATAAAAATTAACCGTTTTTATTCTTTTGCCAAACAAACAGGTTTACTGTTAAAATTAATACATGGAAGAAAAATTGTGTGAATATTCAGTTTAAAAAGTTTTAATAACAATTGTAGTATTTTTTTTTTTTTTTTTTTTTTTTTTTTTTTTTTACAATTAAATTGTTAATCTTGTAGTAATATTTATTTTTATCATTTAATTGTTTTATTTAAATTTGGCAGAAATAGGAATATATGAAGAGCCACATTTTACTGTACAAAAGTAATACAAGACTTATATATTTCTGTTATGTTAAATTGTACTTGTATTTTGACGGGTTGCCGTTTAGTTTGTTTCCATACAGTATGGTATGATGCTAGTTTTCTCAAAAGAAACAGTAAAATTCACATGAAGTGACTCTCACAGCAAGATTAAGTTTATGTTCAAGTCTTCATATATTGAGATGCAGAGGCCGAAAATCACCACGAGTGTTTAATAAAAGATTATAGACCTGTTCTACAGGAAAGGTAGCCTTAAATGACTTCTGTTGTAATTTGGTGCTATATTGAAAATAAAATGAACTTGACCTGGGGAAACAGGGGAAACAATGATGTCTTTATTTCTTAAGTTGTAAAGAAATTATGTTTTTTGAGAAAAACATTTCAGGATATCTCTCCATGCAGTTTAAGTGCAGCTTCAAAGGGCTCTAAACGATCCCAACCGAGGAGTAAGGGTCTAATCTAGCAAAATGATTGGTAAAAAAAAAAAAAATTACAATTTATATACTTTTTAACCTCAAACCGATCGTTTCACTAGATAAGACCGTTTTTCCTCGGCTGGGATCGTTTAGAGCACTTTGAAGCTGCGTTTAAACTGCATTTTGGACGTTCAAATTTGGGGGCACCATATAGAAAAATGAAATATTTTCCTCAAAAAAACATTTTTTTTTACGACTGAATAAAGAAAGACATGAACATCTTGTATGACAAGGGGGTGAGTACATTATCTGTAAATTTTTGTTCTGGAAGTCAACTAATCCTTTAATATCTGCCTTATATGTTTAAAAAAAACGAATTGTTCTGTCTCTTAGACGGCAGTAGTATTTAATTCCCTTCTCTTTTGTGCAAAATACAAAGAACTAGTGTGAAGAAGTAGTGTGAAGTGTGATTTTCGCTCACTGATCTCTGTGCATGGAGACTTTATTCCAGCTAGGCAGAGGCAGTAAATGAATTAAACTGTCAGCACATGGAAGTTTAGCTCAACCCATGTTGTTCTTCTCTAAGTATAAATGCCTGCGCATGTTTCTCTGTGTCCTCTCTATTCCAGAATCACAAAATGTACCATACTGTCCATTGTTTCTGAGCTACAGTGATTTCCGGTTAAGACAAATGCTGCTATTATTATTGGCCATACGTAGGGTTCAAGGTCTGAGCGCTCCGTAACTCGTCCTGCACTCCAGTGATGTATGTTTATTTGACAGGATCAGTTAGTAAGACATTCCTGTCTCGCTCGGTACATTGTATATGATGATCTTCATGCGGCGTGCCGGCATTTGTCCTTTTAAATGTCTCCTTTTGTGTTGGTGACCTGTAATAAATGAGCGTGTGTTTAAAAGTGGCAGCTGTGTGAAGTGATTAGGGAAAGAGGGAATTCCAGAGGAACGAGAAACATAGTATTGCCAAAACGGTGCAGTTTTTCCAAACCCTAGTGCACGGCCTAACTAGAAAGCATGTTTAGGTATCACATGCTTGCTGCTGATCCATCAAAATAATGACGCCTAATAAAATGACCTCTTTTTGACCAGATTTTGAAGAAGAATTGCTTTGTATTGAGACTGAGGCAATTCTAGAATGCACACTAGAGACAACTCTCTCTCTCTCTCTCTCTCTCTCTCTCTCTCTCTCTCTCTCTCTCTCTCTCTCTCTCACACACACACTCTTGGTATGTGTTATTTGAGTTTTAATGTACTGTACTATTATAGTTTTTATTAATAATTTCATATTATTTTCTTTTCTTTTTTTATATTTTATTTACTTTTTTTTAGTTTTAGTGTTTTAATTTAGTAATTTAGTATTTCAACTTTCATTTTTATTTTTGTTTTAGCAGTTGTCATGTTTTTGACATTTTATTTATTCATATTTTTTTATTGTTTTCACACTTATTATTATTATTATTATTATTATTATTATTATTATTATTACTACTACTACTACTAATTATTATTATTATTATTGTTATTATTATTATGAAAAAAGTTTGAGAAGTATTTATTTTTATTTTCATATTTGAAATGAAAATTACTGTAGTGGACCAGGTTTTAAAAAACATCAAATAAATAAAAATCTATTATTAATTAATTAATCGATCAGTTAAATTATATTATTATAAAAAATAATAATAATAATAATTATTATTATTATTATTATTAAGTTTTAAAATTTCAGTTTTTATTATTTTAGTATTTAATTTTGTCATGATTATTATTATTATTATTATTATTATTATTATTATTAATGTTTAAGTAATTTTGTCGTGCTTTTGTCGTTTTAAATATTTCTGGTTAACTTTATTTAAGCACAGATTTAGTATATTTTTATATTTTATTTACTTTGTTTTTCTTTTTTAGTAATTTTTTATCATCATCATTATTATTATATATATTAATCTATGTTTTTAAATCCAACATTAATGTTTTACTTATTTAGTTTTATTTAACAGTAACACTGGTTTGTATATTGTACATCTCTCTACTACCAAAATCAAATTATGTGGAAGACTTTGTTATGTGGTTTTCTTTTATTTGATTATTTCAAATGGTAAATGTCTTAAATCCCTACACTCTTCCTGGGCTTTGGAGCAGAGCTTGTGTGTGTGTTTGTCTGTAAAAGCGTGCACTCCATGTTGGTGACAGTGAGAGCACAGCAGTCACTTTGCAGCAGAAATATCGCTGCTGTTTCTCCATTTTAAAGGCACATAAAGCTCTGTGTGAGGAGCTGGGGGTGATGATGTGTGACCTTGGATTACTGGCTCTTCAAAAGGAGGTTCTGAGAAACCATCATGACTGTTCTTTATGCCCTCAGTAGGGAGTTTGATGTGCTGTTCGCTCACAATAGTAAGAAATTGGATTAGAGGGGAGAGCAGACGGGAATGTGTTTTAGTGAAGGAGGAGTTTAAGCAACTGAGACATTGAAAAGAATTAGACAAGCGTACAGAGTGAAAGCTCTTCACAAAAAAATACATTTTTGGTCTAGTTTTATGTTCTTTTCATTTGCCTTCAAATTCCATTCACACCAAAAGTGAGGTTTCAATGCAAGTACAATTCAGAGCAACAGTGTGAACAATACTGAGCTGGATCTGTTTTAGGCTCTGTTTACACTTGGTATTAAGATGCACTAGATAGATACATACAACACTAAATGCTAGTGTAAATTATTATTATTATTATTACTACTAATAATAATAATAATTATTATTATTGTTATTATTATTATGAAAGAAGTTTGAGAAGTATTTATTTTTATTTTCATATTTGAAATGAAAATTATTGTAGTGGACCAGGTTTTAAAAAACATCAAATAAGTAAATCAATTATTAATTAAGTAATCAATCAGTTAAATTATATTATTATAAATAATAATAATAATAATAATAATAATAATAATAATAATTATTATTATTATTATTATTATTATTATTATTATTATTATTAATAATAATAATAATTATGAAACAAGTTTGAGAAATATTATTCTTTTTTCATATTTAAGGTAAAAACATCAAATAAATCAATTATTAATTAATTATTAAAAATTAGTTAATTTATTAATAATAATATAATAAGATGCACTAGATAAATCATCATTGTATTTAAATCATCTTGTAATTAGTGTCGTATGTATCTATTATTATGAAATAAATTGAAAGCATTTTTATTTTTATTTAAATGTATTTTTATTTAAATGCATCACATCACATCACATCACATCATATATTATAAAATTACTGTAGTGGACCAGGGTTAAACAACATCAAATAAATAAATGAATGAATGAATGAATGAATGAATAAAAACAATATTATTATTATTATTAAATTGTTGTAGTGGACAAGGTTTAAGAAACATCAAATAAATCAATTATTAATTAATCAATCGATTTATTTAAGAAGAAGAAGATGAATGCTAAAACATTCAGATTTGTAATTAAATTGTTGTTGTTACAACAGTTGATATGAGGGTAAATAAAGCTAAAATTTCACTTCATCTTTTCATCTTTTAAGTCAGTGTGTCACCTCAGAAGAATATACTCTACCATCAAGTCAAGTCTTCATACCTTTTTTGTGTGACTTTATTGTTGCTTAAATGTTTTGACTTGGAAAAATAATAAAGCTGAAACTTTTGTCTAAATATCTTTTGTGTTCCCCAGAAAAAAAAGGAGGAAAGTTTGTTAGAAGGCAGCATGAGTAAATGTTAACAGAATACTATTTTTTTTTTTTTTTTTTTTTTGGTGAACTATGGCACATTATTACCTGATAACCATACAATGTGAGTGCTGGCTAAAAGGTCCATGTAAAATATATGACCTCACCAAATGAAACTAAAGCTGATCTAGTGAAGTGACATTCAGGCTGTGGGCCGGTGTTTTGGAGAACTTCTGTCCTCACACACACTCAAATGCAAACACAGTTCTGCTCCCCTGTGTCTTCTTTTAGCACCACCCACCGTGATGAAACACTTTCCTCCTGGCAAGGTGAAACTGTGCTGAAGCTGTATTATTAATGAGAGACAGTGAGAGACTCTCGCGGTGGAGTCCAGGAAGTGTTTGAAGCGAGCTGTTTTCTTGTGTGGATGTGTGTGTGAGTCAGTTGTGCGGTCGGTCAGTGCTGCTTCTCCCTGGTGTGCTGCGGCCACAACAACATTTCCAAACCCAGTCAGACCAATTAATCAGATGCACTCTCTGTGGATCTCTCTCTCTCTCTCTCTGTGTGTGTGTGTGTATGTATGTACAGAACAAGATACCACCACACATCTCTTCCTGTGAGACTCTTACCAGCAAATACATAAAGACACATTCAAGGTCTTGTGCATGACAACAACACCAGAACCACTCACTAAAAATTCTATTTAAAGAATCAAACTCAGGCCCAAAAGTGAACTCATGGATAAATAATAATAATAATAATAATAATAATAATAATAATAATAATAATATATTTGGGTCTGAGTTTGATTATTTAAACAATATTAAATAATATGTATATAAAAACAAAGAAAGGTGACAAATTTGTATTATTATTTATATATTTATAATTGAACATGATTACATTTGCCCAGATTTTAATATGATTTAATAATAATAATAATAATAATAATAATAATAATAATAATAATAACAATAACAACAACAATAATAATAATAATAATAATAATAATAATAATTATTATTATTATTATTATTGTTATTATTATTAGTTCACAATTGTATAGATTTTTTGTATAATTTTATAATATTATTTTAATATAATATTAATCATTAATAATAATAAAAATAATCATAATTATTATTATTGTTAACAGAATTTTAATATATTATTATTATGCTTATTATTCATTATTATTATAATTACCTTTATTATTATTTAGCAATTTTAATAATTTAATAATAATAATAATAATAATAATAATAATAATAATAATAATAATAATAATAATAAAAACATTTGTGTATGTGTGTGTGTGTGTGTGTGTATATATATATATATATATATATATATATACACACACACACATACACAAATGTTTTTATTATTATTTTGTTGACATTTGTTGACATTTTTGTTAGCAATTCAGATTTTCTCAAAACTATTATTGTAGTGGACTATATTCCACTAATTAAAAAAAAAAAAAACAACAAAAAGAAAAAAAAGGCGCACACACACACACACGCAATAATAATAATAATAATAATAATAATAATAATAATAATAATAATAATAATAATAATAATAATAATAATAATACATTAAATATGTATAGATCGATTTTTATTTTATATAGATTATAGATTTATAGATTATAGATTTTTGTTTTATCATAAATACAAATATTAGTAGCTAGTTAGAGCTGGTTTCCAAGAGTGTTTTTATTCTACTTCTCATTCTATCTTCTCCTATAAAATATTTGTCTTCTTTTTAATGTATACATCAACATCTGCAGGTGATTTGAAGATGGAAAATGAAGGGTGTATGGCTTCCACTTCAAAGTGCTGACAGGTGAATATTCTGTAATTCTTTAAGAATGAATAGTTCGCTAACCTATAAACATTTTTTTGCTAATTTGACATTATAAGACTTCAATTTTCTCTTACGTAACAACATTTAAATTATGGGGATATATAGTTATTGCAATCAAAGCTACTTTTATTAACTAGCCTTGATAAGTCATGAGGAGCAAGGACTGGTGAAGGGCTGGAGATGAATAGAGTGACTTCTGCATGGCTCTTGTCACTAATTAATTCTGGCGATGAGATGAACTGGCATGAACAGACACCATCAGGTGCTCAGCAGAGAAACCCTGAGCTCCACACACCAGCTCATTTTATTAAAAGTTAATGCCTCTGGTGACCTGAACTAACACGACAAATCATCGCCATCTGCAGAGAAATGGAATCTTGTTTAGAAAGGGAATGTTTCTTTAAGAATTCATTTCTTTATAATAACTACCTTAAAAATCAAATAGAACATTTTATTCCAAAAGACAAATTAACTATTTAATGTTTAACTGAAAAAAAAAAATAAATAAAAAATGTTATTATTAATTAGTATTAATAGCAAATATACACTACTGTCCAAATGTCTAGGTTTTGTTTTTAAGGAAATAAAATAATATAATATTTTTGTTCAGCAAGGATGCAAGAAATTATTTAAAAAATGACAGTAAAGATATTTATAGTTATAGACAATTTATATTTCAAATAAATGCTGTTCTTTTGAACTTTCCATTTACCATTCATCAATAATGGGGGGAAAATGTATCACAATTTCCATAAAAATATTAAGCAACTGTTTTAAACCATTGTTAATAATAATACTAATAATAATAATAATAATAATAATAATAATAATAATAATAATTTCTTAAGCACAGAATTATTTCTGAAGGATCATGTGACATGACTACAGAAGTGAAGATATAACATTATATGAAAAAATTATAAGAATAGAAAGTAAAAATAAAATAATAAAATAAAATAAAACTAAAAAAGATAGCCTATATAGCATATAAATGTCAGATGAAAAAAAAAGTTTGAATGGTTAATCTTCAAATTCAACAATTTGATGTAATGTAATTTAATATTTAACTGAATAAATGTTATTATTAATTATTATTAATAGTAAATATACGCTACATGATTTACGTCCAAGTATCTGGGGTTAATACATTTTTTTAAGGAAATAAAATAATAATATAATACTTTTGTGTAGCAAGGATGCAATAAATGAATTAAAAATGACAGTAAACATATTTTTAATGTTACAGAAGATCTCTATTTCAAATAAATGCTCTTCTTTTGAACTTTCCAAAAAAAAAAAAAAAAAAAAAAAAAAGATAACCATTTCAACAAAAATAAAGCGACTTAAACATTGATACTAATAATAAATATTTCTTGAGCTCCAAATCAGAATTTAATATCACATGAATAAATTATAAGAATACAAAGAAAAAATAAAATAATAAAATAAAGAATAAAATAGAGAACCACTATTTTAAATTGTTATAACTTGAAACAGTAATGTAACTATTTGTCACAATATTAAAATAAAATAAAATAAAATAAAAGATATATAGAAAATAAATGTCAGATGAAACAAAAATGTAGTGGCTAATCTTTAAATTCAACATCCACAACAATGATGTAATGCTATAATTATGCTATGAAAAATATAAAACATCAGGGCTTTAATTTATGTAAACATACTGTAAGCAAAGTTTTAACACCTTCACAACTTGATATATTTCAAAACAAATATGTATATTCCTACATAAATGGTTTACACAAATTAACACATTGAATTTGTTCTCAAATCCAGCCATGCATGCAGGCCTCGCTACTTTATTGTTTTCTTGTCTCAGACAGACGTTGCTCTTTCTTTCCATTCTTCCCGTGCATTCATTCACACAGCTTTTGAATTTCAGCTTAATTAAGAACATAATGAAATTCTCTGTTGTGCTGCAGCCGCCGCTGTGACAGCTCTGATTTGCCCAGATTCTGCGGATTCCAAACCCCAGTCAATTAACGAAAAGCCAGTTAAACAATGAATATTAAAGCGATTAATGGTTTTGAAAGACAGGCTGGTGTCTCACATGCTGGTTTATGTCACATGTGGCGTCTGATCTGTCTCCTGTGATCTCAGGCTGAAGTGAAGTCTGGCAGATGACCCTCCAGTACTTGATGTGATGTTCAGTGCATCTGTTTCCCCCAGTCCAGTTAATCGAACACTAATTAGCAGTATTTACTAAGGTGAAATGTTGCTTTTACTTTAGGGTTAGAGATCTGAACAAACCTCTAATCAATAATACAAGTATACATGATTCCTTTTTAAACGTTTGGACTTGGTGGATGAAAAAGTCCTAGAACACTATAATTACCACTTAGAAGCCACCCAGAACTTTAGATATACATATATACATAGATGCCTCATTAGTGGCTGTTTCTGTGGGCTGTTATACATAAGCCATCTGCCATATTGTAACGAAAAGGTCTGTGAACACTCAGAAGTTAGCTCATTGTACATTTGCAACCATAGTTATACACTGTGATAGATTACAGGAGATCATTTTGATAACCCTGATAGCACACATACATCACAGAGATGTCTATTTGACATCTGCATTTACATCTGCAAGACATATTTTTTAGAGTGTTTGCTCATCTGCGATAAGTCTATAGGACATCTCCTATCAGATGTCAAATAGACATCTAATTGATGTCTTTAAGATGTTTATGATTTAGAATTTATGTAAAACTGACATCTTCAAAGATCACGTGATTTTTAACAGACATTTTGCAGATGTACGTGTGCTATCTGGGTAGGAAACGCAATACGACAAGATAAAGGAGTTAGCTAACATAACATTTAAAAGTTATAATTTTTCAGAAAATATGAAAATCTAGTTTCTTACCTACTTTTTACATTAAATGTGTCGCACAACTGGGTTTTCAGCCAAATATGAAGTAGCGTTTGGTTTGAGAGAAATCTTGAAATCTGTGTAGCCTATAAATTATATGTTTTTGATAGCATTGCTAACGTTTCTGAAAGATATTATCATGTTGATGTTGCTGATTTGTGTTTGCCTGAATGTGGTATCCTGTCAGCAATAACGTGTCAGTGGGCTTTTTTGATTACTTTCAGTTTGTGTCGGCGAAGCAGTGTTGCCAGATGCTGTGAAAACAAATAAAAAAAATAAATCTAAATTATTTCAAATCTTTTGTAAATAAGATGAAAACATTGCTAAACCTAAACTGCAATTTCCTACTGTATTCACTTTCTAAAGTGCCAAATTAAGTGGAAAAGATGAATCAAAAGACGCGTATAATAGCTGGATCTGGCAACACAGCGGATGCTGCGCCCGCGACCTCACTCACAACTTCCTTTTAAGAAATCAATAGAAGGTTTGCACTTACGTTATGATTTGGTCTGTTAGCCAGATGCGCTTTCATATTGGCGATACTCGGATGTACAGTAAACAACAGTATGGACTGTACGGTAAATGTACTGTAATAAGTTGTTCTGCTAATTTATGCTGTCTAAACCACGGAAAATGCATGGAAGCTGCTAAATCATATAGAGACGGCCTTAGTAAGCAGGAAATTAAGGGTGCAATATTTTGACAAACTAATAGGCGGTAAAGGCAATATTAAGATTTTAACCTAATATTTCACCTACCGGAAATGATAAGAATAAACACGGATGTTCTTGCCCTGGAAAACCTGGTTCAGTTTGGCCAACCACAAACGCCTTTCGTTCCTCAGTTTCTTTTGCACTCTTCTCCTTGATTTGTTATAACTTTTGGCAGTCTATAGTACTCCAAATGTTTTTCCCGGTCCGACCGATTAATTCAGCCCAATCATGACAATAATTGACCATTTTCAGCAGTAATAATCAGCAAAATATGCGAGTTTCGTTCGGTTCAGTGGCATTGTTTACATTCAGCGCCACCGATTGATGACGCGTCCCAAAAAAACACTCTGTTATAAAACGGGTAGTTCCTTGATTCTGATTGGTTGAGGCAATTAGTTTAAATTCACTGTAAACTACGACTTCTTGGGGCTTATTGCTTTATTTCACACCACGGACGCTTAACATTCTTGCAAACAATCTAAAGTTGATTATACATACAATCATATTTACTCATTCAGAGATCAAAGTTTATTTTTGAACATGGAAAATTTACCAGCCCGGGCCTCAATGACCTCATAGATGGCTATAGCCATGCATGGACATTTATGATGCAAACAAAACAAAACAAAACAAAACAAAACAAAACAAAACAAAACAAAACAAAACAAAACAAAACAAAACAAAACAAAACAAAACAAAACAAAACAAAACAAAACAAAAAACAAAAAAAAGAGACTTTTTTTAAAAAACATAAAAAAATCTTTCCAACCCCAAACTTTTAAACCACATTTTTTATCTCATATGCAGAGATCTTATGAAATCCAAGATTTTAACAGGCTTACTGAACTATAGCTGATTTAATTCTAACTCAAGTGTTGGTTTTGAAAGTGTAGAAGTGTTTATACGTTCAGAATGGCATGATGAAAACCCAACAGAAGAAAGAAAGGTAGATTATACCGCATCGTTCTAAGTTGCCTTGAAATTTCAGAGGTTTGGCTTTCAAACACTGCGAGACCGAGAGGCTTTTCACTTTGACGGGGCTTCTGAGGAACTTTAAAAAAGCTGGGATGGAACAGGCTGATCGGAATGCTAAGCAGCAACTTTTGTTCGGGACGGCTTGATTGGGGTGCTTGCTGTGCCAGTGTAACTTGATAGCTTTGGAATTATGTCTTCCAAAATGTACTTGTGTCGGATAATTATGCTTCTGACAGGAAGTCCCATGGAAGGCTAGGGCAGCTAATTTCAATAAGGGTAAACAATTGCTGGCACCTCTTTGACGGCCATGTTTTAATTAGAGGCAAATCCAACACATGCGCTGACATTACTTTGGAGAAGGACGAGAAAATGAAAGCCTGCCTGAGGTTATTTATGACTGCCAGTTGGCACAAACACATGCACACAAACCGGCCTGTCTAGAAATTGGTTTTGATGCATTATTTGTGCATATACAGTGTCAGTCTCTATGTCTAGCCTGGATTAAGAACTCCTTAGTAGATTTGTTCTTGTTTAATTGATGTGATGATGTCTAGATTAGCAGATTCTCTGCTACATTCTCCTTGCTGGCATGTATAATGAGATAAAGGAATACATTCGGACAGAAATGTCTTGTATGGATGTAAACTTTTGCACGATTCTTTATTCTTTCTTTAGCAGACCACAAAAAGAGACGTTTAGCGGATTGTTCATGCTGCTGCTTTTTCTGTATGAAACATGATAAAGCCTCATTAAGTACAGTAGTCTATATGACTTGTATGTTATGTTCCAAAGCTTCTGGAATAATATGATATCTTCGTATGATGAATGGACCACAATTTTGTGTTTTTATTCAGAAAAAACAGCATTCGCCTAACTTAGGAGAAACATACAAACCTGTCCTCCCTCATAATGCTGCATTTAAGTAGCCAAGCAGAGTGAATCCGACAACAGCTCTGATTATAGATTATATGGAGGTTATTGCACAGTAAACCTAATGGTCCATAGCTTCTGGAAAGTTCTATAATTTGTTGTTTATGAGCTGGTTTCATCTCCACCCTCTCTTTCCTATGGTAGATTGAAAAACTGTTATGAAATTCTAGCTTGGATGGACAATAATCAAGGTTAAGCAAAGAGACTACAAGCAAAATCAATTTTTTTTTTTTTCATGCATTGGTCAATTTTGAGATTTTTATTTTCTTCCTCCAGCTATTTTTCTTTGTTTTGTTTTAGACTAGTGGGGAAGCATCCAAAATAATGTTTATTTTTTAGGAATAGTTAAAAAATTAGGGAAGCACCGAAATGAAAATTCTGGGCTGAAACCGAAACCGAAAATTCTGGATGCACTGAAAACTGAAACTGAAAATGAAAATGCTTTGTAATAATTATTTATTATTTTATTAAATAATATGAAGTAATGTTGTAAGACTTCTGATGACACTGAATTTAAAAAAACACAAGCCAATAAAATAACCACAATTTTATTGAAAGTAACACAAAATATATTAATATCAAATATAAGTGTACTATTTTTATTTTGTTCTATGCAACAGAATCAACAGAATTTTTTTTTCTTTTTTTTTTTTTTTTTTTTAATTTGTTTGGTTATTTGTTTGGGGGGGCATTTTTGGCAGCCCAAAATTTGGTGCATGTCTATTAATGATTTAAAAAAAAAAAAAAAAAGGTAATAAAAACATATAAGTTAAGTTATAAATACTAATATATAATATTAGTAATAAATAATATGTATGTAATAAATTATATATATATATATTTTTAAGTTATATTGATAATTGTGGTCAATACATGGACATTTATGTTACAAAATATTTCTATTCATAGAAATTAATATTTTTATTAAGAAAACATTACATTGATCACAATAGGTAAAGAGATTTATCATGTTACCAAAATCTATTTATAGAGAAATTAATACTTTTATTTAGAAATATTTATTAATTTAATCAAAAGCGAGAATTAATACATTTGTAATGTTATAAAAGTTTCTTAAACAGCAAATCAGCATATTAGAATGATTTCTGAAGGATCATGAAGACTGGAGGAATGATGCTGAAAATTCAGCTTTGTATCACAGGAATAAATTACTTATTAATTACTAAAAGATATCAAAATACAAAAGAGCTATTTTAAATTGTAATAATACTTTAATAATATAACTGTATTTTTTTAATCAAATGAATGAATAAAAAGTTATTTTTAAATTGAAATTGTATTTCTGATTAGGCTGCTTTTTTTTCTAAAAAGTAATTGTTTGACTTTAAATTATTAAAACCAAATTATTAGGCATGCAGAACTGTACCATTTTTTATTGTCAATTGCTAAACTGAATATTGTATTTTGAAAGTGGTTAGTTAATCTTACAATTTTTTTTTTAAACTGATTTGATCAAACCTTAGCACTCTTTTATGATCATTGTTCATTTTCAGTCAATTTGCCCTGTATATTTCCTTGTCTGCTGTCAGTAAAGATGAAAATAGACTTCTCCATCTCCCTTTTTAACATAAAGACAGGTTAATTCTCTGTGTCACTGACTAACGCCCCTCTTTCAGATAGTAGGTGAGAGAAAAGAGCAGTATACGGGAGGATGAACGCTTCTCATCTTCTACTAGGCAGCTCCTGAATTAATCATTAAATAGCATATGTTTTTACATATTTAAATATGTATGCTTTGCTCTCCTCTTTTTTCCATTGCTCTGCTCTTTTTGCCTCCTGTTTACACAAGCATGACAGCTATAAAGGGCCACTCATACAGCCTTGTAAGCACTTATGTCAGATATTGCGCTGTTTGGAACTTCATATTCCAGGTGTCATTCTTTTTCTTTCTTTCTTTCTTTCTTTCTTTCTTTCTTTCTTTCTTTCTTTCTTTCTTTCTTTCTATTATAACTTTTGAGAAAAAAAAAAAAAAAAAAAAACAGTACAAAGCAGCCCTCCTATGAAATATTATATAATTAAAATAAAAGCCTTTACTGTTTATTTTTGATCATTTTAATGTGTTCTTGTTGAATGGAAGTATTCATTTCTTTAAATAAATAAATGAATCAATCTATCAATCTTACTGACCCCAAACTTCAGAGCCATATTGCACATTTAGCAGTGCTGGCTAGGTAGTATGACCAAATCAGGGAATATGATATGATATGGTATTGTTGTGATGATTGATTTATATTGTCTTGTGGTGCTACATGGGTTCATCTGTTCTCTGTCCTGTTCTTTGTGTCCTCCTGCAACATCTGATGAAAGCATCTTTCACACAGATCCCCTTCTGCATTATGAAGCATCCCTCAGACCAACTCTCTCACTATCTTCCCTCTGTTTCCTCTGTCTCTCCTCTCTTTTATTTGACAAAGGGACTTTTGGATGACGTCTGCCAATTACTGACAAGCCCCAGATAATCTACAAAAATGTCAACAATCATGTAATCGCTATATAATGATCAGCAATCTTCCATCCAGATTTTTCGACAGTGGTAATTGATGGTTTTTGATCTATTGGTTAGGTGATGAATGGCCTAATTTGTAAAGAAATAGTCTTGGTTCAATAAAAGTTAAACCTATGAACAGCATTTGTGGCATACTGTAATGCTGACCATCAAAATAAATTTGGACTTATAAAATAAAATAAAATAAAATATATTTTTTTAGTTATAGTATTTATATCTGTCAGGTTAAAAAAATAGTCAAATAAATGTAAAACCTTTTTCTCAAATTGAATTTTTATGTATTTGGTGTTTTTGAGTAATTTAAGGTTTCTGTATGTTTTATGAATTTTATAGATCATTTAAACCTGGAAATAATGTGGTAAGACTTAAAGTGTCCTTACTACACGTTACACATACTTAACTGTAGTAATCAAAGTTAATTAATATTAATATTAAATTAACAGTAAATCAATATTATGCGTAATTACATGCAACTAACCCTATAAAAAGTGTATTTTGTTAATTAATATTACTCAGTACTTAATTATATAATTACACTGTAGGATTTAATAATTTGATAAACATGACATTATTATGCCTCATTCTGCATTATTTCTAGGTCGCTAATTAAAAAGCAAATTTGTGACATTAACCAAATTAATTTGAAAATCTCTGTGAGTAAATCACATTTTATTAACTGGCTTATTTTGTTAACCAGTTTATGACAAATATGTAATACAGCAGCAAATCAGGGGAGGGCGAAAAAGATGAAGCGCTTTATAATGGAGAGAGGAGGCGTTGCTATTATGTAGTCTTTGAAGTTCATTTTCTTCATCATTCCATGTTTATGAAGATGATTATGACACTACAGAGGAGGGTTTAATTTAATTCATGTAAACTAGGCCTGTTGTGCTGCACAGTTAGCACTGTGCTGAATTAGCATCCACATTAGCGCCGTGAGAACACTTAGCTGGCCGTTCATAGCCAGAATAGCTGTTTCTCAGGAGAGGTCCTCTCAGATTAAAGACAGGCGTTTAACTGTTTTTCACAGTGATTTTGTGCACCATATATCACGCTCTTAGAGTAGGTTTCAATGGTTGGTTTGCAAACTCGATTGCTGTTGCCTGTAGTGCAGTTTGTGTTTAATGATGGAAATGAAACAAACAATATATTTACTTCTAAAGACACTCCTAATGTCTTTAATGTAATGTTACTCTGTTTAGTGATTTATGGCTCGTCTGCCACAATAATTTAGGCTAAAGTCTTGGAATTATCTTCATTTGTGGGATTTGCTCAGCTTAATAATGTTATATGCAATTATTCAGTTAATTAATCGGCATGTCATGTAATTAATTTGATCACATTTCTTAATAGAATGACAGCTCTGCTAATGGATAATTTTTTATTATCTTTTGCAGATTTTCCATGACTGTTCACTCCTCTGTCCAGGCTATAAAACTTTTTAAAATTGAAACTGCAAGAGAAAAAAAAAAAAAAAAACAGGAGACTTATGGGAATTCCAACCCAAAGTACACGTTGAACAAAATGAGTAAAAAGAATAGAAAGGATATGTAAAAGTATATACTGCCAGTATTAATCAGTTTAACATGAAATCCCATTTCCGATATTGAATAATAACAATAAAAATAATAATAATGTTATTGCAACTTTTTATCTCACAATTCAGTTTTTTTCCTCTGAATTACATAATACAAACATGCAATTCTGACTTTTTTCCCTCAGAATTACGTGATATAAACTTGCAAGTGTGAGTTACTGTATGAAGTCAAAATTGTGTGATCTAAACTCGTAATTGCGAGAAATAAAGTCAGAATTGCAAGATTTTTTTTCTCAGAATTGCGTGATATAAACTCGCAGTTGCGAGAAATAAAGTCAGAATTGCAAGATAAAAACTTTTTCTTGCATATGCAAGTTTATAAAGCAATTCTGACTTTTTTCTCATAAGTGGGATTTTATATCTCGCAAGTGAGAAAAAAGTCATATAACACGTTACAATTGCATGTTATAAAGTCAGAATTGCAAGATATAAACTCACAATTCTGAGAAAAAAAAAAAAGTCACAATTCTGACTTTATTTTTCAGAATTCTGACTTCTGCAATCCTGATTTCTCAGAATTGCAAGCTTATATCTCACAATTATGACTTTATAACTCACATTTGCGAGTGTATGTCATGCAATTCCGAGAAAGAAATGTCAGAACAATGAAAAGTCGCAATTACCTTTTTTTATTTATTTTATTTATTTGTTGATTTTTTTCCCAGTGGTGGAAACAAGCTTCCATAGGTTTAATGCATCCTTGCTGAATAAACTTTTTTTTGTGTGTGTGTGTGTGTGTGAATTTGTGTGACTTTGTAGCCCCCTAAAGTTAAATGAGTGTAATTCACTGTTGTAAATAGCTGCACATGTGCATTTGTTGCTGCTATAAAGCAATCAGCCCTTTTCGTGGAATTTTGTACTTGCCATTTCTCAAACTTGCATTTATTTCAGGAAGAGTGAGAAATAAAAAGAAGCCATTTGTGATGTTAGAAGTCAGTGTATCATTAGAGTAATTTGCAACTTGGCAAATTAGGTGAAAAATGGCAATTCTATTCCTTACCAGCTAATAATAACCAATAAAACGCACTGTATTCGACACAAACCGTGTTTAGGTTCCCTGTAAGTGCACATTTATATAATGTAGTCTGGGTTGTGTTCTTATTAACCTTGTGTGGTTTTGTTTTCTAGGATGAGGTCATGACACTGTCATACAGCTGGTCCATGTTGTCTGTGTTGTTATCTGCCTAGTTTGGCTTCTAGCAGATTTATTTGAGCCTGAATGCCAGTTGAAATGGATAAACAGCAGAAAATGAGGCAAGCTTTTCCCTCCTTTTAAAACTGTGCAGTGACTCCTTTTTGGGTCATGACCCATAATTTGAGAATCACTGTTTGAGAATATATAGTCCTCTTTAAAGCAGGAAAAATAATGTAACTTCTTTCTCCCAACTGATAACTGTAATTGATTTAACAACACTTCATATTGTCGTTAAGTAGCAGATCTTTATGAAGTCATTACTGTTTGCTCAAACTTCAAATAGTTTGCGAAATGTGGCTGAGTTTGTTTGTGTTTGTATGTGTGAGGAGGTCACAATCAATGTGACTCTCCCGCCTGCGGATTGTCCACTGGTTATTTGCTAAAAGAAGCTGATGAAATGATGGGAAATGTCTGAGTTTGCTGCAGTGGATGATGCATTTAGGAAGTAACATCCTGACATTCCTAAAAAAAAATGTACTGCACACTTTTCTTTCTGTATTTTACTGTAGTTTCACATGATCTTATTAGTGTACTGTTACTCATGCATGGTATGAAATCGAAATTAAGAAACTACAAGAGCAAAGACATCCTCTTACACAAAGAAATCCACATAGGACAGAAGAATCACAAATATGACCTCATTTCTTTCAGTAGAGTAATGAGATTAAATGGATCTTAAATGAATAGTTCATCTCAAAATTAAAATTTTCTCATCATTTACTCCACCTCAAGTTGTTTTAAACCTCTATGAATTTCTTTTTTTTTTTCTGCTGAACACAAAAGATATTTAGAATTTATATAGGAATCTCGGTAACCAAGCAGTTGACGGTAGCCATTGATTTCTATTAATTTTTTCCATAATATGAAAGTCAGTAGGAGTCAGTTTTCTATTTTTCAGATTTGTCTCCTGAGAAATGTGAATAAACCCTTATAAACATGTCAGAATTTCTCAGATTGTATTCAGATTTATTAAGCTACCAAAGTCTGTAATCAAAAGTCAGAGATCTTAATATGAACTTAAACATTTCCCATCAAAATTGTCCAACATCAAATGGACTTACGTATTTGTATTCATTTTATACCTCCATGTATAAACTTACTGTATGTCAGCTATTGTAATGTGTTTCTGTTTTATTTCTCGTAAAAGATTACTTTTACTTTTGAAACGAAACTAAGTAAAAGAAACCTCTGGGCAATTAAATCTCCCTCTGCTTCATCATAGGCATGGGACGCATATGAAAACATTATACTGTTAGTGTTTGTTGAATGTCAGAGAGAATTATTTATTTTTTTATTTTTTTGAACTGTCAGTGTTTACAATACACCAGGACTTGATATCCAACATGCTTTAGCATTAAAACATGCCTGTCTTCTTCTTTCTGTGCCTGTCTCCATCTCCCTCTGTACGTTTTGTCCCTGTTGTTTTCACCTCGCTGTCTGACTCTGGAATAACAAATGAGAGTGGAATCGTGCCTTTCTCGCACCTCCTGATAGTTTCACATTTCCTCAGAAGTGTTTTCTTCTTCCAACTGGGTTTGCAAACCTAGTGAGCTGCCTACCTAGACTGCATTTTTCTCAGCATAGACACGTTTGAAGGTTTCAGCTGAACATTTGAATGAATCTGTGTTCTACAAAAAGCTGATTAAATAGGCAGTTCACTACACTGTAAAAACAAAAAAACAATTTATTGAGTCAACTTTGAATAATTTGTTACCCTGCTGCCTTAAAATTTTATGTTTAGTCAACTTGAAATGTTAAGTTGTCACTAAGTGACAATTGATATTTGAGTTGATTAAACTAAAAATTTAGTTTGTTAAACTTAAAAGCTGCGTTTGTTACCCAGCTGCCTTAAAAATTTAAGTTGAATCAACTCAAATATTTAAATTGTCACTTAGTACAATTTAACATTTCAAATTGACTAATTTGATAATTAATTTACCATTTCAAATTGAAATTTTTTGAGTTGAGTTAACTGAACTTAAAATTTTAAGGCAGCGGGGTAACAAATTATTTTAAGTTGACTCAACAAAAAGTTTTTTACAGCGTAGGTTATGAAAATTTTATTGCTCAGGGGTTTCTCCTTCATAGCTGAGTGTTCTTTCCGTTATGTTTTATTTAATTATCAATTCTGTTTCTCCTAATACATAAACAATAGACACAAAAATGTCCCATTGTGTCTTTAAAAACATATGCTAAGATATTTGTGTCCACTATCAAGATATTTGAGATAATTTGTTTGTAGGAGAATTATGAGTTCATATTGAGATCTGACTTTTAAACTTTGGTACAATAGTTTAACAAGTCTAAGCGCTGTTGTGCTTTTTGTTAATATTTTGAATCAGATTTTATTTTATTTTCACTTTTTAAGTTTTAGTTTAAGTCATTTTGTTGTTTTTCACTTTTTTTTTGTATCTGTCTGTATAGTTTTTTTTTTTTTTTTTTATTAATTTTTATTTATTAGTTTTAAATATTTTAGACTTTAAAGTAAAACAAAATGAAAATATGAAATGTTGCAACTAGCTGAAATAAAATGTTTTTTATTGTATTATTATTACTATTATTATTATTATTATTATTAATTTATTTTTTGTTTGTTTGTTTGTTTGTTTGTTTGTTTGTTTGTTTCAAGTAACTTTTTTTTTAAATTTATTTTAATAGTTTTTCATTCATTTTAGTAACACCAATTATATTACTCTGTGACAGTTTTGGGCCAAAATAGTTTCAAGTAACATTTTATTATTATATATTTTTTTTAATGGTTTTATATTTTCTTTATAGTTTTACTTTTAAGTTAATAATAATGATTCAAGATGGCACTAAAATTGTTTATTTCATTTTATATTCATTATAGTAATACAAATTATATTACTCTATGACAGATTTAGGCCAAAATTGTTTCAAGTTTTTTTTTTTTTTTAATAGTTCCATATTTTTTCTATACTTAAGTTTCTGATCATATTTCAACACAGCACTAAAATTCTTTATTTTATTTTATATTAATTTTAGTAATACCAATTATATGACTCTGTGACAGATTTGGGCCAAAATAGTTTCAAGTAACATTTTTTTTTTATAGTTTTTTATATATATATATATATATATATATATATATATATATATATATATATATATATATATATATATATATATATATATATATAATTGTTTTATTTTTAAGTTAATAATAATAATTCAAGATGGCACTAAAATTCTTTATTTCATTTTATATTCATTTTAGTAAAATCAATTATATTACTCTGTAACAGATTTGGGCCAAAATAGTTTCAAGTAACATTTTTTTTTTATAGTTTTATATATATATATATATATATATATATATATATATATATATATATAATTGTTTTATTTTTAAGTTAATAATAATAATTCAAGATGGCACTAAAATTCTTTATTTCATTTTATATTCATTTTAGTAAAATCAATTATATTACTCTGTAACAGATTTTGGCCATAATAGTTTTAAGTAATGTTTTTTTATAGTTTTATATTTTTACAGTTTTATTTTTAAGTTAATGATAATAATTCAACATGGCGCTTAAATTCTTTTTAAGTTTAATTTTATATTTATTTCAGTAAAATCAATACTCAGATACTCAGTGACAGATTTGGGCCAAAATAGTTTCAAGTAAGTTTGTATATTATTATTATTATTATTAT
Organism: Cirrhinus mrigala; assembly: GCA_036247105.1. NCBI lineage: Eukaryota > Metazoa > Chordata > Actinopteri > Cypriniformes > Cyprinidae > Cirrhinus > Cirrhinus mrigala. The sequence goes on along the minus strand of CM070007.1, from coordinate 35,737,390 downwards.
TATTTTTATATTTATTATATTATATTATATTTTTTTTTATTCATTTTTTTTTTTTTAATAGTTATATGTTTTTATCTTTTTATTTTTAAGCTAATGATAATAATTCAACACAGCACTAAAATTCTTTATTTCATTTTATAATTATATTAGTAATACCAATTATATTAGTCTGTGACAGATTTGGGTCAATAAAGAGTTTCAAGTAACATGTTTTATAGTTTATTTTTAAGTTAATGATAATAATTCAACACAGCACTAAAATTATTTATTTTTATATTAATTTTAGTAATACAAATTATATTACAGCCGTACTTATGACTGATTTGAGCCAAAATAATTTGATTAGATTCATGACCTTTGACATCAACAGCTTTTATACCCCCTATTGTATTCTACAACTAAAACATCCGGATTGCTTTGTTATCACTAGTTTTGTTTTGATTTCCGGAGTCGCTAGCTTATAGCCCGTTAGCAGCACCAACGTGGTTGCCGCTAATCCTGCTTGCATTGTTTACACACTGCTTACACACATTTCCATTGTTTACTCACTGTTACTTGCTTTAATGGCGAATTTGTGTCCACCTTTGAGTGCAGGTGAGGACACGTTCGAGCTGCACTCGTTGCAGCTCGAGCTGGAGGCCGTGGAGAAGCAGATCCAGGAGCTGTTGGTGCGGCAGACGGAGCTGAGAGAGCGGAGGGCCGCTCTGGAATCCTCCCGGGTGAGTATACAGCGCGATACTAACACTCTGACCACCTCTACTCCGTGTGCTTCTCTGCCCAGGTCCCGTGCACCCTGGACGCGATCTTCCCAGATGTCCTTCACTCCGGCGCCGGGACACCACGGACCCTGGGTGCAGCAGCAGCGGAAGACGCGAGCCAGGCCCCGGCCGAGGACCTCGCCCCCTCCGCCGCCTCCGGTCTTCGAGATCTCCACCCGGAACCGCTTCGCTCCCCTCCGCGAGACGGAACGCGACGCTGTGATCGTCGGAGACTCCATTGTCCGGTACGTACGTGCTACTTTAGCTAAAGGTAAAGTCCACACCCACTGTTTTCCTGGTGCTCGCGTTCTCGATGTTTCTGCGCAGATACCCGCGATCCTGAAGGACGGCGAGAGCGTCGGCGCGATCGTCCTGCACGCGGGGGTGAACGACACCAGGCTGCGGCAGACGGAGGTTCTGAAGAGGGACTTCAGCAGCCTGATCGAGACGGTTCGCAGCACGTCGCCCGCGACGAGGATCATCGTGTCAGGACCACTTCCCACGTATCGACGTGGGCACGAAAGGTTCAGTAGACTTCTTGCTCTAAATGAATGGTTATTGACATGGTGTAAAGAACAGAAACTGCTCTTTGTTAATAATTGGAATCTTTTCTGGGAGCGTCCTAGGCTTTTCCGTGCTGATGGCCTGCACCCCAGCAGAGTCGGAGCGGAGCTGCTGTCGGACAACATCTCCAGGACGCTACGCTCCATTTGACTAGTGAGTACATTCTTATATGATTGCTACGATGGCTTTTGTTCTGAACGCTTAAATGATAGTAGTTGCACTGTCCAATCTATAAAGACTGTGTCTGTTCCTCGAATAGTGAGGTCAAAACGTAAATTTAATGTAGGATCTAGAAAAAATCTGATCGTAATTAAACCAGAAAAAAGCAAAATACACGAACAGAAACCATTTTTAAAGCTTGGGCTCCTAAACATTAGATCACTTGCACCCAAAGCAGTTATTGTGAATGAAATGATCACAGATAATAGTTTTGATGTACTCTGCTTAACTGAAACCTGGCTAAAACCTAATGATTATATTAGTCTAAATGAGTCTACTCCACCAAACTACTACTATAAGCATGAGCCCCGTCAGAGTGGTCGTGGTGGTGGTGTTGCAACAATATATAGTGATATTTTCAATGTTACTCAGAAAACAGGATACAGGTTTAATTCATTTGAAATACTTTTGCTTAATGTTTCTCTGCCAGATATGCAAAAGAAATCTCTCCTATCTCTTGTTTTAGCTACTGTGTATAGACCGCCAGGGCCATATACAGATTTCCTAAAAGAATTTGCAGAATTCCTTTCGGAACTATTGGTTAATTTTGATAAAGTGCTAATTGTCGGAGATTTTAACATTCACGTTGATAATACAAATGATGCGTTAGGACTTGCGTTTACTGACCTAATAAACTCTTTTGGAGTTAAGCAAAATGTCACTGGGCCCACTCATCGTTTTAATCATACGCTAGATTTAATTATATCGCATGGAATTGATCTTACTGATATAGATATCGTACCTCAAAGTGATGATGTTTCTGACCATTTCCTTGTATCGTGCATGCTGCGTATCACTGATATTAACTGTAGGGCTCCGCGTTATCGTCTTGGCAGAACTATTGTTCCAGCCACCAAAGATAGATTCACAAATAACCTGCCTGATTTATCTCAACTGCTCTGTGTACCCCTTAATACACAGGATCTAGACAAAATGACTAGCAATATGGGCACCATCTTCTCCGATACGTTAGAAGCTGTTGCCCCCATCAAATTGAAAAAAGTTAGAGAAAAACGTATTGCACCATGGTACAATAGTAATAACCAATCCCTCAAAAAAGAAACTCGCAATCTTGAGCGCAAATGGAGAAAAACTAACTTGGAAGTTTTTAGAATTGCATGGAAAAACTGTATGTCCAGATACAGACAGGCTTTAAAAGCTGCTAGGGCTGAGCATTTCCGCGAACTCATAGAAAATAACCAAAACAATCCAAGGTTTTTATTTAGCACAGTGGCTAGATTAACAAATAACCAGACACCACCTGAGCTAAATATTCCTTTACAGTTTAATAGCAATGACTTTATGAATTTCTTCACTGATAAAATAGATAACATCAGAAATACAATAGCCAATGTAGATTATACTGCATCTAATATGTCAACTTCTTTCGTCGCACCCAAAGAAAAACTGCAGTACTTTACCGCTATAGGACAGGAAGAGTTAAATAAACTCATCACTGTGTCTAAACCAACAACATGCCTATTAGATCCCGTACCCACTAAATTACTAAAAGAATTGTTACCTGTGGCAGAAGAACCGCTTCTCAATATTATCAACTCATCGTTATCTTTAGGTCACGTCCCTAAACCATTCAAGCTGGCGGTTATTAAGCCTCTTATTAAGAAACCACAGCTAGACCCTAGTGAACTGGCAAATTATAGACCCATTTCTAATCTTCCATTTATGTCTAAAATTTTAGAGAAAGTTATATGTGCTCAACTGTGCTCATTCTTGCAAAAAAATGATATCTATGAAGAATTTCAGTCAGGCTTCAGGCCCCATCACAGCACAGAAACTGCACTTGTTAAAATCACTAATGACTTGCTTCTTGCGTCAGACCAAGGCTGCATCTCACTGCTAGTTTTACTTGATCTTAGTGCTGCGTTTGACACTATAGATCATGACATACTAATAGATCGACTACAAAATTATGCAGGTATCCAAGGGCAGGCTTTAAAATGGTTTAGATCCTACCTGTCTGATCGCTACCACTTTGTTTATTTAAATGGGGAGTCATCTCAGTTATCACCAGTGAAGTATGGAGTGCCACAAGGATCTGTTCTAGGTCCTCTACTATTTTCAATATACATGCTGCCCCTTGGTAATATTATTAGAAAACACGGGATTAATTTCCATTGTTATGCTGATGATACTCAACTATATATCTCAACAAGACCAGATAAAACTTCTGAATTATCAAAGTTAACAGAGTGCGTTAAAAATGTAAAAGATTGGATGACCAACAATTTTCTGCTATTAAATTCAGATAAGACAGAGATATTACTTATTGGACCTAAAAACAATACACAGAATCTTTTGACTTACAATTTACAACTAGACGGATGTACTGTTACTTCCACTACAGTCAAAAGCCTGGGTGTTATATTAGACAGCAACTTGTCTTTTGAAAATCATATTTCTCATGTTACAAAAACAGCATTCTTCCATCTTAGAAACATTGCCAAGCTGCGAAACATGTTACCTGTTTCTGATGCAGAAAAGCTAGTTCACGCATTCATGACCTCTAGACTGGACTATTGTAATGCACTATTAGGTGGTTGTCCTGCATCTTCAATAAACAAGCTACAGATAGTCCAAAATGCAGCTGCTAGAGTCCTTACCAGGTCAAGAAAATATGATCATATTACCCCAATTTTAAAGTCTCTGCACTGGCTGCCTATTAGATTCCGCATCAGCTACAAAATAGCACTTCTTACCTATAAGGCACTTAACGGTTTAGCTCCTGCGTACCTAACTAGTCTTCTACCACGCTACAATCCATCACGCTCCCTAAGGTCACAAAACTCTAGACTGTTGGTAGTACCTAGGATAGCAAAGTCCACTAAAGGAGGTAGAGCTTTTTCACATTTGGCACCCAAACTCTGGAACAGCCTTCCTGATAACGTTCGGGGTTCAGACACACTCTCTCGGTTTAAATCTAGATTAAAGACACATCTTTTTAGCCAAGCATTCAAATAATGCATCTCATAAACTTTTTCTGCAGCTATATCTGATCAAATGTTCATTTTAATCTTTTAGCTCTGGTTTAACAAACCTTCCTTTTCTTAGTTTGAACAGCAGCTACGCTAATTATGTTCCTATTTGTTCTCTGTTTTTGCCATGGGATTGACATCCCATGGTAACTAGGAATTCACAAGCTCCAGTGTGGATCCAGAACACTTAAGAAGAGATGATGCCAACCCCACAGAGGACTTCAGATGATGCCAACCCTGAAAACATACAGCACTACCGAATTCTGCTACTAATTTATAGTGTTCTTTGTCTGTTTGATTACGTCATTAATTGATCTTTACCACACATCTCTACCATATGTACATCAAGCTACTACTACATATATTGTAAAAATGTCAATTTGGTGTAAAGCTGCTTTGCAACGATATGTATCGTGAAAAGCGCTATACAAATAAATTTGAATTGAATTGAATTGAATTTTATTGTTGATCAGCTTTTTGCTAACTACAGCACAGTATGTACAATTACATGGTTAGTTTAGTTTTGTTATTTGTATTTAGCTTGTCTGAGTTGCAACCCAGCTGAATATAGGTCTTCTGCTCTAGGGCCTTATATGCGGTGCATGCAATTAGCATTAACATTCAAGTTTAATCCGCTTGACTAATTAAGCCTCAGCATGTTGTTTTACATGTGTCTTAAACTTGTAAAGCCACGTGAGGGCATTCAGAGATAGTTCTTGTTTTATTGTTGTAGTTATGAAATGTTCTTCAAAGCTTTTCTGAATAACACATTCAGGGATAATTACCATAATCAGACATTTCTGATAAATGAGAAGCTTTTGAGTAAAGCACTACTGCATGATCATTGTTTCAGAGTTTCAACTCTTGTCTGATTATAAAGCACGGCGGTGCCAGGGGGTGGTGCTGGCCAAATGAATGTCATTATGAACCTGAGAATAATGCCTTGCACTTAACCCCAGATTGTTCCTGGAGGGCATTTTCTGCAATTAAACTTTGGATAGCGGTGCTACATGGCCAATAAGCACAAAGAAATTAAAGCAGCAGTTGATACTTAAACGGTAATCATGCATCAATTTCATTCTAGTGGAGTCCATTTGCAGCATGTGTGGGGGTGCTCGAAAAGTTTATTGCTGGATCAGTCATTCAGTTCATGTTGTAGCGGCTGGTTTCACATGGGGAGGATGGCATGAGGGTTATATCACCAATACTGTTTGAAGTTTTGGTGTCAAAAGTCCATCTGCACAAATGCTTGTTTTCTGAAAGAGTTGCTTTGAAGCACGCAAAAGTCTCCTGTATAATAAAGGTAGTTTTTAAAGGAATAGTTTAAAAACCCAAAATTGAAAATTTGCTCACCCTCAGGCCATTGAAAATGTAGATGAGTTTGTTTCTTCATCGGAACAGATTTGGAGAAATGTAGCATTATGCCACTTGCTCACCAATGGACCCTCTGGAGTGAATGGGTGCCGTCAGAATAAGAGTCCAAACAGTTGATAAAAATGGACTCCAGCTAATCAATGTAAAGCGAAAAGCTGTGTTTGTAAGAAGCAAATTCATCAAGATGTGTTAATTTCAAACTGCTGCTTCTAGCTAAAATGCAAATCCATAATCTATAATAGCACTTCCTCTAGTGAAAAAGTCTAAATCAGGAAAAAATATGCACAAATCAAGAACTGCTAAAAAGCGAAAACCGTTCAGAGCAGTTCTAAACAAATATGTTGGTGGATTTTGATGTGAGGATGGACTGAACAGTGATGTTTTATCGGCTGTTTGGACTCTCATTCTGACGGCACCCATTCGCTGCAAAGGGGTCCACTGGTGAGCAAGTGATGTAATGCTACATTTCTCCAAATGGGATGAAGAAACAAACCTATTTCATCTTGGATTGCATTAGGGTTATACTTCAACACTGTTTGAAGTTTTTACTCAAAAGTCCAATTGCACAACTGTTGCTTTAAACCATGCAAGAGCCACCTGTATAATAAACCTTGTTTTTAAAATAAAAACAAAAATACAAATTTGCTGAAAATTTACTCACCTTAGGTTGTTGAAGATGTAGATGAGTTTGTTTTTTCATTGGAACAGATTTAGAGAAATGTAGCATTATGTCACTTGCTCACCAATGGATCAATGCATCCAATGGGTGCCGTCATAATGAGAGTCCAAACAGTTAAAAAAAAAAAGGACTCTAGTCCATCAATTAATGTCTTGTGAAGCGAAAAGATGTGTGTTTGTAAGAAACAAATTCATCAAGATATGTTTACTTCAAACTGCTGCTTCCAGGTAAAATACAAGTCCATAATTTGTAATATCGCTTCCTCCAGTGACAAAAATCGTCTCATCTGAGAGAAAAATGGAGATATGTTTGACGTTTTCACTCAAAAATCCAATCGCACAAATGCTTGTTTTCTGAAACAGTTGCTTTAAAGCATGCAAGAGCCACCTGTATAATAAAGGCTGTTTTTAAATGAATAGTTCACCCCAAAATTAAAATTTGCAGAAAATGTACTCACCCTCAGGCCCTTGAAGATATAGATGAGTTTGTTTCTTCATCGGAACAGATTTGGAGAAATGTAGCATTACATCAATTGCTCACCAGTGGATTCTCTGCAGTGAATGGGTGCCGTCAGATTAAGTAAAAAGCTGTTTGTAAGAAACAAATTCATAAAGATGTGTTAACATCAAGCCATTGCTTCGGGCTAAAATACAAGTCCATAACCTACAATAACACTTCCTCCAGTGAAAAAGTCATCTTGTCTGAATCAGGAGAGAAATATGCACAAATAAAGCACTGCTAAAAAGCTAAAAGAGTCCAGAGCAGTTCTAAACCAACATGTTGGTGGATTTTGATATGAGGATGGACTGAACACAATGTTTTACCAGCTGTTTGTACTGTCATTCTGATGGCACCCATTCATTGCAGAGGATCCATTGGTGAGCAAGTGATGTAATGCTTAATTTCCCCAAATCTGATGAAAAGACAAACTCATCTACATCTTGGATGACCTGAGGGTGCGTAACATTTTTGTTTGAACTATTCCTTTAACTGCTGTCTTTGAGGACCTCAGAAGCCATAGCTTTCTGGATGTCTAAAATAATGCATTTTCCATTACAGTCAACCTTGATGAAAAAGGCTCTCCTTTTAGTTTATGCATAACTTCTCCACATCCGTCCCGTGCAAAGACTACCATCATGATGCATCATTTAGAGATTTCTGTCAGCTAACAAATGCCTTTACCCTTTTCCCCTCTGTTGCTCTGTTTTTTCTCCTCTCATTCTCTCAGTACTCCCTTAGCCCCCATATATACTCTGACACCAATCCAATGGACAGGTTAACTGACAAGCCCTTTTGTAGCTGCTGCAGTGCCTGGGGAAATCGCCTTAACACTGCCGTTGTGAAAGAGCTAATGCATCCAGCACTGGTCACTGAGACACACTGGTCTACCCGAACAATAGAACTCTCTATATAAAGGATACAGTGTTTTTTTTTTTTTCTTTTTCTTTTTTCTCAGTGTTTCCAGAGTCTAACTCTTACTTTCATTTCCCATATAGAAACTAGATTGTTTGTTTTCACCAGGGCAGCCAGTGCATAAACAAAACCTGTCAATAAAGTAAGTGGCATTAATGTCATGACTGTTAACATAATTGATTTCTCAAATTTGTTGAACAAATTTGTTGAACACTATTCTAGGGCCCTCGTTTTCTGCAGTCACGATGCAGAAAACAAGAATGGAATTGCAGAATCCAGTCATAAAAATACTGAAGTGCGTGTGTTGCTAGCAGTGATTTCAGCTTCTGGCGCCTCAGTATATGAGTATATGATAAACATAATATGTAGAAATGCTCTAAGAATCACTTCATGTGCATTTTACGGTTTCTGTTGAGAAAAGTATCATAGTATAATATACAAACAGAAACTTAAAGGTCTTCACAGCAACCTGTCAAAATAAAAGTGTGGTTTAACTTGAGGAAACTGTGACAGAAATATATTACTTAATGTAATGATTGTAATTCTTTTAATAATAAAATTATTATTAAAACATAACTTTTTTAAAGAGCATATTTACCATAAACATTATTTACCAGATTTTTTTTTCAGAAAAAAAGTGTAAATATACAACACAGTATTTTTAATAATAATAATTACATTTTTTTTTAATAAAATAAGTTAATTATGCTTTTGATAAAAAAAAAAAAAAAAAATTACTAAATCCATTAAAATGGAATCCAATTAATGGAAAACACAGAATTTGGTTAAGAAAACAAACAAACAAACAAAAAAACATATTACATAGGCCCTTAAAAATGTAATTTTTGTTAAACTTTAATTAAATTGCATGTAATTAGACATGCTTTTTAATTAATATTTCATTAATTTAACCATTAAAGCAGAGTCAAGGGAAAAGGAATTAAAAAAAAAAAAAAAATTGAATTTTTAAGGATTTCTGAGCCATCATTTTATCATTTCATCATTTCATATCATTTCATCATTTGCTAATAAATGAAAGTCTAGCTGCAGGATTGTTGTGTTTGTGTACTGAACACTTCAGTGAACTTCAGATTATTTTTACTTATTTGTAGACAGAATACGTCTTTGTTTTTAGCACGCAGCTTCTGTAAAAGAGCCAATTACTTCTTTAAATACATTTTATGTTTTTTTCTAACATATGTAATTGATCTCAGAGGTGAGGATATTAACTTCTCAGCTCTAATCTTCACGCTAAACATCATTAATAAAGCTAGGATTCGGTCTGTGGTGAGTTAGAGAGCTCTAATGATGGCACATACTTCTCTTTTCTGGCTGTGGCACCAGTGCACACAAAAGAGCTCATGCCAGGGCTTGGGTGTCCCCATTGGTTGCCATGGTAACAGGCGGATGGGTACAATAGAGCGTCACAATGAACGCTGAGTCTGCTAGTGGACTAAAGAGATAATGGAATAATGATGAAGGGGTCTGACTGCTTCCCTTTGACTCTCTCTCTCTCTTTCACTCCCCCTGTGCCATTATTTTCTCAGTCTAATTGCACCTGAACAGCTACAAAAGTCAAATCTTACAGTAAAGTTAGTCAGTGGTAATTACCTGGATGAAAAGTAAAATATATCATCAAATGCCAACCACATGCTGACATCATTAAACTGAATGTCATGAATTAATGATGTGTAGAACCCAGTTAAAATATACTTTAAATAATTCTAGGAATCATTAACCTTAATAAAATGCTTTTAAATTTGTTTAATCTACTTTATTTGTTTATTGATTGATTGTTTGAAAGTTGACAGACGTTGCTTACTTGCATTGAATAGAAAAGAGGAGCATGAACATCCTGCCTAACATTTCTATTTGTGTGTGATGGAAGTGACTAAATGCGGGTTTAGAACAGCTTGAGGGTGAGTAAATAATGGCAGAATTGAAAATTCTGCTTGAAATTTGAACTAAACAAAAATGATCCCACTAACCTTTTGCTGTATCCTACAGACAAAGTAACAAACGATAAAAGCTTTTTCTTCTCAGTTTTGTCTTAACCAGCCACAAATGCGTCAAGCATCAAGACATTTGGTCAGTCGGTTGGTTTCTAATTATATAGCCATGCCTATTGTTAAATCTCATTGGTTTTTATTGAAAAATAATACATTCTGATATATTCGACTGAGTTACTTTGCACAGTTCATTGTGGACAGACATCTGCTTATCACTTGAAACTGTCAAATATGTTATGTATGCTCTCTTTAACTATAGGCAAAATCATCATATTGTACAATAATAATATTTGCTTACCGTATAAGTCACATTTAAGTTGTTAAAATAAGTGCTTCTGAGAAAAAGCAAAGTGTATTTTTATTTGTTAATATATTAATTTTTTGATTTAAGTTTGCAAGCCTTAGAGGTCAAATGTGAGCCAGGACCACAAAACCAGTCTTAAGTAGCACGGGTATATTTGTAGCAAGAGCCAAAAATACATTGTATTGGTCAAAATTATTTCTTTTATGCCAAAAATCATTAGGATATTAAGTAAAGATTCTGTTCCATGATGATATTTTGTCAATTCCCCACCGTAAATATATCAAAACTTAATTTCTGATTAGTAATATGCATTGCTAAGAACTTCACCCTCATATTCCAGATTTTCAAATAGTTGTATCTCGGCCAAATATTGTCCTATCCTAACAAACCACACATCAAAGGAAAGCCTATTTATTCATCTTTCAGACCATGTATAAATCTCAATTGACCCTTATGACTGGTTTTGTGGTCCAGGGTCACAAATGCATAATTTTGCACCAGTTGCAAAAATAATGACAGTTCTCACGTACTATTGGGCAGGAAAAAAAAGAAGAGTCCTCTCTCAAACATAAAGCATGATTGAGCCAGGATTCTCACATAAAGAAAACAATGTTTTTGAAAAAAAAAAAATAAGTCTGCACTTTTTGGGTAAAGTTACTCATATTAAGTAAGCAATAAGCTATGAGAGGCCATGCTGTATTGTTAGATAGTATTTGATGCATGACACACACAATATAAAAATTGAAGTCATTGCATTAATATGTGAAGTCGTTAAGTGCCATCATTTGGCTAGAAAAAAATAGTCCCTGAGAACAAGAATCCAACAGCCTAACAAAGACTAGGAACCAGTGTTGCAAGATTGGGTGGATTTGAATTTGATTGTGCGGGTAAAAATTGGATTGGGTGGGTGGACAAAATTTGGGCTGGTTTGGGGTCAGTTTGGTGGTTTTCAAACATCTAGACTGTAAAAGCTAATTGGTTAACAAACAAAACCCAATTGCATGTATTGCATCCAATTAGTCAACATGACTAAACAGAATATGGGACTATACGATCCTGTCCTGCATCAGGACATCTTTTAAACTGTCGGTGACTGGCATATCCTTGAAAGCTGCTGGACTCGGTTAGTTTTGACTGTGCAAAGTTCAATATTTACTTCACGAAAGACTTCCTCTAGTTCTGTCTTAAGTTAAAGTGAGACACGAAAGTTTATTGTCAGATTATCGTACAGTATGTATCAATGAATGACACAGTTTTGACTGTCATTTTGATGTTGTGTCTGCCTGCATATTTTAGTGATAGTTTGTAATTCTCAGTTTTGACTGTCATTTTGACATTGTGTCTGCCTGCATGACACATTTTAGTCGTGTTTTGTAATTCTCCTTAATGTATTTGCCCTAATTTGATTTTCCTGGGAAACTGATCTATTTTTATATTATTTTGTCATCATTAATTTGTTTTAAGAAGTTAAAAATGGTCCTTATCAACCTTGATTGACATGACAATAACGTTTTATAACATTACTTTGACATTAAAGGTTTTGGGTGTTTTTTTTTGTGGAGTTTTGGTGAGCTTTTGGGCTGGAAATAATTCATCCCATCTGGCAACACTGCTATACACTGTTCAGGTCACACTTTATTTTAAGGTCCAGTTCTCAACAAACCATTAACTGTGGTATATGCTAAGTACTAATAAACAGCCAATATGTTAATAATAGGCATGCCAATAAGTAATAGTTAATAGTGAGAATTGTTCCCTAAACTAAAGTGTTACCACTGTTCTCATACGTGGTGTCATTTACTTTTATTTATTTATTTATTTTTTTAACCCCATATTTGAAATTTCCTCACGCACATACATTGTTTCAGGGATATTGCTGGGATGCAAAGTTTGCATATGCTTGTATTTCACTTTGTTCTCAGAATTATGCTTCTGAAATATCCTTTAATTATTAGCCTACATCTGGATGAAACTATAATTACAAAATATAAAACAACAGGTTCCCCTGATTAAATTTAGATTTGTCCTCAAAACAGAATGCAGCAACATAGTGTAAATTTAACATGCTTTCATGCCGAATAAACTCCAGTGTGCATTAGTCTTAAATGATAATCCTAAAATATCTGCCTAACAAGACTACATCTGAAGAAGATAACAGAATTAAAGCTGTTTATTTGTGACAATTTACCAGGAACAAAAACTTAGTTGTAAAGACAGTGTGATTAAAATAAGTAAATACAAATACATATTCAGGGCTTAAACCCTTAAAGCCCATCTCTGTTGATAGGATATCCACAAAATCCATGAGAAACTAAATGGAGAGAGAAAGAGAAAGAGGTTGACCTGAAAAAAGGAAAAAAATAGCCTCTACTCTCAGAAATTCCCTCGATGAGCTTAGGCTTTGTGAAAGCATCACTTTCTGCTGACACTTACTTCAAAAGGTTTGCGGGATGTGTCACTGTGTTTGTAGGAGCGGGAGAGACTGAGTGTGTGTTACAAAGTGGGTGAATTGCACCTTCCGGGCTGGTCAAATA